>CM062294.1:179414820-180799078 GCA_031216915.1 Pictodentalium vernedei
CATTACTACAACAATTGCTGAAATCCAGTCAGTGGGGACAGTAACTGGAGCAATTATTTTCATTTTCACTAGTCTATCAATTTCACTTTTAGTTTACTCTTTATAGCCACTGGCACTTTCCGCAAAGGAATTTTCCCATGTGTTACTGATTAGTCTTAACCAGTTTCATTTTACACTTTGTTTAGACGATTGTTTGTCAAGGCATATGATATTTTCTTTCCTGACAGATATCAGTTTCATGTGCTGAATGACCCTCGAACCTAAAATTGGGCTGACATTTCCAGGTACAATACAAAACTTGAAGTTATATTTCTTACAACCTTTTGGGTTGATTAGAGTTAGGCGACATTTTCCAAGGGTTTCCAAGGGTTTTTGTTTGAGTTTTGTTAAACATGAACAATTCTTCACATTTATCAACATTTTCAATAGACTGATCATTAAATACATAGGTGTATATTTTTGCTGGTAATATATTTACAGTAGAACCACAGTCTAACAGAAACTTCACTTGAAAAGTTTTATTCAAAAGCATCTTGGCAAAAATTCGTTTCTCATAATCTTTTTCCGGTTTCTCTTTTTCTTAAGTTTCAACTTAAAGCACAGACTCTCTTCATCAGAAGAAAAATAATCAACATTGTGGACTTTTGACCTACTTGGCAGAGCCGATGTCCTCGACTTACATTGTTTTGAAAAATAACTGAGTTTCTTACATCGATTATACAATTTTCCATATGCAGGACATGATTCTTTGCTTTTCTCATGTCACAGGCCACGAAACTTGCAGATGATTTCACGATTATAAGATTGCTTGACTCGAGACTTTTGAAAATGTGTTGACGATTTCTCATGAACAGCCTCTACATCCCGAGAGGTTCCATGCATGCTATTTAGTTTCCTGTTGCCTCAGCGGCCCTATAAATGCACCGTTTCAAAGTTAATTTGCTTATGTGTTGCAATTTACACTGTGCCACACTGTCGCGGATTCCCATAACAATTCGATCACGTTTTAAATTGTCAGTGAAATTGCCATAATTACATGTTTTGGCTAAGGTACGTAATGAGGCAACATATGCTTCAATTTTTTCGTTGCTTCTTGGTTTCTTTTATTGAAACAGAAACGCTCATAAATTTCATTCGTTTCACCAACACAAAATGTTGTGAACTTGTCAATAACAGTGCCAATATCTCTCTCATCTTCACCGTCATCAAAACGAAAGCAGTCAAAAATTCCCTACGCCAACGGACCAATGTAGGTTAAAGATGTTGCTGTTCGTGACGACTTGGTTTTGCTTACTAACCCACTTGCCATCTCATAATTAGACCAAACGCGGTGCAACGTTTTCCAATTGACAGCAAGATTGCCCGACATAACCAACGGGGCAGGACACGGTAAACACGTTGGTACCGAAACACTAGTAACTGGCTGACTCTCAGCTACGCCAGCGATCGATTCGATCATGTTTCAGTACGTTTAGTTCACAAATCAACAACGCGACTGTCAATCAATATTGGTGGTCGGGTCGAAACAAATATAAACGGTTTGGTGAAACACAGTGAAGGTTAAGTATGGATATGTCAGACTGGCTCTTCTGACACCATGCATCGTCACTACACATCTCTCAAATAAACAATATTTATTTTATTCATCCGTTTATTGTACGTCTTATTTGTTACACCAGATCTCTCAGACAAATGTATTCGAACACTCCAAAGTCCCAATCAGTGTAACCCAAGAAGAAACACAAACATGGATCCGTACCTCGGATGATCTTAAGCAATGCAAAATATGATCGTACTAGATACCGTTACACCCGAGACCAGGGGAATCTTTCTGATTTAGAGCTCTCTTAGTTTGAGTAAAGTGGGCTAAGGTGATCAAGAGATCTCCGACCATAAAGCCTGTAGTTTTGATAGTCGCAGGCTGGCAACTAATGTCATTCTCCTTCAGGTTTCATGAGAGTGATCGGCCTCTACCCCCCTACACTGCAGCAGTTTTTTTTAAAATCATAAAAACCTCTGTTACACAGGCCTTTGTTTAATGCCATCTCCTTGGAGTTGTTAACCTTGAATGGTTTATCTCCGACTTTGGAAAAGTGTTTGTGAACATGTAGTTTAATCGGTAGAGTGCTAAATTATATTTGGTTATTAGAATGTAGTTTAAACAATATTTATTTTAGAATCTATGTTACATGCGTACATTTCATTGTTAACAAAAAAAAATACAAAATACTGATATACAGTATCAGTATTTTGAAGCGTCAACCTTAACCCTTTACCCAACGTAACGGCCAAAAAATCGCCAATTAATTATTATTATTTTTTCATTTTTTGTCACGAAAACATAGGTTATGACCCCTCTTTGGAACGTGCTCGTTCCAATGAGGGGTCATAACCTATGTTTTTGAGACAAACAAAGAAAAAATTAGTTATTCAAGAATTTTGTTTGCAAGTGTCGTCTGCTTTTCATGTTAGGTTAAGGGTTAATTGCGTCGTCTCCCAAGATTTAGAATTTATTCACATGTCTTTTCATTATTACAATTTATGATCACCCTCCCTTAAACGGTGAAAAGACAAAATACTTGAACTAAATAATTTCACTTCAATAATAATTCTCAGAAGATCCACAAAACATGAGCCCGTTGAGTTGCGGTGATAAAGCCCTCACTGCCAGACCTCTGCCAGTTAATACACAAGAAATAGTCTATTGTCCTCAATTATAGTCAAATTACTTTGGCAGGATTTTCTAGTCATGTCTTGACTATCTCTATGGGCAGCCAATTGTCGGCTGGAAAATACATGTAAGCCCACTAATCTTTCAGAAATTTTAGTCAAATTACTTTGGCAGGATTTTCTAGTCATGTTATGGGTATCTCTATGGGCAGCCAATTGTCGGCTGTAAAATACAGATAAGCCACTAATCTTGCAGACTGTTGAGTATCAGAAAGGCTGGACAGTTGCCCATTCTCTGAATAGGGCTTCCAATTTCCCGATTGTTTTTTTTTTCTGAAAACGTTACCGGGATGTTTTCAGACTCCAAATCCGGAAACCGGGAAATTTCCGACTTTTATTTTCTCTCCATAATACCCTACTGCAATTGAGACTAAATAACCCGGGGAAGGTAATCATTTTTCAACCAAGTTCGAGCGATGTTTAGAGGAAAGAAACGTTTTTTATATACTTCGACTTCAGTACCAGAATTTTGTTAAGTAATCTTTTTACATAAGAGTCACTGGCTCCGATAATGAGAAGTAGATCGGCTGGTTCTCGAATCGCGAGACACGTCACACATAGTGAATCAAGTCCAAAGAAATGTTATGCAGTTCAAATAGATTATCAAACGCAAGCGTACACAATACATAGAATGCAGATAAAGCCTTGATCCCACTCTGAGTCTCTGACTTGCAGCTCAGCTGCAAGTCAGAGACGTGGAGTTGGATCTAGCCTCTGTCAATTTTATGAATTATGCTATTGGATAATTAATAGAAAAGTATTGAGCTGATGAATGCTGTAAAACTGCGTTAACTGGTTAAAATTATTCGTAAATAGGAATTAATGAAAGGAAACATGAAATTTAACTGACGCTGAGTGTAGTATCAAAGTAATTAGAATTACGAGACTGATATTCCCGGTTGTGAAAATTAGGATATCGGGTTTTCCAAAAACGCAATCGGTAACCGCGAATTCCCGATCCCGATGGAAACCCTATCTCTGAAAGGTTAAAACGACAGTAGGTAATTTCCATTTGGCATGTTATGTAACCGCGGGTTTTAGAATTCGTTAATTTGAGCTTTTTGGGCACTTACCGCTCTCCTTACTTTGAAAAATTAGGCGAGACTTTGAAAAATTAGGCGAGCTTCAGAAGGCGTGGAAATTGCAGTGTCAGATCTACATGTCTGCATGTTCAGCACTTTTCACAAAAATCTCAATTCAGTTGTTTTACAGTTTTTAATTTCTTGCCAAATAATATAAATTATGACCGCTCACCGGAGCGAGCTCGATAAGGTCTTTCTGATGAGGGTCATACGCTACATTCCTAAAGCAAAAATGAACTTATTCTGAATATTTGAAAAATATGACCTGCTATTGGAGTTCATGTGAGAACTGAAATGAATTTACTGTCGCTTTATCAGAATTTGAATGTGGGATGGGCTTGTTCAAACTTAATACGCCCATTCCACATTCATTGAAAACTTAGCACGCCCATCCCCCATCCATACTCCGATAAAGCGACATATAATTCATTTCAATTATTATAATTTAATTCAGAGTGTTTGCATATATTACGCTGTACCCCTTATGCGGACCAAGTCTCCGTCATATTCAGCATTGCATTCATATCAACTTGTGTGCATACGACAATTTGATTGTTTTCAACATTAGCTAATATACGCAGATTTGAACACAGAGGAGAGGAACTGGTGTGAAAAACCAACGCGAATGCTAGCTAACAGCTCACCTACAGCAAATACAGTTTAATTGCACCGTTTTAACCGTTAAATAGAGTTTAACAAAAGTTCGTTTACCTTCTGGTTACTTCCACTCATTTATTGGTATGAGCGGTAGTTCAGTCGGTATGGTGCCAGAAATACCCAGACCAGGGTGACGGGTCCCTGTATTTGAAGCTCATAGATGTTGGTTCCAGAGCACAAACAAATTGTGAAGCCAGTTTCGACCAAAGGATACCGTAGTGTCTTGTTCGAACCCAGTCTATACTGTTGACATAATCTCTCTTCGGTTTTCGTCTGCTGGATCATGGAAACTTCCTCAATTTCTAGCCACTTCCGTTTACAGCACAACGAGTTTACTTAAGAAATAACTGTTGTTTTCCTTCGGTTTATGCGATATAAACCGAAAATGTTCAGCACTAGCTTCATAACTCGCGTATCGAGTTATGATTAAGCTTGTGCTGAAAATATTTTAACTTGAATATTTTTTTCGTCTCCCACTTCGGTATATTTTATTAAATTCAATTGTTCCCGTTAAATTATCATTTTTTTCTTGCTGACTGGAGGCGATGAAAAATCGATCATTGATCGTGTCTGCCGTCACGCCCTCACGATGGCAATTGGATTGAGTGGGCGGGGCTTCCAGGGTCTTCAAAGTTGGATCGGATACATGTGCGAACATGTTGACATTCTAAATCATTACGTGATTTGGTTTATACGATTTTGACGACTTTCACGCTGTATGCTTTCAACCAATCAAACGCAGAGGCGGGGCAAATGATTAAATTATATATGATTTCATATGTAAAATTTCATATAATCAATGACGCTGGGTATACCAGATATATATATCGCTTGTTTGAAGATACAATACTATAACACAATTCAGGCAGTCAGAACTAAGAGTGTATCTTATGTGGAGATGCAGATTTGCTGTAACTCCATTGATTAACCCATTTTCGAACTTGAATAACAAACGGCATTTTCCAAAAGAAACGTAGGTTATGGTCCCTCATTGCAACTACACTGCAAAAAATGTAGGTTCCCTTTAGAAACAAAACTGGTTCTAATCTTGTCCCTGAGATGGAACCAGTTCTGTTTAAACAGTATTTATTTCAAATCAAATAAATTTATAAAGATTAACATTAAATATTAACAGAATTAAACATAAATTGAGGGGGTTTCAGTCGTAAGTTTAGAGCTTATGCGAGGTTGTCTCAAATCATTATTAAGCAAAGGAGATATGAACAGTTGGCATATCGAACCAGTTTTGGTTCTTTACAGAACCAAAACTGGTTCGATATGCCAACTGTTCATGTCTCCTTTGTTTCAAAATGTTTGGCGACTGCGTTGAATAAGCTCCAAGTTTACTGCTGAATCTACTTCAGGTCATGTAATATTCTATTAAAATTTAATGCTAATCTTGGTAAATTTATTTGATTTGAAATAAATACTGTTTAAACAGAACTGGTTCCATCTCAGGGACAAGATTAGAACCAGTTTTGGTTCTAAAGAGAACCTATATTTTTTGCAGTGTAGATTCTTCCAATGATGAGCCATAATCTATGTCTTTGAGGCGAAAAGTGAAAAGCAAGCATAAAGCTGATTTTTGTGAATAACAGCGGACGTGACAACCAAACTCGGTTGATAACGAATGTCAAATAAGGAACTGGGAATAAGTATCGGTTGTCACATCCCCGAATAGCACCGGTCGATGTTGGTCGTTACGTGGGAGAAAGATAAACAGACTGTAAACATTGCAGTCATTCTGGCTACTAAGAATATACCCGAACTAAGAAGTGAGTCTGAGTGGAACATCACTTTCCCTTTGACCGGGTCTAACATTTCCGAGTTCCAGTTGCAGTTTCCATATATGTTCACTTAAAAATATCTTGATTAAGGCAAAAAGTGGTTGAGACAATGGGCGTCTCTTCTCTCGCACTTAATTAAAAATAAAAAAAATATTTTCAATCAAACGGCGTGTACTATCGTCAAGTGAAAGAAACAACAATAGGCACACATGTAGCTCATTCTTATTTCTGCACTTTTAAAGCTATACTCGCCCAAAAGAGAAAGTGTGCATTGCAGAAATTGATCAAACTCCAAAAAAATAATTTCGTAGGTGTAAAGAGTGTTAACCTGTTCATGAATAAGTTATATTGAACACAAAAACAGCTTTCCCCGTTAAAATTGCATTAACGTTAAATGACGTGCTGCACGTTTGTGAAAAGGCATGTTTTGCACGTGGAGAGTCTGAAAATTCATGCAGCAGTGTGAATCCTTGGGTATTTAAACACTAAAGTAAGGCCTTCCTATCGATCACATTCAAACTTGCGCTGCTGTTAAAACGACTCCACATTAGCATGCCAAGATTGACAATGAATAAACGTCTCCTTGCCCCGGGTATGATTAGAGCTGGCAGAACACACAGAGAGGTTGCCCAGCATTTGAACTGCCACCGTAACACTGTAGACAGGCTAGTCCATCGACATGCACAACATGATGACGTTCGAGACCGACCCCGCTCCGGGAGACCCCGAGTTACCACCCCTGCACAAGATCGGTATATCCATGTCGTCCATCTCCGGAACCGGCAAAAAACGGCAACGACGACAGCCAGGAACATCCCTAACCTGAGACGGATACATCCTCAAACAGTAATCAACCACCTGAGAGAATACGGCTTACGTCCTCGAAGACCTGCAATTCGTCCGATTTTGACGTTACGTCATCGTCGTGCTCGACTGCAGTGGTGTAGAGTAGGGTTAGGGTTAGGGTTAGCTTAACCTAACCCTAACCCTACCCTAACCTAACCCTAACCTAACCCTACCCTAACCCTACCTAACCTAACCCTAACCCTACCTAACCCTAAGCTAACCCTACCCTAACCCACTTCCATGCTAACTTGTTCGCTTCCATGAGGCGTAGATGCACAGCAGTAGTCGATGCAGACGGAGGTCATACCAGATATTGAGTGTGTGACTTTTGTGTTTGACCCTTAGTGTCTTTGACTCTCCATGGCAACAAGAGTATTCGTCGTAGCGTAATGAAATATTTCTCGTGTTGATCACAAATTGATTCATCTGTGATTGAATAAAATTTCCATGAATGAAAATGATATATATCTTTTTTTAGTGTTATTTTTTAGCATGCACACTTTCTTTTTTGGGAGAGTATATTTGACGGAATGCATTTATTTCGTCGCCATCCCCATCCGTCATCTCATGACTATGGTTTTGTTGATGACATTGAATTGAAATAAGCGGTAAGGGAACAAAACAAGCTGTATTAGAATTTGCCTACTTGTGCAACACACTTCACCATAATGTCACATTCGCGGTTGAAATTTCATGAGAGAGAATTACGTTTCTTGATACAACCTTACGTGTTGACAATAACTATTTTGTTACTTGTTTTTTTATAATTGTATTGTAAACTGGCAGACTCACATCAATATTTGCTTCTACCCAGTTGCCATCCTCAACATATTATTATCAAAACATATCAGAAGTCTCCGACCCAGATGACAAGAAACGGTAAAAACCTGGTCTGAGCCCTCAGCTTGTAAGCCATAGTTACGAGAGAGGACGCACTGACAATATGATCGCCAAACCGATACCCTGCTACGCCGAATGGTGGGTGGGAAGGGGGTGGGGGTGGGGGGGGGGGGGTGGTGGGGTTGTTGCAAGAAAATACCAGGGTACTAGCTCTGGGCGGGTGGGTGGTTTCAAACAAGTTTTTGCCACAAGCATGTTAATGTCCCCACCCACCCCCCCCCCCCGCCCGAGAACACCATAGAAACAAATCTTATAAACTGAAATATATTAGAGCATTATTTCACAGAGGGGTAGGGGGGGGGGGGTACTTTTCCAAATTTTACCCCAAATTCCAACTTCCAAGAACCATAATTGGGGCGGGGGCGGTAATGTATGAGGATAAAAAAAAACAATTCAAGAGCAAGACTGAAGCATGCCCTCGCACAGCACATGGGCTCAGGAGGTTGAAGAGCGAACAGCGATTTGTTACTCGTACATGAGCTGTGTCTGTAAGACACATATTATGCCCCTGCAAAGTCCACCACACACAAACCACGCATCATACAGGTGAAATTCTAAAATCAAATCAAAATCCTGACAATAAGCACACCTCTGGTATATGTACAAACATCATGTGGAATATAAAAGTCCTAGCTTGAAAGAGTTAGCCGGACAAACAATGTACCCTAGATGGACGGATCTTCTACCGCAGAAAGATAAACAGACTGTAAACATTGCAGTCATTCTGGCTACTAAGAATACACTCGAACTAAGAAGTGAGTCTCAGTGGAACATCACTTTCCCTTTGACCGGGTCTAATATTTCCAAGTTCCAGTTGCAGTTTCTATATATGTTCACTCAAAAATATCTTGTGAGGTGATTTTAGTGTTAGATATGGGGAAAATTGCGCAACTCACAAGTGGGTTTTTCGCACCTCACAAGTTGAAAAAACCTCACAAGTAGTTGGTGTACTAACGGTTTTATCCCCAACCTCACAAGTAACGACTGTACACGGACGGTCACCTCGCAAGGCCATATGCGGTGGCCCGGACGGACGGACGGATGGACAACGGGCGGCGGACGGACGGATGTTTTACCGCAGATATACTTGTGAGGAGATTTTAGTGTTAGGTATGGGGAAAACTGCGCAACTCACAAGTGGGTTTTTCGCACCTCACAAGTTGAAAAAAACTTCACAAGTGGTTGGTGTACTAACGGTTTTATTCCCCAACCTCACAAGTAACGACTGTACACGGACGGTCACCTCGCAAGGCCATCTGCGGTGGCCCGGACGGACGGACGGACGAACGAACGGACGGACAGGGGTAAAACTATATGCCCCCGACTATTCATCGAATAAAAATATTTTCTCATACTTTCTTTGGTTTTGTTTGTTTATTATTCTGTTTTTGTCATTAAATTGTTATTTCATATCCAAAACAGCCCTTAAATGAATCAAATCAAGCATCAGAGAATGGTGAGAATGAGAAGGAAATACAATGACCTGAACCGTTTTTACTTTAGGAATATATGGGACTCACAGTAAGAAAATGAACAAAATTCATGAAAACATATTTAGGAACATTAAATTAACAAAATGACCCAAAGGTCGAAATGTAGAACTTAACTGACAAGCATGCATACAGAATCATAATAATTAACTAATAGCATTATAATCATATGACATTTTGAAATAATACCCTGTGATATCAAATTCCACACCAAGGTGATCATATCTTTGGCAAATAATGAATAACGCTGGACAATGCAAGTCACCTGTCATCTACAAGTTCAACAAGTCAAATTTACACAAACACATTGTAATATTGTCAAATCCCTCTATCATTCGGCAATCTGGTTACTGTTAATATATATTATATTTTGAGCTATTGCACTAGCACTGTTTCTCTTCTGGTATTCAGTTCTGTAACATATAGCATATTCATTCGATAAATATTGTTTAAACTAATATTGAGATCATGGCACAAATAGAGGATCTCTACGCTGTGTTACAAGCGCTCGTGAACAATAAAAAATCCAGGTCCCCACTCATGAGATAATTCCCTGATATTCACTAAAGACGTAGATTTTCTTTTTATTATATGCTACATGACATTTTACTGCGCAATATTCAGCCAAATTCGACTGCAAACAGTTTCAAGACAATAAACAAAGCTGCTGATCGTTCCTTCAAGGCGACGTTCAAGGCGACGTCATGCGCCGAAGCGTAACGTCATTTAGGAAGCTTCTAAAAAAATTCATCGTGTGAACCTGAAAATATATTTCTCTCGCGCAAGCGCTCGTGAATAATAAAACTTTCAGGTCCACACTCATTAGATAATTCAGAAACTGACTAAAATAGAGAAGATTTTCTTTTTTATTATATGCTACGAGACATTTTATTGCACAATATTCAGCCCAAATTCGAACCCGAATGCGTACGTTTCAAACAATATCAAAGGTCAGCTGATCATTCCTTCAAGGCGACGTGATGCGGAGTAGCGTGGCGTCATTTAGGAAGCTACCGAGGGATATTTCTCGACATCTGTGGAGTCGATGGATATCGAGAAATATATTTTAGATCATTTGCGATAATTCACAGGCTTGCATATAATAAATGCCGGGAATTATTGGACTTGAATGGTGATTTGGCTGATTTATACAAGCCACATAAACAGCATTATTTCTTCTCTAATAGTATGGGACGGCAGGGCACAGTTAAAACTAGAAGTCCTGTCACGAACTGTGCGCTTATCTAGGCTTAATTGCGCGTAGGAATTGCGCGCAATTGCCATATCGAATGGCATCCAAAGCACGGCAAGTTCCCCTGGTTACTCATAGCAAACACAGGCAATGTTTCTGCCAATGGACCTCCGGGTTACTCCGGTCATAACGCATAGATTAACGCGCAGATCGACGTGCTATCTGTGCGCATTTCATGACAGGACTTCTAGATTTAACTGTAACAGAAAACAATTTACAAGTAACATGTTTGACTTCAAACACATGTCATATCACAGAATTAGGAACAACAAGGATTGGGCTTGCATTTTAGTACCTGTAAGTCATGACTTGAAGAAACAACCAAGTAGGAAATTTATTACTGTCTATCTTAATATATATTCTCAGATACGATAATCACCCGACCGATGCCCCTACATGAAAATCAAACTGTCAAACTCACTTATATTCTGTAAAACATCTGTTAAAAACAGGGCGTTCTCGATTTACAATCTTTCTGCTCTGTTCAGATGTTCTGTTCTACACTGCTCTCTGCACCATAAAGCATCCTTATACTGCCAGGCATGCACATTTTCTTCGAAAATGCCCCATCAAGGGATGAACGTCCAATTGGCCTATGCAAAACTCCCTGGGAGGGATAGGTGCCCAGGACAGGGCTGGCAAGAACTTACATTCCGGGGTTGATGGATCTCTTAATCTTGAAAAAATATAAAATCCCACCTAGTAAGCCACAGTTTTATGCTACGCGGCGACTGGTGTGGCATCGCCCAACTGGTCAGTATTAGTTTGGTCAATTGACCGAGTTGAGTGTGCATCACACTATATAAAGAGCCTCATCAGGCCTGGCAACACATGATATTCCTGGAAGTCAAGTGAAGTGCACAAGTTGAAGAAGAAGAAGAAGAAACAAGAATAAGATAGAAGAAAGAAAATGACTGGACCAGAACACTATTTTCATCGAAGGGTACGACTGATGAGGGCAATTATGATCATCATTCACCTGCGTCGACAACGAAGACGCTGTCAAGCTCAACTTCAGAAGAGGAAGAAAAGGACATGTTGGGTTCGCCCTTGGCTGCTGCGACGTCATCAATTGGGTGTTTATGACAACCTTGTGGTTGAATTGGCCAATGAAGTTATCCCTGATTATATCGCTTTCCAACGACACACACCCAAACTGTTTGCGGAGCTCCTAAAAATGGTCCGTCCCCATACTGAGAAGAACATCACCAAGTTGCGAGAGCCAATCTCTGCTGGGTCACGTTTAGCTATAACACCGCGGTTCCTGGAATCTGGCAACACATACGTGAGTAACCAGTTTGAGTTCAGGGTTTCAAACAACACAATCAGCAAGCTGGTTCCAGAGACCTGCAAGGCCATATTTCGTTTGTCTGCTCCACATTATTTCAAGTGCCCAAGTACTGAAGAAGAATGGTGTCAGTTCCCTAATTGTCCAGGTGCTTTAGATGGAAAGCATGTCCGCATTAACCCTTTACCTAACATGAAAAGAAGACGACATTCTTGAATAACTATTTGTTTCATTTTTTGTCTCAAAAACATGGGTTATGACCCTCGTTAGAACAAGCTCGACGAGCTCGTTCCAACGAGGGGTCATAACATAACCTATGTTTTTGAAAAAAAAATGAAAAAATAATGAAAATTAATTGGCGATTTTTGCGAATAGCGCTGGCCGGTGTTGGTTGTTACGTTGGGTAAAGGGCTAAACAACCAGCACACTCTGAATCATCGTCCTTCAATTACATGCACACTTTCAGCATCGTCCTTATGGCTTGGTCGACAGTAATTACAAATTGATCTGCTGTGATGTTGGTGCTAACGGCAGGGTGGCAGATGGTGGGGGGTTGAGCAAATACTGACCTGGCACAAGAATTTGAAAGGTGTTTTGTGAACGTTCCACCTCCCAGACCAATTCCACATGATGATAAAGAAAAATTCCTTTCGCCGTAGTCGCTGACGAGGCTTTCCCATTACGCAGCTACATCATGAAGCCAAACCCTCATCGAAACCTTTCCAACGAGAAGAGGCTCTTCAACTACCGTTTGTCAAGAGCACGACGTGTGATTGAAAATGCATTCGGCATTCTTGCCAACAGCTGGAGAGTACTGTTGTCACAAATGCTTGTCACCCCAGATAGAGCAGAGCTGATAGTCTTAGCTTGCTGTGCCCTACACAATTTTCTTCGCGAGCATCTGCCTTCCATCACCAAGAAGCTTCTGGGTTGGGAAGATGAAGAAAGCCACGAAGTAATACCGGGGGCCGAGAGGAATAATGAACAGCTGGTGAGTCTTGCAGTTTTGAGGGGGGGGGGGATGCCAGGAGAGCTGCAAAAGTCCAGCGAGACTACCTGTTATTAATGGGTTAATAATGTAGGTGAGGTTGAATGACAAAATCATATGACGTAGGTGGTTTTATCACCAAAACAAAGGTCTTTCTTCCGGCCACCACATCCAACCAAAAGAGTTGAGATGATATCGATGATGTCCTCCAATAACAATAAATCTTCCCTTTTTTATTTTTTTCTCTGTTCTTTATTTTTATGCAAACATGATATATGCTCATGAAAATATTATGCAACGCTCAACAAAAACAACATTTATTTCTCTGTATTATATTAATCATAATAAATTTTGGCCAAAAAAGAGAGAAAGAAAATGGACAAGAGAGTTACTTGTAGTAACTCTCTTATCCAGTTTCTTTCTCTCTTTTTTTTGTTTTTATTTTTTTTGTTTTTATTTTTATTATATTTGTTTCGTTTGGTGTAGTTAAACTCTTCATCATTGTGCCCATTTCTATTTGTCTTAAGAACAGTTTATTTACATTGAATTACAAATGTTGATCTTCAATAATATGGAGAGTGCATCATCGAGCAGTCCACTGTAAAGACGGCACTTGCTTCTGTTGATGTAGTAGCTTCTGTAGTTGGGCTAGGAGTAGCTGGCGTTACCGGAGTTCTGAGACTGCTGGATGCTAGGGAATCGGGGGATGCTGGGGATGCTTCACTTGTTTCTTGGGCCATCCTCTGCAAAGTCTGTGCTGTAGCTGGTGTGCATGGTTTCGGTGGAGTCGGTGGGGCATTTTTTTCTTGGTTTGCTGGACATGGCATGTGGCTTGCTTCACTTGGCTTGCTTCACTTGTCATCTGGCATGGCTGGGCTAGGCTGTAATCTGAATGATTTGACCTTGCATCTGGATAGCTTGGCATTGAATCGGGATTGAGACCTGTGGACTGGGGACTTGTTGGGGCATCTGCGGCTCGTCATACTTGTCATCGGGAACGAATGCGTTGCTGGCGTCTAAAAACTTTTTATGTGACTGGGGCTGGCCCTGGGAAGACATCTGCTGGGACTGGTAAGGGATCTGTTGCTGGAAGCTGCCCATCTGGAACGAGGAGGGAGCCTGGAATGAACTCCACATGGACGAGATGGAACTTGACTGGCGAAGTGACCTGTGGTATTCTCTTCTCCTGGCACATATCAGTCTCCGAACCTCTTCCTGGACATCCACCCGTGTGTCCGGAGGCAGCTTCACCAGAGTGCATCTCACATGCGCCGTGAAGGCATTCGATGGATCGATGGTGGAAGAGTCTTCATCTCCGTTGACAGGCGCTTCAACGGAGCCAGCTCTTCCTTTTCCACGGATTTGGGCTTAGAGGAAGACATACTATGCTTCTTGCTTGGACCCTTGTATGGTTGCTTGCCCTTGGACTGGCTTGACTTGGGGTTTACTTCGGAAGTGCCAATTTCGTATTCTTCATCGTCATCATTGTCGTCGTCGCCCCCATTGCCAACAACATCACCAGACGCCACAGATGCCGCATCTGAAGAAGAGCAGGAGTCGGACTGCTTGGCAAAGTGCTTGCTGCACTTCGTGTTGCGGTGCACAATATAAGGCAGGATGAAGCTCAGTCGGTCCCACGCCACTGGTCTCTCACAATCTTGGGCCCCTTGGATCCACAGTGCTTGGGTTTCAGCATTTTGTTCAGCTTGATCCGAAGACTGCTCATGCGGGTCTAAAAAGCCTGCCAGGTACAACCCTCACCAATCTCTGCAGCTTTCTCCTCTAACAGCTTCTGTTTAGAGTTCCAGTCATTGAAGGAAGATATCTTATTGGAAGTCCATCAAAATGGGCGACACTGAAGTGATCGACACCTCTTTAATTTATTCCTGAATACTCTCCCTTCAGCCACCCGGTTGCGCAATGTCCATGTCTGGCATACTGAAAATGAAGTAGCACTGACCCTCCATTATTGTTAATGGAAAATGGGGACAAAAGCCTTGCAAAGGCTAAATCTGTCCTGAGGTCGAAAGCATATGAGGTCTTTTGCAGGCTAACGCACTGCAAAACCTTGTTGCCCTCAAGGGACAAATTTATCAATTTTATTAACTTGGGTAAAATATCAGACGTTAGCCATTTATTTCTTTAAAGTTTACAATGGTTATAAAAAGAAAGCATACGTCAGCCAAAAGGCCCATGCGGGAGGGCCTGGGAAACAGATTTTTAACTTTTTATGACCTAATTCTGGTATTTTTGTTAAAGGCACTTGAAGGTAAATCCTCCCTGATTGTCCGTGAGGTGAATAGTGAGTGCAAGCATTGAAATTAAGTGAAACCAATACTTACAAATATGCTATCTCGTCTCTTTTGTTCTCCCCAGTTATAGAAAATTAAGGTGATACATTGCTTGCTGCCTGGTTTCACTGCTATTTAAATACAATTACTTGTCAACTAAAACTTAACAAATAAATTTTAGTTATCATTATGTCATTTTTCGTGATTTAAAAAATAATTTGCCAGAACATTGTCGCCACTTTTAGTTGAATACCTTTAAAATATTTTTAAAGCAAGACGGCGGACGCCTGTTCGATAAACAAAAACCGTGTAATCCAATCGTTAACAAAAGAATAAGTGTTAGAGCAAATGTTTGAAATTTTTAATTTAAGCGGACTTTCAGTTTCGGTGGAAATGACGAACGTGATTACACATTAACTCCTATATCGTCATGAATATCATGAATGATAATCAAAGCTTAATCATTTGATGCCGAGGGAACGCTTTTCCGGTACATACAACGTCATAATCTCATGAAGTCGGATGCAAACCAGAAAATAAGCAGACTGTCATCCGCAAAATGAGGTCCCCAGAGGGTGAATTTAGTGATGCTTCCCTGCACAGCAGGGTAGCATGACCAAAGTTACCCTCTGTGAACCTCAGTTTGAATCAAGGGCTCAGGTTTGAACAGAAAGAGGTACCCACAGGGTAAACTGACCGACTGTTTGGGATCGCAGCAGAAAATTCACCCTCTTGAGACCTCGTTCTGCATATGACAGATTGCTTATTTTCAGGATTGGTAGGATGGCTGCTAAGTGCATGTGTGGGATAGCCCACTCAATATTTTCAACGTGCGGCCCCCAAGGCTGCATGTTGAAGATATCAATTGATCTTCCCCCAAATAATGGATATGGACTCCAATTTCTGCCACTGAACTGATATGGGAGATACCACCAAGGTTCAACGGGTAAAACCTTTACCTCACAATGCATTGACAAGAACAGTAAACAGGTTATGATGCCTTACTGGTATTGTAGGATTCGGTAACCAATGTCTGAGATTGGTGTCCTCTAAAATGAGATACATTTTCAAGAACAAACCGCTAAACTTAGCTTCATAATTGTGCTGCTGTCGAGTCGCCAGGGCAAACACGAAATAAATAATAATAAAAAATAACCTTTTACCCAACCTAAGGGCCCTAAACGACCAATGCAACTAATGAAATCCTCATTAAAATTGTATTTTTAAACAAACAAAAAAATAGCCTCCAAAAGACAGCTTATCACTCCTTATTAAAATGAGCTGGTCGATTTTATGTATGTGTACGTCTTTTATAATATGTGTACGTGACCGGTACTTCCCTTCCTGTCATTTTTCTCTCTTATTTGTTGCATGAAATCCTGTTTTCGGGTCAGAAAAAGTCTTCTGAAGGGTTATACTTGACAAAGATATTTGAATGCCAAAATTAAAGTGATGTTATATACATTCGATTTGACACCTTTCATCGGCGTTCCAGCAGGCAGAATAAAACGATCGTATCTAAAATATAAATAAATATAATCATTCACAATGATTAAGCCGAAACCCGTTTGCATTATAAAATCAATTGAGTGTGGCTAGTTCAATCAAAGGATTGTTATATTTTTATAATACGAAAAGAGGACTGCGACCAGAGCCAATATTTGCCACATCACCTTTCATACATCACAAACAACAGCACACATAAATATGCACCACTCTAGTATGTTGACCGACGAGTTGATTAACTTTCTGGAGATTCAGTCTTCACGGACAACCCGGCTTTTGTTGTGAATATGAGTAGAATAGCACGTATGAATCGTCCCCCATTACCCGAAATTTTGCCGGTGCAGCTGGTGTTAAATTCCCATAGGAACCGGACTTTTTGCCGGTGCAAAAGTTCTGCTCCTTGCAGCTATATCCGGCAAGTGGTGTAGCTACTGCATATATAGTATGCTATGGCATGTATAGTGATATATGTAAACACAGGGCTCTGGGTATATAGTATGAGTGTATGATGGAATATTAATGGGAAAGGTGAGATTTTTCTTGAAAGTTTTTCTCCGCGAAACGGCTGACGTTGCTGTTGACGCCGTGACGTCATGGTGCGCACGCGGCGTCATAGAGACGTTGACCGCTGTTGTTGTCCACTGTACATTCCGACATAACGTTATTCCGGTCAGGGTATGTCGGGCTTCTCGTAAGGGGGTGGGGTGATATGGTAGCAGTGGCATATATCCCTGGAATTCCAGACCAGGCGGTATTATACTAGGTTGTTCAGAACAGTAGTAAAGGATGAATGGTCTGTTGGTCTATTACATCTTTAGTTCCATTAACCTACCGAATCCTTTGTATTATCTTATGGCTGGTATTGATAGTTCGTAAAGCTAGGTCAGGCAGTAGTATAATCGTTTATTTAGAACGGGGGCATAGGGTTCGCTGTATATACCCCTGTAGGTCCCCTGTTAGTCCTCGCTATTTTTAACCAACCGATTGCTTTGTATTATTATGACTGGTGTAGGTTGTACGTTATGGCAGGCCAAGTGGTATTGTGGGGTGGGGGTAATGCCTGGTAGTACAGAACGGCAGTACAGTAGGGGCGATATGTACCTCTGTGCCCCCCCCCCCCCCGAAAACCATTGCTACTACTAATCGAACTTCATATTATCCCATGACAAGTATAGGTAGTATGTAATGCGGAGACAGACGTTATTGTGGGGTGAGTGGGTGTAATGCAGTTTCACCTTGTGTTGTAGTATTGTATGTACGTTTTGTACCCCTACAGGTCCTATGCTAGCCATTAGTACTATTAATCCACCTAATGCTTTGTTTTATTATATGACTGGTATAGGTAGTATATAATGCTAGGTCAGTTGGTACTGCGGGTAGGGGTAATGCCTGGTAGTTTAGAACGGTAGTATATCATGGACGGTATATCCCCATGTAGGCTCCCTTTTAGTGCTTGGTACTATTAATCAACCGATTGCTTTGTTTTATTATATGGCTGGTATTGGTAGTACTCGTTCCAAAGAGGGGTCATAACCTATGCTTTTGAGACGAAAATAAAAAAAAAATAATGAAAATTAATTGGCGATTTTTGTGAATAGCGCTGGCCGGTTTTGGCCTTTACGTTGGGTAAAGTGTTAAATAAAAATATATTTTTCAACAAAGTTTAACAAAACCATATCATGTCACCCCCTTCGTTGGAGCGAGCCCGATGAGCTCGTTCCAACGAGGGGTCACATGATATGGTTTTGTGAACTTGTTTTTAAAAATTTGAAAATAAACTATACAGGTCTCTCGTGATCAGATCATAATCCGATCGCGGCACACTTAAACGAGCGGATCGGCACCTTGTAATTAAAATACTGCGAAATCTGTATTTATTTATTGGTGTTTACGGACACTTTTGACAACCAGGGTCACCACGTGTAGGACAGTTTTACAGGTGAAGGAACCCTGAGAACCCGGAGAGAAGCACCGAGCAACGACGAGCAATTGTCAGACTCCATAACGTATTAACTTCACACAAGCAAGGTTAGCATTGGTTGAAGAAAGTGTACCATCGACGTGCAGTACGGCTTAGTACACAGCGACATCGTACTCCCACGTGGGTAACCGGGATGAAGTGCCTTGCCCAAGGTCACAACGCGTTACCCCTGGTGGGGATTGAACCATGGATCTTTCGATTTGAAGTTCAATGCCGTAACTATTGAGACGACGCGCTCCCTACTGCGAAATAGCCTATCATAGATCTGTGTTGTATTTCTTTTCGACAGGCGCGATTCTATAATGCTGTCGGAATGTAAGCTGTCTGATAATTACTATCGGATCGCGACATAGTCGCGATTCGATCGAAAACTTCTGACCGCTTTTGTGATCACAGTACGGTCAATCGAAAGTCATAAGTTTTCATCCACCGGATGGTTTACAAAGCAAAATAATTTCTCTTTTTGGTGTATTCGTCATCGTGAAATTGAATGATTGCTTGACGTTTTGCGATAAAGGTCTCAACAGAAAGTCGAAAATCAGCTTTAATTTTGTCGCTGCCCTTGAGTGTACTGTGCTTTTTTTCTTGGAAAATTGGAATACCAAGTTTGATTTCGTCACACTCTAAATTCGAGATCCATGTATAAATAAATTGTTAACTTCCCATTTCAAAAGAAATATCATGGCTGAGTTTCAGTAATATTTTCATTCAGTATTTAGTGAGGATAAAAATTTGTTCAACACAATAGTTGGTTAAAGATTTTCCTCTTGCCAGATACCAACATGCAAAACTACATACCCAATTGGGTTGCTGTGGAAAGGTGGGAATCGGACAGCAGCACCTCCTCGTTTAAAATGTGTAGGACCTGAGCGTCACCGTTAATAGAGGAGGACAATTTCACTAAATTTAAAAAAAAAATTCTAATGATGGATGCTTTCGATAAATTTAAACTTGATGGAAACAAAATCGAATAGAATGCACCCAAACTCGCCTTTGATGGAAAACAGCAGGTCTCTTGGCACTCACAGTCCGGATAAGTGATTAAGTTGTAAACTTTTAGCAGTTGTTAATAGTCAAGTGTCGTCTGTCTGAAAAAAGAGACATTTGACTAGAAACCCATTTTAACTCTTAACTCTCTATTTTTTATCATGTCTATTCATGGCTGCTCTGAAGAAGCCATGGATACATTTGATGAAAAATGCAAGAAAATTTCACTGAAGAGAAAATTGGTCAAAAAGATTTTGCAATTCACAGAGGGAAATTTGGTTAAATACAGCAGCAGGGAGGATGAGCATACCAATTCCGACAGCCTGAAAAAAACTCACGAGAGCCCATGGAACGGCCCATACCAAGTTCGATAACTTAACAGACCTCAGACGGGGGTGAGCATACCAATTTTGACAACTTAAAAAAACCACGAGAGCCCATGGGACGGCCCACCACCCTCGCCGGCCCCGGCTCTCTTGTTTTGTTATGTCTGTCAAATATATTAGCACCCTCCCTGCTGCTAATATATTTAGAGATTTGAGAAACACATAGGTATACATGACATACCCATAATGACTAATACAATGAACGCTTGTGAGTGGCTGCTTCTAGGGTCTACCAACGTTTGTGGGCGGTCGTGTTGTGGGACCTTTTGTAAGGTCCACAATGCTCGTCTATAGAAGGGTGGAGGCCCACTACCCTGCAAAGGCTGTGATAAGGGCGTCAAAACAGCGCTAGCCCTTTGTAAAAAACTGTGGCGTGGGGGTACGCTCGGCTGGCTAAATGGCGACAAAGGCAATCTAGAATTAAGGACGAGTTTCGGCGCCTGGCCGCGATAGATAACACTTTTGAAATTTCCTAGAGAAATGATAACATATAAAATATATTTTTAAATTCCCATTAGAGGAATGATAACATATAGATATGCTCATTACACAACATGACAACTATGAATGATTTACGTGCTCAAGCGAAACAATTTGGGTTTAGGAGGTTTTCAAAGCTCCGAAAAACTGACTTGAATTGATCGCCACTGCTCGCGTGGAAGAATTTATAAAAAGACTTCAGCAGGCTAGAGAAACGGGGCGTTTCCTGCCTCTTCGGGAAGATGTACAGAATCCTAACAAGCGTGGTCAAAGAATGCATGCAATCAAACAGATTCAGGCCGAGGTCACGGCGGCACTTCGTGCTAAAGCTGTTGAGGAAAATATGCGAAGAAACCCCGCTAAAAGAGCTGCCCTACGTCGGCGAAGGCCTGTAACCCTTGCCAATCGTTCAAGAGGGACCCGCCATCCTTAACGAATTACCAGAACGGCAACAATTCGACTTGGATATCGAAGTCCCTCATCCGATGAGGCTGCCAGGTGATGAAGCATGGGTGGCTCTTTTGAACAACGCCAAAGATGAGTTTGAAGTCGATGTCGCTGTTGCGGTCTACTGTACATGGCGAGTGGAAGTAGATGCCATTGGCGCCGATGGTTTGCACTCTGGCCGAATGGCCTTGGATGCTCGTATGACCGATGAGAGAGCAGCACGGCTTCTCGGGGCTCTACCGGAGGGTGAATTCATCTTAAGGATCAAGTTTCTCCGGGAGCATAAGGAAAGAGACTGGGTAGTCGAAGACAAGTTTGACCCTGTGAAGACAGAAAGGAAGAAAGGCCAGGGCGTTGTCTAAATCACACAAAACACCAAATCAGGCGTCCTGACGGGGATTGAGAGTCCCTACTACACAAATGCCTACCCTGTTACAGCTGTGGTCTACGGACTCTATCCTCTCAGAGAGCCAGACCCTACAAACCTAGTACCAATGAAAGTAGGGGATCTGAATTGCGTCGCCCGGAGAGTGGTTGAACACTTTGATTGCGCTCTTAGAGGACAGGGCCTAACCCCGATCAGGCGCCAGAAAATCGAGAAGTGGTAGGAGAGTGTTCATATAACTGGTGCCACAGTTGATGACGTGGCTATCCTCGAGAAAATCCTCAAGCGGGCCATCATCGCGAAAGATATAGCTGGCGAGGATGTCTATAACAGTGGCAAATACCAGGCAAGTAGATGGAAATCCGTAGAGCTCATCATTCACAACGGCCACGCCTGGTCCAAAGACCTGCACTTCCCCCAGTCCAGACAGGTCCACATATACGAGGGTGACGTCTGGGAAGCCATCAGACAGGCCACCCAAAATGAGCCAATCGCTGTCTGGATACTCGGCGTTGACCAGTTTGTCTTACAAGACGGCCGTACTTTCAGAACTCAGGAAACTCACAAGAGACTCTAAGCGGCCTGCGCCGATTTAGGAGATGAGTCTCTTGCCGACAGGGCCTTCGGAGTGAACCACACAGCCAGTATACATTGTAATAGCCATCTGGGATTGAAATCATCTTTCGCTCCTCATCTTTCTCAGACACAATGCGAATAGTATTTTGCGTAGCCGCGAGCTAATGTTGTACCAAAGAGGGTAGTATGTTACTTCAGCTTCTCTTGTCCACTCCACCGGAATGTATGCGAGCTAAATGACGAGGTGTTTAGTCAAGTTGGGGCTATATTTGATCTTCACAAATCATCGGGTCTTCTGCGACTCAAGACAGATAAGTCTCTGAAGCTGGGAAAGTTGGCACGCACATTAGGATTTACAACAACCAAAATCCCTGGGAGGGAGGGAGGCTGATGGGGGTGAGTTACCTACTCTTGCGGCCCACCGTGAGCTCTTCGTTCATCTGTCAGAAGTCAGCACCACGGACAATGTTTACAACGGGCTACCCAGCACACTACTCAGAACAGTACCTGTAGCAAATGAAAAATGTGCCATTGGCAGAACAGAAGCTTTCTCTCATTTGCAATACAAAAGGCTTGTCCCAGGTCCTATAGGCAATATCACAGTTTGCGTTGTAGATATCAGGGGCGGCCCTACTGAATTACAGCACCTATCAGTTACATTACATATTCGAAATTTATCTTCTGTATAAAGACAGGGTGCATAGCGGAGGACCAGGAGCTCATGATGGATTGCCTTGCACAACCATTTCGCTGGCTGATCTTGGGGATACGAAGGGCTTTGGAGAACCATGTGAGAATGACAAACTGTATATATTTCAACTTTCTAATGGGTAAAATAAGAGAACGGAACTCCCTCTGCTGTTTCCACGGAACAAAGCTACCTTTACCGAGCTGCGTGGTTTGAACCTGAAAGGTTCAGTCCGTGGAGTAGCTACGAACTCCTCCAGAATGATGCCAGACAGTGGTCTCTGTATAGGCACCCTGTACGCAGTGGGTGGGAACTTGACTTCAGGGTCATCCAACATCACATCCGACTGGGCCGTGGACACAGGCTACGTAAACTCCAGAACAGTGGCCGCGTGTTGGCTTCTTATATCCCGAAAGGTGCTATTAACGTTCACGAAAGCGCGGTGGGGTATGAACTGTGGGCGGGCAAAAACAAGCACAGCTGCAGTTCCGAAGGAACACATTCACTTGACGAGTTTGTAGGCCACCAGGCCAGTCGCAGCCATACCCAAGACAACAAAGGCGACCTCACGGTCTTTTTGGTCGGCTGATGGTGTGTAAAAGTCTTCTAGTTGCGGCTCTGGGCGAAGACTGTTTAAATTGTTCCGAGTTACCCGTGCATATTCGCGAATTGCAGCATCGGCATCCTGGAATGTGCGTTATGCATGACCTTGGCGATGTAGTTCTTCGTTAATCCAATCGAGGCGTTCTGTTCTCTTATGGGAGCATGCTGCCTGAGCTGTCTGGAGCTTTTCTATGGCTTTGTCATATCGTGCACGTTCCTCACCAGCCCCATTATCCCAAAACATGGAGAAGGAGTAGTTGCTGCCAGAGAAGGCCACTGCGTTAACAAGGGCGCCCCCAGCTAGCATTGCGATCGAGGCCATCTTGTTATTTCATAATATTTGGTGGAATGATTCCTTGTTTAATTAGCATGTCCTTGGTTGCCATCGCCAGCCCCATGTCAAGGACTACCATCCCGACGTCATAGCCGGTGAAGTCAAGTTTAGGGGTGGGACCCTTCATTGCCATCTTACCTAAGCGGGCATTCCCTATTGCCAGGGCAGAGACTACGGCGCTGTGCTAGGCAGCATTGACTAGCATCTTTCCGTCGGCTGAAGACATGATTACTCCACATGTAATGGGTCATTAGATACCTCTAACTGCTTGTTCGGAGGTGCGACTCGGTTGACCGGATCAGCATTGGGCGGTTCCATTGGACTGGTCGTCTTCCTTTTGCTCTGCAAAAACCATACTGCCAAGCTAGCCAACCCAACAGACCCAGCAATCGATGTGGACCATTTGTCCAATGAACTGCATTGGTGATGCATCGAGATCCCTTGCTGGTGTTGTTCCCGTTCGGCAGGAACACCAGCCGCTTGGGTTGCGTTGTTTATGGCCATTCTCTGGAGATTGGCCTTCTCTTCTCGCAATTCGACCAAGACTTTTTGTTGTTTTGCATTCCGGGCGGCAGCTCCTGCCCTCCCAGCGGCCACCTTTTTAGGGTATTTCTGTCGCTTCTGTACGGGAACAACAGGCGACTCAGTGGTTGGCACAGCTGTCACTCTCTCCACCTGTTGTGTAGCAACTGTCGACAGGTCTGGCTCCGTCGATATGTTTGGCTCTGTCGTCGATGACATCGTCTTGAATTGTAAGAGGGCAGGTATGTCCAAATCGACATTGTTTAGCAGTGGTTAGCGCCGCGGTTAGCGGTGCAAAGTAAATGCCATACCGATGATATAACACACAAGTGGCACTGCTTAGAGCTTGCCCAACAAATGGATCTGCCTCAAGGTCAGCAACCAGCTTTGGTTGGTCCTCCGGGGGTATGGGAAGAAACATGCTGACCACCCTTGCATAGAGTTGTAGTGCGGCCGTCCCCAGAGTTTTTGTCATTGCTGCGCCGAGCCGTGCCTCATATCGAGCATAGAGTTTATCGATTTCCTGATCGGCCATGTCGTCGATCTGCTCAACCGTGAGGTTTTTCCCCATATATTGCTTGCCTGCCCACCGGAAGCTATCGTAGCTAGCCTTTCGCGTTTGGCCCCATCGGCCTCTTGTTCCTTCGGATGTTGCTCTGCAACTGAAGCAGGATCCACTGCCATCTTGTCTTCTGTATTGACTGCCTGCGGCGCAGTACCTTGTTCTTCCAGCAGTTGGTTAATGATTTCGTCGCAATCCATGATGGTGTGGATATGTACATGCACTCCGTCTGGGTTTAATATAAAACTTTATAAGTGGTAGGTTGGTCTGTTTTTAACACTAGTCGGGCATGCTTACTATCCGCCAATGCCTGGCGAACTGCTGCACGTTTCTCGCGGCTTCCAATCACATCATTCTCTCGTAGACCGTCCTCGAAGCTATCTCTGTCCTTGCAGTAGAACAGACGGGCCCAGCGGGTCTGCTCGCGGAGATCTTTTAAGACAGAGTTATATTTCTGAGTCAAAACCCAAACGCTTTGCTACGCATGACGACCCGAGAATGCTAGCTCAGACAGCATGTCTTTTGCGTCAAAGCTTTTGTAGCCGAGCAATCGTCGATGATGTACAACGTTGTCTCCCCCTGGAACAGCTGATAGAAGGCCCGAAGATATGAATGGAGGCGCTCTCCAGGATATGCAATGTATACATCCGGGTCTTTCCAAATCCATGGACGGTCGTGGTATGTCTTGTTGTATTTGATTGTAGGACAGAGGACCACAATGTGCTGAAATACGCCCCGATAAGGACCCTCCGCCAGGTTCAGAGCGAAAACTGTCTTGCCACAGCATGTTTGACCGCAAATAATGGCTGCGTGTGGCTCCATAAAGAAAAGGTTATTAATAAAGTGTGTTGGTAAACTGACCATGTTCAATGTTAAGCTGCGCATCCATGAGAACGTACAGGTATATATTCAATGAGCCACTTGTCTCTGCTGTCTTTGTGATCTGGATAGTGATACCTTCACTGGCGTTTTCTATCCGCCGGCCACTACCGTGTAGCTCCTCATCATCCGTGGTCCGCAGGTCAAGCCATAGGGCATACTTGCGGGTCAAGAACTCGCCCAGTGTGACATCACCCAGAGATAGTTCCTTTGCAATCGGCGCCACCTCAGGATCTCTTTTGCTGCTGGGACACATTCCAAAGTTCTGAGTGACCTCATCCCATTGCTGGTAGGCACGCAATCCCTGGGAGTATAGCTTTGTTGGGCACGCCCTCGATGATAACCTCAACTTTGGTGATCTTTGGATTATAAAAGACCTCAGGCTTCCTAGCGAAAGCAGCACCAGCTGTAGCAGGGTCCTCGAACAGCATCGGAATCCCTTTCATGCTCCGCGCCGACACATTGAGGTTGATATTCCACTGAGTGTCGCTTTTATCTTTTGTCATTTTGCGGTGGCGAAGGGCGCGGTCGTAGAGGATGGCGAGACGACCAGAATACTGGTTGTGGACCATGCGAGCAAGTTCATGTTGGGTGACCACCTCGCATTCCAGGCTGATATTATCAATGGTGTAACTGGCATGGACATCGCCTGAAGCCTGGACCACCCGGCTGTATTCATTGAACGTAAGCTCGTACGCGAGCCGACCCCAAACACACTCTCGTAGAAAGGCATATGAGCCTCAAGGAGTTCAAAATCCAGCGGGATATAGAAACGGTTGCCACAGGCATCAGCGATAGCCTTGTATGCAACAACAGAGTCATCCTTGTCTCCTGCGCCGACCCGCAACTTGGTAGCATTTCTTCTCGCGGATTTATCAATACCCTGGTAGTGCGCATTGTTGCTCTCGGAAGCTGTCTTCCAGAGGTCAAGGTAGCAGTTGTGCACGTCTGCATCATCGACCGACATCACCTCGTTCCCGCTGATCTTGATTGCCATTTTCTTGATGATGGCACGGCCAAGATTCTGAACAACTGACCTGTTATCATCTGTTGTGTTCAGGGTGACTGTAAAGGCAAGGCGTACAGTACCCGGTGTAATAAGATGGCATTCTCCAAGATTCGGGAATCGAAATCATTCGTAGTCTGCGGTGTGGGTTAAGCTTGCGTCCATATTGGCTTGAAGACATGTTGAATTATATTGAACTCTGTCGCTCATCCTTCAATACAATGGCAGACTTTGACGCCTTCGACCATCGCGATGAACAAGGTGTCCGCGATGATGGAGAAGATGAAACTAGCTTTATCCGGGTCCCTGTTAATAACGGAGCTGTCGGGGAGATAGGTGATCGTCTACCTTTCATTGCAGCAAGAGATGTTGGAGACGACCGTTAATGACTACTACCAGAATATGTCTGAGAAAGGGATGGTGCCCCTTCTACGTGACTACACCAAGTTTAAGCTCGACAAAAAAGGACTGCTGAGACTGAAGGCCCATCCAGATTTCGACATTGTTAACCCTTTACTCAACGTAACGGCCAAAACCGACCAGCGCTATTCTCAAAAATCGACAATTAATGTTCATTATGTTTTCATTTTTTGTCTCAAAAACATAGGTTATGACCCCTCGTTGGAACGAGCTCGTCGAGCTCGTTCCAACGAGGGGTCATAACCTATGTTTTTGAGACAAAAAATGAAAAAAGTTAGTTATTCAAGAATTTTTTTTGCAAGTGTCGTCTGCTTGTCATGTTAGGTAAAGGGTTAATAGGTCAGGAGCACCCCTTGCTCTCTCAACAATTGCTGGGAAGCGTGGTGAGGTCATATGGAATGAGCTGGGGTTTGTGGACTGGACTTGTGGGACAAAGGCGCTTAAGCCTAAGGCGCTTGAAGAACTGCGGGTCAATAACAATGAGTTGGGTGAAACAGCTGCTGGGATCGGATCGGATACTATAGAATTGCCAGACTTGGGACAGATGGCTGATGCCGCGTTAAATTCCACTAAAAACGTGATGGCAAGTCTTACAGAGGAGGGAGAAACTGCAATTTACATGACCTTCCACTTGACTCGACAGGGTAATGCAGACAACCCGTGGTGAGCTGATAAACAACCTGGCTAAACTGTCCGAACTTGATGAGCACATCGCGTCGGAGAAGTGCAAAGTGGACACTGGAGGCGTTGATGGGTCTATCAGGCGCCGAATTGCAGAACGTCTGCGCAACCTGGAAGATGAACGAGCTTCACGCCTGGAGGCGGCCGCAACGAATAGAGAGGCTCTTCGATCCCAAATCAATCGAATCAGAGAGACGATCAATCGGCTCTTCAATGAGGGAACGACACTCGCTGAGCGCATTCGCACCCTCTTCCGGGAACAAGGGATTGCGATCGCATCTATCCTCACAGCGATTGGGATGGCAATCTCGACCCTAGTACTTGCGCTGACCGGCGGGGCTGGAAGTACCCCCGCTCCACCACCATCTGATAAGGGCGGCCTCAAAGAGTGGGTGAAAAAACACCTACAGGGCCTTGGGCGTATCCTAGCCAAGCTGGCGGGGAAGCCTGATGCTGCACTACCTGGAATTATAGGCTCTGTCGTTTCGTGGGTATTGAACAAACTCACAAAAGTTACGGGCTGGTTGGCTGAAAATCTATGGGCTGTGGTCCTTGCACTTGGAGGGCTGCTTCTCGTGGCCGCTCGCGACTGGTTAACGAAGTAACCATAGTGCCAGAAGCCCGACCGCGACCCCATCCACGACAAGGGCGGCTATTTCTTCCTTATGCTTGCGTGTCCTTGACAGTTCCTTGCTCCCTGTAGCTTGCAGCTCGACCGGCTTGTCTCGTTCCTTTTGGAACGATTGCGGCTTGACTAGCCCTATCTCGTGTGTGAGGGTCGGTGGTGGGGTGGGTGTTGTGTTTCCATCCGTATTCACAACCAAGATCTGGGTTGTGGTGGCGATAACAATCTCGTTGTTATACCCCACCACATGACCTATACGGAGCAGCATATCACTTGGGGCCATGTAGAGTCCGATTCCAAAGAAAAAGTTGACCTTAGATCCAGCGTACTGCAATACATCTTGATAACGCTTGATTGCTGAAGGGATGTCCACTGGGGATGAGATGGCATCCTCAACGTTTGAAAGGAACTGCTTCTGCGCATCGAAGGCCGTTCCTTGATGTTGTGCATCGGCGATAATTCGTGTCCGTGTCTGGGCCTGTGCCCCCAAGACTGCCCACACGTAGGTCCTGATGCTGTCGTTTAGGCGTTCAACGCCGGGACTCGTAACCCCTGAGGTTTATCGAGTATGAATGTGTTCCACGCGCTATCTGCGTTTGGGGCATCTTGTTTGATGAAATCGACGTGGACGAACTCGTTGGATGTCCGGTGTGTGAATGACAAGCTAGCAGGGTCGTAGTCAGGATCAGCTAAGGGGTGAGGGCCAAGGTTTGTCCAGTAGTTGTACACCCGCCCCATGCCAAGGTTGGGGACTTTGACGCACCAGTGGTTGTGTGGGGATACATCAAACTCACCACAGATTCTCTCATATGCCCCCCGGTCATATGAGTTATTGAACGCATTCCAAGCTTGATTTTGGGGCAGTGCAGTCTTTTGCTCGCTGAGGATCCTGCGAACCTGGTAGTATACATAGAGCTCGTATATAAGGACTTAATGAGGGGGTCTGAGGCGCTTAGGTGATCTTGTATGGACACTCCAGAGTCTGTATAAGGACTTAATGATGGGGTCTGAGGCGCTTAGGTGATCTTGTATGGACACGCCAGAGTCTGTCGTTGCACACCAGATGGCGAAATTTAGCTGGTTCTGCCAGAACTGCATTAGATTGCTAAGCCATGTCTGTACTAGCTTGTCAGATTCGACAAGTGGCAGCCGGTACTTCTGGAACACATCAGGATAATGCTTTTGGAAATATGCGTGCGACGCGGCCCGGACCCGGATGCTGGGTTTTGTTAGTTGCTTCACTATTTCTTTGGACGAGAACACCCCGCCTGTCCTGTATTTTGCACCACTATTGAAACTAAATGCCTGGGTATCCACAGTATGTATGTCTAAAACAAGACTTCAAAATGGCCAAACGACTGCCCTTCCCAGGTCGAACGAGATTGCCGCACCTTCCATAAAAAGGACTTAATGTTGGTAATACCAAGCGATCACCATGATATTCTGTTTTGGCAACTACTGTATATATATATATATATATATATATATATATATATATATATATATATATATATATATATATATATATCATACTAGATAGATATAACTTTATTTCACAGTACAAAGGTGTATACATCAAAACATTGATCGCCCAGTGTTTGAACAGTGCATTTTAACACAGATAAGAGCCAAACATTGTATCGTCTGTTCTTTTATCGGCAGTGTGTTGTCCCGTACAAAAATAAATCTGATGACAAAATGTTCTCATAAAGAATTCTTATAAGTTATAACATAGTTTTATCGCTATTGTAATATCTTACCAGATATTTAATTATACTCACCAAGTAGGAATAATAGTACAGAAATCGTTGAACAAATGAACAACAACAACAACAACAACAAAGGACGGATTCACACAGGTAAAATCTTGACCAAAAAACTTGTCAGTCGTCTTCACACCAGTGTTCTCGTATCCAGTGTAGTTCCCGCGCGCTCCTCAATTCTCGTATTGCACAATTCAGCCAGGAAGTTCTGCAATTGTTTCCCAATTCATATGTCGCACTTCATTCAGGCTTAGTGTTTCTGTCATGAACGCCGTTGCGATGCTGACATTTACCTCGGATACCTGTTTTTTGCACATGCGTTTGACATTGGGCGGAATAAGGCTGTCTGGTTTCCAAAACCCCACTGCTGGCGGGAACCCGCCTATATTTATGGTATAAGCAATTTTGCTAAAAAAGTACACGAAACAGCATTCGACACTGCAGAGGTGTTAAGTGCACGGTCAACAACTCTTATCAACAGATAAAACAATGATTGAACAGTGCATTTTTACCACAGATCGATTTTAAGGGGAAGAATAACAGACATGTTTCGACAGTGAGAAGCTCTTCTGTGAACACATGTGAGTAGTGTTTTTGTTCGTTATCTAGCAGAGCCGGGGCCGGCCGGAGCCGGCGAGGGTGGTGGGCCGTCCCATGGGCTCTCGTGGGTTTTTTTAAGTTGTCAAAATTGGTATGCTCACCACCGTCTGAGGTCTGTTCCCTGCTGCTAATGCCTTGAAATTTGACTTATTTTAATGGCAAGAGATTTCATGTCCTTGGCATGAATATCCTCCAGCGGCATGCAAGAAGTTAAGCCATGCGTTTTGAATAATATGAGATGTGTAGTAATTCACTATTTGTATCGGAGTTAATGGTCCAACAATCAACTGAAAAGATCATGGACAACCGGGTAGGCAAAGAAAAACAATATCTCTTTTCAGTGTAACCATGTCATCGTGAAATTGAATAACTGCATGACATTTTGCGCTAAACTGGTTTTTTAAAGAAAGGGTTCAAGGACTCAACGGAGAGTCAACATTTATGTATTAATGTGCTTTTCGTGGCTACACTTCGGTTTAATAGAACACTATTTTCCATCCGCAAAGAAGAAAATATTTGTGAAATATTACCTGCAACCAGAACGCCGCAGTTTTTGTATTATATGAATGTGTTTTTCTTGGATAAGTTGAAATAACAGGATTGCATAAGTCAAACACGTAACCGAAAAGCGAAATACCGACTTCTCACAAACCTCTCATATTTAACTGACAAAGTGTTGGAAGCCCATATTTGGGCTTTATTCTGAAGTGCATATTTCATAACTCAAAGGCTTCATATCCTGTGGATGTGTTTCAAATTAACTTTGAAATGACATTATATATTTTGTACGTTATTGATTGTTAAATTTGTGGGGTGGGTGGGGTGGGGTGGGGGTGGGGACGTCTATAGGCACTATTCCATAAATTGTGCCAAGGCAAATGCACGTGAACAAATTTTGACAACTAAAAATAATTTAGCAATCTCTGAGTTGGAAAAAACCCAAACAAATTGCTCATCCATTCACGGTTCGCTCCAAAATTGTGGATATAATACATACCTGCATTATCAGTGGAAGCAATAGTCCAACAGGCACGTGTACAGATCTTGTACCATCGAGTAGATTACAGTTTACCAGGTGGTCCGTGTGATGGGCTACATACGTGCGTGTGAGAATGCTCAGCTGCATGGGCTTCGTCGTGGCTATCTAGCTTGGGGCGAGAACTGGCAGGCAGTTATATTCCGCCCGACTACTTTCCGAGAAAACAAAAATTCTTTTCCTGAGCACCCAAAATCCACTGAATTTACCACCCCACGCACGAAATAAAATAAAGTCGGAATTTCCTTCGTTTTTTCCCATTTATTTTACGGTAATAAAACACCTGATCCTTTTCTACTTTACAATGCAAAGCTGTTCCCTAATTTGGAACTGGTGGGGTTGATGGTTGATGGGAGGGGGTGGGGGCGGGGCGGGGGCTTTCTCACCACCGACAAGTTGGCAAATAGAAGGACAAAACATCAAAGCGAAATGACGTGTACGACTAAGCTATTGGGCAGTAATTTAGGACCCAGCGGACCTTGAATCGAAAAACATTGGAGAAAAAACGTGAAACACTTGAAAAACATCACTGATTATCGCAGATACCAAATTATCACACGTCAAAAATGACGAATGAAGTTGAAAGATATTTCTAGTAGCATAATGTTACCCGATTCCAAGAGAAATTTTTGAACAATTTCTGTCATTGATGGGTAGTGTGGATGGTAGACTCGTTTGACATATATTGAAACCTGGAGGCCATTCGACTCCCTAACATGACGACCCCACAGGGTTTTGGCAGTATATACTTTTGATTTTAAGCAGTTTGCCGACCCAACATGACTGGTGCTCTCTGAACTGATGTCACACTATCAAAATTGCAAACTGCAAATTTTTCCCATAATGCAACTAGAATATTAATACAATCGTGTTTGACAGAGCTCAATGAGCTCCGTCAAACAAGATTGTATTGGTTAAATTCCTGATTGTAGTGGGGAGCCAAGTCCCAGCCCCTCCGAGAACCATCTCGTGTACATCCACGAAACGAAGAAGATACATCGTGAATAAAAGTGCACTATTTTCCCGGGAGAATATAGACCAAATACCATTACTCCCCACCCCGCAAAAAAAAAAAAAATAATAATAATGAGTGTACATTTTCATTTTGTTATATTAGGAGATGATTATTTATTTATTTATTTTAATTAATTAATTAATTAATTAATTAATTAATTATTTGTTTATTTATTACAGTTTAACGACACTTTCAACAGCCAGGGTCACCCCGTGTCGGACAATTTTACGGGTGGAGGAAGCCAGAGTACCCGGAGAGAACAACCGAGCAACTGCCAGATTCCCCAACGTACTAACACCACACAAGCAGTGTAGCATTGGTTAAAGGGGGTCGTCTCACTTACCCGATTGCTATTGTTTCGGTAAAATGTGTGAAAATCAGGTAGATCAAAGGGAGGCGGATTATAGTCAGTACCTAATAGGTTTGTTCGCTTAACTCAATTTGTGTTCATTAACAACAACTAACCGGATAGGTGGGACAGGCTGGGAGTCATACATCAGCCTATAAGGGAGAGTGGATGCTGAGCCTTGGCCATCTGGTCTGCCTTTAGGGAAACAGATGACGGAGTGATGGGAGGGACACCCCCCCCCCCCCCCAAAAAAAAATAAAATAAATAAAAAAAATCACACACATACACATCCACTCACAAACACACACCCGAAAACCCTTAAAAGGGCTACTATATCTTTATTCAAATATTTATTTATTTAAAATGTACACTCGTTCCAGCCAGGCATGCTTGTTTGCATTTTCTGATTTTTCCCATGACCTCTTCTACGCTTATTGATTCGGTTAATTCACGGTCGTCCCCATCTTCATTCCTTTGTTCGAAGTTGGGTTCATTGAAAATTGAGTTGTTATCTTGGACAAATTTTTATACCTTTACCTTGAAATCATTGTCATATCTGCTCCCTTCTTGTGAACGATGAGCTTTCTTTGGAAGATCGGCAAAAGCGCTGGCTTTTGTCCTTGTCGTCCAGGGCCATAGTTCCGTCACTAGTCATCAGCGCATTATTATTGGCTGAGGATACTAAATAATGCTGCACATGTATACACTGTGAATTCAGTGAGTACTAAAAAAGAGCTCGCTTTAAAATAAACTGCAAATTCTGCGAGTACGGAAAAAGAACACACTTTAAAATAACCCGCTTCATTCGTAAAAAGAGTCAAGTGCGATGAGTGTCAATGGGAAATGAAAACACAACGGATAATCATCAACACAGACAAATATATATGGAACAGACTATAGCGTGTTTACTTAGCATATTAGTTATTAATTTAATTATTTATTTATTGGTGTTTAAGGTCACATATTTCTGCACAATGGCTAATCATGACCACGACAGTTTTACGGGTGGAGAAAGCCGGAGTACCCGGAGAGAACCACCGAGCAACAGCGAGCAACTGTCAGCTCCCCAACATACTAACTCCACACAAGCAGGGTTAGCATTGGTTGAAGACAGGTGCACCATCGACGTGCAGTACGCCTTAGTATACAGCGTCACCGTGCCCCACGTGGGCAATGCGGGTGCAGTGTCTTGCCCAAGGACACAACGCGGTTGCCACAGGTGGGATTCGAACCGAGGACCTCTCGGCTTGCAGCCTGCACCTCTACCAACTGAGCCACCGCGCTCCCAGTTATTAATTACCTACGACCAACAGGGTAGGTGAGACTAACCCGGTTAAAGGCAGCTGTACTATCGACGTCCAGTATGCCTGAATGCACAGCATCACAGCGTCACAGTACCCACACGCGGACAATCGAGAGATTAAGTGCCTTGCCCAAGGTCACAATGCAGTTACCCCTCTCGGGGATCGAATTGTGAACCTCTCGGTTTGAAGTTCAATGCCGTAACCACTGAGCCACCGCGCCCCCAACAATGATGGTCATTTCAAGTCATTAGTATGCAGTGCGTGGAGAGTGGATTGTAACTAAATCACCTGCGGAGTGGAGTTATCACCCAAACTATAACATTCAAATTTTGTATATATCGACTAAAAACACAAGCAATGTTTCAGCCAATGGACCTCCGGGTTTAACCCGGAGGTCCATTGGCTGAAACTTTGCTTGTGCGTGTTATGCTTTGCAACAAATTTGCAGTTATTACTTGGGTGGAATCTCCACTCTGCGGGTGATTTAGTGATAATACGCTCCCCACGTACTATATTTCAAATATGAGAATTATGTCTGAGCACTGGAAACGAATACAAATCGTCGTTCAGAGATCAGACACATACGATCGTTGAAGACACTCACGCACTGAAATCACGGTGGTCCTTAGGATGTGAAATTTTCTTTAACCCTTTACCCAACGCAGACGATATCAAAATTTATTATTTTAAATATCATTTTTTAAAATTTTTCAAAAAATTTCAAGAAAACCATGTCATGTGAGCCCACATTGGAACGAGCACAACTGCTCAAATTGCATATTACGCGGGTGGATGCGGGCAATTCGTTAGGTAAAGGGTTAATGCCCCAGATTTCTAATTAGCCACACATTGATACTTATTGGGCATAAACCCATACATTTTCAGTCTTCCCACCAGTCTGTGATGTATATTTAGTGACGTTACATATGCTATGGATACGTATAAATATACTTCTCAAAGTTTGCTAAGCATCAAGTATATCCAACTACCTGTTTTACGTTTTAGTTGAAATATTGTAATGAAAAGTATTTATATCTTTCATTTAATTATATCTTTAATGATCTAAGTACAGAAATTAAGATTGTATTTGTGTTTGACATTATTTTTTAGCTTTTTACTACGATAACCATGGAAAATGGATATTATTGGAAATTTTTCAATTTGCCAAAACGTTGACGGAGCGAACTGATATGTGTTCAATATCGAGTATGAGACCCATTACTGTTAATTACAGCTTGACAACGCCTTCTCATGCTCCCAGTCAGGTTCCTGGTGGTCCTTTGTGAGATGTTGTTCCATTCTTAGACCAGCATGGCACCAAGCTCATGGACACTTCTTGGCTGGACTGGGCAGGCTGAAATTGCAAGTTGTGAACTCATTCCAGACATGTTCGCTTGGACTGATGTCAGGGGATCTTGCTGGCCAGTCCACACGCTCAATCCCCTCCCTCTGTCGGTACTCCCCGACAGCATGGGCAACATGAGGATGGGCATTATCGTCCATCAGAATGAATCTATCATCCACTGCACCTGCATACAGTCTAATATGGACATGCAGGCTCTCATCAATATACCGGTGCAGTCAATGTATCACATTCAAGGACACAGAGCTTTGTACGTCCATCCTTGCTGATACCGTCTCAGACCATGACTGACCCGCCACCATAGCGGTCATGCTCAGCAATGTTGGCTGCATGGAAGCGCTCTCCTGGTCTTCTCCAGATTCTAGAACGCCTTTCTTTGTGGTCTAGGCAGTACCTTGACTCGTCTGTAAAAAGGACAGGTTGCCAATCTTCTCTGGTCCATCCAGCGTGGTCCATGACCCATTCATATCGTGCCTGGCGGAGGTTCTGGGACAGCGGAATGCGAATACATGGTCTTCTCGATCGGAGAACACCTTCGTGCAACCTTGCCCGGTTAGTCTGCGTCGAAACATTTACCCCGGATGCATTCTGAAGATCACTGCGAAGCTGGGTTGCTGTGGCAAAGCGGTTCCTAAGGGCCTAAATGATCACAAACCGGTCTTCAACTGCAGATGTTTCCCTGTCTCTGCCACAACCATGCCATCTTACTGGTGTGCCATACCACTGAAATCTTGCCCAGGCTCTGGTGATCACCGTATGGTGCACATCAAGGGTTTCACCATCCCTACAGCCTGCCACATTTCTGCTTCAGACAAATGTCTTCTTACATTTGCATTTGCCATATTCAATCATTAAATCACAAGGGTTTGTGTTGAAATGAAGATTGAATACCCTACACATGTCATGTACATGTAGACAGTACACAAAAACATCATGAAAATCAAAGGGTACATGCTTTCCATGACTGTCGCGAAAAGTCTGCCTATCAAGAGAGCTAATGTAAACACTGGGGACCATCTCAATACAGTCCTCAATCATATCCACCAAACATATCGCAAATATGTCACAAGCAAATTCCACAATGACGTGTCAAATATTTGGTGCTTAGAAAACTTTGAGTAGTATATTTCAAACTGGGGGTATGAGAAGAGTACACTGATATGGGACCAATACTACAAAACTTTTACAATTGTATTTTCTAGAATTGTATTTTCTAGTTATGACTTTAAATGGGTTAAAATGATCCATTAGCATTTTCAGTTAGTAACTGGAGTCAAGAACGTAGGGCTTTTAATTAAAAATGGAGAAAATAGGCTAAATTTCAAAGTGACGTAAAACGTCAAAATGGCGTTAAATAAAAAACTAACAAAAATCCCAGCTATCTCCCATTTTTTAGCTGTATAACATTCTAAAATTTCAGAAAAATCCGACGCATTTTAATATTTTTGACCATAGTGTCCCCTGTGACGTCATCTCAGCGTTCGGGTAGAATGGTTGAGAATTTTCTAAGGCGGTTTCACATTTTCAGATATGCTTTTTTCAGAGATTATATTCCTGAAAATGTGAAACTCTAAGGCTAAATATGAGGTTGAAAATGAATGGTATAGAAAAAAACGTAGAATTGGCATCGCTGGCATCGGGTGTGTCAAACTGAAATGAAAGAATTGAGGATTAACAATTTAATATGATGACAAAAAGGTGTGGTAGGTTTTATAAGTGTACCCTGTATTAATAGGGCGCAACTGGACTCAAGAACGCAGTGTTTTCAATTAAGAATGGAGAAAATTGTCTAAATTTCAAAGTGACGTAAAAACGCCACAATGCCGTTAAATCGAAAAACACACACACACACAAAAAAACAGCTAATGTTTGGAGCTCCACAGCATACTAAAATTTCAGAAAAATCCGACGCATTTTAATTTTTGACCATATGACCCTCTATAACGTCACTTCAGCGTTCGGTTATAACAGTTGGGAATTTCACAAGACAGCATAATATTTTATTACACGCATGTTCTATGAAAACCCCATCTACAGCAACCCTAAACCATGGGGAAAATGAAAATCTATTCCGCACATATGTGCGGAACGGAAATAGTTGACGGATTATTTTGAAGTAGAAGCGAAATTTCACTGAAATTTCTACAAATCGTGCGACGCAATTACAAATTGAAAGCGCAAGCGACAGCTGAAAACCGTCCCCTGAGTTCCAGTGTGTTCTGTGTGCCAGTAGGCACATGGAACACATTGGAACTCAAGGGACGAAATAGTAACACCGGATCTCGGATAAAATGTGTTCTTTTTGTTGATAGTTGTCAAATGAATTGCTGAGTGTCCTTCTAATAATGTTTTTTATAGACGGGAGGCGTGTAATAAACACAGAACGACACAGGTGTGTAAATGAGTGAATCGATATGGCATGTATGCCATCGCGGAAGGATAAAACTCGAGGCCTGCGGCCTCTTGTTCTATTCTTCCGCACTGACACTCGTGCCATATCGATTCACCCATTTACACACCCGTGTCGTTCGTGGTTTTATCGATGTTTTTATTGCGGAGATTATATTCCAGAAAATTGGAAAAGCTAAGGCTAAAAATGAGGTTGCAAATGAAAGGTATAGAAAAAAAGTAAAAATGACATCGCTGAAATCAGGTGTGTTAAATTCAAATGAAATAATGAGGGTTAACAACTTAATATGATGTCAAATATTTGTGGCAAGTTTCAGAAGTGTAGCCTTTATTAATAGGGCTCGATTGAACTCAAGAACGCAGGACCTTTAATAAAGAATAGAGAAAATAAGCTAAATTTCTAAGTAGCGTAAAAAACGTTACAATGGCGTTAACCCTTTACCCGACACAGACGATATCAAAATTTATTATATTAAATATCATTTTTTTAAAATTTTTCAAAATTTTTTAACAACACCATATCATGTGACCCTCGTTGGAACGAGCTCGACGTGCTCGTTCCAAAGAGGGGTCACATGATATGGTTTTGTAGAAATGTTTTGAAAGATGTTATTTTTCCAGCTGCTGAATTTGCATATTACGCGGGCGGATGTGTCCGATTCGTTGGGTAAAGGGTTAACTCGAAAAACACCCCCCCCCCCCCGCCCCCAGCTATTTCTAATTATTTGTTGAGCTCTACAACATACTAATATTTAAGAAAAATCGGCCGCATTTTAATTTTTGACACTCTGTGACGTCACCTCAGTGTTCGGGTATAACGGTTGAGAATTTCCAAGTACGACAATATAATTTTAGATATTAGTTTTTGCGAAGGTTATAATTCCAAAATTTCAGAAAGATCGTATTAAAATTTAGCTGTAATTAAACGTTTAGAAACCGGCTCTTTCTAATGAAGTGTTGAAATTCAAAAAAGTGAAATTGGATGGATCAACTTCAGACAACCGAAGATAGATGTGCGAAGTTTGAAGGTGTATCTTTAAAAGTATGGAGCAATACGCGTCACAAAATCAGCGTTTTAATAAGAAAATGTTAAATTTTGAAGCGACTAAAAACGTCAAATATGGCGGAATTTCAAAATAAAAAAACTCGTGTCTCGTATTTTTGTACTCTTTAACATACTAAAATTTCATGGAAATCGGAAACAATTGAATTTTCCTCCTTATAACCCCTTATGACGTCCGATAAGGAATTAAGAATTTCCCAAGAGTGATCACATTTTTAGTTATGGATTTCATCCAAAATTTGAAAGCTGGGGCATGATACAGGCGTTGATATAAGAAAAAATATTCTAAATACTCAAAACCCGCAGAGTTCTGATCGCGGATGGAATTTGCGGACACAAATGGTTGTCAGCGCGAGATTTTGCGATTTCTGATTAGTGTTCCAAATGTCGTGAGTTTGGGTTAAGGGGAGGCACCCGAAATTTTGGTCTGATGAAAAAGAAAGGAAGAAAGGAAAAAAAAACGGCTGACGATCGCAATGAGTCAACCCAACTTTGTCAGATGACTTAATAACAGGAGTTAATGAGCTTAATCACATTATATAATCGATTCACGTTCCCTCGGTGCAAACAGCACACCCCCACCCCCCTCGTGCTGTCAGTTGTCCTGTCGGTGCAAATGGGTGTTTGCCAAAGAGGGCGGAGGCTGTTGTTCCTTATCAGTTGCTTCGAAAGTCAAAAGGAAGAGGGATGTATGAACAGTTTTGCATTTATCCCATGAGGTGGGGGCGCGGTGGCTCAGTAGGTAGAGGTGCACGCTGCAAGCCGAGAGGTCCTCGGTTCGAATCCCACCTGCGGCAACCGCGTTGTATCCTTGGGCAAGACACTTCACCCCCCCCCCCCCATTCCCCACGTGGGGGCACGGTGGCGCTATGTACTAAGGCGTACTGCACGTCGATGGTGCACTTGTTTTCAACCAATGCTCACCCTGCTTGTGTGGAGTTAGTATGTTGGGGAGCTGACAGTTGCTCGCCGTTGCTCGTCGGTGGTTCTCTCCGGGGACCCAGGCTTCCTCCACCCGTAAAACTGTCATGGTCATGATTATCCATTGTGCAGAAATATGTGACCTTAAACACCAATAAATAAACAAATAAATAAATAAATAAATATCCCATGAGGTCCATTTTGTCTGTCAGCTGTATTGCTCGTGTTTCATGCAGGAGAAGAGCGCGAACAAACTCAGAGGTGTAGTTCGTATTTCCGTCTTACAGATCTGGTGGAACGGACTTTTTGCTTGTGGGCATAAAATATAGACTTTTTGATGATATAACTGAAGCAGAATGTATATAGAAAAACAAACTTGCAAGAGATGCTGTGACAAGTTTGAAAATATGCCAAATGCGGACGAGAGTTCAGTACGGCCGCCGTGGACTGGTCACTTTCCACAGATGGGTAATATTTCCACGTATGCAATAAAATTAGATTGCAAACCTAATTATAGGAATAATCATCAAAAATTTAATTAATGAAGCACCGGTACAACCCGGTGCTTCATTAATTAAAATTCCGCTACTGATGATTTTTGTTACCTGGTAAACACATGCGTGGACATTACGCATGGATTTCGACCAGTCCACGGCGACTATACTGTCAGTATGTATGGATGGGAGAATGAAGGACATGTGGTTAGGGGGCGACTCAAAGGAGAGGGTTAATATACTAATCGAAGAGATTGGGAAGAATGGGGCAAGGGATGTCATCAAGCAGTTCGTCTCCGAGTGTTGGGAGGAGAGAAGCGCGGGAATAGGGAGGCAGTTGGTAGAACATGGGTAACCAAGGCCTTCTCATACGAGAACCGCGACAAATCAGCGGCCGGCCGAAGTGTTATTATTAGGTATGTAGGTAGATAGATAGGTGAATTAACACAAATTGTAAATATTTTACAACACAAAGTCGTTCAGGGAAGAGGGTATGCATCCCAGCCAAGCATATTTAAACAAAATTTAAAAAATATTTACAAAATGAAAATTTATATAAAATTATACTAAAAACCGATTCCTGCGAGTATTGAAAAAATGTTCAACTGAGACCTCAATAAATAGCTGAGGTCCGGAGCCTAAAATTAGTGAAGATAAGGTGAAAGAAAGCGCACCATATTTATGTCTGATTGGTTGTTCACAGTTACGCCCTGTATATATATTTACCACTGCACTGAAATACATTCGTTTTGTGCTGAAAAGAAGGAAAACCGTGTATCTCGAGAAGGAAGTTGTTCCCTTTATTCGGAAATGTACAAGAATGGAACATTTGAAAAAATAATACGCGAGGATTGTAATATTCTACTGTGAGAGGATGTAATGCATTGACAGTGAGTATCAGTTTCAAACCGATAATTACTTCTACACATTACATAGATGCACTTGTGAAGTATGCGGTAGCAACTTCACGCACTGATTCGAACGGCAATATTATTTTGTAATTAGCGGGAGAACCCATCTCAAAGAAATTCGTGTAATTTTTCCCAGCAAGTCTATCAAGAAAGAGAATATTACAGTGCAGCAGAAAACTGACTGAAAAAAGATTTGTCTCACTCTTTCATACGTCTGCTAACGCAATTAAACTTTTACCCATAACATGGGATATCAAAATTTATTATTCAACCTTTACCTAACCTGAAAAGCAGACGACACTTGCAAAAATAATTCTTGAATAACTAATTTTTTTCATTTTGATTCTCAAAAACATAGATTATGACCCCTCGTTGGGTTGGAACGAGCTCGACGAGTTCTTTCCAACGAGGGGTCATGACCGATGTTTTTGAGACAAAAATTGAAAAAATAATGAAAATTAACTGGCGATTTTTGAGAATAGCGCTGGCCGGTATTGGCCGTTACGTTGGGTAAAGGGTTAAATTTTCTTCTCAACTCCTCACTTTGTAAATTACGCCGACGGATACTGCTGCTGCGTTAGGTAACGGGTAAAGGTTTAAGCCGAAAAGTGTTTTCTGTTAACTCATTGCCCAATAACGCCAGAGGGCGACACTTGCACACGTATATAGAATAGTTTTATTCTTTTCGAGTCTTCCTGCTACAGCTACAACACCTACAAGCACAGCAAAGGGGAAAACCGTTGTCAAAGATGCTTTTTCTGATGACGACGATGAAGAGAATCGACGATGTGCTTTCCTCTAGGGGTAAATATAACATTTGGAGCAACAAGTACACACCAAGTAATGACAGTTTGTATATGGGGTTTCCAGGAGCGCGGTGAATCAGTGGTTACGACACTGGAGTTCAAAACGCGGTTGGAGCCTTACCAGAGGTATCCGCGTGTTGTCTTTGGGCAAGGCACTTCATCCCGATTGTCCACGTGGGGCACAGTGGCCTTGTGTACTAAGGCGTAGTGCTCGTCGATGGTGCACTTGTCTTCAACCAATGCTGAACCTGCGGAGTTACTACGCTGAGGAGTCTGACAGTCGCTTGCCGCTGCTGGGTTGTTCTTTTCTTTCTGGTACCCCGACTTCCTTCACACGTAAAACTGTCTCTGCGAAGTGTCTCTGCTTTTCGAAAGTATCTTTAAACACTAGTAAATAAATATGGAGTTTCCTCAAAGGAAAACATGAATGATCCGTGGTATAAAATCGGATCAGATAAAAAAAAAAAAAATCTTTGCACGGCAGACACCGTGGTAATGGGTCACAACATATCGTCGCCTGAGTCCTAGAATGTCCTATGTTCTAGACATTCTAGCACTCAGGCGAGGATATGTTTTGGACGCAGATAATGAAAAAACTGGGAACGGCGATTTTGGTGAATTGCCCTGGGAGGATAAGGGATTAAACTGACATTAGTCGCCTTACGGTGCATGTTTGGTTTTACACCTTTCGAAATTGGTGAATGAAGGAGTTGAAAAAAAGACACGGATGTGTTATGGTATGACAATGCCTGTCCTTCCGCTCATCCTCTTACTTTTCAATTACCACTCAACAGATTATGACTATTTTAATTCCATGACTCCATCAGAAGGTATCCAACATTCTTCGGATCTAATTTATTTTTAAATTTTTCCTCTTTGTCACTAGAAGTTCTGACAAAAGGCCTCACCTTTCCTAGCGTAATGGGCACATCCGCCGAGTGCTATTAACAAAATCGCTGTCCAAATTTTATTTTCGTTCTTCAGTTGTTTTCACCGAAACACAACTCGTCCCCTGAGTTCCAATGTGTTCTATGTGCCAACTGGCACATAGAACACACTGGAACTCAGGGGACGAACTTATCACTCCCAAGAGGAACGCACTCGACTAACAGAAAATGTTATTCAAGTTTTACAAGCGAGCGTCATCTGCAAGTCGTGTTATGTAAAAAAAAATAAAAATGAAAAAAATAGGAATGAGTTTCATGACTTAATGTCACATAGTACGGAAGATCGTAGGGTGGCACTTCTCATGGATGGACAAGTCCTGACGTGTTTTTTGTGATTCTATTGATCCAAGCAGTCAGAAAAAAACATGTTAACTAGTAAACGTTTGTAGCTTTCTGAAATGTTGGGATAAAAGGTAAATTTACGTTTTATTCACATATATTAAAATCTTGTTTTTCTCAGATATAACAACCCCAATATGAAGATAACAAATTTTCCATAATTTGTAGTTTTATTAGAAATGTCACCATTTGACAAAAAGTTTTTGACTGTACTTTGTTAAATGGTTACTATGGCTAGCGAAAATGGTTGTGAAAAATCCATGAAATCCAGGTTTCGTTACCAGATTACAGCTGGACTCGCTTACTTGCCTAATGGATAAGAAAATAACAATATTAATTGCATACATTTTCAAAGACACAACCGTTACTTGTATTCTCAATACAAATTTGATCTGTTACTTGGAATTGATTTCATATTAACTATTTATTAACGGAAGAAATATTCTGATTCAAATAAATATTATACTTGTATCTCGCTCAATACGCCAGTTGCAAAGACCACATAGATATAAGTACAAAAGTGCAATAATTTAATGTATTAGATCTTGATTGAACGAGCATAAGGAAAGTGGTCAGTTAATAAACTGTAAAGGAGTTAAGAGGTGTCGGGCAGAATTCCCTTAATTTTGTAAATACTTTGGTTTAAAATTTTATGTTTTAAGAATCTCATATTGTGATCTCAAAAAGTGCAAGATATGTGAAGACTTAACGGGTTTGTGTCAATGTATCTTTAAAACTATAGCGATAATTAGCGATAGTCCAGTTGCGGAAGTAGTATGTCATGTACCCGGACATCCCCGAGTTCCCGAATCTCATGTGATATCTCGGTAGTGACGTCATAGTCACGTAATCCAATGCAGCCATGTCGGTCTGGTAACCCGCGTGAGCGGCAAGGCTGTGACGCCATTACCATAGTGATACGTGGTCTCAGTGCGCATACGCAACGCGAGTTATTAGGGTGATACGAGTTTCCGTCATCTATTTTGTATATTGGAGGCCGCTATCATGGTTTCCATGGTGGTACGTGGTTTCTATGTGATCCCAAACCCTCCAATAGGAGGGGTATGTGTTCTGATGTTGTGTTTAATTAAATGGGAGTATATCAAAATACCCAAATACAAAGGAAACGGACTTGAAGCAGCTCCATCTTCACTTAGATGAGTAGCACGCGGTGCTATAAGGCGTGCTCTATTGCACTGGAGTACTTTTACAGGTTCCGATTTTTTTGAGTTTACATTGGAAAAGTACATTGTGTTTCTGTTCCATACACTTCTATGATATTTTTCTAAATTTCCCAACTTTAACCCATAACCCAATTGGAAACAAACACAAACCCCAACCAAGAATAAAAAAGTCGAGCAAAATTTGTAGTGTTTTCAAATACGTTGATCAGGGATATACAAGACTAGGCGAAGCATGTACTTGGCGTTATTCATTGTCGAACCATTTAACTGAACAGATGAGAGAAGATGTTCCAACTCGGCATCAAACAGACTTATGCCAACGTCACCCAGTACCCGGAAGAACTGAAGATACATCTCCGAAGATACTTTGAAGGAAAAGGCCAGAAGCCTTACCCAACTAAAACTTGAATTGCCCTTTCTCCAGAAGACTGGAATGCCCTAAAAACCCAGAAAGAAAAAGTAGATACGGCCACTAATACCATCTCCTACAAACAGCTCTAACCGAAGCTCTAACCGAACACACCAAACCTGAAGACACTAAACTGTACAGTTGACCACCCAAGTCAGATTCAGCATAATGTATGTCCCATGATGTGTCAAGAAGAGAAGGTCATCATATGTTTTGGTGATGCACCTGCAAGGGTGAATAGAAATGACGTCCATCTACTTGGCAACTTAATACTTCTGGATTGAATCCACCATCAGTACAGAAAGAATATGAAGATATGTTCGAGAAACCTTTCACAAAAGAAAAAATACTTTGTATTATGGATTTAGTCATTGAATCCATGACCCCCAAGAAGCCCAGCAGTCCGATGATGTAAATTGATGCAGTAAATAGATGTTGTTTGATAAAAAAGAAGAAAAAGAAGAAAACAAAAAGTCTAAAAAAGGTGGTTATGCTCTCAAGTTATTTGATATTTTTCTTCTGGACGAAGGTCAATAAACTTGAACTGTCCCAAGTCAGTATAAAGTACGAGCGCCACCTATGGTGAACATTTTGTTTCCAGTGGGAGTAATCTTTTGGGTGTCCATAAATGACAGCTTCTAAAATGGTATAAAATGTTAGAAGCTCCTTTCCTTGTTGGAAGCACCCATTCACTTGCCTATTTTGTGACTCCACGGGCAGTGGAAACTCGTCCTTCAAAACCTTATCACCCCTGCTCCCAATCACATCCTTTGGTGTTTATAGTGAATGCCAATCACTATACAATACTTTACCCCAAGTAGAATGCGTAGAATGTCTCCCTCAAAAATTGAAGTCAGTTAGTTTAGTCATATTTTATGATCTGATGCTTGATGCAGATGGTCGAGTGTCTAGATTGTTTACTAAAGGTAGTCACCACCGTAAGATCAGTGTGATTTACATATAGTCCAAAATTTATTCGACAGAAACAAAGTTCAAAGGGCGGTAACTATCAATAGTCATCACATGATCTTTTTTAAAAATCCTTGGGATCGTTCCCAGATCACACACTTGGAAGCAGAGATGTACCCAGGTCATTACAAGTTTCTGAGAGAAGTTTTCGAAGCTGTCACTTCAACCAAGATACTCTCGGGGTCATGAGAATAAGAGCTCAAATTTTCCCCACAGGAAACCCAGTACGTGTACCTCCAAAAGGTATAAATCAACTTATGGGGGAAGTGGCCAAGAAAGGTATCTCTGACAAAACGAAGAGACAGGTCTTGCAGACAGGAGGCTTCTTGCGTGCTCTATTACCTACCGTATTACTGAGTGTGGCCAAAGGCATTTTTGGATGATGGAATAAGAAGATGGCTTTGGAAGAACCAAAGTTATTGGAACGTTTACAAGATACTGAAATGATAAAACAACCGAATGAAAATGGCTGTTTCAGTGTTTCGTCTTTAGATCGAGAAATGAGACACATTATCGATGCTCCGTGTCTCACATCCATCTAAATTACTCGATATGATCAATTCTTATAAAGATACTTGACATTTCAGCAAAAGGCAGTGCATCATCAATGGTCGTTGAACTTGAGAAAGACTTTAAAGACCAAGACATTCTCGAGTCTGTGCCTGTGACGGTGAAGATAGTTATTGTTGAATCGTATTAGAAACAACCAAACATATCTTGGAATGAGAAGGGTGAACTGGTCCACAGAGACCAGAAAATGGTCGGATCGAATGCTACAGATCTTCTGATTGATTTGCTAGAAGACGAAAAGCCTTTCCAACCAAAGAGCTGGGAAGTATTGTCACAAGTCTTGAAATACAGTAATATCCCACAAGAGTTGATTGGTCATAAAGAACGTTAGGATTTCATGAGACAGTCGGAGACTGAGAGAAAACTGGAGACTAAGACTGAGATTAAACCTAAGCAATAAAATAAACCTAAGATGGTTAAATGATCTAAAGCGGTAGTATAGATTGAGTTGACACATGTAAAGGGATGTTATTGAATCGTTGTACTACGATCCGGAAGCTCCTGCAAGTTGCTGTGGTACAGCCGCTCTCCATGGAGCGTCCAAGAAAAAGAGTAAACAGGTTGTAAAAGGTTATGGTCTCAAGACACTTACACTATTCACAAACCCATTCGTCGCATATTTTCCTAGAAGGAAATTGATGGTTAGTGGTATCGATGCACAAAGGCAAGCTCACTTTGTAGATTTAGCGAATATATAAGGAATGATCGTTTGTATTTGTCTACTTCTTGAGTTATGAATTCCCCAAAACAAATGCCAAACTGTGTAAATGGGCGTGGCCCATTTACACGATGTATGACCGTTTTTTATGGGTTCATAACTCAAGAAATAGACAGAACAGACACAAACGATCATTCCTTATAATTAAACTTGAGGGGCAATAAATTTAAACACTCTCTACTTTGCGGAGATGAAATAAAAACCAGTTCGCATCATGCTTCCTAGTGATAACTGAATAAGAAAGGCATAGTTTTCTAATATTCTGTTTGAAATAAGGATTCATTTCACTGAAACGTGTTCTTATGTCATTAAAAATTTTATTGACCAATGAATTGCGAAAGTTAAAAGGAACGTCATAGGGCACGCCCACACATAACTTAAATCTCCTTTTCCACTTGACGAGAGGGCGCTGTCATTCAAAGCAACACTGAATTAAATTTAATTCCGATTTTGACCATTTCATGAGAAATTGAAAACACAGTTTATAAATGTGGAGTCCGATATAAACCAAATGACATGAAGTTGGTTGAACATTGTCTCAGAAAGAGTTCATTCAGGCTATTTGAAAATTGTAAAGTTTTGTTGGCGTGCGTTTCGTTTGTGTATTATTATGACCGGCACTGTTTACGGCAGACGATCATCTAGTGCATATAAACAAATTGAACATGGAATAAAAAGCATGATAAGGATTTCATTGTTTATTAAAGTTTATTTTGAAAGTCATTTTAATATGATGAGATAAGTATTAATTACTTTTCACGTTGAAACAACATGAGCGTGCAGTGGTTTCTTTCCATTCACACTGTGCAACGTAATTTGTAAGAAAGATATTGGGGGCGTGGTTTAAGGCGGGCCTAAATGCGTTTTTTTTCGGTTCATTGTGTTATGAACAGTAAAAAGGAAATACTTTAGCCAATCATTTTGCCTGAAAATGCATGAACAGAAAAAAGTTTAATTATAAGTAAATATAACAGAGACACAAAGGTTTTGTTGACGTGTGTAGAAGTGTTCGGTAAATATGCTGGGTGATGCAAAATGTGATGATTCCATCGTGAAAGTTTGCACCAAAATTTTCAAACAAGGTCGTAAGCCATCAAAAGTACAAACTGATCAAGGCAAACATTTCTAAACAGAAAATTTCAGAATTTTCTCAAATATCATGATCTTGATTTTTTCACAACCAAAAACGCGCAAACGAAATGTTTCATACAGAAAAGTAAATAGAACTTTGAAAACTCATGAGGTGGAAATATTTTACCAAGAACGATACACCAACGTTTCCACTTTAACCCTTTACCCAACGCAGAGAATATCAACATTTATTATTTTAATTACAATTTTTTAAAATTTTTCCAAAAAATTCAACAAAAACATATCTTGTGACCCCTCATGAGGGGTCACATCATATGGTGTTGTTAAAATATTTTGAAAAATTAATTTTTTTTGACTGCTCAATTTGCAAATTACGCGGGCGGATGCGGGCGAATCATTAGGTAAAAGGTTAAAACTTGGTGAGATCTTATAATCACACTCATCATCGTGGCATCGGGATACCTCCCATTGTCGTGAGCTTTGATAATCAAGAAGGTTGGCAGAAACTTTATGGCAAACCCATAAAGCACAAGTCCCCAAAGTTCAAATTGGAAGACAGAGTGAGAATCAGTGAAGTCAAGATGCGGCAACCGCGTTATGTCCTTGGGCAAGACACTTCACCCCCATTGTCCATTGGGGGCACGCTGACTCTGTGTACTAAGGCGTACTGCACGTCGATGGTGCACCTGTCTTCAACCAATGCTAACCCTGCTTGTGTGGAGTTGGTATGTTGGGGAGCTGACAGTTGCTCGCCGTTGCTCGGGGGTTCTCTCCGGGTACTCCGGCTTCCTCCACCTGTAAAACTGTCACGGGCATGGTTAGTCCTTGTGCAGAAATATGTGACCTTAAACACCAATAAATAAATAAATAGTAAAGTCAAGAAAACTTTTGAGAAAGGTTTCTTGCCCAACTGGACCGAAGAGTTATTCACAATGGTAGTCATTAAGAAAGATCATCCAGTCACATACGTCTTTGAAGACGTCTCAGGGAAGTATTGAAAGAGTCGTTCTACACTGAAGAGCTTCAGCGAGTCGCACACAAAAATATGTACAAAATCGAACACGTACTCAAGAATCTTGGACGAGGTAAGAAAGAAAACTGTTCGTGAAGTGGTTGGGTTCAAGAATCAGCTCGCTAATAAAAGGAAGTGAACCTGATAGGGTGTCTCCAAAATGGAAGAGGACTCAAACGGATCTTGGCTTCTATTTGGAAAGCGAATTCCAAGGAGCGAGGTTACTTACTTTTCACAAATAATCATTTTGTACATCATCATCATCACCAGTGTCGTTAAACTTACCCCCGAAAACACAGACAGTAAGTTTTGGACAGCTCTCTTGAGTTGCAGCATTGGGTATTTGTTTACTAATCCGACCATCATGAAAACGTGATGTTTTACTTGATTCTATCCAGTAACAGTCCCATGAACGTGTTTCGTGAGGACACGTTGACTACGTTCACCACCCAGTTATCACAACCAGTGAATCTAACGGGGGAACTGGAGGTGGGCCTTGCAGAAATCCTGTATCCAAACACGTGGTTCAATATTCGTGGGGAAGAGGCTTTCTTGACAGTGTTCTGGTCCTTGAAAAAGAATTACCGACTCACTCCAAAAGAAGGTCGTTGCTCGGATCCTGCTGATGCGACACGAGGTATCAATGATGTTAAAGAATTACTCCTGCTTCGTCACGATAAGGTAGATTTTGGATAAGATGAAGTGACTGGTAAAGTCCGTGTCACGGTACGAGATGGAGTCATAGTCACATTGAATTCCACTCTCCAAATTTTTTGGGGGATTTTACGAATGTGTTTCCAAGTTGAGCATTTACATTTCTTCCCGAGTCGTCTATGTCAAGCAAGGATTCTCTTCGCTCTACGTTTACTGTGACTTTGTTCGTGACCAAGTCGTGGGTGATACAAGAATACCATTTCTTCGTATTGTACCCGTACGTGGAAAATATGTGAACATCATCTCCAAAACGTTGAGAATGTGTACCACGTACCAGTGGAACGAAACAAATTCATCATCGTCCGGGTGTATATAAGGGAAGACACAGGAGCCATAGTGCCATTCGAGTTCAGGAAGGTAACAGCGACACTACATTCCCGAAATCGTAGATCTCTTTAGTTCACATGAACATGACTTACTGTTGTAATGCCAAATTGTACGAAGGGCATTACACGAAAAAAGCTTGGAACTGTCTACAAAATTTTTCTTGTGCTCAGGCGCACAAAGGTTATAGTGTGCGTAATATATTGGGAGGACTGAAGCACGTCGTGCTACCCTTATTGGAAACTACAGTCAGGACTGTGGGAAAACAGCTCGCGAAAAAGGAGTGGCCTTAGCCGGAGATGTTATCAAAGGGAAAATGTTAAACAGGCAGCAATCATGAGAGTGAATGAGGCTGGTGTGGGTGTTTGGAACGAAGTAGTGGGTGGGTCGATGCCACTGGGCAAGAAGACTATGAAAAGGCAAGCACTGCGAAAAACCGACAAATCGAAAAAAGAAGGAGAACGATTCAGACGCAAGACGTTCTCGGTGCATGGTGTCTCTCATCACCAAAAATCGCGTGAGTGTGTTAACAGTGAACTCGACTTGTGTGGAACATGGGCAGTAGGTGGAGCACCGACCTTTGGCGATTATAGAAAACAGTGATCCGATAGAATTCCACGTTGCGGGGTTGGGAGATGATTAATTGAATTTGGCACAGACAAACCTGTATGTTAAGGTAACGGTTATAGATTCAAATGGGCATCAGTTTCAACCGATGCCAAAATGTGCTGTCAGCCCAGTCAATTTATGAATGCATTCCTTATTCAATGAAATCGATTCAGTTTGAATGAGAAACTGGTATCTCCTTTCAACAATACTTATCACTGCAGCGATTTGTTGAGTTATGGACCAGCTACCAAGAAACAACAACCGACGAATGCTTTATGGTAAAAGGACACGGCCTGACATATCTGACAGAAGACAAGAGATTTATTCTTGGAAAGAAATTTATAGAGAAAAATAAAATAGTGGACATGACTGGATGATTGTTACATGTGGACGTCTTTTTTTCCATACTCGTTACTTGCTGAATAGAGTCAAAGTTCATGTTAAAATGAACAGAGCCAAAGATACATTCGTATTGATGGCGGGTACCGAAACGTAAATCAAGATAAAAATTCTAGAGGTATCCATGTCTGTGCGTAAAGAGAGACTCCATTCGTTTGTGAGAATGTCTGACGAGAAAGCACTAACAAAAACAAAGGCAAAATACCCCATCGACCGTGTGTGGAAACCAAGGTGTTTTCAGTTCCGAAAGGAATTCTGAGCATCACATAAACTTTATTTCAGGCCATCTACCGAAACGCATCGTGGTGGGATGAAAAGACAACGACTCCTGCAATGGAAACTTGTCAAGGAATCCATACAATTTCAAGAACTACAACACCAATTGCTTGGTTTTGTACGTGGATAGGCAGCAGATTCTTGCTAAACCATTACAACATCGATTCGAGAAACACGAAGTAGCTAGATGTTATGCAACTCTGCTACAAGGGATTCGATAAATCTACGAGGATGAAGGAAACCATATGAGCCGAGAAGACTAGATAAAGCAATACACCCTGTTCGACTTCGACCTGACTCCAGACCTATCACCCTGGAAAGTCTTCGAGACAAACAATGATAGTCAGATTCAGCTGTTCAAGAACGACGTTGTATTCAAGTTTTCCACGAGAGACTGGGTGTACGTTACAAGAGCAGTGAATATTACAAAGAAAAGAAGTCTAGAATAGAAACCACAACACAGCAGACCAAAGAGTGGAAAAAAATCAAAGAAGAATGAATTCGCAGAGAAAAAAGATTAAAAAAGGTTCACTATTCCATGTTTGATTAAATTAGCGCTGAATTATTATCACAGAGAATCAAGAAACCAAGAAGCAAAAAACCCATTTTCAAGAGACTTTGTAAAGAGAATGGGCGTTTCATTCGAAACGCATGTTCGCGTAATGCACACCTGTACAGGAACAGCTTTTGCGTGGACAAGATGAACCTCGTTGCTGAAAAGAAATTAGATCCAGCGAAGAGACCACAAAGACACACGAAGTATGCATTGGAAGAAACCCACCTCAAGACATTCGAAGCTATGTTGCCACGTTAACGTGTGAAAACCCCAAATGAACTGGCAAGATTTGATTTATTTTATCCTTTTTTGGGGGATAGGAGACAAAACTCAATGTTTTCACTGTGGTATAGTGTTTCTTGGAAACTAAAGATGATGTTATGGAAGAACACAGAAAATATTCTCCAGACTGTTATTACATTCAAAACTTACCTCATGAATTCATGGAAGTTGAAAAAGAAGTTAAAGAAGAAGAAGAAATGAACGCTTCAGTTCAAGAAGAAGAAACGACTGTTCCAGAAGATTCACGAAGGATGAAATGTTGTGTGTGTTTATTAGCTGAGGCCAGTGTCGCTCCTCGACCATGTAACCATTTGTGCCTGTGCAAAGACTGTTATAAACCACCAAGACGAGCGCGTTCCAAAGAGGGATCATAACCTATGGTTTAGGGATAAAAAATGAAAAAATAATGAAAATTAATTGGCGATTTTTGAGAATAGCGCTGGCCGGTTTTGGCCGTTACGTTGGGCAAAGGGTTAAATAATATAATTACCGTTAATAATGAAAAGCAATAAACAGAGTAATCGCTTGGCTGGACTGGTTACGTGAAATAATTCATTCAAGGCGAGGGACTAATGGTAAAACACCCGTGCGCATTCGCACACTCGTGTTTGTACAACGTCCCTCACCTCTCATGAATTATTTCACGTGAACAGTCCAGTCAAGCGATTACTCCCTATATAATACAGGTATATACATCACAGGCTTTATCGTTATTTTTAATAAGCACCACTTTCATGTAATTCAAATATATGGACACGACAAATCCATATGTATGCCTTTTTACCGAGTTCATATACGTGCACTTGTAATGCGCTCCACCCACTCGTTCATATAAGCGCGTGCTGTGATTGTATGCTCCATTGTAGACCAATATCTCTGTTTAGTCGTGTATGGGCTTACTACAGAAGTTTTTATGATGACCCAGTATAGTTCCACCCACCCAACGGGGCGACCAGTCTAATGTAGAGTGGAATTGAGGTTTGGGATCCAAACGACTACTGTAGCAGCATGGTAAATAAAGATCGACTCAGCCATTATAATACACCTCCCCCTCCACCCGTGATATATATACTCCGTGTTTATTGGCAATACTCAGTAATGCTTATTCGTGTAGATGCATAAAGCCGTAATCGGATCTGGGATTGATATCCCTGAGACTTTGTGATGCAGAAAGGCTCAGTTTTCTACCAAAACCGTCACTCTGAAGTTTCATTTGCTTCAAGTATCAACACTTTAAAAAAGCGATTTTGAATTTGGTATCCCAAAGCTCGTCCACCATAAGGATCGGTATATCCCGATCTAGCATATCAGAGGCCAGGTCAAAAGAGGTGGACAGCCAGACTGGTGCAACACTAAACTTTAACAACCTGGCTAATGGAGCCGAGTGGGGGAGCCTCTTACCCCTCATGGTAGAGTGATGGGCCTATTCTACCCGGGAACCACACGGGGCAAAAAGAAAAAAACGGAAGAGGTCGATTTGGTTGTAGACTGCCGAGGTCTACCTTGACGTACCATAACCTGGCCGACCGACCAGTGTAACAAAAGAACGCCCCTTGATACTCACATTTGTATCATCCAGCTGTGACAAATTAATTTTCTGTTGTTCTCTTAGTGATGCTTCACGGCAAGACCGAAATTTGACGGTTTCCAGAAACACACGGAATACAACATGCAATATTGTTCATGGGAACCTTTCTGTGTGACACTAAGTTCATGAAGAATGTCTTTTACTCATCAACAAACCCTTCTTTTTGGAGTACTGACGTAGCTTGGTGTGTTATTTCCACTGCTTGTCTGCACAGAACTCTTTTAGCATGAATAATTCGGCGTGCAGCGAATGTCTTTCGCGGCGCAAAGGTGAGATTATGTCCCTCAAATATTCCCTGTGATGCAGGAGTCGATGGCCCAGTGAAGCCTCCCCGGTATCCACACTGTAAGGTGCATCATTTAGACTTTCCTGGGTCCTCGTTCTTTTATTTATTTTTTTTTATTGGTGTTGAAGCTCACATACTTATGCACAATGGCTAATTGTGACCGTGACAGTTTTACGGGTGGAGGAAGCCGGAGTACAAGGAGAGAACCACCGAGTATCGACGAGCAACTGTCACTATCAGCTCCTCAACATTCTAACTCTGTTCAAATTGCGCTCAAGCAGGGTTACTGCGGTTGAAAACATGTGTACGCATTAGTACACGGCGTCATCGTACTCCCATGTAGGCAGCCGGGATAAAGTGCCTTATCCAAGGACACAGCGCGTGTCGTTCCGGACGGGGATCGAACTCGGGACTCCTCGTTCTTTTACGTTTATACCAATCGTGGCCACATTTGCGATTTCTGAAAAGAGAACGTAAATTTGCGTCAATACCTCTGAGTACCGCCGCCCAGTTTGAAAATGATACTAACTCAATCACAAACGTTTTCTGGCCTACCATATCTGTAAATTATCATCTATAAACTTATAAAACATCTACATCAAGAGCTATCCACCCGAAGGGCGACATGACGGGAATATGTCGTGGACCGTTTTCCTTCCCATAGAAAGACAAATAAATTAGATTGTGTATAGCTAGTAGCTAATAGGTTATATAAGATTGCTACATCCCATTATTTATTGAAAAAATTTTAATTCGACATAATTTTTTTTTAAAAATGAATAATTTTCCTTATAATTTACAGCAACACACATTTTGGACAGCATATTTTGACAAGAGATGTGTTATGCAGCATTTTCATTCACACCTCAATGGCTTGTAGTTGTGTATGTTCCGATTTGAATTTTTTTTTTATTATACAAGATTGAAAAATACCGGAACCTGCTTGTTATGTGAATGCTATGTATTATCAGGAACTGAAATATGCTATAGGGAGAGAGCGGTTAATAAAAAGGATGGGTGGTGGTGGGTTGGGATGGGTGGGGATGGCTGAGAATATATAGCTGAATTTTATTACTCCAAGTGTCGACCTATTTTGTGGTTAGAATAACGACCGAACAAATGACAAAATGACATGGATCGACTGGTTGGTTTTTGCTTTTTTTATTCAATAATTTAATCTGACAAACCGTACGCCATATCTTTTATTTATCGGGTCTTTATTGTCACTTTCAACATCTATGATTATATTATGGCCATAACATAGGTATGAAGTTACGTTTAGCCAATTGTTCAAACGTATGCTTCCCACTTTCGAGGACTTCCATTCCAGACGTTGGAACCGGGTTCTGTTTTACCAGAAAGCCAAACTTATTTACCGCAATGAAAATATTATTCTACGTCCTACTTTCCGACGGTGTAGAGTGGGGGTATTTGACATATATAGCATCTGACCCAATTGTAATCATGCTTACCAAAGTTATAATAAAACTGATTCATCATTTAAACGTTTTAAATATAATTGAACGAACAGAAGATCCATGCTTTGCCAATTTGCCTGATATTGATAATGTTTTGATACGACATTTTCGCCAGCCCCTCCGATATCCCTAACCCTTTCTTCTGTCATTGTTACAGAACTGGACAATGCAGATATCTTCTCCGGCAGCATTTGAGTAAGGATTGTAATGTAATAAAAGAAACACGTTTGTAACCACATTCTGTTTCACTCTAATATATTCAATTTCTCGCTGGAGAGGAACTTTTTTCGTGAAAATTTCCTAACAGAGGTCTCTATTGCAAAATACAATATATTTGGAGATTGTAGTGTATTTGTGTTTGTAATCTCTTCAAAATGACATTGGAATATTTTTACAATATGTAACAATAAACTGAAAATACCTGCAGTACAGCCGCCGCAGCTGGTCGTAATCCACACCTGGGCAGCGATGTCCACACATGCGTTTACTATAAAAGTCATCATCAGCAAAATTGTAATTCATGAAGCACCGGATTGTACCCGGCGCTTCATTAATTAAATTTTTGATGATTATTTCTATAATTAGTGTTTGGAATATAATATTGCTACATTCGTGGAAATATTGTCCATCCGTGGAAAGTGACCAACCCACGGCGGCCGTACTGCACTGTTTTTCAGTGTGTAGCAGAATTATCTCTTGAGAAGCTGCGAGCAGGTGCGTAGCCAGATATCTATATTAGGGAGGGGAAGGGGACACTGGGATCGTTTCGGGCAACAAGTATTTTTATGCTGCAGGCATATCCTGCAGATCAAATCTTAAGTTGAGAAGGTATGGAGGTGATGTTCTTCTCGTGTTGGCGTGACAGTCTGGGGGAGGGATATTTTTCACCGGAAAATATTTTGAATATTTTGATAGTAACTTGCAGGTGCAAGGTAGTAACTTGCAGGTGCAAAATAGTTAACTTGCAGGTGCAAGATAGTAACTGGCAGGTGCAAGATAGCTAACCTGCACGTGCAAGATAGTAACTTCCAGGTGCAAGATAGCGAATTTGCATGTGCAAGATAACTAACATGCCGTGCAAGATAGTAACTTGCAGGTGCAAGATAGTAATTTGCAGGTGCACGATAGCTAACTTGCAGGTTCAAGATAGTAACTTGTACGTGCAAGATAGTTAACTTGCAGGTGCCATATAGTAACTTACAGGTGCAAGATAGCTAACCTGCACGTGCAAGATAGTAACTTGCAGGTGCAAGATAGCGAACTTGCAGGTGCAAGATAGAAATAAAACTCGACTGGCGCCTCAACGCTTCCGTACAATCGAACGAACATGTAATACATTACACATCTGTCATGATTTTTTTCTTCTCATTTTAACAATAGGTAGATGGAAACATTATCATACATGTATTAATTTAACACTTTAACCACAATGCAAATGTGGTGAAGTGCAAAAGAAGCATTTGTTAATTTGCAAGATGTGCTATAAGGGTTCCAGGAACCAGTGGTGCCTGCTATCAACTCTGTGAGTTTGGTGTACAATTTGTACAGTACAGTCGCCGTGGACTGGTCGAACCCCACGCGTGATGTCCACGCAAGCGTTTACCAGATAATAAAAATCATCATCAGCAAAATTTTAATTAATGAAGCATCGAGTTGTACCCGGTGATTCATTAATTAATTTTTTGATGATTATTCCTATAATTCCTATAATTTGTGTTTGGAATCTGATATTGCGTCCGTGAAAATATTGCCCACCCGGGGAACGTGACCAGTCCATTAACTAGAATTAACTTCCATTATAATTGTACACTTAAACGACTGAAGAATGGATGTCTCTGATGTATATTGCAGATAAATTTTAAACCAGTCTGTACATTTTTGCACTCCAGATTTTCATAATGCACTGGCAATTAAACTGTAAAGTAACTGAATGTGGCGCATATGCGAATTGCGCAGACAGCTCTGCGACATGAATCTTCATTTTTCAAGCAAGCTGTCGATAAAGCGAGTTTGACTCATATTCACTTTGAAGTGATGATTTGAAAGCAGCCGTTTTTATTGATACCGTGAAAGTGAAAAGTTTCTTGTCTTCACAGTGGAGGATACGATTTCTATCTTTCCGCAATTTTTTCAATAGTCTATCGTTTAGAGTATAATAATGCTCTTATGTTATCGTACGGCCGCTGTGGACTGGCCACTTTCCACAGGGTGGGCAATATATCCACGGATGCAATAAAATTAGATTGCAAACACTAATTATAGGAATAATCATCAACAATTTAATTAATGAAGCATCGGGTACAATTCGGTGCTTCATTAATTAAAATTTACCCAATGATGATATTATGACCTGGTAAACGCATGCGTGGACATCACTGGATGGATTACGACCATTCTACGGCGACTGTACTGTATACACTGTAGGAAAGGGCATAAAAAGCACTATCCAATAGTGAACCACAGAACATCAGCAAAACGGATTTACAACCATATATTGTTCTCCGCACAGTAAGTCACACAGGTCATTCCATAAATTTGTCACAAGGAGTTTACCCGAAGAAAGCAGATACAAAAATATGTGGTTGCAATTCTAGAACGTGGTATGAAAATAGTTAAATCCGAGAGTCTTCATTGGTAACTTGTTATTTCACAATGTTTGATTTTAATCTCGCTGCAGGTTACAAAATCGAAAGTTTGCAGTTTATAAGCGAGAAATACAAAGAGTTTCATATTTCAGTTCTGTGATTACAATGACGGGCAGAGAATTTCGTCCGGGTCCGCTTTCCTGCCCCCAAACCCGTAAAATCGCGCCTGTCGAAAAAGGAACGTGAAAAATATGAAATCAAAAGAAACTCCTTGCATGCTGTTGGCGGATATTCCTGCTTAGTACAGAATTTCTTTTGTCACTGAAATAAGTATAATTTGGGCACATTTAATCAAGTCCCCCTCCCCCTCTCCTCCCTGCAAATTGAATCGATATTTCTACCAATAATTTCTTGAGTTAAATACTTCACATCAGCCACGACAAGAGTTGATGAAAAGTATCTCAACCCATTGAATGGTGGTGGTATGCTCCATGTCAGTTCAACAGCAGCAATTGTATAGTTCATATTTATTATTCAGGGTCTGTGCGTTGGAAATATTAATTGGTCTACCCCCACATAGGTCGTTTTTGTTATCACGTTACTGTATATAATACAATCTTAGTTGGACAATGTTGCTGTATGACAAAAAGGGACGAATCACGGTCTTTCATTTTCTTTGTTATATAAACCTTTAGCACTGAGTTCTGAAAATCTTCGAGAGAGATTTAAAGAATAAATTATCATATTTGTACGGCCAAACTGGTGTTGGACAACACGGAACACCAAAACATATAACACAAAATTTGTTCCCCATTGATTTTTGAAAGCACTTATGAAAAGCTCAAAGAGCTCTTTCCTTTTTGTTTTTGGACAAGTGAGTATTCACTCAAAGTCATTTTTTGCAGACAGTGCTATTTTTAAGTGGCCAAAGCACATGTTTCATTAAGTCCCAGAACACAACTAAAGCCGGATTTATTGATTGAACATCTCTGCATATAGCAAAGCAAAGTGTCTCAAATTAACTCATTCCAAAATGATAGTAGAGAGTAACCAAAGTTGGATAATTTGGGTATTTCCAAATGGTACACTTATTCTCACTCTCATTGTGCTTGAGGGTTAAATCTGAGATTGAAAAGGTATACCAATCTTACTCAGGGAAGGTGAGTACAGAAAAGTATGACATTAATCAGAAAATGAATTTTGTCTGACGGTAATAATATTTGTACGAGCAAAACTGGTAATGGATTTATTTATTTATTTATTAGGTTTTAACGACACATTAACAGCCAAGGTCATGTTATGTCGGTGACAGTTGTATGGGTGGAGAAAGCCGGAGTACCCAGAGAGAACCACCGAGCAATGACGAGCAGCTGCCAGCTCCCCAACATAGTGCCTCCGCACTGCAGCACAGGCAGGGTTAGATTGGTTGAAGAAATGCGCACCATCGACATGCAGTATACCTTAGTACACGGCGTCATGGTGCCCCCATGCGGACAGTCGGGGTGAAGTGATCGGGACATAATTGGAATATATCCGACAGATACAATCTCGGATATATTCCAATTATGTCCCGATCATGCAAGGCAGCAACATGAAATTCTCAGAATGTTTCCTACTGTCCCTGCCCGACAGTTTAGTATCTTTGTCAAGTGCCGAGACCGCGTGGAAATACCGTGGATCAGGTGGAAACCGAGGGCACGATTCGTCCCTACTTTATTCTCAACTCAACGACTTTTCCATTCATTATTTACCTGTCACCGGTTGAGTTAGGTATTATATTTGTCTATTTGATGACCTTTTCAACCTTAACTATTTGCGGCTTCATGTAGTACCACTGAAAGGCCACTGCACGGTTACCAATATATATTCAGGGATTGATTTTACGAAAATAACAATTATTCCGACTATACCCACATGGGAACTCCTAAATATACAAGGGTTAAACTTTTGATAATGACGTATAAAACATAAGTTGTCATGCTATGCTTGTTGCATGCAGGCATAGAAAACATTCAGCTCTCAATGAATTAGGAATGGAGTAAATTGTCACTTAAACCTACGAAATTCTGAAAAAATGAGTTTTTTCGACGGCATCTATCATTATGCATCTGAGACAGGGATTGCGTTAAACTTTACAGCAACCTTATAACAGAAAATATTCTTGGAATTGAACTGTGAAGCCGAATTTCGAAAGCATTTTCGGATATTCTATTCCAAACTACCACTGCACGCTTATCAATATAGAGTGATTTTATGAAAATTAAAATTATTCCGACCATACCCATATTGGCAGTCTCGAATCTGCCAACGGTTAAACTCTTAATAATGACATATAAAACAAAAGTTGTCATACTATGACTGCTGCATGCAGCCATAGAAAACGTTCAGCGCTCAAACAATTGGGAATGGAGTAAATCGTCACTTAAACTAACCAAATTCTGAAAACGAGAGTGTTTTTGGACTGCACCTATCTTTATGCAAACAGACCGAGCATAAGGTTAAACTTTACAACCAAACGTACAACAGCAAATATGCTCGGTAGGCAATTGTAAATACGAACATGTAAATCATTTTTCGATATTCCTTTCGAAAATGGAAGAAATGTGAGCTCCAAATTAGCCAATTTTATGAAAAATTTTAGGGCACTCAAATTCAAGGCCCGAAAACTGGGTGAAGGTTAAAACTTTGAATAAAATATATAACAGAAAAATTGTTCTTGGTTGAAGGCCCAATCCTCTCATGGAAGAGGTTTTGAGACAATATGGCTCCAGTGCTGAGAAAGTGCATGTAAACGTTGGCGAAAATAACAATTATTCTGACAGTACCCTTATGGGAAGTCTCAAATCTGCCAAGGGTTAAACTTTTAACAATAACATATAGAACAAAATTTGTCATACTTTGACTGCCGCAAGCAGCTATATAAAACATTCAGAGCTCAAGCAATTAAAAATGGTGTAAATCGCCACCTAAATTAACCAAATTCTGAAAAATTGGAACTTTTTTGGACGGTACCTACTTTTATGCAACCAGAATGGGATAGGATTAAACTTTACAACCAAACTAACAACAGCAACTATGCTCGATAGTCAATTGTGAATACGTACATGAAAAGTGTTTGAAATTAACCCTTTCCAAAATGATGGAAAAGGCAACCAAAAATGGATAATTTTGGCATTTTCAAACAGTACTCTTATTCTCGCCCTCATTGTGCTAGAGGGTTAAATCTGAGATTAAGAAGTAAACAGTAACTTTCTTCCACAATCATTGTTGCATCTAGCCATACCAAAATAATTATTACAACTACCTTGTAATTAGAAAAAATTGCTCTTGAAGTTGGCGAAAATAACAAATATTCCGACAGCACCCTTATGGGAAGTCTTAAATCTTGAAGGGTTAAACTTTTAATAATAACATATAGAACAAAATTTGTCATACTTTGACTGCTGCAAGCAGCTATAGAAAACATTCAGAGCTCAAGCAATCAAAAATGGAGTAAATCGTCACTTAAACTTACCAAATTCTGTAAAATTAGAGTTTTTTTGGACGGTACCTACTTTTATGCGACCAGAATGGGATAGGGTTAAACTTTACAACCAAACTTACAACAGCAAATATGCTCGGTAGTCAATTGTGAATACGTACACGAAAAGTATTTGAAATTGACCCTTTTCCAAAATGATGGAAAAAGCAACCAAAGTTGGCTAATTTTGGTATTTTCAAACGGTACTCTTATTCTCACCTTCATTGTGCTTGAGGGTTAAATCTGAGATTAAAAAGTAAGCAGTAACGTTCTTCCGCAATCATTGTTGCATATATCCAAACCAAAATAATTGTTACAACAAACTTGTTATTTGAGAAATTTGCCCTTGAAGTTGGTCAATTTTGAAGAAAAACTCTATATTCATGTCATTTTTGGCCAGTGGGGGGTTAAAGTTGAAAGATCTGAGTGTTGATTGTGGTGTATCGTATTATGCTCTAAATGTGTGGAAAATTTGAGCTAAATAACTGTAAACAATTTTGAGACATTCGAAAAATGGTGTAATTTTGAAGGTTTTGGCAGAATATTTTGAAAACACGCGTGTTCACAGATATGACGATACCGCACTTTACCAGATTTTTATGACATTACATAAGTGTGACAAATTTGGTCAAAATCGTACAGCTTGTTTTCGATCAGTTCAACAGAAGACAAAATTCAGGGAGGAAAAAAAAAAAAAAAAAAAAATTAGAGAAGAAAAATTTTGAAAAAGAAGAATAACAATAGTCTTTCCCAAACTGGGTTTGGGAAAGCCAAATTAATTGGCGATTTTTGTGAATAGCGCTGGCCGGTTTTGGTCGTTACGTTGGGTAAAGGGTTAAACGTAATTTTGTGTGAAGTTCGATAATTGTGCACCCATTGGTTTCTGAGGCACAACTAAGGCGCCATTTTCGAAGTTTTATTATCAGGAGTTTTTACAACCGTGGCATTCGAGGTACGCACTAGACTTCGATGTGATGTACCTCGGTAGCGTCGCAGGTATTCCCTCCTCATATACTCCATGCGGCGAAGAGCAGGCGTGTAATAAACACAGAACGATACGCGTGTGTGAATGAGTTAATCAATATGGCACGAGTACCAGCACGGAAGGATAGAACGAGAGGCCACGGGTGGCATATCGATTAACCCGTTCACACACGCGTGTCGTTCTGTGTATATTACACGCCTTCACGTCTATAAAAAATATTAGAAGGGCACTCAGCAATTCATTTGAGAACTATCAACAAAAAGAACACATTTTATCATCAACCAAATTCGTGTTACTATTTCCTTCCCTCAGTTCCAATAGGTTCTATGTGTCTACTGGCACATAGAACACATTGGAACTCGGAGAGGGGGGGGGGGGGAGGGGGGGGGGGCGATTTTCAGCTATCGTTAGCGATTCAAATTGTAATTGGATTGCACGATTTGTAGAAAATTCCAGTGACATTTCGCTTCTATTTAAAAGTAGTCCGTCAACGATTTCCGTTCCGCAAATATGTGCGGAACAAATTTTCATTTTCCGCACGGTTTAGTGTTGCTGTAGATGGGGATTACATAGAACATGCGTGTAATAACATAAGTTACACAACATGCATTCCTCTGCCTTCAAAACAAATAAGAATTGAAATGAATTATAGCTGCATCCCTGGTATAAAAGTAAGATGGGCCTGTTATTTTGTTTGAAGTGTGTAGCACTCCATACTATACTGAACACACCCATCCTACGTTCATACTTCGATAAAGCTATGTATAATTCATTTTAGTTCTTATTATTTAATTTTGAATATTTGATTACCTTGTTTATTATCCACAATTCCCTTTCCCCTCAAATTACCTTTTGAAATACTTCGGGTATATTTCATAGCATAACTGTTAGAGATACCGCCAAATCCCGAATAATTAGAAACAGTGTTTAGGCAGGCCCAAAATTTTTGGGTGCCAAGTGGAGTTCTTGTTCGATGCCAAAAAAATGGTTTGGGTGCCAAATGAAACATTTTAGTGCCAAATGGAATCTAATTGTAAGTGAGGACAAAAACCATCTATCCTCGTTTGAGTGTAACAAGGCGCCATCTGCAATGCTAAAGCATGGTAGATGGCGCCTTGTTGCACTCAAATACGATTTTCAGATTTAATATTACCTTCCCTTTAAGTATTTTTGTTGCAAGAAACAATGATAAAAATAAATAAACAAAACTAAAATAAATAAATAAATAAATAAATAAATAAATAAATAAATAAATAAATAAATAAATAAGTGAAAGCCTATTATTAACGTTTATAAAATAATTTCATAATTATTATTCACTCACTGTATATTCACATCAAATAAACTAGTAGTCTTTATTTTATATCTGTTTAGTGATTGTTGTTTTTTAATACTTTGGGGTGGGTGGTAGGATAAAGGCAAGGTGGGGGGGGGGGGGGTGTGATTACTTTTATTCTAGGAATGCTGTTCCTAGGGTTTCGCTTCCTCAGTATTTGTTTGCTCAGTGTCAGGACTCCTGACTCTTTGTTATTTATTTTTGTAGATGCGTAATATTACCTCCGCGCTGCATCCGACATCTTTGTTTATTTCCGTAATATTTTCAAGTGTAAAGTATATAGGGGTAATATGGATTTTACTTCGTAGTAATAATGATAATAACACTTTGTCTGGCCGCTGATTTGTGGTGATTCTCAGATGAGAAGGCATTGATTAGCCATGTTCTATCCACCCTGCCATTACTCTTTGTGTTCGAATTCCAAATATTCGGGAACATTAATTTATACTATCGGCTGTCGGAGAGACTCGCCAAATAGTTGAGATAGCAGGGTATCTTCAAGTCTATTCTGTCCTTAATCCTCATCCAAACAACTTCACCCCCTATTGCTTCTTGTGCTGCGGCATCGTTCTGCGGGGTTTACAAGCTCTTTAGTGCCATTTGGTTTAGAGGTATCGCTTCCGTACCATATGTTTATACTTGGTAAACCCACCATTTCCCAAACTGTTTTCTCCACGAAAACCTTATTGAAGCTGTTTCTCCCAATCAGTTTCATTTCATTATGTATTCGCTTCCCCTTCACACTTAGTTTATTCGTGTGGTTTTGGAAGATGCCTCTTTCCGTAATGTTTATATTTACCCCCAAATACTCGTAGTCAAATGCCTTTCCTACACTTAAAAAGTTTGCTGCTAACTTCCGGAATACAGAACTTCTTCACTCTCCACTTTCGAGTAGGTTCCATTTTACGACCCACGGGTTATAACCTTGCTTTTGCTTTTATTTAGTTCGAACATTAAAACCTTCTTTCTCTTGATAATGACCATATGTGGATTCCAACTGAGTGACCATGTTCTAAATAATTCCACAACTTCCTTTTCTAGCACTTCCAATGTGAGGACAGTTTTATAATATTCTGCGTGTACTAAGAACTTGTCTGGGGCATGCTAAGGAAAAACTAGTATAAACAATCTACGTGCATACTAATTTGTAAATTAATATTATAACGTGTGTAACCCTGCTTCATTTGAACATCGATCTTTTCAGTGATATTGGTACAATCGGTATATGGAATTAAACAATTTCTCAAACATCGTGCAACGTTGTGTGTAATTGTACAGTTAGGGGAAACACCTTCAATTGAACAGATGACTTGGGAAAAACAAAAAGAAAAAACAACAACAAAAAAAAAAAAACTTTAATAAAATAGGAAAAACATTCACCAAGTATGCAAGCAAACCGTCTACCCGTGAAGAAAATTAAATTATATTGAAATGAAACTCACTAATACGTGTCGTGGGTTTCGCACACGGCGAATACAAGGTTGGTTGTACTTGTGCGTTTGTTGACATAAAGGTTGTTATTTACTTTAATGTCCCTTGAAGTGCACGAAAGCCACATCGATGCTCCCCCACTAAGCGAGACTTTCATTCAGACGACTTAAGGAGTGCCGCTCGTAACTATGAAGATTACCAAACTCTTCCAACGCTACATCCCGCATTATACGGCACGCAACCACATCACTAAGGCAGAAACATAAATACGCACACTTGTTTGTCTGGCAAAGGAAAACATCTGTTTGATACATATTTAACCCTCTCCACACAGATGTCGAAACCTAAATTTGAAACCGCATTTTTTTCCATTGAGCAACTAGAAATTGACCCAATTCAGTCTTGAAGGAGAGTTCTCATTGAGCTGTACCAAACAAGATTAACTCGATTAACCCGCCAGCGGTCACAAACATCCCCATTCAATTTTCATTTTTGTCTCGAAAACACAGCTTATGACCCTTCATTGGAACGAACTCGTTCCAATAAGGGGTAATAAGCTATGTTTGTGACGCAAAATTGAAAAAAATAGTTATGCAAGAATTTTGTTTGCAAGTGTCATCCTCCTTTCGTGTTAGGTAAAGAGTTAACTTCCAAGTTGCATTTTGGGAAAAAGATGTTTGAAAAGTCGGTATTTTAAGGTCAGTTTATGTTTGTTTATTCGAGTGCAACGCCACTTTCAATGGCCAGGGTCAAATCGGGTATGAGTTGACATCAGTGAGCAAAATATTAATCCTTTATACTTCAAACAGGCGAGCCTCGCAGGAGGATTATCAAAATCTCCTGGAATTACTGGAAACTCCTTAAATTTGAAAAAAATAAATTCCGGGCTGTTGAAACTTCTTGAATATTGTGATAGCGTCTGGTCCTCCTCTAAACTCCTCGGTTTTTATTAATGTTAATTGGAGTGGACATTGTTGGAGTATCGAGTCGTTTTAAAACAGACCAATTCTCCTTCGTGTACAGTACATGGAGAGTATATTACCACTAAATCACCCGCAGAGTGGAGATTCCACCCAAGTAATAATTGCGAATTTGTTGCAAGGCATAACAATCACAAGCAAAGTTCCAGCCAATGGACCTCCGGGTTAAACCCGGAGGTCCATTTGCTGTAACATTGCTAGAGTGTTTTGCCCATATGTACAGTATTTGAAAGTGATTATTTGGGTGATAACTCCATTCCGCGGGTGATTTTGTTACAATCCACTCCCCACGTACTATATATAGGTTATTATCGCGATGTGGCTTTCCGTGATGCCGTATTGAAGTCGAGACCCCGTTTCTGGGCACATATCGACGAGTCCTTTGGGGTGAGGCGATATATGGCCCAGATGCGAGGTCGAGAGCCATACAGCGTCTATGAATTGATTTTGTATGAATGAAGATCATGACGTCATTGTTTTGCTTTCTTGTGTTGTGCATGACGTAGTCCCCATTCATTGTTGTACTATAACCGATGAAGTTTATAGTAGTGTTTCAGCTCAGTGTTTCGTTGTTTAATTTTCACGCTTTACGCGTGGCAAGCCTATATAAAAATATCATGACAGAAAATGATCTAGTCGAATTTATTTCGCTGAGCTGGTGATTTATTTATCATTTAATTACTGTTATCAAAAAAATTGATCTCAACATGTGTAATAACTCGATTCCAATTCACTACGGGTTACAAACGTTCTCTTTCTGAATTGAATGATCGCACGTCATGTTGCTAGCCTCATTGCGAATTTGTATTTTGTCTGGACGTATTTACTTGTATTGAGGGAATACGTTCTTGTTGTAAGATACATGTAAAAGAGTTCATCATTAGATTGTGTATGAAATCAGACTTTTCAATAAAAGTGTCAAAAAATTGTTCGAAGCTGTGAACTAGCAGAATGCTAGATTATTACTTTCCAACGTGTGATTTACTGGGATTTCCGGGTTTGATTTTCAACGATAACTTCACAAGTGAATTATGCAATCAACAATTGTGTTATGTATCCGTGCGCGCAAATGAAGACGCCTTGCTGTGAGTGTAATGGGGACTTCATTGTTTTTTTTGTTTTTTTTTAACCCTTTACCTAACATGAAAAGCAGACGACACTTGACAAAAAAATTCTTCAATAACTATTATTTTCATTTTTTTTGTCTCAAAAACATAGATCATGACCCCTCATTGGAACGAGCTCGACGAGCTCGTTCCAATGAGGGCTCATAATCTATGTTTTAGAGACAAAAAATGAAAAAATAATAAAAAATTAATTGGCGATTTTTGAGAATAGCGCGGGTCGGTTTTGACCGTTACGTTAGGTAAAGGGTTAAATAATATAATTTTCGTTAATAATGGAAAGTAATAAACAGAGTAATCTCTTGACTGGACTGGTTACGTGAAATAATTCATGAGAGGTGAGGGACGTTGCACAAACACGAGTGCGCGAATGCGCACGAGTGTTTTACAATATAGTCCCTCGTCAAGCGATTACTCTCTATTTACCCCGCTGAACATTGATGTTTAAATACGAAAGTTTTAAGCAACAATTCTCCACTTAAAGCGACTTGGAATTTAACCAAGATTAAATTGGATAGATTCCTAGTTGCATGATGGGAAAAATGTACAACATGCACATTTGATATATCGACATAATTGTGCGGAGGGTTAATTTCTGTTTTGCTCACTAAAAATGAGATTATTATTTTTCGATTGAGCTAAATAAGATAAACATATATGTTCTCCCTCTCCCAGTAATCTCGTTTCTCTCTCTAAACATGTGAAAAAGATCTTTTCAGAAAGAGAAAGATGTGATTCCTATTCTAGAATGGAAAGTAGTATCAAAACAATTCCTCCGCAGGAACCCCGGGAAGTGAAGCAATGCTTGTTTACTGTGGTAAACAAGCTCTGTTGTACTGCTAAAATAGAACCAATTCACAAATGCCTGGGGTTAGAAGTCCTCCAAAATGGGCAACATTGGTATAAACGATTGACTAAACTCGACTTTATCTTCATGTTGCGGTCACGATAAGCTGTTGTACAGAAATATGTTACCTTATACATCAATAAATAAATAAATGGATCAAAGTTAAATCTGAGCCCTTCCTGACAACTAACTTATTTACAGGTTACGTAATTACGAAAGTTCGCAGTTTATATGTGAGAAAACGACGAGGACTGTAGTACAGTACTGTGGTCACAAAAAGCGGACAGAAAATTCCAAACGAATCGCAACTGGATCGCAATTTATGTGAGAAAAACGACATGATTCGTATTACTATACTGTGATCACAGAAATGGACGGAAAATGTCAAGCGAATCGCGACCGGGGTCGCAGTTTCTATCTGAGAAAACGGTGTGATTCGTATTGCAGTACTGTTGTCCCAAAAGCGGACAGAAAATTGCAGGCGAATCGCGAACGAGTCACAGTTTATATCTGAGAAAAATGACGTGGTTCGTAGTTCGGTGCTGTGGTCAGAAAAGTAAACAGAAAATTACCAAACGAATCGCGACAGGGTCGCAGTTTATATGTGAGAAAAAGGACGTGGTTCGTATTACAATATTGTAGACACAAAAGCGGACAAAACATTTAAAGCTAATCGCAACCGGGTTGCGATTCGATCGTAATTCTCTGCCGCTTCCCCGCTCACAACATTTTATTACTTTCCAAAGTGTGACTGGGATTTCCGGGTTTGATAACGATAACTTCACAAGTGAGTTATGCAATCAACAATTGTGTCATGTATCCGTGCGCGCAAATGAGGACGCCTTGCTGTGGGTGTAATGGGGACTTCTTTGGGGTTTTTTGTTGTTGTTTAACCCTTTACCTAACATGAAAAGCAGACGACACTTGCCAAAAAAATTCTTGAATAACTATTATTTTCATTTTTTGTCTCAAAAAACATAGGTTATGACCCTTCATTGGAACGAGCTCGACGAGCTCGTTCTAATGAGGGGTCATAACCTATGTTTTAGAGACAAAAAATGAAAAAATAATGAAAATTAATTGACGAGTTTTGAGAATAGCGCTGGACGGTTTTGGCCTTTATGTTAGGTAAAGGGTTCAATAATATAATTATCGTTAATAATGAAAAGTAATAAACAGAGTAATCGCTTGACTGGGCTGGTTACGTGAAATAATTCATTCGAGGCGAGGGACTATATTGTAAAACACTCGTGCGCATTCGCGCACTCGTGTTTGTACAACGTCCCTCTCCTCTTATGAATTATTTCACGTAACCAGTCCAGTCAAGCGATTACTCTCCATGTAACATTCCATTTGTCAAAATCTCACCTCACACTGTATCTCTAATGCCATTGTAACTCCTTTTTCTTCTTCGTGTTTTATTTATGATATCTTAATCCACTGATATACATTTGTCGCAACCAGATCACGATCCGATCGAGAAGGAGGCCCTTTTTGTTATCACAGTGCTGTATGTAATCCAGTAGTAGCTGAAAGGCTTTATTGTGTCACAAGAAAGACTAAATCTCTCGTGTCATTTTCTTTGTTGTGCAAGTTTGTGGCACTATGTTCTGGAAATCTCCGAGAGTTAAGAAAATGACGCCTTTACCAAAATTTAGAAATATTACGCCTTTACTATCCTCTTGTTGCTAAGAAGGAACATGCAACCGTGTGATACCTTTCCCTCTCCCACCACTTCCCCAACTTCACGGAAAGGGCTATCACTGGTTTGAGACATAAACTCCTTTTGTGTAATTCATCCCCAGTGCTATGTCAAGATGACAAAAGATTTGTGACGTTACACGTGCGACATTCTAAGGTGAAACGGTTCTTCGAGAAAAGGAAACGGACTTGAATACTAAGAAGGATACATATCTGTTGTTACTTAACATTTTGAGTAAACTGTCTGTTGAGTGCACATATCAGTTTCTGAGTAACAGATGAAACACTGTCTCCCTCATATATGAATTGGATACAGAAACTGGATACACCCAATTATCATCCTCAATTTTTGTGCGAAGTTTTTCATGGTACTTCAAATTGTTTCCCAGTTTTATCTTACAATAAGTATAATTAAAATACAGTAGTAGTATAGTATGTACCTAGTTACGTCATGTTTGATTGTTTTGGTAGCCCGCGTGAGCGGCTATCTTGTGACGTCATCCCCATAGTGAAACGTGATCTTAGTGCGCTTCGCGAGGTGTTCGGATGACACGTGTTTCTGTCGTCCATTTTGTATACTGTAGGCCACCATCTTGGTCTCTATAGTAGCATGTGGTTTTTATGTGACCCAAAGGTCTACAATAGGATGAGGGTATGTTCTGAGGGTGTGTTTCTTAATATAAGAGTGAATCTAATTACCCAAATAGACAATACAATTCCCCAAATCACGAAAAACACACAGAACCACCGAATAGGTCTTTATTTGATACGGATTCCCCCAGAATCCTCCCCTTTCCCAATAATAGGCTCGTTCCTTTGTATAAGAGTCATCCTAAATATCCAGAATTTTCGGTTACTTCTTAGAATTACCACAAAGAACCCGACAAGAACACCAAATCACTAAAAATCACCGAACAGGATTCCCCAGAATACCTATTTTTTCTGTCTAATTTCCTTATTTATACGACAGAACAATATTTTGTATAAGTTCCTACGCTTAATAATCTATATTTAGTAACACCTGCAACAGCACCCCCTTACTTTTGATACTGATCGATATTTAGTAAGTTCATTAATTGACCCCATAACTAATTTCAATGTGGAATTATATTTTTGCACATTCCTACGCGAAACGATCTATATTTAGTAACTTCCTTAACTGACCCCCATACTGTTGCTACTGATCTATATTTTAAACGCTAGAGTGATTTGACAAGGGAAACATACTTGAAAGTAATAAAAGACAAACAGACAGGAACAGGAATAAACAAAGGATTCAGACTTAACGGTAACGGCATGTTTACATACGTACAGACTAAAGGCGGCTTATCTTATTTTTATCCTAATGGCTAGTGCAAGATAACGGTGTATCAATTTACCATTGACAATATAATTTCCTCTACAATCAGTGAGTGTTCTCCCACAATCTTCACAGAAATCCAGAGATAAGCTTAATTCTTATATCAAAATTATTCAATCAATATTATTATACATACACACACAGAGATAGTTATCCGAGATGAAGATTTTTCTTCTTTTCTTTTTTCTCATGGGGTGGGTGAAACTTATTCTGTAAATTTTATTCAGAAGAAGGAATTGGCTTTGCCAGTTGTACATAATTGTTAGTACTTATAAATAGTTTTGGAAGTCTGTTCTTTAATCACAACACAGAGAAAAAATCATTCATGTTGTACACTCCCGGTGTAGGCTAACCCCATTGGAGCCAAATGAACTTATGTTTGTTCCACAATGTTGATTCCTGGCATCCCTAAGGTTACCCCTATTGGAACCGGATGAAACCAAATTAATATTTCTTTTCTCTACACTCAAACTTATGTTTAGTTTACAATGTTGATTACTGTAATGCCTCAGGTTACGCCTATTGGAACCGGATAATACCCATTTATACTTTTAATTAACAAATTTTTATCCTTTAGGTTACTCCTACCTGGATTATTTCCTGTTATCAACTCATAGAGTTAAAATCATCATCATCTTCATCATTCTCTGTTGAACAAAAAATTAATTTCCTTCTATTTTTTTATAGAAAAAACCTTAAAAAATGTTGGGGGCGGGAATGCGCTCAAGTTATCTGATCTTTATCTTATAGTCACAAGGCCAATAGGCATCAATTGTCTCAACTCAGTACAAAATTCAGAGGGACATCAGCTACAGGGTATGAGTCATTAACCAATCGCAAAATTCCTGTTGGGGGTGGGAATGCTCTCAAGTTATTTGATCTTGATATTCTGGCCGAAGACCAATAAATTTGAACTGTCCCAAGTCAGTACCAAATGCAGAGGGACATCAGCTACAGGATATGAGTCATTAACAATCTGATTGAAGTGAATCAACCAATCAGATTTGTATGTTCCCATTGTGTTTCTTTCCTATTACTTTGTATGTTAATTTCCTAATTTTCCTGATTTTAACGTATAGTCCGAGAGCCGGGACCGCTTTTTGCGATTTTTCGTGGTCCAAAGGTTTGTGAATATTGTTAGAATCTCCATCACCTAACGGACCAGGAAACCAAATTCTTATGAGACATACCCCGTGCAGTTTTCAGAAAATCGCGTATTTTCGTATTTACAGGGCTCTTTTTTCGGAAATTTCCCGAATTTCAGATTTAGGCATTATGAGTTCTCCAAAACACGACAGAGAGCCAATTCCACCGTTATTTTGGAGCATGTAGGCATTAAGTGGTCACTGTGAGTGAAAATTATCGAGTGTTCGACATACAACGTCATGCCGGGACGATAATCGATTACTTTGAACAAAAAAATGATCGATTCATCGAAAGTAGCCCGTTCAGTGGATTATTACGTGAGTGTGGTTGCCCGGATCTGGACTCATTATATATCAAAAACTGCAGAAAACAATTAGGCAATCAAATATACCAATTATGTTGATGCAATGAAATATTTAGTACGCACAATTGTCATTTACTTAACCCGATCCCTATTTTTGGATAAACCGCTTGGGAAGGGATGAGTACATTTGATCGGTTTACCACTTCTGTAAAGTGTTTTTCAGCCATCACAATGAGGTACAACTCCATGTAATATATATCTCTGATTATAAATACATGTTATAACTTTTAGTTTCGTGGACTTTAGAATGAAGCCTGCTCAGTTACCGATCAAGTTAGTAATATATCATATACCCGTACGCGCCCCATCAGAGGAAGGGAATGGTGGAGGCTGAAGTGAAGTTATAGTCAGGTGACCCAGTGGCGCCAAGTTGGGTTATCATGGTAGCCCGCGTGAGCAGCCATGTTTGATTTAATTACCATAGTGATACGTGGTGTCAGTGCGCATGCGCAGCGCGTGTTGTTAATGTGATACGCGTTTCCGTCCTCCATTTTGTATGAAGGATGCCACCATCTTGGTTCCTATGGTAGCACGTGATTGCTATGTTACCAAAAAAAAAAACGTACCGGAAAGGAATGGCCTCATACGATAAAAAGGGGATTCTCAGACTGCAGACGTTTTCTAAAAAGAGATTCCCCAAAAGAGATTCTATGGAACATGGCCACTGAATACCCGGATGAGGATAAGAAGGAAGGCAGATTATACCCCATTGGGGGATTTCTTCGTGGTTCTCATGGCATCATACGAAAAAAGGCAGTTAAAAGTATACACACGAGAATACATTCAACAAAGTAAATATACAATACACACAAGTAAAATAACAAAGTCTCTATAAGTTCATGTATAAGTTCATATAATCCTTCGTTCAGTGGGAGCTACATATATATTTTAGAGTGAAAAGCAATGATCGAATCTGTCGGTATCTCGTATATACTTTTGTATCGCGTGGAAGACTGTTATATTATCAGCCGTACGTAGATCTTGATTCCATAGAAGGTGGGCATCAATTGTATTCAAGTCAACACCATATACCCATAGGACAGAGAAGAGATCATTTTTCGCTTGGCCATAAAGGGACAACCAAAGAAATACTGTTCAGCGTCTTCGACAGGACTCCCACAGCTGCAACTGGACGTATCTATTAAAATAATTTTACAAAATTACCGCTGTTTGAATCACTACACTGTGTCCATAGCCTACTTGGAATAATATAGTATTTTCTTTTACCCGAGCTGAAATAGGATAAGAGTCTGTAGCAAACATCAAATATTTGTTTTTTTTGAATTCCTGAAGAGTAGAACAGTTTCGCGTTTCCTGTGGCACGTTATTATTTATTTCAACGCAGGAAGAGAACAATGAGCGTTAAAGTAATTCTGTGCATATACGATACGTGCTGAAGTCAGTTGAATTTCGAAGGGCATATTGTGAGAGGTCACTTATTAAAGGGGGTAGTAAATTATATAGGAATGCAGGCACATTCTTGTGAGCAATTTTGAAGAAGACACACATCTTTTGCATAAATCGCCTATCTTCCAGACATTGCCACACAACTTCAAGAAGTGGGCGTTCATGGGGTACAGATCTGGTTACACCAATAATATTCATAGTAGTTTATATCGTATATCGTCAAGACACTTCAGAAGGTATGCTGGTGCTCATGTCTAAACAGGACCTGCATATTCCATAATCGGTAATATGAAGGCTAAGTACATTTTTTCCAAAGCTTTGCGATCGAGTAAAAAAATTATTTTTTTCAGCTGTGATAGCCCAGAACTGGCTTTTTTGCAGATATGATCAATGTGCGCTTCCCAGGATGAAGAAGATTGGAAAACTAAACCAAAGATGTCTGTGGGAGGAAACATAATCCAGGACTTCATTATCAAAATGGATGTTGGGATGCCGGATATCTGAACTCTGTGTGAAAACACATGTCATTAGTCTTTTTGGGGTTGAACTGTACTAACCATAATTTTGACCAGTCATTTACTTTCTCAAGCGCTAAGTTTAGATTCTGAGTTATTGTGCAGGTTTGCTGGGCACTCTCTGTGAAACATGTATAATCCGTAAATAACCTGGTAATAGAGTCTATTTCATCGGCTGTGTCGTTTATGTAAACTAGAAAAAGAAAAGGTCCATGTTCTGAACCCAGGGGGATTTCTTCATGAATGTTTCTGTATTCGGAGTGGTGGCCATTTACAATAACTCTCTGCTTTTGATCAGTCAAATAGCTTTTAAACCACCTGAGACGAGATCCAGGTACGCCGTATTGTCTGAGTTTGAAATTAATCTCATATGCCAGACTCTGTCGAAGGCCCTTGATATGTCAAAGAAAACTCCACAGGTGTGTTATTTTATATCAATAGATTTACATACGTTGTGGTATACTTCAATATGCCGAAAGACAGTGCTATTGTTTGGTAGAACACCTGACTGATACGCATAGAATAGATTCTTGTCCTTAACATAGGCATGAATGTCCTTAAACAGGATCCTTTCCATGACATTACCAACGCAACTTAATAGAGAGATTGGACGATAATTTTTTGCATCAAACCGGTCACACTTTTTATATAAAGGATTTATATCGGCATATTTCCACTCACTAGGAAACATATTCAGGTCTAGAGACTTTTTGAAAACTAAAAACAACGGTTTGCAGACTGATGAGTTGGTTTCTTTTAGAAACTTGTGTCCAATACCGCCATGGCCACTAGCTTTTTATCTGGTAGATCCTTTAAAATATCAAAAATATCATTTTCTGTGGAGGATATACTACTTATGGTGTCAGTACATTTTCGTTTGAAGGGACGCAAAACATGATCGGTTCATGTTTCGCCACATGCTAGAATTGTTTGGGTTGTGCATCAGCAGACAATGACATGTCAATCTTTTCCAAGTATTTTTCTTTAGCGTACTTTTTCATGTTATTAACTTTATTTCCGACAGCTTTGTATTTCGTCCATGTGAGGGAAGAGTTATTAGCAATGGCGTGTTTTCGAAGTCTTTCTCTATTGCGAACCTCCCTCCGGATGTTATTATGAAACCATAGCTTGTTGTTATTTCTGATGGTAACATTACAGTAAGTAGTTAGACGTGAGTAGTATGTAAGGTATGAATCGTCCCTGATTACCCGGAGCTTTGGGGGAGCAACTAGTGTTGAATTCCCATAGGAACCGGAGCAGTTTGGGGGAGCAACTTTGGGGGAGCAAAAGTACGGCTCCTTGCAGCTAGATCCGCCAAATGGTGTAGGTACTGTATATATAGTATGCTATGGCATGTATAGTGATATATGTACGCATGGGGCTATAGGTATATATTATGGGTAAGTGGTGGAAAGATGATGTGAAAATTGGGTTTTCTTGAAAGTTTTTCCCGCGAAACGGTTGACGTTGCTATTGACGTCGTGACGTCATGATACGCGCGCGACGTCATAGAGATGCTGGCCGCTGTTATTGTCCAGTATACAATCTGACATAACGTAATTCGGGTCAGTGGATGTCGGACTTCTCGTATGGGGTGGGGTGATATGGTAGTAGTGGTATATATCCATGTTGGTATCCTGTTATCCCTTGGGTCTTCATATTATCATATATCCGCTATAGCTAGGTCAAGCAGTATTGTGGGGGGGGGGGGGGGGGGTAATGCATGGTCGGCCAGTGCGGCATTGCAAGATAGTCCTTGGTGGTTTAAATTGGACAGTATAGGATGAATGGTCTGTTGGCCTATCACCCCCTTAGTACTATTAACCTACCGAATCCTTTGTATTATCCTATGGCTGGTATTGGTAGTTTAGTGTTAGGTCGGGCAGTATTATAATCGTTTGTTTAGAACGGGTGGCATAGGATGCAATGTGTATACCGCTGTAGGTCCCCTGTTAATCCTCGGTATTATTAACAAACCCATTGCTTTGTATTATTCTATGGCTGGTATAGGCAGTACGTTATGGCAGGTCAAGTGGAATTTTGGAGTGGGGGTGGGGGTAATGCCTGGCAGTATAGAACAGCAGTATAGTATGGACGATATATACCTCTGTGGGCCCCTGCAGATCCCATGTTAGCCCTTAGTACTATTAATCCACCTGATGCTTCATGTTATCCTTTGACTGGTATAGGTAGTGTGCAATGCTAGGCATAGGGGTATTGTGGGTAGGGGTACTGCCTGGTAGTTTAGAACGGTACTATAGTATGGGCGGTATATACACCTATAGGCCCCTGTTAGTGCTTGGTACTATTAACCAACCGATTGCTTTGTTTTATTATATGGCTGGTATATGTAGTACGTTATGGTAGACCTAGTGATTTTGTGGGGGTGGGGGTAATGCTTGGTAGTTTAGAACGGTAGTATGGCATAGGCTGTACATATCCCTGTATGTCTCTTGCTGGTCCTTGGTACTGCTGATCCACCAGGTGCTTCATATTATTGAGCGGTATTCTGATTCTGGGGGTGGGGGTCAATGCCTGGTAATACAGAACGGCAGCAGAGTATGGTTGGTATATTCCCCTGTAGGTCCCATCCTAACCGTTGATAGTATTAACCTACCAACTGCTTTGTATCATCCTGTTACTGGTAAGGTGGTACGTAATACCAGTAGTTCCTACCCTATTCCGAGTACTCTTGTTGTTTCATTTATCTAGATCATTTATATAAATTATAATTAACCAATTAGTTTGCTTGATTTCCCATAATCTGTATGCAGAGTTATCTCCCTTATGTATAATAAAAGCCTAAATCACAAGACATACCTATCCCAAATATCCCTTATAAGCCATCGAGCAGTTACTGAAAAGTCATTGCTCGAATGACTCGAATCCCAGCGAGCAAATGAGCCAACGAGCAATTGCTCGTTCGAGTGACTCCTCGAACGACTCTTGGACTCATTTCAGTATTCGAGGATACCTATGACATGGCTACGTATCAGTTGAGGATACCTTTTGAGGATACAAAAACTACGACTCTTATCCTCATTTCAGAAAAAAGGGATTCTCCAGAAGGCACCCCAATTTCGGCACCCCTTTTTTGAAAACATATGGCCTTCGGCACCCCTTTTTCTGAAATGAGGATAAGATTCGTAGTAAAAATCCCTCATTAGATTATACCTCATTGAAGGATGTTCACATGGCCTTCATGGCCTCATTCGATAAAAAGGGGGTGTCCAACACCTGTAGTTTATTACTTAGGGGTTCCCCGAGACGTGGTGGTTCACATGGCCTTCATGGCCTCATTCGATAAAAAGGGGGTGTCCAACACCTGTAGTTTATTACTTAGGGGTTCCCCGAGACGTGGTGGTAAAGTAGAGTGATCTTCTTGGATGATCCGGGTAAATGAAACGAAACAAGAACAGGAGTACTCGGAACAGGTTCAAAATTATCAATACAAATAAGAAAAGCTAAGCTAAATATAGTAACAATAAGTAAAACTGTCCTAGCTGATATGCTCTTCTACTTTGCCGGCGTATAATCCAGAACAAACAGACAGAATTGGATAGACAGAAAATATACCTTAGGTATATAGGTGTCCTGACAGTACAACTAAGCTATCTGTTTCAACAACATATATTTCTTACGTTAATAGAGTAAATCTCTATTATTTTATTTGTAAATCAATTTGAATATCTCACAGTAGCATCCATGTATAGTATTTCTATTCTATTGTACTTATGAAGAGGAGTTAACATAAGTTGTATAACTTGTAGTCCAATCCTTTTTGCAAGTTTATGGCAAATAAAGTATGTTTAAACCAAACTATAGGTTTACAACTACCAGAACAAACAAGAAAAGCTAACTTTAGTAACAATAATCAAAACTGTCCCAACTGATAAGCTCCTCTACTCTGCTGGAGTATACTCCAGAACAAAGATTAGGTACATAGGTAGAAGTAGAGGATTCTGAAAGAAATCGATTAATAGGTAGAAACCGAGGATTTGGGGGAAATCCGAGCCAAATAAACAATTATCGGGTCTTTTTTTACAAGGCTTTGTTAAATGTGAATAAAGACACTACATTTGATATGGCATGATAATACTTCATGTATGAACCCACCTTCGTGCAAACTGAATATGACGACATGCTTGAGACACCCTTGTCTGCTGACCAGAGACTGTGTATTATGGACTGGTGAAAACCGATTTGTTACTGAAATAAAAAAAAAATAAAAAAGAAGGCTGTAGTGATGGAAATGTTCTTAAGTTTGTTGATCTTTATCTTCTAGACAAAGATTAATAAACTTGACCTGTCACAAGTTCAGTACAAAATGCAGATGGACACATCCTACAGTCGCGGTAGACCCTACGCCACCCGACGAGTCCCCTTGGGTAAGGGCGAAACATATAACAGATGATAACCACGATCATGCTGGTTCAAACATCATCATGGATCGTCACTGGAAGCATCCAGTTACTTGTTTAGTATGTGGTCCAACGGGTAGTGGAAAATCTTCTTTTGTACATCGGGTTATTCAAACATTACAAAACTTATTAAACCCATTCCCAGTCAGAAACTATGGTGTTACACTGAATGGCACCCACTATACGATACTTTACTCCCAAAACTTATTAAACCCATTCCCAGTCAGAAACTATGGTGTTACACTGAATGGCACCCACTATACGATACTTTACTCCAAGTAGAATTTGTAGAGGGTCTTCCCCAAGAAGTGAAATCTGACAGTTTAGTCATTTTGGACGTTTATGACGACCGAGTGTCTGGATTATGATGACCGAGTCATCACCGTAAGATTGGTGTCATGTTTATAGTTCAAAATTTATTCGATAAAAATAAAGTCCATAGGACGGTAGGTCTCAACACAGATGATATGAGCTTGATTAAAAATCCCAGGCATCGTTCCCAGATCACTCAATTGGCAGCAGAGATGTCTCCTGGTCATTCCAAATTTCTAAGAGAAGTTTTTAAAAAGGCCACTTTGGTCCCATGTGGTTACCTTTTAATCGATCAACGGCAAGACACTCCTGAACATATGAGATTGAGAACTTACATTGTTCCTGGTGAAAGCCAGTATGTGTACCGCCGAAAGGTGTAAAATGTCTGCCCTTGATTCAGAATTATGCCCAACTGTCTAAAGCGTAACATCGCGATTCCCAAGCTCTTGATTAGATCGAAACCTGTGCGAGTGAGCTCCATTCTGAAATACGCTTACAAAGATTTGGTCATTTGTCTGTGCGACTGTGCCTCGAATATCTTGAAACGGGAAGTACCCCTGACCAAAGCTGAGAGAGTCAAACTTGTCCATCTGAAACAGTTAGTGGGAGAAGTGACAAACAAAGCTACATCTGACAAAAAGAGAAGACAGATCTTACAGAAAAGGGGTTCTTGGGTACTCTTCTTCCTCCTGTGTTACTGTGTGTGGCCAAGAGTATATTAGGGTAATGGAATACACACGAAAGATGGCTTTGGTAGAACCCAGGTTATTCGAACCTATACAAGACGTTCCGAGACAACCGAATGAAATGGCTGTTTCGTCTATGGATTGAAAAATGAGAGATATTCTCGATGCCCTTTTCTCACGGCCGATGAAAAGATGACTCACTATAATAAAGTCTTACAAAGATACTTGACATTTCAGCAAAAGGCAGCGGCCCTTCGTCCCATCAAAGTCGAACTCGAGAAAGACACCACGGATCACTCCATTTTAGATTCCGTCCCTGCAACTATGAAGAGAAAGGCAAAATTATTACTTTGAAGAAATGATCCAAACAAGTTTTTGGAATGAAAAGGGTGAACTGGTCCACAAAGATCAAACGGTAGTGGGGTCTAATGTGACGGAGCTTCTAAACGATTTGCTCAGAAGAGGGTAATCTTTTCAACCCAAGGCTTGGGATGTGCTGGCCGAAGCCCGGAGAGATAGTAAAATGCCCCAAGAATAGATTGGTCATAAATAACGTTGGGAGTAACTAAATTCCTGTTGACGAGTACAGATGTGTTCAGTAAGTATGCTTGGGTCATACCCCTTAAGAACAAACTTGGGGAATCCATTGTCAACGCTTTTACCAAATTGTCGCAGACAGGGTCGTATATCAACGAAATAACACACCGATAAAGGTAAAGAATGTTTGAATAAATACGCTCAGAAATGTTTTAAAGACCAGAGGTCGATACACAGAACGACACGCGCGTGTGAATGGGTTAGTCGATATGACACGAGTGCCAGCGCGGAAGGATAATACGAGAGGCCACATGCCTCTCGTTTTATCCTTCCGCGATGGCGCAAGTCCCATATCGATTAATCCTTAACACGCGTTTGTCGTTCTGTGTTTATTACACGCCTTCACGTCTATAAAAACAATTATTAGAAGAACGCTCAGCAATTCATTTGACAATTATCAACAAAAAAGAACACATTTTATCGCCAACCAAATTTGCGAGGGGAACCAGTGTTGCAATTTCGTCCCCTCAGCTCCAATGTGTTCTATGTGTCTTATGGTACATGGAACACATTGGAACTCAGGGGACGATTTTTAGCTATCGCTAGCGATTCAAATTGTAAATGCGGTGCACGATTTGTAGAAAATTCCAGTGAAATTTCGCTTCTATTTAAAGATAGACCCTCCACGATTTCCGTTCCGCACATATGTGCGGAAAAGATGTTCATTTTCCGCATGGTTTAGTGTTGCTGTAGATGGCGATTTCATAGAACAGGCGTGTAATAAAATATTTCACGACACATAACTTGGAAAAAAATGTTCCACAGCTGAACGTTTTAATAGAATATTGAAAACTAAGATGTGAAGATATTTTACCAAGAATGCGGACATTTCCACTTCAAAAGTTGATGAGATCTTATAAACACACTTATAAGAGGACGTTTTGGTAAAGACTTTATGGAAAGTCCATAAAACACAAGTCCCAAAAGTTCAAAGTCGGAGACAGGGTGAGAATCAGTAAAGCCACGAAAACCTTTGAAAAACGTTTTTTTAAAATCGTAAATAATCAGGCCCCCACATATCTCTCTGACCTATTGTCACGGACCTTCGAGGACATTTCCACGTATAGCACCCGGTCACACACTAATTTTCAATTACCACTTACAGACACGGCAACATTTAAGCGCTCATTTATCGCCTCATGTATCTCGGAATGGAATGCATTACCACAAGAAATAAGACAGTCGAGTTCATTGAATGACTTTGTCAAGTATTTTAATAGTGGCGCATGTAGACCACCTAAGTACTTCAACAATGGCGATAGAGCCGTCAATATTATACACTGCAAGTTGCGGAATTCCTAAAGTATGATAAATACTCCAACTACATCCATGATACACCTATCTGTTCGTGTGGCTACGAGACTGAATATGCGAACCATTACTTTTTCGACTGTAATAACTATTCAAACGAAAGACTAGTCCTACAGAGAAATCTTGCGCATCTTACAATAAGATCGATCAACGATCTTCTTTATGGTATTCCCTACCTACCAGAATCCGTCAACATCCACCTTTTTCGAAGTATCCAAAATTTCATTAAGGCCACGAAGAGGTTTTAAGACCGTAATCAGGCAGACTAGTCTGACATCATCTTCCCAGCCAAATGTCCTATAACATGAGTGTCCACTTCCACTTCCATTTCCTTCAGTCACGGCTTTGTGCATTCCGTATGTTTGTCCTGTATACCCTGGCTATAGCAGTGGTAACGGGGCTCCGTCTAAATCGCGGTTCTGCTGGAATCGCGATTGTGCCGTAATATGACACGTTGGCAAGTTGACCAAGTCCAGCAGTGTTGCGATGTGGCAGTTCACCTTTCACCTTTCTGCTCTCCTCACTCTCACCTATCTGTTCTGACTCTTGTACAGTAGAATACTTATCAACATTAATCTTGAAGAGTGTACATACACAATATTGTTTTAATTATTCATAAGTTTGCTTTGCCATTGCATGCACATTTTGGTAACTTTTTGTAAATATTTGTAAACATAATTTGAAATTTACAAATGTATATTAAGGAAAGGATATTAACTAAGTGATCGGCACTTGTTATCCAATCCTTTTTGTTATAACAAAGAAAATATGTTTAATAATAAAAAGGGTATTAGCTCAATTGGACCGAAGAGTAATTCACAGTAGTAGCAATCAAGAAAAGTCATCCAGTCAAATATGTCTTAGAAAATAATGGTGGGGAAATACTGAAAGGGCCGCTTTATACCGCAGAGCTTCGGCCAGTCGTACACAAAACTATTTATAAAATCGAACGCGTACTCAAGAAACGTCGTCGAGGTAACAACAGAGAATTGTTAGTGAAGTGGTTTGGATACCCTGCTTCATTTAACTCGTGGATCCGCGACCATCAGCTCGCCTGTAAAAGGAAGTGAACACGCGTTTTCCTAAAATAGAGCAAGAATCGAACGGATCGTCGCTTCTGTTTTTAAAGAGAGTCTCCAGGAGTGAGATCACTTACTTTTCGCAAACAACCATATTGCACAGCATGGTCATCACTGGTGTTGTTAATCTTACCCTAGACAACGCAGAGAGTAATTTGTGGACCGCTCGCTTGTGAGGTAGTATAAGATATTTGTTACCTTATCCGACCATCAAGATAAAGTGATGTTTTATTTGACTATACCAAGTAACAGTTCGGAAAACACGCTGCCTTCGTACAGTTATCACAACCAGTGAATCTCATATGGGGAATGGGAGTTGGGTTTGACAGAGTTTCAGTATCCAAACACTTGGTTCAATATTCGAGGGGAAGAGGCTTTCTTCGCTGTATTCTGGACTTTGACTTTGAAAAAACATTATCGGCTCACTCTGAAGGAAGGTCATTATTAGGAACCAGCTGACGTAATGCTGAGTATCAATGGTGTTAAATAATTACTATTGCCTCGTCACGATAAGGTAGGATTCGAATTCGACGTGGTGACTGGAAAAGTTTGGATCGCGGTTCGAGATGGAGCTGTGGTCATATCGAGCCCTTCTCTCAAAAACTTTTGGGGTTTTAGCAACTGTGTGTTCATGTCGGGGATTTTCGAAACTTCGAGAGATTTGATCACTTTCACACATTTCTGCCTGGAAGAACATAGTTTATGACCCCTCATTGGAACGAGCTCGTCTTGCGTTGTTCAATTAGAATTCTCTCTGTGGGAGTCGGCGGTCGGAATTTTCACGGAAATGTAATACCACATTCAGAAATAACATCCGTTACCACAATGCTTCGAATTTCCAACTGTATAATCAGCAAAATTTTAATTAATGAAGCACCGGGTACAACCCGGTGCTTCATTACTAACAATTTTGCTTATGAAGATTTTTATTACCTGGTAAATGCATGCGTGGACATCACTGTCAACGCGTAGATTACGACCAGTCCACGGCGATTATACTGTACCTAGCGAACATTTCTATGTCTACCCACATGGAGATAGTTTACATTATGACGTGTATCTGTAGTGCTCCGTGTAGTGCTGAATAAACGGACATTTCGTGCAACCGGATTCCAAGCGCTGAAGCAAAATGACGAACTTTCTGCTCGCCAACTTATTTTGTTGCTTGTACAGATTAGCTACGTTTACTTCACGCTATATACAAAAACACTTTCAACAGGCAACGTGCGGTAACACAAATATCCAGAATTTTAGTCATTCGGGTCGTGGACTGTACCGTACGTTTTCATGGGTGGGCAATGTTTCCTCTGACGCATTACTATTAGACACAAAAGGAATAATCATCGAAATTTAATAAATGGAGCACCGGGTACAACCCTGTCCTTCATTAATTAAAATTTTGCCGTTGCTGATTTTTATCACTGCCCACGCGTGGATTACGACCAATCCACGTCGGCTGTACTGTATTCTGTTTCACAGCGTTTCACCTCTCTTGCAGCAGTGTGGAAATGAAAACTCTTCAAAACGCGCTTTTCGTTTCCTAAAGTATCATGACCAACTGACTTCCAGCCCGTTTATTTTTTCCCAGAATAGATTGGTGACATTCACTCCGATCTGTATATTGTAAAAGCTGTTGGCAGGTGTTGGGTGAATGGATTACTGTAGTAGGAACGAAGGATTCAGACTGAATGTATTGATCCACTTTTAAACAAGTACACTCGTGTTGACGAAAAACCAGTTTGACAGTCCGTGGCAGTCGGCAAGTTTAGAATAGATAATGTTACCTACACCAATTTATAACCATTTAAAAACTGGATATTTACACAAGCATACTCGACAAATGCCACGAGAGAAATTTAATGATCATTAAAGGTAAGGCGTTGAGTTCAGGTAGACCAACAGTGAACATCCAACAACAGTGAATGGAACAGTAAGTCTACCAAGTAGCTTGTGCTTGTAGGAGAGGATCATGGGAGAAATGGAAGGGTTTGTTAATTACTTGTTATTTTAAATAATAGTAATAATAATAAACACGCATTAAAACACAGTGACAACGAAATAAAAAAATGCCTTTTGTGGGAACGTTCGTGTTGTTAAAGCAATGTCACATCAGCATAATTGAATTCTTCAATAAAGGAAATGTGTAAACACCGTTGCTCGCTTGACGCAATATGAGCATTGCGATTGAGTGATAATTTGAGAACTTTTCTGATTTTGAATTTTCCACGCAGCGCGATTCCTTTGAGTCTAACCGCCAATGTAATTACAGTAAGACCAGTGTCCCAACTGAAATAGAAAATTACTGAATATTATTTTATATTTTTATTTCACAATAAGTATGTTTTGAGTCCGCGATTATCCGAATATATAGTGTAACAGTGCTCCTTGATACAAATTATGTATAATGCATCTGCTCTATACAAGCACACGAAAGTTACGGCCTGTGTTCTTTACTATTTTTAGAACATTAAAACTTTCGAAAGGCGTTTGCGAGAGAGCATATACGTTTCTAAATATGAAAGGAAAAATAAATCTCCTCAGAAGAATAATTATTAATATAATAAATAACGTGGCTTGTATGTTTTTTGTTTCTGGATCACTGGAAGCATTCAAGCTGAACAACGTGCAGTTACAGCGCAAAGACGTTAACCCCAGCACAATGGTGGTGCAACAGAATTTTCTCAAATCTCTGTTTTTTCTCTTGTTTAGCTATACATTTAACCAAGTATATCTTGTTTGACAGAGCTCAGTGAGCTCTGTCAAACAAGGTATATTTGGTTAAATATCAAACTGAATTATGGAAAATATTTGCTGCTGAAAACTTTGCCATTTTGACATCAGAGTGCAGAGAGTTAAGGGATGTTGAACAAACGCGCTCATTAAGTTTACCCATGGATTGGGAAAGTTTCTACCCAGAGGACCCGCATTTTATGAGTCTGAAAACGAAATCTGAAATTAAAGTGCTGGTTATTCAAGTTTTTGGCACTACAGGTGAGAATTGTGAGATAATTCTATCATCACCATTATGTTTATGGGCAAACTGTTTCAGAGTCTCACTCTTGTTTCTAAGGCAGTATCTCGACTCATCTTGACAAGAAAAAAGAGCGAATCGAGATACTGCCTTAGAAACAGGAGCGACACTATGATTTAAAATTGTGTACCTAAACATAATGGCGATAAAGCCTACAAACATTAAAAATCTGTTTCTCAGGCCCTCCCGCATGGTTCTTTTGGCTGCAGCATGCTCTCTTTTTAAAACCAATGCAAACTTAAAAAAATAAAATTTAAATGATATTTTACCCAAGTCAATATCATTGTCCCTTGAGTGCAACAAGGCTTTGCAATGCTTTAGCATTGCAAAGGCTTCTTGCACGCAAGGGACGTAATACATGACCACCCATACTATTCTGTAGATTATGAGGCCTAAATCATAAAACAAACCAAGAACATGAACTTTTAATGGCAAAGAAATAATTACAAAAATAAAAAATAAAATACAAAACCGCCCGCCCGCATGCAATTTTACAAAAATTGTCCCGAGGAACAGAAGATCTACTTTGTGAGGCCTAATATATATTCAGATATGACATGTTTCACTTTGGGTTTTACACTCATTTTAGATGATTAATGTCTTTGTTCTACGACATGGTTCAAATTGAAGGTATCAGTCTATGTCAAAATTGCGAACGGTGAAAAAATAAATTAATATTAGTAGTATATGGCGTATAGATCTACCCTGGTTGTGGGGACCCCGCTTGGGGACCCCGCCGTATTTATTGGTTTCTTTTGTAACACATGGTTACTTGATATCCAAAAAACAGTCCTATTTTTTACTTACTCTAAAAAAGTGGCCCTCTGACTTATGTACTGACTTGGGACAGGTCAGGTGATTTAAGTTCACCTGAGTGCATTACCACCTTTCTTCTTGTTATTCTTCATTGTAGATCGGTTTGGTAACAGTTTGTAGGAAGTGGCCCTCTGACTTATGTACTGACTTGGGACAGGTCAGGTGATTTAAGTTCACCTGAGTGCATTACCACCTTTCTTCTTGTTATTCTTCATTGTAGATCGGTTTGGTAACAGTTTGCAGGAAGTGACCCTCTACATTCTGTACTGACTTGGGACAGGTCAAGTTATCCGACCTCCGTCCAATAGATAAAGGTCAAATTGCTCAAGTGCATTACCACCCCCTACATTAATTAATTTTCCAAAGTAATTTTAGGTATGGACTTTCCTCTGAAGTATTTCAATTGCTCTATCTCGTTTCGTGGCGGTTTTCTTGATGTTGAACACTTGGCTGAATTTATTGTCAGTATTTTTCCTATGTTTCTCAAACCATAAAATCAATTTGTGGCTTCACGGTATGCTTTAGGTTCCCCCTATTGCAACCAGATGAAGCTTGTTGAAAATCATATCACATCATCACAACCACTAATAATGCTCTAGATGTAAAACATGAAGGAAACCATCGCGAAAAGAGATAGAGCAATTGAAATACTTCAGAGGATATTCTATGCTTAAAATGACTTAGAAAAAAAACACATGTCTTATCGAACTTCTCAGGAATAATTTAAGTACGATTTTAAATATTTAAGTACTGCCAATAAGGAACAGAGATTGGTCATCTATATATCCAGTGGTTTGGTCGAGACACCATCCTCTTGAACTTTTCTTTTGGGATAGAAGTAGGATAGACCATCTTTGCTCTGTGTATATGTAAACATTCTGTTGTCATTTATTCTGAAGCCTCGATTGATACCACTGCCTGCCTGTTGGGTTTTTATCACGTTCAGATACTTTTCCTTGGTCAGTTCATTGTGGCGTGTGTTGATACCTTTGCAGCTCAGCTTGTCAGTGGCACCGAAACAGTAGTAGGTTTTGCTACACAGGCCAATAATACCAGCACCCTGCCATTCGATTTTAAAAAGTCCAGGTGTTCTCTTGTCAAAGTTTTTTCTCTGTGTACAACAGGGATGAGGTATCCAGATTCCATCTTGTACTTTCGTTTTTACAAAGTCATCTCTGTGAACATCACATGCCTCGGATGGTAACCATTCGTGCCATAGTTGGTAGAATCTTTCTTTTTTCTCAGGACGGACAACTTCTTCCAGTGATGGTTTCGATAAGGCAATGTACAAACTGTCAGTATCTGATTCACATAATTCAAAGTCTCGCCGATCCACATAGACATCGAGGAAATCATAATAGAATTCAAGCATTCGAAGCTTGGCGTATTGGTATACGAAAAACCCAATTTGAAGAGGCAAGTCCAGTTTGATTGTATGCTTATTCATCTCCACTTCAAAAAGATCTTCACTCAGTGCACTCAAATTCCGGAAAGCCATGTTGTTGATGCAGTTCGACACGTTGTTGTCATCACAATAGACAACGTTCCGATGTTTGTCTTTATTTGTAACAGTTTTTCCGTATCCGCTGTTTCCAAGTAACTTCATTGTATCAGCGACGATTGATTTGTTAGGATCAGCATCGCCAGCTCGTCTTGCATCTGATACTTGATCGCCGAATTTGTGAAAACATGCATTTGGCTGGAACTGGATTACTTGATATATACGGCTAACTTCCAATCCGTGTTGAATGTACCATTTTAAAAGTGGCGTTGCTAACAGAATTTTCTCTCCGTGATAGCTACCAATCAGGCTGCGTCTTGGCCGATTCATTATTTTATTTTCCACAGCGTACGTTCTCATATGGTCCCCTATATCCAATCTGGAAATGTTGATATTCTTGAAGATTGGAGTCATTTCTTCAAAATGTTCCTTCTGTCTTTCTGGTACATGGATGTCACATTCAACCAAGCCGAAAATTGTTTTGGCACGAATTTTTTCAATTAATTCATGAATGGTCATTCTTCCATCTGTTGAGAAGCTGAACATTTCTCTTAGAAACATATTCAAGGCAGGAAGAGTCTTTTTCATCTCACGCCATTCACATTCCCATATCTCTGCAAGATTATATCCGAGATCTGTGATATATTTCGAGTTTTGGGCTGTATCTTCCCTCAGCTCTCTCATTGTTTTCTGTCGAACTGTATTGAAGAGAACTGGGCCATCCTTCTTCATATTTAAAGCACATTGATGACCGTGCCAGAAACACCCATGGAATTGATATACAGTATGAGTTGCCTTGCACCAGCCGTCCACTGGTATCCGTCGTCTTCCGATTCTCTTTTCCGTGCCATTAAACTGGTGCCGAATATGAACACCGTCTCTTGCGGTAATAAATTCCATCCATTGGTGGGCCATACGTCCATAGGTATGAGAGTACTCAGGCTTGAACTCTTGTTCTTCTCGCCTCCTGATATAACAACCGGTAGGCATTTCTTGCGTCAGTGCAGACAGATAAAGTGCATTTGCGTCGAATCCAACGATACCATCACATTGTTTGGCCTGTTCTCCGTATTTTACAGATCTTAGCTTTGTCACGTTCTTTTCCTGATATCGGTTAAAGATTATAGATGGCCCACCGACGATATTATCTTTTAAAAGATGGTGTAAATCTTTATTCTTTTCATTGAAGAGTTCAAATGTTACTCCTTCTTCGACTGTGTTGAAGAGATATTTCAGGGTAAGGCCGGGTACGCTGATTCCATCTTTGAACATATCAATTTTACGGTCTTGGTAGAAAGTGAATTGCTTTTCCACGGCTTCTAAAAATGGCTTCACGTTTCTGTTATTGTACCATACCAAGAAATCACGAAAGGTGATCATGTTATGATCTTTCCATACTCGTTGACAGTATTTATATTCTTCGGCAGAGATGTTTTCATTTTTCAGGTTGCTAAAAAAATCCTTGTGTTCTGGCAGGTGGTCCTGGTCTAACTTCTCCAAACTGTCTATCCATTCGTACGGTAGGTAACCTTTGGTTGCAGAGCACCCGAAAGCTTTTAGGAATTTGTCATAAGAAAATCCCGGTGCAAGGTAGTTCATGATGTCGAGGAATTTCAGATGATCCGTCTTCAGGCACATGAAAGCATTCGATTTTTTAACAACAAACTTCAGTGGATCTTGCTTTTTGAAATAACTCATCAGTTCTCGCTTGACGATGTTCACATCATATTTCCCCGAATTAAATCCCAAGACTGGCATCTCCATCAAATAACTATGGAATTCAGCTTGGAGCTTTTCAATTGGATGTGGTTTTGAGTTACCTTCACCTGTAGTCAGGGCTTCGTGTTTAAGTACATCGTGGATTTTCTGTCTCATTGCAAGAATGGAATTTGAATGTATTTCTTGCATTAGTGAGTAGCTTGTCGACGATATTTCTGTAAGGTAGTTCATCAGTTGCTCTACGAGATTATGAGTGTTGCCTTCTGTAATAAAACATTTTGGTTCTTCATAGCCTGGCACATTACTACATATACTGACACTTAATGGCTTGTGTTCAGCCTCCCAGGTCAGCTCATTAATACTCTTAGGTAAATCCGTTTTGGCAAAGTAGCTTTCAAAATCAAATGTCGCTCTGTATGGAAAATATCGTTGTGATTCAGGTACACTAATTCCTTCATCCTCCAGTTTTTCAAAGATTGTTTGTGGCGTATGGTATATTCCGCCAATATATCTGTAGTTAACATCTTCCGTACAGGTTAGTTCATGGCGATTCAGTAGGAAACATTTATTCCAAAGTTTTCCACATTTACGGCAGGCAAATGATTTACTATATTGATCGATATCAGTAATATAGCTGAAGTGATTCTTGTAAAGGTTGATGTATATAGTATCGGCATAACATCTCGTGGATCTCTGAACGATCTTGGCAATCACGTCTTCATTTTCTTCAACTAGTTCAAATACTTGGATGTTGACTTCAAACATTTTCTCCACATCTGGCAGTTGATCCAGTTTTACGCCCAAAAACTTCTCTTTGCGTACATCTGTATATTTTCGAAACAATGCATCTGCTGTTCTATTCAAACCATGACGGTCGGCACCACTCCATAGCGCCAGGCACCGAAAAAGACATAAATTGTCGTCGTATACGAAATGGGTATTTTCGTCTTTTACTAAGGCGATGATGAAGCGATTGTCCAAGATATACTGAGGTATGTCTTCCGGTACTCCACCGATAGGGTGATTCTTTATCTTGTTCACGTAGAATGTGATGTTGGTCAGTTGGTGGACTACCCATTTTGAGTTGGGTCTTTTCTGGCGGGCCCATTCAAGTATATCGTCTTCCTGGATGGTTTCTAGAAAGTGTTCAAAGTCGGCTTCATTACTTATCAAATGAGGCACATCCAATACTCGGGCGTTGTTTTGAGATGCATGAAAATACCGCACTTTTTCAGTTTCGTTGTTACGTAGAATGAATCCGTAACTCAAGTTGATCTTGAAACGTAATTCTTGTGGCAGGAATATAGTATTAGTCCGCTCACTAGCCATGGTCGATAAGTCTGTGGTCTGCAGTCGGTAGTTATAAACATCTTGAACTTTTCGATTTCCAGTATGATGAGTTCGTATAGCATCCCAGTTTTCACGGTACAGGTCTACTTCAAGCACTTCTTCGCCGAGCAGGTTTTTATCGAATTCAGTCGGGTCGACATCGATAGTAGTGGTTGTCCTAGGAAGCTTGGCTACCCTCACTGGCACTTGATCTTCTGACTTCCGCTTGGAGGGGGCTGTTCCATGCACTACACTCTTGTGTCGGTTGAAATGAATCAGTTGATCAAATTCTTGTCCACACTCGTTGCAAGGATATGTCTCAAGACAAGTCTTCCGGTGATATTCCAGCTTCTCTCTTCTCGTGAAGGTCTTGTGACATTCGGTACATCCAAACTTCTTTTCTTCTCCATGAGTTGTCCGCACATGGCGATTACGATTACGGCGGTCAGTAAAGCTCTTTCCACAATGATCACAGTCAAATCGTGCTGGCTCCATTTTTATAAAGGTTTGCAAAAGCAAATTTGCTATAGAAAAGTACTAGCGATGTATTCAATACAATGGTTTGAAACAGAATGGCGCCACGTTACTTGTAATAGCTTTTTATTCAGACCTAGCGGATGTGAAAGAAGACGCCATACCATTTAAAACCAACAGCAACATTTGGTCGATTTTTCACTTCTGTTTGTGTTTGTTTCCTATAGGAATATGGGTTAAAGTCGGAATTTTCAGGAAATTAACACAGAAAATAATGGAAAAGAAACTCCAATGAAATTCGGATCTGTTTCTTTAGTTCATTTTCCTGCATTCTGATTGGTCAGTTAGGTAATTGTCTTGATCCTCAGAATGGAAGAAAATAGCAGACAAATAACAAAACAAACTTACTTTCTCAAAAATGGGGGACGAATATACGGGGCTCGATCCCCAGTATTGCCCCTGTGCAAATTAAGATCGCAGAAACTCTCAATTTACAGAAAAAGTCACTCCCATAAAGAGTCTCGGCATTAGCAGACTTGATATTGGCTGCTTAGCTTCTAACAGATATCAATAGAGAAATCAAAGATAACTAATCAAGTCGCATGTGGGAGGGAGTCGAGCCCCAAATTTGCCTCTGTGCAAATTAAGCGCACAGCAACTCTCAGTTTACAGAAGTAATCACTTCCGAAAAAGACTCAATGAAAACAGACAAAATGTTATCTGCGTAAGATTGCAAATTGACGCCACACACAAAAAAATACGTCCTTATTGCATTTTTATGCGACAATGTATTAAACTGAACGTTTTGATAAAGGATACAATGGAGAACAAAGTCACGAACGAAAACAGAACTTATTAATGACAAGTTCCACAATCAAATTATTTAACGATTGTCGCCTTCATTAACTACTTTGAAAAAACGAAATGATTTTGCGCGCCTATACCGCATGAAATGTAATGCGATTCTGGTGTTCGAAATTGTTGTTGGTAGAAAAAAAACATTTTTGGAAATAGAAATTCAAGTATTGCTGAAAAGATTCACTAGAGGCAATCTATCTCAAAAAATGTATATTATGATGTATTGAAATGAGACCTAATCTGCTCTGTAAATAAATAAGTAAATAAAAGTTCGGGATATACGCTTTTATTGAAAACATAAAAAACCTGCTAAAATCAGTTACCTCCCTTGCCAATTGACAGCGTATTTCAATCGCCGTGTATTTCTCCAGTTGAGACATAATTCTGATCACAAATAATAAACTGATTCACGCTGAATTAATTTACATAAAAAGCATGTCTACAATTATATTTTTATTTGTTCTCTAGCCGCAGGAAATGTTTGTGGATGTTTTTCACTGATTTGTGAAACGGTACGCTTTTTTATAGTTTTAGCAAAGGGATAATAATGCATTACGGTTGTGGAATATTATCTGAAAATTCCAGAAAACCACAACACTGTCTTACATAATTAGCGCTAGATCGTGTAAGGGAATGTAATTCTCCGATTACACTGCAAATTCTAAGATCATTTTGTTGTGTGAAGATTTTGTCATTACGATTATTATTATAATTTTTTTTCTGCAGAAAGTAATGCATTTCCATTGAATCAAGGAATTGAATACTCAAAGTAGATTTCCACAATAAATAATTTAGGACCCACCGGCGCTTTCTTATATCTCTGTGAATGTATTTTTTTTTTTTTTGCTTTCAAATTAAATTTTAGAACACTTATAATGTGTCTTATCCGTGACGTATATGAACCCATTTTAACGTCAAACCTTTGTAACATTGATTTACCGGTAGTTGATTTCTTACATAATTGCTTAACGGATTGAACAATAACTGTACGCTGTGTTTTCCAATCTGCCGCAATTTGGGTGCAAGTTTTATAACATCTGGGGCTGGAAATTTAAAAAAAATTACGGAACATAATAAATATCTTCCTCACATAAAACTCATTATTATCGACACAAACGAAGCGAACATAACACAAAAATGTAAACAACAAACAACCTATAAGGGGAGAGACCACAAAAACACCTAAATTTACAGTTAGATCTACGTATAATATTTACAATCGAAACGAACAATCGGAAATATTACCGAAAGAAAATAATGGACTGAATGTATCGACACAAAATCATTTTACATAAGACCGTACAGGCGCTATTTTTTAAACAATGAAGAAACACGATTAAAATGATGAACATGTAAGTTTGAAACATAATGAAAAAAACCCCATAAATCCGATTTAAACTTAGGCCTATATAAATCCGATTGAACGGATTTATATTAGTTTTAACGGAATGAAAACCACTAAATCGGACTTAAACCTATGAAAATCTGATTGAACGGCTTTATATTAGTTTTAAACGGAATGAAAAAACACTAAATCGGATTTAAACCTATGAAAATCCGATTGAACGGCTTTATATTAGTTTTAAACGGAATGAAAAACCACTAAATCGGATTTAAACCTACGAAAATCCGATTGAACGGATTTATATAAGTTTTAAGTGGAATGGAAAACCACTAAATCGGATTTAAACCTATGAAAATCCGATTGAACGGATTTACATCAGTTTCAAACGGAATGAAAAAACACTAAATCGGATTTAAACCTATGAATATCCGATTGAACGGATTTATATCAGTTTTAAACGGAATGAAAAAACACTAAATCAGATTTAAACCTATGAAAATCCGATTGAACGGATTTATATCAGTTTTCAACGAAATGAAAAAACACTAAATCAGATTTAAACCTATGAAAATCCGATTGAACGGATTTATATTTGTTTTAAACGGAATGAAAAACCACTAAATCGGATTTAAACCTATGAAAACCCGATTGACCGGATTTATATCTGTTTTAAAAAATTTTATTCGAGAAAACAACATATCTGCAAAGCTGCGATGGACACACCTCTGAAGAAAATCCGCTGGAAAAGACTGAAAAAGCAGAAATTCATGGTAGCGAGAGTGTAGAGAGAAAAAAACAACCAACAAGCAGAAAATTCCACCAACATGTCGTAATGACAACTCGAAGCTCCAATCAATAAGTATAAAACTGGGCCAAAAAGCAAAAAAACTCTCACCAATAGGGTGACATTCCGAACAGCAGTATCGATAATTAAAAAACTGCAATATATCTCAGATTTTCGTTTTGGTGGTGTCTCCAAAATTACAGAGTGCCATTCTCCGTAATTATCACATACTACCTACTTCAGGAAATCTACGTAAATTACCGAATTTGAGTTAGTGAATATTCGGCAATTATTCAAACACGCTGATATTGCTATTCGATAAAAAATCGGCTGTTATTAAGAAGGCACATTAATAATATTCGGAGAATGTGGTCATGACATATTTTATCAACAAAATGCAGGTACACAAGTTGTTCTCGTGTATTATCTTGTTTTTTATATCGGTATTTGCTACAGAAAGATATTGAGTTTTGTACCTCAAAGTTTTACGCTATAGTCATAGCTGCTGATAGTGGCACATGCTAAAAATGGCATACGGGAATTAATTTTGACATACACTCTAGTATGGTTCAAAGAATCAGATATCATTTCGACTTGTGCTGTAATATGATGCTTGAGAATAATTAATTTTGACTTGAGCTGTGCGGTCGATTTTGGCTAAAAGCTGATACTGGAGACGGAGGGAGAGGCTTAATTGAATCCGTTTGTATATTAATTTTGAGCTCACAGGGCGCAAATGGTAGGTCTGAGAGAGGTGGGTGGGGAGTTAGATGAGTTAAACACTTATCGAGCGTCATAAAAGCTCTCAGCTGATTGACCAGCGGGTAGAATGCACGAAAATTATTGTCTACCAAGATTTCATAACTTTTATCCTATTTAGCGTGAAATTGAACAAATTTTTACAAGTTTGTGCAAGCCAAAAAGAAGACAGTAAGCCAACTGCTTGTACGTGGATAAATCTAAGTCGGAATTTAACAGAATGTCTGCAGAAAATACACCGTTTCATTACACCTGGACTTCGAGTCTTGGGTGAATATTGTCGAACTTGCAAAAAAACGCATTTATTATTCCTGCCTCCGTCCAAGAAAAAACACACAAGACACCGACATCGCCAAAAACCTTTGCAATTCATTCATTCGCCGCGTCGAGACATGAAAAATGAAAGAAAGCTTAAATACGGTCATTTCTGAGGAACGAAAGGGGCTTGCCCCACACCGTCCCCGCACGCCTTCGGTGCACAGAAAATATCATTTCAAGTTGCCCGGGGAAGTTATTTTCCCCCAAGTCTGCACTTATCTCGCCTTATTGGGTGGGTAATACCGAACCGCGTATCTCCTTCCATTTTTGTGGCTAATGGGATAACAGCGTTTATCCCACTTTTACAATGGGCGGGGTGCGAGAAGAAAAGTACTGAACAACTGCTGTTTTTCTCCATAGGCACTGTCAAAACCTGAACGATAGAATGGTACGTTTTTCGGGGGGGGGGGAGGTATGTTTATTCATTTCTAGGAATAAATCGCTCGAAAATGGGATATTATTTTGGCTTGAGCTGTAGTCGAGATATAGCTGTGAGTGTTGAAACTGATGCCACCACAGATATTAAATCAGAAATAAACCCATAACGTACGAATGTCGTATTACATCGTCTATGAGTGTCGTTGTTTCTTGCTTGACAGAATAATGCTTGTGGTTGTTCCTCGTTGATTTCTGAAACCCAAAGCTTTTTTTCTGATACTTTTGATAAAGGGATAATAATGCATAACGGCTTTGGAAAATTATCTGAAAAATTCCAGAAAACCATAATACGGTCCAACACAAAGTTGCGCGTCCTCGACAAAAACATTCAAAGATTGCGGCAAGGGAGGTAATTCTCGCGTTTCACGGCTAATTCTCTACAATCACACTACTGTGCATTTTTTTATCATATATATTTTCTGTTTGACAAAATGCATTTTTTTATTAGACCATAAAATAAATAGTGTTCTTAAAGAGGATTACCATAATAGCTTGGAGGGAATTTATGCTTATTCCTATTTCTATGACTGATTTTCCAAGTTCGATTTTCGGACACTCACAATGTGCGAAGTCCAAGACCAGATTTAGTTTCAAAATTTTATTCTTCTGTTATTTGGATTGAAATGGATTTCTTAATTTTCACTCCTCGTGTGCTATTTCGCATTCATTGAACCGTTCAATTTGTGATATTTATCTTGGGTTCGCAAATTAATCATCCAGCTTGTGATAGTTCATTGAGACAACGAATTTAGTCCGTTTCCATGATTTGAACAATTACTGTGCGCTGTGTTTTCCAATCTTCCGCAATTTGGGTGCAAGTTTTATAACATCAGTGGCTCAACATTTCCCCAACTTGCCGATCTTATTGAGAAATTAGTGATTTGTAAATATTGCTAGACAAAATAAAATGTATTGAACCTTGAACAGTCTTTTGTTGTCCCAAGTCAGGACATAAAGTCAGAAGGCCACTGGGTAAGTATTTTAAAAAAACAATAGCACTGGTTTTTGGATATCAACTAACCATGTGTTACAATAGAAACCAATAAATACGGCGGGGTCCCCAAGCGGGGTCCCCACAACCAGGGTAGATCTATACGCCATATACTACTAATATTACTTTAACTAAATGCCCGCAACAACCGGTTTAATTCCATTAGGTGTTTAACCCCTTAAACAGTGCACACGATATTAAAATTTAATATTTTAAATATTATTTTTTAAAACGATTTCAACAAAACCGTATCATGTGCTCTCATCAGGACGTATTCGACGAGCTCGTTCCAATGAGAGGTCACATGATATGGTTTTGTTGAAATGTTTTAATATTTTTTTTCAGCGATTACATTTGTACATTACGCGGCGGATGTTGCCGATTCGTTAGGCAAAGATTTTAAACCTCTCATTCACTATTTTCACACCATAGAACTGGACATGTAACTATATAACATGAAAAATATTATTCAAAACCCGATATTTCAGAAGAAGAAACTAAAATCTAATAACAGTTTTGTAATCTTTGTGCATAGTGCTGGATCGATTTGGTCGACTTGTTTAACCACATACCCAGCGCAAACGATATCAAAATTAAAATTTATTATTTCAATTTTTGTCCTTTTTCAATTTGTTTTCAAAAGATTTCAACAAAACCATATAATGTGACCCCACGTTGGAGCGAGCTCAACGAGGTCGTTCCAATATGGACTCGCATAATATGGTTTCGTTGGTATGTTTGAAAAATATTTTTTCAACTGCTTAATTTGTGTGCGTCCGATTTGTGAGGTAAACAATTGACCCTTTATCTGAATTAACGTCAATATTTGACCAGCGTTATTCAACAAAAATCACCATTCGTTTCTTATTGCTTTCAATTTTTGGTTCAAAATCATAGCTTACGAACCCTCACTGGAAAGTTCGTACTTCGTCCCTTTTAAAGGAAATGCTATAAGCTATGTTTTTTGAAAGCAACAACTGGTCAGATTCAGATTCTTTATTCACGGTACACATACATGTAAAATGGTTACAAATAAACATATTGCACAAATGTAATGAGAAGTATACCGTGGGAAGTGGCATAGCCAGATTGGCTGTCTACCTGCCACCCCCTGGAAGAAGATGGGGTGATTGCAAACAGACTCTGACTGAAAGAATGAACTGAGAGCCAATTATGTGACACATGATGGAGAATGACGATCGAATCATTACTTTTCTGATATTAGAGTATTAGTGTTTCATTTTCGCCAGCGGAAAGACGGTGATTCAAGGTAGGCAAGAAGCAACCTGCCTATAGGACTCCCTCCACTACTTATCATAACACATGAGGGCGGCAACAAGTCCCATTGTGAAGTTCGTATCGTTTAGACTGCGACAAGGAGGTTGGTCATGATGTTTGGGCGTGGTGTCTACGTTAGCTGCATCACGAATGTTATGATTTATTTGTGTAGACTTTTATTTGCAAGTTCTTACTTGTATCCATGTAGTATTTTACATAGCACCACACCACTGTAAGGAGGAAGCGCGACAGGCTGCACAAGACGAGGATTCCAGATTTAGACGCGGACCACGACTTTGACAATTTACGAAGTTTACGAAGTGCAATCAGGGCATGCTTCTGTCGCTAATATTACGAGTTGTGTCGTCCAGAGCATTCCATAGTTTCGGGAAGGAGTATAAAGAAAATTTATCCAGAGTTTGGGTCCGTGTTTTTTTCTATGTATAGGAGGCCTGACTGTCTAGTTCTCCTACCAGGTGGATTGTCAGTAATTTTAAATATATCATTGAAAGACACCGGTAATCTGCCGTTCTGCCAGTCAAACACGAACAGTAGTGCATGTAGCCTAAACAAATCATCAACCTTGAGTATTTGGTTTTCTTTAAACAGGGGATCTGTATGAGAACTGTACTTTTTGTTATTAATTATTCGTATTGAACGTTTTTGCAGGACAGCTAGTTTTTTGATAGCTCTTGAGTTGCCCCATGCCTGGATTCCGTATACCAAATGGCTATGTATGAGGGCGTAATACAAAGTTTTCAGAGCTCCGTGGGGGGGGGGGGGGGGGGGGGGAGGGGGATATTTTTAACTTTGTTTAGACTATAGTTTGCGCGTGCTATTTTCGAGCATAATCGGGATATGTGAGCCTTGTAGGATAAATGTTCATCAATGCTAATTCCCAAGAATTTAACAGATTTTTCTGTTTCGGTGGCCCCAACTTTGTTAATGTTTTGGTTATTTATTTTTACCTCTTGACAAAGATTATTGTCCCTACCTTTCTTTGGATTAAGTATGATGTACGAGGCTTTCTTAGCATTCAGCATTAACTGGTTCACAGAGCACCATTCGAATAGTTTCTGGAGCTCGTCATTGAAATACGATGTAATGGGATTATTATCGGAGCCCGGGCAGTGTGCAGTGGTGTCATCGGCAAATGATAAAAGATTGAGTGATGTTGAGTTACTTATATCATTTATATATAAAAGAAAAAGAATAGGGCCTAAAATCGAGCCCTGTGGTACACCACAACTCTGTTTGGCTAAGTTCGATTTGTGTTCTCCGTACGTGACATATTGAGACCTGTTGGACAAGTAACTTCTAAACCAATTGTTAGTGACACCTCGGATGCCATATTTTTCCAGTTTACCTAATAGTATTTCGTGATTTATGGTGTCAAAAGCCTTTGACAAATCCAGGAACAGTGCTAAGGTGCTGTTTTTTTCTTCTTTATTATTTTCTATTGCAATGCTTTTTAGGAGCTGAAGAACTGGATGAATAGTACTATGTCGCTTTCGGAACCCATATTGGTGAGGGTATAAAATATTAAACCTATTGAGGAAACTCTCTAGCCTCACTTCCATGAGTTTTTCCATTACTTTTGAGAATACCGGAAGTATACTGATAGGTCTGTAATTTGTAAAGCTGTGCTCGTCACCCGCTTTAAATATGGGTATCACCCTCGCGATCTTCATCCTATCTGGTACTTTGCCGTTTAGGAAAGAGTTGTTAATTACATGTGTTAGATGATCCAATACTTCGGTTATCGTATGCTTAAGAAGACAGGTTGTGATGTCATCGCAGTCTTTAGATAATTTTGGCTTCATTTTATTTACTACTCGGTTGACTTCTGTGGGTTTTGTGGGTATTAAATAGAGATTATTGGAGACATTGTTGTCCATGTAATCTGCGTAGGACTTATTAGTTTTCTGAATCTGTTCGGATGTGTTTTTTCCAATGTTGATAAAGAAATTGTTGAATTCTTCTGCGATGGCATGGGGCTCGCTTAACTCGACGTTGTCCTGGATGAAGAACGAGGGTAATCTGGCTTCAGGTTTTCCTTTATTGATGGCTTCGTTTAAAATCTGCCACGTTCTTCGCATATTGTTTTTGTTTTCGTTTAGGATACCTCTATAATAGGTAGCTTTACATTGTTTTTTTACCTTGTTAAAGATTCTACAGTAGTTTTTATAGTTTTCTGAGTTCCTTTCGGTGGGAGCTTGGAGTTTTTTCTTGTAGAATTTTTCTTTGTTGTTGGAGGATATTACAAGCCCCCTTGTCATCCATGGCTGTTTTTTAATAATTTTTTTGTTCTGGCGAACACGTTTGAGAGGGAATGCTCTTTCATAGGCTTCCATATAGATGTTTAGAAAGGTTTCATATGACTCATTGGGACAATTCGACTGCATTACAGGATTAAAATCACTTTGCGAGATAAGTGTTTTAAATTCAACTATTCTTTCTGCATTTATTATTCTTTTTAGTGTAAAGTGTGGTGTATCTTTTGGTTTGGGTTTTTCCTCAATATAGAAAACACCAAAATGATCTGACATGTCAGATATGACTATTCCAGGTAATGCTGCTTGTGAAACATTATTAGAGAAGATATGATCTATCAGAGTAGCAGAACGACAGGTTACTCTCGTTGGCTTGGTGATATACGGCAGAAAGCCTTGACTGAACATGAGATTAACAAATTCTTCCGATTTTGAGTGTGTAGTTGCTTTTAAAATGTCCAGGTTAAGATCCCCCATAATATAAACTTTTTTATTTTCGGCATTTAAAACATTCGTTATTTCATTTAATTTTGATAAGAAAAGGTTGATGTCGGCTTTAGGAGGAGTGTTGGGTCTATAAATAACGCCAATAATTCTGGGTTGGTATTTATCTTTAATTTCAATAAACAGAGATTCGAAGACATGGGGAATAAAGAACGAAATATCATTACGAACTCTGTAGGGTATTCCTTCTTTAATATATAGACCAACCCCTCCTCGACCATCATCATTCTCGTGTCTCATACGTTTAATAATCGGGGCATAGCCATCCAGACTGAACGACATCTCTGGAGGAATTTGGAAAATTTCGGTAAGTCCTATTATGTCGAAGAAGTTCTTTCCTGTTTGTAGGTTATATAACATGTTTTGAAAGGAATTCCAATGGGCCTTCAGGCTTTGGCAATTGAGATGGAATATTGAGAATCCTGCGTCTATTTTACAAACCATTGACTGAAAGTCTCTAGGCGAAAAGTAGTTGCAGTCAGTTGCGTGGTTTTTATATGGGGATTCATCATTTTCTGTCAAGGAACATATTTTCTCATTATAGAGCTGTATAAAGTCGTACTCTGCGTCTACCTGCACCTCGTCGAGTGTAATGTTACCCGCCATAATTCACCAACATACTACCATCCTTTCTCGCTGGACAAATATATAAAACATAACTACAATATATTGTTCCAAGATGAAGATAAAAGGAGGTTAAGTCCCAGACATAGTTCAACTGTTGGACGGGTTGAGACGTTATTTCTTTTTCATTTCTAGTCACAGTCTGTTGCGGTAATAGTATGTAATTTGGCGTTTGTTTAGAAACGAAATGATTCTGTACAAACAGGATACAAACACTGTAGTTTATATACAAGTACATCGGGTGCAACATCACCCTACCTAACACCACATCAAAGTGATATGGTATCTTGGATGAATGATTGAACAAATAAATTTACAATTAAAGGACTTTACAGTAAAACAATGGATTCAATGAGGATAGAGAATGATTTACAATTAAAGGACTTTACAGTAAAACAATGGATTCAATGAGGATAGAGAACTGGTTATTTTCAAGAGTTTTCTCCCTTCTTTGTTTGATGAAGGATCAAGAAAAAGGGCAACCCCACCTATCTGAAAATTCCATAAACTTGTGGAGGCATTTATTATACAATTTTGTGATGATCACAGCGGTCTTTTCGCGATCCAATCGCGACGCACCAACTAAAGCGGATCGAGATTTGAAAAACAAAACACTTCAAAATTAAGACAGCATCAACAGCAATCGTCCGAAAATAGCATCTCAAATTTAATGTCCTTGTATTTCATTTTCGACGTATGAGATTTTATAGTGTTACAGAGAGGTATGTAAGAGGTAAGAGAATTTCGACCGGATCTCGACCCAATTCCGTGTCCTCTTTTGTGATCACAGTTGTGTGCGTTATTATGCAAGTTAGCAGTTTTGCAACGTTTCCGTTTTTCCTATTCCTACACTGACTCCAAAACATTAGTTATCCAACTCGATTGCAGGTGTAACAGGAGGAGAGATAAGCACGGAAGCCGGCGTTCGAGCTGACGACCTCTAGCACACAAGGCGACCGATTTACCACGAGACCTAGAGATGTGGCCCAACCAGGCTGGTTGGTAAATGCTCTTTATACCTCGACCGCTACACTACTATCCCATTCTTTTGAGATTCGCCACATGTGAACCTCACCCAGGTTCCTCCCTCAGAGCGATCGAAACACCCGCTGTGCCACCTACTGCTGAGGATAGGACGAGCCCCCAAATGCAATATGAGAAGAAATATGTGCCGGTGCCGGGGTTCGAACCGTCGACCTCTAACACAGGAAGAGACCAATTTACCAAGAGACTAAGAGATCTGGACCAAACAGGCTAGTTGGTAAATGGCCTTTATTGCACAGCCATTAAACTTTAAACCCTTGTATTTAATGGAATAGCCGCTATGACAAATGTTTCCGTATCCAAGTGGTGATGTACAAGCCGGAACGTTTTCCCCAGCACCATTTATACTAGTTCCTTCCCCGTCGCGTCATTAGTTACGATTTGAAAAGTTTCCAAATTTCGTTATATAATTATCCTTTATTCCTTTATTAAGGATCGCCCAACAAAACTTTTGACATTTTTTGAAAGTTTCAACAATGGCCGAAATATGAATTAAAGTGGTGAATAGCGACTTATTATAAACCAAAATAATGACAAAACTACACAAAACCTGAATTTATCCTCTTTTTCTAGAAAAAAAATATAAATTTTTTGCTTTTGATGACAAAGAAATTGCTAGCCGCACAAGTAACCGATAAGAATAACAAGGAATAGATCGGCAATGTGTTGCAAATAGAAGACTCCACAGAAAGAGAAAGAATATTGACCATTTCATCACAGACGTGTTGGAAACTCTCAAGAGGAAAATGAACGACAACGAAATATAGATTGTGCTGGGAAGACATGCTGGTTTTGATCACGTGATTTTGGGGTCACGTTTGGAAACGATTTAAATTCCAAAGATCTGAAATCTGCAAACATTTCATTGCCATTTTCGAATAACATACATTCACAGGAAAATATTTAACTGACAATATAATAATTGCGAGATAAAGTCCTTAGTTACAATGTTGAATCCGGAAACTGTAGAAAGTTACACAAGTTTCAGCAAGGGATTAACATGCCACCGATTCGAACTACTATTATTTGGTTGTTGTGGTTGAGCAAAACATGAAACTGGAAATTATGTTTGAAAACAAAAATATACTCACATCAACATACATTGGATTCCACACAAGAGTATATTTATGAAAAAAACATTTGATGGTCGCCGAACTATATTTGTGACGCGAAGAAGGCTTGGTGAAGTCTGCGGATCGAATAAGAAGACTAAAGTTTCAGAAAGTTCTTTTTCTGTTCATTAAATACAGTGAAATTTAGTACCAACGTGCGTAAGATGGATCCACATCAGTTTTGCTCGCTATTGGCACCAAAAGGTTTCTTGTACAATCTGTTGCCGGAAATAGCATGAAGCTACCTGGCGGACAAAATCACACTAATTACCGAAATGAGGCCACAACCTCTCAGAAAGGTTTAGATAAATGAATTTTTAACCCACATAATTGCGATACTGTTCAGACCTGCAATTAACTGCCTATAATATTGGTATGGGAAAAAGATCAGTTATTGATGTTCTTAAATCTCAAGAGTAAACAACAGTCAAGCCTCCCCAAATAGCAACTACAGAAGGGCGACAGTTTCAAAAGAAATGAAGCATACCAAACCATGTTTAGAAGTGAATTGGAATACATGCTTTCTAACTTAACGAAGGCGATTGAAGTAAGTGTCCTGCATGCTGGGCAGGTCATTTGGGTTATTTTGGACAAACGTGGGCATTCACATGGCACTCGTGGCGGCAGCTGTCATTGGTCACGCAACGCCAGAAATGGTCACAGATAATACTAAATGGGGACGGTAGGTAGTTTTCCCCATTTTGATGTATCAATCGCTTCTTTTTACCAATTGGACACAAATCTCATGCGAAATGGCACAGAATTATGGGGGAGGCGGGGGGGGGGGGGGGTTGGGGTGGGTATGATCACTGCAGACTGACAAAAGCCACATTGGACATTCTTCATTTTAAATTGATGCACTCTCTCATAACTCCACACTTGTTCTTGTAAACTGTGTGGATTTGACCCTCAGTGAACTTGATAAAAGGTAAATAAACACAAGACAAATGGCAGCCCGTGTGAAATTTAGACACACTGAATTACAGTTAGTCTTAATGTCCGCTCCTTGAAAGATTGAGAAAAAGATTTCTCCGAGTCTGCACTAGAAGGATTGAAGAATGAAATTATTTAGTACATTTAAGGTATTTTATTGTACAAAATCTGATCTCTTACTTATACCATAGGCGACATTCAGGCAGTATTTTCTACCACGTTGTAACAGCACCATGGCAAAAATTAGATCTAGATCTATGTTTCAATCTAACACAATCGATATATAATTTATTGAAATTACTCCTTTCTGGCCTTTTGGACTTAGTTAGGTAGAACGTACCCTAAATTCCCTTCACCCTCAAGGCAAATGCCCCGTTCCAGCAGGAGCCAATTATACATACGTTTTACAATTGTATTTTCTAGAATTATATTTTCTACCTATTACTATAACTGACTAAAATGAATCATTAGCATTTTAAAAGATATGACATTTTGCCAACTGGCAAATTGCCAGATCTTTGAAAATGCTAATGGTCCACTTTAACACATTTAAAGTCATAACTAGAAAAAAACAATTCTAGAAAATAGAATTGTAAAAGTTTTATAGTATTGGCCCCACTGCTGTAATATTCAGGTATGGCTGGATAAGGAATATATGTCCGATCACAAATAATCAAAATATAATGGGTTATATTAATAGCTATTCCATGGTGTGGTATATTTAACAGATATAAATGGATGAGTGAATGGTAGTAATGTTGAAACACAGGTGCCTTTAGGTACGGGTGAAGAAGGCATAAGCCGATGCTTAGTCAGTAGACCAAACCTGTGATGAAACATTAGAGGAAAGACTACAACTACGAACACAATTATATTATGAAAAAAACAGTGATTGATTAATACATGTAAAAATAAAGACAATATAAAATTTATGTTATTTTTTATCTCTGTTGACAGAACAGAAAAAATATAATCTTGCGTTATTTATCCAAATGTTATTGAATAGCATTGTTAAAGGTTTTACAGAAAATATAGTATTTTATAACATGGTCGGATCATTCTTCTGACCATTAACCTTTACTTTGCGAAACGGCCTCATCCGCGCTCGTAATTTGTAAATTAAGTTGTTGAAAAAAATCTTCTTTTCAAAATATGTCAATATAACAATACCGTGTAACCCCTCATTGGAATGAGCTCGTCGGGCTCGTTCCAATGAGGAGTCCCATTATATGGCTTTGTTGACGTTTTTTCTTTTTAAAAACAGTAATTATTATAATAAATGTTGATATCGTCTGGGTAAAGGTTAAACCCATACCTTAAAGCTGTAAAGCACTACCATTCACTTTCATTCCGGAATACACTGAGGTGTATACAGTTGTATTCTTACGCGAAATAATCATTGTTGGCAGTGACTTGGGAGGCAGGAATTGCAATTCAATGAGACCCAGTGATATCATTGAATATGTTTTCAACCGCTGTTTCAAGGAAAGTCTTTTACTGAAATGCTCATCAATTTCTTCTTCATTGTGGTTTCTTTTGCAGAGCTAATCCAAATAACGCGTTGTTTTACAACGCTATGTGAGGCCCTATATAAATAGCCATTTGTTTCTCGTTCTATTTTGGCATATTTTGTCAGATTTTGGATCAAGAGATAAATAAAATATTCAACTTGTCCGACAACGTAGGTCTGGCCCAAGTCAAATTCGTGCCAGAGCTAATTTATGGACTCGTTTCGGAAAATTCACAATATCCTGGGGGCTTGTTGAAATTATTTATTAAACGTGTCGCTTTATCAAGTGTTATCACCTTTCCATTGGATTATTTACCGATGGTGAGGACATCGACTTGTGATTCAGTGGAGAGAACCACCCCCGTTCAAAGACCACGAAAGCATCTCTGGTTGTCTCTTGTCACCAAATGTCATAGTTGATCTACCATAAAGACGGTAATGGAATTCACGATGTTGCACTATTTTTTCTACCTCTCTCTCTGCCCCTTTTCGTTTTCGTTATCCTTCACTCAACTTTCTTCTTCTATCTCTGAATTCCTCTTTTTCTCCCTTACTTAGGGAAATGCCCTTTCCTGCCTGTACACTCAGATAGTTCATTGGATATCAAACATAATGATTGCGGCATGCACATTTGTAAATATGTGTATATTTTTCGTGTAAATTGTGTTCAATGTTTGTACACAGGTGAATAAAATGTTTTTATACCATGATTACCTATTACCTTATATAAATAGCCTATTACGTTACATAAATTTTAGCTTTTCACGCCAACCGTGGTGAATACGCCAGCAATGGGATTTCAGTAGTTAAAATTTATACACCTACAGTGGAACTGCATCCATGTTGATCTTTGGTGACCTCGCCTTGAATGTAAACTTGTCTAAATTTATCACTCATCGCCTCGTGAAGAAGAAAATGAAACCGGCAATTATTTATTACGTTTTTTAATAAGTTTAACGCATAAGATAACAAACATTAACAAACATACGTTGTTTCATGTTAATAAAGCACCCAAAGCTTAAATTGTTATTAAAATGAAAAAGCCCCGTAATTTTCGCGTTTCGTTTTCTATTTCGTTTCGGCGATAAAATTGCCAGCGGAAGTACCGCCCATCGGTGCTCATGTAAACAAAAACAGAACCGCACGTGTGAATATTGATTTATTCAACATTTAAACTCATTAATTTGACGGTCATGGTATAAATAAAATATACCCAAAGTAGCCTGGTGTTCCAAATGTTCACCACTCGTGATGAACATTTGGTACATCAAGCTACTATGGGCGAATTCTATATGCATCCCATCACCATTGTGTTTATGTACAAAATGTATCACAGCGAAGCTCATGTTTCTAAGGCCATATCTCGACGAGTCGGAGACGAATCGAGATATTGTCTTAGACACAAGGGCGAGACTGTGCTGATACAACATTTTATGCATAAACGTAATGGTGATGATAGCTTTATTTTACAATTATTTTTTTTTCTTTTACAAATCCAAACTGTAATAACTTGATTAAGTAGCATTTTAATTTCTGATTTTTTTTCAGACCCATAAAATGCTTGTCGTTTTTGTCGAAACTGTGTGCGGCTGCCTTGAACTTTTGCGATCCTCTAATAAACTTACTGGGCGCGTAAGTTCAACGTTTAAAAAAGAATGCCAACTATAAGAGTATAACTGTGCATTGTTTCAGCTTAAATATCTCCAGTGATTCAGATACAAAAGCATAAAAGTTCCACAATTTAATAATTATACTTTTATGAAATGTTTTGTTTTCTCTTTTCATATATACAGAAATACATACTCCCTCGTAATTGCGTTTCTAAAGCTGTAGTTTTCTGTAAATATCAACGGAAACAAATCGTTACCAAGCACGCACTTGTATCCTGCATACACGAGCTACACATTGTGTGTCAAGAGCCCCCGATACACACTCTAATGTGGTAAATGTGGAGTCATTACATAGTTATTGTAAGATCAATATCAGTACTAGTTACAGGCGAAAAAGTGAAGGTTAACATCTGTTTAACCTTTACCAACCGTAACGGCCAAAAGCAGCGGCCAGCGTTATCAACAAAAACCACCATTAAATGTTCATTATTTTTCGTCACAAAAACAGAGCTTATGGCCCCTCATTAGAACGAGCTCATTCCAATGAGGGACATAAGCTATGTTTTTGACGAAAAAAAATTAAAAAATTAATTATTCGAGAATTTTGTTTGCAAGTGTCGTCTGCTTTTCGTGTTAGGTAAAGGATTAAAGATAACCATTATATTTATTCTATCTTTCAGTTTAAAGATGCCGCAGAAGGTTGAGAATGTTGATGATCTAATCAAGGAAGCCAACAGGGGAAACCGTTACATGATATTTGTCGTCCTTCTGTTGTCGTTAAACTATGTTCCAATTTCAGTGAACAATATATGTATGGCATTTTTTGGCCACACGCCACCACATTATTGCCAAGAGGATAAATATTTACCAAATGTATCGTCAGATCAGTTCTCGGGAGATGTTCTAACAAACAACAGAAACAATGGATTGAATGGAAACGTAACATATAATATCGGACAACCGAAAATTAGCCTAGGTCTTCAAACTTTCATGAAATATTCACCAAGCAACGCTACAGACAATGAAACAACGTCACATGCAAAAGATCCAAAAGAAAACGATGCGTGCGACCTTGGAGGAAAAATCTGTTCCCCCGGACACTGGAAGTTTGTGAAGGATGAAAGAGAGACAACTATTGTTACTGAGGTAAGAGTTAGAGCTAAATAACGTATTTGGTTCCGTAATGTTCACACAGTACATTGGAGTGAATCGGTATTCAGTCAGAAATGGGTAGAAGCTTTCATTTGCTACATCAGGAAGGACATGTACAGATCGGCCTCACAAATTCCAATCAATGTGGTACCGGGCTTTGGTCACGAGTTCATAAATAGAACTTTGCTTTTTGGTTCCAACCTTCTTCCCCAGAAAGCAAGTGTTTGGGGCAATGCATACAACGAGAGTATTGGAACGCAGATTCACCGTGTGTGTGTACTTAGATGAGCAGTCGGATAGTCATTGCCGACATGCACTGCGTGTATTTGTCGGGTTGGATTCTATCAGGAAACGGAATGCGAGGGATATATTAGACAATTACGAGTCGGTCCATGGTTTAGTTGCATATTCATCGCACAGCGTACAAAAGACAACCAAGAGCCGAATTTGTAAACGGCCTTGCATCTTCAGACCCTCCCTTGAGAACAATCGAGATGGGGTTTGCCCCCACAACCCACTCTACGCGACTGAGATGCCCTTTTGCCTATGTGATCCCGATCGGGAATATAGAGTGTAGTTGATCTTTAGATACGCCTAAATCTTCTACCCGACAAAAGTCAATGCACTTTTAACATACAGATGCGAAAGGAGTTTTGGCAAGATAACTTTTCAAGTTAACACAAATGATTTATTGATGTGTAATAATACAGCGCAGTGATAAGAAGTTTCTCAGCTGTCTATAATGTTTGGGATGGTTATCTGGACACAACCTCGTACTTAGTATCACGTACAAGTCGCTGGCGACTTCAGGAGGATGTTAGGTGCCAGAGAGTCGATAGCACTACCATTTAGTCAGTGTGTTTCACATCAACAAAAACTGACAAAATATCAACCCTTTACCTAATATGTCTGGAGGACGACAGTCCAACAAATTCCGTAATAACGAAACATTTTCATTTTTAACATAAAAATATAATTCATGACGCCTTATTGGAACGAACTGCCCGAGCCTAACAGCAATGTTATGGAGACGAAAACTGGAAAACATACTAACATTTCTATCGAAAGCGTTAAATCACATTTCCAGTAGACTCAACATCTTTAGTCAGTACTTGAGTCTGAGTTGTCCTTTGACCTTAACTCTTTGAACCCTAGCGGCCGTTTTTCCGGCCAGCAACATGATACGTCATAACGTTATTAAATAGGATGGCTGTTCAGTAAATGTATGGGGTAGACCACTCAATATTTTCAACGTGCAGCCCCGAGGCTGCACGTTGAAAATATTGAATGGTCTTCCCCAAATAATGATTTTTTTTGTCTCAAAGACATATCGTCAGCGCTATTCACAGAAATCGCCATATCAGATTTTATTATCTTTTCATTTTTTTTATCTCAGAGACCTGGCCTATGACGCACACTGGTACAAGCTCAAGGATCTCGTTCCAATGAGAGGTCATAATCTATGTTTATGAGAAAAAAATGAAAATGTTTTGTCATTCAAGAAATTTTTTTACGAGTGTCGTCTGCTGGCCGGGTTTGATAAACGGTTAAAAATTCTTGATCACTGTTTGCCACATCTTCTTGTCCTGTCACCTTTTATGTACAAACCACAATGGGTCCAGTACTAGTGGATCACTATTTATTTTTCATGAACCAAGTTCGTATACCAAGTAATTCACCCATTGGAAGAACTGATTGTCAAACGAGACTGGAACCCATTTGTAATTATCATCAAAATATACCTGGAATTTCTCTAACAAGTTCATGTTGAATAATTCACAGAAATTGCTGGCAATAACCAAACACATAGTTTGTATAAGAAATTAACACTTGCATGGCAATCAAAAGTTCTGGGTTAACTGTACATGCTCATTGTGCTTATCTACGGAAGCATATTCGGGACATGGTAAGAAAAAAAATAAACTCAGGATTCTGACTTTAGAACTCCGAATTCTGACTTTGGTACTCTGAATTCTGAAATTAGAACACAGAATTCTGACTTTACTACTCAGAATCCTGAGTTTAGAACTCAGAATTCTGACTTTAGAACTCGGAATTCTGACTTTAGAACTCAGAATTATGACTTTAGAACTCACAAATCTGACTTTGGAACTCGGAATTATGACTTTGAGTTTCCTATCTCAGAATTCTGATTTTAGAACTCCGAATTCGGAATTTAGAACACAGAATTCAGACGTTAGAACTCGGAATTCTAACTTTAGAACTCAGACTTATGACTTTAGCGTTCGCACACTCGTGTTTGTACAACGTCCCTCACCTCTCATGACTTATTTCACATAACCAGTCCAGTCAAGCGATTACTCTCTATATAAGTTATGGTGTGCTTATTTGGCGGATATAAGGGTCATATGAGGCGAAACAAAAACAGTTACTGCCGAGCCCAATATTGTTTTTTGCTGAGCCTCATATGACATAGCAACTAAGCACACTATTAGATATTTATTTTACCAGCCGTCCAATTCACCTTTACAGGAACGTATTTGCAGCCCGATCGTTCGAATTTGTTGTGGTTTTAGAGTGTAATTTCCTCTTTTTCTCCGCTATATATTGTTTCGACGAATTTCCGAAACGTTTCAGGTCCATCCGACAGATTTCTACAAGTGTGTTTTTGTTTGTTTATAAAGAAACTTCTACTTCGGGCGAGGCAATGGTGCTGACCTAGTTTTCGTGGGAGTTATACATTATCGATCGGTTTATAAATTGGCCAAGACTGCATTAAGCGGTGGAATATTTTGGCGTCGTACTCTCGGTGACGTGTAATTGGAGGCGAGGCGAGGGTATTTATTGGGAATCCAAAATGGCGTCTGCTCATCCCGCATGGATCCATATTGGGTGACCTGACTGACCTCAAATGCGAGGTAACAGTATATGGGTTAGCCTTGAGAGACTAATACTGCACACTGGTTGACTAAATAAGCCTGCTGGGAAAATAAGGCTGAATAGCGTAGGCTAACTCAAAGAGAGTCCGACGAAGTTCATTATTTTAATGGTCGGCGGGTTAGCCCTGAACATCCAAATTTCTCCAGAACGAACTTCCCGTAAAGAACCTTCGAAATAAACAACACGCGCCAATATGGCTATTTCAGTAATGAAGTGGTTTGCTCTTTAACCCCATTCAACCCCCACAATAAATGTTCTCCTGAAGACAAATTCGGTCGAGCAGACGACACAATGAATAATAAATCGGTAGTGTGGTTCTGTAATAATTTAGTACTGCAGCTCAACAGAGCTGTAGTATTACTTTATTACCTGCCGTCCTACAAATGAAGAACAGGTTCGCCTATTTCGCTGACACCATCCAGGATGCCGGGAATGAAAGTGTTAACCTACAACTTATGATGTAACCTCAATACCTTTTCAACACTGCATTTCTGAGGCAAAATGGATCACAAATTTGTCGTAATAATTTATGAAATTTAAAACTGAATTAGATTTGAGTCTACATATACAGTGATTACAAAAGCAGAAGAAAGTTTCGATCGGGTCACGATCCAGTCGAAAATATCTTTTCACTTTTCTCTCCACAGCACTTTTAAACCACGACCATCGGAACAATAATGCGACAATTGTGTCTTGGAGATGCTATTTTCGTTTCCTTTTGTTGATTCACTCTGATTTTGCAATATTTTGATTACAAAAATCTCGACTCATCGTGTTTAAGTGCGTAGCGATTCAATGAAGAGACATAAAACGCTTGTAATCGCAGTACTGTACCTTGGCCCATATTAACCCTTTGAATTCGTAAGACCGAGTTTTCGGTCCAAGGCATAATTTCGTCCCATTTTTGACTTATTGTTAGACGTCTGTGCACAGGACATCGATGATAAAATAATAACTGCAGTCTGCAGCCAGACGGCTGCAGACTGCAGTTATTATGTTATCCTCCATGTATGTTGATATTGGACTGCCCCATCTCACTGTAAGTGTACACAAAATCAATACCATTCAAGGAAACGAGGGTTCAAAGGGTTAAATTTAGTAAACTCGATTAATAACTTTAATACGGAATCGCAGAACAATTCATTGCGGGCTCAGGACTTCTGATATCTATTTCAAACATATTACTTTCTTAAATTTCATATCTTTTCTGCAAGTGTTGCAATAATTAAGAAATAACTAGTGTCTCGATTACGTTCATGGAGTCATAATCGTAAAGTTTGAAGACAAATTCTATAACACGCATAGCGTGTTATAGAATTTGTCTTCAAACTTTATGATCATAACTCCATAAACCTAATCGAGACACGAGTTATTTCTTATAATTTAATTTTTCACCTAACCAGGGGGACACTTTTGATAAAATAAACATCAACGAAGGAAACTATTTTTATTCAACATCGAACACAAAAAGGTTTGAGTCTCGTAGGCCCTCCCCAAATGCCGCTCATTCTACCCTGTATTAAATCTTGTTCAGCCGATACTCATCGTAAATTTGCAATGTTTCTTCGGAACTTGTTCAAACCTCTTCGGTGGCATTATATACTTTAAATGTGAGTCTTCTTCAAAATTCACAATTTCTGCCGCTTCCCCGATCGAAAACTTGCCTTAAACATCGTTATCGTCTATTCTTTAGAAGTTTTATTTTTGTTTAATATTTTCGTGCGATTTGGTTTTGTAATGGCGGAACAATTGATTTCCAAACGATAAATGTTGTTTGTTTCCGTATTGAATGTTAATTTAATATTTCTAATAGAAACTTATTTTGCTATTTTTTTCCGACAAAATAATTATGTGTTGGTACGTGCATTTTGGTTATCTGGTCATTTCATATGTGCGTAGATTCTATGCTAAATAGCTGTCGATCAATGAGATGGGCGGGCAGACATTTGATATTTCTTTTGTGGGGCACGTAGCTACGGCCGATAACTTGTTTTGACAGACAGCACCAATTTAAGTGCAGGTGTCCGACAACTTGGTAGCTGTCAATCATTCAGAATCACTCGGGAGAAAATTTGGTTTATGGGGAATTAACTTTGGTTTTTATTCGCACATCAACCAATGGCATTGCTTTATTTAACTTCTGATTAAATTATAAGAGGATGGTTGGCTCAATGGTAGACTGTTGGACTTCTGTGCTAAAGGTCCCGAGTTCGATCCCCGTCCGGGACGAGCCGCGTTGTGTCCTTGGGCAAGGCACTTTATTCCGGTTGCCTACATGGGGTCACGGTGACGTCGTGTACTAAGGCGTACTGCACGTCGATGGTGCACATGTCTTCAACCACTGTAACCACTGTAATCCTGCTTGAGCGGAGTTTGAACAGAGTTAGAAAGTTGAGGAGCTGAAGTTGCTCGTCGATGCTCGGTGGTTCTCTCGGGAACTCCGACTTCCTCCACCCGTAAAACTGTCACGGTCACGATTAGCCATTGTGCATAAGCATTAAACACCAATAAATAAATAAATAATAAATAAGAGGATAGTGTTCAGTGAAAACAAATTAACTTTGTCAGAGTATATAAGAATAACTTTGTGTCTGCATATTTTGTATTATCATTTGCTTTCAGTGGGAGCTAGTCTGTGAAGATGCCTACATGTCCAGCTTGTCAACTACGATATATTTTCTTGGGGTTACAATAGGAGGCCCGCTGTTTGGTTCCCTATCGGATAGATATGGACGAAGAATTGTCATGCTGTCAACCCTTTATATTCACATTGCTTTCGGAACAGCACTGGCTTTTGTTCCGAATATCGTTACCTTTTCAGTCGTACGCTTTTTTATTGGAATGCTGATACAGGTAAGTGCACTCTTTGCATACAATAATAACTACCATCACTGTCATGAAAGAGAGGTGGGTTGTTATGATTTATTAGTAATTAACGTCATATTAGCGTCTGGGTTATATCGTCGCGATAAAAGGGCATTTACGCTAAAACAGGCTGTCTTTTATAAAGGAAAACAACATCCGGAAATACACTTAACTCTCATCCTGCTGAGTATGTTTAAGGTAGTTTTCATCAAACCTAATCATGGCTGCTGTCAATCATTGGTGAAAGATTCCATTCAATTTGCAGAGGGGAATTTGATTAAATTTGCCCAAATTATACTTATTTCTCAGATAGTTGCATCTAAGTACTTAATTCTACGAGCTGCACTTCAGAAGAAATCAGCGACACTTGTCTTTTTCAAATTTCCCGGATGCCATAGAATTAAGAAAGGACGCAGGTTCTGTTTACATTGTCATGGCGGGTGGTGTGCGTGGTTCAGTATAGTTTCGTTAGGCGGTTGGTGCCGAAGGAAACTCTCTCGGCGTGGGTTCGAACCTCCGCCGTGCCAATGTATACTAGTAGTAGGTCATGTACCCGGACAGGGATGGTTGGCAGGATCTCATTGCAGGATCTCATGTGACTTCATAGTCACGTGACCCAGTGCCGCCATGTTGTGTTGTCATGGTAACCCGCGTGAGCGACCATCTTGTGACGTCATCCCCATAGTGATACGTGGTGTGAGTGCGCATGCGCAGCTCGTGTTGTTAGGGTGATACGTGTTTCCGTCGTCCATTTTGTATACTGGAGGCCACCCTCTTGGTTTCTATGGTAGCACGTGATTGCTATGTTACCCTATTTTTCTGCAATAGGGCGGGGTATGTTTTGAGGGTGTGTTCCTTTGTACAGGAGTATTTTCTGGAACGACTTCCCTGGATAATTACCACAAACAACCCGACAAGTTTTACTATTTCGAATTCTTTCAAAATTCTCTGCTTCTATCTATATATGCAACAGTCTTGCAGGCGAAATCTACTTTAACCCTTTACCTAACATGAAAAGCAGACGACACTTGCAAAAAACAATTCTTGAATAACTATTATTTTAATTTTTTGTCTAAAAAACATAGGTTATGAACCCTCATTGGAACGAGCTCGTTCCAATGAGGGGTCATAACCTATGTTTTAGAGACAAAAAATGAAAAAATAATTAAAATTAATTGGCGATTTTGAGAATAGAACTGGTCGGTGTTGGCCGTTACGTTAGATAAAGGGTTAAAAGAATAAAAACAACTTACAACCTATTTTAAGAAAGTTAATTTCCTTTAGAGACGACAGACGTGCGTGTTCGTATTACAAAATATATCTCTTAGAGATGCTACGTTAAAATACTGCTGTCTGGCCTCATCGTCATAAAAATCAGTACAGCTAGGAATAATGGGCTCAGATCGCGTTGCAGTTATTCCGTTGATACCTGTTTTCCAGGAAATTCACAACGTCTCATTAACACGGCCGATGATATTTCGAATTCCAATTACCTCTCCTTTTCACACAATGAATAGATTTTCTGAAATCTCTCTGTATAGCCTGTCCCGTATAAAACATCACACAATCAATATCTTACTAATCATTTTAATACGTTTAGCTGAATGACACATTTGCTCTGAAAATGGGTCATAATGACAACATTTTCTCATTTTAGGGGTTAATTTCCAATTTTCGTGCATTGCCATAAAACTATGTTATTGGAATTCTCCATCTCCCACTGATGATTTCTTACAAAGGAAACACATAATGGTTTCTTGTTCATTTCTTCAAAATGATTTCTCGAAGAAAATTTGAACAGAAATTGTCTCATTTGTCACTTGCAAAATGTCAGTTCCAAATCAGGCCAGAGTTAGTCAGTAAACACCCTCGCGTGGCGTTGAACCCCAACTGAAGTGCACCTAACTGTACACAGTTCGAATCAAGACTAACAGCAGATTATTTTGGCTTTTTCACAATCAATGAGCATTATTTATTAAATCCACACCACTATAAAATGAAATTATGGCCACAAATAACCACTTGACCGAGAATATAAAATGGCCCCGGATGTGGCTCTTTACTTGGAAACGAGTTTAACTGTCAGAGGACACTCACGAGGAAGGTAGCATTCTGGCCGTGTATTGCCCTCAGATAAAAAAAATCTGTTTGTCCTGTCTGTCAATAAGACGTCGTGTCATAATTACTTCAAAGTTTGCTAAACTTATAGATATCAGTAATAATTGATCGAAAATGATGGAGTTTGTCATTTGTTGCCCATCTCACTCCACCTGTCACGTAAATTTAATGGATGCATTGACATGTGACTAACAGAAACTAAAAGAAATCTTAAAATCGGTTATCGACTGTTTCAAAACATGCTGTTCTGTATTGTCTGCCCTTATGTTACCGGAGCAACATGCTAAAGTAACAAGTATTATAATTCGTTAATTTTTGAACCAGTGAAACTCGTCAAGTCAAATTAGCTACATGCACATCTCTGACTTATCTCGTCAGGAAAATCGGCTTTTGGTAAATTTATCTCCTCTAAAATTATTAGACTGATGAGGAAGGTCCAAATATGAAGCATGTAATTGTTGTGAAAACGCTTATAATATCAATAGAATATAAAGCGAAATTTCCTTTTGTAACTTTTAATAAACGAAAACAAGAGACAGCTCTATTATTAAAATAGTACATAGAGGATATTCACGAAAATTTGATGAATCCCGAAAATATCTCGTGAGTGGCTACAAAGAAATATGAGGATCTTCACGAGCGACGCAGTCGCGAGTGAAGATCCTCATATTTCTTGTAGCCACGAACGAGATATTTTCGGGATTCATCAAATTTTCGTGAATTTTCTTTTTATTTAATGCTCTACGACTACAAACTCTCCAATTTGTGGCCTTTATTTGCCATTAAGGCGCAAAATTTATGTGCCGAACCGGCGTCCATACAAAAATTACAACAACCAAACTCCAACCATTGGAATGTGTGAATATCCGCACAAAAAGTAGTCCCGTCTTATTTCTCCCCTAACTTTACGATTTACCAAGGCTGGCGAATTGAAATAATCGCAATGTGTTTCGAAGAAATAGAACAATAACAAAAAACACCACTTTCTTATTTTCAATAACAAGACACGTCATTTTATCTTTTTTGAACACAATGCACTGAAGACGTGTGAAGTTGAACTGAAGAAATTTGAAAGTGATTTCGGCTTTTCGCTGGAAGGTGAATGAGAAAGTCAAACTTTGAAACCGCTGATTTAATGAATTGATTTAGTCACCGTCACTATCAATTATTCGAATTCGTTTGTATTTGGGACTCTGGAATTCATTACTGATGTGCTGACTCGTTTAAAGTACATGTGATTCGTCATCCGAACCTACGATGAAATATCGATTTCTAAATATCATTTTGATATTTCGTTTTGCCGACCGACAGGGGAATATGACTAAATTTTTCAGCGTGAATTGATGCCTGAGCATTAAATAAAAAAGGAAACTTGGATTTTTATGATAAGGTAATTAGAAGCAACTAAGTAATTGTCCACTTCAGCTCTTTGTTTAGTGAATGTGTTTTTATAGAAATTTGCAAGCTTTCATTCTTCCCAGGAAACGAATTAGCAAATCTTACCTCCTAGACTTTTATATTAACCCTTTAACCAACGAATCGCCCGCATCCGCCCGCGTAATATGAAAATTCAGCAGTTGAAAAAAAAAAAATTTCAAAAACCTTCAACAAAACAATATCATGTGACCCCTCGTTGGAACGAGCTCGTCGAGCTCGTTCCCACGAGTGGTCACATGATATGGTTTTGTTGAAATTTTTTGAAAAATTTAAAAAATGATATTTAAAATAATAAATTTTGATATCGTCTGCGTTGGGTAAAGGGTTAATAGAAAGGATAGTGTATGTATTATATATCACGGTGCGCACGCTAATGAAGATAAAAAGGTTACAGAACATCAAACAATAGTAAAAGCGGGGGCGCGTTTGCGTTGCGGTCACCGGTTCTCGTCAGATCTCTGAAGTTAAGCAACGTCGAGCCCGGTTAGTCTTTGGATGGGTGACCGTTTGAGCGATCGATTAGGACTCCCGCGTTGTATCCTTGGGCAAGGAACTTCACCCCGATTGCCCACTTGGGGGCACGATGACGTATGCACTAAAACGTATTACACGTCGATGGTGCGCATGTCTTCAACCAATCTAACCCTGCATGTGCTGCAGTGCAGAGTTACGATGTTGGGGAGCTGGCAGCTGCTAGTCGTTGCTCGGTGGTTCTCTCCAGGTACTCCGTCTTCCTCCATCCGTAAAACTGTCATACGACTCGATATGACCGTGGCTGTTGAAGTGTCTCCCATAAATAGTAACAAGGCAAAGACACGTGAACACATTGTGAGAATTCTATCATTTAATTTTGATCGCTGTTGTTATTAGTTCTGTGCATCGATGCAGCAGTCGGTAAGATACATTCGCTTCGCTCTCGCCCAATACGAAATTTACTGACACCATATATACCATATTAGGCCACCAACAAACTGTGTAACTAATATTATACCACTCTACGGGAAAATGCCTGAACTTTGTGAAATGATCATAGATGATACAACTTCGCTAACATCCCGATATTTCAATTTTTTATATGAAATTCCCATACCCCTAATGTTAAATTCACTGACAACTTCAGAAAATTAAGGGGAGCTAACTTTACAGTACATATCTCCCAATGACGAAAATATGTTATATTAATCTTATTTGTTTCACAAGGATTAGCGCCTTGTAAATCAAATAAGATTAATATAACGCCTCTCCTGGGCCCAATGGCGCAGGATAACCTTCGTAGCGGCAACTTCGTGGACTCGCTCTTCTTGAATACTAAAATGGATCTTAAGCCTGCACGGAGTGCGTCAATCCGCACGGAGGACAGCCATTTTACGTCCCCGCCCAATAGGACGGTGCCCTGTGACAGCATCAACCACACAATTGATGCTGACAGAGAGTGTTCGGACACCTCGAGAACTTTCTCCGACCGGGTATCGATCCCGGGACCTCTGGCATGAGAGACCAGCGCACATGAAAATTGTCAGCTGTGTGCCTTTTCAGAAATGGTATTTCGAAACTCTGTGGATGTTTAGTTTAAACAATACTTATTTCCAAAGAAATAATAAACAGAAGAGTTATACAAAGACAAAATTGAATGGACCCGACAGTAAGACGAAAGCTTATGAGTGGTCTATGCATTTCGGTTGAGAGACTCCGCTGTGTTTATATTGTCTGTTGATGAAAGAATCGTTGAATGTCTTTTCAGGGACTTCAAACTTCTACTGACGTGCTTTGTCTAGAGTTAGTCCCTACAAACTACAGAGGCCTAGCAGCCGGGGTGATGTGTGTATGTTGGGGTCTAGGCAACGCAGCAATGTCAGGATATTCCTTTTTATTAAGCAATTGGAGATATACACAGCTGTTAATAGCGTTGCCAAGTTTATTGACGTTCTTCTATATATGGTATGTATACTATAATATTAGAACGTTTCTTTTCATGTTCTATCGGTCGATAGTACCTGAGTTTGTGTGATTTCTGAAATAAAACCCGAAGCAGCGAAGCTACTGAACGAACAGTACCATGTCGTAAAATGTATACAGTCAGTTGAAAAAAAGGTTAACTTTAATAAATCGAAATCTTACAGACATACAAGTACCAAATCCACCCCCAGACAAGATAATCCACAGACAGTATAATTGCTGTTAACGTCTGGTAAAGCATACAGATGAGGTCTATTTATCAGCTTTGGTCGTTACGACCAAAGCTGATAAATAGACCTCACCTGTATTCTTTACTGACGTTTCTTCAACGGCTCTCAAAGTGTGAAATCGTTCAAATACATCTCCTGAAAAATATCAAATTTTCCGCACAGATGCATGGAAATGGGGGTTTTAGGACCATGGTCGGACCGTCATACCGACGACCATCCATCGCCCGATCCAGCTCCCTCACTTTGAAAATCGTTCCGCCGCCCCTTACTGGTAAGTTCGTCATCTTCCGGGAATTGAACGTATAGAGTGATGACAACCTGCTTGTCAACTGGAATCGGATCACAAATACATTTCTTTGATGGTTAGATGTACATACATGCATGTAATTTTTTGCATAATTTGTCAAACGTTGATCTTTTCATACCAAAGTTATTAATCTACTGTCTTCCCGGAATGTCAGTTTAACAATATCCTCATACCAGTTATCAGATCGTGGCCGTTGCCAGCATGGTCGAACGTGTGTTGTTTCTGCTACTGCTCATGTGGTGAGATCGAAAGGCAGCGATCACATTCTGTAACGCCAGATGCGTTACATCGTCTACGGGTCGTCCAACAGTTAACCAGGATCATTTCATCTGAACCACAGCATTACGTAACTGCCATTAAAGTGCCTCAGAAATTGTACAGCAGCTGCACCGAGCGACAGATGTGCGATTCAGTGGTCAGACTATCCGAAATCGCCTACACAGCTAGAATTTGTACGCTCGACGACCTTGAATAATTCCACGTTTGACTGAACGTCACCTCGCAGCAAGGCGTAATTGGTGTGGAACACGACAGCTCTGGGACAATCGTCTGCGGAACAACGTCATTTTTTCCTTTGAATCGAGGTTCACTCTCGACTTTCACGACAGGCGAAACAGAGTGTGGCGGCGGCGGCGGAACGAACGGTACCATGTCGTAACCGTTAGGCAGCACGATCGTTTTGGTGGTTGATCGGTTATGGTGTGTGTGTGTGTGTGTGTGTGGGGGGGGGGGGGGGGGGGTTATAACCATGACATGCAGAACAACGTTACATGTTATCCAATGTCGTGTCACAGGGGTGAAAACAACCGTAAAAACATGTTAGCAGCTCACGTGGTGCTATTTGCGCGACGTCACGGCCGTCGATTCATTTTCCAACATGACAATGAAAGAGCACACAGGGCCCGTGTCGCCACAGAGTTCCCCCAGGAGCAGAACATCACAACACTGCCTTGGCCAGCACAAAGTCCAGACCTTTCACTAATCGAGCACGTCTTGGATATGTTTGGCAGGCGCCTACAACAACGCCAACAGCCCCCTAACAATGTCCAGGAACTCGCCGCTGCACTGCAGGAAGAATGGAATAACATCAGTCAAGCTAATATTGGACGTTTGGTGAGGAGGATGCCACGTCGGATCAGCGCTTGTCTCGCGAACCCAGGAGGATTTACAAGGTATTGAGGTCTTGGACTGAATGTGGTAAATTCCCTGACTGGCCGTCCATGTCTTCTATAGCTCAGTGCGTGAAATGTGTGCTTGCCAGACACCCAACTATCGCTGAAATCATTCACCAGATGTCACAGTGCAATGCCTCAACTGTCTTTTTGATTAAAATATCAATATATTTCTTCATATATCTCACTTTTATAAAAAAAAATCCCCTACTTTTTTGGAATAGTGCATTTGCCTAGATGAATAAGATTTTTAAAAAAATCAATGGTTGAATGGGATGGAAGCAAGAGAGCTAAGTAGGTGAGGGGTGAAATGAGGGAAAGGGTCAATATCACCCTTGGGGAGATTGAGAAAGCGCTAGTGGGGGAAATAATAAATAAGTTTGTGCCAGAATGCTTGTAGATTAGAAGGGACAGTGGCGGGGGTGGGGAGGATGGTGGGTCTTGGGAGGGGAGGGGGTGGTAACTGGGTGAGTAACGGGTTTGATGTAGGCTTCTGCATTAGATGACCAGGACAAATCAGCGGAAAGCCAATGGATTATTATAATTCCAGTCTCGATATCGTCTCATATATTACTGTCTCGGGCGAAATAGACAGTTCCTTTCTACATTTGTGGGGAGTTTCGGTAATAATGTTATCCACCAGCTCTGTAGAGCTGTAGAATTCAATTACTACTAATCTCCACAACCGATTTATTGCTAATTGCATCGTTTGGCTCCTCCATTGAAAATCTTTTCTTCGAGCAAAATATTACGCACACAGGATTGCAAGGAGTAACATTGAAAAGGTAATATTTTGTTCGGAGATAAGTAGAGTATCTTCTTCAAAGCGCGGCTTATTACCACAAATTATGAAGAATGACATGGGTAGTCGCTAGTGTTCTACCGATGATCGGAACCGGCCACCACAATCGGCCGATTTTGGGCAATCGGATGACAACGGCAACGGCTCCTGGAACATCGGTTCAACCGATTGTTGCCAAGAAATTTGTGATTTTTCTGAATCGCATTTTATTATCTTCTGCAATTGTTCAATTGTTAATATAAAATGATGTCGATGATACCATTCAATAAAGTTGAGAAACAACCACAATGTGTATTCTTAATCTCTCTAGACGCCCCTTTACGGGATATACGTGTTAAACGACATGTAAAGCTTACAACTGAGCACACTTGCAGCAATCGCCAGTTCATACCGGAAAAGTGAAGGATGCACTCCATTGACTCAGGTCGCAGTAAAATTACCAGTCGCGCGCACTTGGGCGGTAAACGTGGCTCTCAGAGCCACGTTTACCGCCCAAGTGTGCGCGACTGGTAATTTTACTGGGACCCCAGTCAACGAAGTTTAACACTTTGAAAAATGTTCAGTTTAATGTAGTTCTTTCGAGCCTCGACTTGACTTGTAGTGCACGGTATTACAATCGGAATCGGCATCAGAATCGGCCGATTGTGGGCTCAAATAACCGGTAATCGGCCAGCGACCATTTTTGGTAATCGGTTGGACACTAGTAGTCGCAGGCTGTGATTTTGTCGAAGAAAATAAAATCATATAATGTGCCAAAGTCTCAACCCACCAGTCAAAATTCTGTGTGGAATTCGACGAGATTATGGCCTGGAACCAGTCTGTCTCCTATGTTTAGATTCAATCGTCCAGAATATTTCAGTTGGTACGATTCGCTTTTCCTACCAACTGAAATATTCCAGACTATTGAACCTGAAAAATACCATAACATTCATTCTCTATGAATCAGTGCAAGAAATGTTTCTCAATCGAGACTTGATTTGACCTAATCATTAATGCCTTTACCATTGTGGATAATGACACGCCACAGCTGCAGTTGGATGGTTACATCGCGTAGTTTCAGAAAATATGTTAATTTATACCATGATTTCCTATTCTACTATATATAAAAGTCTCTGAGATAAGTTTTAGCTTTACACACCAACCCTGGTGAACACACCAACAATGGGATTTCAATAGTTAAAATTTACACCTACAGTGGAACTACATCCAAGATGACCTTTGGTGACCTCGCATTGAATGCAAACTTGTCTAAAGTTATCACTCGTCGTATCGTGAAGAGTGAAATGAAACCGCCAATTATTTATTACGTCTTTAAATAAGTTTACAGCATAAGATACCAAAAATAAAAAAATTAACAAACCTACGTTGTCTCATGTTAATAAAGCACCCATAACTCGAACCGTATGTTATTAAAATGAAAAAAGGACCCGTAATTTGAGCGTTTCTTTTTCTATTTCGTTTCGGCGATAAAATTGCCAGCGGAAGTACAATTCACACGTTCTCATGTAAACAAAAACAGAATCGCACGTGTGAAAATTGATTTATTCAACATTTATCAACATTCAACTCTTATTAATCTGACGATCATGGTATAAATAAAATCTTGATGGTTGCAATGTAAATTAAATACTTATTGAATGGAATATTAATAGCCGGAGCACGAAAGAACGTCTGTGGATATTGGTGAATATAGGGATGTCGCATTGAATGAACGGTAGTCTGGGTGCAAACTCCACGAAAAGTTGGTGAACAAATAGCTCATAACAGCGTCGAATTCCGAAGAGAAATCGACTAATGTCATAGGAGCTTGATAATGTGCCTGGCTACATGCGTAAGACCACGTTCGCATTTTTTCGATATTTTTCGCTCGTGGAAATGCACAGTTCTCTTACCCACTCCTGAGAAAATCGTTAACATCCACGCAAAGGCACTTGATTATTTTTATTATACAAGCTGGTCCATTTGGATTTGTTTGTTTATTAGTATTTAAGGTGACCTTCGTCATATATGGCCGTATCGTGACAACAACACAAAGGCGGTAATCTGTCCAATTAAGAAGCAAGTAATTGTTGAGAAAACACCTGTGTCCTGTGAAAATAAAATCAAGTTTCCTTTTGTTATTTTGAATAAACGAAAACAACAGACAGCTCCCGAATATTTTCGAATATAAAAAGTAACAAAAGAAACTTGTCTTTTTATGACAAGTTAATTAGAAGCAACTAGTTCAAGGATAAGGCTCCATTACAAATATCTAACAGTATCACACCTCCCAAAACTAAGAGTCCACTTTGGGTCTCTGTTTGGCGATTGTGTTTTACAGTAAGTTCCAAGATTTAATTCTTTCCAGAAAAATAATCAGCAAATCTCACCCCTAAATGGAGGATATTTACGCAGTGTCAGTGAATATCGAAAATTATCTCATGTTATTCAATGAAGACCTGATTTTATCGAAAGTGTGATAACATTACCAGCAGAAAAGGAGATTCACCACAGCTGTAATTTTATGACTGCGCCGCTTAATTCCACAACTTGTGTTAATATCTTGATGGTTTAAAGGTGAAATAAATTGTTATTGACTGGAATATCCATAGCTGGAACACGAAGGAATGTCTTTAAATGTTTGATAGTAAAATGACAGTACATTACTCCAACGGTAGCCTGCGCACAACCTCCACGAAAACTGGGTGAACAAACCAGCCTATAAAAACGTCTAAGGTTCTGCTCTACAGTTTCGCACTATTGCACAGTTATCTGGAGATATATTTTTAGTATCAGGTATATGACTGCATTTGGGTATTTGTTGGACAAGAGATTTGATCACAAAGTTGGAGTCTGATACCTAGGGGTAAATTACCAGATGAATTATGGGAAACAGTGGCTTCGAAAAATTGGCTATTTTTTAAAATGTCATTTTTACACGAATTTGTTAGCAGGCATGTAACTAAAAAATGAGACGGAACAATATAATTTTTTTTCACATTTCAGAAACAGGGGGTTATATGCTCCAGGTTTAGGTAAGTGGGGATAGTGGGGAAGTTCTGCTTTTAATAATAAAAAAAATAATTGAATATAATAATAATTTTAAAGCCTAGAATCCACACACGGTGCTCAATGGCTGTACAATAATTGCATACGTACATATACACACATACACATACATTATCTCACAGATACATTGATCCATGGATCACTATTATCATTTATTGGTGCCCAACGCCACGTCAGCAACCGAGGCTATATCGTGGCGATAAGCGACAGAAACTAAAAGAAAAAGGGTATTGAATTAAAACAAAATAAAAAACAAAACAAAACAAACTACAACTTTACCAAAACAAGCATGTGAGTGTAACTTGACGAGTAACGAGGCAATCCTCACTGACTCAGTCACACCCACGCACCTGGTAATGTCAGTTTATGACCAAAATTAAAAGAGCACTGAAGGAAATGCCTTTCGAAAAAGGTAGGTTTTAGTACCAGACTTGAATGATTCAAGTGATTCACTATTTTTATGTCGATTGGAAGAGAATTCCAAAGCCTTGGGCCAGCAGCTGCAGAGGCTCTATCACCAGCACTAGTAAATTTAGATACGGGCTGAACCAGATTGAGTTGACCTGATGACCTAAGAGACCTCGATGGTTTGTGGATGATAAGCAGATCGGACAGGTAGGATGGTGCAGATCCCGAGATACACTCAAACACCAAAAGGAGAATTTTAAATTAAATTCTTTGCTTAACGGGTAGCCAGTGTAACTCAGAGCGTACTGGTGTTATATGGCAGTACTTTTGAGTTCTGGTCTGGAGACCCGTGCAGCACAATACTGGATGTGTTGTAGCTTTTCAAGAATAGATGTTTTAGAACCAATCAGAAGAGAGTTGCAGTAGTCGAGGCGACTGGTAACAAAGGCGTGGACAAGCTGTTGTGACGTCTACGTATCAATGAAGGATCGAATTTTGCTAATATTTCTAAGATAAAAAAATGCACTGCAGAGACATATCTGATATGTTCGTTAGCGGCCAAATTTTCATCCATGAAATAACCTAAGTTTCGAACATAGCTACTGGGTTTTATCGCAGAACCTCCAATATTGAGGGACAGTTTGGATATTTTTGAAAGTTGATGAGGTAGACACATATATAGTTTTTAGTCATCGATGCCTTAGTGTCTGAAATACAAAGTTCAATCTTACTGCATGCTTCAGGCTCAAAGGCGTGAGTAAAACTAATATACAGCTGTGTGTCATCGGCGTAAAAATGAAAGTCAAGGCCATGGTTTCGGATAATGTCACCGAGAAGTAAGACATAGACAGTGTACAGTAGGGGACCCAACACCGATCCTTGAGGGACGCCAAAATGTAGTGTGACCTTGTCTGACGAGACTCACTGCCAATAAGGACACTCTGTGTGCGACCATTAAGGTACGACGAAAACCAATTAAGTGGTCGCTCAGTAAGGCCTATTCTCACTGCCAGTCTTTCAATAAGTATGTTATGATCTATGGTGTCAAAAGCGGCGCTTAAATCCAACAAAACAAGACATGTTAGGTTGTGCCTGTCCGTGGATAGGAGGATATCATTTTGGACCCTTAGAAACGCCGTTTCTGTACTTCAATTAGATCTGCATGCAGATTGGTTAACTTCGGCTAGGCCGTGGGCTGCCAAATGAGAAATCAGCTGAGAAGCCACCACACGCTCAATAATCTTTGATAGGAATGGAAGATTAGAGACCGGTCGGTAGTTTTTCAGAACCTCTGGGTCAAGTGTTGGCTTTTTGAGAAGAGGTTTTACTAAAGCGTGTTTCAGGCTTGTCGGAAAGACGCCAGAGTGGAGGGAGGCATTGACCAGTTTCAAGATCGGTGTAGTTAACTCCGAAAGAGATGCTTTTAACAACCAAGTTGGAATGATATCTAGCATGCATTGCTAAGATGGTGCCTTGGATATTAACCTCTGGATATCTGTTGCAGCCAAAGGTTTGAATTGGGACAACTGTGCAACAGCTTTAACACAGGGGCATGGCATGTCGGCCATCTGTCGAAAATCGGATTGTGAGCGTATATCAAGCGAAGCTCTGATAGTCTCATTTTTTTCAGAAAAGAACGAAGAAAATCTATTCGCAAGGTCTTTGGGTGACGAATGCCCTGGGAGTACGGTTGTCTTTTGACGATACAGAAGCTTCTCAAGAACGACAGACAGGGCATTAGGGGAATTAACATTAGCTCACAATAAGTCCGAAAAGTATTTCTGTTTCGCGGATTTGACCAGTTTGTTAACAACATTACGCTGGTTGACAAACATCTCTCTGAGAACACATAGTTTCGTTTGCCACTACCGCCTTTGAGGTTGTTGGGTGGCTGAAAATGATGGCATTTTTTCATGCAATTTTGCAGATTAAAATCTTGTATTTGACAATAAATTATTTCACCCACATTCAGATTGTTTATTTCTACTTAGTCAGATAGTGTTATATGTTTTTTTGTGGATTTGGGAAATGTAATACATGTTACGGGTTAGATAACTAAGTTACAGAATATTTGCACTCGAAGAGACTGTATGGCATGTCATTTTTGGAAATGCCTGCAAAACTGTGGAGCGGAACCTAATTCCTTTCGAAATTAGACTGGTTTCTGAAAGCCGGGATAAAACCATAAACCACAATTTTATACTTCTTGTTTCACGATTTTTATTTTTGGCTACACCGCCCTGCACTAATTAACTATTCGCTTAACCCAACTTGAAGGCCGCACTTGCAAAAGTAGTTCTTGGACAGGTAAAAAGTTTCAAATATTTGCGTCAGAAATATAGCTTTTAACCCCTCCCCCCCCCCCCCCCCCCCTCAATGGGACGATATTCCTGGTGCTTTCTATTTAGGAGTCCTAAGCAATGTTACTAACGCAAACATTTAAAAAGATAAAATATGGATGGCGATTTTTGTTGAAAGCTTTGATTAGGTAAATGGTTAACTTGCAGTAAATGACAAAGAACACAAGAGGGCTAACAATACGAGAATGAACGATTATAGGGTTCGACGTTTGAACGTAATTACTAATAAACAAACGGATTTATGTGAGTTTAACCTCTGAAACTTTAGTAGCGTAACATAATTGTCTCCAATCACTCTGGTTTTCTGTTGTTTAATTGTGAATGTAACGAATTATATCTTTTTGACAGAGTTCATTCAGCTCTGTCAAGGTATATTTGGTTAAATGTCAAACTGCATTATGAGAAATATTTAGTGCTGAAAACGTTGCCATTTTGTCATCGGAGTGCAGAGGTTTAATGCAAAATCAAGTAACAGAAACCCAAAAGAAAAAACACAAATGACGCCTTCATAAATAAATAAATCCCACATCTTTTCATTTAACCCTTTACCCAACGTAACGGCCAAAACCGGGCAGCGCTATTCTCAAAAATCGTCAATTAATTTTCAAAATATTTTCATTTTTTGTCTGAAAAACATAGGTTATGACCCCCTCGTTGGAACGAGCTCGTAACCTATGTTTTTGAGACAAAAAATGAAAAAAATTAGTTATTCAAGAATTTTGTTTGCAAGTGTCGTCTGCTTTTCGTGTTAGGTAAAGGGTTAAATATAAGCTACGCAAATGATCTTACTGATTTTATGTGTTTAGTTTATTTTTATTTTATGCAGTATCTGTAAAATACTCTATGTTGCCCGCACCCCCGTGAAGTGTTTGCATACTTTGTTTATGCATCAGTTCGATGGAGGGATTGGCGTTACGTTACTGCATTAATCAAAACATGCAATCGCGGAGAATACGAGAAAACTAGAACTATCCTCAGCATCAAGGACAACACATTGCGAGATCATTATTAACTGTTGTGCACATAAAGCAGTGACGCAAAATCAGTCACAAAGGCACAAGCAATGGGGATGTTTCTCGTACTGCTTGGCTTGTAAGACTTTTCTGGATTCTAATGACTTTGTTTTATTTGTAAAGGGTTGCAGTTGGTGATCGAGAGGATACGCGCGTTGGTCACACATATCAGACGACATTGTGGTTGATCCTTCGTAGGTTTCTGCAAGCAAAAGTTAGATGTACAACCCCCCAATCGCACAAGGGAAGGTGTGCCTCGAGTTGATTTATTCTTCCCAGAATATATTACATTAACCTTTTACCTAACACGATTAGGAGGCGACACGTGCAAAATAAGTTTTTGAATAACTGGAAGTTTTAATTATTTGCACGAAGAAGCTTATTTTCCCTTTTAGAGCGAATTATTTTCATTAAGGGACATACGTTATATTTTGAGGGCATATTAGAAAACAAAAAAACTTGAATGGCGATTTTTAACAGCCCCCAGAAAGATATGGCAATTGAGTTAGGTAAAAGGATAAAATATTTAAGAAATTAAAAGAGGTTGTTAGCTCATCCAGTGTTCGTCCAAAAACCAATTTTAATTGTGCGGCAAATCTGTGTGTGGCGGGTATGCATAGGGAAAAGAGGGCATTGGCTCCCAATAGTTCACCAAGGAACAGGTAAGCAACGATCACACCATGAGGGTTTTTTCTGCACGTGCAAAAATAACATTGCAAACACCAAAGCATTTTTTCCGTAAAGCAACTTGAAATTAACCAATTTAATCTTGTTTGACAGATTAAATTTGTTAAATTTCTGCTTGCATTATGGGAAAAAATTGTGGCTTGAAATTCCGGCATTTTGACTTCCGTGTGTAGAGAGGTAAAATAAACTAGTTCTACGTGGCCATTTCCTTCATCTGCCATTTTCTGTGATCTAACCTGATATGTCTGTGGCGTGGAAAGCTACTGTTGATTGAATTTTAACAATGCATTGTTCACACGAAGTTATAGATTCACTTTCGCTTTTGTTAGTTCAGAAAAAGGCCAGGGTCAGCGAGAGCGGGGTTTAAGAAAACATGCAGGTTACATATAAAATACCCCGGCATTCACTTTTACATATATGCGAAATTAATACTTGAGTTAAATCCAGAGCAAAACCAGGATTCTAGGTTTGTAATGGTTTGCAACACTAGTCACCACCAGGACTGTAATCTAACAAATACAATACGATATGCAGAATGTTACCGTCTGAAAAAAAAGAAACTGTTGCATGAATAATTCCTACCTGTAAACATACAGGATGTTACACACATTTCTCTGTAATGGGACAATTGCAACTCCTCTGACATTGCTGAATATGCAAATTTAAAACACGATCTACACTAAACCCCTCAAAGGCAGATGTGAAAAACGCTTGAATATTAAACTTTTGGATAATGTACCCACGTATCTGTGGTCGTTCTGAACACATGTACTGGTTTATTGTTGATTTTCTCAACTTTCTGCATATTGTAGATTTTTGGTAACATTCAAATAATTCGGTCGCGTTCACACTGCAATTATTAAAAACATTTTAAGATTATATTTATGTCCTTCACTTCGAGCAGAACTCCCAAGAACAAGATTCCCCACAACAGGTAAAGAAGAAAAAACAAAGTTCTTTCGAAGTGAAAGGTCATGGAATGCAATCTGTAATTGTCCTGGGTGATGTTAATCCCTTGCTGGGGTCACGTGGCTGCGATACGATAAATATCCAGAAACAAACAAAAAATTGAAAATAAAATGTGATAGTGCAAAACGTGGAAGCATTGCCCCTGAGAATATAACGCCGGGATAGCTCGTGTTGTTTCGGACAGTAACATTGCGACGGGGGCGGGATGGGTCTTATCCCATCTTCATTCATCTAAGTTACAATAGGTGGAAATTTGAAACCCAAGATAGGAAAAAGTTGGAAATTTCAGACGACGCTAATAGAATCTTTCCAAACAGGTGCAGAATTTTTCCACAATATGTTGTTTTTAGACTGAAAAGTAGAGACTGTCGTCTAAATATTGATTGAAGAGCAGTACAAATTCTTCCAAATATTGATATGTAGTTGAAATTTGTGACTTCCAAGGGCCTCAGCTGGATAATTTACTGTCAGTGGGGATGTACATAGACAGAACGCGATGTGTGTTTGAATCGGTGGGTGTTTTACCTAGGGACCTGCGAACCGTTCGAGATTCGGCTCGACTCGAAACCATCGCCGAGATTCGATTCGACTCGATACCTCACCGTCCGATTCGTATTTTTCGAACCGACCTCTGTTCAAACGGCGAATTATATGTGCACTCGCTCGCATCAAGAACACGCCGTCATACGCTAACGATAGTGTAATAAATCGCTCTCTGAACGTATTAGCTCTCCAATTTTGTTGATTATTAAACCCCCGGGCTACCGTACGATCTCTGAGGGTCAGGGAAGATTCGTCCCCGGGAATATTCGTCCCCGGGTTTTTGAGAATATTGTATGTCTATCTTCACTATTAGTGCGCGATACTGTGTTTCGCGAGACTTTGAGTTTGAGATTTTTTATCATATTTTCCGACATGCCTTGTTTGCTTTTATAATAATGGTATTTGGTGCTGATGAGGCTGAGCACGAGCCACGACCACCAAGTGGGTAGAATAAAACTGCGAGTCTATGAGTTCAGAATCAATTGGTCTGGAATCGAGTATTCTCGCAGTGCGAGAATACTCGATTCCAGACCAATTGATTCTGAACTCATCCAGCATGCAGAGTACCGGTATTGCAGACTATGGAAGCACGAATGTCGCCGTCGCGCCGGTTTCAAGGTTCGAGATTCGACTCGACTCGATACCAGAGGGATGATTCGGCTCGAGATTCGGCTCGAAGATTTATCCCCGGCTCGCAGGTCCCTAGTTTTACCTAACGAGTTGGAGTGGCGTAGTCATATTTCGCGAGAGCCGTATGACTACGCCATTCCAACGAATTACGTAAAACACGCACCGATTCAAACACACGTCGCGTTCTGTGTTTATTACACATCCCAAGCATTAAAATGCATTTAAATAAACAAATTTTAATTCCGATGTTCAAACCCAAAGGTGAAGAGTCCGTTTGTTTTGTTTGAAACTGTACTGATCAAAAGGATCGATAAAAAATCAAAACATCCTTTTGGGAAATTAAATTACATTCGTTATCTTTTCTATTGGGCGTGGTTATTGAAATTCGTCTCGCTGTTTCTCTTCGGCTGGTGTCCATTCATGCCTAACCATTTGGTGGCTATTACTGTTAGTAAAAATATAAGTACAAATTTGGACAGATTTGCAAAACAGCTGGGTGAAACGTTTTCAAAAGAAGTTCGAAGTATGTCAGGATGTTCGAAGATTAACCGAAATAAAGTTGACTAATTTGAGTATAACTTTATACGCAGACGAGACGGCCACGGTACTGGGTTAATGTTGTGATAGGAAATGATTGCTTTTTAAATATTATCTCATTTTTGGTTAACTAATTTATTGTGAACCGACTTTATTTTGCTTTTGGCGTTTTCATTTTCACCTACGCGACAGACGATCAATAATTGTATAACGAAATGTGGAAGCTTTTCGAGGCGTAACTAATGACTCGACAGGAAGTGAACTAGTATAAACGGTGCTGGGAAAAAGTTCCGGCTTGTACATCACCAGTTGAATACACAAATATTTAGGTCATAGCTACGATTTCGTTATATACAAGGGTTTAAAGTTTAATGGATGTGTAATGAAAATGTAATTCCGACACTTAGCCCTCTACATAACGAATTGAGGGCATCCACATGAGGAACAATACAAATTTTACAAAAAAAAAGAAATTTCCAAAAATGTCGACAGAACCGTATCAAGTACCCCCCCCCCCCCCCCCCCCCCACACACACACACAGGCACGCTGAAACGAACTCATCGAGATCGTTGCAGTTAGGAATTACATGGTATGGCTTTGTTGAAATGTTCTGAAAAATTAAAAGAACATTTTATTTCGTGTGTGTTGAGTTTGAAACTTGTGGTTGGAAAATGTCGACTCATGGGTGGCGTGAAGGTGGTGAGGTGGGGTGGGCTGGGGTTGCAAAGGTGCAAATGAAATTTTCCACTTGTTGGAAATTATGTAGTGATAGTTGAAAGTTTGCCTATGTCGTGTCACCCCAACCTAATCTTTCCCGACATGCCCTGACGTTCCGCAAATATGTGTTCCGGGGGCTATCGCCAAGGAGAGGTGGGGAGGGGTAGGAAAGTGTTAAAGTATTTTGGTCATCAAAAATTGTTGACATGTCTTTACCTTGTTACAATTTATGAAATAATGCATATGGGCGCTTTCCCATAAATTGTAACAAATTAAATGCGGGCTTCCAGCACTCTACCAGATAATAACTAAATGAGACACTGGCCTGTAAATAAGTGATGTGTGTATTCCATCACAAGATAAGGCATGAGAATTTGTCATGGTTGCTGGAGGAATTTGTCTGACCGAAAATACAGAATGCGATACGCACTTTGCCTGGGAAACCTTTGTCAAATGATATGTAAATGGCGTTGGGTTATTGTAATGTTTTTAAGAACGCAAGCGACGCTTCTTCGTCTTTATTGTTTTGTTCTGATAAAAGCGACAGTCAATAAAAAGGGTAGTGGCATGTCATCAACCTGTGTTCTTACATGGTGACAGAAGTGAGCCGAATAGACGCTTATGATACATTCAGTGCAGTTGAATACCCTTTTCTGTGTCACAGAACGTCATAGAAACAAAACAACAGAAATGTGTTTTTTTCCGAACAGACTAAAAGTGCATTTTGACTCGTAACATTTCGCCCCAGTCTGGTCTCAACTTCTCGTAAGTTTTCAACATGGCTCAAATTTTCAGTTCGATAATCCTGCATTAAATTGGGGCTTACGTTCAAACGCTTTAAACAGCACGTAGAATTTACATTTAAAGGACCACTGGCAAAATATCAGCCAAAAAACCACGCAGGCTGGCTGGGACTCTGGATAGGGTAACAATGCCGTTTTTGAAGTATACAAAACGTTCGTGTGGGCTGCAGATGGACAAGACGACCCAGTCAAAATTTTAGACAATCATGAGGACAATGTTCGGCCGAGGAAAACCAAACGTGTAGCTCGTTTTAGAAGGTTTTGACAGTTTTGGGAAAGATCTCCATCTTTTAATCTTAGATTGTGATTACAATAACACTGAGGACATTTTGATTGATCTCACAATAAATGATGTAAAACATGCAAAAGTCCAAGAAAGAATGTTAGACTTAACTCTCACAAAAGCCATATAAATAGGTCATCAGTTTTAACTGCCCCAAAAACAATTAAAAATGATTCGATGTGAAGAAGTTTTTCAAAATTGGGGAGAACTCTCATGAGAAAGACAGAAGAAAAACTTTCAAAAGCAATTCAAGCAAACACCATCCCAATAACAATCATGCAGATATAAATAAAAGAAACTTCAGTGTTAAATGTGATAGGTATGGCACATCTCCCGACAAAGTGAAATGTCCTGAAAAATGTACTATCTGCAGATATTGCAAAAACAGATCACTGGCTAAAGGTTTGCAGAAAAAGACGTCGTAAAATTAATTTAACCCTTTACCTAACATGAAAAGCAGACGACACTTGCAAAGAAAATTCTTGAATAACTAATTTTTTTTCATTTTTTTGTCTCAAAAACATAGGTTATGACCCCTCGTTGGAACGAGCTCGACGAGCTCGTTCCAACGAGGGGTCATAACCTATGTTTTTGAGACAAAAAATGAAAAAAATAATGAAAATTAATTGGCGATTTTTGAGAATAGCGCTGGCCGGTTTTGGCCGTTACGTTGGGTAAAGGGTTAATAGAAGAAAGTGAAAGTGACTGCAATGAACTATTACACATCCAAACATCTGACATAAATAATTATTCATCAGAGGACAAATGGCAGATTGATTTAGTTTTCAGTACCAAAACAACTCCATTTCGAATCGACACAGTTGCAAAGTGTTATGTTTTGGTAAAATCGGTGTGTGACTCTTTGAAAAACAAAAAGAAATTGTAAAACTAACACAAAATTTTGAAATCCTTACTGGTCATAAAATAAAGCCAATTGGAAAAGTAAATTTACCTGTTAACTAACAACTACAAAAGTATTAGTGTTCTGTTTGAAGTCCTTGAATTGAATGAAGAATGCATTATCAGTGGTGAAATTTCTGACAAATTGGGTCTTGTCAAACGAGTGAACAAAATAAGTGAAACACAGAACGCTGAAAACTGCACTGAACATCAGTTATCAAACAAAATAAATGAAGCCCAAAAACTGAAAATCACGTCAAATATAAGTTATCACATGGCTTTCCCGATTTGGTCAAAACAACAGGCACACTACCTGATGAATATAAATCAAAATTGAAGAAAATGCAAAAGGCGCAGTTCACCCGCCTAGATGATTGCCAATGGCCATCAAACTAAGGCCAATTGGAAACATTACATGGAATGGAAAGCAATGGTTATATTACCCAAGTAAATAAACCGACCGAATGGATAAGCTCTGTGGTCCTTTCGACCCGTAAAGGTAAATTAAGAATCTGCATTGACCCAAAAGACCTCAACAAAGTCATAAAACATGACCCAATGAAAAGAATAGATGATGTGATAAGCATCATCCCAGATGCTAAAATCTTCTCAATCCTGGATGCAAAATCTGGCTTTTTACAAATCAATCTCGACGAAGAGTATTCATATTTAACTACATTCATTTAACTACATTCAACACTCCTTCAAGTTGGACGCTTCGGATGGCTATAACTACTATTTGGTATAAAAAGCGTGCCAGAAATGTATCAACATATCATGCTTGAGGGCATTGAAGGAGCATTCGCAATTATTGATCATATTCTAATTGCAGTCCATAATATGGAGCAACACGACAGATTCTTAAGCAAGACGTCGAAAGAGCAACAAGCTACAGTTGAAATTAAATTTTGAGAAATGTGCTATTAGACAATCTAAAGTAACCTATATGGGACATGTTATTACTGTTCAAATGTTAAAACCAGATCCTGAATAAGTACAGGTAATAATTGACACGCCAGCTCTACAAAACAAAGAAGGTGTTCCCAGATTTCTTGGACTAGTACAATACTTGTCAAAGATTATTCCAAACATTAGTCAAATTGATACACCACTTCGAAATCTTTTGAAAGCTAATATACTATTTTTTGGGGACTCTGCGCAGAAAGATAGTTTCTGTAAATTAAAGCATCTTTGTGGCATCCCTTCTGTTCCTTCTTATCATGATGTTAACAAATCAGTTGAAATCGAATGTGATTCCAGTCAAGATGGGATAGGAGCAGTTCTAATGCAAGAAGGTCATGTAATCGCATATGCGACACTGTCATTAACAGAAACCGAAAAACGATATGCTCGTATTGAAATTAGATGCTCTCGATCGTGTTCAGCACAAATAAATTCCACTGCTGTATCTTTGGTAAAGAGACTGTAATATACAATGATCACAAGCCTTTGGAACACATGCTCAGAAAACCTTTATTGTCAACACCCATGAGAATTCAGAATATGATGTCAAAACTACCTACAGTGGTGCGACTTAAAAGTGCTGTATCTTTGGTAAAGAGACTGTAATATACAATGATCACAAGCCTTTGGAACACATGCTCAGAAAACCTTTATTGTCAACACCCATGAGAATTCAGAATATGATGTCAAAACTACCTACAGTGGTGCGACTTAAAAGTGTGCTACAGAAAAGATAAAGACATGAAAATCACCGATGCTCTTTCAATAGCATACATATCTCACCAGTGTGTAGAAACAATTGATTCTGCTCTGAGTGACACAATCAGCATGATTTCAGTTAGTAAGGACAAATATAAAAAAATTAAAGATTTTACTAATAAGGAGCTCAATGTTTTATACAGTGTCATTCTGAATGGCTGGCCTGATGTGCAGCGCGATGCACCTTTTGAAGTCAGACAGTTACTGAGACTCGGGCAATCAACTATCTGTGCTAGACGGCATAATATTCAAACGCCTGAGACTAGTTATACCACCCAGTCTTCGTGCTCATATGTTAAAACTGGTACACAAATCTCATCTCGGTATTTCAAAATACAAACAACGAGCGCGCGAAATTATGTATGTACTGGCCGTGTATGAACATTGAAAAATTGATTCAAAAATGCAGTTTATGTGCCACTTATCAGAATAAACAAGCTGCCACACCATTGAGACCAACACCTTCACCAGATTTGCCTTACAGCATGGTTGTTGTGATTTGTTTGACTTTGACTCAAAGAAATATCTGTTAACAATGAACTATTAATCAAAATTTATAGATCGAGTGCAGTTAGACTTCGTGACAACTTCAGATGTGACAAATGCATTACAATTTGCCACTCGTGGTATTCCATTTAACCCTTTACCCAACGTAACGCCCAAAACCGGCCAGCGCTATTCTCAAAAATCGCCAATTAATTTTCATTATTTTTTTCATTTTTTGTCTCAAAAACATAGGTTATGACCCCTCATTGGAACGAGCTCGTCGAGCTCGTTCCAATGAGGGGGTCATAACCTATGTTTTTGAGACAAAAAATGAAAAAAATTAGTTATTCAAGAATTTTTTTTTTTGCATGTGTCGTCTACTTTTCATGTTAGGTAAAGGGTTAAACTTCGTTCAGACAGTGGATCTCAATTTTTGTCATTTAGGCATCGAACATCAAATTTCCAGTCCTCATTTCTAAAGTAGCAACGGTGAGGCGAAAAGAGCCATTCGGACTGTTAAACGTTTATGGAAGAAACCGAAAAACAAAAATTTGACATTGCTTGATTATCGTACAGCACCACTTGATGGTCTGAACTGGTTCCCACCTCAGCTTCTCAGGCGACCAAGGAATTCATTACCTACACCATTATCAAACCTTGTATGTTCAGTCCTGAAATTGTCCGAAAACATTTCTATCAACAAAAACAAATAGAGGATATTCACGAAAATTTGATGAATACCGAAAATATCTCGTTAGTGGCTACAAAGAAATATGAGGATCTTCACGAGCGACGCAGTCGCTCGTGAAGATCCTCATATTTCTTGTAGCCACGAACGAGATATTTTCGGTATTCATCAAATTTTCGTGAATTTTCTTTTTATTTAATGCTCTACGACTACAAACTCTCCAATTTGTGGCCTTTATTTGCCATTAAGGCGCAAAATTTATGTGCCGAACCGGCGTCCATACAAAAATTACAACAACCAAACTCCAACCATTGGAATGTGTGAATATCCGCACAAAAAGTAGTCCCGTCTTATTTCTCCCCTAACTTTACGATTTACCAAGGCTGGCGAATTGAAATAATCGCAATGTGTTTCGAAGAAATAGAACAATAACAAAAAACACCACTTTCTTATTTTCAATAACAAGACACGTCATTTTATTTTTTTTGAACTCAATGCACTGAAGACGTGTGAAGTTGAACTGAAGAAATTTGAAAGTGATTTCGGCTTTTCGCTGGAAGGTGAATGAGAAAGTCAAACTTTGAAACCGCTGATTTAATGAATTGATTTAGTCACTGTCACTATCAATTATTCGAATTCGTTTGTATTTGGGACTCTGGAATTCATTACTGATGTGCTGACTCTGTGATGATTGCATGTAAATGTTTATCGGCCCATTAAACGTGCTGCCACTGAACATAGAAGACAGTGGAAATGAAACTACGATGAAATATCGATTTCTAAATATCATTTTGATATTTCGTTTTGCCGACCGACAGGGGAATATGACTTAATTTTTCAGCGTGAATTGATGCCTGAGCATTAAATAAAAGCAGATATTCTATTATGATCACAGGAAAGGTGTGAAAGAGTTACCTACACTAGACGCTGGCTGTAAAGTGCGAATGAAACCACAAGCTGGTTCCAAATCATGGTCTTCTGGAATTGTACACAAGACATTACAATAAGCCAAGGCCATAAGTTGTTCAAGGTGGCACCCAAGACAGCGGCCGTTTGTACCGACGCAACCGCAGACATCTACGCTTGTCAACAGAAGCCGCTTCTGCTGATATTTTTACTCCAGACAGTAACGATAATATTCTTGAGGTATATAATGATGTATACCCATGTGCTAACTCCAGCGATTCCACACTATATAATATTCTTGAGGCATATAATGATGAATACCCAGGAGCTAACTCCAGCGCTTCCACACATAGTGACACGAACAGACAGCCTCAGGTTGAAAGTGAAATAGCACCCACCCAAGACTCCCATACAAAGTCTCCTGTTAAACAAGATCCAGTAGACTTGTTGGAAAACCTTTAAAACTTGACTTGTAAATAAACCAACACATCTAATCTTATCAGTGACAGTCTATTCTAATCAGTGACAATCTAGTCTAATCATTGATAAGCCACAATAAGCATGTTGTCAGACAATCTTAATTAAGTAACTCTCAATTATAATGTGAACTGTTAGTGAACTGCTCCTGTACTCATATGCATCACCTTTCCATGCACTTAATTACAACAGCTGTTCAGTATTAGATTCTCAATAATTATTTAAATGAAATTTAATTTTAAACCAGATTTTATTTTGGCTTTTCTCGGAGAAGAGAAGATGTAATGATATTAAGAACGTAAGCGACGCTTCTTCGTCTTTATTGTTTTTTTTTGAACTGATATAAGCTACAGTCAATAAAACTGGTAGTCACATGTAAACAACCTTTGTTCTGACAGTTATATTCTAGGAGGGTATTTAGGCGCAAATTAGATGTAACTTAACACCATCAGGGGCGCCGGAAGTACTTCAGGGAAGAGGAGTCAGACCCGGGAAAAGGTCATTTACTCGCACTAGCAGCCCGTCCATGACATGCCGAAGCATGTATGTCTCGAAGGCCGAATGCCCAAGATGAGGGAGGCTGAGTGGAGAGAAGGGCACCTCTTCCCAAACTCCACCAACCCCCCCACCCCCACCCACCCCCATTGAATTTTGAAAGCTCTCAGAACGGACTTGAGGTGTATTTTGGCTTTACTTCGAGAATAAATCAATGAAAGAAATGGGTTACGAACCTGGAAAGGCACTGTCTGCCCCCCTCGCCCCCGTGGTACGACGGCAGGGAGAGCAGTCGCTTCCTTTACCTCCGTGCTTCAGGCGTTCCTGGACACCGTTCAGAACAAGTTTGATAAAAGATACTTCAATGCGCATTGTCTTCTAGTTTTTTAGCGCATTTAATATTGCATTATACGTGCATGTTACATCGAGACTGAAGACTCCTGCATTTTGTGCCCTGTATATCAACTTCCGGTTGTATGACGTCATAAATAACTGAGTTTACCACCCCCCCCCCCCCCTCCAGACACACACAAACTCCGTTAATATACTAGATATTGCCTGCTAAAGCGGTAATACTGGAACATAACGTTACGAACCAATCTCTCACAAGCACATAAATTAACAACTCACCTGAGCTTATTTGCTATTGACACGATTTAGAGGTTTTGGCCTTCAGTAAATGTTTCATAAATCTTCCAGTGTTATTCCAGAGTCTTTCCGTTGGCAGATCGCAAAACGCAGACACAGGGAGGCTCACCTGACATTCCAGTCCATATCAAAACATAGCAAGATCAAGCTGGACCCAAAGACAACAGAACACTTATTACAACAAGATGAGCATTGCGATGAAAAACAGATCTCTGTACGAGGGTCATTTATCGATTTGTTCAGAACTAGAGAATTAAGAAAAAGAATATTAGTTATGTTCTTTGCTTGGTGAGTATAAACTTAATTTCAAACCCAACACGAATAGCAGACGACACTTTCAAAAATATTTTTTTGAAAACTAAACATTTCATTTTTTGTGTAAAAAAAATTAGTTATGACACCTCATTGGAACGAGCACGATGAGCTCGTTTCAATGAGGTGTCACAAGTTATATTTTCCAGGCAAAATTGAAAAACTAATGAAATTTGAATGGCAGTTTTTTGTGAACGGCATTGGCCGGAGAAAACCGTTACTTTAGGTCAAGGGTGAATTTTATTTGTTCAGGTGGAAAGCCATTCTGTCTTCCCCAGAATTATTCAGCTTTTGACTAGATTTGCCTTTGTTTGTAACTGTTGCTTAAGAGTCGCGCTTCAGATTTGTGATTACAAAAACTGAGAGAATATTATGTGTTCACTTTTCTTATTATTTATATATGTATTTATTTACTTATTGGAGTTTAACGACACTTTCAACAGCCACCCCCGGTCAGACAGATTTCTTGGTGGAGAAAGCCGAATATACGGAGAGAACCGCCGGGAAGCGGTGAGCTTCCGCCAGACTGTCCAACGTCCTAACATCACTTAAGCAGGGCTAGCATTGGTTGAAGGCAAGTGCACCAGCGATGTGAAATGCTCCCCAGTACACAGCGCCACCATGCCCACACGTGGGCAATTGGAATTAAGTGCCTGCCCAAGAGCACAGCACAGTTACCCGTGGTTGTGAATGGTTCGGCGTGATATAACCGTTATTTTAGGGAAAGGGTTAATTTTATATGTTTAGTGAGAAGGCCGTTCTGTCTGCTCCAGAATAGTTCAGCTATGCCTAGACTTGCTTTTGGTATACAACTGTCGTATAAAAGTCATGTTTCAGAACTGTGATTACAAAAGCTGACAGAGAATATTTTGTGTTCACTTTTCTTGTTATTTATTTATTTCGGTTTAAGACACCTTCGACAGCCAGGGCCATCTCGGGACAGGCAGTTTTACTGGTGGAGGAAGCCGGAGTATCAGGAGAAAAGCACGAGTAGCAACTTCCAGAGTCCCCAACGTACTAACATCACATATGCACGGTTAACATTGGTTGAAGGCATGTGCATCATCGACGTGCAGTACACTTTTAGACACAAAGCCACCGTAACCCCGCCTGGACATTTTAGGGGCATTCGAGATTAATTGCCTTATCAAAGGACACAACGCAGTCACCGCTGGTCATGATCCAACCGTGGATTGTTAGTTTTGAGATCCTATGGGCTATTCTGAAGGATACACTAAAAAATACCAAGAACTTCACAAAATCTAGATGAGAAGATGAGATATAAAAATAATACACCAGGTAAAATAGCAGTGTCATTTAACAATTACTTTTCTGAAATATGCTCAAAGACTGCCAACAGGGTAAAACTAGCTGAGGGCATAGAGCCATTTGATTTTTTGACCTAAAAGAATCAAAACAGTTTTTTTTTCTGAACAGAAACATCCCCAGCTGATATATTATCATTTGCTCAAAACTTTCTAACAAAAACTGCGTCGACGTCTCTAATATATCCATGAAACTAATGAAAAAACTATTTACGAAACAGCGCATGCATTGTCATATATCATAAATGTATCCTTCAAGGTATTGCACCCACTAAAATGAAAATATCCACAGTTGTACTCATTTAAAAAAACGGAGCCCAAGAAAACTTTGGAAACAATAGGCCAAAAAGTATTCTACCAGCATTCTCAAAAAATATAGAAAAAACTCTTGTATAAACGACTGTCATCACTTCTGCATCCTTCATAAATATTTATTTATTGACCTATCTAAAGGGTTCGACACTATAAATCACGACAAATCACGACATACTACTTCACAAACTTGATAACTATAGCATTAGGGGAATAACCAAAGAATGGTTCAAAGTTACCTAACCTTTTACCCAACGAATCGGGAGCATCCGCCCTCGTAATATGCAAATTTAGTAGTTGAAAAAATATTATTTTTCAAAAAATGTCAACAAAACCATATCATGTAACCCCTCGTTGGAACGAGCGCGTCGAGCTCGTTCCAACGAGGGGTCACATGATATAGTTTTGTTGACATTTTTTGAAAAATTTGAAAAATGTTTATTTAAAATAATAAATTTTGATATCGTCTGCGTTGGGTAAAGGGTTAACAGGAAGGCAACAATATATCGAAATCGAGGGCAAGAAGTCAAACTTGTGTAATATCAGTTATGGTGTTCCTCGGGGGTCCATTTTAGGTTCGATACCTTTTCTGATTTACGTGAATGATATGCCTAATGGCTTTAAACTTACTGTCATTTGCAGATGATACAACCATTCACACGTCTGGCCATAAGATGAAGGAAGTTGAAGAAAAGGTGAATTCTGCGTTGACAAACAATTATTACAGGTGTTGTTGCAACAGACTGGCAATAAATATAACAAAAAGTAAATATGTCATTTCATCTAAAACCCAATGATACAAATGGAATAATCTCAAAGTATTATTAGATGACAAACCCCTAACGCGCGTAGGCACCGGCATGTCAAAACAGTCCCTATAAGGTATCGTTATAGATGAAAATCTCGAAAATTGTCCAACACCATATTTATAGTAAGTTATTGTGATGAATTGACGGTAACATGGTGTGAGGTTTGAGGCTCGGAGCTTATGTTCAACCAAGACGAGAAGCGTCGAGGTTGAACATACGCTCCGAGCCGCAAACCTCAGATCATGTTACCGTCAATTCATCACAATAACGTATATGTTCCAACAGACACTGCCCATAGCCCAAACCCTACATCGTGCAACGCGAGAGGCTTATTTACTAAACTTGTGATCGTTAAAAGTTGCCTAATTCAAGGCAACTTTTAACGATCACAGGTTTCGTAAAAAAACCCTCGTGTATCCACGACGGCACTGGATAAATAATCAATAAACCAGATATATTCATTCCATCTTAGTTCAAATCGTAAATGAGTTTGTAATTTAAACAACACTTCATCCGGAACACTGTCTGCTGCACACGTGAAACATCCAGAAAAATCCGGCTTGCTAGTCACTCCGTTGAGGAAGCAGTTACGAAACGGACGACGCCATTGCAAAAATGTCGCGTTGTGACGTCAGACGGTAACATTTGCCACTTGAGCCGTAAACATAGAATATGCTAAGCGAGCTCTCGTCCAATTAGAGGAGGATGATTTTAGTCTTATTGGAACATATGATCAATAAGGTGAAAAGAATACCACAAAAACATTATCTAAGGACGCTATATTTCTCACTTTTTCACAGTTATCTAGCCTAAGGACTGCTAGTTTGGAGGGCATGCCAACTATGGCAAAGCTATTTTCCAAAAACAGAAACAAGTCATAAGAAGAATTCTATCTTACAATCAACAAGTATTTTGTCTGTATTAAATCCGTAACTGTCGTGTATCCGACCCCCTGATACAGATCTTTGTATCAGGGGGTCGGATACAAGCACGTTCCTTTCTCGTGAGTTCCATTTTGTTTCTTTTTGTTCATCCGTACGAATACATAGTTCGTTATATATTCGTCTACATTCTTGACTTATCCCCAATACATTGTAAGATAAAATGATTATTACCATTATGCGGATGTACAAAATATGTATCTGAGTCTCGCTCCGGGTTCTACGGGTAGATCGCGACTCGTCTTCGACTCGTCGTGATCTGCCCTTAGAACCCGGAGCTCGACTCGGATACATATTTTGTACATCCACATAATGGTAATAATCTCTAGATATCAAACAAAAGCTACATGAGTCACACGGTACCCATCTTCCAAAATGAAAAGATACTGAAATTTCGAATGCTTCGGTGGGTGTACTGTATTACCAGATCTCAGAACAGATCCAAAATAGATACGGTCATTTTTTCTGTAGATAGTTTTGTTCCCTAGTGAATGTGTACACTGTTTTTAAATGACTCTCAAGTTACAGAAGCGTTTGCTTGTAAGCAACATTAGATCCACCATTATGCTTTGTTCATTATATTCTCAGTATGTACCTCTAAAAAACAGATGATTGAAAATTGATAATTTGAAATTTGATTCTCCTGGCCGCAGTAATGTTCTTGGCGCGCAATCCCAGATGAAACATTATCCTGATCTTACTTATCTGTTGTTTTATTACTTGAAAACATGTCGGGTAATATAGATCCGAAAACGACCGTACAGTTGTGAGTAAAAAAGACAGATAAAAGAAAAACACAATATGGCCAACTTCTTATTTACTGACACTGTTATGGTGGGATACGCATTTTAAAACGCTTGGAAGAGCCGTTTTATTGAGTGTATAACACACCAGCATTTCACCCAAGTTTAACTGCACACTCAGTACGGTGATTATAAAAACGGGCAGAGAGTATTTCGGACAGATCGCGACTGTGTCGCGATTTGGTCGAAATTCTCTGTCCATGTTTCACCTCACAACATTGGCGAATCGCATACATCGACACAGAAACACGAAAACAATTGCATCTCATATACATTTCTAGTGATTCAGATTTAGTTTGCCTGTTTAATTTATGAAACCTCGATCCACCCGTGTTAGTATGCCGCGAATAGATCTTATTTATTTATTTATTTATTGAGGTTTAACGACACTTTCAACAGCCAGGGTCACCTCGTGTCGGACTGCTTTACGGGTGGAGGAAGCCGGAGTACCCAGAGAGAACCGTCGAACAACGGCGAGCAACCGTCAGGCTCCCCACCATACTAACTCCACACAAGCAGGATTAGCATTGGTTGAAGACAAGAGCGCCATCGACGTGCAGTAGGCCTTAGTACACAACGCCACGGAGCCCCCACGCGGGCAATGGGGGTGATGTGTCTTGTCCAAGGACACAACGAGGTTGCCGCATGTGGGATTCGAACCGAGGACTTCTCGGCTTGCATCCTGCACCTCTACCTACCGAGCCACCGAGCCCCCTCTATGAATGTAATTGGAATACTTTGAAGGCTTATTTTCAGAAATCAGAAAAGGCGTATATGTGCACAGCATTCAAAGTGTTCGATCAAGGGATTGCATTAGGGGGTCGAAAAATGTGATTTCTACCAATTCTAAAGATGCACTCAATGACCTCTGGGTGTCCTCAGTGACCTTGACCCATATTTTGAACCTCCATCGAGTTTCGACTCTTTTGGTGTTGGTCCCAGCTCCAGATGTCAAACCATGCTTGAGATATGAGCGTGACCCACTTTCAAAATGTTTGGCCACGCCCACTTTTTGTGTAAAAATGCATGTACGAGCTTCGGGAATGCTTTAGAGGGTCCAAAAATGTGATTTCCAGCAATTCTGAAAAATGCACTGAATGACCACTAAGTGACCTCAGTGACCTTGACCCATATTTTGAACCTTCCATCGAGTGTCGACTCATTTGGTGTTGGTCCCATGTACATAGGTCATACCACGCCTGAGATATGGGCGTGACCCACTTTCAAAACACCCCTACGGACACCCCGAATGCCCCAGGAATCGGAAAAACACAGGAGGCCGAGAACTTGTGACTATCTATCAGTATGCCAAAAATCAACGAGATAGGACAATTTGTCTTCGAGTTATCGTGCCGACAAAGAAGTGCTTAGAAGACAGAAGACATGAGAATAAAAAGAAGAAGAAGAGAACAAGAAATAGAGAGTAATCGCTTGACTGGACTGGTTACGTTAAATAATTCATGAGACGTTGTACAAACACGAGTGTGCGAATGCGCACGAGTGTTTTACAATATAGTCCCTCGCCGCGAATGAATTATTTCACGTAACCAGTCCAGTCGAGCGATTACTCTGTTTATTACGTTTCATTATTAACGATAATTATATTATTTAACCCTTCATTCTTCGATAAATTTTCTTTTAGAATTTAGTCTGTCGGGAACAAGTAAACTAAATTTTGGCAATGTCTGTCTTGCGCAAATGTCCGAGTGTCATTAGTATATTTTCTATCTGACATAAGCAACCAGAAGTAAATTACTTTTCCACACTCTTAGGGTTAATCAAGTTGAATTGGTGAAATAGCTGCTAACGCCTCATTCTGAAGTGTCTAAATAGCTGGTAGTAGACAAAAAAGGTATTATGCAATCTGTATAAACTGTAATGAATAATAGTCATTGATTGATTACGAACACAGTACGTGGTTTGTGACAGTTATAACTGTTTCTTTGACCCTCGCCACAGATAAGATAACTCACAATAACAACCGGTCAACGAATATCAATGTATACCTCTGACTGGGGCACGTGCCGCCAAAGTTTCGAAGGTATAGTTGAGAGAGAGGATTTGGTTTGAAGTCCAATTCCATCACCACTGATCCACCTTGCTCCAGAGTTTAGAGCAATCTTAAAAACTTACATTTCTCCGCAGTCACTCGTAACATAATTTGGGTACATTCTCTCAAACAGTGCATATCCTCTATTTCTTCACGCATTACAATTACGGCACAATGCGACACCTCCAAGTTGAGCCTTGCCGTAAAACAAACATAAATATGGCCCACGCTGTGACCAGTGGGACAACTGAAGCATACAATAATCACTGATTATAATCATATTCAGTGACTGTTTGCTCCCCCTGGACACTGGATTCAGTTTTACTCACTTGTTTTCTTTGTTCGATAACACGGATATCGGTTCGTAAGAGACCGCTATATTTTGGACCAGGCCCCCAACGGCGGTCTGTTACGGTCCGCATCGCTATCGCATTGCATTTAGTTTGTGAATGCCTGTAAACGATTAAAGGTTTACGTATTGCAGACTCAACAAGTGCATCAGGTAATGGTAGGGATTATGTTCAGTTGGGGTGTTTTCATTAGTGGACTTTGTCCGTGCATGCATCCATCGTCCAGGTGTCAAAGTTCTCATATAAAGTAGGCGGCTGGCCAGATATTGACGGCTCTCATTCTTGTATCAACTAACTGAGTCTAAGAACTTTGAGAATCTGTGTTTGGTGATAACGCCTGTAGATCATTAAGGATAAATATTGTTAAGTGAACCGATTGTACGTACATCACAAATGATAAATATTGTTAAGTGAACCGACTGTAGATCACAAATGATAAATATTGTTAAGTTACCATTCGTCCTGTATTTGCTTAGGAGATAGCCACCACGCAAGGGTGTATGAGTTCTCTGATTCTTTTTGAACATTGTGCATCGAAAATTAAGAAGACGAACTTTTTCATGGCAGTTGGGGAGAGGTCCCAGTTGGGAACTTGAAGATCCAGCGGTTATTGTTTTCGCAGACGATCTAGTATGTCAGAAAGTGGAGAGGGACTAGGAAAATGCTGGCAGTTGTTGGAAGTTATGATAACAAATGGAAGTTCGAAAACACGCAAGGTGACGTCACTTGGACGCAAAATGAATCATTCTCGAAGGTGGAGTTTGGACGTGTTCTCTGTTCCGGAAGGTGCCATAAAACTGCTTTGTGACTACGAATATTTACTGGTCAATATAAACATCGCGGGACGAAGCATTTACCAAAACTACACGAATACAATAAGTATGAAGGGGGTATGTCAACTGAAACTTTTGTGGAGGAATAACTTCAATAAGGTTTTGTGGGGGAAAACCATTTTGGAAAATAGTGGATGTACCATGTGTAGGATATGGTTCGGATGTGATGCCTCTAAAGAAAAAGATTGTAAAGCGTTTGGTAACTCTGCAAAGCGGTGTAGTCTGATGGACAGGGGTGGCGCAAGGATTTTCTAGACAAGAATGCGTGCGCACGCTGACTGGATGGTGTGTGTAGGGTATTTCCCGACACGTCCACAAGAGTGACTTCTCCCGACGAAGGCAGGTAGACCTTCCCAATGGGGAGGGGTTCTCTCGTCCCACCCTGACCCCCATTGGTAACACCTCTGTCGACAGATAACGGAATCGAGTAATGCTGCAGCACTGGAAATAGTGGGTGGTGAGCTCAGCTGAATGGGGATTAGGAACTTGATAAAACTGTGTAATTTTAACTATTTGGTAAATCGTCCTGACAGCCGATGGTGTAAACTAATGTTTCAGAGTATTTGGAATTCTAATACCTCAATACAGTGGATTGGACAAATAAGGGATGCAATAGTGGGAAACTATTCAGTAGAGATCGCGGACCCATAAGGGGGACAGTTTAAGATAACAATCGTCAGTGGAGTGAGAGAGGGGGTTGTTCAAACTTAGGTCGAAGTCGCCGGAGATTGGGGAGAAATTTTGGAAAAGCATATTTTCCACCACCATTAGTATGACTTCAGACAAGGGAACCAAGATTAAAAGCTCAATCAATAACTATCCACCTAACTTGACCATTCTCTCCAATCTAACTGCATACTTCTGGAATTGATTTTGTTGTCGTTTGCATTAAATTAAACAAAAGATTTCGTACGTAATAACACGTACAAAAGTATCAAATGGTTAACATTATGTTGATAATAATGTGAATAACATTTCTTCTTCCAGGTTTTCTGCATCTGTTGGATATTTTGGTTTGACGTTAAAAATAACAAGCTTCGCTGGAAACAAATATTTGAATTTTTTTATTGGTGGATTGCTTGAAATTCCATGTTACCTAATTGCCGTTCTTCTTTTGAAAAAGTAAGTGTCTTTTGATAATTTGTGGACAAAAAAAATGCTGGAAATAATTTTGGTATTGAAATGCTAAGACATGTGGTGTCGTGGTGGTGAATTTGTTTTTTTAGTATGGTAGATAGGTACTTCCAATAGTAGAGCATAATGTCGTATCCGCAAGGATATGAAGAACTAGACAGACCTCAATGAGGGATTTTGTCATGCTCCTCGTGGCCTCATATGTTGAAAGACGAACTGACAAGTGTCGAGCTATATATTCTGTGTATTGGTGGTGCGCGGGGGTTATATGAATGGATAGACCAGGTCTTAGAAGTTCAACTAGACCACCCATTACTAGAAAGCCAAGATCACGACCGCAACACCACATGCTCTAGCAGTTTGTACTACCCATAGGATTCAATGAGTTTGTGGAAATAAGGGCTGGATATAGACCCGCACCACGAGATGACTGTCGAGGAAAATCATCATCGCCATCCATCTTTTATCACACACCTTGTGCTTAAATGGTTAAGTAACATTGTAATCGGTTAACGGTTTAGATATAACCGCCTGTTACCGATTGACCGCCCGTGTCTTGGAACAGAGAATATGCATCTGCTGTGATGTTGAAAATGCGATAATGTAGTTAGGACCTGGATAAAAGAATTTGATATTAATGGATTCAGGCAAAGGGAAACTCAGAATGGAATTTAACATACTCGGGCCTGGTATAATATATATTTTGCAAATCTCGCATAAAATGCTCGGGCCTGATAATCAGGCCCAAGCATTTTATACAACATTTGCCTTCTTTGTATTTCCTATAGTCTGAATCCACTAATAGAAAAGGTTTTCCACACTTTCGGCATGGGTTGCGAAAATCGTACTCGGAAAGATCTTGAAACCGTTCCGACACAGGTTAATCGATAAATCGTTTCAAAACTACACATACCCAAACTGTAAGCCCAAAGCCAGGTACATGCATGACTGTACAACATAACTAGAGTATATCTTACAGTACTTATAATATACATGCCCTACGCACGCCACGCGCTGTTTGCACTTGGGTGAAGGTGAAAACACGTTTCAATTCGACTGCGGCAAAAGACAGTCAAAACTGCGGCAAAAGTCTGGCAACGCTTCGGCAGAAGTCCGCGTGTATAGGGATCGTTTAGGTATATGCCGCACTACTACTATCTGAGAATGTCAAACAATGAAAATCCAATAAGTAACAAATGTGACGGCACACTTTTGCGTTTATTCTCTAGCCCTATACCCCAAATTTTCATAGAACAGGGTGTGAGTGATTCTCAGTACAAACATCATTTGCTGGGACCTGTCACCCAAAATGCATCTCGGGTCAATAAGACAACACATGCTGCGAACGCCTAAAACATTCGCTAATATTGATAATGGAGTAGGGCCTACATACATGAGATACTACTTCAAATGCATGCTAAATTGTAAAAAGAGTCCGCTATCAATCTGTAAATACAGATTAGTAATATGTTTTTACAGATTACTAATTTGTAAAAACAATATTCTAATAAACTGTAAAACAGTCATCGTATAATTGGTAAAAACAGTCATCTAATAATCTGTAGATAGAGATGAACAATCTGTGAAAACATATTACTAATCTGTAAAAACAGTATTCTAATAATCTGTAAATCAGTCTTCTAACAATCTTTTAATAAAGATTGTTAATCTGTGTTTTTTTCAGATTACTAATTTGTAAAAACAACCTAATAATCTGCAGCTTGATAATCTGTAAAAACAGATTATTAAATCTAAATGTCCTGACGCTAATATGCTGCCGTACGATTGTATACCGAACTTATTAACCAATCTCATTAAATTAGATTGCTAGAGCGAGTGCCAAATTTTATAGTGGAACAGGTAGAATATTATCTCTTCAAATGTATTTATGTACGAAGGGATACTAAGATATGACTATGGACAACATGGGAGGAGATGGGGTGGAGAAATGGGAGGACTTGCCCCCCCCCCCCCCCCCCCCCAGTAAGTGGAGTCCTCTGTGGGCTTTGTAGGAACTAGAGCAAACCGCAGAGAATACCGTCATATCGCGATGCATGATAGGTGTAACGTGTATTATGCTAACAATTCAGATGTTGTGACGTCAGTGTCGCAGTGATGCATGGCATCAGTGCACGCGCAAAGCACAGGTTTTTAGTGTGAAAGGTGTTTCCATAGTCCTTTTTAGGTAGATGAAGACCGCCAGCTTGTATTTCTAAGGTGACACGTGGTTTCCACGAGTGGTAGACCTTGTTGTGTGTTTTGTGTTTCTCTCTCGTATCGGGTTATCCCGGACCCTATTTTGGCTAAATGAGATTCTTAAAAATTCTAGATTCTAGGTACAAAGCCTCGTCTCTACTTACGTCAGCCCATACTACATTCTCCTGAGAATATTAAAGTACTGTTCTATTCTTCTGGAGTGTACCCCGAAAGAAAGACAGTGCATTTTTGTTACTACTTTAAGACTTTTGGGTATGATATGCCTGCTCTCGACTCTTTTCCAGATAGTCTTGTTCTTGTTCTGTGTTTCTCCACCATGAACAGAATCAACGAAAATTTTTCTCTTGAATAAACCTGTGGATATTCCTCTAAGAGGGAGATGGAGCACCAGGGAATTTCTCCTTGAAACCTCATCTCACGCCTTTTTATGCTCACCTGAGTGTGGTATGTATCGACTATTAAAGACAACAGTGGGGCCATACTTTTGTGACCAGTATCAGACACACGGTATAACCCTGTTCAATGAATAGCCGCTTTGCCGATGGAAATTATTCAATTTATAGAAATATTCAACTAGCAGACATTTCATCTTTTTCTGTATTCCAGAGATAAACAGAGAACGTATTCTATATATTATATCTTGTATGGCAAGGTCACGGGATTCTGTCAAACAAGATATAATGAAATAAATGTATGTACTGGATGCTCTTAGGTCTTTAAACAAGAGGAACTGTGTGTTTGTCAGGGTAATTTCTCAATATATTATAAGCATTTTTATTCAGCTGATTAGGGGATCGCGGTGGCTCAGTGGTAGACTGTTGGACTTCTATGCTAGAGGTTCCGAGTTCGATCCCCGTCCGGGACGACCCGCGTTGTGTCCTTGGGCAAGGCACTTTATCCCGGTTGCCTAGTGGGGGCACGATAACGCGATGTACTAATGCGTACTGCACGTCGATGGTGCACATGTCTTCAGCCGCTGTAACCCTGCTTGAGCGGAGCTTGAACAGAGTTAGAATGTTGAGGAGCTGACAGTTGCTCGTCGATGCTCGGTGGTTCTCTCCGGGTACTCTGGCTTCCTCCACCCGTAAAACTGTCACGGTCACGATTAGCCATTGTGCATAAGTATGTGACCTTAATCACCAATAAATAAATAAATAAATATTCAGCTGAGATGAGCTTGCTCTTTGTCCTCTCTGCAATTAACAGGCAAGACTGGTACTGAAGGTATAGTAAATAGATTGGAGTTTGTAGGTTATTAACAGGGTTATTCAGTTAATCCTTTACTCAACTCACACGATATCAAAATTTCTTATTTTAAATATTATTTAAAAACAAATTCATGCAAAGTCTATAAAACCATATCACGTGAGCTCTCATTAGAACGAGCTCGACGTCCTCGTTCTAATTTGGGGTCACACAATATGGTTTTGTTGAATTTTAAAAAAAAAAAAATTCATCAGATTTATTTGTAAATTACGCGGGTGGATGCGGCCGATTCGTTGGATAAAGGGTTAAGAGATATCCAGTTTAGGAGGTTACATTGTACTATTGTTAGTAGATTAATGTCGTATAAAAACACAGACAATAATATTGGTTATCCGTGCGGTGACCTACCTCTACCCCTACTTATGCTTCTTCCATCGCCAACACTACGAGCTTCTATTGTTAGGCCACTATTGAAAGCTTTTCCAACCAGGCCACTATTACAGAACTGACACTGCAACGATTAACCCTTTACCTAACGGGAAAAGCAGACGACACTTGCAAAAAAAATTCTTGAATAACTAATTTTTTTCATTTTTTGTCTCATAAACATAGGTTATGACCCCTCGTTGGAACGAGCTCGACGAGCTCGTTCCAACGAGGGGTCATAACCTATGTTTTTGAGAAAAAAAATGAAAAAAATAGTGAAAATTAATTGGCGATTTTTGAGAATAGCGCTGGCCGGTTTTTGCAGTTACGTTGGGTAAAGGGTTAACTCCTTGCTTAGTGCCTACGAACACCGTATTGCTTTCACTAATATTGGTCTATCCTCACTTCCCCAAGTGTCTGGACAGATTTCTTCTCATTAAACCAGACCTCAAACGTGTTAGTTCTTTTTCTTACACAGGGATAAAAGTATCATCAGCAAATCACTATGTGAGGACACACCACATGTGTCCCTTATCATATGGATATTGGGGGATTCAGTGGTGAGCAGTCAGAAGATTTTCTGTCGAAGATCAATTTTATGAATTTATAGATACCTGACCTGTTCCTCGATTTTGCCATTTAAGGGTAAAAAGTTCTATCTAAAGCTTCACCTCTCGTCCTTTTGGCCACTTTTGGGTATTGGAGAGTGTGTGTGTATGTGGGGGGGGGGGGGGGGGGGGGGGGGGGGTCGATATCACTATAACGTCACTAATGGGAATTAGTGGGTGTGGTTCTCAATTTTGTAGTATCAAACCGAAAGAGGGAGAATATTCTTGTATGAGGCACTACCTCATGCCACTTTGCCAGGTATTCTACAGTCGGGATTTCAAAGATATAAAACGGTGAGGGGCCATATGTGGAAATCATTGTTTTCTGACCGTCTTGGTATGGAGACTTTTAATGATGTCATACCATTACAAGTATTCTTCCTCAGACCGTAATCACATTCGCGAGAATCAAAGTTGTACCAATCAACGCTCGGAAAAAATGCCGTGAAATCATATAAGCTAAGATGCTACGAAATTACGGAACCGGGAATGGGTCGCTAGAAATATAAAGTGTCGTCAACCGAACTATGGTTGGTCCTTCCATCATTTAAGTCTATTTAGGCACAAACCTGTGATCACTCTTTCGGTTTCAAATTTAATTTCTCTCTAACTCTGGACACGTTAGAGAATGATATGTCCATTGTTTCACGGCACGGTACTTTCAGAGAATTGAATCAGTTAGAACGAAGACATGTATTACATTACATTCATGCCTGAGCTGCAGTTTTCTGGAAACGGCTGAGTATAAGCTTTTGTCTTCATACTGGATCCATTTCATTATTTGTTGTACGCTTCTGTTGTATTGTTCCATTTGTACTTGTATTCTTTGGAAATAATTCAGCTCAAGATGGATGTAGTTTTGAGGTGAAGCGATCCAAGTATATGTTCAGATCCCCATGAATCCATACCTTATTTTATTGAACAACTTGAGCCGAGCATTTACGCTTGGCTCAAGTTGTTTATTAGTCTGTGTAAAACACACAGACTATTGTTTTTGTACGGCTTCTTTTTCTTCTTCTTCTTCTTCTTCTTTTCTTCTTCTTCTTCTTCTTCTTCTTCTTTTTCTTATTGTCCTGTCTTCTGTCTTCTATGCACTTCTTTGTCGTCACGATAACTCGAAAACGAATCGTCCTATCTCGCTGATTTTTGGCATACTGGTGGACAGTCAAAAGTCCTCGGCCACTTATGTTTTTCAGGTCGCTAGTGCAACTGAGTATGGCCTAATCGGCCACAGGGCTTTCACAGCCTCCAATTTCCTGATACAGTAATTTCTCCCCAACCAATAGGATGCTATGTTATTCCCACTGGAGATCATGTAAACACCACTGGAGTTAGCTGTCACAGCTGTCAAGAAATCAAATGTAATCTACTAACCTTGTTATGATAATGGGATGTAAGTTTCTGGAACTAAGTTGAGCGAAACCCTTTACCGTGCAAGGAAATAGATTATAAATTATTCAGTTCAATGTTTCTAACCCTCTCAAGACTTCAATGTGGATTGCACATATTTTATTTCAGGCAGAATAAGGTTAACCCTTTTCATAAAACTGCACTGAATAACTGTAAAATTTGCTGAAACCTATCTTATTCAGTTCAATGCTTTTAACCCTCTCAGTACTTCAATGTGGATTGCACATATTTTATTTCAGACAGAATAAAGTTAACCCTTTCCATAAAACTGCTCTGAATAATTGTAAAATTTGTTGAAACCTATTCAGTTGAATGCTTTTAACTCTCTCAAGACTTCAATGTGGATTGCACATATTTTATATCAGGCAGAATAAAGTTAACCCTTTCCATAAAAATGCACTGAATAATTGTTGAAACCTATCACAAAACTGTCAGGATGCCGGTAACAATGCAATACTAACATGCATGGTCGACTGTACTGTTAACTGTGTTAGTGCTATGACTGTTTAAAACTCATTTGTTAGAGGAGTTCTATAGTCTTTCACTGCGCTCGGCTCGGTCTCACCGAGAGTGCAGAAACCTTTGGTGCCAAAGTGCCATTAAGAGAATGTCTCTGATTTGTGCCGTTCCATCCCTCCGGAGTGCAAAAGCAGTTACTGTCAGCTGAGAAACTAAATGTTTTTCGCTTTATTTTCTTAACATTTAATTCTATGTGGAATGGGACACCCTTTTAGTGTGCCTTCCAAAGTAAGGGATTCTTAACCCTTTAGCCAACATAACGGCGAAAACCGGTCAACATTATTCACAGAAACGTCTATTCAATTTTAATTACCTTTTCATTTTTGCTTGAAAAACATAGCTTATGCCCCTTTATTGGAGTGAGCTAATTTTTTTGAGGATTATTTATTCATTGGTGTTTAATGTCACATATTTCTGCACAGTGGCTAATCATGACCACGACAGTTTTTCAGGTGGAGGAAATCGGAGTACCCGGTAAGAACCACCGGGCAACAACGAGCAACTGTCAGATCCCCCACATACTAACTCCACACAAGCAGGGTTAGCATTGGTTGAAGACGGGTGCACCATCGATGTGCAGTACACTTTAGTACACAGCGCCACCATGCACCCACGTGGGATATGGGGTGAAATGTCTTGCCCAAGGACAGAGTGAGGACCTCACGCCTTGCAGCCAGCACCTCTGCCAACTGAGCCACTGCGCCCCCATTTAAAGGATTAAAATGGAGTATTTAAAGGGAGTATTTTAACCCTCTGAAAATCTTAATATGGGGGCATTATTCGGAAAGACTGGGAAATGTATTTTATTACACCTTAATGCATTTCTAAAGTTTATGAATGTATTTCATCACTCAAATTAGTCGGCAGAGCCAAAAATGTCCATTCCCGATTCGTGTATCAAACCCTTTGAATGCTGGTCACATATATGCCATTTCTGGTTTCTTATAAAAATGTTCTGATTCCTGTATGAATATCTGTAAATACTGCTAACGAAAACCCATTTCTGATTTGTTCAAAAATATTTTACTCCCGAAAAATAAGCCTCCATGAATTCTCTTTCTTTATAGTTTATTCCTGATACTTTAACTCTTTTCACACAGACTAGAATTTACTGGTGGCAGTAAATTCTGTTTCTCTAGTTAAAATAATGTTTTTATATCGCAATCTTCCTACCCATATGTAAATGCAGTTTTATTGTCACTTTCCCCAAACTGACCGACTGTCTGGTTAGTTTGTCTATTTAAAAATTTGGGGTATTGTTTGAGTAGGAGGCCAGTGTCGAACAGTTTTACGGGTGCAGGAAGCTGGAGAACCTGGAGGGAATAGACAATAATTATTATTCTGAAAAAAACCTAAAACGCATTAGTAAAAGTTCGGCTAAAAGATGGCTAATGAAATTTAAAATCACAAAATGAACTCAGCGTACGTTGTTAAACACTTTCTTTCTTCAGGATTGGACGGAAGAAAACACAAGCATTATTTTTCGCAATCAGTGGAATTTCATGCGTTATTGCGGGAGCCCTTCCAACCAGTGACAAGCAAGGTAAGTCACCACAGTTGAGGATGCAAGATAATAGCCGTTCGAGGACCACAGAAAAGTAGATATCGGAGTGGATCGGGAGTGTAGACAAGGGTATTACCCACTCCCAGGATTGGATTTGATTGAGGTGCAACACGAATAATGGAAAATTTAGCTTAAAAGTAGGTGACGTTATTTTCCATAGCGTGAAATATCTAAAAATGATACAATTTTTCATTTTTTGGTATTAAAAACTGCGAAGGACTGTTCATAAATACATATCGAGAGCAAAAAAGTGACAAATTATTATTTTGTTTAGATTTTTGATGCCATTGAAAATAACCTGTCCCCTATTTTCAAGCTAACGTCACATTATTTAAATGGCTTCTTAACCCTTTACCTAACGTAACGGCCAAAACCGGCCAGCGCTTTTCTCAAAAATCGCCAATTAATTTTCATTATTTTTTTCATTTTTTGTCTCAAAAACATAGGTTATGACACCTCGTTGGAACGAGCTCGTCGAGCTCGTTCCAACGAGGGGTCATAACCCATGTTTTTGAGACAAAAAATGAAAAAAATTAGTTATTCAAGAATTATTTTTGCAAGTGTCGTCTGCTTTTCACGTTAGGTAAAGGGTTAAATACTAGAATGCCATTGGAAGTGCTTGTTCACTGATGTAAGCGCTACCTCAGAAGGTACAGGAACCATCAACCCCTAAAACTCTCAATAACCTGAACGGCAGTGTCTTGTGCCCTACTATGTACAGAGAATGGGGAAACTATCTTGTATTGGGTTATGGACGGTGGTCAATGATAATTTAATCCTACAACCCTGTCAGTCTGTAGTTATAAATTATCAATAATCCTCTGTCCCAGTAAGGTGTTTATTATGTTGTCTACTCAAAAAGGTATCATTCAATAGATATTCTCCAATAGGTATATTATAAGTTACATGGCGTGTAGCTGGCTGATACATTTCCATACAAGGCGATGAGTGTTCATATCAGGTGAGGCGAAGCCGAACCTGATATGAACACTCAGAGCCTTGTATGGAAATGTATCAGCCAGCTACACGCCATGTAACATATTTATTATGTCGAAAGTCCATGTAAATCAAGCGATTAATAATTTTCTCCATAAACAAACAACGGCCCGGAATTTATTTTTCAGGAACCACTATTGATAGCACCGCGCAGAATCATGAACAGTAACAGGCACCGGTACGTGTAACCATGGTAATTGTAAACAAATCATCACTTTGCGAAGGGCGATTGCCGTACTTGTTTACAAATGAAACGAATCGCTGCTTGCCACTGAGATCAGTGCTGCTTGCCAACTCGGCATAATCTGGAGGCCCCTTGCGTACATTTACTGTTGTTACTACCTAAAAAGGACTATTCACCTCAAAAACCCGATCCAAACAGTGACTGAAGGAGTCGTAAAACAAAGAACTTTTCAGACTACAAATATTATCTTCTGCCCATCTTTTTACATATTTAATGTTTTAAATCACAAAATACGGTATCTTGAAAATATTTTCGGAACCTAAATTCTCTTATTTTGTTTTAATTCAGATTTTGAAAATTCGAAGTGAGGGGAATTGCATCAAAATAGTAATGGCGGCTACTCACCTGATATCAACTCAACAACCAAACACACACTTGACAAGACCTGTGTGTGTACCCAGACCTGTTGTCCAAGAAAGTCATACGCCTACCACTACCACCTTCAACCCCCCTTGGGGGTTGAAGGTGGTAGTGGTAGGCGTATGACTTTCTTGGACAACAGGTCTGCTTGAATCTACAGTTACATCCTGGTGCAAGTGCTTCAAGTGACAGGATAGTAGTAATGGTAGTATATTGTAGTGTCAATATTCCTTGAATAATTACCCCTCAAACTGTGATGTCAGTTGTTGAACTTGAAACTGACAGAAAAAAAAAATATTGCTGTGACCCATTTTGCTTCAAATGATTGCAACTGTGTTTGGGTATGGTTGCAGCCATTACCTTTTACCACTGAACCACTTTTAAAATGAAATTACGTGATGTTATGTGACTTCGAAATTAAATTACATTTTTGCTTTACAATAAAAATTTAATGTGAGCATAATACATGTAATCTCAATCATCCCAGACCAAAATATTTAGGAGGGCAATTTTTCGCTCTCCTTAATTCTTTCAGGAGGGCAGTAAGGAGAGCTAAAAAATCGCTCTCCTGAAATTGCCAAGCCTGAAGAGGAGTCACGCAATTGCTCAATAGCTCATTTGTTCGATAAGAGTCGAGTCGTCCGGGCAATGTCTGTTCCAGTCATTGCTCTTTAGCTGCTTTTTAGCTCATTTGATGAAATCATGGTCCGTGTTTCTCAACACCCCACTTACAGAATCAGTCGCATAGCTAGGATATCAACGTTAGGGGCAAGAGTAATATCTGGGGGGTGGGGGACATACAGAATATGATTCGCTGCATCATCCGAGCCATGCAGCAGAAAGATGTGGGCGAGCACAAGAGGGGTTGTCCCCTCTCATTGGAGGGGGTCCAGAGGCCTTTCCCCGGGAAAAAAAAATTGAAATTCGGGACAAGAAAAAATTTCCTTGATTCTGAGTCCGTTTGTGTCCATAATTTATAAGTTGTGAAAGACATCAACAATAAAGTCACAATGTTGACTAACAAGTTGTGAAAGGCATCAATAATTAGGCCAGAATGTGGCCTAATTATTGAAGACTTTCGCAACTTATAAATTATGGAAACAAACGGACTCAGAATCAAGTAAATTGCTAGATATTTACATTTCTTGCCTTATGTTCCCGTACATGGGGGGAAGGGGGGGGGGGGGTTGACTGAAATTGGGTGGGATGTGCCCCTTCCCCCTCCCCCTGCCACGTCACTCACAGAATGTCTTATAGGACATAAAACCCTTTTTCTGAAACGAATCGAAGAGTCGCAAGAGTATTTGCTCATTAAGCAGTTGCTCTCATGGCTCATTAGCTCAGTAGTTGAAATCACCATCCACGTTTTTTGGCATCCCACTTACATAATCCATTCTAGGTCATAGAATTCCTCTCTCTGAAATGAGTAGAAGAGTCGAAGAGTTGCAAGAGCAATTGCACATTGAGCAATTTCTCTCCTGGCTGTTCAGCACATTCGACAATTTGGAAAACACACGTATCACCAAAGGGAGATAGCTATGAATGGACCGAAAGTGGGTTTAATGGAATGGAGTGATCCGATTGGTTAGTTAGCTGTAGTAAAGGGAACTGATTGGATGATCAGAATATACGAAACATGCTAAAATTGTTCAAACTGAAATGCTCTTCTGTGGTACCGGAATATACTCCAGTTCAAATGAGTGGTGATGAGGCTTTGTTTTTTCTTCATCAAAGCATAATCATTAACCCTTTACACAACACGGATGATTTCAAAATGTATTATTTTAAATATCACTTTTTAAAATTTTTCGACGAGCTGGTTCCAACGAGGGGTCACATGATATGGTTTTGTTGAAATTTTTTGAAAAATAATAATTTTTCAGCTGCTGAATTTGCATATTACGCGAACGGGTGTGGCCGATTCCTTGGGTAATGGTTTAAAGTCCATCTTACAGACAAGGTAGCAATTAATTAAGTGAATCTTCGCGCCATCAGCTCGCGAAGTCCAGTAGATTATCGGTAATTAATTCATTAATATATTACCATTCAAGATAACAACAGGTGTAACCAGTTCATCCAACTTGATCATTGATAGCGTCAACCGCCCCTCCACCTCCCAGAGTTTTTCAATTGGACTTTTTCTGTAAATAACTGCAGGACAGTTTTAAAAAAATGCTAGTAGAACAAAATTTGAGGACTAAAAGTAATTTCGTACTCAATCGACATATGGCGCATGGCTAACAATTAATTTGAGTTATTGGAAGAGATTTACGGGAGAGTTAGCTCCCTTTCATTTCCTAAAGTTGACAGTAAATTTAACACAAAGGGTATAGGAATTGAAGTTAAAAATTTAAATTTAGAAATGTAGTGAATTTATATCATCGATGTGTGCATCATTTCAAAAACTTCGAGCATTATCTCGCAGAGTAGTATAAAATAACAAAAGATGGATTTGTTTTTTACAATTTCTCCCAATCAGTTTGGACGTTTGAATATTAATCTGTGTGCGCATCACGATATCTAAATACATAGACAGAACGCTATGTGTGTTTGAATCGTTGGGTGTTTTACATAACGAGTTGGGATGGCGTAGTCATATGACTACGCCATTTCTACGAGTTATGTAAAACACTCACCGATTCAAACACACATCGCGTTCTGTGTTTATAACACATTCCATGCATTAAAATTCATTTAAATAAACAAATATTAATTCCGATATTTAAAGCCAAAGGTGAAGAGTCCGTTTGTTTTGTTTGGAGCTGTACTAATCAAAAGAATCGATAAAACATAAAAAAAAGGAACCTTTTGGGAACCAGTGTTTGTTGAAATTCATATCGCTGTTTTTCTTCGGTTGGTGTCCATTTACGCCTAAGCATTTAATGGCTATTACTGTTGGTAAAAATATAAGTACAGATTACGGCACATTTGCAAAACAGCTGGGACAAACTTTTTTAAAAGAAGTTCGAAGCATGTCAAGATGTCCGAAGACTTACCGAAATAAAGTTGACCAATTTAGATATAACGGGATCCACAAAACCAGACGGCCACGGGACTGGGTTAATGTTGTGATTGAAAATGATTGTTTTTTTTATTATCTCACTTTTGGTCAACTAATCTTTTGTGAACCGACTTTATTTTGCTTTGGACGTTTTCATTTTCACACTACGCGACAGACGATCGATAACTGTATAACGAAATTAGGAAACTTTTCGAAGCCTAACCAAGGACTGTGAAGTCATTGGCGTAACTTATGATTCCATGGGAAAGAAAACAAACGTTGCTGGGAAAAAAGTTCCGGTTTGTACATCACCTGTTGAATACAGAAACATTTATGTCATAACGGCCATTCCGTTAAATACAAGGGTCTTAATGTTTAATGAATGTGTAATAAATACGCTGTCCTTTTCATTAATATAAATGCATTGGAGGTGGGATTTTTCATTTTTTTTTCCTGCAAAGAATAAAACCCTGCAGATTAATGTAAAAACACATTCGCTAAACAAAGAACCAATGTGGACTCTTAGTGTTGATAGGTGTGTTACTGATAGATATTCTTAATGGCGGATTATTTGTGAACTATTTGCCTCTAAGTAGCTTTCCATAAAAAGTCAAGTTTCCCCTTGTTACTTAAAATAAAAGAAATAAAACAAGAGACAATGCTGGAAGCTGTCCATTGTTTCGTTTCTTGGTAATAAGAAGGGGGGGGGGGGGGGGGGGAGGGTGGCGTTGCGGTAACTGGTTCTCGTCGGATCACCGAAGTTAAGCAACGTCGAGCCCGGTTAATCATTGGATGGGTGACCGTCTGAGCGATGAATTCGGACTCCCGCGTTGTGTCCTTGGGCAAAGCACTTAACCCCGATTGCCCACATGGGGGCACGCTGACGCCGTGTACCAAGGCGCACTGCACGTCGATGGTACGCATGTCGTCAACCAATCTAACCCTGCTTGTGCTGCAGTGCGGAGTTACAATGTTGGGGAGCTGGCAGCTGCTCGTCGTTGCTCGGTGGTTCTCTCCGGGTACTCCGGCTTCCTCCACCTGTAAAACTGTCACGCTTATGATTAGCCACTGTGCATAAGTATATGACCTTAAACACCAATAAGTAAATAAATAAATAAGGAAAGGGCACTTGAATTTATTTTCTTGTAATGTCACAGGTGTTTTCTCAACAATTATTTGATTCTTAATTGGACTAATAAGTTCAAGGGAGGTAACATTATCGAAAGTAGATTTTCATGACGAAATTATTCAGGGATGGGTAGGGTTGTGTTCGACGTACCTCGCAATATTGCTTTTTGATGTCGGAGTTCGTTGGCACAGTCTGCCTTCAACCAGTGCCGTGTGGCACCGAGTCTCACACGTGTCAAATTATTAGAATGGAACATCAGGATAGTTTGCTTCCCATTTCGACGCTACGCTGGCTTTCTCTAGACACGTTTCCCGTGAGAATCAAGTCCGTATAATCCATACAACACACCTAGAATCCACCCCTGAACGACTTGCAAACGCAAACTAGACATGGGTACAAACAAGTTAAAAACAAACGTAAATAATTTATCAATTTCATCAGATGAGAATGCGAAAACATCAGCGGCTGTGTCAGCGGAGGTCAAGATCAAGATGGGAATTTACTTGAAAATAGGCTTTGATCACCCACTTGCTCCTACTCACGCTCAAATATGGACATTCAAACACACAAATACACTCATAATTGCCCAATAGATATAGAAAGCGTTCCCCACTTGCCCTCCCCCTTCCAAGAGAAAAAAAAACCCTCCCTCCCTGCCTCCATCGGGGATTTGGCATCAGAACACTTTATGTGGCACCAAAGGATCCAGGTTGGTTAAAAATTTTGTACCAAACAATTTCAGACTACCGTGAACATTACTAGAGACGCGTATTTTCGGTTGGCGAAAACAAGTACTGGGAAATACCTGATATGTTACAAACATCTAATCTCTCTCTATTCAACTGGATTGCGCGAACGACAGCGAACAACTCAATCGGGCCTCCTCAAGATGGCGTCACAACAATCAGCGTGATCATTCCTATCACTACGTTTGATGACGTGAATACAGACGCATCTTAACTGGCAGAGAGCTAAATTATATTTGGTTGTCAAAATTTTTCCACATATCTTTGCCTTGTTTCAATTGATGGGAGAGTGCCCCAAGGCGCTCTCCTATAAAGTATAACAAGGCAAAGCTACACAGATTAAATAATTTCACTTCTAAGATAATATGAAGCACATTCACATAAAATGAAGCATTTAAGCTACAGATGGTGCACTTCAGAATAAAGCCCAAATGGGCTTCCAGCACTCTACCAGTTATCGACTTTCACATCATCAAACATCAAACGAAAGCCTAGAATAAAAACTATTAACCAAGCTACTGGGAGCGCGGTGGCTCAGTACAGTAGTTACGTCATTGAACTTCAAACCGAAAGGTCCGCGGTTCGATCCACATCAGGGTTAACTGCGTTGTGTCCTTGGGCATGGTACTTCATGTCGATTGCCCGCATGTAGGCACGGTGGCGCTGTGTGTGTACTAAGGCGTATTGCACATCGATTGTGCACTTGTCTTCAACCGTGCCAACCCTGCTTGTGTGAAGTTAGTACGTTGGGTAATCTGGCAGTTGCTCGCCGTTGTTCGACGTTGCTCAGTGGATCTCTCCGGGTACTTATTTACATTGCCGCGAACAATGTGCACTTTATTAACATATTAAGGAGAATTTCCGAATCGCTCCCAGGTCCCGATCTTGTCGAAGTACTCCCCCTGTTGTTCCCTTTTTTGCAAACAACACTGTTCAGTGTCAGCTGTCGAGATGGAAATGATAAAACATAACCTCAAAGATGCCATTTTCGTTGTTTTTCTTCAGTTTGCAATATTGGTAGTACTGCGACCACAAAAGTGATCTGTCTTGCGATCAGATCGCGATACACGGCTCGAGATCTTCTTAATAAGATACTACGAAATCAAACCGCATCAACAAAATAAAAACCTAAACAACCTATCAAGTCCGAATATGTGGTCTTGCATGTTTTTTCGACGGGTGAGATTCAACTGCTGGGATGAAAACGGACAGATAACTTCAACCGGATCGCAATCCATTAGAGATCCGGTCGGAATTCTCTGTTCGCTTTTTGTGGTCCCAGTTAGGGTTTAATACCAGGAACGGAAATTTAACGGCTCTGCGGCTCACGTTTCTGAAAGTCAATCACGTTACCGGGGAAATTCATAGACCATGGTATCAATGATTGCGTCATATAGCTCATGAGATTAAATCAAATATCAATTTCTTCCGAGACCAGTACCGCCGTTGGAGCCATTATGGTTTAATCACATGAACGAGAATTTCCCGGTTACCTGTTCTGAAAATCAGTGCAACTGCCTGGGAAATTCATAGGACAGAACCGGGAATCAAATGTATTTCCCGGGTATCGAGACTGATATTCACCGGAAAATTCCCGGTATCGAGACTTACTTTCAAAAACGAGAACCAGAAAATCCCCGTTCCCAGGATTAAATCCTCGTCACGGTACGGTATTTATGAAACCTTGATCCACCCATGTGAAAAGAGCGCAACCGGATAACAATGCTATCGCGCTCCCACGGAGACAGACACTGTTTTTTTCTATCACACTACTGTGACTCAGAAAGAAACACAGGTTAAGTGACCAATCACAGGTAGTCTGGGAGTGATTAAACTAGTTTGTAGAACAAGATGTAATTATCATTAAACCCGATTAACGAAATTAGCGAAATTTCTCATCTGATCTCTTTGAGCAAGACACTTAATTTCCCTTTAGCCATGCGGGGCACGGTGGCACTCTGTATTAAAGCGTACTGCATGTCGACGGGGGACTTGTCTTCAACCAATGCTAAGCCAGCTTGTGTGGAGTTAGTACATTAGGGGGTCTGACAGTTTCTCACCGCTGCTCGGTGGTTCTCTCTGTGTACTCCGGCTTCACCCATGCGTAAAACTGTCCGACGAGGTGACCATGGCAGTCAAAAATGTCGTTAAACACCAATAAATAAATAAATAAATAAATAAATAAATAAATAAATAAATAAATAAATAAATAAATAAATAAATAAACTCAAAGGTTCGAATATGAGAGTAGGACTTCATTCTGATAATTCATCTTATAACTCTTATTGTTTCGAATATAAGGATGTATTAACCCTTTGAACCCCCGTTTCCGGGAATGGTATCGCCTTTGTGTACACTTACAGCGGGATGGGCCTGTCCAATATCAATTTACAGGGAGGAGAAAATAATAACTGCAGTCTGCAGCCGTCGGGCTGCAGACTGCAGTTATTATTTCATCATCAGTGCCCCGTGTATAGACCTCTTACAATAAGATAAAAATGGGTCGAAACTGTACCTTGGCCCAAAAAATCGGTCTCACGGGTTCAAAAGATTAACCTGATAATAATTCCTAGGTTTTGGTATTGAATAATGCCTTCCCACAATACCCAAAATATTGTTTCGTTCCAGAGAGACATACCAGCGAACAACGACCAGCGGAAATATCTCACCAACGACCTATTTTGAATATATTTTCAAGCAATTTATATTGCGATTTGTCTCTATTTCAACGGATTTGTCATCCTAATAACAAATTACAGATAATGACATAACTAGAATGATCAAAGTGGTTTGCTACTTTGACTCCTGCTTTTCTGTCAGTGTCAAGAATTTCAACAATATATGATCATTAAAACTTTTTTTGTGTAATTCGTTTGCTGATTTGTGGTATTCGTCACTTGGGCGGCGGTAACTCAAACTCGGCTGTCGTGAACAGTCGGATAAAGCAACAGTCGGCTGTAATTTTCTTAAGCGTACGTTTTTCCCTTGATGCACTCTAAAACAGTTGGGTTAAAAAATACCCCAATCAATTTGGTTCACATTCACTCACCCCAGATGATTTGGGTTGATTTTCAACCCAAATGATTTTAGAGCGTATGCATGATACAATTCGATGATACACACCGAATCGTGTATAATAAATAGTCCATCTGTTGGGCGATTCTGACAGAATCAGTTTTTTGCATATCACATTTGCTAGACACGTGACCCGATTGTTTACTTGTTCCAAGTGGCGACGTACAGCTGATATTCTCGGTTATTCGCAGTGTTTACATTGCCGAGTCCCAATTCTGCACCAAAATCTTGATTTGCCACCAAAACACCTCCGATTATTGAAGAATTTGGCGCAAAAAATTGTTTGTTCTTTTGAGGAAAAGACTCCACAGTAGTGATTAGGACTGTGGATAATAAAACAAACAACATTATTTCTGGCAATTTAAGCGAGACAATCAGAGATTTTCACGAAACACACTGTAACTCTGTAATTGTATCAATAAATTAAGGATGGTTGGTCCACATGATTGACAGATAGAGACTGAGGTGACCAACCAGTATTCAGATAGCACTTTACATTGCCACTTCTCAAGTCATGCCATTTACCATTGATTGGTAATCAAGCTTTCTTTAACAGAAGATGATAGATAAACCTTCAGCTTTACAATAGACAAACATACACTACGCAAGAGATCAATAAATGTACAGTATTTCATGGTAGTTAAGAAACTATTCTATTATTGTATGGGCGCAACAATACATGTACCCATATTCTGTTTGAGACGTTATTTTAGTCACGGACGCAGATACAGTACAAAGCGGATGGAAATGCCCTATCCACTCCCGACACACACACAACAATGTTTTATCTGCATCACTGAAATGAGTTGTTAATGCTGATTTTCGAAACGAAATATGGTGACTTACTTTTTTTACCTGCACTTTAGCCCCGAGTGTGACCAATCTATATGTTAGAAATAAAAGCACCCGGCACACATCGTTTCCCAAATACACAAAGTTAAACGGAAATTCCCTTGCGATCTCACACTCCCCAACACCCGCCATCTATCGAGTCTTTGAGGGTCATTCTCAATCAGCTGTCTTCGTTATCCGGAATGTAAAGGACATTTGAAAGTGGCTTGGTTCAACAAGGCAGTCAGTATCCATTGTGATTGAACAGGACATAGCCATGTAACTTTCTGCCTACTTCAAACCAACCGATATCCCGTAACACTGCATGATTGTCAAAGCGGTGACGCTGTCCTTACCACTGCTATTGCTATCACTACTCCACAACACCTGTGTACTGACGTTACCACTAATGGTAGTAGATCCCCAGACCACCCAAAAGTAGAAAACTCTGGCCTTCGATAACACTGTTTTGTATCGCGTGCCTAGACACTACAAAATGTGTATACACTGTGATACAAACACGTAGCCCATAGGCACATTTGGCAACATGGTGCGCTGAAGCCCAGTCGGAGCTAAATTTGGAACTGAAAGTGGGAAGTAGTATACTACCTACCCACATGTCGATGTAGATCATAAAAAGTGACACATTTAGTTGATCCGGCAAAACCTCGTCAATTGGGGATCGTTTAAACCCTCCTTTTATTTTTTAATGATGTATGGTTTCGCCTAACTTTTCACAAGGATTAGTAATCCGATTAAACAGGATAGTAATCCGATTAAACATATTAATAACCCGTTTAAACAGATTAACTAATCGTTTAAAGAGATAAATAATCATATTAAAGGAATGCGTAATCCTTTTTAAACGGATTAACTATTATATTTAAGCCGATTACCGAACCGATTAAACGGATTAGTAATGCGAGTAAACGGATTACCGATCCGTTCAAACGGATTGCTGGTATAATGACACGTGGCGCTTCTACGAAGCCATAAGAAAGAAACCTGTATAAGGCGTTTTGTGATGCCTTTATTTGTCACTTCTGAAAGTATTTCCACATTATGATCACAACAACGGTTTCGTTTAGTTACATCATTACTTTTAAAGGGGAGCGTGGGATTCCCGTGCTCCAATTATAAGTTCTATTGCAACAATGTAACGCGTGAGGCAAACAAGCGTGCCGATAAGCCGACTGAATCGAAAACGCAACAGGCAATCATTCTTTCATTTCTGCGGCAAGTTTCCGTCATCGTCTCTTCGTGAAAAAACATGAGTTACCCGATTCGAAAATATACAAATCTGGAAGCCAATTAGATGCCGATCTCAAACCAATCCATCGATGTCGAAATTTTCCAGGGCCCCAGTCTCGTTCTCGATCAGCTCGGTATCTTGTCTCAAAGCGTTTGCACCTGTAACAAGGGGAGAGATAAGTGCGAGAGCGGTCGAGGTATGAAGGCCATTTAACTACCAGCCTCGTTTGATATTCCCTTTATACCTCGACCGCTACACACCAATGTGTCCAAGTTTGGGGATGTGACATCCGTTACTTATTCCCAGCTCCTTATTCGACATTCTTTACCAACCGATAAAATCGGTTGATAACGAATGTCGAAAAAGGAACTGGGAATAAGTAACGGTTGTCACGTCCGCTCCAAATTTTATGAACAAAATACTGTGAAATCAATACCGAATCAGGAAAGACAACCGCACAAAGCATAGAAGATTCAATGTTTTCGGATCACGTTTGACTTGCGAGATTGTGCTGTGCTTTAGTGAGGAAAGTGGACACAGAATCTCAACCAGATCGCGATCGCTCATTCCGATTGAAATTTTTGTCCGATTTTGTAATTATAGAAGAGTAGTACAATTACCTGTCACAAATGATATTCACGTGCATGACGGGGGCGCGGTGGTTCAGTGGTTACGTCGTTGGACTTCAAACCGAAAGGTCTACGTTTCGATCCCCGCCAGAGGTAAGTTATGCCGAAAGGACATTTTTACGGATACCCTTACGTCAGATGTGCATGCCCTTACAAATGCAGAATGTAATAAAACTTACACACATTGCACTCAAAGTCCGAACTATATATATTTAATGATCAGGATAAATGTAATAAATCTGCGAAGTGGTTATTAACTAAATATTCAACGGCAAGCTCACACGCCACCAGTCTAATACTGTAGGGAATTCAATGTTGTTATTGTTTGGAATAAAGCCGACCAACCGAAATATTCCATCCGATTGAAACTAAAAGATACCATAAACATTTATTTTGTTTGAATGAACGCAAGAAATGTTTAGAGGCATAATTTGGCCAAATCTTTGATGACTTTGCCATTATGTATAAAAACTCACCAAAGCTGTAGATTTTTGATTGCGCTCCGTAGATCCAGTGCACATGCTAATATCTGGATTTGTTCAGTGTGAAATAAATTTATATAGATTGGATATCAAACTGGAGCTAAAATATCTGTACATGCATATCTTTGTGAGTGCAGGGACATCACGTTGTATCAACTATCGTCTGCGCACAACGTCACGAAAAGGTGGTAAACAAACAGCGAGTTGCTTTCCGAACACAATTAGACTGGTGACCTGGGATTTTGGTTCAAAGGATGAGTCTTTCTCTTCTGCCAATCGCTACATTTACCATTAATAAGTAATAGGAAATCGGTCCCGTATATATGCACGATATTCGGAAAAATAGTTTAAGGAGCAAATAGAAAACTTTTCATGCGATAGTTACATTGCAGTCAACATATCGTACTCGGAAGGCTGAAGTTAACAAAAGGGAAATTAAAAGTAAATACGATTTTACATAGGTACATATCAGATATTACGATTTAGGGGATATTTGTTTCATTTGCTACTTATCATTTCTAATAACATTTATAGGGTGTTATGGGAGGCAGAGGACAGCTTTACTTGGGAATAGAGTAGGGAACTTTGACATACTAGAGCAGCCTGTGGCCATGTACGTTCCCCGCCCTCTGACAAACACCTTTTCCACTCAACCTTATGGTTTTATCCCTCCTTTAACCATCATAAATGCAAACCATAGGCATCAGTTACCCGCCCGTTTATGTGCAAAATAACCTCTTCTGATGAATTGTTTTGATTTCGCTCATACGTCTTTATCTTCGGTCGACATACCCAGTTGAGGAGATTGTGGGTATGGATCACTGGGTGTATTCTCACTTTGCCAGCAGACTGGAATAAGAAATTTTCACACCTTTGCTATAGTCTACATTAGTCTTGGTGATAGATGTTCACAGTCGTTTGTCCTGTGTTTGTTAGCAGTGTTTACTACGAATCGGCGATAACTGGTAATTGGCTGGCAAGCACAAATGTGATAACTTACTTTGCAGTCATCATCTTGAGGGGAAAAATTGGGAAAAACGGCGAAAAGGAGTGCCAGATATGCAATTTAGGCATGGTGGAACACTTTTGTCTAGAATACCCAAAATACCAGTCTAAAAGAATAAGATTCACTGGGAGTATAATGGGGAGGGGGGTGAGAGAATGAAGGACATGTGGTTAGTGAGAGACTCAAAGGAGAGGGTTAATATGCTAATCGGAGAGATTGGGAAGAAAAGGGGCAAGGGGTGTCATAAAGCAGTTCGTCTCCGAGTACTGGGAGGAGAGAAGAAGCGTGGGAATAGGGAGGCAGATGGGAGTACAGGGGTAACCAAGGCCTTCTCATACGAGAACCGCGACAAATCAGCGGCCGGCCAAAGTGTTATTATTATTATTACAAAGATCTGTTTACATGAGGGCTAACATTTAAATTTCAGCAGAGCAAAATCTTGCTCTGTTGGCCAAAAATGGAGTGCATTGGTTAACCCTTTGCCTAACGCAGACGATATCAAAATTTATTATTTTAAATATAATTTTTTTTAACCCTTTACCCAAGGAATCGCCGCATCCGCCCGCGTAATATGCAAATTCAGCATCTGAAAAAATATTATTTTTCGAAAAATTTCAACAAAACCATATCATGTGACCCCTCTTTGGAACGAGCTCGACGAGCTCGTCCCAAAGAGGGGGTCACATGATATGGTTTTGTTGAAATATTTTGAAAAAATTCAAAAAATGATATTTAAAATAATAAATTTTTATATCATCTGCGTTGGGTAAAGGGTCAAATTTTAAAACCATATCATGTCACCCCTCATTGGAACGAGCTCAATGAGCTCGCTCCAATGAGGGGTCACATGATATGGTTTTGTTGAAATATTTTGAAAAATTTAATTTTTTCAACTGCTCAGTTTGCATATTACGAAAGGGGATGCGGGCGATTCGTTAGGTAAAGGGTTAAATTCACAATTGCGTTATGAAAAAGGGTTTAAAATTTTAAATTCAACAATATATCGTTCTTTGAGTACAAGGCGCTTTGGTATTGAAGATGGCGCCTTGTTATACTCAAGGGACGATATTTATAAATAAATATATATATTAATTGGTATCCCTTTTATATAAGCGCAAAATGTGTATAAAAATACATTACAGACTATACTTCAAATCTCTATTGTCTTAGTTATTAACTCATTTTTATGAGAACAATATCTGCTGGCAAAGTGAGAACACCCCGGGTCAACATATCCTTATAGCCATTTACATTTTCGCACTGTTCTCGAATGTTTTATGGGAATCTGTTTGAACAGATTAGTAATCCATTTAAACAGATTTGTAATCCGTTTAAACAGATTAGCAACCCGTTTAAACAGATTACTTAATCCGTTTAAAACAGATAAGTAATTCGTTTAAACGGATTATTAGTCCGTTTGAACAGATTAACTTCTCGGATTTGATTGGCTGATCGTCACGTGGTCTGCTATGACGATTTAGTATGTGACGCAGTGAGGTCTCACCGCACATTCCACATGGCTTTGAGGGTTATGGGCTATGAGATGAGGCCTCAGCGCAAAGCCCCCATGTCGTAGGAAAATTGATCACTTATGATGGCCCGATAAGTGACTGAGGCGATCACTGCTGATCAATTCACCCAGACATGGACATTGCAGCTGTGTGTTGAGGCCTCATATCTACGAGAGATGTGTGTTGAGGCCTCATTTTGTCCTCTCCTGATGGGCCTTCTATACTCAGTCGCACTTGCCCTTCTGCCAGAACCCCTCTCCGGCCCTAATCTTCCCTCACACTTACAATGATCAGTGATCCGTAATTGCGGGACACGCAGTGATTACTTGGTGAGCATTATAACTCAGATGAATCAAAGAGTCGTTCAAGGAGTCACTCGCTGGGGTCAATCTTCGATTACTCATCGATGGTATCGAGTCGTTCGAAGAGTCCCTTCTCGGGCAGCTCCGCACGGACTCATTTGTAAGAGTCGTTCGAGGAGTCTCTCCCCAAAGGGATTGCTCTCCAACTTTTAATGATATCTAAGCGATCATATGGTGTCCCACAAACACGGATCAGTGATGACCAATCGCCAGGGCTGTGAGTGGTGACCTCATTGAGGCCTCTTTTGGTGGGCCTTTATTCTCGTATGGGGTTCTGCGATGCCGGCAACCCCATCTTAGAAGCTCTTGCGTTCCCTCTCCCACCCTCCATTCCAAAGGGGACCCGATATCCCAGCCTCCAGTATTTGACCCGTGCATCCTGCCTCAGCAGCCCGACCAAGAGCGACACTGTCGCCCTTCATCTTCCTCCAGAAGCCCTTCACATCCCTATTCTTCCCAAGTCCAGCCAGCCCCCTTACCCTAGCAGTGACCCGGCGACCTTATCCCAGAAGCCATATTCTCCCCTAGTGACCTTCTGAAGGACCTCTTATACACATATAGCGTCCTTCGATGGCGAGAACCATATCTCAGAAGCCCTTGCTTTCCCTTTCCCACCATCCATTCTAAATGGGATCGGATGGGATGACCTAACCTCCCGTATTTGACCCTGGGACCTGCACAACGGCCTGAGCATGAGCGACACAGTCGCCAATACTCTTCTTCCAGAACCTCTCTCCGGCTCTAATCTTCCGCACTCTACCCAAACTTCCTCACCCAATCAGTGACTCGACGATCTTATCCCAGAAGCCTTAGCATCCCCTACTTGCGCTAGTGATTCACCAGCCATTCTCCAGCGTCCTGATCAAGAGCGACAGAGTCAACCTTCTTCTTCTAGAAGTTCTTGAGTCCCCAAGCCCGAAGAGTTGCTCGACAGGTCAGCCACTGATGAATAGTAGGGGGTCATTGAGAATCACTGATCGTTAGGCATTTGGTGATCGGTGATCAGTGATCCGTGATCGCAGGACGCCCAGTGGTCGCTCAGTGATATTAAAACCCAGATGAGTCAGAGAGTCGTTCGAAGAGTCACTCGTCTTGATCAGGCCATTTGTGAAGGGTACTGGGGTCGAACATTGGAAGCTAGGCTATCCCCCCTCCCCCTTCCCTTAGAATGGATGGTGAGAGAGGGGAAGCAATGGTCTCTGAGATCGGATCGCCCCAAGGCCCCATTTTAGTATATGACACCCATCAGAAGAAACTTAAATGAGGCCTCACCACACAGCCCTCATGGCTGTGAGAACTATTAGGACTATAAGGGCCATGAGTTGATGCATCAACTCACAGCCGTTTGCAATATCCATAGTCAGTTTGAAAGAATGACCCCGTCCCACGCAAAATAGTCAGAACAAACCATATGACAAACAACCAATCAGATTCTTAAGGATAGTATCTTTAAACGGATTGCTAATCTGTTTAAACGGATTACCAATCTGTTTAAACGGATTACTAATCTATTTAAACGGATTATTAATCAATCTAAACGGATTACTAATCTGTTTAAACGGAATACTATCAGAACAACGCATAGCGCTTCGACGTTGCCATACATGTTTAATTGATGGGGGTGTCCAACAAAACACTGGGCATATGTTCGTCCAGAGATAATCCAATCGAATAGAGGTTGCGGGGGATCAAGCGTGAGAAGCAGAGGCTTCTTATGATGGGTCACTTCATAAATAAAGCACTTATACCCCCCCCCGCCCTCCAAGACACTAAGCCAATCATACCCCCCCTCCCTTTCTTTCAGACAATCTCGTTTTATAATAAAGAATAGCTAACCAAGAAATTTATTGCCCAATGCTCAATATTTCACCAAAAATTCAGATTTTTCTTCAACATTTGCACTCTGAGGTACAGCGTTGCGTTTCCATTTAACGAATTTTGAATTATCTCCAGCTGAAAGGCATCGGAGAACTTTATATCCAATGTACGCACGAGTGGTAATAGAAATCATTCACAGTTTGATAATAGAATGATTGATGTTGACAAATATAACTTTATGTGTTTCAACAAAAAATTACTTAATTACTTCGAAAGTTTTGATTCGCGAAGAAAAATATTCCTAACATCATTAGAGTATGCGAGCTTGATTATATTCTACTCAAAGTTTGCTAAGCACCAAATATTTGACACATCATTGTGAAATTTGCTTGTGACATATTTGCGAAATTTTTGGTGGATATGATTGAGGAATGTATTGGGATGGTCCACAGTGTTTTCATTAGCTCTCTTGACAGGCAGACTTTTCGTAACAGTCATGGAAAGCATATACCCCTTGATTTTCATGATGTTTTCGTGTACTGTCTACATGTACATGACATGTGTAGGGTATTCAATTTTCATTTCAACACAAACCCTTGTGATTTAATGATTGAATATGACAAATGCAAATGTAAGAAGACATTTGTCTGAAGCAGAAATGTGGCTGGCTGTCGGGATGGTGGAACAAGGGGCTACCCATCGTCAGGTTGGTGAAGCCCTTGGTGTGCACCATTCGGTGATCACCAGAGCCTGGGCAAGATTTCAACAGTATGGCACACCAGTCAGACGGCATGGTGCTGGCAGAGACAGGGCAACATCTGCAGCTGAAGACCGGTATTTGATCATTCTGGTCCGTAGGAACCTCTTTGCCACAGCAACCCAGCTTCGCAGTGACCTTCAGAATGCACCCGGCGTAAATGTTTCGACGCAGACTATCCGGGCAAGGTTGCACGAATGTCGTCTCCGATCGAGAAGACCATGCATTCGCATTCCGCTGTCTCAGAACCACCGCTAGGAACGATATGAATGGGCCATGGACCACGTTGGATGGACCAGAGAAGATTGGCGACCTGCCCTTTTTTACAGATGAGCCAAGGTACTGCCTAGACGACACAGATAGGCGTTCTAGGGTATGGAGAAGACCAGGAGAGCGATTCCATGCAGCCAACATTGCTGAGCATGATCGCTATGGTGGAGGGTCAATCATGGTCTGGGGCGGCATCAGCAGGGATGGACGTACAGAGCTCTGTGTCCTTGAACGTTGTACATTGACTGCACAGCGGTATATTGATGAGATCATGGATGTCCACGTCAGATTGTATGCGGGTGCAGTGGGTGATAGATTCATTCTGATGGACGATAATGCCCGTCCTCATGTTGTCCATGCTGTCGGGGAGTACCGACAGAGGGAAGGAATTGAATGTATGGACTGGCCAGCAAGATCCCCTGACCTCAGTCCAATCGAACATGTCTGCAATGAGTTGCAGCTTGCAATTTCAGCCCGTCCAGTCCAGCCAAGAAGTGTCCAGGAGCTTGGTGCCATGCTGGTCCAGGAATGGAACAACATCCCAGAAAGGACCACCAGGAACCTGATTGGGAGCATGAGAAGGCGCTGTCAAGCTGTAATTAACACTAATGGGTCTCATACTCGATATTGAACCCATACCAGTTCGCTACGTCAACGTTTTGGCAAATTGAAAAATTTCCTTTTACCAATAATATCCATTTTCCATGGTTATCGTATTCAAAAGCTAAAAAATAATGTCAAACACAAATCAAATCTTAGTTTCTGTACTTAAATCATTAAAGATATAATTAAATAAAAACTATATACACTTTTCATTACAATATTTCAACTAAAACATAAAACAGGTAGTTGGATATACTTGGTGCTTAGCAAACTTTGAGTAGTGTATATACCTTTGTTCACCCCTATTATACCCGTCACTTTTGATAGCGAGAATTCGACTGTTTTAAAAACATTCTTCTTCTACGTGTAGGTAGAAATGAGAACCAAACATTTACAACGGAAGAAACATTACCAAAATAGAGGGACTATCATCGAGCTATGCGTGAATATGGGAATAGGGCTTTTATCTGGAGATCCTCTTTTTAAAGAACAGAAGTCATGACCGCTATTCTCCGCGAGTGTTATAGTTATAATGTAATGTACATGTTTTGTGTGCTTTGTTTGATACTCGTCTGGCTTATTTATTGTTTATTTATAGGGGTTAACGACACTTTCGACTGCCAGGGTCACCTCGTGTCAGGCAATTTTGCGAGTGGAGGAAGCCGGTGTACCCGGCGAGAACCACCAAGCAACGGCGAGCAACTGTGAAGACTCCTCAATGTACCAACTCCACACAAGCAGGGTTAGCATTGGTTGAAGACAAGTGCCCCATCGACGTGCAGTACACCTTAGTACACAACGCCACCGTGCCCCCAAGAGGGCAATTGGGATTAAGTGCCTTGCCCAAGGACACAACGCGGTTGCCGTAGGTGGGTTTCAGTACCGAGGACCTCTCGGCTTGCAGCTTGCATCTCTACTTACTGGCCACCCCGCTCCCACTCGTGTTGCTAAAATCATCGAAGCAGTCTACTGCCGACGCTTGCTACATGATAACCAGGGACATAGTAAAGGGTGGGGGAGAGGGTGGGGTGGGGGTGATAGATGTAAACCTGATTTGTCAGGACAACGATTGCTCTAGCGCCAATTGACTAATATTCCAATTACATGTCGAAGGTGACTTGATGATGTAGGTGGTATATTAGCCAGTTGGGATTATCGTTAAACAATTCAAGTCTTCTTGGACAATTGTGAGTAAATATACAAAATATACATGTAGTAGTCGTGACGCAATTTCTTATTTAATTAACGCATACCGTACTGGTACTCCCCAGTTGATGACGTTGGCACCTGCCGGCTCGAATCGGGAACTGTAGAGCTCCATTTGAATGACAGACTGTGCGTGTGCCACAACTCCAAGTATCAAATTCAAACATGTTAGAAAATATAAGGTTACTAGCAAGAGAGAATTGGTATCGTAGATAAAATTTCAGACTGAAAAAAAATATTGGGTGAGGAGCCCCCCCCCCCCCCCCCCCCCCCTTACAGTACGGCCACCGTTGACTAGTCACTTTCCACGGGTAATTAATATTTCCACACACGCAATAATATATTCGAAACACCAATTATAGAAATAATCATCAAAAATGTAATTAATGAAGCACCGGGTACAACCGGTGCTTTATTAATTAAAATTTGGATGTTGATGATTTGTATTACCTGGTAAACGCGGACATCACTGCCCACGCGTGAATTACACCCTGTCCATGGCGACGGCAATGTATTAGCGACGTTCCAGATGATAACGTATGTTACACTGTGCTGGTGATGAGTGCTTGTCAATGATTTATCTCATCTCAATAACACTCTTTCTGAGAAGTGAAGAATGCATTGTAATTATGTAGTGCTGTTGGATTAAATACGAATCTTATGTTTTTCAGATAGTGGATTAGATCTAAGTATTCTAGTAACCGCATTTGCTCTAATGGGTAGGTTTGTGGTATCAGCGCTATTCTGCATAAGTCTGGCATACACATGTGAGCTATTTCCAACGAATATCAGGTAATTTATAATATTATAATCTCACGTGACTTTTCCTTCCTCTGATTGACTGATAGGTACTATGCTATTTACGATAGTTTTACCTTTTGAAGTTCAAGTATGAAAATGATTTTCCCGTGTAACATCCTTGATGAATAGCATTGTCCTCAGGAGTAGAATCCTGATGGGTAACAAGCTTCCCTAGGTTTGCACGATATAACAAAATAATTCTTGTCTTCAACAATGACAACAGAGTGGCCATCAGTGGCGAATAATCCACTCGCTTTGGCGCGTGACCTATTCTTCCCCGATGGCCACTATTTTGGCAAAGTCAACACCGGGCTGTGAAATATCATAATTTGTTTTATTGTCATTCGTTTTTCTTTCCCCAAAACAAATCGTATTCCCAATCGCCGAAAAATGGTTTTCCACTCTCGGCATCGTATTCCAATCTCGACGATGACGGACTATTTTTTTTATTGTTTAAAAAGCGATTGAGTTGAATCAATTACGAAGTGTTGTTTTGAAAAAATAAATAAGGAGAAATTAAAAAAAATACAAATGTTCACTGCTTGGATTCGTGTACCATTTTATCCTCTCGTGGGCTGCGTGGATTATTTCACACGCCTAAAACATTGTGAAATAATCTCCCGCGCTCCCCACTCAAGGATAAATTCGTCTGGAATCAGAGCAGTGAACTATTGTCTATATACTGTTTTTATCAAGAGCCAATATCAACCATCTGAATTGTTGCTAAAGATGTTTTGAAGTAAATGCCTCAAATAACAAATTTGCCGACTGCTGAAGAATTTTAATTGCCGCACTAACATGTATTATTATTTATTTATTTATTGGTGTTTAAGGTCACATACTTATGCACAATGGCTAATCGTGACCGTGACAGTTTTACGGGTGGAGGAAGCCGGAGTACCCGGAGAGAACCACCGAGCAACGACGAGCAGCTGTCAGCTCTCCAACATCGTAACTCTGAACTCTGCACCACAGCACAGGCAGGGTTAGATTGGTTGAAAACATGCGCACCATCGACGTGCAGTACGCCTCAGTACACAGCGTCATCGTGCCCCCATGTAGGCAATCGGGGTGAAGTGTCTTGTCCAAAGACACAACGCGGTTGCCGCAGGTGGGATTCGAACCGAAGACCTCTCGGCTTGCAGCCTGCACCTCTACCAACTGAGCCACACTAATATGTATAAGCTACAAATGTTATTCAACAACGAAAACCCCAAGATAATTAAAAACCTTGCCATTTTATTAAAAAGCTAAATTTAATTCTGAAACCTTCTCGAGGCTGACCTCAGATTTCTCGTCAGCCGTACTTACCAGCAAACAATAGTTAACCCTTTACCCAACGTAACGGCCAAAACCGGCCAGCGCTATTCTAAAAAAAAAAACGCCAATTAATTCTCATGATTTTTTCATTTTTTGTCTCCAAAACATAGGTTATGACCCCTCATTGGAACGAGCTCGGCGAGCTCGTTCCAATGAGGCGTCATAACCTATGTTTTGGAGACAAAAAATGAAAAAAGTAGTTATTCAAGAATTTGTTGTTTGTTGTCTGCTTTTCATGTTAGGTAAAGGGTTAACTAGCTGTGTGCTGGATTATGTTTGGAAGTCCGAATTGGTTAATTAAGAACAGAGGGAAGAAGACTCCTAATAATGCTAGAGCATGGCTTGCTTGTGGCTATGTGTGGCGTATGTCGGCGGGCTCCATGTAGGGATTGAGCTTCGCTCGTGCCAAACATGGATGCCGTCGACGACGTGTATACCTGGCTGGGCCGCGGGTAAGAGGTTCCTCTTTTTAGCTAACAATAGTGTCAGCACAATACCTGCTTGACGTAGCTGAATGTGTGTGAGAAGTATGTCAGGGGCTTTTGAGGGAACATTGGCAGGACCCCGCAGGGGGACCTCGGAAAGGAAGCAGTAGTATGTCAGGGGCTTTTGAGGGAACATTGGCAGGACCCCGCAGGGGGACCTCGGAAGGGAAGCAATAGTATGTCAGGGGCTTTTGAGGGAACATTGGCAGGACCCCGCAGGGGGACCTCGGAAGGGAAGCAGTAGTATGTCAGGGGCTTTTGAGGGAACATTGGCAGGACCCCGCAGGGGGACCTCGGAAGGGAAGCAGTAGTATGTCAGGGGCTTTTGAGGGAACATTGGCAGGACCCCGTAGGGGGACCTCGGAAGGGAAGCAGTAGTATGTCTCGGGCTTTTGGGGGAATATTTGGGGGACCCCACCGGGGTCCCCCGCAGGGGACCGTTGAAGAGAGAGTCAGAGGGGAAGTGAAGTAGGAGGAGATGTGGAGATCCGGTTGTAGAAACCACAGGTTTTTAGGACAATTAGCCTCTAGTCCCCACCAGCCCCAAATAATCCCCACCAGACCCCACTACTTCCCACCAATCCTCAAATTACCAAAACAAACAAACAAACCCGACTATATGTGATATGGATTCTTCAAGAATATTTTGCAGCACGTAGTGCAATAGGCCCGCCATACCTTTCACATAGCCCTCATGGCCTCATACGACTAAAAGGGCCCTACTTACGGAATCCCTTTTTAAGAATCCCTTTTTGGAATCCCTTTTTTCTGAAATGAGAGTCGTTCGAGGAGTCATTCGAACGAGCAATTGCTCGTTAGCTCATTTGCTCGATGGGATTCGAGTCGTTCGAGCAATATATGCGAGTCACTCGAGGTAAGACGGAATCCCACTTATGGAATCCCTTTTGGGGAATCCCATTTGTGGAATCCCTTCTTCGAAAACGGCTGTGGCCATGGAATCCCTTTTTTCTGAAATGAGTCTAAGAGTCGTTCGAGGAGTCACTCGAACGAGCAATTGCTCGTTGGCCCATTTGCTCGATGGGATTCGAGTCGTTCGAGCAATATATGCGAGTCACTCGAGGTAAGACGGAATCCCACTTATGGAATCCCTTTTGTGGAATCCCATTTGTGGAATCCCTTTTTCGAAAACGGCTGTGGCTATGGAATCCCTTTTTTCTGAAATGAGTCTAAGAGTCGTTCGAGGAGTCACTCGAACGAGCAATTGCTCGTTGGCTCATTTGCTCGATGGGATTCGAGTCGTTCGAGCAATATATGCGAGTCACTCGAGGTAAGACGGAATCCCACTTATGGAATCCCTTTTGTGGAATCCCATTTGTGGAATCCCTTTTTCGAAAACGGCTGTGGCTATGGAATCCCTTTTTTTCTGAAATGATTCTAATAGTCGTTCGAGGAGTCACTCGTACGAGCAATTGCTCGTTGGCTCATTTGCTTGATGGGATTCGAGTCGTTCGAGCAATATATGCGAGCCACTCGAGGTAAGACGGAATCCTACTTATGGAATCCCTTTTGTGGAATCCCTTTTTCGAAAACGCCTGTGGCTATGGAATCCCTTTTTTTTCTGAAATGAGTCCAAGAGTCGTTCTAGGAGTCACTCGAACGAGCAATTACTCGATAGCTCATTTGCTCGATGGGATTCGAGTCGTTCGAGCAATATGCCGAGTCACTCGATCGAGCAATTACTCTAAAGCTCATTTGCTCGATGGGATTCGAGTCATTCGAGCAATGATTTATCAGTAACTGCTCGTTAGCTTATTGGCTGCCTTCAACGGTCCCCTGCACCGGGGTCCCCCAAATATTCCCTCAAAAGTCCCTGACATACTACTGCTTCCCTTCCGAGGTCCCCCTGCGGGGTCCTGCCAATGTTCCCTCAAAAGCCCCTGACATACTACTGCTTCCCTTCCGAGGTCCCCTGCGGGGTCCTGCCAATGTTCCCTCAAAAGCCCCTGACATACTACTGCTTCCCTTCCGAGGTCCCCCTGCGGGGTCCCCCACCGGGGTCCCCCAAATATTCCCTCAAAAGCCCGAGACATACTACTGCTTTCCTTCCGAGGTCCCCATACGGGGTCTTGCCAATGTTCCCTCAAAAGCCCCTGACATACTACTGCTTCTCTTCCGAGGTCCCCCCGCGGGGTCCTGCCAATGTTCCCTCAAAAGCCCCTGACATACTATTTGTGTGTACGTGTGCGCGGGGTGGGGGTGATATGAGGGACTTGTGTGTTTGTGTTTCCCCTGACATCCCCAGACAGGAACACTCCCCTTTTTATTTTCGGGTACATCAAATTTACCAAAAGTAGGAAGCTTCGGGAGGATGGATGGCATAGCCCTGCCCCTTCTTTCGGTGGCCTAAAGGCGTACATGTATGAGTGCCGGGAAGAGGAGGGTGATAGAGAGAGAGGGGGAGAGTGAGGGAGAGAGAACGTAAACGACATAGATGGAGGGGGGAGTGGTGTGTGTACGTGTTTATAAATGTGTTACACTGCTGATATGTTGATAGGTTTACCACCGCTTATTATTGTGCTCTATTGATGACACTGTTGATATGTTCACCACCAAGGCCATGCCTTATTTTTTCATTATCTTTCAGTGTTCTGTTTTCTTTGTATAGAACTATAACGCCATTCATTTGGGACAAACAGGAGTTGATTAAAACTTTAAAACATCCATTCAATACTGTGAATGCTGTGTTCCGGGAGTAATTCAAGCGGAACGCATCCTATTTTGCGATCCATTTGTTATCTTTGACGATGCCGTATACCAGGAACATTTGCAAAGAGCGAAACTAGCCTTTTGATCAATGCACGGTTATACTCTGTTGTCAGTATTTATTTATTGGAGTTTAACGACACTTTCGACTGCCAGGGTCAACTCATATCGAACAGTTTTTACGGGTGGTGGATGCCGACCTGTTGTCAGTGACAGTCATTCGTCATTCAGTTCTCCTCACCGATTTACTGCTCATAATGGTGATGGAATAGAATCATCCGACCTGTGACATGAATAAAACAGTCACTGTTACATGTGGAATTTAACAGAAAGCCTATAAATGGGCCAAACAGTTCAGCTGTAATTTGAAGTTTGACTCGAGTCACGGTCGTGTTATTAAATTGTGACCTGACACAGCTCTTTCGACGGTTGTGAAAAATGTGAGCTTGATTTAGCCGAACTGATCCACTGTTCACTTACATACAGAGGTCAGGTACGGATATAAAAATTTATAATATTTTCGCCTATGTTACTACCTCTGAAAAGCCAGCATGTTAAATTTTAGTTTTTAACCCCATTATTTTCTCGTCAGATCACCGAAGTTAAGCAGCGCCAAGCCTGGTTAATCCTCGGATGGGTGACTGTCTGAGCGATCAATTCGGACTCCCGCGTTGTGTCCTTGGGCAAGGCACTTAACCCCGATTGTCCACATAGGGTCACGATGACGCTGTGCACGAAGGCGTACTGCACGTAGATGGTACCCATGTCTTCAACCAATCTAACCCTGCCTGTGCTGCAGTGCGGAGTTACGATGTTGGGGAGCTGGCAGCTGCTCGTCGTTGCTTGGTGGTTCTTTCAGGGTACTCCGGCTTCCTCCACCCTTAAAACTGTCACGGTCATGATTTGCCATTGTGCATAAGTATATGACCTTAAAGACCAATAAATAAATAAATATAACCCCATTTCCTGTGTAAAGCTTCTACTGCCGTTAAAAAAAATTACACTTAAAGTCGGAAGTTCATCCCACTTGACCTTTTACATGACGCAATTTGCCAACTTCACACTTCACGATGTTTCATTCAAACATACGACGTTCTGCGGTACTATCTACTTCGTGCAATGACTTATCAAGTTTAAAATACTTACAATTAAATATTTAAAATAAAATTTTAGAATTGTTAATAATAATTTGACTGAAAAAGAAAGGTAAATTCAAACAACTTTGACGATGTGTCTAGCTGTCAATCAAACATTAACGTGCAGCCGGTAGTACTGCCCACCGGTTCAGATGTAAACAAAACAAATCCATTTGTTTTCGATAGAAAGTACACTATTTTTAGTGACAAAGTTGATTATTTATTAAGAACATGGTATAGATAAAACAAATAGGTACAAGGGCCGGTAATCAGATTTAAACCACTGGTAGAATAAGGGTTTTAAGCACTCGGCAACCCTTATCCTACTCGTAGAATAAGGGTTTTAACCAATCGCCAATCCGAGTGGTTAAAACACGTATCCTACTCGTGGTTTAAATCTGATTACCGGGAGCGTGGTGGCTCAGTAGGTAGAGGTGCAGGCTGCAAGCCGAGAGGTCCTCGGTTCGAATCCCACCTGCGGCAACCGCGTTGTGTCCTTGGGCAAGACACTTCATCTCTATTGCCCGTGTGGGGGCACGATGGCGTTGTGTACTAAGGCGTACTGCACGTCAATGGTGCACTTGTCTTCAACCAATGCAAACCCTGCTTGTGTGGAGTTAGTATGTTGGGGAGCTGACAGTTGTCTGCCGTTGCTCGGTGGTTTTCTCCGAATACTCCGGCTTCCTCTACCCGTAAAACTGTCACTGTCATGATTAGCCATTGTGCATAAATATGTGACCTTAAACACCAATAAATAAATAAATAAATAAATAAATAAATCTGATTACCAACCCTAATACCTATTTATTCTATATATCTACTGGTAGTAGCAATGCAAAAAAACAAAACAATTTTGAATGGAAATCCAAAATTCCATGGTTGACATATCGTCTCTTCAGTTCAACAAGGCGCAATCAGCAATGCTTCAGCTCTCAATGGACGATATACCACCGATGGTCCGAACTGTCACACAATATCATGTCAGGTATGCTGGCGAAATGATGCGGGTTGCGCCACCTGAAGAAATTTTCAGAAGCGTTCATGCAAGTCGAAAATGTTTTCAAGAAAGTTAAGCTGTTATTCCATATCTATTCGAGGGCCAGTATATCTATCCAAGTTAAGAATTTTCTTGACTAATTTCTGAGAATTGAAAATTACTGTAAAATCATTAGAAAAACGATACATTTCTGTTTAGCCAGACAATTTGCTATTCAATACTTCATGAGTAAATTACTCCCTGGTCAAGTCTGAGGCTGGGTGGGTAACATGTCCCCCATGTTAACACCAACACATCTGCAGCTGAAATGTTAGCCCAAAGGGATGAGTATATAACGACATTATCGTAGGTAGCTTTTTCGGAGGATAAAGCAAGACCATAAATAAAGTCACCATGCAAAGCAAAGAGAGATATTGTAAGACGATACACTCTGTATAGTTGGGGCATTTTTAACTGTGTGCACACTAATGTCAATACCAAAACCTCATGAAACTACTGGTAATTTTACCAATTAACCAATTCTGTCTTGTGTGACAGAGCTCATGCTCTGTCAATCAAGATTGGATTGGTTAAACTCCAAGTTTCAGTATGGGAAAAAATTGCAGCGCCTCGCCCCCGTGTCTACTTCCCAGCATAACGAAATTTGTTTATGCATTGACATTGCTTTATGATATTGTATAATACCATGAGCCAGAAACTGTTTCTTTTGCTTCACGATCACAATCTTCCATCTCAAAGTCTGTTCATGGAGCAATGACCTTTTAATTTCTGATTTCCCCCTCCAGTTTAAGTACCCATACATGTTCCATTATCCTGAACACTGACCAAAACATATATTATTGTCTTTTGACAGCCAGGTTAATGGGATTCAGTTAGCACCAATTTACCGCCAAAATGAAATATGAATTCTCCGATTTTCCATTTACGACTGTCATATTCTAGAACACATGATACAAACGTTGTAAATTTAACGGTCTTGTGCAGATTGGTAATTGTGGCTTTCAAAACATAGTTTATGACCCTTGATTGTGACGAGCTCGTTTCAATGATTGGTCACAAAAAACAGTTTTGAACAAATAACGGAAATTCTATTTGCACAAGAAAGAAAATGTGCATGTTTCCTCCTGTGGACGAGTTGGGCAAAGTATAACATACAGGGCATGTTGTGTGTTTACCAGGGTTTAACTCCATTTTCGATAGCCAGAATAATATTGTGTCGGTCAGTATAGCAGGTGCAAGAAGTTCAAGTTCTCGGGGAGAAGTAATATTTACCAACTCAACTGAAGGTTGTTCAAATTCATGAATACGACAACTAGGTTGGTAATTGTCTTTTGTTCAATCAATAAAACGCGCGGACTCAATACACGGGAGGTATTCAAGTGACGTCACGTGAGTACTCGGTCCACTTCTCTCAGATATTTCAGGTTAGTTACTAACCCCCAAAAGTCAAAAGAACCAGGTTTTAACCACCAAGATGCCGTGTGACTCTTCAGTTTACAAAAACTGCACATACCAGGTTGGCATAAGAAGGCTTGTGTGTCATCAACGAGTTGCGGCTGCAAGTTGCACCACACTTGGGACAATTAGGAAAAAGTGTCTAGCGCAAGAAAGCAGATGGATGAGGTCTGTATAACCTTCGAGATACAGCAGCAGCGACTAACTGACTGTCTCTCCAGTTTACTATAAAATGGCGCTGACATGATTAGCATAAGAAGGCAAGAAAGTGTTGCATCAAAGTGTTACAGCTCCACACTGCGCAACTGCATCCCCACTTGGGACAATTAGGGCAAATTGTCTTGTCCAAGAAAGTAGATGACAGGGATCTGTGGGGAACCTACCACCTTTCGATCTGAAATTCAGTGCGCTAACCCATGAAGCACCTCGCTTCCCGACGAAGAGCAATTTCGAATTAACTACTAATTTAATGACCTCACAAGAGCAAGTCTCCCCTTAAGTGCAACCAGGTGCCATCTGTAATGCTTCAGTATTGCAGATAGCGCCTTGTTGCACTCAAGGGACGAAGTGTTACCTGTAAGTCATGTCAGGAAAACGGCGGTTATCGCTTCGTGTTGGAGCACTTCTACACATTGATATTGTCTTGGTAAGTGGAAAAGCGTGCTTGTTGAATAAGGACGTGTTGTAAGGCCAACAAACCCTCTACCTGACGGGTTTGCGGATGGCAGGCATGATTTGTGTCCTTTTTGACGGAAAGTATGAATATGGTTTCCTTACTGGAGCGTCCCGAATAACTTTTCCGATGAGCGGACCACAAGCTACGGGGTAGCCAGAAGAACAGTATATAGCGAAATTGTTATGCATAAAGGTGGGCAGATTCATTTGGTGACTCAGATGAGGAGTCATTGCGGTGGGCAATATTAACACGATCCAAACAATTCTCAAATCGATGAGGTGTGAATACTTTCATTAACATGACTACGAAGTGAAGAGAAAAGGTCTTTTTCTATTCTGATACACTCTATGAGCAGTTTAGAGATGTTAACCACACACTTGAATATTTTTATTTTAATAGAAGCATGGCGATGGGAGCATGTGCTTTTGTAAACAGGCTAGGTGGAATGTTGGCGCCCCAGGCTGTACTGTTGGTGAGTATATGTATTTTCTGTCTGTCTCCGTGTCTATCTGGTATCTATCTGGTATCTACTCACCAAGAAAACCCAATCTGCCTGTATACCTGCGGCAAATCTATTTATGTAGAATAATCCGTCCGTCCGTCCGTCCGTCCGTCCGTCCGTCCGTCCGTCCGTCCGTCCGTCCGTCCGTCCGTCCGTTCATTCGTCCCTTCGTTCACAAAATTGTGGCGACAGTTGTTGGAGCAGCGACTCCAAATTTTCAGCGTTTGTTCTCGGAGTTCTACCTAACTCGACCATGTCATTTGAAAAGCCAGAAACCGAGCATGTGGCCCGTTGGGACCCCACGTGAATGCGCGTACAATCTTTTCGAATTCGACATGACGACATGCTTTTCATGTGAAGTGATGAAGCAACTATTCATGAACAATGAGTGAAAATTTCATGGAAATCCTCCGAGAATTGGCTGATATATAGCGTTTGATGAGAGGAGGTAATTGTTTGAATTTGGTATTTTTCAAGCCGGTGCGAAGGAAGACGACGGGAATGGGTGCAGACTCTGGGAGTGTTCCCTCTCTGGGATAGGTACTCTTAAAAGTTGTAATTGAGTGTGACTGCTGGAGAGGTGGCTGTAAATGGAAGTAGCTTCTTTAAGACCGCCACCCAGGGATCCCAATACAACCTTTAAACCTAAGAGAATGGTCAGAAGTTAACCCTTTACCTAACATGAAAAGCAGACGACACTTGCAAAAAAAATTCTTGAATAACTATTTTTTTTTCATTTTTTGTCTCAAAAACATAGGTTGTGACCCCTCATTGGAACGAGCTCGACGAGCTCGTTCCAATGAGGGGTCATAACCTATGTTTTTGAGACAAAAAATGAAAAAAATAATGAAAATTAATTGGCGATTTTTAAGAATAGCGCTGGCCGGTTTTGGCCGTTACGTTGGGTAAAGGGTTAAAAGCCAAAAGAAATCGGCGGTGAGTAAGTTTTATGGAGGGAAAAGATTGATGAAAATTTGCAAATTAAAATAGCACTTCAGGCACACACGAACTGTGTTGAAAACGCTGAAGGCAGCGTCTTGAAATTTTCGGAACTTGTTCTACGAGGCCTGGCCGACATTTTAGAATCTGATTCGAGAGTCCGGGCCGCGTGGTAACACCACGCGTCGCGTGGAACGTAAGGATACTCTTCGTCCCGACTCTATCAGTTTGGAATGGACCTGGACAGTGTTGTGGACGCTGTAGAGGTGCGACTGAGTATAAAGTCCGAGTTTTGTGTGCCAAATTGCCCAACCGGCTCCTAGATATGATTTTTGGTCTGTATACCGTCCATGCCACCTGCAGTTTGTGCCGTTGCCATACGTTAAAATAGCCTTTTGTCATTTTCGCCAGTTTTGACCCAGATTTCAGGGTACCTTCTTTCACCACTAATGTACCGCTAAATCTAGTCATGATGTGTTTTCAGGTTTTTATATTTTCTGTTAGGGTATAAAATAATCTATCAATTGCTGACATTTATTTAAAAAATTGCTCCAGGAATTCCGAGATACAAGTGATTTGAAATAAGGTGTTTTTGGTTCATTTTTGGTTGTTGGTGCCACGGTAACACAACGATCGACGGAAATTTCTGCGAAAATTTATCGTAACCTTTATGGTCACGGTACATACTATGTACTTCCAAAATTTCAGCCTGCTAGCCTGAATAGTTATTGACATATTGCGCCAAATGCCTTAACTGACCACCTTTTGGAAAAAATTCTGAAAGCACGATAATACCTGCAGAAAAACCTTATGCCCCCCCCCCCCCCCCCGGCAAATAAGCAGACTCTGTTGTTTCAAACCTTTGTTAATTTCAGCCTCTAGACCTATTGACTGCAGAATTATGAAGAAAAATGTGCCTAGAAAGTAGTTCTTTTTACAAATCAGAACGTCGATCCTCGTTTTGACCTGGACCCTGAGAATATGTAAATTTGATTGTTTTTCGTTGTTACAGAGACTCCTCTTCTTTTTTCTAACACCTCTCACACTTTTTAGAATAAAAGTACAACTGGGTTTTGACGTTATTCCAAAACTCCCTATCATTTTGCGTTTCCGTGTTACCAACTAAATTTATCGAAAATGACATAGCCGAGGTCCCAGAGGACTTTGAGCCTATACTACTGTTAATATTTCACCATGCTGCTGTATAGAGTTACGGAGAACATTCGCCGACCAATTTGGATGGAAGAAAAATAATAATGAGAAGACGAATAATAATAAACATGAAATGTTCCATTTAACAATAACAATAAGTTTACACAGAGTGTAAGCTTAATAAACTGCACAATTGATTTTAGCGGTCATGTTTTCGGCATATTTATTTCTTGGTGTTTAAGGTCACATATTTCTGCACAATGGCTAATCATGAGCATGATTGTTTTACGGATGGAGGAAGCCGGAGTACCTGGAGAGAACCACAGAGCAACGGCGAGCAATTGTCTTCTCACCAACATACTAACTACACACAGGCAGGGTTAGCATTGGTTGAGGACAGATGCATCATCGACGTGCACTACGCCTTAGTACACAGCGTCACCATGCTCCCTCGTAGGCAATGGGAGTGAAGTGTCTTGCCCAAGAACACAACGCAGTTGCCGCAACTCTACCTACTGAGCCCCCCTCCCCCCTCCCCTCAATGTTGTTGGTAGAAACGTCAGGAGTGAAATATGTAAATTCATATAAATTAAGGCTTTTACACACTAATTGCAATGCTAGCGTTCAGAGCGCTGTTATAAAGTAACAAAATAATCGTATTCAAGTTAATTATTTTGTTTGTTATACAAGGTTCACATTTAAGGAGTCACAAAATATCAAAATTTGAAGACTGAGAAGAAATGTCATTACCAAATACTTTATTACAACACTTGTATCGCGTATAGCATGTTTAACTTTAGTTAGACCTTTATTAGAGGAAAAGATAGGTGTCATTTTCTAACCATTCGCCCGTGCATGCGTCCGTCCACCAGTCCATCCGTCCGTTCGTCCTTCCATCTGTCAGCTCGTCCGTCATCGTCCGTCCATGCAATAATACGGGACTTATAATTTTTTTGTTTTGCCCGAACAGGGATTATGAGCTTACTTGAAGATTATGGACTTACGTACAAATATTATGAGGTTAATGACTAAAATATGAGACTTAGGAGGCAAGAATCGATTTGTAGCGATTTTCGGGGTTTATGTTAAGGTTTATGGTCAATTAACGACTGGGGTTAGCGTTTCCCTATCTTCAGGTTTATCTTGGAGCATAACCATGTCTGTTTCCCCCAAAACGTCCGTCCGTCCGTCCGTCTATTTCTGTGTCTACTGACTATTTGTCTGTCTTTCTTTAAAGATGCGTGGATGAGCGATTATCAGTAAATGTGAGTATGTGTGTGCACCGGACGTTTTATATGTGCGTGTGCTTGATCGTGATAATGTATGTCTTTGTGAGTGAAGAGATATCACATTGTATCAATGGTCGTCTCCTTGTAAATTCCCAGGGAAAGGTGGTTAACAAACTACCCATAACAGCGTCGAATTTCGAACAGACTTAAACCGGTAGCCCGAGAGCTACATACGATAAGTCACCAACAACAATATATTTTGCTGTTCTTCACTGCACTGTTGACCATGCGGATATAACACTTCTCGACGAGAAATCCCTTCCATAGTTGCACTCAAGCAAATCGAGTTAGGATAACATTCATGTCTTATGGCTCTCGTGGTATCCTCGGGCGACTCGCTCCCGCCAGTACATAGCCCATTCAAACGCAAATGCGGTTCTGTAGATGTCATACGCACCCGTCTAAAATTAACTTTTGTAAAGTTGCAACACCCACGTATGAGGTAGACATTTTTGCACTTTTTCAAAATCAGGAAAATTTCCGTCGGTACAACAGCCCTTTCCAATATGAAAGAACGTTTTATAGTTTGATGTTCCTTGTTATCAGTCTATGTTACCCTTTCGTAATTTCTGTAAAAGCTCAGGTACTATAGATCAACAGAACATCTAAGGAGCTTTCTGTTGATTATATTATGGAGAAAGCATTTTGAATATTGACTGTCTTGGGTTAAAATATGGACGCTGGTTACATAATAAACAGCGCAGAAAAGATCCTCTAGATGGCATCTTTCCGAACGCATGACGTCTCGAGGGAAAGTTTTTACATCACCAAAATCCAAACACAAGCATAGTGTGCCGAACGTCTGTGCAATATGCATTGGAATTCGAATGTATTCCTTACCGAAGTTAAAAAACGGATTAATAATTGATGACAGCAAAGCGAATAATACTATTAATTCTTCTTGGATAGCACGGATATAAATTTACGTAGAATGAAGCAATAATGAAAACCATAAAATAAGTTATTGTGATGAATTGACGGTGACATGGTTTGAGGGTTGCGGATTGGAGCGTATGTTCAACCTCGGCGCGAGATTGAAACGTCGTTGATTCAACTTGTCCATGATGATTTATCTCTTCATCATGTTCACGTCTTATCCCTTATGTGATAAAATCAGGGGTCAGCGCCGACGTCAACACGTCTTAAAATCAGTTGCCTATAGTTTGAACTAGTCCCATTATCCGCTTTCATATTTTAAGGTATCCGAAGATCATCAAGGACGGAGTTCGTTGTCGGTATCGAGAGTATCAAGATGATGTATGTTTGTTTCTCGCAAATTAGCTCCTCAAGTGATGACGTCAAGTCATTCAACGCGGTAACTCATCCCATCGGTGACACTTGATGATATGAAAGTTGTTACGCTGGTACTATTGTAACAGCGTAAAAGCCCGTGCATCAACAAACAACCAACAAAAAGCCTGATACGAAAAAGGGCGACGTTTGTCAATAATAAGTAAAATACGCAGCAAATATTCAGTTTGCATTGCTGGGAACATGTGCACATCGTTAGCAGACTGTTTTTTCACAGACGCCAAAGTAAATTCTTTAAAAAGCAATAGACGATTATGAGACATCGACAAATGGAAAACTCTGTATTTTTCCAGCATTGTCTATTTATTGGAACGAAGGTCGCGGTGGCTCAGTAGTAGACTGTTGGACTTCTATGCTAGAGGTTCCGAGTTCGATCTTCGTCCCGGACGACCCGCGGTGTGGACTTGGGCATGGCACTTCATCCCGGTTGGCTACATGGGGGCACGATGACACCGTGTTCTAAGGTGTACTGCACGTCGATGGTGCACATGTCTCCAACCACTATAACCCTGCTTGAGCGGACCTTGAAGAGAGTTAGAATGTTGAGGAGCTGACAGTTGCTCGTGGTTCTCTCCGGGTACTCCGGCGTCCTCCACCCGTAAAACTGTCATGGTCACGATTAGCCATTGTGCATGAGTATGTGACCTTAAACACCAATAAATAAATAATATAATTGGAACGAGTGCCCTCTACCAACAGACTGCGTAGGCTAGAGCACTTTTCTGTTTGTGACCAATGAGCGTTCCAGCGATCCAGTTGTTGCGAGATCAGTGGGTCCAACTCAATTATCGGACTTTATCGGTCCTCTGCAAATAAGAAACTCAGACGAAATGAAACAAGGTTACCTTAAATTCTTCAGGCGATTATAGCTAAATCTTTTCAATAATTGATCAAACAAGTTGAAGTGATAGGTATATGTTTATCCGCTTTAGTGCAAAGGTAGCGATTAGCAACCAGGTGTACCATCGTTTTCTTTCATGGAACCATTACGATGTGAAGAATTGCACAGTTGGGAACCTAAGAGCCATGCGTCGAAGCACCGACCTAATTCTGCAAAGACTTCGACACTGCCATGACCTGAAAACAATCTGCCCTTAAAAATCCATCGCCTATGTTTGGATTCAATTGTCTTGAGTATTTCATTTAGTCAGAAAGCCAACCTTACCTTTGGTTCGCTTTTACGACCAACTGATATATTCCAGACGATTGAATCTAAAATCTACCGCATAGAATCATTCGCCTTGAATGAACGCTAGAAATGTTGCTCAGGCAAGACTTGATTTGATCGAATGTTTGATGACATTACCATTAGAAATGAAGAATCACTACAGACGTAGTTTCCTGATTTCGCCGCGGAATTCCAATAATCGTGATAATATCTAGGTGTTTTCAAGTCGAATTAAACACTTATTGATTGGAATATCTATAACTGGAGCAGAAAAAAAATTCGTATATCTATGTGAGTAAAATGATATCACATTACATAAACGGTAAACAGCGCGTAAATTTCCACGAAAAGTTGTTTAACCCTTTACCCAACGAATCGCCCGCATCCGCCCGCGTAATATGCAAATTCAGCAGTTGAAAAAATATTATTTTTCAAAAAATTTCAACAAAACCATATCATGTGACCCCTCGTTGGAACGAGCTCGTCGAGCTCGTTCCAACGAGGGGTCACATGATATGGTTTTGTTGAAATTTTTTGAAAAATTTAAAAAAATGATATTTAAAATAATAAATTTTGATATCGTCTGTGTTGGATAAAGGGTTAATAAGCAGCCCCATAACAGCGTTCACTTCCAAACAGAATAAGACCGGTGGCCGAAAGCTGGGATGGAACCGTCCATTTGAGAGTTCACCCAGATTTAATTGTCATTTTAAAATAGAGCAAACGTCTGAAAAAATGACAAATGATCTCCAAGTGCAGATGGAGTAACTTTGGAACTATTTGTTCAAAGTTTATTAATGTAGTTTAACAGAAAATCGGTCTTCCTATGAGGCAGCCAATAAAAGTATTGTATGCAGTTACCTCAGTCTACTACTACAAGAACAAGACATCTCGTTTTTCTTAGGCTTATTACAAAAACACACATCATTTACTATAGGAATTCCCAATACTAAGTGTTTGGGCATTCAAGTCATTTTATAATCTTTTTGCATCAATTTTACGATTTTCCTCTCGGAATGCCTATAGTAAATTTTTGGCATATACAGTACGTGGAGAGTGTATTATCACTAAATCACCCGCAGAGTGGAGATTCCACCCAAGCAATATTTGCGAATCTGTTGCAAAGCACAACCAGCAGCAGCAATGTTTCAGCCAATGGACCTCCGGGTTAAACCCGGAGGTCCATTGGCTGAAACACTGCTTGTGTTTTTTGTCGATATTAACAAAATTTGAAAGTTATAGCTTGGGTGATAACCCCACTCCGTGGGTGATTTACTTACAATCCACTCTCCACGTACTGTAATGACGTTTTGGGGTACATTGCATACTTTAGTAGATGTTTTGACAAATTCTGATGAATCAACTTGAATCGCTTAAATTTACAATTCGGGTTAAATTGTCACCACATATCTCAAGAAATGTCTTAGAAACCAAAGCTTCAGGCGGCAATTTTGTGATGAAGAAATAAATAATTTGTTGGCCTTCCGCTTATTTGTCGCGGCCCTCAGACGAGGAGGCTCACGTTGATCCATTCTTCCCCTTAATCTCTCAGCATTCAGTCAAAAACTGTTTCATAATACTCCCCTTTATCCTTCTTGTGGTCAGCCCATTTTCCCACTAATTTCCCATGGAGTCTTGTTCTACTCGGCAAATATTGGGGCATTCAAAATGAAATGCTTCTGGGTCTCCATCTAGTTACTCGCGAACCTGGCCTGAGTTGAGGATGCCATCACTGCACTGGGAACACTAGATCTACAGGAACAGAATATCTCGTTTTTCTGATGCGTGTTACAAAACCATCCCTGCTTTACCGGAATTTACTATAGGAATTCCCATACAAAATGTGTGGCCTTTAAGTCACAATATATACCGGAATTTACTATAGGAATTCCCATACAAAATGTGTGGCATTTAAGTCACAATATAAGCTTTTCGAATCAATTTTACAGATTTTCCTATGGGAATTCCTGTAGTAAATGTCTGGCATATAATGCCCTTTCGGGTTATGGCGAACTAAAACTATCGCAAGAAGAAAACATAACAATTTGCTCGTGCTTCTCACAAAGCGCAAGAAGAAAAACAAACGAAACAAACCCACAAAAAGTTCACAATATAAATTGTGATAGATATGCACACAATACCAGGTCTAACATTTAGGAGTTCACCAAAGCTCTCAAACAACCAATCAAATCCTGTAAATAATTCTACGCTGTTATGTCCTGGAACCAGTCTGGATCTTTAATACTGCCTCTGTTTAGCTTCACTCATCTGGAATATTTCAGTTGGCCGAAAAGCTAACACACAACCGGAGGGGTGGGGGGGGGGGGGGAGGGGGTACTAAAAATTTGCAAGACGTGACGTCCTATTTTTTATTCGGCTCCTTTTTACACCCACCCACCCACTACGTGCAAATTTTCTACTAGCGTTCTCAGACACCCACCCCCACTCTTCCATTAAAATCCAAAATAAGCTTATAAACTTAGTAGGCACAGCTGTCTTTAGGGGGGTTTCATAATGTTCTTAACCCTTTACCCAACGTAACGGCCAAAACCGGCCAGCGCTATTCTCAAAAATCGCCAATTAATTTTTATTATTTTTTCATTTTTTGTTTCAAAAACATAGATTATGACCCCTCATTGGAACGATCTCGTCGAGCTCGTTCCAATGAGGGGTCATAACCTATGTTTTTGAGACAAAAAATGAAAAAAATTAGTTATTCAATCATTTTTGGCAAGTGTCGACTGCTTTTCATGTAGGTAAAGGGTTAAACTGGTACCACCAATTTAAACCTCTGTGGGCTGCTGTGGGCCCCAATCTACAAATGACAAGCTGTTCATTATCAGGCTTGGCCAGAGCACGTGTACATATACGGGAACAAATTTTCATTTGAATTGTTCCCAAAATATTGTCTGCACATTTTCTACATTTCGAACAAAACACCCACCCACTACTAACGTGTGACAGTTTCCCAGTTTAAGCCCAATATTCCCACATATAAAGCCTCCTGATGTTGTATTTATGTTAAGAGTGTGATGTACAACATCATCTTTAAGGTTTGAAACACAAATGATGGTATATATTAGCTGATATATTGATATATTTTTAAAAAATTCAAAAAATTGCATTAGTTGGAAATGCACATTTTTGGCGCACTCAAGAGACCCACCCACCCCCACGTCACGTCTTGCAAATTTTTGGTGGCCTCCCCCGACACAACTAAAATATTCAAGACAAAGGAATCTAAACATACCATAAACATTCATTATCTTTGAATGAACACAAGAAATGTTTCTCAATGGAGGCCTGGTTTGACAGAGTATTTGATGACATTTCGAATATCATTATTCCTTTACCTAAAGCAGACGACACGTGCCAAAAAAAAAAATCTTCAACGACTAATTTTTTTCATTTTTTGTCTCAAAAACATAGGTTATGACCCCTCATTGGAACGAGCTCGTTCCAATGAGAGGTCATAATCTATGTTTTTGTGACAAAAAATGAAAAAAAATAATGAAAATTAATTGGCGATTTTTGAGAATAGCGCTGACCGGTTTTGGCCGTTACGTTGAGTAAAATGTTATACATGTTTGTTTACTAAATAAGTCTGATTGAAGACTCACAACAGACATTGTTTTTTGATTACGCGGCGAAGTGCTGCTAATTGTGTTAATATCCCAGTGTCGTAAAAGTGGAATGAGTGCACTTTGTTTGGAATATCTATAACAGGAGTCAAAAGAATATCTGTATTTATCATATGCTAGCCTGTGAATTATCGCAAATTATCTAAAAGTTATTTCTCGATATCCATCGATTCGATGGATATCGAGAAATATTGCTCAGCAGCTTCCAAAATGACATCATACTTTGGCGCACGACGTCGCCTTGAATGAACGATCCGCAGGTCTTTGTTATTGTCTTTAAACTGTTTGCAGTCGAATTGGGCTGGATACTGCGCAGAAAAATGTCACGTAGCGTATAAAAAGAAAATCTATACTACTTTAGTGAATATTGTGAATTATCTCTTCACTAACATGGCGTAGATATCCTCTATATCTTGGTCAGAAAAGGCACATCAAGTTTCATTAGCGGTAGTAGTTAAACAAATTATTTATTTATTATTTATTTATTTATTGGTGTTTAAGGTCACATATGTATGCGCAATGGCTAATCATGACCGCGACAGTTTTACGGGTGGAGGAAGCCGGAGTACCCGGAGAGAACCACCGAGCAACGACGAGCAGCTGCCAGCTCCCCAACATCGTAACTCCGAACTGCAGCACAGACAGGTTAGATTGGTTGAAGACATGCGCACCATCGACGTGCAGTACGCCTTAGTACACGACGTCATCGTGCCCCCACGCGGGCAATGGAGATGAAGTGTCTTGCCCAAGGACACAACGCGGTTGCCGCAGGTGGGATTCGAACCGAGGACCTCTCGGCTTGCAGCCTGCACCTCTACCTACTGAGCCACCGCGCTCCCAGTTAAACAAATAGCCAAAAACACCGTCGAATTTCTTACAGAAATAGATATAGTAGCCCGACAGCATGGAATATACCTTTATATCTTCATCCTCCTGTAAATTCATATGGTCATATATCGCCTGGAGTTCCATTGTCTGGAACATCTGAATCGGGATTTGCTTGTTGGTGTTAGATTGTCACTCTCTGGAAGTAGTTGATTCCACGATAGTGTGTGCATACAGTATTGTAATTACAAAAGTGAATAGAGAACCGGTCTAAATCATTGTCCAGTTTCTTCCACAAAATGTAGAAAAGTACTTCTCGAAAAAAGAAATCCGAAAGCTTTGAACCACAAATGCTCTCTCCGTTCGTTTTTCTTAATTCAGTCTTGATTTTGCACTATTTAGAGGCTATTACTTGCTCAGTCTCATATCAATCGAGGTATCAACCTGAGGTAACGTCTTAAGGCCTAAGACCGAAGGTAGAAGGCTGATGTAAAGTCACCGAGGGATATCTCGGCCGATATGAAATTAACCAAGTAATAACCTCTTTATTTATTAAACCAAACCAAATAATTACAAAAATTCTAAGATCTGTTACAATTTTTGACATTGTTATTGTTTCATCTTCTTTGCACAGCATCCGATATTTTTCCTCCTTCCTAGTCCTGCTTCTGCTATCCGAATGTCCCAGCTTCCACTAACGATTCTGAATATTAGTTTGACGCGGATTTTTTGAACAACTCTCTTCTTTCTTCTCTAGTCATTACATATTGCCATCATCAATTTTTCATCATATAAAACTCTGCTACAAACCAATCCTGGTAACGCCCATTTTCCTAATTGAGTTTGATGAATAACTGAACATTTCAGTGCAAGAAAAGTAATTATGCCTAGTAACACATCAAATAGGAAACTCCAATTTGGTTCATGTCGGCCGAGATCAGCGTCATATCAGTCAAGTAGGAAGCCATATCAACCGAGTTTGATAATGGGTTACTTAGAGAAAGAAAAATCATTTTTAATAGATATAGAATATACCCATAGTAGCTTGTTGTACCAAATGTTTACCACGAGTGGTGAAGTGGTGTTAACCGCGAGCCTTCGGCGCGCGATTAACACCACTTCACCACGAGTGAAGAACATTTGGTACACCAAGCTCCTTTGATAATATTTTATTTATACCATGATCGTCAGATTAATAAGAGTTTAAATGTTAAATAAATCGATATTCACACACGCGAATCTGTTTTGTATACATGAGCACTGTTGGGAGGTACTTCCGCTGGCAATTTTATTGCCGAAACGAAATAGAAAACGAAACGCAAAAATTAAGGGGCCTTTTTTTCATTTTAATAACATAACAACATACTATTTTGAGTTATGGATGCTTTATTAACATGAGATAACGTGCGTTTTTAATTTTTGATACCTTATGAGGTAAACTTATTTAAAACCGTAATAAGTAATTGCGAGTTCATTTCCTTCTTCGCGAGGCGACGAGTGATAAATTCAGACAGATCTGCATTCAAGGCGAGGTCACCAAAGGTCAACATGAATGTAGTTCCACTGCAGGTGTAAATTTGTACTATTGAAATCCCATTGCTGGCGTGTTCACCTCGGTTGGTGTGTAAAGCTAAAATTTATGCCATAGGCTTTTTATATATAGTAGAATAGGTATTCATGGTATAAATAATGTTTTTCTATTAAATGAAAAAGATCACAAGTTGTAATAAACACAAAAGTTTTACACGTCCACACCAACATCGATAAAGTTTACTCTAAAAGTTACAGGAATTAAGATTCAAATTACAGCTTGAATGGGACGCTGACGAATTAAATTTGGCTGTAAGAAGAGAATGTCTGTTTTGCCAAAATCAGGGCTGGTCTGTTATCGGTCGATCACAGCGTACCTAGTATCGAATATGTTGAAAGGCACACACCCAATATTTGGGCGGTAAGTAGGCAAGTTGGATTTGTTTACGCATAGGACATCGCACAATTGCTATCACAATGCAGATAGGATAATACAGGTTTAAAGGATGGCGCCTGTCGTACACGAATTTTGTTTGTATCTAAATCTGATTATGTTGTTTTTGCAAGAAAATACTCCAGATCTTAAATTGAAGGTTTTTCATTGATGAACATAATAACGACCTTTTTTATTCAGTATATCTAATCTTGTGTAATTGCCAAGCTCGTTGTCGAAGCACTCAAGTCATCCACAAGCCTTTCTATCATACTGCATATATAAGCAAATACTGAATGCGTATAACCCTTTACCCAACGTAACCGCCAAACCGGCCAGCGTTGTTCTAAAAAAATACCAATTAATTTTCATTATTTTTTTCATTTTTTTTGTTTCAAAACATAGGTTATGACCCCTCGTTGGAACGAACTCGTCGAGCTCGTTCTAATAAGGGGTCATAATCTGTGTTTTTGAGACGCCTCAAAAAAGAAAAAAATAGTCATTCAAAATTGTTTTTGCAAGTGTCGTCTGCTTCTCATGTTAGGTAAAGGATTAATACACTAACATCAGGTCTATTGCCGTCTCTGTCCAGTGTCTTGACACTCCATCTAACAGCGATACAGCATGAATGTGTCAACTCTTAATGCGTGTCAGTGTCATACCTGGCTGAACGTTAGCCATATGTCCAGTTCGGCTGCTGTAGGCAGGTCATTTTCTACGGGTAGGCAATATTTCCACGGAGACGGTAATATTATATTCCAAACACTAATTATAGGAATAATGATAAAAAAATAATTAATGAAGCGCCGGGTACACCTCGGTACTTCATTAATTAGAAGTTTGCTGTTGATATTTTTTATTCTTGGATTAATTAACGCCCTCTCTGGGGTGGGGGGGGGGTGGGGCAGATTAACTTGCGATGTTTTTCGCTAATGTTCCAGGAATCTCGTTTTAGAGATGAGTGAGACTGACAAATCTAATGTATAGACTTTTTCACACACGTGAATGTTCAGTCGATGTCGTCTCAAACTTTTCACTGGACCCAATGATTTGGAAGAAATGCTTACTGAACTTGCCCCGAATTCATGTTTTTATTCGTTTGCGAATATTTTTATTTATTCGATTCGACCACTTCCATTATTCGAAAAAAAAAATTCGCATCCTGGAGAGGTTTGGATTCCATACATTTCTTTCTTGTTGACTTTCAAAGATGACAACTCATCCTACAGTTTTCTGTGGAACGAGATTGAACGTGTCCAGCAGAACCAGATAACACAATTTAGTCGAACAGTTCCTAACAATTTCATTTGAAGCGATAGCGGAGACAGCATTACGTCTAGTTTGCACAATATATCACCCCCTTGAGTGGGTTACAGCATTGCAGATGACGCCTCATTACATCCCATTAAACTTTAAACCCTTGTATTTAACTGACTCGCCGCTGTGACATTAACGTTTCTGTATTCAACTGGTGATGTACAAGCCGGAACTGTTTTCCCAGCACCGTTTATACTAGTTCCTTTCCCGTCGAGTCATTAGTTACGCTTCGAAAAGTTTCCAAATTTCGTTATACAATTATCGATCGTCTGTCGCGTAGCGTGAAAATGAAAACGTCCAAAGCAAAAAAAAGTCGATTCACCAAAAAATTAGTCAACCAAAAATGAAATAATATTAAAAAAAACCAATCATTTCCAACCACAATATTAACCCAGTCCCGGGGACGTCTCGTCTGCGGATCCCGTTATATCTAAATTGGTCAACTTTATTTCGGAAAATCTTCGGACATCTTGACATGATTCGACCTTCTTTTAAAAAAAGTTTCTTCCAGCTGTTTTGCAAATCTGCCCAAATTTGTACATATATTATTATTAACAGTAATAGCCACCGAATGGTTAGGCGTGAATGGACACCGGCCGAAGAGAAACAACGAAACGAATTTCAGGAAACACGCCCAATAGAAAAAGATAACGAGTATAATTTAGACTGGTTCCCAAGAGGTTGTTTTGATTTTTTATCGATCAATTTGATCAGTAAAGCTATAAGCAAAACAAACGGACTCTTCACCTTTGGGTTTAAACATCGGAATTAAGTTTGTTTATTTAACTCAATTTTAATGCATGGGGCGTGTAATAAACACAGAACGCGACGCGCGTTGATTCGGTGGATGTTTTACTTAACTCGTTTTGATTTATGGTTTAAGCATCAGTGTGTAAAACACCCACCGATTCAAACACACATCGCGTTTTGTCTATTTAGTCCTCTCACGGGATGATATATGGCTTTTTCTCGTCCACTTCTCAGTTGTAGTTTGAATCTAATCCCAATGCAAAGATGTCTGCTGGGTGGGTTGTCAGCGCAAAAATATTAGTAACGGAATCTGTCCAAACAAGTTTTGGTAGTGATACATTCAAAATGATAGCTTCCAGTAATTTCAATGTCAATGCGACACTATCTCCTCCAACACGGTTCTTATTAATGCAAGTACGTTGCACACCGAGTCTATGCACTGGTTCCTGCCGACATTTCTACACGGAATGCGTTTTGTTGCTACATGAATAAATTGCTCAACCTTTCGAAAACAATTGATTGGTCCATCTACATGTGGTTCGATGGTACGATATAGTTTAACCCGTTCGCATATTGATTCTGGGTACATATGGGGCATAGACAGCACTGATAAGGCAGCCATTGTTTCGCAACAATTGGGAAGTGGATTCGATTCGAGATTTGATTCAGTTTCGAAACTTTGACTAATTCCATTCGAGCGATAAATCGCGATTTTCCGACCCTAATATAAACAATGGTTTGTGCTTAGAATAATATATTATGCGAAAAGTGCCCTGTAACGTCGAAAAATGGTCTCTCATAATATAATTTGTTATAGGTTAAACGATAGATTACAGAAAAATCGCGGAAAGATAGAAATCGTATCCCTCACTCTGAAGATATAGAATTTTTCACTTTCACGATATCAACCAAAAGTGCGGCTTTCAAAGCATCACTTCAAGATGAATACTTGTCAAGTTATCACTGGAAATGATGAATTTGTTCTAAAAACGTACAATGAAAAGAAAATCTAGTGTTTTTGAGTGGATACCGATCATTTCCAGCAATGATTCAATACGTATTCACCTTAAATTGGTGCACAAAACCAGCCAGCTGAATCAGATAGCAAGACGCGACGTGTTCCGAGAATCGATGAAATCACTTCTGCGTATCACTGCACATCAACTGTTTACTTTCCTGCATCAAATCAACGTTAAAACGAAAGGAATTATCGATAGGAATGATCATATTCTTATAAAACGCGTATAATAAAAAGAAAATCTAGTGTTTTTAGTGGATACTGAAAATTATCTCATGAGTGACCGAGGCCAATGATAAAATAAACATCCGTCTCCGTCACTCATGAGATAATTTTCCGTATCCACTCAAAAACTCTAGATATCCTCTATGTATGTCACACTTGAAAGAAACTTCTGGCATCAGATCAGATTGCTATCTATTAACGGCACACGATATGTATCTGATTCAAAGTTAAAATATAAGTGAATAGGATTCATAATATCAAAATTCACTATGTTGTTATAGAATGACCTTCTTTGACATTAAAAGTGTGATGTTTCGAATGCCACATTTCTATCGGGTGGTATTACATTAATATACTTTTCGAGTTGAATTTGTAATCACATATATCTCGAAAAGATAACATTAAATACGATAACGCAATTTCTGACACCGTATCAGCAGCTCTTTGGGGGATAGAACGGAGGATTTAGTATATTGTTAACCCTAAAACCATGGTGGTATCTTCCATGCCAGGTCAATGTCAGCAATTGGAAGAGTCCATATTCAGTATTTGGGGTAGACCAATTAATATTTTTAACGTGCAGCCTTTGGGATGTGCGTTGAAAATATTGATTAGTCGCTCCCACACATTTACTAAGCAGGCATCCTTCTTAATTAAATTATGAAGTATCATAATCTTGGGCAAGAAAAACGGTCTCTCGGCCATAAAGGGTTAAGGGGCATCCGAGAAATCAATCCCAGCAGGTTTCATATTTTTTGTTATTTCGCGGTATTCAACATGGAAATTTTGAAAGTTTACATGGGTGTAAGCGTTTTGCTGTATGAGCGTGTTTGTAGTTCTGCGACCATTGGCACTGACAATTTGAAAAAATTGAAAAACATGAGAGATAAACACTACATCTCGTATTGGATCTATGTTACAGGGTTACGTCAATAAGTCGGTACCTGTCATCTTATTTGGTTCGCTGTGCGTGGTCGCGTCAACACTGACTATGCTGCTTCCAGAAACAAGAGGCAAAAGTTTACCTGATACCATAGACGAAGTAGAAAAAAGATGCACCAGAGATGCGGATATAGTGGTTTCATACCCCGAGGAAAGTAAAGCAACGTAAACAACTGTGAACCATATAACAAAGAACATTTATCTTGTCACATGAATTGTGTGAAAGGTAGAAGAAACAACAACAACAACAACAACAACAACAAGAATAAACCAACCTCAATATCTATTCAGTATTTATATTTCTACTTTTATACAATGCTTCTGCAACACCGTATATATTTATTTATACCACTTAAAACAATATAAAGTTTACATGCAGAGTTTATTTGTTGACGTTTCTTTCGCCTCTATTCAATGATTTGGAACGAGAAAGATACTCATTTCGATGGATTAACACATCGCTTAAATTCACAATTCAGATCAAATTGTTACAACGTGGCTCTAGAAATTTCTTCCAAACCAAGTGCTTATCCGACAATTTTATGATAAATAAATAATTTCTTACCCTTCCGCTGATTTGTCACAGTCCTCTAATGTTAAGGCTTACGTCAAGCCGGTCCCCGGCCGTGTTATTCCTCCCCGCTCTCTCTCCTAATCTCTCAGCATTCAGTCAAAAGCTGTGTCATAATTCCCCCATTGGCTCTTTCTTGATCTCCCCCAATTACAAAATTAACCTGTTTCCTCATTCCATTCCTCATCCAGTTTTGTTTCATGTGTTCATCTCATTTTCCCATTAGTTTTCCAAGGAGCCTTGTTCTACTAAGCAAATATTTGATAAGTTTTGGCATGTTTGTCTTATTCACAAGCTAGTCGAGAATCCCAATGAAGCAGCTGCCCTAATCAACCTAAAATTGGGCTAAAACTTGGCTATTTGAGTTTAACCTTAAAAAAACGGAAACTATGCTAATATCACGTAAAACTAATGTTCCAGTGCACCCACCTATATATTTAAGTGGAACTCAAATTTCCGAGGTGAACAGTCATAAGCACCTAGGTGTAATTTTAAATAAAAGTTGTACATGGAACGACCATATCGACCATGTGTGCGCTAAAGCCTGGACACATACACTTGATCGTAAAGTCCTTGAAAAGATATGTTTGGCATTTATCAGACTTCTCTTAGAATACGCTGACTGTGTCTGGGACAATTGCTCAGCAACTCACTCTGCTGATCTGGACAAAATACAAATACCTGCAACATGAATAGTTACTGGTGCCACAGTGAGCTGCAGTAAAAGCCTTCTCTATTCAGAAACTCAATGGGATTCCCTGGAGGAAAGGCGCTGAAAGCACAAGCTTATCCAATTCTTCAAGATGTACCATAAACTAACACCTCCATATATCTCCAATAAGGTGCCACCAATTATCTCATCTGTTAACCCAAGCCACAATCTCCGATCGGCAATCAATCACCGTGTTCCGTTCTGTCACACTAATTTATACAATTATTGTGACAGAACGGATTCTAGGTCGGTATGCGGTGGTGACACTGATGCCAAGCATTCATAGAGGCTGCACATGTACATTTCCATTGATAGCGAACATTGAATTCGGGTCTCTTCTATTCCTTCTACTCTATTTACTCACCCCATTTCTCATATTTAAACAATATTTTACATAGTGTTAGCAACTACTATTAAACTTCGTGAGTGTAGCAATTCCCCCAGAAGACGGCTTGTATAAGCTTATAGCTTTCTGCTGAATCCTTTCACACAACTTGTCCATGGTTCCTTGCTTTAATGCATACCACTGTATTACACACTTTGTACGACAGTTATATTATAATTTATTACCTGTATGTATTATATTACTTGTTGAATAAAATATTGTTTAAACTAAATATTTGGGGCATTATAAAATGAAATGTTCCAGGCTCTCTCTTACTCTTCAGTTACGCACGTAATTTGCTCTTTCCTCGCCTTTCCGATTCTCCCCGTCCACTCCAGTGACTTGGATCTCACATTGAACAACAATGCCCCCCCCCCCCCACCCCCGGAACGAACCATCTGGGTACTCCTCAAAAGCTAGCGCATCTTTTTTTTTTCTAAAGAGCTCTTGGTCCTCATTTCAGTTCGCTCGCTTCTATTGCATTTCTCGAGCACCCTTTCAGTAAAAAGTACCTGTTGAAAATCAAAACAGTCATCCAAATAATCTTGAAATAAAAAACGCAAACTCTGTTTCTGAAAGCCCTCTCTCTGAAAGTAGTAATGTAATGAATGGCATGCTCGTTCCAAAGATAGATGGTAAAACCGAATGTTAAGTTTAGGTGTGGTTCGTCCTGAGGTCGTTCCGCACCAAAACCAACTTATGGTTTAAGCATCCGAACAAATGAGAGCACGGTAGCGCAGTGTGCTAAAACGCACTACACGCCGATGGCAAATATGCCTTCAACCGATCCTGTCCTTCTCTGTAAGGGATTAGAAAGTTGTAGAGTCCAATATTTACTTGATTCTTCTCGGTGGCTCTCTCCGGGTACTTCGGCATCATCAGCGCGTAAAAAAATAACACACCAGTCTGGGCTAATACAAGATCGCACCCTTTTCACGATACCGCTACCACAACAAATCAAACGGGAATGCGATATGATATTACTCTACCACTTGACATTTGTCACAAGTTAGTGGAAGATATAGATTGCTAGTAAGCATGCTGATTGAGGATTTTATCGACATGTTTTAATACGTGTTGTAATCGACCTTTTAATATATAGGGACTGAAATGAATTACCTGTCGTCAGAACGCGGGCTGGGCGTCTTAAGTTGTGTGAGGAGCCACAGCCAAAACTCTAGCTGATCTACTCCAGAATCTAATCGTCAAGTCTCTGTGAGGACACCTGTCGCTCCTAAATTGTCGATGAAGAGACACGTGTGACATCACAGAGAAAGAAACCAATAAAATGCTACCCGATCGAGCTACCCCAACTATACAGTAAAATAGATTCCGAAAGAAGACAAAAGAACCGTGGCAATTGTCGAAAACACACATAGAGCAGACATAAAGTTCACTGAACTATGAAGGTACTCCAATCAGTCTTATAATCATGAAGTTGAATTGCCAACTATTTCTACATACACCTGGAATACAAAGAAATCCACGCAAACTACATTCACAAAAGGCAACACTGCCGAGATCCTTTGAGTCAATTAATCTTCTTCACAATGATGTCAAACTGCAAATTATTCCTAGAACGCAAATGTGAATTTAACAGATTCTACTTTGTTTGACAGAGCTTATTAAGCTACATCAAACAAGACTGAATCATTTAATTTCCTCGTTGCATTGTGGGGAAAATGTGCTGTGTGAAATTATCGTATTTTGACCTCTGTACACAGAGGATTAAATTGGACAACAAACTTATAGCACTGGTGGGCAATACATTGAATACACAGAGCTCAAATATCAAAACAAATTACCACACAACGTTACATTTAGCCAGATATTGGGTAGACAGAGAAAAGTAGCTGGGAAGAAGGTGTAGTGTTATGTAGTTATTGTGGTGAGGTACGCAAATAATGGGTACACTGTGACAGCACATATTGTAGTGTTAACTGTATTATCATATTGAATGTACGAGGGGAGACAACTTATGGAGGACTGTCGAACACAAAAAAAGGCCTCGTCATAACATAGACAGGACAGGCAAAGAAATGGAGAGAATAAGCTACAGAATACACCAAGATATGCAGATACAGAGGATTTGGGGAAAACTCCGAACTAGTAAAACTTTTCGGGTGTATTTGGGTAATTATATTGACTCTTATACAACGGAACGCACCTTATAGCACTACGTGCTACTCGTATAAGGTCAAATGGGGGAATCTATACCAAATAAAGTCCGTTTCGGTAGTTGTGGGTTGCCTTTTGTGATTTAGAAGGATTGTCGGGTTGTTTGTGGTAATTAATTTAACTTCCATTCAATCGAACGTACCCTCCGAACATACCCTTGTTCTTTATGAAGCCTTCCACGGCCATAGAAACCACATGCCGCCATAGAAACCAAAATTGCGGCTTCCAATCTACAAAATGGACGATAGAAACACGTATCACCCAAACAACACGCGCTGTGCATGCGCACTGACACCACGTATCACTATGGTAAGTACCTCACAACATGGGGGCCATTTGGGGATACCATGACAACCAAACATGACGCCACTGGATCATGTGACGTCATTTCCGGGGCCATCCACTGGGTTAGGTTGTCCACTGAAGCACTACTAACGCTCTTTATACTCTGAGAGCGATATAGTTAAATTCATCTCTGATGCAAACTAATACTTCTTGAACTGCTCACTTTACCACCTTTTCGTCGGGGCTAATAAAGATTCCAATAGTATTATCACAGATCGAGGGTGAAGTGGGGAGCCGGGACTCGAACCCTGGACCACTAGCGTACAAAGCTACCGATTTAACAGGACATTATGATGCCGGGACCAACCAGGCTAGTTCATAAATGCCCCTTTCATCTAAACCACTACACTAATCTCACGTTCCTTCAGATTCAACCACCGTGAATCTCAGCCAGATACCACCTGAGTGCCACAGCGCTTCACAACAGCGTCCACAATGTCATGAACTGCTGAAGGTTGCACAAGCTCCAAGTATAATTGATCGAGAGAAGTGCAGGACCCAATGCTCGAATTGTCGGCCTCTAGCACACAAAGCGACCGATTCACCACGAAACTACGAGTCAAGCAGGTCATCTAGAAAATGGCCCGTGTAACAACTCCACTATTAACTCATTAACCCTTCAATAAAAACGTTAACAGACGAGCGGACTGCATGAACAATAAACTGACGCCGAGAGTGTGTCATAATTGACTCCTATAGCTCTAAGCTTTACGAGTAATTTCTTACACCCCCAATAGGAATGCAATTTGGAATTTTACAAATTCGATCTTGTTTAACAGAGGTGGCCAGTAAGCTCTGCCAAACAAGATTGAATTTGGTAAAATCTCTTTGTTGCATTATCGAAAAAAATATGCTACTTTAAATTGGGATATTTTGACACCAGAGCAAGAAAGTTAACTGCACTACAACAAATAAGTAAAGTACCGTGGCCATAAAAACAAAGACTTACGGCCAGATTGCGCCTGTGAAGCTTAGAATGTCGTCTGCTTATTTCATGTCGCATATTGCAGCGCATCAAGGGACGCTACCCAGTTAAAGTGTAGTTAAAACGTTAACCTTATTTTGTTCACATTGTCAACATTTTTGTGGAATTGAAGTTTTTGTCTGAGATTTAAAGCTATATTTCGGAATACGGCTCATAAGGGGGGGGGGGGGGGGATGTATCACAAGAAGCAAATGCTAAGCTTCAGCTGAAGGATAAAACGAAAAGTCGCAGGACTCGAGTTTTATCCCTCCGCGATGACACGAGTGCCGTATCGATTAACCCATTCACACGCGTGTGTCGTTCTGGGTTTATTACAGACCTTCACCTCCATAAAAACAGTTATAAGAAGGACAGCAGCAATTCATTTGTCAACTATCAACAAAACAAAAACAACACATTTTATCGCCAAGCAAATTTGCGAGGGGGACCCGCGTTACTATTTCATCCCCTGAGTTTCAGTGTGTTTTTTTGTGCCTACTGGCCTACATAGAACACATTGGAACTAAGGAGGGTGATTTTCAGCTATCGCTGGCGATTCAAATTGTAATTGCGTAGCACAATTTGTACAAAATTCCAGTGAAATTTCACTTCTAAAAATAGTCCGTCAACGATTTCCGTTCCGCACATATGTGCAGAAAAAAGTATTCATCTTCCAAACGGTTTAGTGATGCTGTAGATGGGGATTACATAGAACAGGCGTGTAATAATATAGGATGTTATTCAATCTATTCGGCCAACATGCTCCTAACCATCTGATTGTGTTGGATCTGTCGGATGCATATGGATGTAGTAGATCATTCCATTCACCTATCAACAATGCAACAGCTTTGAACTACCGCTATTGTAATACAACCGCTATTGTGATAAATTTGTTACAATAGCGGTTGATGCGAACATTTTAACCGACCGCTATTGTAATAACTTTATTACAATAGGGGTTGATGTAAACCTTTTCACGGACCTCTGTTGTAATAAACTTATTACAATAGCCGGCGATTCAAACTTTTACCTCAACCGCTATTGTAATAAACTTATTACAATAGTCGATTGTCAGTTGTAATAAGTTTTCATTAATGTGAGAATGAGCTAAATAGGGATGTCTATAACAGACGAGCCAGTTTCATTCAAGAGTTAATCTCTTTATATCAATCACAGCGACAAAAAGCCGGAAATTGACGAAATGACCAGTGAAATCTGAAATAACTTGCCCCGGACAACGTTCGGTAAAACCATAAAATAGGGATGTCAGTGGCATCAGCTCTTTTTGTTCTTTCAAATACATCAACATTTCGTCCCTTGAGTTCCAATATGTTCTATGTGCCTACTAGCACATCGAACACATTTGAACTCAGCGGACGATTTGTACGTTTTTTCTTATAAATATGGTTAAAAGATATGTAAAATATAATATGTATGACCCTGAGTTGGTTGACAGAGGCGGAGTAAGCGCACTGGAGAGGTGGTGGGAGGCAGATAGGAGACCGATGGTTCTGCAATTTTATTTTCTTGTATAAACCCTTTCAACGCTAAGCTACCGAATAATTTAATCCAACATTTGGTTTGTTTATGCATTTGGTGGAGTCAAAAATGTTACCATGGGGAAAATCATGCCTTTGTCTCAGCCCTCATTGGCTTGCCACGGTCATATATTTCAAAACTGCAAATCATCCAGACAAAAGCTGCTCGCATCATCACAGACTGAAGTCCTTATGGTCACACAGCCCAACTGCTAAAACATACATTGGATTCCTGTACACCAGCGAATTATTTCGGTTTTTGTCTTTAAATGTATTCAAGACTCGCAACTTAATATTTACAAGGCCACTTAACAATTAGAAAACCGGAAAGATGTTTACGCTCTTCTGAACAAATTAGACTGCATATGCCTTCTTCCATGTCTACACGTGTGAATAGCAGACCTTTTTCATTTGTTGAGACTAGACTGCGGGATGCAATTCCTGTTCATGTTCAGATATCAGAAAACCTCAACCAGTTTGAAAAGAATCTAATATCTAATCTTTCTGGGGAGGCAGTTGGCAACTGTTAACTCCTAACATGTGGCACTATCTGTTTTTCCAGTGATTATTTTATTTGGTTTAATTTACTATATTGCACTCTAGATCACATACAGTACGGCCGCCGTGAACTGGTCACTTTCCACGTGTGGCAATATTTTCACGGATGCAATAATATGAGATTACAAGCACTTTTTTATAGGAATAATCATTAATTTCAGGTTTAAATTTCCAAGGTGATGGACACCACCCGATTGGATTGGCAAAGAGGTCTTTTGAGCCTGTTGAATTTCGATTTTTACCAGCCAATGCTGTTGCCCTAAATAATTGTTGGCTTGCTGGACCACCGTTCATTTCGTTAATGTAATTGTATTCATCCATGACCACTGCACATCGCCCAAAATCTAAGATTTTGGGCTTAGGTTTTAATAGGGCTGGGGCGAGAACGAAAGTTAAACCATACCTGAGTAGCTCTTTCTCACCTTCAGTTAAATTTAGATCAGGAATGAAGTTTACTATTTCGGTTCCTATTCCTACTTTCTCTCTCTGGCTGATGCCTTCTTCTGTATTTAGTTTAAAGGCTGCTCTTGGGTGTAGAGTTCTAGCAGGGCAGCCATCCTTCGTAGATTCTGTTCGCTGTTTCCGTAGTCCAGTGGATAGGCTCACCTGGGCAACATTTGAACTGGCTTGCGGAAATTGCCGGGATTATCTCCAAATTCTTGGGCAACCTTTGAACTGGCTTGCGGAAATTGCCGGGATTATCTCCAAATTCTTTGTTGACGTCGCAGCATTGTTGATGACAGTTAAATTTTGTAGGTCCCTATAACATAAACTAGAAGAAAAATTAAGTTCCTGAAAAAGAAGTTTTGTATTAGGGTAACATTTACGGAAATTGCTTCTCATATTACTTCATCTACCTGTTGGTGTGTGACCAATCTTTTTTCTGTTATGCACGTCTGTGCGTCAGTCTTCTCTATTGTTGACCCCAACGTTGAATAAAATTGCTTTTGTATGTTGTCGATCGTTCTCTTTTTCCATGTGCTTGGCCATCTGTCGAATGTGGTTCAACGTTCCACCCGAGTATGATGCGATGAACATGTTGGGTGGAGGGTTGGCATCAATCCTCGAGGTGCTCGATGATACGATGATCCAAATTTGTTTGTTTGGCTTCACTGGCAGGGTCCAGCTGTTTTGGTTTTCACCAGATTTCCCGAACTGACAGAATGATGACTTGCTCTGTGTAGATGATTTCGTTTGAGGTGGTGTCTTGACTCTGCTGGCGTACGGTGGCGATTCCGGTGTTGTTGGGCAACGTGCTGTCATTGTTTGTTTTTTGGTCGCTGGTGCTGCAGGAGAGATGGTTTCTCGTCTTTTTCTTTTTGATAAATCGGCGATTTAGAACGAGCACGTTGATTGGAAGAGGTCTGTATAATGGCCGCTGTTTTTTTTGATCTGGGGCAGAAGTTGAACCGAAAGAAAATTGAATTTGTCAATAGTACTTTCTCGTAATCGATTACCAAAATCCTTCTGTCCCCATTTAACTGCCGTATCCTGTGCTCGTGGAAAGTCCTGGGGTTTAAGAAAAGGAAAGGAGCCGAAAGAACCAGGTCTTGTTTTTCTTTTAGAGTTTTTTTTGTAGTAATCAACCAAACTCTGTATAACTTCAAAAGCCCATTTTTTGTTAGATTGTTGAGCGCGTCCGAAATGTGAATGGTTGGCAGAGCCGGCCGAAAGATTTTGTTGCGCTCGTACACCGCTTTGAACTACCGCTTTTGTAATACAACCGCTATTGTGATAAATTTGTTACAATAGCGGTTGATGCAAACATTTTTACCGACCGCTATTGCAATAAATTTATTACAATATTGGTTGATGTAAACCTTTTCACGGACCTCTATTGTAATAAACTTATTATTATTATTATTGTAATAAGTTTTCATTAATGTGAGAATAAGCTTAATTGGGATGTCTACAACAGACGAGCCAGTTTCATTCAAGAGTTAATCTCTTTATATCAATCACAGCGGCAAAAAAGCCAGAAATTGACGAAATGACCAGTGAAATCTGAAATATCTTGCTTCGGACAACGTTCGATAAAACGATACAAATAGGGATGTCAGTGGCATCAGCTCTTTTTGTTCTTTCAAATACATCAACATTTCGTCCCTTGAGTTCAAATATGTTCCATATGAACACATTGGAACTCAGCGGACGATTTGTACGGTTTCTTTATAAATATGGTTAAAAGATATGTCAAATATATTATGTATGACCCTGAGTTGGTTGACAGAGGCGGAATGAGCGCACTGGAGAGGAGGTGGGAGGCAGATAGGAGACCGATTTTTCTGCAATTTTATTTTTTTGTATAAACCCTTTCAACGCTAAGCTACCGAATAATTTAATCCAACATTTGGTTTGTTTATGCATTTGGTGAAGTCAAAAATGTTACCATGGGGAAAATCATGCCTTTGTCTCAGCCCTCATTGGCTTGCCACGGTCATATATTTCAAAACTGCAAATCATCCAGACAAAAGCTGCTCGCATCATCACAGACTGAAGTCCTTATGGTCACACAGCCCAACTGCTAAAACATACATTGGATTCCTGTACACCAGCGAATTATTTCGGTTTTTGTCTTTAAATGTATTCAAGGCTCGCAACTTAATATTTACAAGGCCACTGGACAATTAGAAAACCGGAAAGATGTTTACGCTCTTCTGAACAAATTAGACTGCATATACCCTCTTCCAGGTCTACGCGAGAGAATAGCAGACCTTTTTCATTTGTTGGGACTAGACTGCGGGATGCGTTTCCTGTTCATGTTCAGACATCAAAAAACCTCAACCAGTTTAAAAAGAATCTAATATCTAACCTTTTTGGGGAGGCATTTGACAACTGTTAACTCCTAACATGTGGCACAATCTCTTTTTCTGGTGATTAGTTGCTTTGGTTTGTTTTACTATATAGGGCACTTGATCACATACAGTATGGCCGCCGTGGACTGGTCACTTTCCACGAGTGGTAATATTTTCACGAATGCAATAATATGAGATTACAAACACTTTATAGGAATAATCACCAAAGATTTATTAAATGAAGCACCGGGTGCTCCTTTAATTAAGATTCTGCTCATAATGATTTTTATTACCTGGCAAATGCATGCGTGGACATCAGTGTCCACGCGTGAATTTCGACCAGTCCTCAACGGCTGTAGAATTTACATTACGTAAAGTATGCTTATTATTATTATTGGCAATTCCCCGTGAAGAAGTCCGTACGATAGAAAGAGATGTTTTTGATTTATTATATTGTAAATTAAATGTGCAAAGGAGAAGCGATCGATAAGAAATAAATCATCATGATTCCTCCAACTCGTTTGCATCTTGTACTTGGAAGAGACGGATAATCACATTGAAAGGTTAAATTATACAGAGAGTATACATAATTCATTCGAGGCGAGGGACTATACTGTAAAACACTCATGCGCATTCGCGCACTCGTGTTTGTACAACGTCCCTCACCTTTCATGAATTATTTCACGTAACCAGTCCAGTCAAACGATTACTCTGTTTATTACTTTCCATTACTAACGATAATTATATTATTTAACCATTTACGTAAGTAACGGCCAAAACCGGCCAGCGCTATTCTCAAAAATCGCCAATTAATTTTCATTATTTTTTCCAATTTTTGTCTCTAAAACATATGTTGTGACCCTCATTGGAACGAGCTCGTCGAGCTCGTTCCAATGAGGAATCATAACCTATGTTTTTGAGACAAAAAATCGAAATAATAGTTGTTCAAGAATTTCTTTTGCAAGTATCGTCTGCTTTTCATGACAAGTAAGGGTTAAAAACAAAAAACAAACAACAATGAAGTCCCTATTACACCCACGGCAAAGCGTCTTCGTTTGCGCGCACGGATACATGACCCAATCGTTGATTGCATAATTCACTTGTTAAGTTATCGTTTATAATCAAACCTGGAAATACCTGTAAATCACATTTTGGAAAGTAATAAAAATGCCTTATCAAATAACTAGCATTTTTATAGAAATTTGTATCAAAACCTTTTCTGAGGGTCGTGTATTATCCCTTTACCTAACACAGCAGTGAAAAGACGACCAGACAATTAGTTCTCAGAAAAACCATACGCATATGGATATCATTAAAACCATCTCGACGATATTTGTATGGTTTTATTAAAGAATTGTGAATTTGTTTTCTAAACATGTTAAATTTAATTTAATTTAGTTTATTTTTTAATAATACTCTGTTAGGTAAAGGGTTATTATAGGTCGTGCTCAACCACATATCGATCTTTAAAAGACTAATCGGTCTAGAAATGCTTGTTTTACACAACACTAGTTTAATAAAATGTCAATTCACTGTACTCACATAAAAAATCGTAAATTGATCACTCATACTCGAGGCTGTGTGGGAGAAAACTAGCAGTTTGAAGTGTACTGCGTTTAAATTTAATATTTTTGTCAATAACAGACCCATGACAGAAACTCAATTTTTTTAAAACAGAGAACGATTCGGAAATTACATTTCTCTATTAAGGCGCTTTGTTATTGCGATTAGCTTCACAATGAAAAGTAGAAAAAGCAACGGAGCATATTCTGAAACGTTCTGCATTTATATTTTTCAAACAAAACTTTGTTCGAACATCAACGCCGTCTCTCTCTTTTAAACTAAGTTAAATAACTATAAGTAAAAATGAGATAACAATTTACGACCTGTAGAACTCGATACACCGCTGTCTTTCACAACAGAACATAACATCCGTGCTCTCAAACTTAAGGTTCTGGACCAATATTAACCCTAACTCTATGAAGTAGAGATATCCACAGAACTAGAAATAAATGCATACAATAACAGAAACATACAAGATTATGTCAAGGATAATAAAAAAAACACTTTGATCATTAATTAGTATAGTAGAAACCTGTTAATTGAATAGCCACTTTGCCAATGACAATTATTCAATAAGCAGGAGTATTCAATTAACAGGGATTGTGTCACTTTCCTGTATTCTAGAGATAAACTTAGCATATATGCTATTATACCTTGTTTGACAGGGTTCCGTGAACTCTTTCAAACAAGATGTAATTGATTAAATGCACGTATTGGATGTAATAAGGCCACATGGGTCTATAGATGGATGGATGGATGGATGGATGATGGATGGATGGATGGATGGATAGATAGATAGATAGATAGATAGATAGATAGATAGATAGATAGATAGATAGATAGATAGATAGATAGATAGATAGATAGATAGATAGATATTTTCGATAGGTTGATACGCACTAGCACAAAGTGAATGAGTTAATTCACTTTCTTGACTGAAACTGTTTACGAGACTTGCTTTTGTTTTATAGTCCCGATATTGATTGTGTAAAAAAGATTAATGATCGATACGTTCCGGCCAGAGACTGGCCGTCCATCAGAGCGTGTCACCCTCAGACAGGCGACGTCGCAGGTGGTTTCAAAAGAACCACACACGGCGTCGCATTTCGAAAGTAAAGCGCGCTGGGAGAATGCATTCTACATCGACCTACCCACCATTAATCAAAAGGGAAGATATAGGGCTAAAAAGTGAGGAGTAGCGAAATAAATAAAAAACCTACTCTTCGACCAGAGACTGAGCGTCCAACGGAGCGCCCCCTCAGACAAGCGGCCTGGCAGGTGGCTTTGAGGGAACCACATACGGAGTCGCGTGTCGGAAGTGAAGTGCGCTGCAAACCGTGCATCCTCCCCCCCCCCCCACCCTAACCATAAAAAAGAGGATATAAGGCTGAAGAATAAAAAATAAAAAGTAAAATGAGAAATTGTGAAATAGATAAAAAAAATAAGAATGGAAGGAAAAATACAAAAAAAAACAAAACAAAAACAATAATAATAGAACTAAAACATAGTAAACACCTAAATAAATAACTAGGAAATAAATAAATAAATAAAGTTCCGCTCAGTTTCCAAGAAGCAGGCACAAAACAGCCATCGAAAGCCCGGCACGCAGAGGTCCTCGTGTATATCACATCACCAAGGCATTCTTTGCCCCGATAACGCGGTCTAGACCGAAACTCGCGACGCACCACACCCCCAATGGATATGCCCCTCTCGGACATTCAATCATCGCAGAACCCCTTAAAAATAAAAAATAAAAAATAAAAAAATAAAAAATAAAAAATAAAAAATAAAAAAATAAATAAATAAATAAATAAATAAATAAATAAATAAATAAATAAATAAATAAAACCAAAGTGAGTGCCAAAATTTGGCTCACACATACAAATGTTTATCTGATGCTGCTGAGTAACTTAACCCATACATTTGCATAAAAACAAACTAAAGTCCATCGTCGTGCACACTGATGGAATACATATTCACCCCTCGGCACCGAAAATGATAAATTTTTAAACTGAAAAATCACATCCCCTGACTACATCAAAAATAAAAAGCCGGAGTAATAATAATAATAATAATAATAATAATAATAATAATAATAATAATAATAATAAAAAAAACCAAATATTAAAAAATAAAAAAAATAATAAAATACAATAAATAAATAAATAAATAAATAAATAAATAAATAAATAAATTAAGAGCGATTAAAAAAAGTGGGTAGATGAATGAATAAATGAATGCATAAAGACCTGGATGTGTACATGGCGCCTACCCCCCTCCCAGCAGCACTCCCACCTAACCCCCTCCCAAAACGTACGATCATTGAAGCAAAGGGATGACAATAGAACTGAAATGGGAATGTGTTACCTGCAATTGTCTTATGTCAGTTTATACCCAATAGTTTTAATTTTGAACTGACTAGAATATCGTTAAAACTGCGGTTTTTAGAATATGTAATTAGAGGGCGCGCCTGAATGGGTGATTTTAATCTGAAGTTTAGGTTTTTGAACTCTTCATGGAACATGCGACCGATTTGAACCGATAGACGATTATATTTAAACACAAAAGGAAGAAACTGTTTTGTACCTTGATAGCCTGGGAGTTCATAAATTCCGAGCGGTGCCAAAGTCAAAAGCTCTTTGATCCATAATCTATCGCATGTTTTGCGAAACTCATTTGTGGATTAGTCATTTTCCTGGGGTGGTATTTTCTCGATGGGGAATTTTCTAAAGTGTTGCCTAATGTTGTGCCCTGGCGTGTTGAAGTGTTTTGAGACTGGTGTTCCCTTCTCATGGATAATGTTATAAGATAAATAATATTTTTGGAATCACAGTCAAAATTGTCGCATAGTTTGTATTTATTTTTGGTCCGATGGCTAAGTAAATGGTCAGATTCTTTGAAAAAAGTAACTTTGTCTACACCGCGTCTTGTCGCAGGGTACAGCCTTCCCTTCGCCTATGATTGGGCGGTTGTGCTGTATCTTGGCCGGTTGGTGGTCAATAAATGTTTCCAAGTTACTACTTTCTATCTGTTTAACAGTTTGCGATTTAATGGAACGCAAGAATCTTTCACTGTATCCTCGTTCCCTGAGAGCCCGGAATAAATGTGAGCAAGCCGAATTAAAATTATTCTTGCTACTCGAGTTTCTATGGAATCGAATAATCTGCGATTTTATGATAACCCTGAATGTATGTTTTGGATGGAAAGAATCCTTGTGGAGTAATTGGTGGGAATCAGTTGGTTTAAAATATGTCCTGTAATCCAAAGATCCCGTGGCGTGAAATTTTTCACCTTTATAGATGGTGACGTCAAGAAAATCAACTGATTGCTCCGAAATGGTTGCTTCCTGCTTGATATTCTGATCGCGACTACTTAAAAAGTCTAAAAAAATTTGAAAATCTTTTTTCGAATGTTCCCAAACCAGATAGATATCGTCCAGGTACCTCAAAAATACTGACGGTTTTTTTTCGGCTGCTTCGAGTGCTGCTTCTTCCCAATCAGTCATAAAAATTAGCGCAAAAGGGAGAATGTAAGATTTTCCCATCGGCGTGCCTTTAATTTGTTGATAGATCTGACCGTTAAACTCAAAATCATTACCATTTAAACTAATTTCCAACAGCTTAAGTGTTTGCTTGTCGGGTCGTTGTGGGTCTGGGAATTTTTAAAAGGCCTTTTTGTTTGAATTGAGGCCCGATTCGATGTCGTTGTTTGTGCACATTGCATCGACGTCAGGTGTAGCCAAAAAAGCATTTTTTGAGATTTTGAGATTAGAAATTTTAGCTAAAAAGTCTTCAGTGTCTTTTAGATACCTTGCACAGCGGTTTGCGATGGGTTTGAGATCGTGATCTATGTATTGTGCAATATGATACGATTCTGACCCACAATCTGATACGATAGGCCTTCCTTTAGGCATTAATGGATTAGTCCAGGTGTCGACTGGCTCATGCGTTTTAGGAAGAATATAAAACGTCCGAGGTTTAACCTTAGCCCGCGAAGATGCCATAAATTCGAGTTGTTGTTTTGAAAGACAGTTATTATCTTCAAGTTCCTTCAATACTTCATTAAAGTTTGATATATTTTCCGGCTACAGGGGTTGATCAATTTTTCTGTAGTATTCGGCATTATTGAGCTGCCTGTGGCTTCCTCAATATAATTTTCCCGGCTCATAAGTACAGTTGTCGATGATTTATCTGCCGGTTTTATAATAATATTTTCGTTTTTCCGCAAGGAAGCCAATGATTTTTGTTCGGCCCGCGACAGATTTTGTTTATCCCCCAACTTTTCTCTTTTACTGACTGTTTCAATTAATTTTTTTTGAGATTTAATTATTTCTGGGTCCACTTGTTTTGGTTCGGGGACCCAGCCTGATTTTTCCGTGAAGGGTTGATTATTACCCGAGGTTTCACCAAAGAAATCAGTTAAAGCAATTTGTTTGTAGAATGGAAAACATAATTGCTTCGACTCGCGTGCTTTTATATCATCATAAATAAAATCGGGAGAAGGCCCTTTTCCTTACAGAGATCTAAAAGAATTTGATCTGATACGGTTAATTTTCGTCGCGCTTGATTGGAGTCGGCACAAATGTTAATCTCCGACCCAAGAGGGATTTTTCGTCCTGTGAGAGAGAGAGATTTGTCAGATTAACGATGTTAGTACCAAAACCTAAATCATCAGGGCTGGCCATTGCCCTGCCCGCAATTGGTTTAAATCTAAGTGGGAAAGCCAATGTTTGTAGATGGTGTTTGCGGTTTTTTCGTCCCAAATTACTCTGTATTGGTCGTACTACGAAACAGCGAAATCCGAATCAGGGAGCTTTGGAATCAGAGTAACATTTTTGCTAGACCCGCCCGTGCTATTGATCAGGTCGAGTGTTTGCCGTACCGAAGGTGAGAGTTCCGTGGAATAATTTATCTCTGCAAAATAAATTTTTGATTTGGGGAAAGCGTTTCGAACTGCAAAGAGCATTAAGCGCACTTGGTTGACAATTTTCGGTGCTGGAACGTCTTTTGAATTGATGCCAATGTTCAACAGCACTTTCTCTGGATAAGTACTGCGTCTTTGATAGTTTTTGGCCATAGTTTGAAATTTATTTAGAGTGGCCCCTTAACATTCGACTTGCAGTTCTTTGTGGACTGGCAAATTTATCCTAGACAAATTTGATGCACCCCACAATAGTACTTTTTTGTATCGGCCGGTAAGAACCACTCTTGTTTGTTTGGACCGTGTCGGAACCACCAGAAAGTGTTTCCCGAAAGGTCTTTTTTATCCCGAATCTGCGTGCACAGACAGAACAGGTGGGCGAAAGGTTCACGACATCAGCGTACGATAAATTTGTATCAAGGGACGAGTTAGTTGGTTTAGTGGCTGAGGCGTGGAGCGCCTAGGAGAAGCAGAAGGTGAAAGGGTGCGAGCATAAGTTTTTGACCGAGTCCGTGAAGACAGAGGTGTGTAGGTCGGAGTGAGAGGTGGTACATTTGAAGATACAGGTTTAGAAACAGAAGCAATAGGGGCCAAGGGACTATGAACCACGTTCCTACCTGTAGGTGCGGAGCTAGTTCCCGTGAGCCTCTGAGCTGAAATCGAGGAGCGAGGAGAGGGTAGCCTGTTTCGCTCGGACGCAATAACGGGAATAGAATGCCCAACAGAGTGAGAGCCTCTATGCGCCTCTCTGTTGTGCATTCTACCCACATTATTACTGGCAGGTTTGTTAATTTTAGAAATAAAACTGTGGAGATGTCCGACTGTGGCGTCCTGTAATTTGTTGCCAAAGTTTTTCCTGCCCCATCTAAAAGCCCAACCGCGTTGTGTTCTTGGGCAAGACACTTAACCTCCATTGCCCACGTGGGGGGCACGATGATGCCGTGTACTAAAGCGTACTGCACGTCGATGGTACGCATGTCTCCAACCAATCTAACCCTGCCTGTGCTGCAGTGCGGAGTTACGATGTTGGGGAGCTGGCAGCTGCTCGTCGTTGCTCGGTGGTTCTCTCCGGGTACTCCTGCTTCCTCCACCCGTAAAACTGTTACGGTCATGATTAGCCATTGTGCATAAACATGTGACCTTAAACATCAATAAATAAATAAATAATAATCTAACAGCCACACTGCGAATCAGGTTAAAATCGAGACCTTTTGAATTATAGGCCTGGGAAATCTCGATTTTCTGTTTTTCTAGACTCCATTTAAAATGCTCGATGCAACCAGCGTTGACCGAACGAGCCCACTCCTCACTAGCATCTGCTATTTTGCGAAGCCCAGGGGAGTGCGGTCCTCGTCCAACGCTAGCTTAATCGAAACATCCCTACGCTTTCAAAAAATTTAAATAAAACCATATCATGTGACCCCTCGTTGGAACGAGCTCGTCGAGCTTGTTCCAACGAGGGGTCACATGATATGGTTTTGTTGGAAATTTTTGAAAAATTTGAAAAAATGGTATTTAAAATAATAAATTTTGATATCGTCTGCATTGGGTAAAGGGTTAAAAGCACTTGGAAATGGACACACACAGTTGGCTAAAATGACTACTGCAGTACCTTTCCGCGGTCTGCCATCTGTCGACTTTAGTCGCATGTCGCGCCAAAAGAGTTAAGGTTGTGACTTCAGTAATTTTTGAAAGAAAAAAATAGAAGGTGATCACATGATGTAAGTACCTGTGTGAACAAGCACTATTGTAAGTCAACCATCAAATGCGTTTCTGAGAAACAGAAATTTCAAATGAGCTTCTGCGAAGGTGTATAATTGGCATAATACACACAACTATTCAAAGCATGACTACTTCATGTAAATTAACTATTCCTTCACCATTGGAATACTTGTGTCCATAATCTGGATACGCAACAATAATATACAGTGGGCTTGTAGCCTTCTCCTACCCTTGCACTGATGGCATGATCTTACATAATCAGCCACAATAGAATATGAACTGCGAAAATGATAAAAACAATTAACTTTGGATATTGATTGCTACAACAATGATCTCTCAAAGGTGAGTCATAGTGCAATTTTAGAGCCAACTGAATGGGTTCCTTTGGTTATGCCAGGTGGAATTTATAAATGGATATTTGAGTTGAGTTTCAACGTTTGTTTTGATATTAAAAAATAACAATCTATCAAAAAACGAGTAATTTGATTACTTAAGTAATATTTGTGGGGGAGTTTCTGAGAAGACGGTAGAATGCCATGAGATAACAAGTCAATTATTACACGCCTGTTCAATGCAATCCCGATCTACAGCAACATTAAACCATGCAGAAAATGAAAATCTGTTCCCCACATGTATGCGGAACTGAAATCGTTGCCGGTGTGACAGGAATGGAAGTCCGTAGGAACGTTAGTCCCTCTGGACTATTATTCCGCGGAATTATAGTCCTAGGTCTAACATTTCTAGGAATAGTAGTCCGGCGGACTACTATTCCTAGAAATGTTAGACCTAGGACTATAATTCCGCGGAATAATAGTCCAGAGGGACTAATTTTCCTACGGACTTCCATTCCTGTCACACCGGACTATTTTTTAATTGGAAGCGACATTTCACTGCAATCTTCTACAAATAGCGCAACGCAATTACAATTTGAATCGCTAGTGATAGCTAAAAATCGTCCCCTTAGTTTCAGTGTGTTATATGTGCCAGTAGGCAAATAGCGCAACGCAATTACAGTTTGAATCGCTAGTGATAGCTAAAAATCGTCCCCTAAGTTCCAGTGTGTTATATGTCCCAGTAGGCAAATTAGAACTTGGGGCACGAAACAGTAACACGGGCTCCCCTCGAAAATTTGGTTGGCGATAAAATGTTTTCTTTTTGTTGATAATTGTCAAATGAATTGCAGAGTGTCCTTCTAATAATAGTTTTATAGACGTGAAGGCGTGTAATAACCACAGACCGCGCAAGAATATGGCCTTTCGTTTTATCCTCACGCGCTGGCACTCGTGCCATATCGATTAACCCACTCATAGGAGCGTATCGTTCTATGTATTTATGGGTTTTAGTTCTGAGTAAGAATTTTATAACTGGCGTATTTGGTCGCATGTAACATTCCGCTGTTCCAACACTCGAGAAATATTAACATTGGTAAGGTTGGTTAGTTCCGGGTAGATGTAGGGGGAGAGAATGTTATCAAGGTCAAGTCTGTGTTACCTCCCAACCTTTATCCCTGTACGTCGCGAATATTTTGATGAAGGTTGTTCTCTTTTTCATAAATCAATCTGCGATTTCAGATTTGAAATGATCTTTCAAATTCATCTGCGAAATCCTCCATATCAGCGCTAAAAACGTCAGTCTCCTTTTAGCACACAATTTAATAATGGTGATAATATTTCTGGCTGATTTCCTTGTAATTGGTAACTAACCGAAAACTGGATGGTTTTATTTTCGAAGACGTAAGGAAAGAATGCATCATTCTCCTCAGGACTGGAATTAATATACTACTCACAGTTTGTTAAGCACCAAATATTTGACACTTTATTGTAAAATTTGCTTGCGACATATTTGCGATATTTTTGGTGGATATGATTGAGGAATGTATTGAGATGGTCCCCAGTGCTCTCTTAACAGGCAGACCTTTCGTGGCAGTCATGGAAAACATAAACCCCTTGATTTTCATGATGTTTTCGTGTACTGTCTGCATGCACATAACATGTGTAGGGTATTCAGTCTTCATTTCAACAAAAACCCTTGTGATTTAATGATTGAATATGACAAATGCAAATGTAAGAAGACATTTGTCTGAAGCAGAAATGTGGCGGGCTGTAGGGATCATGGTGAGCAAGGGGTCACCCATCGTCAGGTTGGTGAAGCCCTTGGTGTGCATCATACGGTGATCACCAGAGCCTGGGCAAGATTTCAGCAGTATGGCACACCAGTCAGACGGCGTGGTGGTGGCAGAGACAGGGCAACATCTGCAGCTAAGACCGGTTTTTTGATCATTCAGGCCCGTAGGAACTGCTTTACCACAGCAACCCAGCTTCGCAGTGACCTTCTGAATACACCCGGGGTAAATGTTTCGACGCAAACTATCCGGGCAAGGTTGTACGAATGTGGTCTCCGATCGAGAAGATCATGTATTCGCATTCCGCTGTCCCGGAACTACCGCCAGGCACGAGATATGAATGGGCTATGGACCACATTGGATGGACCGGAGAAGATTGGCGACCTGTCCTTTTTACAGATGAGTCATGTCTGGACCACACAGATAGGCGTTCTAGGGTATGGAGAAGACCAGGAGGGCGATTCCATGCAGCCAACATTGCTGAGCATGACCGCTATGGTGGAGAGTCAATCATGGTCTGGGGCGGCATCAGCTGGGATGGACGTACAGAGCTATGTGTACTTGAACGCGGTACATTGACTGCACAGCGGTATATTGATGAGATACTGGACTGGATGTCCACGTTAGATTGTATGCAGGTGCAGTGGGTGATAGATTCATTATGATGGACGATAATGCCCGTTCTCATGTTGCCCATGCTGTCGGGAAGTACCGACAGAGGGAGGAAATTGAGCGCATGGGCTGGCCAGCAAGATCCCCTGACCTCAATCCAATCGAACATGTCTGGAATGAGTTCATGCAGTTTCAGCCCGTTCAGTGCAGCCAAGAAATGTCCAGGAGCTTGGTGCCATGGTGGTCCAAGAATGGAACAACATTCCCGAAAGGACCCCCAGGAACCTGATTGGAAGCATGAGAAGGCGTTATCAAGCTGTAATTAACAATAATGCGTCTTAAACTCGATATTGAAGCCATATTAGTTCGCTCCGTCAACTTTTTGGCTAATTGAAAAATTTCCTCTTTTACCAATAATATCCATTTTCTATGGTTATCGTATTCAAAAGCTAAAAAATAATGTCAAACACAAATAAAATCTTAATTTCTGTACTTAAATCATTAAAGATGTAATTAAATAAAAAATATATACACTTTTCATTACAATATTTCAACTAAAACGTAAAACAGGTAGTTGGATATACTTGGTGCTTAACAAACTTTGAGTAGTATAATTTCATGAAACGTATTTGCGCGAGATAACGCAGTCGGAATTACCATTTCTGATGAGGGACGATAAAAAACATTGAAATCAAATTATTGAAGTATTACTAACCAACGTCCATGGATTTTACCCTCGAGTTTTTTTTTTGAAGAGATGTTTCAGGACCCTATGGTCAGACTCTACAGTAATCTATGTAGGAAACACAACCAAAACACAATGAAACACATCAAGTAACATCAATTTGGTGGAACTATAAGACTGGTCCTAACAGAAAAATCCATTGAACCAAAAGCGAACTACTCCAGAAACACCATCGGTGTAATAAAGTGTGCATCCAATACCCCTATTGCAAGTATCAACAGCTAACCGAAACTCCAAGTTAATGTTTGGAAATGCTAAAGCAGAGGGCTTCATCAAAAGGTCTTTTAACTTCTGAAGTTTCCCCACAGTTGGGTGTACAGACAATTCAGGAATTTTTCCGACGCAGACGATGTAGATGATAAATGATTACACTATAGTTAGGAATAATTTTCTTGAACCAGCTAAACAGACCACGCGTTCTCATCAATTGTATTTAATGGATAGGGTAATTTACTATGAGTTCCACCTTCCGAGGAGCAGAACAAATTCCATCTCTTGAAATGTCATGTCCCAAAACAGACATTTCGTAACAGCAAAACGACATTAACTGGGTCCGGGTTTCTGTTCTACTTGCTCCATTCTTACAAGTTATGTAAATGGTCTTAAGAGGTTTTTGAAATACAAATGTCAGGTAAGTAACATAAATCCATTTTACGGCCTAAACATCTTAAAAATCTGTTTCTGAGGCCATCCGCGTGGTCGCTTTGGCTGCCTCATGCTCTCTTTTTATAACCAATGCAAATTAACTTAAAAAACTAAAACTTAAATGGTTTTTGTCTGATATTTTTACTCAGGTTAATAAAAATTGATAAATTTGTCCCTTGAGTGCAACAGGGCATTGCAATGCTTTAGCATTGCAAAGCCTCGTTGCACTCAAGGGTCGAAATACACCACCACCCATGCTATTCTGTAGATTATGAGGCCTAAAACATAAAGCAAACCAAGAACATGAACTTTTGATAGAAAAGAAATAATTACAAAAATGAAAAATAAAATAACCGCCCGCCCACATACATTTTTACAGAAAATAGCCTGAGAAACAGAAGATCTAATTTGTGGGACCTAAAGGAAAGACCTTTACAAATCTTATCCAAAAATTATTGGAATGAGTTTGGGATTTCCATAAACCTATTTACAGACTCAATCATTCGTAGTACGAAAGGCTGTGTATTTATTCGAGTCAGCGGGAAGAGGGGCATTTGAAAAAAAACCCAACTTTTGATAAATCAAATCATGTCAAAACATTTGGAGGAGTCTTTGAAAATGCATCTGTCAGTCTTGTTGGCCAGGTATTTTGTGTCTACGTTCCTCATTTTGGCCATTTATATCATTGTAAACCATACAAAAACGGTAGCTTGATAAGCTCTGTTTCTTATTAACTCTTTACCTGACGCAGGCGATATCAAAATTTATTTTTTTCAAATATTATTTTTTTTTTAAGTTTTCAAAAAACTTCAACAAAACCATCCCTCATTCGAACGAGCTTAATGTGTTTAAAACCATATCATATGCCCCTCTCATTGGAACGAGTTCAACATGATAACGGTTTTGTTGAAATTTGTTGAAAAGTATATTCTTCAACTGCTTAATTTGTAAATGACGCTGGCGGATGCGACCGATTACTGATGTAAAGGGTTAACATTATTAAAATTTCTTCTGGATTTATTTTGTTTCGAAACCCGAACTATTGGCCTGATAATGGGAATATATTCGATCTTCGAAGCTGGACAAATAAAGCTATATTCCAGACGATTAACGAAATGATGGTATAAAACTGCTCGCTTATCGAGAAATAGTTGTTAACCCTTTACCCAACGAATTGGCCACATGTGCCCGCGTAATATGCAAATTCAGCAGCTGAGAAAAATTATTATTTTTCAAGAAATTTCAGCAGCTGAAAAAATATTATTTTTCAAACAAATTCAACAAAACCACATCATGTGACCCCCTCTTTGGAACGAGCTCGTTCCAATGAGGGGTCACATGATATGGCTTTGTTGAAATATTTTGAAAAATAATAAATTTTTATAACGTCTGCGTTGGGTAAAGGGTTAAGGCCTATAAAGCTTGGTTTTATCATCTTTTTTAATGTTTTAAATATGTTTGGTTTTCAATAAAATACGTAAAACAATGGATTATAAGGTGGAAAAAATATTTTATGTTTGCTTAAACAATATGTATTAATTCCTCTGACTGGGCGTCTGAAATCTCAAAAGAAATACTTCCAAGTGGAACGAACTCCATCAGCGTGTTTCAATGAGCGGTAACGTGCTTCAGTTTTAGAGAGAAAAACGGAAAGATGAAAACATTTGAAGGTTAATGTGTGTTTAGCTCAGGGGAGGAGGTGAGTCTCTAGGGACTGAAATATTCATAAGCTGGGACACAAATCTGTATTTGCTCTTTTATGTTTCTTATTTGCCCTGTAGGTTCACTATCAATCCTCTACAGAATGCTCTATTTGTAAGCAAACAAGCACCTGCAGTCCCACAGTCTCGGTATTGTTCCTTGACTGGAATAAGGCGCCATCTGCAGTGCTTTAGCACTGCAGATGGAGCCTTGTTTCAATAAAACGACTGTGTCTGATGCGGTTGCGACTGGAGCACATATGCACAATTCGCGTAACATGGAAGGTGAACAATACAATTTTTAAATGAATTTTAACCCGATTCAAAAACGTGAAATTCGTTTCACAAGGATTTCTTTTTCCAAGGTTCTGACAATTTTTGTATGTCGCGACCACAGACGCAAAAGCAGTTTTACATCCAGGATATAACAACTACAATGGAAACTGCTTAGGCAGAGCAGAAGAGAAGATCCTCTGACCCTATTCAAAATAGTGAAGGACCTGGTGCCCATTCCCGCTGACAGTTCAATCATAGACCAAGTAGAAATTCAATTAGCAGGCAAACCATTTTAATCCAGTCCATCCCTACGGTACGAAGTCAAGTCAGACAAGACCAGTTTCGACCAATCCACTTCCTTCTAACAGATTTATCCTTAGATTATGAGTGAAGCAAGTGTAATAGTTGAACCCGACATTTTTTTGACGAATGTAATGTGTTACGTTTTTTACGAAGATGGTTATAAATATTGGTATTTAACCCTTTACCCAACGCAGACGATATGAAAATTTATTATTTTAAATAACAATTTTTAAATTTTTTCAAAAAAATTCAACAAAACCATATCATGTGGCCCCTCATTGGAACGATCACCACGAGCTCGTTCCAAAGAGGGGGTCGCATGATATGGGTTTTGTTATGTATCATCAATAGCAAAGCACGTGTTATGTATCATCAATAGCGAAGCAAAAACAACATGGCGGTATAACACCTTTATTCCAACTCAACACATAAACTTATCAATAGCATACCCGACAATACCCGTAATGTCCGGGAGTGGATTCAACCAATCGGGTAGCTCGTTACAATAAACGTCAGAGTTAACCCTTAAGAGATTCACTTCAGAACATTTCCTCTCTACAGAAATTTAGGTTTAATTCTTTCACCCTTAGTGGGTTACATAACCTTTATGCCATAGGGGAGGTCTGGATACTCGATTACTCCGACGTAATGACGTATCACAAGTACTTGGCGATGACGTAATTTCAGGCTGATGACTGCACGGTGGTCACAAATCTATATTTGCTCTTTTGTGTTTCTTATTTGCCCTGTAGTTTCATTATCAATCCTCAACAGAATGCTCTATTTGTAAGCAAACGAGCACCTGCAGTCCCACAGTCTCAGTATTGTTCCTTGACTGGAATAAGGCGCCATCTGCAGTGCCTTAGTACTGCAGATGGCGCCTTGTATCAATAAAACAACTATGTCTGAGGCGGTGGCGACTGGAGCACATATGCACAATTCCTGTAACATGGATCTGTCAACAATACAACTTTTTAATGAATTTTAACCCGATTCAAAAACGACACAAAAAATAAATTCGTTTCACAGGGATTTCTTTTTCCGAGGTTCTGACAATTTTTGTTTGTTTGTCATCTGTGCAGTCATCAGACTGAAATTACGGCATCGCCAAGTGGGTTACATAATCTTTATGCCATAGGGGAGGTCTGGATACTCGATTACTCCGAACGTAATGACGTATCACAAGTACTTGGCGATGACGTAATTTCAGGCTGATGACTGCACTGTGGTGTACCGAATGACAGGAGATCTAATTTGGATGCATTCCAAGTTCTGCCATCGTCAAGTTCATAAGAATGTTTACCTTTTCTTTTAACCACAACCTTGGGTTTGGAAATTGTAAATTCACCTTTCCGTGCTCTGCCAGGATTTCTTGAAAGCACAATGTTGCCTTTTCCAAACAATCGCAGTTTGGCAGACCTTTTCTTATCTGTATAGGCTTTGGATTTCAACTGGTACTTAGTTACATTTTCTTGAACATTTTTAGGATCCAATGCAGTGGATTGTACATTTGATCAAAAAATGTTCAATTTTTTGTAACCATTTGTCCGCCATGCAATAGTAACGATGGAGATTCTCCTGTTGTAGCATGAGGTGTTGACCTGTAGTTCAACAAGAATGTACTAATAAACTCTTTTGAAGGACGGCCCTCGAAAAAAGCAGTTTGCAGACAGTCCTTCAAAACCCTGTTGAACCTTTCTACCTGGCCGTTGGCACGAGGGTAATATACCGACGACCGAATATGTTTAATATTCCTTGCTCTCAGAAAATTTTAAAATTCCACCGAAGTGAACTGGGAGCCATTGTCACTTACAATTTCTCTTGGCAGTCCTTCCCGACTAAAAATGGTATTCAGAAACTTGATAAGCACTGAAGTAGTGATGCTGGACAGAAACGCTACTTCCGGCCATTTACTGTAGTAATCAACTAGGGTTACAACATACCGACAATCTGCAGTAGCCCTCTTAAATGGCCCTACGATATCTATAGCTAGCTTTTCCCACGACGAACTTGGAAAACTGACAGGTTCTAGTGGTGCATTGCGGGTAACAGCTGTTTTGTCATGCAGGCTGCAGACAGAACAATTCTTAATTGCCGACTCTGCATGGGTATCCATTCTAGGCCACCAATACAGAGACCGCAATCTTTGCTTTGTTTGTATTACGCCCTGATGACTTTCGTGAGCCAATGCTATAATGGTCGGTTGTAAAGCTAGAGATACAACTACTCGGTTAAGACCTCGAACTACAACATCTCCACGAACTGATAACTCATGACGAATGTTGTAAAAAGGGAGGAGATCATTGTCCAACTTGGACTTTGTCCAAATTCTTGGAATTTGATCACGCAATTTCTGTAAAACAGGGCAATTTCTACAAGCATCAAGAAATTCCGTTTCTGAAACAGACCTATTGTCCTCCCAAATCGTCGCAACGCATTCAATTTCTTCGTGAAAAGAAGCAGTACTGGTCAATGGTTTCCTTGACAGGAAATCAGCAATGACATTTTTGGACCCAGTTTTGTACTCCACATCATATGTAAACTCTAGCAACCTAGCCGACCACCTAGTAATACTCATGCCGGCCCTAGTATCCCCTTATGTGGTAAGTAAAGTTGATAATGCTTAATGGTCAGTCCTTAAAGTAAATTTCTGCCCCCATAGCCAGGTACGCCATTTCTCAACCGCCCAAACGCAAGCCAGGGCTTCCTTCTCTGCTATAGAGTATTTTCTTTCGGCTTCTTCTGTTAACGTCCTGGAGGCAAATGCAACAATACTTTCACTTCCATCAACATCACTCGCATCGGTCGTGATAATACTATGCAATTTGGGGTCATAGAGTGAAAGGGCTGTACTTTCGACAATTAGTCTCTTGACTTTTTCAAAACTTTGCTGAGCAGGATTTGTCCACTCAAAACTTCTATTTCCACGCGTGAGTTGCCTCATGGGTTCAACAACTGTGGCATAATGAGGCACAAATTTACTGTACCAAGACATCAAACCTAAAAAGCTTCGCAATTCACATAAGTTACTTGGTACACTAGATTCGAGCAAAGCAGGAACGTGTTCCGTACCAGGCTTTAACCCTTTACCAGAAACATGGTAACCTAGAAAATTTAGTTCACTTTTCCGAAATTCACATTTTTTTAAATGTAACTTTAATCCACTCTCGTTGATACGACGCCAAACTCTTGTGAGATTTTCCTTGTGTTCACCTTCCGTAGCTCCATGGACTATGACATCATCCATTTAGCACTGTACACCAGGCAAATCACGCAAAATAATTGTCATCATTTTCATGAAGGCGGATGGAGCGGAACTTAATCCGAATTTTACCCTCCCAAAAACGAAACAACCCATCATGTGTTATGAAGGTAGTCAAATCACGGTTCGCCTCATGTAATTCCAATTGATAGTAAGCACTTTTGAGATCGAGTCTTGAAAATAAAACAGAATTTTTTAGTTCTGAAACTATCTCGTCAATTCTGGGTAACGGGAATTCATCAGCAACGATAGCTTTATTCGGCTCCCTGGGGCCAACGCAAACCCTAATTTGACCACCCTTTTTACGTCGAACCAGAATTGGAGATATCCACTCCGAAGCATCAACCCTCTCAATAATTTTCCGCTCTTCTAACTCTCTGAGGACATCTGAGACCTCTTTGCGAACAGACGGGGGAGGGGGCGCAGTTTTTGCCGTACAGGGATCACTCCACTACGTGTCTGAATTTTATGAACAAAGCCTTTCGCGAACCCAACAGCAGGTTGTTGGATGCCATGGCTGTCATCGAGCAACTTGCTTGCATTCGATTCAATTGTAAAACAATCGTTTTCACGAGGAGCTGAATTTGGTTTAGATTTGCGGTCACATATTTTACACCCAATGATGTATAGTTCAAGACCTGTAATCAAATCCATTCCAAGAATGGACGCACCCTTTTTCACCACATACAGTTCTGTAGCAACAGTTTTACAGTTGAATTTCACATTCGCCGTGATACACCCAAGAACAGGTAAGGTTTTCTTGAATACGAAATTAATCTAGTTTTTGGTTTTTCCAACGTAACTCCACTGCAATGGTTAACATATTCTCTTTCGTCGGTGATGGACACAGCGAATCCGGTATCAGCAAGTCACTGTAAATAGGAAACACTACTTCTACTGGGAACTGATATTTGCACATCACAAAGTATTTTGTTACCAACCGCAACGGGATTAGCATGGTATCCCAAATGCAACACTTTAATTTCAAGTACCGTTAACTCATTAACACCACGGGAATTGGAAAGACACACACGCTGAAAATGACCCGTTTTCAAGCATGATTTGCATTTTGCACTCTTCGCTGGACAAGACGAATTATTAGCGAGATGACTTGCTGACCCACATCGGAAACAATGCAAATTCGTGCTCTTTGAGGTGATTTCTGATTTACTGGGTTTCGGTTTTGTTTTTCTCTTGATTCTTGAAAAGGATTCACCTGGTTTTGGATTACTGGTATACATTTTCGCACGAACTGAATCCACACTTGCTGTTTCATTAGGTAATAAGTTTTGCTTCATTTATAGCGTTTTCAACAAGTTTGGATATTTCCAAAGCCTTATTATTTAAAGTGATGTCTTTTTCAAGTAACAACTGTTCTCGAACGCGGGGTGTGGAAGTTTTTTCTACGATTTGATCACGAATCATTCCGTCTGCAATAGTACCAAATTCACAAGTACTAACCATTTCACGTAAACTTGAAACGTAATGTTCAATTGTTTCTCCGGGAAGCTGAGCTATTTGTCTAAACTTATAGCGCTCCGCAACAACCTTAAGTTTAGGTGAAAAAAAACTTTGTAAACTTTCAACAGTACCTTTGAAAGATTCATCTGCAGCAGGCAGAGTATAAAACAGACGTTGTCCCTCTGTTCCCAAACGGTGAATTTGCAAAGCTATTTTCCTGCCTTCACTTAACGTTTCTCCGTGTATTGCTATCAAGTAGATATCGAACATTCGTTTCCAGGCTTCAAATTTAATGGAGGCTCCCCGCGCGTATTCAAAAATGCAGGCGGCGGTGCAATTGTATTTACTGCCATTGTATGTAAGTATTAAGGTTCGGTATCCTCGTCGCCACTTGTTATGTATCATCAATAGTAAAGCACTTGTTAGGTATCATCAATAGTGAAGCAAAAACAACATGGCGGTATAACACCTTTATTCCATCTCAAAACATAAACTCACCAATAGCATACCCGACAATACCCGTAATGCCCGGATGTGGATTCAACCAATCGGGTAGCTCGTTACAATAAACATCAGAGTTAACCCTTGGGAGATTCACTTCACAACAGTTTTGTTGAAATGTTTCTAAAAATAATATTTTTTCAGCTGCCGAATTTTCATATTACGCGGGCGGATGCGGGCGATTTGTTGGGTAAAGGGTTAAGAAAGTTTGGGAATGCACAAACACCTATGCGGGAGAGCATTGTGATCACAAAAACGGATAGAGAATTTCGATGTAATCGCGACTAGGTCGCGATCCGGTTGAAATTATCTTACCGCTTTTTCCCGCAACCTTGTTGACTCTTAACATCAGGAAAAGAAGAGTAAGAACAAAATATGCGTGATGAAATTTTCGTTTGTTTTTCGTGATTCGGTCTTGTTTTTGCAGTATTTTAATTCTAAAATCTCAACCATGGTGTATAAGTTGTCGCGACAGGATCGCGATGTAATCACCAAAATGCCACTTTTGTGATCACAATACTGTACACATGTCACGTTAGTTCAAGCACGAACAACAGAGCTGAAAATTAATTCTAATATGATTCATCCTTTATTCAAGCTGTACCATTGGAAGATGTAAGGAGCATGGTGGCTCAGTGGTTAGGACATTGGACTTCAAACCAAAAAGGTCCACGGTTCGATCCAAGGATAATTGCGCTGTATACTTCGGCAAGGCAATTAATTCCGATTGCCCACGTAGGACGCGATGGCGTCGTGTACTAAGCCATACTGAACGTCAATTGTGCACTTGTCTTTTACCAATGCTAACGATGTTGTGCGCAGTTAGTACATTGGGGAGTCTGACAGTGGCTCCCCACTGTTCGGTGGTTCCATCTGGATGATCCAGCTTCCCCCCGAATGTAAAACTGTCCGACAAGAGGCGACCCTGACTGTCGAAAGTGTCATAAAACCCCAATCAAAAATAAAACAATTGAGACGTGTTAACGGAAATATTATTAAAGTCTTAAAATGAGGGAGAACGGTTACTATGGACATCAGCATGACGGATTCCCTTCCCTCCCAGGGAGGCCTAATTGGTTTAACACATAATACAAAACTCATCCACCGACATGTGTGATGGTTCAAGTGCCTAAATCAGATAAAAATGGGAAGTAACACAAATAACTGCACTTGAATAAATAAGATACTATTTATATCGCTAATATGGATGTTGAAAAGACAATAACAGGGAGAAGACATGGTTGATTGATTGTTGAATAATGTCCTTTTATGACTTTCCAAAGTGTGATTTACTGGGATTCCGCGCCTGATTATAAACGATAACTTCACAAGTGGATTATGCATTCAACAATTGTGTCATGTGTCCGTGCGCGCAAACGAAGACGCTTTGTCGTGGGTGTAATGGGGACTTCATTGTTTGTTTTTTTAACCCCTTATCTAACATGAAAAGCAGACGACACTTGCAAAAAAAATTCTTAAATAACTATTTTTTTCATTTTTGTCTCAAAAACGTACGTAATGACCCCTCATTGGAACGAGCTCGTTCCAATTAGGGGTCATAACCTGTGTTTTAGGGACAAACAAATGGCGATTTTTGAGAATGGCGCTGGCCGGTTTTGGCCGTTACGTTAGGTAAAAGGTTAAATAATATAATTATCGTTAATAATGAAAAGTTATAAACAGAGTAATCGCCTGACTGGACTGGTTACGTGAAATAATTCATTCCAGGCGAGGGACTATATTGTAAAACACTCGTGCGCATTCGCGCACTCGTGTTTGTACAACGTCCCTCACCTCTCATGAATTATTTCACGTAACAAGTCCAGTCAAGCGATTACTCTCTTTATACGGTATTTTATGTCTAACTATTGGCAGAGAGCCGCTATGAGCATGTCATTATCCCACAAGATTGCATCAATAGAATAATTCAGATTAAGAAATTCCCGAAGGGGCCAGATTAAGATGGAGACCTTAAAATTCGTCACGATCGGTTTAGATTTTCGCGAATATTAATTGCGAGAATCAATTTTCTTTTGTTAAATAGAACTCAGGATTTGAGAGTACTATTATGCCCTTTTGAGTACAACCAGTACACAGTGAAAAACAAACATAGCATTTATATATTTAGTAGAGTGCAACCGGTAAGAGGCCTAGTTTCAATCATTTTCGTGAGTTTCGTGTCTTGCATGCACATATAGAACACGTATTTCAATGTACAGGCTTTTTTGTGGTCTTGCAAAAAGAAATTATACTACCTTGGCAGTGTTGGCTAGTTAAATTTTGGCTGCCATTACACGCAGCCAAGACGTCACTAAAAAACACTTAAAATTTTAATGCAATGTTTGTTTTTTACTATGTACTGGTTGTACTCAAAGGGGCACAATAGTACTCTCAAAACCACAGAGAGTGGTGGCCGAGTGGATAAGTGCGCTGGTCTCTCGTGCCAGAGGTCCCGGGATTGATTCTCGATCGGGGAAAGTTCTCGAGGTGTCCGAACACTCTCTGTCAGCATCAATTGTGGGGTTGATGCTGTCACAGAGTACCGTCTTATCGGGTGGGGACATAAAATGGCTGTCCGCTGTGCGGTGAGAGACACACTCAATGCAGGCTAAAGATCCCTCCGTAGTATCCGAGAAAGGCGAGGTCACGAAGTTGCCGCTACGAAGGTCCTCCCACACACCTGCGCCATTGGGCCAAGGAGATTCGTTAATATATGTTGCATAACTTGTTCGCCAATCCTTGTAAAACAAATAAGCTTAAAAAAACACTTTGAAGTCAAGAATCTTTGCCAAGAATCAAATGAACTATTTTCGAGAATCAAGGTTGATTCTCATTGTTTTCCCTGCGAGAATCATTTGTGCGAATCAGTTAGGATTCTCGCATGAATTTTAAGGCTTGACTATGAGTCTTTACTGTTTAGCTAGGTCCTGTCAAGGGGTTCCTATTCAGGTTCCAACATCACAGCATGGAAAGTATTTTCTGCAAAATGTGTGAAAAGTAACTAATTTGCCATACCACAAGATAACACTCCAATGACGGAGATAAAGGCCATGACTTTGTTTCATTATGCAGACAAAACTCAAGCCACAACAGACTAAAACATTCAAAACCACCATGGCCCATACCGAATAGAATGAAAAAAAAAAATGACGGCCGTTATCGATATTTGGTTCCAAGAGAGTGACCCCATCAGCAGTCTTCACTTTTGTACAAAAGAGAATAATTGGGATACTTTTTCAAAGAAATAGACTGTAAGAAGCCTTTGTCAAAACAGAAAAAAATAAAATGATTAATTATATAGTAACCACGCCTTCGCGAAATGCTTTCAACACACAACCCCCAACCGCACGCATTCTGCGCGAAGCAGTGCACAAATGTACCTAATTACACACCAGCACATACTCACACGCTCTCACATACAAACCCCACACAAATCTGCACACACCACATGTTCACTCATACATCCTTATAACAACACGCACAAACCGTTTCGTTTCCTGAGTGCAAAAATGTACCATCTGTTATGTTTTGGCATTATATATGGGGCCTGAAACACTCAAGGAACGAAATATTCCCGCTAACGGGTAAAAGGGCACCCTCGTACACATACGAAAACCTGATCACTCCTACACACAAAATGACTTTGAAGAGTATTGTGGGTTGTTATGTGCCATATTCTTTTGTTCTTTGTTCGTTTCATATTCGCTGTGTAGATACCTCTGCTATTGTACGTTCTGAACAATTTCCTCTGTTCAGTTATTCGTTTCCGTGCGCGAATCGATGGAATACATTAGTCGGTATGTAAAAGCAGCTTTATATAACTGTATGGAATATACACGAAATTTCCAACATTTCGTTTAGCCTAAAGTAATGCATTTATCTGGATTGAAAAGAGTGTCATTAGATGGAGTTTTCTCTTTGATCATTTCACGTATATACACAACGCACATAAATAATCAATCTCCAAAACTCAGCGTCATTTATCCCGCTGTCGGTTATTTGGTCAGAGTTTTGTCGATATTATGAAGATGTCATTTGTTAAAAACGTTCATTGTTAAAAAAAACATTCACGTTTTGAGAAACGGTTTGTTTTACAATGGTGACAGTACTTACCTTTTCCTGTCTCTCTATCTCGACAAGCACATTTGAATAGAAGCAACACCATATCAACTTACACTTCTTGAAAATATTACTCTAAGAATAGTATCGGTCGCCAAGTAACTGTCTTTAAATTTTGGGATTCTCTAAAAGCATTCAATATTTGCATTGAATAAAAGAGTCATATTTTAACTTGCCTTCCATTCCACATTTTTGGTCGCTCAGAACTTTGTGAAGACAATCATTGCCAATATTTTATTTTTTATCAAAAGCGACACATTCATATTTTTGTGTAACCCTTTACCTAACATGAAAAGCAGACGACACTTGCAAAAAACATTCTTGAATAACTAATTTTTTTCATTTTTTGTCTCACAAACATAGGTTATGACCCCTCATTGGAACGAGCTCGACGAGCTCGTTCCAAAGAGGGGGTCAAAACCTATGTTTTTCAGACAAAAAAGGAAAATTAATTGGCGATTTGTGAGAATAGCGCTGGCCGGTTTGGGCCGTTACGTTGGAGAAAGGGTTAAGATTACAAACTCTATATGTTTTGAAACAATTGACCGATCAGGACCATTTTATGCTCTGTTAAGTTTTCATTGGCGGCGCTTTTTAGAAATAGGTTATTGCAACCAAGACACTAAAGGCAAAACAAAATGACTTGAAATAACCACCCCCTCACAAGCATTATTCTGCTCCCCTCCACATACACATACAAACTCTTACACACATCCTCAACCCCAAGTTCCACAAGACACACCAGTCCACACGGATATGCATGAGAAATTAATCAATTACATTTCACCTTTGACCATCACTGGACATATGTTGATGTTGGTAACAGTATTTTAAGTTTCGATACGGAAGACATTTTTCCACACCTGTTGTTGGCAGAATAACTATAATAAGTTTCCCAATGCAATTTATACCAGTACCTTATGAAAACTACTCCTGTGGATTCTCATGACATTATAAGTTATTGTAATGAACTGACGGTAACATGGTCTGAGGTTTGCGGCTTGGAGCTTATATTCAACCCAGACGCGAGGCGTCGAGGCTGAACATACGCTCCCAGCCGCAAACCGCAGACCCTGTTACCGTCATCTCATTACAATAACGTACATGTTCCAATAAGACACTACCCATAGTCTAAAGCCTACATCGTGAAACACGAAAAGCTTATTTACTAAACTTGTGATCGTTAAAAGTTGCCTTGTTCAAGGAAGCTTTTAACGATCATAGGTTCAGTAAAGAAACCTCTCGTGTACCCATGACGGCACTGGATAAATCATCAACAAACCAAGTAAACGTATTCCATCTGAGTTCAAATCTTAAATCGGTTTGTATTTAAACAACACTTTATCTAGAACACTGTCTGCTGCACGAGTGAAAAATCCAGAAAAATGAAACGGCTTGCTAATCACTCTGTTGATGAAGCAATTACGAAACGGGGCGACGTCATTTCAGATATTTCGTGTTGTGACGTCAGACGGTAACATTTGCTACTGGAGCCGTAAACATAAAATAAACTACGCCAGCTCTCATCCAATCAGAGGGTGAGGATTTTATTCCTATTGGAACATATAAATGCAAAAGCTCAAGCCACCAGTCAAATTCTGTCAGAAAATTGACGTTGCTTTGGGCTTGACCACTCTACCCTTTGTCTAGATTTACCCAAGATGCGCTTTTCCGATCAACTGATATTTTCCAGACGAGTGAATCTAAAATATATCACAGACATTCATTTTATTTTAATCATCGTTTTATTTACATAATCAGCTTATTCATTTTTCATAGACATTAAGTTATATGTTTCTATGCTCGTGGGAATTCCGGGAGACAGAACAGTCCTGTTCTTGTTTGCTGTGGCAAACATGTTCTGGTGTACTGATAAAATAGGTAAGCAATTCCTGTGGGTAGAGGTCTCTAAAGTGGGCAGCAGAGATTTAAACGAGTGGCGAAACTTGACTTTGTGCTTATGCTGATGTCATGATGTAGCCATGGATGCTGGAAATGATCTTAGGCACCAAATAAATAAATAAATAAAAAAAAATAAAAATAAAAAATAAAAAATAAATAAATAAATAAATAAATAAATAAATATTGTTTTCATATAAATTTGAAATCCCGAGGCGTCGACGAAATGAACATTAATGAACAAATTTTTTGTTGAGCACTGTGGATCAAAAAGCAAGAAAATAGCTAAAGCAGGGACACCTTTCTACTAATTGCGAAGGAGTGTTCAAGCGATTCAGTTACTTGGGGATCAGTGGAGTCCGATGGTATTGACCGAGTTTGAGAACACGTATCTAAGTTGGGTGTTTGAGGCCAGAGCCCTAGTTTTATGGACTGCCCATTTCTGTGAACATGTTTCCCACACCTTTGATATATTTTTGTAATTCTTACATTCAAGTAAAAATACTCTTACATGAATGTCTTGAAACATTGGTTGCCATAGCAAGAATATTAAGTATGAAACTCTCACAGTAATGGCCTCCATGTACCATAATCTAAAATGGCGTCAGCGGTCGACGACACTAATTAGATGACAAGCAATGCTATTTTTTTTATATTATGGTGTCCATGGGAAAATGAGTTACCGTTCTCGGGCAGACTACTGCCGGTAGGTTTTTTGGTATGTGAACATAATGACTCTATTTGATAGTACATTTTCAAAATGTTCCTTGGGAAGAACACCTCAGACTCCTCTCCACCAACTTACCCAGAAGGGGTGAGTTTGTGAAGGTGGACACGGGGTGTTCTCCACTTGGTCAAATTGTGCATAACAATCAACATGACAATCAACATCGGCTTATGTATGACACATGACGACATGACCGTTAACTACTTTGCCGATGTAATTGTGATACCCATTTAAGCAGCCGGAGGGCTTTTCCATTGGATTAATTGTAATTTTGACAATGCGATTGAATAGCATCCCATTGTAAATCAACGAACGCTCTGACACAAAGATTTCCACATACCAACCGCAACTAATTTATATTAGTCTCCACGCCGTGAAGAGTTCAGGGAATCAAGTGGAGATAACATGGGTATGTATCGATAGAGCCAATAGGGAATATGATCCATAAAAAGGGAAAAATCAAGTTCATCTAATAATGTTCTTTTTTAGCCCTTTATCGAACTACTCCATGAACAGACGGCACGTGCAAAAGAATTCTTGAATAACTGCATGTTATTCCCTTTCCTCCAAGAACCTATTTTATGACCCCCGAGCTATTGCTATTTGCAGTGAGGAATAAATGTTATGTTTTGAGAAAAAGAAATGAGAAATAATAATATTTAAATGGCGGGTTTCGGGAATAGCGCCGGGCGTTTCTTTTCGTCGTTACGTTAGATAAAGAGCTAAAATGATTCTCTCAGAGACCACGTAACATGCCCCGTTCATAGTGTATTACGTTCACTATTTTACAGTTATTGCAGGAGATCTCTGTGTAAAGGAATCCTTGCCACTTGCATTGTGGATGTCGTGCAGCTTGTGATGGCTTATCGTGATAGTGCGGTAATGTTATGCCGTCAGTGACATGGCGATGGGTGGTGTTGCACATATTTTCAGAGTTAAATATTTCGGTGGTCCACTTTATTTAATGGAAGCCGATATGTTGGATTCCTGATCAAATGATATAAGAGTGTGTTTAACCCTTTAACCTAACACGAAAAGCAGACGATACTTGCAAATAAAATTCTTGAATAACTATTTTTTTTCATTTTTTGCGTCAAAAAGATAGCTTATGACCCCTTATTTCCAATGAGGGGCCATAAGCTATGTTTTGGACGCAAAAAATGAAAAGATAATGAAAATTGGATAGCAATTTTTGTGAATAGCGCTGGCCGGTTTTTGCCGTTACGTTGGGTAAAGGGTTAATTCATTGAAAATAATTCGGTATGCTAAGTGGGGAGAGCTGAGGGGTTGGAACATTCTCTCCGTTTCGCTTCGTTGGGATAAAGGTTTCACAGGACGCGTTCAGAGAACATATTTCAATGGATGGTGTCACTGAGGAAAATAAAACAAGAGAAAAGTATGTATTGGTTTGAGGGTATTTAATATTTGAATTAGAGTTACCCGACTTGAAAAGTGACTCTCGGAAATGATGCAGTCTCACAGCGCAGTGCGAGAAGAGTATCAATAAAACACATGTGGAGTGTATTTCCACGAAATGATAAGAGATGTTCTATGAAAAATGTGCAAAAGAGAACAGTTTCAGCCCATTGACTTTCTTTCTATTATTCGCTCTCACGTTTCTCACACACGCACTTCACATCTGTATTTATATATTTATTTATTGCGGTTTAACGACACTTTCGACAGCCAGGGTCCCCTTGTTTCGGATAATTTTACACATGAAGGAAGCCGGAGTACCGGAGAGAACCACCGATCAGTGGCGAGCAACTGCCAGTCTCCACAACGTACTAACTCCAAACAACCACGGCAAGCATTTATAATTTATTTATTTATTGGGGTTTAGCGACACTCTTGACAGCGATGGTCATCTCGTGTCGGACAGTTATACGGGTGGAGGAAGTCGAAGTACTCGGAGACAACCACTGAGCAACGGTGAGCAACTGTCAGTCTCCCCAACGTACTAACTCCATACAAGCCGGGTTAGCATTGGTTGATGACAAGTGCACCATCGACGCGCAGTACGATTTAGTACACCACGCCACCGAGCCTCCATATGGGCAATGGGGGTAAAGTGTCTTGCCCAAGGACACTTCGCGGTTGCCGCAGGTTGGAGTCGAACCGAGGACCTCTCGGCTTGCAGCCTACACCTCTACCTTCTAAGCCACTGCGCCCACACACCCCACGGCTAGCATTACTTGTAGACAAGAGCACCATCGGAGTGCACGCAGTGCGCCTTAGTAAACAGCGTCGCAGTGTCCCACATGGGCAATCGGGATTAAGTGCCTTGTCCAAGGACACAACGCAGTAACCCGTGGCGGAGATCGAATCGTGGAACTTTCGATTTGAAGTCCAATGGCGTAACCATGCTCCCATAGAATTCCAAAAGGAAATTACTCGATCAGAACAAATTGAAATACTAAGAGTGAATTGCCCATCGTGCACTAAACGTAATTCCGAATACAGTCCTTCTTTCCATTCTATAGACCTTGACCGATAAACTATTATTGTCGAGCAATTGTTGTAACTTATTTTTACGCGGGAAATACCATTCAATTTGAACCCATTTTGTGGTTGCTAGTATTTGCAAGAAACACTTCAATTTGATTTCTTCGGAAGTTCTCATTCGCATTTTTGATTTAAGCTAAATTCTAACCACACCCGAGCAATTAGTAACACATAACCACTCATTTAGAATTGCTTTAATCAATCATATTCTTTTGGTGGGGGTGGTTGAAAATTTAAAAGTGCTTTTGGGAATGCAACTGTCAGTCTGCCTATTATGTTATATTTTACATATAATTATAATTGTCTCTTCATATAAGTTTTTTTCGTGGGTCCCACGGAAGTTCTACTCTCTCCTTTCAAAACAAAGAAAATGCCAATCCGAACAATTAACTGGGGACAATACTATAAAACATTTAAAATTGTATTTTCTAGAATTGTATTTTAAATGGGTTAAAAGAACATTTAGCACTTTCAAAGATCTGGCAATTTGCCAGTTGGCAAATTGCCATATCTTTTAAAATGCTAATGATTTATTTTAGTCATTTATTTTAATAGGTAGCAAATACAATTCTAGAAATACAATTGTAAAAGTTTTATAGTATATTCGAGAAACGAAGAGAATGGAATTTCACGTTAAAGATGTTTTTATCGTGATCATAATAATAACAACACTTCGGCCGGCAGCTGATTTGTCGCAGTCCTCAGGTGAGCCTTGATTAATCCTGTAGATCTAAATGTCGCCCTGTCTCCACGCCACTTCGATCGTACCAACACGCGGAAACGAACTATTTGATGATATCCCGTGCCTCATTCTTTCCACTTGCCCTGATAATCATACTAACGTGTCATCCAATAACCACATATCCTTTATTGTCCCAGCTCACTTCCCCCATTATACTCCAAGTGAATATTATTCTGTCAGTCTGATATTTTGGACACCATCTACCTAACATGAAAAGCAGACGACACCTGCAAAAAAAAAAAAAATATTCAATAACTAATTTTTTTCATTTTTGTCTCAAAAACATAGGTTATGACACCTCATTGGAACGAGCTCGACGAGCTAGTTCCAATGAGGGGTCATAATCTATGTTTTTCAGAGAAAAAATGAAAAAATAATGAAAATTAATTGGCGATTTTGAGAACAACGCTGGCCGGTTTTGGCCGTTACGTTGGGTAAAGGGTTATAAGAGAAAGAATTCCAAAGTTTCCACCACTCCCTAACTGCACATCTGCGCTCTGTGTCACACCGTCTTTCTCCAATTTTCCCTTACGGTCCAGCGATCGTGACCTCCGTTTAAACATCATTGCCTCTCCTGCCTCTACAGGTGCCATCCAGGCACTCCTTAACTGATGGTTTCTCCTTATCACGAACGTCGCCCAAAGACCTCTTTTCGCTGACTCCTCGCCACTTTCGGTTACAATCCTCCATGATTCTCGCCCTGACGAGTCTCCCATCTCTGGCTGTGATCACTTCAATGTCAGAGACCTTTATTGAATAGTTTTCCATTAACTATTTCACTTGATCAACCAACCCGTCTTAATATAAGAATCACTTACATTCTGAAACATTATTTCACCGGCTGTCAGCGAGATTACCCTAATATTCAGGTAACACAGTTTCATCGAATCTATTCTGTCCTTGATCCTCATCCATCCAAGCTCCCGCCGATAAATGTTTTTTAAGACTATGCTAAACTTCGTGACTTTTCTGTTTGAAAAGGATAGACCACCATTGACATTTCATCAGAGGGAAGTTTCACCAGGCTATCACAGCTATCTTCAGATATTGGGAGGGAGTGGACCATACTTGTCTGATATGAATTGGCCAGGCTGTTCTTAAATTTCGAGGTGAGCTATTCAGACAATCTCGAAACGTAGCCTTGGGAGTCGGCAATGTCATGGTAGACCTCAAAAAGATTGTAACTGCTTTTATCGAGACATTACCTGTTGCTGTGGCTTATTTAAACCTGCTCTGACTCACATATATTACCGTACTAGCGCCCAACTGTGACAGTTGTGTTGCAATACAGAGATCTTTGAACGAGCGGAGCTGGAAATAACTCTCTAGAATGTTCTATTTTACAGGTATAATGGTAACAGACCCGGAAATAAACTACATACGATCGTCAGTTTACGCAGGGTTACTTCAGTTGTAGAATACGAGTACAAACTACAAGCTACGACAAAATAATACAACATAAATTGAATTCTCAGTCTCGCCTGTTTTGCATGACGGACCTGACAAACTTACGGGACTAACTAGATTCAAAGGTTGCATATTGTACACACAATTGAATAGAACGTCACGGCATTAACTTCTGAGCAGAATTTCCGCCAACATTGACAACAGCCTTACTTTCTACAACTATGCCAACCAAATTTGTAGATCAGCATTCTTCCATCTTCGAAATATTTGCAAAATACGATACCTTATTGATAAACAGTTGTCGGAACAGCTCGTTCATGGATTTGCAATCACTCGTCTTGACTACTGCAATTCTTTGCTTTATAGATCTAAGCACGGTAACACTGACAGCTCCAAGGAGTGCAGAACTGCACTGTCCACCTCATTATAAAAACAGTAAAAGCATGTCATATCTATCCAGTTCTTTTTAGATTGCATTGGTTCCCACTTAAACAAAGAACTGATTTTAAAATGCCTTTGTCGATTTATAAATGTACGGATTGGCCCCAACTTATTTATCAGACCTGCTCAAATACTCTCAACCCTCTAGAGTTTTCGATCATCCGGCACGCTAAGCTTGAACAGCATAGAGGCAAGCTGCGTACTGCTGGTGATAGGAAAGTTTCCATTTGCGGTCCAAAACTATGGAATCAACTTCCCCTGATATTAAGTTGACTAATTCAATTCCACATTCAAATCAAGGATTAAAACTTTTTTTATTCCGCCAGTCTTTTATTGATCTTTTATAACTCTCTGTGTTTCTTTTAGATTTGTTTTCTTTTAGTCTGTTTTATGTTTTTGTCGGCGTTGTGTACAGCCAAAGAGCATTTTAATCGAATTTTAGGCTAAATAAATTATTATTATTATTAATATAAATAGCAACTATTAATGAGCGATCTCGCCAAAGCGAGATCGCTCATTCATTGTTGCTCTTTATTTGCGTGAAAATTCTGTTACGATGCAAACAACATGGCTGGAAAAATATATCAGGAAAGCATCACAACAATTTTTCCTATAGGTTACCACCATGTCATATTGCGTAAAAGGCGAACGAGTTACAATCTAAGCTCTTTATTTCCAAGCCTGACAAAGTCAGACTCCCACAATGTTTTCCACAATAGTGGTCGCCTTTGGTAGCGGAGTTTTCCATGTGGGCTGGGTGCTCTAACTTCGGGTCTTTTGATACGTGAATGCCGTGACAGTATTGCGTATGACAGCATTCATGAAACTGGAATATAAAATAATCTTCTGAATTTCGTCAGGCACACTCTTGAACTATGACCTTTAAGTCGAACAGAATGATCTAATTAGGATAACTTGATATGACACAGAATCTGAGGCGTGGGAAAGACGCCCACCCCATCCCCACCCTTACTAAACATTCACGTGCCTGACTATCATTCACATTCTGTGAGAAAGCATGAGAAACAATAGTAGTGAATTGCCCTCTGGGTTAAACTTGGTTTTGTGTTGCTTCACAGAATACGAAATATCGCCCGAGGTAAAATGTCATCCGCAAATGAGGGGGTGGGGTGGGGGGGGGGTGAGGGTAAGTAGTAAAAGAACTTATAGTTTCGTCCAGTAGAATCTCCGATTTTGTTATTTAACTATGACAATTAGCTCGACATTACTTTCATGGTTTCATATCGAAAAGTGTTCTCACCGCCGCCATCTTGGGGCGATAGTTGTTATAAACAGAAATGCTCAAATACAACCAAAATTTTCCCGACGCATCGAAATCGCCGATCACTTTTTGAAGTGTACACATTGATGGTTGTGAAAAAATGAAAATGGTTATTATGTGCACATCTTTTATGGGAATGCAAATGGAAAATTTGCAACATAATTTAGATGACATGGTTTTCTTGGAATTTTTTTAAAAATTTTAAAACATTTTATTTACAATAATGAATTTTGATATCGTCTGCGTTGGGTAAAAGGGTTAACCGTTTACTCGATATTCATTTATGCAAACGTTCACTAATATATTGCGACTTGAAATATCCTCCCAGCATTTGTATATTACGCGAGCGGATGTTTCAGATTCGTTACGTAAAGGGTTAATCGATTTTGATAAGTCATCCATTTGGAAGGATATGAAAACCATATCGAAGAAAGTACTAACAGCTTTAACCCTTTACCTAACATGAAAAGCAGACGACACTTGCAAAAAAAAATCTTGAATAACTAATTTTTTTCATTTTTTGTCTCAAAAACATAGGTTATGAACCCTCGTTGGAACGAGCTCGACGAGCTCGTTCCAACGAGGGGTCATAACCTATGTTTTTGAGAAAAAAATGAAAATATTTTGAAAATTAATTGGCGATTTTTGAGAATAGCGCTGGCCGGTTTTGGCCGTTACGTTGGTTAAAGGGTTAAATTTCAGGGGACAAATTCACGTTTTCGAATCAATAAGCAACAAGCGAAACCATTTGGACCGCTATTTTATAACCACTTCCAAACAATTGAACGAATCCTATGGAAAAGACAACTTTGTTCAAATACATTAAATATTCTCAAAGTTACAACAAATCCCATTTTTTATTTTAATGTTTAAATGGAGAGTATCGGAAAACATTGTTATGCGATTCTATACATTTGCAGACCTGTGATCGCAAATCGGTGCCTTTCTCGGCCTAATGGATGTTTCGAGGATTTCAAAATAAAATATTGCAAAATCGTCAGAGAATACTTCAGCATCACCCCGCAAATATCACTTGAGATTTAATGTTGTGGCATGTCGGTTTCAACAGGAGAGTTTCTGCGGTGTCGTGGGTGTGAAAGAGAACAGATCGTTTCGAGAGAGTCGTGAACCGATCCATTATAAGTTATAACGGCTTTGTCCCGTCTGAAACAATACAAACATTGTGGAAATAAATTTGTGGGCGCATTTCTCATGCTCCGCAATCAGTTGGACCTAATTCGTGAATATTGTTTGTTTTTATAAACGCAGAAGACAAAAGATAGAGTTACATACCTTGGGTCGTTAAGGAAACGAGTAAACAGTATTTTGTTGACATATTGTCCCCTAAGTTCCAATGTGTTCTATGTGCCCACAGGCACATAGAACACATTGGCACTCAGGGGACGATATTTGCTCTTATTTTATTTTTCTCAAGTGGTTTCATTTAATTACTCGACTATTTGATTTATAATGGCAACATATGATCGAATTATCGGAAATCTGATAATATTTGTGACAATTTTCAATTTTTTTGGTTCGATTTTTATACCGAGGTGAGTGAATACGAAAAGCTTTCATTTATAATTTTAAACAATATACCCCCGATGTTTCACGTGCCCATATACCCTGGATGTTACACGCTCCCATATACCTTGGATGTTGGGTGCATCCTTTGCCATGGCTATTTGTCCAAGGCATCCTGACCAATCAAAAGACAGAATATATCGGAATTTAGGAACAATCGAATTTATCTCTCTGATTTTGTAATCACACTACCAAAATTGCGAATAAGTCACTGTGTGCATTGTTTTGGGAAAGCCAGCAAGCAAAGAACTATGAAGTGGTGTTTCAATTCATACCTGTTTCTGTATTTAAAACTGAGTGTACAAGCGACAAATTAGATTTGTATAGTGCAGCATGCGGAACAGTCTACTTTACCATTATAAAGTACACTTTACACCGATGTACTTGGTTACCATTTGTTTGTCGTCCACTAGTGCAGGCCCAAAGACGTAGGGACCGAGAGAGAGAGAGAGAGGGAGAGAGAGAGAGAGAGAGAGAGAGAGAGAGAGAGAGAGAGACGGGGGGGGGGGGGGGCATTTAAGTCAACATTATCTTTCTTTACAGACATGTTATTACAATCTTATTGAAAATTGGCAGGAAGAAGGTGCACAACAGACTCTTCTCCTACGCTGTCACAAAAGATTCCCTCATTTTATTAGCTTCTTCTATGCACTTTAGAGTCGAAAAATACACATTTTATAAAATTGTCAACCCTTTAACTAATAAAGCGGCCAAAAACTGCCAAACAATTAACCAGAATAAGTTTACAACAGCCTCGTATATCTCGGAAGTTTCTCAATGATATACATATTTGTATAGTTTTATTGAACAATTGAGAAATTTGTTTGTTTTCGAAAAAAGGGAAATTTAATTCATTTTTTTAAAAATACTGTGTTAGATATAAGGTTAAATATGGAGCCACAAATGTGCAGTTTTCTGAATATAAATGTGTGTGAGTCCGAAAAAAGACTTTGTGTATTGCATTCCTACAATGCTACTAAGGAACATGGGCCACCACTAATAGATATCAGTGCGTGGGTATCCTTGTATGATCATACCTCTTCAACATCGAAATGCTTCCTACGAATTTGAAAAACGAAGACGCCCTGTAAAGCTCACCTGTGGAATTAATTTGACATGCGCAATTATTTCCACAGACAATACTTTCTAAATTCCGTTCAGTTCAACTGAACTAAAGAGAAGTTGAAATAGGCAATAAAGAAGGAATAAATAGAGGATATCTAGTGTTTTTGAGTGGATACTGACAGATATAAATAGTCATTTTCGCGCAAGCGCTCGCGAAAAATGAACATTTGTCTCGGTCACCCATGAGATAATTTTCAGTATCCACTCAAAAACACTAAATTTTTTTTTATTATTTTACGCCTTTTATAAGAATCTGATCATTCCTATCGATAATTCCACTCGTTTCAACCTTGAATTGATGCATGAAAGTAAACCGCTGACGCGCAGTGATTTGATCGAGACTCGGAACAGGTAGCGGCTTGCGATGTGATTCAGCTGGCGGGTTTCGTGCATAAATTCAAGGTGAATACGTGTTGAATTATTGCTGGAAATGATAGGTATCCACTCAAAAACACTACATTTTCTCTTCATTATACGTTTTAGAACAAACTGATCATTTCCAGTGATAATTTGACTCGTATTCACCTTGAAGTGATGCTTTGAAAGCCGCCATTTCGATTGATACCGTGAAATTGAAAATTTCAATACCTTTACAGTGGGGGATACGATTTCTATCTTTCCGCATTTTTTTTTCGATAATCTGTCGTTTAACGTATAATAAAAGCGTGTTTCGTTCACCACTATGAAATATCATTCTGTTGTAATCATAAAAAGCAAACAGAAAATTGCTTTGCTGACCAACTGATATATTCAAGATGATTGAATCTAAAAAATAACATAAACATTCATTTTTGTTGAATCAACGGAAGTAATGTTGCTCAATCGAGACTTGATTTCACCGAATGTCTGATCGCAAAACCATTTGCAATAGAGACTCTAGTTTTATGTTTTCGCCGCGTAGTTCTACAATAACTAGTTGTTTTAATATGTTGACTGGTTCAAGGTGAATTAATGGAGTAGGAAAGAATATCTGTGTACATCTCTGAGTGAAGGAACATTACATTACACAAATGGTAGTCTGTGTGCAACCTTCAAGAAGAGTGGGCATACAAACAGCCCACAACACACTCAAATTCCTTATAGAATCAGTGACGTAGGGGATGGGCCCGCAGGGCCCACTTTGCCCGGGGGAGGGGGGGCGGCTAGAAGGGGGCCTCGTCTTGAAGGACATCCCAAAGCTGGAAGAAAGAGGGAAAAGAGAGAGAGAGAGAGAGAGAGAGAGAGAGAGAGAGAGAGAGAGAGAGAGAGAGAGAGAGTCCACAGTGTACCAAATACACATAATTTCAAACTCTCACTTCCACACGACGTACTCTTTGTCGTCTATGTATTATTCGTTTAAGTGAACGCTACATCATTGTAACTGATAGGGGTGAGAAATGAACAATATACATACATGGTGCCTCTCAAGTCACACATGTTGGGTGTGCATGTGTGTATCGTTGGATGGTGGGGGATAAACTTAAAACATGTAATGAAAAAATCTACAGAGTCGTACTTTTAGAATCGATCCTATAGGCTATACCTTCATTTAATTTATGGCGTTTGTACTACGTGAAATCCTGTATGCTGTGCACGGTAACACCACTAAATGTGCTCCCGTTTTAAAGGCAACCACCATTATGAAAGGGCCCCCGTCTCTATCTCGCGGGGGTGGGGGGGGGGGGGCACAATATTTTCCGCTACGCCATTGTATAGAATTAGACCGGTGGCCTGAGTGCTTGGCATTACCCATGAAGAGATAAATATATTTGGACATTTCAACTGGACAAAAGATAGGAAGGTCCCATTTTCTATACACCATGAAGAATAATAACAACTGTCACAACAACGTTGCCGACTACTTTTTGGAACCTGGTAAGTCACTATTGACAAAAATATTGAAGTCACTTCAACGATTTGAAATATTTAATTACTGAAAACCCAAGAACAATGTTTCCTGTGACGGATATCAAACAGATGGGTACAATACTTAAGTAATACCACTAAACAGAATGCATGTATTGCTATTCTTTCCTGGTAAATATTAAACAGTGTGAGTATATATATATATGAATAAGAATAAGTGAGGCCAAATTAAAAGTTCCATCTTGGTTCTTCTGATCTGTATCTTTAAATATCTTACACAGATATCTTATCTCAAATCGAACGAATGTGGCAGAGTAATCGGAGGGGCGTCGCGTGATTCAATTCGGATTGTATCCCAAATTAAATGGGACGAGGCATGGTAATTAAACCGTTCAATCAGTACATAAATTACCAACTCTTTTAGGGTTGATAACGTAACATATGCCTTGATGCTATCATGGTTGATGAAAAAGCCTATAAAAAATCATAGCAATACCCCTCTTCATATCATAAAAGAAACACCACAGTTTTGTAGTGGGTACCAGAATTATCCTATTTGTATCAGCAAGGAAAACTACGCCTCCACTCTAGACATTCGGCCCCTTGTAAAAATGTATGTAAGAATACAATGGATTATCTGTCGATTTATCTGACTATGAATGTGGATTGTGTTAACCCTTTACCTAACATGAAAAGCAGACGACCCTTGCCAAAACAATTCTTGAATAACTAATTTTTTTCATTTTTTGTCTCAAAAACATAGGTTATGACCCCTCGTTGGAACGAGCTCGACGAGCTCGTTCCAACGAGGGGTCATAACCTATGTTTTTGAGACAAAAAATGAAAATATTTTGAAAATTAATTGGCGATTTTTGAGAATAGCGCTGGCCGGTTTTGGCCGTTACGTTGGGTAAAGGGTTAAGTTGTATGCAGTGCGTAGCTTTATCGGAGTATGAAAGTCTGATGGGCGTGTAAAGTTGTATGAAGTGCGTAACTTCAAGTCTATCCAAGGTCTTTCATTTCTTTCTCCACAGATCTTCTCCATGTCTCTTTTGGTGCCCTCTCTTCCTCTTGTGAGCCGAGGGCCACCTCATACCAGCTCTAGGTATAGCTGTGATTACCATCATGTGCGCTTGACCAACCCTTCGCTATCTCTTTTGTTTTATTATTGTAGAGATGGATGATGAACCTGCCCTCTCATATAGTTCATCAATAGTGATCGTGTTAGGTCAGAATATTTTAAGAATGCGTCGAAGGCAATTCGTTTGGAAGACAACTAGCTTATGTCTTATTTACTTTGTGCCATTCCAAACCAACAGATGATTCATTGTCAATTGTTAAAATTTGATAGAGACTGGTTATTTGTATTACAATGTACTCTTACACGTCCGAAGTTTCCGCCATCTATATCAGTGTAGTCATATCAACCTTTATGCACACGACAGTTTTATTATTTCCAACATAGGTTAATACACGTGGTCTCGAATACTGAAGAGGAAAAACTAATAGTGTAAACAACCTACGTGAACACAAACTAACAGCCCACTTGCAGCAATTTGCACCCTTGAACACGCTAATATTTTTTTATTTGACTAATGGCCGGGTCAAAGCAAAAACAACCACATGATAGGAAAATTATGTACTGTCCAAAAAAAGTTAAGCCCCCCCCCCCCCCCCTCCCCATTATACCAGTGGGTATACAGTAGATGGGTAAATTCTCATTAGAAAAACATGCTATTTGTAGTAGGGGCAGAATGTGCCTTATTACTGAAGCAAGGGTTTCTAGAACATTGTTTTACTGAATGAACATTAGGCACAGCGGACGTCATCACAACGTCAAAAAACGTCACGTTGTCCAGCATCTGCTGGGACTGCCTCCAGCATCTCTAGCACATCTTAATCAGCGTGGCATGCTGTCGATAACCTTCCGAGTTTTTCTCAATCTGATGTTTTCCAATTCCTTCATAAGCGCATGACGCAGACTGTCGATGTCACGATGTGGTGGCTGTCTATTAACCACTTTCCTGTCGTGCATGTCCCACACATGTTCTATCGGGTTGCAGTCCGAGCTCTGTGCAGGAAATTCAATCCAGATCACGTCCTGTTGCATATCTTTGAATTCTTGCACTATTCTCGCACTGTGAGGCCTGACATTATCGTCCAAATAATGAAATCGGTTTCTAAGGAAACAGCGACCGTAGGGGATGGCAATCGGCTCCAAAATGTGGTCCCTGTACATTTGTGCGTTTCCGTTTCCGTCGACGATGAGAAGTGGACTTCGAGAGCAAAAACCACGATGCTTCCACCACCAAAACGATCAACAGGCTGAAGATTCCCGAGAAGCGCAACAGGGGATGACGTAAACAGTCTCGTCAAAATGGGATTTAACGCGGTACAGCATATGCCAGATATGCACGGCAGTGAAGTGTTCAATAGCCAGCAAATGTTCACCAGTTTTGAGGATCTATGCCCGCTCCGATAGAGGAATAAGGAACGTCACAATATGAGATATTCGTATAGCCACATAGGGGGCGCTTGGGGAGGGGGGGGGGGCTTAACTTCTTTTTTGGTAAGTATATATATAGAGCTTTGAAAAACTCACCTCGATAAAATATAAATCATATGGAAGCAAATCAGATATCATCAACCCTTTGAACTGTAATGGTATCTTTCACGCCAGTTCAATGCCAGCAATTAAAAGAGCGCATATTCATTTTTCGGGATAGGCTGCACGTTGGAAATATTGATTGGCCGACCTCACACATTTACTGAACAGCCATCCCATTCAATGACGTTATGACGTATCATGTTCCTGGCCGGAAAAAAGCCGCACAGGTTCAAAGGGTTAAAGAAAATTAAATTATTTTTCCTTGCAGTACTGAACCAACAACAGAACGTATCATCCATACCCCGACATCACGACGATTTGTTGACGGATATTATGCATTTCGTTTTCAGACCCATATTGATCAGAAGATGGAAGACGAAATGTAAATCTGAACTTTCCAAACGAAATCGCGGCAGTCAGAGCGTTTGTCCAGTTGCGCATTCCATACCTGATTTATATCGTCATGGAAATCGACTTTCGAAAAAGTCACCACCCTTGAAATTTTTGGACGCACGGAGAAGGTCCTATTAAGAAGCGAATAATTTTTTAGAAAACACCTATGACGTCGGTAAAAAATAAAACCAAGTTTCCTTTTGTTTCTTTTAGTAAACGAAAACAACAGTCAGCTCTTGTAGTAACTAGTTCACAAATAATCCATCACTGAGAATATCTATCATTATTTCCAAATGAAACAACATACTGCGTTTTGATTGGCTGAGAGATACGGTGTAATTTGCAATCCACAGTAGATTTTTTTTACACCGTGGATAACCACAATGTAAAAACAAGAATATACAGTAGCAGGCTATCTGGCTAACAAAGTACCCATTTTTAATTATTAATTCATAACTTCTACTCGGTTATGTTAGAACAAATATAAAAATACAGGAAATTTAATATTTATGTGTAATGAAATATCACAGATATGGATGTCATCCGAACTGGCTCATTGAGCCTGTTCCATTAACATCCATATTTGTCTGGTTTTATTAAGAAACCTACAAAGTACAATTTGTTTGTCAGGTTTTTCTAACAGTGTAGGTTAAAGTATTAAGTACACCAAAATTCTTGGAAATAAATCCGCTATCCTTGTGTTTTCCAGGGTGTTTGGAAGTTTGCACCGATCTAGGAACTCATGCACCCTTCGGCTTCGTCTCAGGGTGTATGAGTTCCCAAACCGGTGTAAATTGTCATACACCTTGAAAAACACAAGATAACTAATAGAATCACACCTACCAACACTAAGTGTCTGCTTTGGATTTTTATTTATCGAATGTGTTTTTTACAGTAATTAGCAAGTTTGTATTCTTCACAGGAAAAAATAGCAATTCACACCTTCTTAACTTTTATATTATTGTACCGGAGAGCGTCTGTATTATATGGCAAGATGCACACACTATTGATATAATGAACAAGAAAAAATTACAGAATAACAAAAGATGGTGAAAACGCCATTTTCTTATTTTTAAATGAGTTTCAACAGAGAGAATAGTCAAAAGTTCAAACTGATTGGGAAAAAATTGTAAAAAGCCGGATTCTGTATTCTTATACTACTATACAGGAAAATGACTGAAGTTTGTGAAATGATGCAGACATCGATCATACAAATTCGCTTATATTTCGAAATTTCAATTTTTATATGAAATTCCTATACACTTGTTGATAAATTTACTGAGAATTTTTGGGAACCGAGGGGAGCTAACTTTCCAATAAATCTCCTCCAATGACGAACATTGTCAGTCATGCCATTATCTGAAAATCTGATGTGAAACCAACCGGCTAGTCACTTTAACAAAAAAGGTATTATTATCTACGCTTGACAGGGTATATTACAGTCACATCTGTTTAAGGTATTTTTAAAACTACAAGTCCTGTCATGAATTGCCCGCAAATAGCACGTCAGTCTGTGCGTTGATCTGCGTGATACGACGAGAGGAAGGTTATCAAATTCTGCACATATGCCCTATTGCCATGCAATGTGTCAACCAATGGCCCAACAGGAGGGCCTTTGGCTGAAACATTGCGTGTGCTTTCTATTGATGACAAAGACAATCTTTCGTGCTTTGGATGCCCTTCGACAGAGACATTTCGCGTAATTCCTACGCGAAATTATGTCAAACTGAGCGCACAGTTCGTGACAGGACTTCTAGTTTTAACTGTAACATCTGAAACAATAATACATGAACGTGCAAAATATGGAGGATAACATATTGATATCCATGAAGCTATAGATGTCAATTAGACAGTGATTATTCGACAAACAACTATTAGTTGTGTTATAACCCATAAGTACAAAGGCGTCGTGAAATACAAATATATTTATAGAAATGTGTGGGTTTGTCATATGCTTATAACGATCTTTCCGCTGTTCATCCATAAATTCCAACGAAAAAGGAAACACTCCAAGAATAGTTAGATTGCCACTTTTCTGTTGAAAGCCTCCCCAATGTTTTCTAACACGCCAACAAACATCTTTAACCCATTTCATCAATAAACGCCTGAAACTTCCATACCTTTATAATTTCATTTATTTTATTTTCATTCGTTTTTCTCTCCACAAAATAAATCGTTTTTCCACGCACATTCGCCGAAAATGGTATTTTATCCTCTCAGTGTTAACGGTGTAGTTTTTTGGACATGTTTTGACGGAATCAGATATAAAGGATTGTTTTGGGGACAAATAAGGAGTAAATAAAATAAATACAAACGCCCATTGCTCGGAATCAAGTGTGAGTTTATCCTCTCATGGACCCAGCGGATTATAATCCTCCGCATGCTCCACTCGAGGATAACGATAGTACTCGAATCCGAGCAGTGAACTATTTACGATTTTCTTTAATATTATCGATTTGATTGCATACCATTCGTCGAGGTGAGTAGTTCCTAAGTTGATGAAATAATGTTCCTATGATATAAAAGTTTCTGCTTTGTCCCGTCTCCGGCTTTGTCAAATAAAAAAAAATTATGGGCGTGTTCAATGGTGGAATTAAATTGCAATTGCTTCAGGTGGGCTATTAGTTCGTATTCCCGTAGTTTGTTCACACTTCTAGTTTTTCCTCTTCATTATTCGAGACCGCGCGTATTTGCCTATACTGAAAATATTTATTTATTCCCGCCAAAAGTCCCACTTCCATTCGCCGAAAATGGTATTCCACTCCCAACATCATTTTCCACGCTCAGCGATGGCGGACTATTTTTTTTACATATTTTGAAAAGAACCACGGAAAATTCATTGCTCGGATTCGAGTAGGATAACGCCCCGTGAAAAAATCCTGCGCGAGCCCCCTCGTGGACAAAACTCGTACTCGAATCCGAGCAGTGAGCTATTGTCTATTTATTTATTGGGGCTTAACGACACGTTCGATAGTCAGGGTTACCTCATGGCGAACTATCGGAGGAAGCTGGAGTACCCAGAAAGAACCATCAAGAAGCGGCGAAAAACTGGCAGGCTCTCCAACTTACTAATGTTGCACATGAAGAGTTGGAAGCGGTTGAAGGCAAGTGCACGATCGACGTGCAGTACGCTTTACTACATGACCCCCACCCTGCCCCCATTTAAGCAATTGAGATTAAGTATTTTTTTTCCAAGGACACAACGCAGTTACCGCTGGTCAGGTTGGAACTCGACTGATAAATTAAGTAGCAAATAAAACCTCGGAGGAAATTTTACAATGAATATGCAATTTTCATAATGAGGAAACCTTTTCTTGATTACGTCTGAAAAATAAAATAAGTGACCAAAAGATTGATACTTTATTTGCAACAGTATTTGACTCTTGTTTACAAATTTTATTGAGCGAGTTCTGGGGGGATATTTCGAAAGTGATCGACTGTATTATATTCGATAAATATAGTTGAACGCCATCTCCGACAGTCCCGGCAGCGGAAATTCAGTTGGACTAGGCAACGAATGCAATGACTCAAGATTTGAGATGACGTTATTTATTTATTGGGATTTACCGACACTTTCGACTGCCAGGATCACCTTGTATCGGACAGTTTTACGGGTGGATGAAGTCGGTGTACCCGGTGAGAACCACCGAGCAACGGCGAGCTACTGCCAGACTCCCTAATATACTAACTTCACACAAGCAGTGTTAGCATTGGTTGAAGACATGTGCAGCATCGACGTGCAGTACGCCTTAGTACACAGCGCCACCGTGCCCCACGCGGGCAGTCGGGATGAAGTGCAGTTACCCCTCTAGGAGTTGGAACTGTGAACCTTTCGGTTTGCGGTTCAATGTTGTAACCACTGATCCACCGCGCTCTCTTTGGATGACGTATTTCAGCATTAGAAATTCTTTAAAACCTTTCTAGTCATGACCTTTCCATCCTTGCTAAGGTTAGTATTCTGCGCGACTATTTTCCCCAAATTCGCGATATATCAACAGACAAATTTGACAGTGTTTCTTCTGCACGATCTCACTAAAATGAGACCACAAGTAGGAAACGAGACCCTAAAAGACAGACAGACAGAGTCAACAGGCAAATTATAGAGAGAAGGGCCTGCAAATAAACGCTTTCTTGGCCTTGGGGTTCCCTCAATATATATCCAAATTTGTTAACATTTTTTTTAACCCTTTACCTAACATGAAAAGCAGACGACACTTGCCAAAAAAATTCTTGAATAACTAAATGTTTTCATTTTTTGTCTCAAAAACATAGGTTATGTCCCCTCGTTGGAACGAGCTCAACGAGCTCGTTCCAACGAGGGGTCATAACCTATGTTTTTGAGACAAAAAATGAAAATATTTTGAAAATTAATTGGCGATTTTTGAGAATAGCGCTGGCCGGTTTTGGCCGTTACGTTGGGTAAAGGGTTAACTTTCTCCCATAGAATCCTGTTTTGAAACTCTTCTTAACGACAGGATGGCGTAATCGATTCGATGAAATAACTGTAAAAGATTTTCAAATCTCCTTCATAGTATCTAAGCGAAAAGTATTTATCATCTTACTTCGCTGAATGACATTCAAATATGATGTCTGGCTTTTTATCACTCAAATATTCACAAAACGTTTCAGCTATCGCTTTATAATTTTTCTTTGTGGCAGCTAGCACTAATTTCAGGCTGAATGGTTTTCAAATCTTTTCATATTTCCCTGATTCTGAACATTTCAAACCACACGTAACTTTATGTTAGGACGTAATCATCTCCCCTCGGTTCAACTGTCAAGCGTGATTTATCTCCCTTGACCACGTAGAACATCGCATGATTTTATAAACCCCGGCAAAAAAGTCGACCTTTACTCCATATTCTTCATCAGGGTAGCCAATCACAATTTGCCATGTAGTATGACGAAACGTCCACCGAGTTCCGTTGTGTTCTATGTGCCAGCAGGCACATAGAACACATTGGAACTCAGTGGACGAAAAATGGATGTTTTCAAATTGTACTCGACAGAGTTCGCTTTCATAGGCACACGGCGGAATAGTTTCTCCGAATATGCAGTATTGAATGACTGGCGTCAAAGATATCAAGAACGCAAGGTCGTCGCTATGGGGGCGGGAGAGGGTTTATGAAGATGTGGGACACCCCAAATAATTTTTCCAGTTGAGAAATTTTGTATCTGAATTGGAGTCTTAGATATCAATTCGCACTCGTTTGGAATCATGTACTTTCTTACCAGTCCAGCCAGGGACAAATAGTATAAAACTTTTACAATTGTATTTTCCTGAATTGTATTTTCTACAAGTGAATATAAATGACGGAAATGAATCATTGGGATTTTAAAAGATATGGCAATTTGCCAACTGGCAAATTGTCATATCCTTGAAAATGATAATGGTTCATTTCAATCAGTTATTTCAACAAACAGAAAATACAATTCTGGAAAAATACAACTGTAAGAGTTTTATAGTATTGGCCCCTGATTTGATATTTGGACTGATGTCACGCAGAGGTGGTGACAGAAATAAATGTCTGTAACACCCGATTCGGGCTATCGAGGACCTAGCATTATCATGTTGGAGAACCGATACGGTACGTGTGATTTAAAAGGGATACTTCTTTGTGCATTGTATATTTAATTTATACACAGATAAATTTCAAAGAAGTCTAGCTCTTTTAACTAGACTCCAGACTCACTAATATTCCTAAGTACATCATTCAGGCATCCCCTCAAGGAAGGCATGTCCTAATGATAAAGTTGAAATATTTGATCAATCGGAACTTGAGCGATTAAGCCTTTACCTAACACAGCATTTTTAAAAAATAAATTAAATTTCACATTGTTCGAGGAAATGCTCACAATTTGTCAATAAAATCATACAAATATGGATATCAATAGAACCGGCTCAGCGAGCCGGTTCTAATGATATCCATATTTGAATGTTTTTATCGAGACATTTATAAGATATTTTAGTCAATGGTAGTCTTATTTTGGTCAATTCCGTGGTCATTTTTTGGCCGCTATGTTAGGTTAAGGGTTAAATTTTGGACAAATCATATTACATCCCATCGGCAATCTTCGGGAACCCCCTGCAAGGACGTAAGAATTATTTGATACAAAACTGCCAAATTAAACATGTAAAAATCGAATCCGAAATGGGCTTTCAGATTCCACATATTATGAGCACAACCCGTTATTCAGCAGCATCGGCGTGCATTTTGCTGGATTGGCGGAGGAAACGATCTTGAGGCCGCCGACTTAAAGGTAATAGATTTTACCAATACAGTTTTCAAGGACCAAATCAAAATCTTCTAATAGTCCACAACGTGTGCATTCCGGAATTGGTTGTCTTTTGTCTTCGACTGGCAATTCCTTCAAGTGGAACATTTAGATACCACGGGTCGTTCTTACATTTTTGTTAGTGTAGAAACGGTAGTCGGAGAATAGCGTCTAAGTTTATCGGGCGGATGTAAAACGTCCTGTACGATTGGCATAAGAGTCATTTGTTGTTAGTATATAATTCTTTCGTTTTCTTGATAAGAAGAAAGTCGATCAATGATTTCATCTGCATGACAATTTTTGATGTTTTAAGATTGTCAGAAATCAATATAGTATTTAGAAACTGATATTTGTTTAACTAAAGAGCCTTTCTGCCAGATATCAATTTTAATTTCAACAATGCAGCCTATATCTGTACACGAGAATTTCCTCAACTTATTGATCATGTCGTTTCCTTGAAGTGTGTCATTAATATGTCAGGGTGAAGAACACCTTTATTGACTTCCCAAACAACGCCTTAATTCTACTGAAGGTTGCCCATCAATTGCATGCAGCTCATCGGAAATTTTTCACCGTTTTCACAATATATATAGTGAGTATCTCAAACGAGGGTCTCGCGACAAACACAGACATTTTAAGACAACAACATACCAAGCACAAAATAAAATCCCTGGTGTCTTCTCACTGAAGGCGTTGGACAAACATCCCATTTTAAAGTCTGTATGAAAATAATACACCAGAACTCTCCTTCAAGCTTATCCAACGAAGAACGTAACAGAACCTGTCTTCTTGAAAGCGATTCACAATAAAAATGAATTTAGACTTCTGAGGTTGATACTACGACGTGATGGATATTTTAACCCTTTGAACACTAGCGGCCGCTTTTCCGGCCAGGAACATGATACGTCATAACGTCAACGTCATTATAGAGGATGGCTGTTCAGTAAATGTGTGGGGTGGAACAATGAATATTTTCAACGTGCAGCCCCTAGGCTGCACGTTGAAAATATTAATTGGTCTACCCCAAATAATGAATATGGACTCTTCTAATTACTACTATTGAACTGGCATGGAAGATACCACTAGAGTTCAAGGGGTTACATTTCGGCATTTATACTCTGTTATGTTTTAGATGCGATTTTCTTCCCAAAAATTGCCCCATTATCGAGTTCGACAGACTGACTTCAAACTCGGGTGATATGGCGCCGATTCAAGCTAGAGTTTCCCCCTTGATGTGTTACCAACAATTTGTTTATTTCGAAATCGTTCACGTTTATTCACCGACCGTAATCTGGAAAATTGACGTTACCAGGCAGTATGGTGAGGAATTAATGACGGCAATAAGTAAGGATTAGGTGGCTGAAAAGGCGATAGAAGAGAGTTGTACAGAAAATACAACGCAAACTAAGATTCAGAGTCGAAAGCGGAAACTCGTCGAAATGGAAGAAGAGATAGTTCATTTATCCGAACGTCGCGGCTTCCCCAGTGGGGAAGCCGAGACGTTCGGATAACTGAACTTGGAGAAGTGGCGACCGACAGCCAACTGTAAAGCTGTGAATTGCATTCAATTGCATTCAATTCCAAACATACAAGTTTACCGAGATATGAATACGATGTGCAGGTAACGAATGGTCGCCGACTATTGGTAATCACATTTCGTTTTCATATTCCATGTGCTTGTGCGTTTGAGACGACTGTAAATTAATTACTTCATCGATGGTACACAGCGAGGTGCGAATTTTTTTAATTATTACCCGTGCAGTCAAGTGTGAAAAATAGGGGCGACAACTCGAAATGTAATGCCTGACTCAGGCAATAGAAATAGTTCAGCATGAAACTTCGTACTTGTGAAAAAATAACGCTGTCAGAAATCTGTAACAGATCTGAGAAGATTTAGAGGTTATTACTTGGTTAGATTTATATCGGTTCAGATAACTTCATATAAGTCTTAGACCGAAGGACAGGGAGTGTGCTGGCTCAGTGGTTACGGCACTGGACTTCAAACCGAAAGATCAGTGGTTCTATCCCCTCCAGGTTAACGGCGTTGTGTCCTTAGGCAAGTTAATTCACTTCATCCCATGTGGAGGCACGGGGCGGCTGTGCACTGAGGCGTACTACATGTCGATGCTGCACTTGTCTTCAGCCGATGCTAACACTGCTTGTGTGGAGATAGTATGTCGACGGGTCAGACAGTTGCTCGGCGTTGCTCGGCGGTTCTCTCTGGGTACTCCGGCTTCCTCCACCCATAAAACTGTCTGGCTCGAGGTGAATCTAGCTGTCGAAAGTGTCGTTAAATAAATAAATAAATAAATAAATAAATAAATAAATAAATAAATAAATAAAAGGATCGATCACTGAGGTGAGGTGGCCGAGGGCTGATATCTCGACCAGTATGAAACTAACCAAGTAATAACCTCTTTATTTTTTAGTCAAAGACAAATAATAACAAAATGTTCTCAGATCTGTTACAGTGTTCTGACAGTGTTATCGTTTCTCTTTCGTTTTCATAAAGTATTTACGACTCCTAGTTCAGCTATCCGACCGTCTCGGCTTCCCCTCTTAGTAGCTAAACAACCTCTTGTATCACTTCAACGAATCTCCACTTACGACCCCGAATTTTAATTTGCAATTAATTCTCTGTACATCTCTCTTCTTTCTTCTCTTCATCACTTAATCATTACATATTGCCACCATAAATTCGCCTTATTACAAAACTGCTTCGAATCTCTCCACCATGCCTGATATCGCTAATTTTCCTGATTGCGTTCGATAAGAATGTGAACATTTCGATGTAAACATATAGAATATACACATAGTAGCTTGGTGTACCAAATGTTCAGCACGAGTGGTGAAGTGGTCTTAACCGCGAGCCTTTGTCGAGCGGTCAGCACCACTTCACCACAAGTGGTGAACATTTGGTACACCAAACTACTTTGGGTATATTTTATTTATACCATGATCGTCAAATCTCGATTTACAAGTCGCTGTTATATTTTCTCGATTTTACTGAGCAGCAGACGTACACATTAGCGAATCTGTTTTTGTTTACATGAGCACCGGTGGACGGGACTTCCGCTGTCAATTTTAACGCCGAAACGAAATGGAAAAAGAAACGCGCTAATCACGGGGCCTTTTTCATTTTACTAACATAATAACATATTATTTTGAGTTATGGATGCTTTATTAATATGAGACAACGCATGTTTGTGATTGTCCACATGGGGGCACAATGACGCCGTGTACTACTGCGTACTGCACGTCTATGGTACGCATGTCTTCAACCAATCTAACCCTGCCTGTGCTGCAGTGCGGAGTAACGATGTTGGGGAGCTGACGTCGTTGCTCGGTGGTTCTCTCCGGGTACACCGGCTTCCTCCACTCGTAAAACTGTCACGGTCCTGATTAGCCATTGTGCATAAGTATATGACCTTAAACACCAATAAATAAATATATAAATAAATAGATATACGCTTGTTTGTTAGTTTTTGGTGTCTTATGAGGTAAACTTATTTAAAACGTAATAAACAATTGCCGCTTTCATTTCACTCTTCGCGAGGCGACAAGCGATAAATCTAGACAAGTTTGAATTCAGGTCGACATGGATGTAATTCCAGGGTAGGGGTAAATTTTAACAACTGAAATCCCATTGCTGGTATGTTCACCACAGACACACACGTGTGTTCACCACGGTTGATGTGTAAAGCTAAAATTTATGTCATAAACTTTTTATATATAGTAGAATAGGTAATCATAGTATGAAATAGGACTGCACGATATTCAAAACTGAATACCGGTATCGGTATTCAAAAAAATACCGCGGTATACCGGTATATCGAAAACTGTTCAGATATCTGAACATCAGTACCACATCGAGACTTGAGGCATCACAGTCGGAACGAATCAGCATGTCTTGATGATGCGGTTCAAAAAACCTTTACCCAACGCAGACGATATCAAAATTATTATTTTCAAAATTAGTTGATCAGATTTTCACCAAAGATTTCAACAAAACTATATCATGTGACCCCTCATTGGAACGAGCTCAACGAGCTCGTTCCAATGAGAGGTCACATGATTTAGTTCTGTTGAAATTTTTTAAAATTATTTTTTCAACTGCTGAATTTGTATATTACAAGGGAACAAGCAGACGATTCCTTGGATAAAGGGATTATATTATTCATTCGGGGTTACAGTTACAAAACTCAAGACATCTTAAAAATTAAATTGTGGATAAATAAATAATGACGATAAACCGATATTTTTGTAATTACACCGGTACTCAATCGATATTGGTTTGAATACCGGTATATATCGGTTTATCGATATACCGTGCAGCCCTAGTATGAAAATTGGTTGCGCCTAGTATTTATATTTTTTTGTTAGTGTTTAAGGTCACATACTTATGCACAATGGCTAATCGTGACCGTGACAGTTTTATGGGTTGAGGAAGCCGGAGTACCCGGAGAGAACCACCGAGCAATAATGAGCAACTGACAGCTCCTCAACATTCTAACTCTGTTCAAGCTCCGCTCGGTTGCTCCTAGTAACGCATTAAGGAGATCATTCTTGCTTGGCTCACATCGGCCTAGATCAGGGAGGTTGACGCCTTGGAGTCATATCAGCCAAGTCTGAAAATGGGAAATTCTAGGAAAGAAAGCATATCTAATAAATAACTTATAATTACTAACGAGGCTATTACTTCGTTTCGGTCCCAGGCTAATATGAAGTTTTATCATGCCATCTGGATAATTTGACCAATCAACGTGCTCTAATAGCATCGGTGGACTATGCGATATTAGGATATTCAATGGGGAACCGGCTATCGGAGTACTGAGTTCATACACTGCCAGTGACCATGTATAAGCCCATACATAACATCTGCTGGGCGCCATTTTGTTTCCGAATGAATTTTCCCACCTCAGGTTTTCACTTATTTTCGTGCAAATTAAAGACAGTTTCCTGATAAATATTCGAAATGAAGCGATTCGGATCTTTTAATTTATTATTTAATTCGTTTGGTGGCATGATACATTCGTTACAGGACGTTTACTTGCCAGGTTTGGCGTCATGTGAGGCGAAGCACGATCAATATTAGGCGAGGCATACGATCGTGCTTCGCGTCACATGACGGCATATCTGGAAAGTAAACGTCCTGTAACTTATAATGTCGGGTTGATATCTCCAAACAGGAAGCTGAAAATGTTTTGAAAATCGGACTTCAAGTACCAGGTAATACTGAAATGTTTGGAACATTTTGTTCGTTTTTCATTAAAACGCCAATTTTCAAACACAAATAGTTCCGTATTGGTAAGACATTCAGCTGTTGAATTTTCTTCTCCGTTTGCTACGTGCCTACTCTAGCAAACAGTTCTAATTTGGTTGACAGTGACTTCATAATTTTTTATGTTTTAACATCATTTCTAAAGAATTTTAATTTCATTATATATACATATAAAAGGTTTATGCCTGTGAAATTTTGAAAATATAATCTCCCATAAAACATATCTAAAATGGCAATCAGTTTTCACCCGATCGGAAAAGGTTCACGAATGGAGTCTAGGTCCAACACGTTAATCCTTATACCTCTAGTGGTATCTTCCACGCCAGTTCAACGGCAGCAATTAGAAGAGTACATATTCATTATTTGGGATAGACCAATCAATACTTTCAACGTGCAGCCTCGGGGCTGCACGTTGAAAATATTGATTCGAATACCCCGCACATTTACTGAACAGCCATCCAATATAATGACGTTATGGCGTATCATGTTCCTGGAGGGAAAAGCGGTCGCTCAGATTCAAAGGGTTAATGTTCGTCCGAAGTAAAAAAAAGAACTATTTTTGTTTACAGTTATTTTTGTAACAGGTGCACACTTCCGGGGAATGCAAAAAGTGACAAATTATTATTTTGTTCAGATTTTTCACGATATTGAAAATAACCTATCACCTATTTTCAAGCGAACTCTCTATGAATCTTAAGAATTATTTTGTTCAGATTTTTCACGATATTGAAAATAACCTATCACCTATTTTCAAGCGAACTCTCTATGAATCTTAAGAATAAATCATCAAGTCACAGGTTTATGTGCGTCGGTATTTGTAAATTTGGGCTGAAACATGAATACAAAATCGTTGAACACAGAAGTACAGACTGAAGCAGTAATTCGGGGTGCGTAAACATTCACTTTCACTGATGAGCTGATCATCGCAGAAGGCAAACAGTTGAGAACTGAATAATATATATACCAAACAAGAGTACATTCCCTTCAGTGAACGTTAAGTAGAAATATTAAAACTAAATCAATATCCCTATACGTATAAACTATTCCTGAATGTTTGGGATATTAATGCGTAGAACAGTGTCACACGGACAAAGTAAATACAAGGATGATGTTTTTGAGGTGCTTTCTTTCTTCAGTTTTACTTTATACCAGTCTTAACTTCTGTGTGCAGTGTCGTAAGTACATTATTATCATTTACAAGTTTAATAATATCTCAAATAGCACCACTTTCAAATTTGGAATCATTACCTCGATATAGCAGTAGAAGGGGGTAGGTGTGGGCCAAATTCGCAACCCTTCAGGATATTGCAGGGCGCAGGAAACATTTCGGACTTGGCGAAGAGGGGTGGAGATGGGCAAGATTATAGAAGAGCAAACACTACTCTCGACTGTATATTCCGTAAAAGAGACAACATTTCGGGTTTAGGGGATATTATTATTAGGGGCTACCTCCAAATTAAGGTAGTGTTAGGGTTAGGAGTGTGTGGGGTTAGGGTTAGGAGTAGCGCCAGAGTAGGGGTTAAGGATGGGGAGGGTTAGGTCCCGGGGGGTTAGGGTTGGGGTCAGCGGTGGGGTTTTAGTTTTAGTAGCCCCTAAACCGAAAAATAGCTCCTAATCCTATTCGTTTGGCTAGGGTGGGGTTGGGTCAGGGGTGGGATGGGGTTAGGGTTAGGGGTAGCCCCAGAGTAGGGCTTAAGGTTGGGGGTTAGGTCCCGTGGGTGGGTAGGGGTTAGGGTCTGGGGTGGGCTTTTAGGGTTTGGGTCAGGGTGGGGTAGGATTAGGGTTAGGGTGTGGCTTTTGGGTGGAGGGGTGGGGTTAGGGTTAAATATAAGTTCTAGGGTGGAGGGGGTGGGGTTCTGGGTAAAATAAGGTTTTGGACATACAAAATGTTTTTTTTGGTAGCCCATAAACCCGAAATGTTGGAGCGTCCGGTCTAATCTTAAGAGAAAGGTGTCCGAGTAGCCCCTTAATGCTAATTCTGAAAAGATTACGAGTGACTACATTTGAGTCACGAGCCCCACCCCCTCCCCTATTCTCTGGTGGCGATAGTGGTTTTATGCCGCAAAAAGAATAGAACTATAATGGCAAAAATAGAAAATTTTCCATCAGATCGCGACTCATCTGCGACAAACTTACATCAGCATGTTGAAGTTCAATAAACAGAACATGTCAAACTAAAAGCCTGGATGAAGAAGAAAAAAAAATATATTATTTTGTATTCAATTAGTTGTTGACATGTGAGATTCTACCCTGATGTAGAGTGGAAAGCTGTCTGTCTGTCTGCCTGTACGAGCTTATTCCAAAGAGGGGTCATAACCTATGTTTTTGAGACAAAAAATGAAAAAATAAAAATTAATTGGCGATTTTTGTGAATAGCGCTGGCCGGTTTTGGCCATTAGGTTGGGTAAAGGCTTAAAATATTAAGTTAATTTTTTGGTTGTGATACTTCCTTATGGCACAGAACAATATAGTGGTAAAATATAGTACTGTGATCATAAAAATGTAACTTTCTCGATCAGATCGTGATCAGGTCGCGACATACAGGAAATATGGCGTTCCACACCAAAATATAAAACATTGCCTCGCGACGCAAGTTTAAATTGGACAGAGCCCAAAATATATCGACTAGAGTCCCTCCTCCAGGAAAAATTGAATTATAAGGCATTCTGATGTGATTTTAAAATTCGAAATGACTGAAGAGAAACAAAATATGTGTTGTCAACTGGAATCATTTTGTGTGGCGGCAATTGCTAATTCAGCTGGGAATAGTTTTCGATGAGAGTCAAACAAAATTATGAATTCAAGCAAAGTATTTTCCCCGTAATTGAATTCATAAAGATAGTGGGCCATGAATGTATGGAGGAACTGTATACTAAGGATATATGATTTGCGGGATATTGTGAATAACAGGCTAACAATCACATTTTGCGTTATTAACATAAAGTGCCCTAAATACCCAGTCTTGAGATGCGAAAATCTGAGAGCATAGTCAGCCCTTCATGAGACCCCAGCGTGCTGTCTCATTAGAAATACTAGCGAATGCTTACTGTTGCAAGGGATTTCAAACAGCATGTTTCTCTAATATTCATCTTCTTTAACCCATCCTAATTCCAGCATCCATGAGAGGAGAGGTCTCAAGCAATTTGTGGATGCAACGCCCTCCTCTGTGCGGACAATCTTGTGATGAGCAGAACCTAGTCCAAACTTGAAGGACAATGATGTTTTTTAATTATTGGTGTGATGCATTCCTAAGGGCAAACCACACCACAAATAACCCACGTCCCCTTACTAGAGATGAGCGCAACTCGATAGTGTGAGTGATAGGGGCCAAATGCTTTTGGACGTGTGTTCATCAGAAGATGATAAGAGAGGAAGACTGGTCCAAAAAATGTTAACGGTGAAATGCACCGGAGAAGCGTACTCGGAGAAAATTTTGATTTTTCAAACTGAATGAAGGCTGCTTCCTTGCATCTGAGAGAACATTGGCAGTTCACGAAGAAAGCATTGGTGATGGCATTTTTTTATCATCTTCTTTGATCATTCGGCAAAGATGGTTGCGACAAGGGAGTGGGGGCATTCAAGGGACCAGCCACAGCTCGGACCAATGGGAGACCATTTTAATTTTTAGAACTGCTTCCATGCATCTGAGCGATCAATGGCAGACTGGACTGCTGGTATATTGAAATGCCCTCCATGTGGAATGCCAATGGCAGTCCCCAAAGAGGGCATTTCGATATGCAGCCTATCTGTTCAATCAGACCCATTTCTCCTTTTGGTGTGATCACGATAAGCCATTGTGCATAAGTATGTGACCTTAAATACCAATAAATAAATAATTCTCCTTTTGGTCAATTTCACGAAATTTCATGTACGAACAGGTGTCGGGCTGCATCAATTTTGGGAGATACAGGGGGCTCACCGGAAATTTTTCCGTGGACCATACGGCCAGAGTCCGCCTTTGGATGGTAAGAGATGAATTATACACTCATAACATTATCTGAGTCATTCCACTCGGAAAAGCTTCAAACAAAGCTTGTGCTCTAACGGCGAATGCGTCTAGAAGATGTTACAATTAATTGCATATCGTCTTCTATCTGGGGACTCAAACGGCGATGCTGATAATTTGCTTTTATGGCGTAAGCTTTCAGACCACATGTCTCATTCTGTTTGCAATTGGGCGCTATTAAGGGCTATTTGTTTATCCACTTTTAGTGGAGTTTGCGCGCAGACTACCTTTGATTTAATGTGACATTTTACGTGACGTCTCCTTTACCCACAAAGCTACACGGATATTCTTCTGTGTTCCTGTTATAGACATTTTAAACAAAAAGTATTCAATTGGGCCTTGAAAACATGAAGATACTCAGACAATTGGTGGGACGACGCGGCGTAATCATCAAGCTACAGCTGCGATGAGTCTTCATTCATAATTATTAATAAAAACATGCCTTATAGTATTGGTAAAGTCATTAACCCTTCACCTAACACAGTATTTTTTAAAAATAAAAAAATTAAATTTCACATTTTTAGAAAACAAATTTGACAATTTTTCAATAAAACCATACAAATATGATTATAATTAGAACTAACTCTAATAATATCCATATTTGTATGGTTTTATTGAGAAACTTCTGAGACATTTTAGGCAGTGGTAGGCTAATTCTGGTTACTTTTCTGGCCGTTTTTGGCCTGTATGTTTGGTAAAAGGTTTAAGATTTTGTCAAATCAAATCTCTACTTAGAAACAATTCTTTCGTTGATTAAAAAAAGAATGTTTATGGTAATTGGTAGATTCAGGAGTCTACAGTTCGCTTCTCCGACCAACTGAAATACTCCAGACGATTAAATCTAAGCATAGGCGATGGACTATTTAATCCTTTATCTAACAAGTCGGCCGCATCCGCCATCAAAATTCACTAATTGAGCAACTGAAAAAACATATTTTTCAAATAATTTCAATAAAACCATATTAACCCATCGGGCTCGTTCAAACGAGAGATCACCTAATATGGTTTCGTTGAAACTGTTTGATAAATTTTCATACCCTGTGCATTGGGCAAATGGTTAAAACAAAGACTGGTTCCAGGCCATAGCAGGGATGAATTCATAACAGTTTGATTATGATGTCCACCATTAAAATGTCTGATGTCGCAATGGAAAACAAAAAATTCATTTTCGCATAATTTACAAATATGAAGGGTGAGGTATTGTAATGAGGCCACGATTGCTGAAAATGCGAATTGTGTGTGGAAATATTTGGATACTTATTAACCCTTTACCTAACGTAACGGCCAAAACCGGCCAGCGCTATTCTCAAAAATCGCCTATTAATTTTAATTATTTTTTCATTTTTTGTCTCAAAAACATAGGTTATGACCCCTCATTGGAACGAGCTCGTCGAGCTCGTTCCAATGAGGGGTCATAACCTATGTTTTTGAGACAAAAAATGAAAAAAATAGTTATTCAAGATTTTTTTTGGCAAGTGTCGTCTGCTTTTCATGTTAGGTAAAGGGTTAATGGATCAACATTTTTGTAACATTTCTTATAAAGTGATCAAATTGAAAATTAACCCTTTACTTTACATGAAACGCAGACGACACTTGCAAACAGAATTTTTGAATAACTAATTTTTTTAAATTTTTTGTCTGAAAAACGTAGGTTATGTCTTTCTGTAAGGGAATCAACCTATTAAATAAATTTGAATTGTTTTTATTTTTAAACTATATTCATTTCAATTGTTCATATAAACAGGTTCAAACAGAAAAAGTAATTTTCAGGAGATCTGTTGGTACCATTTTAACTGGAAGTACTATTTTTGTTACATCATTAAATACCTTGCAATTTTAACAAAACTGTCTGGACATATGTTTTAAAAACCCATAAAAGTCTTGTAGCGCCACGATAACGCCTTAGATGCCGATGTGGCGTTAAACGCAGATAAATAAACAAATATTTGATTCTTGTTGGGCCAGCTCCCTCTACTCGTATGTTAACTTGCTTACATTTTCTTCCAGAAGCTATCTATGGATTCAGTGTTACTTCTGAAAGACTTTTTGCAGACATATGGATTCCATTGTGGCATTGTGTTATACTGGACTCTTCTACCACTGGGGAACATTCTGGCATCTTAGTGTTCCTGCCGAGAAAGTTTGATACAAATCCCAAACTCCAATTTTTTCTAGTTTTAAGTTTTCATTCTTCATAATTTCTTCCACTTTTCATGTTAGGATATGGACACATGCCTCATTATGTTCAAGTTTGAAAGAAATTAGTTCTTTGATAGTTCTGATTTATCACCACAGACAATTCAAATGTTCTGCCATTCCTGTCCAGTTTACAATTACGTTAAACAGACCGCGAACCACCATGTGTATGTCCTGTAATTTGTATCCGATTCGAAGTCGTGTTTACAATCGCATCGCAACGAGCCCGTTGTGATCCGATTGTAAACATGACCGAAAATCTGATACAAATTGCAGGACTTACATTTGGTCATGATAATACATTTATCTAACAATCCCGTGACATAAAACCCGTTTTCCCCATTTTTCAATTCAAATAGGGTTGGAATTGGTCAAAATCTTGAATTTCATATATTTAATGCGTGATGACAATGTATATATGTGATAGTGCGGAAACGAGTCGTCTGTGTGATACGTAATCAGAATGAGTCGTCTATATGATACGGAATCGGAGCACATTATGTGATACGTACCGTTTCTCGTGGTTTTTAGTCCAAAATCTATGTGATTGTTAGATAATTGCTGCTATTTTATGTCGTTTCATATAATAAATAGAGGATATGGAATGAGTGTTTTTCTCATATAATATTTATGAAACGAGTCTAAGAATTTTCGTGTGGCGAGCCCAAACGGAAAATTCGAACGAGTTTCATAAATATTATATGAGAAAAACACTCATTTCATATTCTATTTATTATATGACACACACATGTACAAATTAGCCACTTAGTATGACTTTTTAACCCATCACCTAACTTGAGTTGCAGACGTCACTTGGAAAAGACATCCTCATATAACTAAAAATTTTCATTTTTTGCTTCCAAAACATAGGTCATAACCTATGTTTTGGAAGCAAAAAGTGAAAATATAAAAAAAAAGAATGGCGTTTTTCTTGTACGAAAAAGATTAATACAATATAACCCACCCTGAATAGGACAGATTACGTAAATTCTCCCCACTGAAATTTTGCAAATGTGACCCAGTTGTATTTTGTTTAGCCAATCAAATTGTCCAGTTTTGAAATTGACCATTGAAAGCTCCCAACTCTAATTATGCAAATTATGGAAATGTGGCCCAGTTGTATTTTGTTCAGCCAATCAAATTGTCTAGTTTTGAAACTGACCAATGAAACTGACGGAAGGCTTTATTTATCACTGATTAATATGAAAACAAAATATCAAATGTTTTAAAGTGAACAAAACGGACGAGTCACATGATAAATAAGATTATTAACTTTCTTCAGTGATTTACACTGAAACCTAAACATAAGTCATACAAGTAAGGTCTGACGGTAAAACCACACTGAATGCTCAAACTTCCACATTATTTCTCGAACAACTGTCCGGTAATCAACATCCTCTTTTACCCTGGTAGGAATTTATTTATTTATTTATTTATTAGGGTTTAACGACACATTAACAGTCAAGGTCATATCGTGTCGGTGACAGTTTTACGGGTGGGGGAAGCGGGAGTACCCGGAGAGAACCACCGAGCAACGACGAGCAGCTGCCAGCTCCCCAACATCGTAACTCTGCACTGCAGCACAGGTAGGGTTAGATTGGTTGAAGATATGCGCACCATCGACGTGCAGTACGCCTTAGTACACGGCGTCATCGTGCCCCCATGTGGCCAATCGGGGTGAAGTGCCTTGCCCAAGGACACAACTGGGAGTCCGAATCGATCGCTCGGTCATCCATCCAAGGACTAACAGGACTCGACGTTGCTTAAATTCGGTGATGTGACGAGAACCGGTAGTAGGAAACAATATATATTGTTTCAACTAAGGTTATTCCTATCTAGTGTTACTGTCACACACTCTGAAGCCACCAGTCAAATTGTGTAAGTAATATGAGGCTGTTATTGCCTGAAACTAGTCTTAGCCTTAAATAGTCCACCATCTCCCATGTTGAGATTTACTCGCCTGGAATATTTCAGTTGATAGGAAAGTGAGAGAACCAAATCAGTGCAAGAAATGTTTCTCAATCGAGAATTGATTTGACCGAATCTTTAACCCTTTACCTAATATGAAAAGCAGACGACATTTGCAAAAAATTCTTGAATAACTAATTTTTTTAATTTTTTGTCTCAAAAACATAGGTTATTACACCTCATTGGAACGATTTCTACGAGCTCGTTCCAATGAGGTTCATAACCTATGCTTTTGAGACAAAAATGAAAAAATAATGAAAATTAATTGGCGAATTTTGAGAATAGCGCTGGCCGAGTTTTTGCCGTTACGTTCTTAGAATACTATTAGACATGTTTGTAGACTAGATTCTTAAGAATTAAGATTCGACAGGGCTGTTGTTTTATGATTACGCCGCATAGTTCCACCAATCAACGTGATATGACACCTGATACATACACATTATCATGATAATGTGCATGTCCTGTGATTTGTATCAGATTTGAGGTGGTGTCCAGAATGGGATCTCAGCGAGCCGGCTTTACCGGCGAGTTGTGATACCATTTTTGGACACCACCGAGAATCTGATGCAAATCACAGGACATACACACTATCATGATAATTCATTCATCTAACAATTCTGTCACATAAACAGATTAAATCTTCAATTATTAATACAGTTTTGGGGCATAATCTTGGGCGAGAACAAGTTAAAAAAACAATATTTTATGGAAATATATTGTTGTGCACTTTAACAAACAATGAATAAGGCGATCACCGCAATTTTTAAAGTTGTGTTGTCAAATTATTTACTCTCAGAGTGACTTCCTATGATCATCTGCTTGAATTTACGGCTGCGACCTGGGCACATCCTTAGGAACCGGGTAGGTGTAATGTTATATTGAATTGAGCAGTTTCTATTTATTGTGTGTGTGTGTGTGAGGGGGGGGGGGGGGGGGCATTGGCTATTAATAGTTCTGTCGCTAACTGTAAGGTATAAGGTACTTTGTTTTGTTTTGTAAGTGATCAGCTGAGTCGATCACTGAAATGCACATAGAATGTATTCATGCGCCTGTTATGATAGCCCGTCGCGTTATATGATGCGGAATCAGAATGAGTCGTCTATATGATACGGAATCGGAACGCATTATGTGATACGTACCGTTTATCGCTGATTTCAGGCCAAAATCTATATGATTGTTACATAAATAGACAGAACCACACAAGCGTTTGAATGGATTAATCTTTATCGCACTCGTTTGGTTTGGCGCAGAATACCACTCGAGGCAAACGCTTGTGCATTTCTGTATTTATTACACACCTTCGCAAATTTCTAAAAAACAGGCCTTTTACGGTAATACTGAGTACGAATTAACCTATCCTTCTGAGATGTGAAGGAAATAAAATAAGACAAAAATCCAAATTAATCTTCACAAGCAGGAGACCAGTCTTGTTGTTATTTCGTACGCTGATTGAACTTTGAAGTTCGTGTTGTAGGCTTTAACAGGGGAACAGAATCCATACGAATTCCAGTGAATATCGACAGGCAATTTGTTTTGTATTTCGATTTTGGTGACCTAGAAACTTGCTCGCGCAACGTCATTCAATCGAAATGACGTCACTCATAGATGCTTTCATATTCTGTCTACATTGTTCTTTAGTTTGAACTGCATGTCAGTCATTGCCATGTCATACTTTAACCCATCGGGTTATTTAATCAATAGTCGGTATTGCTCACAAGAAAATAAATGAGTAAGTTTCTTTTGATGGTCGGTCAGTGTATAGGACATGGGTGTCTACGGAAACAGTAGAATTCAGATACTATAGACCGCTAACATCCACCTTACAAGTTACAAGATCAAAATAAATTACCCATTGCATCGAAACGGGCCCATGTATCTCCAGAAATATGACTGGTTCCATTATCACATTAAAAAAGTGCAAAAATCTGTATCCCACACGTGTGCGATAAAAATGTATTTTTATCACACATCCTAGAATGTCGTGAACAAACCTTAATTTTAAATTGGTGTGTAATAAATAGATTTGATGTACTTACAAGGTGTCAATGAAATCATCGAGAAGAATCTTCTTAATATCAGTGATACGCTTGTTTAAGGCCTGTTTTTGCGAAACTGTCAAACCTGCTGTTACCAGCAGGGATACGTTTTCAAGTAACCAACAGAACATGATAATATCCTGGTCAGACATTCGCGTAGCCAACCTCTATTGAAGCTGAAATATCAGAGGGTTTTTCAAACTGAGGTTCACAATGTTTTCAAAGAGAAAAAGTGAATCTAGGAAAATAATGTTTTTTTTTTCCTGCCATTTCTCGCACAAGATGTATGGTTGAAAATAGAGTACACAATACAGCATGACGATGCAAGGCTTAATGGTATGCTCTAGCATCTCTATGGCTGAGAATAGGATTAAGTTTTTGCAAATGTTATCTGCACACCAGTAAGGTAGCATAAGATGTTCCAGAACCGGCGACATCAAAATGGTTCCGTACACCGTTTTTTTCGTTTCTTTTTCACTCGCTTGCTAGTCCCACGATTATAGGGATGTCATCCTGATTTGTCCCGACGGCCATGCGTTCAGCATGACTTCGCCGAAGGCATGCCTTGTCGATGTAGTTGGAATACTAGTCAAACGGGATTATTGTTAAAAAAAAACTCAAGACTTCTTGGAAACTTATCAGTTAGTAAATAAAATATACATTTAGTAGTCGTGATGAAACTTCTTACTTAATTAAAACGTTCCGTACCAATACGTTTAATTGGTCATTTATATTGCGCGTGCGCCATCAGTCCAAATCAATTCTAGTCTTTCAAGAAAATACCTGGATACTTGCAAGAGAGAACAGATATCTAAGACTCCAGTCTTGATGAAAATATCCCGACTTGGAAAATTATTAGGGTGGGCTGTCACACCCCCGCCCCAACACCCCTTTCATGAGCTTTCGAGTAGTTTCTTCTCTATAGCAGGACTCATCACAATACGGCGAAATACGTCTTATAGAATAACACCCACATCAAGCAATTACAATCGTGGATGTGCGATTGATGTGCATACTGATAAATAACACTAAATACAGATCAAATACGATACAGAAGTGTCGAATGTGTAAAGAAACAACTGATCTCTGTACAACTGGATTGCTGGAAAGCTCATTGGTCACAAAATGTAAAGTATGTCAACCCTCGCCATATTAGGTGACGGATGTTGCTATAAATAAACAATACCCAACAAAAGGATTCTCTAAGGTTTTCAATTTCCTTACACCTCACAATCGCCGATCGCTTTATACACAATATACAAGCAACATATTTGAGTTATTAGTGATAAAAGACAAATGTCTAGATTGGAAAATTGATGGAATGTTACCAGTTTTCGTGCTAGGTAAACAACACGACTTTTGATGCCGTGACAGCTGTTACTCTGTGACTACAGTCACAGAGTAACAGCTGTCACGCCATCAAACGTTATCAATAAGGAGGAGCTATCGCATTGATTGACTTGGTGCCATCTTGAGGGTGGGGTGAGGGCTAGATTTAGTTGCGACGTTTTCCGCTGACATTCCGCTGTGGAGATCAGAGAAAAAGCACACAATGACTAGCAAAACACATCTCAAGGCATTTTAGTCCTTGACATTTCTGATAAAGTGTCTCTGCAGATATGCATAATGAACCGCATTTATTTTAAGACAGATTGGAATTCTATTTCTCCACCCAAACTATTATCAACTCATTTATTTAAAAGTAAACATTCACCCGAACAATTAACAGCTCATTTCTTTAACTGCACACGTTGAAATTATATATCTACTCCGAACAAACATTCCCTCCGTTTTTGAAAGCAAACATTCAAATCCCCTTTCTCATTCGGAAACCTTACCACCATTTATTTGATAGCACACATCCTTATTTTATTTCTCCCCTGAACAAATATCACAAGCACCAAGCAAGCAGTTTCTGTATATCATGCCATGACGAAAGGTTCGAGATATTGATTTTTTAATACATGATAACGAAAAGTTAACACAATTTTCTCTTTCACAATGAACAATAGGTTACAACCTATATTGAAAATGTGCTGACTTAACAACTCTACAGTCTTTATTTCAAACGTAAAATATCTGTAATAACATGAAGGTCACGTTCATAGAAATTGAAATAAAAAAGAAACTTTCCATTTAAGTTATTCGGTTTCAGTTAAATGAAGAAGACAACACAGAGAGAAGTGAATAACAGCTTGTACTTGATGCAAGCAAAGTGTGATATTCATGTAGATAAGAGGTTGGTGAGGTTTCGTCTGTTGATGAAGTTCAATACTCTCGTATCGTACAATCCTTTGTTTTTGAGCTACAATGCTATGATGCAGCAACGCAGATTTCGCTATAGTACAAATACCTTACACTGCACAATGAGCTGAGCTTGTCAATTGTTAAGTTACAATATGTTAATTTAAATGTAAACGAAAACATCAACTTAACTGGTAGAGTGCTGGAAGCCCATATTTGGGCTTTATTCTGAAGTGCAGGTACGGCAGCTCAGAGGCTTATACTCTGAGGATGTGCCGCGTATTGTCGTAGAAGTGAACATACATAGTCTGTATAAACATATCATATCAACATATCAACAATACCAGAAATGGAGTACAATAATAGCACTTTACAACTATACTAGTTAACAGAAGAACACGCCTGACTGAACAAAAAAGAACGTTTGCCTTTTAACGTGTCAGAATTCGTTGTTTGTGTTTAATGGGGTTTGTTTCTCGGCACTCCCAACAACCAGGGTACTATCGTATATCCTAATCTGAGTATAATTCGTTATTTGTGTTTAAGTTGATTCATTGTCGGAATGAATCAACTTAAACACAAATAACGAATTATACTCAGATTAGGATATACGATTTCCGGTGACCACTACCAGAAGAGTGCAATCACCCAAGCTAGTTCCTACTTTCAGATCTCGCATGAAGACCATAATAAGCGAATTTTATGACAAACGACACTTATGTTTTTTCATAACCTTCTCAACTCTGGTTCTCTGTATGGTATCGTTTTGTATAATATTGTGTGAGATAAAATAGACGAATCAATTCTTCAACTAGAGGGAAGTTCAGTAAAAATGTAATCCTTCAGCTCTGTAGAGCTGTAGGATTAACCCTTTACACAACGCAACGGCGAAAACCGGCCAGCGCTATTCTCAAAAATCGCCAATTAAGTTTCATTATTTTTTTCATTTTTTGTCTCAAAAACATAGGTTATGACACCTCATTGGAACGAGTTCGTCGAGCTCGTTCCTATGAGGGGTCATAACCTATGTTTTTGAGACAAAAAATGAAAAAAACATTAGTTATTCAAAAATTGTTTTTACAAGTGCCGTCTGTTTTTCATGTTAGGTAAAGGCTAAATTATTACAGATCCTCACTCTCAGTGTATTATTAATTGTGTCGCCTACCCGTCCGCTGACAAATTTTTCTTCAATCAAAAATTTATGAATTCCGAGTTAAAAGGGATGTTTATTTGTTTGTTTATTGGGTTTAACGATACTTTCAACTGCTATTGTCACATCATGTCGGACAGTTTCACGGGTGGAGGAGGCCAGAATCATGGGGGAAAACCATCGATCCGCAGCGAGCAACTGTCAGACTCTCCAACTTACCAATCCGACACACGCAGACGTAGCAGCCGTCACCGCAAGTGCATCAGCGACGTGCAGTACGCATTTGTACACAGAGTCACCGTGCCTCCACGACAGCAGAATGCAAATGTGTCAACATACAGGTAACCCTGTAGCATATTTTATCGTAGTCAATCGAGAATAGGTGTCTTGCCCATCTCGGTTTAAAGTTCAATGCTCTAACAATCAGCCACGTAGGCCAAGGTTAATTAATTTTCGGTTTATCATTATTCGCATCATTTTTTTTTGCCCAAATTAATAACTCATTTTCCTTATTACTGTAATAACTGCAACTGGGTAACCCTCGTTATACGGCCAGAAGATTACACCATTTCATGTTTCTTTCTCATCCATTGAAATGCTAGATTATTGCCTCAGTTTTGCCAGATTGTTATAACAATCTTGCAATAATGGGGCAACAGTCTGGTGTTATTAAGGATACAATATTGACTAATGGTGCATTTTGTAATAGGATGTTCTGTATACAACAGTGGCCATTGTAAGTTCCACTATCCGAGACAACCTACACATGCAAGGAAGTAGTGTATAAGTGCAAAATGATAAAATATGCATCTTATTGAAAGGCATATTTTACGCCACGAGCATATTATTAATAATTAGTAATAACCCCATTACACATTTTGTGCTGATAAACCAGAATAACGCTAAACTGAAATTAACTAACCATGCTGGGAAAAAGAGAAGGCTAGAACACTCCACACTGTTCCCCCGGCTATCATTGCAATGAGTCGACGTTGTCACTCTCTTCAACGTGCGAAAGGTATAGGTATAGAGGCTGGACTTGACTCGGACTTGCATCGACTGGAAGCAAACTATTCCAGCGGGTCCCAACTGGTGCACGCGAGGATATGCGTCTTGCTCAAAGTCACATCGCAAGTGTCGCAGACTAAATCGGACATTTTGTGACTCACGACTCACAAGTTAGGTGCGTTAACCAATGAACTTATTCGCCCTCTGCTCGCGAAAGTGTGTGCACATTATAAACTAATGCCATCATTCGGTTACAGGGACATGGGAACTGGGGGAGTTCAGTGGTGACCCAAACTTTTCTAAAACATACTTAAGAGAGAGAGAGAGAGAGAGAGAGAGAGAGAGAGAGAGAGAGAGAGAGAGAGAGAGAGAGAGAGACAGAGAGAGAGAGACAGAGAGACAGAGGGAGAGGACAGAGAGAGAGACGGAGACAGAGAGAGAGAGAGAGAGAGAGAGAGAGAGAGAGAGAGAGAGAGAGAGAGAGAGAGAGAGAGAGAGAGAGAGAGAGAGAGAGAGAGAGAGAGAAAAAACGAGAGAGAGAGAGCGAGAGCGAGCGAGAGAGAGAGAGAGAGAGAGAGATAGAGAGAGGGGTATGGGGAAGAGAGGGGGAGACAAAGAGAGGGATATTACTCTTATGATGTAATCAAAGATTCCCAAACCACCTAAACCACCAAGACGTTTACTGCGAGGAATATCAGCATCGACCGAAAGTTCTAGACGTTTTAACGCCTCTTATTTATTAGGTATGATTTTCTTTCCCAGAATTTCCAACTATCGAGCTCGACTGATATGACTTCAAACTCGGCTGATGTGACATCGATCTCGGACGATATGAACCAAGCTAGAGTTGTTCACCTTGATGCGCCACAAGGCGCAGCCATTTTGTTTACAGCGAAATCGTCCACAGTTATTCGTCGAATGGAATCAGTGATAAAAAATGACGTTATCGGGGAAAGGGGAGCAGTTTTTGAATGCTGAGGAATTATTTATGACAATAAGTAACGATTTGGTGACTGAAGAGAAGAAGGAAGAGAATTGTACACAAACATCAACTCAAACTAAGATTCAGAGTCGTAAGCGGAGATTCTTCGAAGTGAGAGGAGAGATAGTTCATCTATCCGAATGTCGCGGCTTCCCCGCTGGGGAAGTCGCGACGTTCGTATAGATGAACTGGAAGAGACAACTTCGGACTTGATGAAAAGAATAAGAAACAATAACACTGTCAGAAAACTGCAACATATCTGAGAACATTTTCTAATCATTTGGTTTGGTGTAATAAATAAAGAGGTTATTTCTTGGTTAGTCTCATATCTGCCGAGATATCAACCTTCGGTCTCGGACTGATAGGAAGTTACCTTGGGCTGATATCTAAGCCGATATGAAACTAACCAAGTAAAAACCTCTTACTATCCTGTAGTAAATACAATACGCTGAAGAATGTTAAAAATCGACATATTGGTAGTAAACACAAACTACTGGAGCCCAGATTATGGTGTTAAAGTCGCGACATGTGACCACAGCATTGGTCGATGTCTGTAATGTTCCTTGAGTGGTTTCTCTATGGAATTCGCCTTTATGACGCCACAAGATTATCTTTCAGTCCGGGCGCCAATTTGGAAAGTTTATTGTCTCATTCATGAACCCTCACGTTGAGCACTTGAGTGTTCAGTTCAAACAATGCTCTGATTTGAGCTATTCTTCAAGTACTGAAGCTTGATAAATACATTATCAGTAAAGTAAATATTGTGGCAAATCCCTAAAACCAAACGCAGCGACCATATCCAGTGAGCGCTATACATGAAATGAACAGAAACAGTTACAGAAAATCAAACGATGTTGAAAGCGCTGTTTTCTTTTTTTAATAGGTTTAACCCTTTCAAACCGCAGTGCATAAATTTTTGAGTGAAAAAAAGGAAGTGGACAAGCAAACGATATAAAGAGCAAAAAATCTATCTGAAGCGAGGCTCTGTAATAATTTAACCCAACAGCTCGACAGTATTGGCTGAAATGATACCTTCCATGGCGCCAGCGTTGAAAGGGTTAAACTGAGAATAATAGTCAAATATTCTAACTGATTAGAGAAAACATTGCAAAAAGCCAGATTCTGTATTTTTATACTGGTCTTCGGTAAAATGCCGGAGGCTTATGAAATGATGAGCTCATCGATGACACAACTTCGCTTAGATTTCGAAATTTTAATTCTTATATGGAATTTCCATACCCTTAGGTTTAATTTTACTGATAACTTTAGAAAATTAAGGGACGCTAATTTTCCTGTAAATCTCTTACAGTGACGAAAATTGTCAGCCATGCTTGAATCTTTACAGGGCCCTGACCTATAACCCGACAGCAAATTGTCATAAAGAATCAAATGATCACTCGATTCGTTACTTCAAAATATTTCTAAAAGCTAAAATAGACAAATCTTCAGTCATCTGTAAATTATGTGCATTCGGAGTCACAGACAGAAAGCGATGTGTGTTTGAATCGGTGGGTGTTTTATATAACGAGCTGGAAATGCGTCGTCATATTTCGAGAGAGCCTTCGGCTCGAGCGAAATATGACAACGCCATTCCAACCAGTTAAATACAGGAACATTTATGTCATTGCGGCGATTCCGTTAAATGCAAGGGTTTAAAGTTTAATGGTTGTGTAATAAAACTGTGATATGACTTCGAAATCATTAAATATCCTGATTGTTTCCCATTCCATAGAAAAATTATTGTGACTCTCTAGGAATCTTTGAAATTATTCAAGGTAGACATATTTGGACAGTTTTTGAAAAAATCCCCCAGGTTCTAATTTAACCCTTCATCCAACGAATCCACCGGTGTAATTTACAAATTGAGTAGTCGAAATCTATTTTTTCAAAAACCTTCAACAAAACCATATCATGTGATCCATCATTGGAACGAACTCGTTCCAATGAGGTGGTCACGTGATATGATTTGTTGAAAGTTTGTTGAAAGGATTGAAAAAATCCCAACAAATAAAATAATAAATTTTGATATCCTTGCATTGGGTGAAGGGTTAAAGGTGCTGCAAATGAAAGTGGATCAAACTTGGATCTTGTTTCTCAAAAGACACCGACATCAGAATCTGAGGTTTGTCAATACACATTTTGGGTACATTCAAGACACCCCAAGGAAGAATCACCACTCAATGAAGCTTATGGTTAGAACCGGCAGAATATCCCTGGGAGGATCTATTTTGTTTCAAACGACACGCTGCATTTTGAAACAATGGGTGGCAGATGTGTTAAATTTATACATTTAATTGTCTGCCAATGAGACCGTACAAATACAAATTGTCAGAGTCTGAGTACCGTGAGTGGTTACAACTCCCACAAATAAACTCTCAGTTTACAACCACTTTGAACGTTGTGAAGTCTCTATCGACATCTGGAAGAAAATGTTAGTGGACTGCCACAGACCAGGCAATGCAGGATGCAAAGGGTGTTGACAAAGCGTACAGAAAGGTAGTCAGCATCAAATCATTTTGCAAGTTTTTAATACGTTGTTCGAAGAACTCGTTATGAGCTACATGAGTCTACATCCGATACAGATCTAACTCTAATGAATATTTAGCCATGGGTTAGAAAACAAACAAGGTGCTTTTCACCTCGTGTCTCCAGGAAAAGACCAACAACTTCTATTCCAAAATGGTGTGGTAAAATTCTACGAGCTGTGGAGGCAAAGTTGTTGGTGAGCAGTACTTCTTAAAGACCATTAGTTGCAGTGCAATGTAAAATGAATGTGAACATTAGTAGCGCATTACAATATGAAAAGTGTTAATCTTTTCTGTCGCTTACATCTGTCAAATTTATTCTAAGATCGAGAAAGCAGAAGAAATTGAGATACTGAGTGAGTGTGCGCATGGAAAGTGAGGTCCCAAATTGTGGTGTACTAATAAATACACCAGCACCCACATAGAACATTAAAAGACCAGATAGTGCGAAAATATCTCAATAATGGTCTATTACTTTCATTTCAAACGAATAGAAGAATTCTACTGCCCCTGTTGATTGCTACACTTTTCATTTTGCAGGGATTACCCACTAGAAGCGGAACATTATAAATTATTGTGGTGAATTAACGGTAACATGCTCTGAGGGTTGCGGCGCGGAGTTTATGTTCAACCGAGACGCGGAGCGTCTCGGTTGAACGTAAGCTCCGAGCCGCAAACCTTACCGTCAATTGACCAGAATAATGTACATTTTCCAATAAGCCATAAGACACTACCCATAGCCGACAAATCGCATAGCGAAATGAACAGGGAAACTTTTAACGATCACAACTTTAGAAAATAAACCTATCGTGAACCCCGCCACTTCACTGAACAAATAAAACATGTCGAGGTCACTCCATCTTAGTTCAAATCGCAACGGATTTGTAATTTAATCAACAATTCATTTAGAACATCGTCTTCTGCAAATGTGAACAATCTAGAACAATGATACGGTTTTCAAATCAGTCCGCTGATAAAAGAACTTCATTTCAAATATTTCGCGTGGTAGCGTCAAACGGTAACATATGCTAGTGGTGCCATAAACATAGGAAAACCTATGCGAGCTCTCATCCAACTAGAGAACCAGGATTTTAGTCTTATTGGAACAATGGCGTATTAATCAGGGTTAAATTGTCAAATCAAACTGTTGATAGTTGGACATTGAAACTGTCCCACGACCAGAGGCAGGATATAATGTTTCTAAAAAAGAAGGCTGACCATCCCTCCAAAGCAATCTACGGAAAGTATGCTCTTGCAGCCAAACTGGTGATAGTTTGATTCAACAACAGATAGAAACATTCCAAACGAATCAAATCGACCTACGTACCCATTGACAGAAACCAACAAAGAAGACACCAATGCGTCAGAATAAGGAATGAAATTTGAAGTAATCAACAATTCGGACACCAATGCCTTGGTTATAGTCATAACAATGTTGTTGGCATTCACCTTCTCTGTGGAAGTCTTAGCGAAGGTGAATGCAACAGAAAACAAGAAGGAACTCCACTTAGTTTCCATTACTCCTTTATCGGGACAGAAAGTTAAAAAGGCACTTGAAAGATTTTTCTGAAGCAAATATATACACTTGATGGTTTCGATAGAAAATAAATATTTTGACAACACAATTTTTGTAATTGTAAAGTTAAAGTACATTGTGTAGAAAGGAACGGCAACGCTAAAAAAATAATAAACTGTGAAATTATTCGTGAAAGGTAAATATCCGTTGAATCCCTACCGTAACGGTTGATGCTCTTGAACATCACAGTGACTAAAAAAACGAACGTTCAAATTTGTACTTGGACCAATACAAAGATATTCCAAAAACTGGAAATAAACAAGAGTACACAGTGAAGCCAATCCTAAAGCAGAGGACTCTGTTGCTATGAGAAAGAAACAACTTGTTATACGATGTCTGTGCTGTTGTTGATGTGAAGTACGAAGTGAATGATGCTGGAAGATGCTAATGATGCTGGAAGATGACGATTTTGTTGCGCTGAAATGTGGACCAGCAAATTCAACTATGAAGATGGGAAGAACGACTTGGTGTAAATCTTCATGCACATTCAAATATCTGTACCGATATAATTTGAATACATGTGCCGATCTAGCCAAAAAAGAAACTGTTTCTTGTGTAATGCTTGACGAATTGCTAATCCACTGTCGGACATTGCATATTGTGGCGTTTTAATCCTTTACTCAAATAATCGGCCGCATCTGCCCGCGTAATTTTCAAATGGGGCTGTTGAAAAAATATTATTTAAAAAAATCAATGAAACTATATCATGTGACTCGTCATTGGAACGAGCTCGTCTAGCTCGTTTCGATGAAGGGGTTACCTGATACGGTTTTGTTGAAATGTTTTGAAAAGAATAATATTTTAAATAATGAATTTTAATATCGTCACCGTTGGATAAATGGTTAACTAACCACTCTTTGTTATGTTCTATTCACCATTGGAAGTTTTGCAGTGTCTGTTTACTGTGGTAAAATGTTTTGTGTTGCTGATAAAACAGAAATCGATAACCAATACCTGTGATGTAAGTCCTCCAATCCATCAAAGTGGGTAGAATAGGCATCAGCAAATGTCTATCCTTGCTTTCACACTCGTGTTATGGACTTGAGGTCTTGATGTAGTCACATATGCCGAGCACGACCTTAAACACAAACATCTAAATAATAAATAAATAAATAAATAAATAAATAAATTTAAACAAATAATAATAAATAAGTAAATAAATTTACTTTTCGTTTGTATTCTGGGGGTGCGGTGGCGTTGCGGTAACCGGTTCTCGTCAGATCACCGAATTAAAGCAACGTCGAGCCCGATTAGTCCTTGAATGGGTGACCATCTGAGCGATCGATTCGGACTCCTGCGTTGTGTCCTTGGGCCAGGCACTTAACCCCGATTGTCCACATGGGGGTACGATGACGCCGTGTACTAAGGCGTACTGCACGTCGATGGTGCGCATGTCTTCAACCAATCTAACCCTGCCTGTGCTGCAGTGCGGAGCTACGATGTTGGGGAGCTGGCGCTGCTCGTCGTTGCTCGGTGGTTCTCTCCGGGTACTCCGGCTTCCTCCACCCATAAAACTGTCATGGTCACGATTAGCCATTCTGCATAAATATGTGACCTTAAACACCAATAAATAAATTCATTCTGAGGTTGCAGTGTAACGTAGCCCTAAATTTCAGTGTTTTAGATGTCACGTGACACTTTAACTTCAAGTGCCCTTTATGGCCAACTAGTTGGAAACTTACAAGATTGTTCTTGTAGTTACTGTCAGTAAAAAAACTGTGTTTTATTTCTGTTAACTGGTTGGGAGCGCGGTTGCTCAGTGGCAGACCGTTTGGCTTCTGTATTAGAAGTCCCGATTTCGATCCCCGTTCAGGACGACCCGCGTTGTGTCCTTGGGCAAGGCACTTTATCCCGGTTGCCTACATGGGGGCACGATGACGCTGTGTACTAAGGCGTCGTACTGCACGTCGATGGTGCACATGTCTTCAACCGCTGTAACCCTGCTTGAGCGGAGCTTGAACAGAGTTAGAATATTGAGGAGCTGACAGTTGCTCGTCGATGCTCGGTGGTTCTCCTCGGGTACTCCGGCTTCCTCCACCCATAAAACTGCCACGGTCATGATTAGCCATTGTGCATGAGTATGTGACCTTAAACTCCAATAAATAAATAAATAATAACAGTTAACTGATTAGTTATGACTCACCCTCCAACTAAATGTGTACGTATTTTCAAAATCATATTTTGATAGAAAAGGGTTAATTTTTTGACTTTGTTGATAAAATCTTAGGTGGCCTCCACCCTGGTCAAATTTACTACGACCATTCATCATCATTCATAGTGGATACCTGTTTCTAACATGAAATGATTTTCTAAATGTTATCTGGATTATTTTTGTCAGTTGGCCTCTCTTCTGTGATGGCACTCTAACATCAGTTGGGTTAAAAATCAACCCAAATCAACTAGGCTGAGTGAATATGAACCCAGTTGAGTTCATATTCACTCAACCCAGTTGATTTGAGTTAATTTCTGATCCAACTGTCTTTAGAGTGTGGTTATTTCGGTATTTATGTGAAATTTATGTGAAATATAAGATTTTAGCATATTACAAAATAATTAAACATGCCCAAGGCTGCAAAGGTTCAAAGGCAGTGAGAAAAGAAGAAGTTAGTCTTTCCACTTCCACTTCCTCCCTTACATTTTGTCCACATTTTGTCCATTTCATTTTCACTTCACTTAAAGCTATGTTATTTTTCTATATTTTCAGAATACCCCAATATTTCATGCAGCGGAGGTGGAGTAAATAAAGAATTTATTCTTCGTCTAGAATCCTCAAGCTACACGGTGATGCTCACCGCCTGTAAGGATTTGTACAAAGCACAACCAGCATCAATCGAGAATCTTGATATTAACAGTTGCCTTTTAAAACTTTTGTAAGTTTATTCACCTTCGGATATTGTATTTATTTCCCGACTGACTAACATTGCAACTACATCACCAGGGCATGCCTTCGTCGAAAGCATATTTATTTATTGGTGTCTAAGGTCACATACTTATACGCAATGGCTAATCGTCTACATCACCAAGGCATGCCTTCGTCGGACGCATATGTATTTAGTTATTTATTTATTGATGTTTAAGGTCACATACTTATACACAATGGCTAATCGTGACCGTGACAGTTTTATGGGTGGAGGAAGCCAATTGCTGCCATTGAACTAACATGGAAGATACCAACAGGGTTCAAAAGATTAACGGTAATTGCACCAAAAAAATCAAATCGGTCAAATTAAGTCTCGATTGAGCATCGTTTCTTGCGTTGATTCAAAGAAAATGAATGTTTATGGTATTTTTTAGATTCGATCGCCGGGAATATACCAATTGGTCGACCAACTTAACCCTTTACCTGACATGAAAAGCAGACGACACTTGCAAACAAAATTCTTGAATAACTAATTTGTTTCATTTTTTGTCTTACAAACATAGGTTATGACCCCTCATTGGAACGAGCTCGATGAGTTCGATCCAAAGAGGGGTCATAACCTATGTTTTGGAGACAAAAAATGAAAAAATAATGAAAATTAGTTGGCGTTTTATGTGAATAGAGCTGGCCGGTTTTGGCCATTACTTTGAGTAAAGTGTTAAATATTCCAGACGAGCGAATCTAAACATAGGCGATAGACTATTTATGAGCTCGTCGAATTCCTTACATAATGTAACTGATAATTTGGGACCTTGAAGAAATATATTAAAAACTTCATGAACAAAAATGTGTAACATTCGCATCAATATTTAGGCTCCGAACTTCTGAACGTCGGTGTGTTCACTTATTCGGTTTGCTCGACTAGCGAACGACCGAATGTTTATCGGTTAAATAAAAGCGGATTTCCCAGTTTCGATATTAATGAAGCACTAACACAATAGTTTAGTAGTACACATCAAAATTCGTCGGTCTCTTGAAATTGTTGGCTAACGCCTCGGGAAATAATCCTGCTAGCGCCCCATTCGAGGATAAAAATTGTACTCGAATCCAAGCAGTGAACTATTGTCTATATATTTTTCTACCCAAAACAAGAATAATAATTATCGTGAGCCTTGCAGACTATCATGAAATACACTTAACATTACTGTGGTGAAAAAACTTTTCACGAAGCGTTTTATGGGGTATTATTCCCGAACAAAATATTCTCCACAGGAGACACTCTCTTCCAAATCGCGAGATAGTTATCTGAGTCGTTGCCTGAAAGCCGGCTAACCCATAAGCATGGACGCTGGAGACACCAAGGGGCAAGAAGGGCTCACATGTTGCGAGGGGACATTTGGTGATTAACTTGGCATACGGCGCTGGGAGATATCCTACCTACCAACTCGTTTGAATGCCATCTCCCACTTTCCAATGGGAAACATAGAATGCAATTGTTCTTCGTCGCACAGGGTTTATGACGCACAGACTATATACACACAAGACAACTTTTCAACAGTCTTGCCTCTCTCTACCCTTCCTCAAGAACAGTCGAATATGAACATAGCTACCAAGGGGTTCATTGCTTCATCTCTATCCAGCCTATTTTCCCACATACCTCAGTTGATGGGAAGCACCAAGTTATAAACAGTATCTTCTAAACTCATGTTCAGACGAAACACGATGCGTGGATGCTGTAGAAACTCCTGCTGGTCACACGCTTATGCAGAGTGTCCGGCCAATAGACAGACCCTCGCCAATTAGAATGGAAAACTAAGACGGTATGTCAATGTGACAGTTATTTCTCCATCAAGTTATTTTTCTTCTTTTTACGCAGACAATGTGTACACTGTTAACAGTCTATAATTTCAAGAAAACAAATCCATAGTTTCAAAATACAAGGTCATATACCTTCATTAAAGTTCCCAAGTTGCAGTCTGGTTGGATTTTCTAATCTTTTTATGAGAAGACTGACGAGACGTTGACTTCTAATGGAACAGGTTGATGTGAAAAATAGTCAAGCTTGGAACAATCCTAGTTCTTTTCAGTTGTGATGCCATCACGTATAATTTACCCCAATCAAGCACATGATGTGTTCATTTCAAATGTGACGGCTTATTGAATTTAAGAACTTACTTTGAAATCTAGAAATGATGCATAATTTGCCAAAAAGGCTTGACACCAGTCTTTCGGTTCTGAGGCGAACTGTCGTTCTTGCGCGCCATCGCACCTGTAATTTTTACTTTTTGCGAGGAGACAACAGCGCGCCTCCGTTCCTCCTAGCTTGCGATTAATCCTTACCTAACGAATCCGCCGCATCCGTCCCGCAATATACAAATTGTGCAGTCGAAATGTTGTTTTTAACCCTTTAACCTAACATGAAAAGCAGACGACACCTGCAAAAAAGTCTTAAATAACTATTTTTTTAATTTTTTTTTTGTCCTCAAAACAAAGGTTATGATCCCTCACTGGAACGAGCTTGACGAGCTCGTTCCAATGAGGGGTCATAACCTATGTTTTTGAGACAAAAATGAAAAAATAATGAAAATTAATTGTCGATTTTGGAGAATAGAGCTGGCCGGTTTTGGCCGTTACTTAGGTAAAGGGTTAAAAATTCAACAGAACAATATCGTGTGACCCCAAATTGTAACGAGCTCGTCAAACTCGTCACAATGAGGAAACACATCAAATGCTTTTGTTGATTTTTTTTAAGAATTTGGGGTGGGGGGTGGGGAATTAAAATAAGAAATTTTAATATCACGAATTTCATTCAAAGGGTTAAAATCGATTCGCGGGAAATTGGCAAAATAATATAGTGCATGTACGTAAAATCGATTCGCGGGAAATTGGCAAAATAATATAGTGCATGTCCGAAAATGTAAACAATACACCATGAATTATAAGCTGCGTCGTTCTGCCAGTTCACTGTCAATTTTGTCTTCACCAAGAAACTTAAGCATACCTGGTTGACACGACCTGTTAAAGTTGAATTTATAACTCAAAGAATTGCAAGATATTATCACTCGACGCATATTTCCAGTTTCAGGAGCTGTAACGAGGTATCTGGTTACTATAATTTATTACTTGTTCACATTTCAGGTGTTGTATTCAATTGTTAACTACCCATTGACAAACAATAGAGAAATTAAGACAACATTCAGTAAATTTGGGTTGTCATACGTTGTTTGTTTGAGGTTGCCAGATTGTAAGACCAAACAAGACGCTGACGGCGTCCTGTTGACGCAGAACGATATGTTGTCGTCAACTCGATGGGTTAACTATCTTTAAAATCTTTCCAACAGCTGGTGGTGTAAATCAACATTTAAGAATAATAATTTCTTTCGGTTGAGCAGGGTGAATAAGAAAGAAATAGTATCCCCTCGGGTGTCCTCGAACATTTGTACGCACGGAGTTTCACGAGCGGAAATCAGTGTTGCTGATTGTTTGGTCAAATAGAATCAGTTGAGGTGCTATCGCGGTATAGTGTACATCAAATCGCCGCTTTTCGTTCAATTATATGCAGGGTTTTGCGTTTCGAAACAAGAAGTCGGGTATGAGATTGTATGTGTAATTAGAGCTGTGTCATACAATTCAGAATGTTGTATTGGCAAAAAGCACAACACCGCGTAGCACCGCTCAATCCACATATTATGTTGTTGTATTTGATGGGTGCACAAATGTTTGAGGGTGGGTTTCCGAGGGAATATTTAGGACGCAAAGACTTAGACAGGTTAGATAGGACAGTTGAGTAAGTTAATGGAGATATCTCAGATCTAGATATTCAACCTAGAAGTGTGTCCCCCTTTGCACTCTTCTTCTATAATCAGGTCTCCTGTGCAGGAGACCTGATGATAGAAGAGGAATTCAAGGCTTCTGAAACTAATATGATTCTGTTCACTGGCAATAATTAAGTTTGAAGAAGTTGCAATGTTTACAACTTGATGAGCAGAGAGATTCGATCCGAGATTGGATTCGAAATACTCAGCCTGGTCCGATTCGGCATTCGACTCGATCCTAAATTTGAGATTCCATGGCCCAAGTGGGGATTGGTTATCCGTGAAGAGTACTACTGAAACACCAATTGTTCCTTAAAGTCTACTCAACCGGTCCCCGATAGAAAATAATTAAAACGAACTTTAAAGAAAAAGAAAACAATAGAAATGTAAACAAAATTATTCACCAAACAAGGCCACTGATTTTTCAATGAGAAGCGATTTATTCAATTCATCACTTTTAGGGAGGTTAAGTGGTTGTTTAGAGGAGGACCGCGCCAAAGTTTTCTTTTTCTGCAAGGCCTGTGTCCTTCAATTATTGTTGCCATTATCCAGTAACAGTCTGTATTGTCTAGTTGTTGAAGCGAAACAGGGGGCCTACCGTGAAACATAGTTAAAGTTGGTGGCATTGGAAAGAGAAGTATTCCATGGATAACATATCCAAAATCCGTTTTGTGAAGTTTTTTTTGCAGCGCTTTGAATTGGGAAAGTATGTGGTATACGAAGTATAGTTTGCACGTTTCAATCAAATGGGGATCTCTTGGAGATCTCACTTGACGTCATGTCTCGATGTATTGTGAGTGTCACGCGTATCATTACGGTAGCCCACGCAAGTGGCCAGATTGTAATGTTATTACCATGGTGATACATGGTTTCAGTGAGCGAGCGCATGTAAGGGCAATACGCGTTTCCGTCTTCCCGTTGGTTTGATGCAGACCGCTCTCTTGATTTCTATCGTGGCGCGTGGTTAGAACGACCCTGGATGAGATAGGATGAAATAGAGGCGTGTTTAACTGAATGCGAGTATATTTAATTTCTGGGAACGATCCGACAGTTACCATAAATTACCCAATGTACCTTTACAGATCGTGAGTAGCACGTTGTGTTACAGGTATTGCAGAACTAAATATTTTCCCATAGGCGACCATTATAACGTTCAGGCAAAAAAATATGATCGTCTCACTTTAATTTTGGCATTCAAATATCTTTATGAAGTACAGCCCTTCGGACAACTTTTTCTGACCTGAAAACAGGGGGTCAGGCAACAAATAAGAGAGAAAAACTGACAGGAAGGGAAGTACCGGTCACGTGCACACATTTTTACCAACAAAAACACACCAACAGTCAGTTGTACTTTTTAGGTCCGAAAAGTGATCAAATCACCCTCTTTATTTATCCCGAATATTCAACAATAATGCAAGATGTCAGTAGAATGTTTCAAATGTTTATTGAACCAACATATTTCCCCAAGGCTGTTTATTTTTGGAGACTGCATCATTTCCGAGTGCATCACTTCAAGGCGGGTAACTCTAATTCAAATATATAGAGAAAAGCCCCCAAACTTGGAGTAGAATCGGTGTTGTATTTTACTATTTTTAGCTTTTCTGACCTATTCTGGCTACACTTGATTGGCTCCCACCATTTGATCTAGACCAAGCTATCCGTGAAGTCGAAGTTCTGTACTAGACTGAGTCTTAGTAGATTGAGTCAAATGAGTTAGGTCGCTCCATTCTCCTTAGACCATATCTGTCTACACAGTCCATTGTTTAAGTTTACGCTTATATATGATCTACTAACTGTCTCACAAGCGCAGCACATGTTGCACAAGTATCGCTATATGCTGATGAGGTAGGTCACAATGTGCCTTAAAAACGCAGAGTGCATGGGCACATGCGCATATTTGTGGAGTTTTGCTGAATGAAAATGGCGGTTATTGGATCTGTGCTTGGGGAGTAGTCTTCGAGAATTTAGAAACGAGTAGGGACTGGTGTGGCCTGATGGGGGACTATTGGGTACTCGCTCCTAGCTTCTGGACCATTTTATGGCTCCCAGCTACTAGATAGTCGACTGTTCCGTGGCTACTAGACTACTGACACCGTCGGCTATCTCCCTGGTTATACTAATACCTTCTACCTTCACTAATACTTTCTACCTCCATTGCACTATCTCCGGTGAATGCTATAGCCCACGTGGCTGCCATTATCCCCCCCCCCCTCTACGACTATCACCTCTATGATGACATTCAATAAAGATGATAAACTCCACCACTACTAACCTACTATTTTCTAAGATACTAATTACTACCCCTTATTCTAACTGCGGCTAAGTCTCATCAATCCCATGCTGGACATCTATTATAATTCCTAACAGCACTTTCCTCTTCTATTGATGGTCCCACAAACACGGTTACTAGGTAGTATCCTTTATAACTATCTTGCAATACTACATAGCCATGCCACAATTATCCAACAATACCCAGGTGGAGCTATGTGTTATCCTCCATTGGGGTATAATCACTTGGTTCTCATGCCTCATAACTGTAGGAGCCATTGGCTTTATGGGCAGTACCCTCCGATAACTGACCCCAAACACTACAATACCATGCCATGTCACATTTATCATCCAATTCCCAGAAGAGGTCCAACCTCATATCCCCGTTCTCGATAAATATCCTCCAATACTACACCAACATGTCATAAGTATACTCAAATACTCAGATGAATTGAACAGTCGTACGAGTACGGTTTCATTCGAGTTTTACTTCTTCCCACTTTTAGGCTGTAGTGGAACCAAACACAGAACTCGTAGTGACAGTGTACTTGCTGCACAGGGATGACAAGACTGACACTAGTAACCAGAAGTTTTAACAGTAATAACGTGGCGAGTGCCTGTACTGAAGATATATCCCTGCAGCAGTTGTAGAATCTGACACTTCAATGGTAGGAGTAGTGCTGCCGCTCTAGTGATGACTGTTGGTCACAGTAGTGCTGGGACTCTAGTAGCGGGGGTCGATCACAGTTCTGCTGTTCTCTAAGGAAGAGGGTATATCACTGCATAGAAAGCCAAAATCGGTACAAGGTAACAGAGAAAATTATCCTCTGAAAAATACCAGCAGATAACTGTCATCAGATGTCCTCAAATAAATATCACTGTGCCATAAGTAAACTCAACTACACGTATGCGCATGTGACAAAATGATTTTGAGGAAATGAAAAAACACTGATCCGGGTTCAGATGAACGGCGCAACCTGATTGAGGCTACTAAAACTTGGACTAAGACAGCGCTCGTACCGGTACCGGTTATGTTGGTACCGGCGGTACTTTGACATGCCTGGTAGACACCACAGCAGGTAGACAAACAGTAGGCATAGGTCAGAAAGGCATCAGCTTGTCCGGGGAGGGGAGGGGCTATATAGGCCGATGCAGGCTAAATGGAATGGCACGAACGGACTGAATTAATTAATCTACAACGGATCATTGGAGGACAGGGGTCGCCATCCGAGCAATCTGGTAGCTAGAACAAGGCAGAACAGCTAAAAGTAAAGAAAAAAACACCCATTGATTTCCGAGTTTGGGCTCTTCTTGTCTACCGTAGTAGAACTCGTACCAAACAAACGGTCCCTTGTCTGTTCCATACTTATAACACTACGTTCAACTCATGATGACAGTCTCATTACGTCATTTTGGCTAATTTATGTTAGTTGTCGGGACGTTGCTTGTAATTAGATATACTCGCATTCATTCGAACAGACCATCCCAACACACCCCTTCTTCACCCTAAACGTTTCGCCAGAGAAACCTGAGATGGTGGCCTTCATAATACAAGATGGGCAATGAAAACATATATTATCCAAGCAACACGCACTCACATCACACGGCAATGACGACCCAACAGGTCTGTTGAGGTGACATAATAGTACGACACAGATGACAGGTGCAGTTCACCGCGACACGACCTCACTCGAGATCCCTCAAGAGATCCCCAGAATCTAACTGAAACGTGCGAGCTTTACTACATACGCCACGCATCACCAAAATGCAAAGTGATGTTAAAAAAGTTTCCCCAAGGTGAATTTTAGCGGATTTTGGATATGTTGTTCCCGGGACATTTCGCTTCGAATAACACGAAAAGTAGCTTGTTTGCCTGGTCAAACCCTTCAACGAACAAGTTGAAACGATTGCTGTGGGCTCGTTCCACTAACGACTTATCTGCTGTGTTTTGAAAAAAAAGAAAGTTCAAGCGGATGTGGATTACCATTACAACAACTGAGCGACAGTTTCAACTAGGCAATTACTCTAAAACTATGTAAGTGGAATATGTACTATGAATGGTATTTCACTTTTCATTGCACTTACAGGGAAAAATACCAAGTATCCGTTTGGTGGACAGGCATGAAAACGAAACTAGTCGGAAATGTTAGGAATTGTGTAACAGCGTTTGGCGAACCACTATCTTGGGAAAACTGGGGTGCAGGTCAACCGAAACAAAATGACGATTTTATTCAGATAAACAAGAACAATGGCAAGTGGTCAACCGTATCAGCCGACGACGAGAGACCGCTTATTTGTGAAATCATAGAAGGTGAGTATTGAACACGGATATCATTATTACTGCTTATGGAAATTATTTCCGTCCGTCTTGTTTTGAGGATGAGCACACACAGATCGATAAGAGTTTTAACAAATCTGATATTTGCTACATTCCTTTCTAGGAAGATTTTAAAAAAAAGTAGTCTAAGCTACAGCTTTAAATGAAGGTACAGACATTTTTCCAGAGAGGCACCAGTATCCGTCGACTTCGGCGGAGTTGTCCTTACATAAGAGCCATTTTATTCCCCTTGGTTTATTTCGAGTCTCGTCAAAAGACCTCTGATGGATGAAAAGCGTGACATGCCCAGTTGTACGCCCGAATAACCTGACAATTCAGTTTGAAACGTAAATACACTCCTTGGAGATACATATGCTCAATACAAGTTTGCCAAAGCGAGGAAAAGTGAGTATTCGACATTTTTGGAACACAAATATTATGGTGCTTGTATGTGTAATGGATTTGGTAACAGCAGTTGAAATATAATATGCATACGCAGAACGACACACGCCTGTGGATGGGTTAATCGATATGGCACGAGTGCCAGCGCGGAAGGATAGAACGAGAGGCCGCAGGCCTCGAGTTTTATCCTTCCACGATGGCACAAGTGCTATATTGATTAACCGATTCACACACGTGTGTCGTTCCTTATTTATTACACGCCTTCACGTAAAACAATTATTAGAAGAACATTCAGCAACTCATTTGACAACTATCAACACTAAGAACCCATTTTATCGCCAACCAAATTTACGGGGGGAACCGTGTTACTATTTCGTCCTCTCAGTGGCACTTAGAACACATTGGAACTCAGGGGGCGATTTTCAGCTATCGCTAGCGATCTAAAATGTAATGTGCGTTGCACGATTTGTAGAAAATTCCACTGAAATCTCGCTTCTATTTAAAAAAAAGTCTGTCAACGATTTCCGTTCCGCACATATGTGCGGAACAGGTTTTCATTTTCCGCATGGTTTAGTGTTGTTGTAGATGGGGATTTCATAAAACAGGCGTGTTATAAAACAAAAGTTCTAAATTACATTATTATTCGTCTGCTCATAACAGAAGTTTAATTCAGCTTTTGTTGGCTTCTGGTCATTTCCATGTTCAAAATGTAACTTATTGGTTCACGCCGTAGTGCATGTGCTATTGTGTTTCATTTGTCGAGGTGAAAGCGAGGGATCAATCAGATTCCAGTATTCGAAATCTTTCCCCGCGAAATTATAGTATACAAGATCTGTGTCGCTCACAATTCGTCAACTTTATGTTTGGAAAAAAATCTATGATCTTGCTGGCCAAACTTAAACCTAGACACTTGGTTAATTAATGGGGACACTTTGTAACCCGTAAAAAAGTTAACCATAAAGGATACCGTCATTTTTGGACCCATTCAACTCGGCCCTGGTGAATCATCGACCGAGTTTTCCAGGTCCGAGTTCTGTGGGAACAATTCAAGTTAATAGATTTGTTGGGTGGAAATTAAACCTCTTTTGGATAAAAAGTGTTGTGGCCCTGTGGCTTTTGACCCATCATTCATACTCATGTCCATTTCACATTATACTACTTTTGGCTTCTATATAAACCACGTATAAAACGTTGTTCCTATTTTCTTGTGTATTCACCCAGACCACAACACATAGCTTAATGTTTATTCTACCTCCAGAGTTGAGTTATATTACATACATGCGTCTATATTTTGCTAGTTGACACAGATCCTCACGAATCTGAAGACCTACAGGGAGATTTCGGCAAGGGTTCTAGCGCCTGTCTCCAACTTTGCCTTGCCGTGTTTGGAGTAGGAGTTTGAATATTAGTGTCACGAAAACTTTAATCACAAGGAAGTGTAATAAAATTTATGACATACTTGAAACTCTGTCATCTGATTAATTGTTGGAAAGGGCTTTCTGAGACCTTTCCAACAATTAATCAGATGATAGGTTTGATCTGCGCATACCAGAACGTGCAGATAATCATCATAAAATAGGTGACAATAGTCGCTTTCGGCAGTGTAAGTGTTAATCCCAATTGCCCACGATGGGGCACGGTGTAATGTTGATGTGTACTTGAGATCGATGACGCACTTCCATTCAATCGCTAGTAACTTTGCTTGTGTCCGGTTAGTAAATTGGAGAGCGTGACAGTTTCTCGCCGCAACGCGCTATTCCTATCCGGGAACTCGTGCTTCCTCTACCCGTTAAACAGAATTTGAAAGCCGAATTTTACAAACTTCCCAGTGAAACAGATTGACGAAACGAAAAATGAAACCTCTATCCTCGCTTCGAATTTACAATTTCCAACCCACTGAACCCGAAAAGCCTCTTTTATGGTCCAGGATCGTGATACGACCTGAATTCATAAAGTATATAGATAGTTGCTCAGTGAATTTGTGTGATAGACCAATCAAGATTTTCAAAGCGCAACCTAAAGGTGGCACGTTGAAATATTAATTTGTCTTCCCCCAAGTAACGAACATGGACGAACATGTCTCTCAACTGGCATGTAATGTGCCATCAAGGGTTAATTTTGGCCAAGCAAACTCCATTTTTAAAGCACATTATGGTCTTTCGTTCCAGCATTCTCAATATCGATTTCAGCAGGCTTGATCTGATCAGGTTCCTCTGCCACATTGATTATTTTTATTAATGAAATCAAAATTTTGAAATCGGAAACTATTTAACAAAATGGAGATGTCGGACATACAGACCATGTAGTGATGGAGGAACGAAATGACCCGAGTTGTGGCGAGCAACATTAACTCTTGACGTTTTTGTTTGTTGTGAGATATATCATAATCGACGTATTCATCACACAATATGGTGATTTCATACTGGAACTACCCATGAAAGAATAGGCTACTCGTTATGTCGATATGGGAGTCTAACCGCACCTCGCAGCTTTTGAATCATGCGGGATTTCCTAAAGATGGCGGTCCACCTTAATAGCTGTGCTTTTTCTCCGATTTATGAGGCATATTTCCGTCCGACCATCATCATCCGCCGTCAACATTTGTTTGTCCAGGCCATGATTATTTAATCACTGTATACTTTTTGACAAAATGCTATAAATATGTATCATGAATGAATGAATGAGGTGGTAAGCCTTTTAATAAATTATTTTAAACGCAGGACTTTTCTACCTGCAGCAGTCAAAGAGTATACTTTCCCCTCTCCCAACACTGTTACAATTTTGTCAATTATGGAAAGAACTGAGCGATTCGACCCAATGTTTGAGTAAAAGTGATATGACCAAGAACATTCATTAATGGCGTTGATGGCGGGAGGAATATTTTTACTTTAAGAAAACTAATTTTCCGAAAAATATTTTTCCGTTTCAGAAAAATAATCGGGGTAGTGAAAACTCGTTACAAAAATGTCTTCGAAACACAGATTTTTTTTGTCATGAAATATTTTCATTTGCACACAAGTTTTGCTGTTTCAGAGAAATAATTTGTGATCAGCAGCAGCAAATACTCTATAACTTTTGTAGAATTGTATTTTCTACCTATTAATATAACTGACCAAAGTCAACCATTAGCATTTTCAAAGATGTGGCAATTTGCCAGTTTGAAAATGTTAATGGTTCTTTTCAACTCATTTAAAGGCATAACTCGAAAATACAATTGTAGAAAATACAACCGTAAACGTTTTATAGCATTGGACCCTGCTGAAAACTTTCTGTATCACAAAATTGTTTTAGAGACCCAAATTGTTTTCTGTCATCAATCATTTTTACTAGCACGAATTTGTTTTACATGTACGAAAAATAATATTTTGTATCTGAAGAACATTTTTGTATTGAAAGCGTTTCTATTTTACACAAAAAGACCTCCAGACCAAAATTACACTTCTGTAATTAATTTATTTCATTTGCACAAAAGTTATTTTTCAGTTTCAGAAAAATAATTTCTGTGTTGCAAACATTACTATAACACAAAATTATTTTCCTGTTATAAAAACATTTTTGCTTGTACAAAAAATATTTTAGAAGGAATAAAAAAATCAAATCAAAATAGCCTTATAATATTTTTTCCTTGAATTTTATAAAAAATGTAAATTGTCCTTTGAAAGTCAAGTATGAAAACCAGCACTTAATGTTCATCACCTCCTGTTTCTTGAACAGTTTTTCTCTCGATTTGCTAACAGCATCTCTCTTCTTTTTGTTTTTCGTTAGTGATAAAACTCCCACTGCATTTTAAGTGTCATTATCAATGTCCATCCTTGCTTCCATGGCTGAATTTATATGAGATAATAAATTACCTGTGCTCTAGCAAATACTGGTAACATGTTGTCAATATGTTAAATTATTTGCCTTTTACTCAGATTATTGTTCTTGGGTAATTATTGTCACTGTGATAAACGGCGGTGTTACAACAGCTGGTGAGCCCATTCTCGATTGGTAAATTAACTTTTTAACCCTTTACCCAACGTAACGGTCAAAACCGGCCAGCGCTATTCTCAAAAATCGCCAATTAATTTTCATTATTTTTTCATTTTTTGTCTCAAAAACATAGGTTATGACCCCTCGTTGGAACGAGCTCGTCGAGCTCGTTCCAACGAGAGGTCATAACCTATGTTTTTGAGACAAAAAATGAAAAAAATTAGTTATTCAATTTTTTTTTTTTGCAAGTGTCGTCTGCTTTTCATGTTAGGAAAAGGGTTAATACATGAGCATTAGCCCAATGTCCTTTCGGTTACACCTGTTATCTATAGGTTACATTAGAGGCGTGCATTCTATCTCGCCTGTGTCGTCAGGCAGCGATTGTATTGAAAGCAAGGCACTAAAGTAATAAACCACTAAACCAGAAGTATATTTTTGTGCCGAAGGAATTGTTTAGTGCAACTGCATAGGGATACATGGAAAATCGATGAACCGATACATACAGGTATTCAAACCAGTATCGATTAAATGCCGATGCAATTGCAAAAATATCGATTTATCGTCATTGTTTATTTAACCACAATTTAATTTAATTGTCTTGAGTTCTTTTAACTGTAGTCCCAATCGAACAATATTTCCCTAAACCTAACGAATCGGACGCATCCGCCCGGGTAAAACACAAACTGTGGTGTTGAACAAATAAACCATATCATGTGACCATCTCAAAGGTACGAGCTCAATGAGTCGTTCCAATGAAGGGTCACTTGATATGATTTTGATGACATTTTTCTGAAAAATTCTATTTAAAAAAATGAATTTTGATATCGCCTGCTTGGGTAAAGGATTTTTCGAACTGCATCAAGGCATGCTAATTTGTTCCGATTGTGATTGCTCAAGTCCAGATTATGGTACGTATGTTTAGACATCTTAACTGTATTTCGATATACCGGTATCCGCGGTATTTTTTTTATTATAAACGATAACTTCACAAGTAAATTATGCAATCAACAATTGGGTATGTATCCCTGCGCGCAAACGAAGACGCTTTGCCGTGGGTGTAATGGGGACTTTATTGGGTTTTTTTTAACCCTTTACCTAACATGAAAAGCAGACGTCACTTGCAACAAAAATTCTTGAATAACTATTATTTTCAATTTTTTTGTCTCAAAAACATAGGTTATGACCCCTCATTGAACGAGCACGACAAACTCGTTCCAATGAGGGGTCATAACCTATGTTTTAGAGACAAAAATGAAAAAAATAATGAAAATTAATTCGCGACTTTTAAGAATAGCGCTGGCTGGTTTTGCCCGTTACGTTAGGTAAAGGATTAAATAATATAATTATCGTTAATAATGAAAAGTAATAAACAGAGTAATCGCTTGACTGGACTGGTTACGTGAAATAATTCATTCGAGGCGAGGGACTATATTGTAAAACACTCGTGCGCATTCGCGCATTCGTGTTTGTACAACGTCCCTCACCTCTCATTAATTATTTCACATAACCAGTCCAGTCAAGCGATTACTCTGTATATTCAAAATGGAAAAAAGCACATACTACATGTAAAGTTTAGGCTATCACTGGAGATCACAACACAGAACAAAACCGTATTTCTGAAACCACTGTTGAGTGTGCACAGATCAAAGATAACAACAAATTAAACCTTGAATATACCCGCATACATAGAATTTAAATGGAATAGAGACAGACAAGTAACACGTACGCAAACAGCAAAATACCCGTATCCGATTTCACAAAATGTTTTGTTGTCAAAAAATATGAAACATTACCCTATTGTTACAAGTATTAAACCCCTCTTAGTTCAAACAAATGTCATTATACCATAATTCCTGTGTGTATTAAACGTACGCGATACAATATGGACATTGGGAAACTTTCTAGATACATCGGCGTGTAATCTGGATTACGTGTGGAAGCGCCATAGAAGAAAGCATTTGATTGGACGTTACACGTTGGAGTAACGTTATAACGTGATTGAAATGCTTTCGATATAAAACAGTCTCAAGCAATAAGGTTATCAGATCGCCGAGGTTGACACTTTTCTTTACAAATATCAGATTTACTTTATTCAGGTTTAATCGTGCTATAAATACAGAACAATACTCGGGTAGACAGGAATCAACGACACTTGGTAGAGTTTTTCCTGCATGTCATTTAATGGCATCTCAAGATTCCTGGAAGAGGAATTGGCGAATTCTGTTTTTTTTGTGCGTGGAAAAAAATAGAATAAGATATTTTGTGTGTGCACGACAGATACGCGCCACGTGACATCGGGAATTGTCTTGCTTGAATAACTGCAATCCGACGTAAGCGTTGAACAACGGGACAACAACAGCGTTAAGAATTTCGTCCCTATATCGTTGTCCACTCAGATTACCATCGATGAAGATCAACTGCATCCGATGGTACAAGAAAATTCCTGCCCAAACCATTACACTCCCCCCACTGAAACGGTCGCATTTCCCGCACGCAAGTATCAGAAAACCGTTCTCCTAGTCAGCGATACACTCTTGTTCTACCATCAGCGTGCAGTAGACAAAAATCGTGATTCATCACTACAAAAGAACTGTGCCCCAACGCTGCTGAGTCCAGCGAACACGCTGGCGTACCCGTTCCATTCTGACGGTACGATGACGTTGGGTAAGGACTGGTCCGTGGTATGGACGCCTACTGCGGATGCCGTGTTTAGCGAATCTGTTGCGGACAGTTTGTGCACTGGTTCTATTGTTAGTTCTACCAGGAATAATTGCTGCTGTCCTCATCGCCGGAAGGAAGCGATCCCGCAAGTGAGACGCCCTGATGTGCCGTGTGTCTTGAGCAGGGGTCGTAACTCTTGGTCGACCTGAACGCGGTCGGTCGGCAGTAGATCCAGCTGTTCTATACCTTCCAATGATACGATAAATAGTGGCCACAGTGACTCCGAACTCAGCAGCGAGCTCATCTGGAGATATCCCAGCCTCATGCATCCCAATGGCACGCAACCTCTGATTTTCGGTTAACCTTGGCATTTTTTAAAATGTCGGACGACAAAAACTAGCGTGTTTTTTTCAATAACCCAGGCTCTCTAGTACAACATAACACAAAGAAAATCGTCGGTCACCCATTCAATTTGACATTTTAAATCCGTAGCAAAATTGTATTCGGTTGGGTGGACAACAACAACATGTCATTAAACTCTTTGTACGACTTCTTGTCCACAAACATGCAACAATAAAACTATTATATTTCATCCTTTATGCTATTTTTTCACATTTGTTTCTATTAAACTTTCTTTTTGACTCAGTATATAATACAAAGACGGTTTTTTTCACTAATATAAAGGTCCAGGAGGCAAGTTTTTCTAATTCTTCTGGGAATATACACAAAACGACACGTGTATGAATGGGTTAATCGACATCGTACGAGTGCCAGCGCGGAAGGGTAAAACGAGAGGCCACAGTACCAAATCGATTAAACCATTCACACGCGTGTGTCATTCTGTGGTCATTACACGCATTCGCGGCTATAAAAACAATTATTAGAAGTACCCTCAGCAATTCATTTGACAACTATCAACAAAAACAACACATTTTATCGCCAACCAAATTTGCGATTGGAACCCGTTTTACTATTTCGTCCTATGTGTTCCAATGTGTTATATGTGCCTATTGGCACATACAACACGTTGGAACTCAAGAGAAGATTTTCAGGTATCGCTAGCGATTCAAATTGTAACTGCATTGCACGATTTGTAGAACATTCTAGTGAAATTTCGCTTCTATTTATAAATAGCCATTCAACGATTTCCGTTCCGGAACAGTTACTTGCTTCTTAATTGGACCTTCCTCACCCGTCTAATAATATATGTTCGTTTATTAAAAGTAACAAAAGGAAACGCTGCTAGATCGAAAATTGCAGCTAGTGCAACCACATCTTCTAATTGGCTCTAAAACATCTATTCTTGAAAAGCTTCAACACATCCAAAATTGTGCTGCACGGGTCATAACCAGAACTCAAAAATAAAGCCATATAACACCAGTACTCTCTGCGTTACACTGGCTACCCATTAAGCAAAGAATTCAATTTAAAATTGTCCTTTTGGTGTTTAAGTGTATCTCGGGATCTGCACCATCCTACCTGTCCGATCTGCTTACCATCCACAAACCACCGAGGTATCTTAGGTCATCAGGTCAACTCAATCTGGTTCAGCCCGTTTCTAAATTTACTAGTGCTGGTGATAGGGCCTTTGCGGTTGGTACTAAAACCTACCTTTTTCGAAAGACACTCCCTTCAGTGGTATTTTAATTTTGGTCATAAACTGACATTGCCAGGTGCGTGGGTGTGATTGAGTCAGTGGGGATTGCCTCGTTACTCGTCAAGTTACACTCACATACTTGTTTTGGTAAAGTAGTAGTTTGCTTTATTTTATTTTTTTTTATTTTGTTTTAATTCAATACCCTTTTTCTTTTAGGTTATGTCGCTTATCGCCACAATATAGCCTCGGTTGCTGATGTGGCATTGGACACCAAGGAATGATAATAGTGATCCATGTATCAATGTATCTGTGAGAGAATGTATGTGTATGTGTGTATATGCATGTATGCAATTATTGCACAGTCATTGAGCACCGTGTGTGGATTCTAGGCTTTAAAATTATTAGTCTGTGTGAAACACACAGACTACTGTTTTTGCACGGTTTCTTTTTCTTTTTTTTTCTTTTTTTTTTTTTCTTCTTCTTCTTCTTCTTCTTCTTCTTCTTCTTCTTCTTCTTCTCCCGTCTTCTGTCTTCTCATCACTTTTTTGTCCGCAAGATAACTCGAAAACGAATTGCCCTATCTCGTTCATTTTTGGCATGCTGATAGACAGCCAAAAGTTCTCGGCCACCTATGTTTTTCAGATTCCTGGGGTATCAGGGGTGTCTGTAGGGGTGTTTTGAAAGTGGGACACGCCCATATGTCAGGCGTGGTATGACCTACAGACCTGGGACCAACACTAAATGAGTCGAAACTCGATGGAGGTTCAAAATATGGGTCAAGGTCATGGAGGTCATCTAGGGGGCATTGAGTGCATTTTTCAGAATTGCTGGAAATCACATTTTTTGACCCCCTAAAGTATTCCTGACGTACACACATGCATTTTGACGTAAAAAGGTGGGCGTGGCCAAAATTTTTGAAAGTGGGTCACGCCCATATCTCAGGCGTGGTATGACGTATGGACCTGAGACCAACACGAAATGAGTCGACACTTGATGGAGATTCAAAATATGGGTCAAGGTCACGGAGGTCACCTAGAGATCATTGAGTGCATTTTTCAGAATTGCTGGAAATCACATTTTTTGACCCCCTAAAGTATTCCTGACGTACACACATGCATTTTGACGTAAAAAAGTGGGCGTGGTCAATTTTTTTTGAAAGTGGGTCACGCCCATATCTCAGGCGTGGTATGACGTATGGACCTGGTACCAACACCAAATGAGTCGACACTTGATGGAGATTCAAAATATGGGTCAAGGTCACGGAGGTCACCTAGGGGGCATTGAGTGCATTTTTCAAAATTACTGGAAATCACATTTTTTGATCCCTTAAAGTATTCCTGACATACACACATGCACTTTGACGTAAAAAAAGTGGGCGCAGCCAAAAATTTTGAAAGTGGGTCACGCCCATATCTCAGGTGTGTTATGGCGTATGGACCTGGGATCAACACCAAATGAGGCGACACTTGATGGAGATTCAAAATATGGGTCAAGGTCACAGAGGTCACTTAGGGGTCATTGAGTGCATTTTTCAGAATTGCTGGAAATCACATTTTTGACTCCCTAAAGTATTCCTGACGTACACACATGCATTTTGACGTAAAAAAGTGGGCGTGGCCAAATTTTTTGAAAGTGGGTCACGCCCATATCTGAAGCGTGGTATGACCTACGGACCTGGGACCAACACCAAATGAGTCGACACTCGATGGAGGTTCAAAATATGGGTCAAGGTCACGGAGGTCAACTAGGAGTCATTGAGTGCATTTTTCAGAATTGCTGGAAATCACACTTTTTGACCCCCTAAACTATTTCTGACGTACACACATGCATTTTGACGAAAAAAGGGGGCATGGCCAAAATTTTTTAAAGTGGGTCACTCCCATATCTCAGGCGTGGTATTAATAACGTATGGACCTGGGACCAACACGAAATGAGTCGACACTTGATGGAGATTCAAAATATGGGTCAAGGTCACAGAGGTCACCTAGGGGTCATTGAGTGCATTTTTTCAGAATTGCTGGAAATCACATTTTTTGACCCCCTAAAGTATTCTTGACGTACACACATGCATTTTGACGTAAAAAAGTGGGCGCAGCCAAAAATTTTGAAAGTGGGTCACGCCCATATCTCAGGCGTGGTATGACGTATGGACCTGAGACCAACACGAAATGAGTCGACACTTGATGGAGATTCAAAATATGGGTCAAGGTCACGGAGGTCACCTAGAAATCATTGAGTGCATTTTTCAGAATTGCTGGAAATCACATTTTTTGACCCCCTAAAGTATTCCTGACGTACACACATGCATTTTGACGTAAAAAAAGTGGGCGCAGCCAAAAATTTTGAAAGTGGGTCACGCCCATATCTCAGGTGTGGTATGGCGTATGGACCTGGGATCAACACCAAATGAGGCGACACTTGATGGAGATTCAAAATATGGGTAAAGGTCACAGAGGTCACTTAGGGGTCATTGAGTGCATTTTCAGAATTGCTGGAAATCACATTTTTGACTCCCTAAAGTATTCCTGACGTACACACATGCATTTTGACGTAAAAAAGTGGGCGTGGCCAAATTTTTCGAAAGTGGGTCACGCCCATATCTGAAGCGTGGTATGACCTACGGACCTGGGACCAACACCAAATGAGTCGACACTCGATGGAGGTTCAAAATATGGGTCAAGGTCACGGAGGTCAACTAGGAGTCATTGAGTGCATTTTTTAGAATTGCTGGAAATCACACTTTTTGACCCCCTAAACTATTTCTGACGTACACACATGCATTTTGACGTAAAAAAGTGGGCATGGCCAAAATTTTTTAAAGTGGGTCACTCCCATATCTCAGGCGTGGTATTACGTATGGACCTGGGACCAACACGAAATGAGTCGACACTTGATGGAGGTTCAAAATATGGGTCAAGGTCACAGAGGTCACCTAGGGGTCATTGAGTGCATTTTTTCAGAATTGCTGGAAATCACATTTTTTGACCCCATAAAGTATTCCTGACGTACACACATGCATTTTGACGTAAAAAAAGTGGGCGTGGCCAAAATTTTTGAAAGTGGGTCACGCCCATATCTTAGGTGTGGTATGATATATGGACCTGGGACCAACACCAAATGAGTTGACACTTGATGGAGGTTCAAAATATGGGCCAAGGTCACAGAGGTCACCTAGGGGTCATTGAGTGCATTTTTCAGAATTGCTGGAAATCACATTTTTTGACCACCTGAAATATTCCTAACGTACACACATGCATTTTTACGTTAAAACAAGTGGGCGTGGCCAAAACTTTTGAAAGTGGGTCTCGCCCATATCTCAGGTGTGGTATGACCTACAGACCTGGGACCAACACCAAATGAGTCGATACTCGATGGAGGTTCAAAATATGGGTCAAGGTCACGGAGGTCAACTAGGGGTCATTGAGTGCATTTTGCAGGATTGCTGGAAATCCCATTTTTTGGAGCCCCTAAAGTATTCCTGACGTACACACATGCATTTTGAAATAAAAAAAGTGGGCGTGGCCAAAGTTTTGAAAGTGGGTCACGCCCATATTTCAGGCATGGTATGACGTATGGACCTGGAACCAACACCAAATGAGTCGACACTCGATGGAGGTTCAAAATATGGGTCAAGGTCATGGAGTGCATTTTTCAGAATTGCTGGAAATCACATTTGTTGACCCCCTAAAGTATTCCTGACGTACACACATGCACTTTGACGTAAAAAAAGTGGGCGTGGCCAAAATTTTTGAAGGTTGGTGACGCCCATATCTCAAGCATGGTATGACGTACGGACCTGTAACCAACACCACATGAGTCGACACTAGATGGAGGTTCAAAATATGGGTCAAGGTCACGGAGGTCACCTAGGGGCATTGAGTGTATTTTTCATAATTGCTGGAAATCACATTTTTTGCCCCCCCCCAAAGCATTCCTGAGATTCATACATGTATTTTTACGTTAAAAAAGTGGGCATGGCCAAAAAATATGAAAGTGGGTCACGCTCGTATCTCAAGCATGGTATGATGAATGGACCTGGCACTAACACCAAATGAGTCAACACTTGATGGAGATTCAAAATATGGGTCAGGGTCAAGGAAGTCACCTAGGGGTCATTAAGTGCATTTTTGATAATTGCTGGAAATCACATTTTTTGACCCCCCCCCCCCCCAAAAGCAATCCTGAGGTCCATACATGCATTTTTATGTTAAAAAAGTGGGCGTAGCCAACATTTTTGAAAGTGGGTCATGCTCATATCTCAAGCATGGTATGATGAATGGACCTGGAACTAACACCAAATGAGTCGACACTTGATGGAAATTCAAAATATGGGTCAAGGTCACGGAGGTCACCTAGGGGTCCGCCTGAAAGAGGTCACCAAAGTCATCAAGTGCGTATTATTCAGAAATACTGAGAAATGAATTTTAGTACACCTTAATGCATTTCTAAAGTTTATGAACGTATTTAATCACTCAAATTAGTGGGCAGAGCCAAAAATGTCCATTTCTGATTCGAGTATCGAACCCTTTGAATGCTGGTCACATATATGACTTTTCTGGTTTCTTATAAATAATTGTTCTGATTCCAGTATGAATATCTTTAAATACTGTTAACGAAAACCCATTTCTGATTTGTTTAAAAATATTTTACTCCTGAAAATAAGCCCCCATAAATTCTCTTTCTGTATAGTTTATTCCTGATACTTTAACACTTTTCACACAGACTCGAATTTACTGGGTGCAGTAAATTCTGTTTCTCTAGTTATCTCTATTATTATTTTCTAAAATGTGTGTTGATGAAACTTGACAAATAAGAAGTCTGTTAAATAATCTTTTTTGAGGTTTATTTCAATACAAAACATCGTACAGTTTACGAATGATAGGGTACAAAAAGTATAGAATGCAGCTCGTTGTAAAGGTAAATCAATTATAGTTGAGCAAACGAGTGACTGGTTAACCCTTTACCCAAAGCAGACGATATCAATATTTATCTATACAAATTTAAAAAAAACCCCACAAAACAAAACATTTCATGTGGCACCTCATTGGAACGAGTTCGTTCCAATGAAGGGTTACATGATATGGTTTTGTTGAAAAGTTTTGAAAAAAATACTTTTTCAAGTGCCCAATTTGCCTATAACACGGGCCTATGCGGCCAATTCGTGAGGTAAATCGTTAACAGATCAAAGAAGGTCGTTATATAATTTCATTCTCAAATTTGTTTCAGACGTAAAACCATAGTATGCACCTGGAACTTAATTAAACACCCCCTGACATGTTTCATGACAGTGAAGTTGCTGCTACTGGTTATTATGTTTCAATGATTTCTATGTCTTGCAGTACATTTCATCAAGTGAAACACGATGTTTCTGGTTGATAGCACACCCCAAAAACATCCCCTCGCCCACATGAAGCATGCTTCCCACGAATATCACAAAAAACACTACCATCCACATGCAATATATGGGAATAAAAAAAGAAAATTTATCACTTCTTTTATCAATAAATCGTTGGCATGCGTGCAACAGACATGTACTTCAAGGCTATTGTAAGGCAACTTGGCTATAGTCATCAGCAGACTTGTCCGGAAACACCAACAAACCAACGATGTTAAGGACTGACCAAGGCCTAGACAACCCCAAAAGACCTCTCCTATTGAAGATAGGACTCGTCTAGCACGCCTCGTTAGGCCTGAACCCTTCACTTTAAGTGGATTTTTGAAATGCATTTGTCTCCCTACAAAGCGTTTGTGCAACAGAACTGTTTGAAACAGCCTCCAATCACTTGGCATGGGGTTCAGGAGGGTCCAGCTCTGTCCGATCAGCACCAAAGACAACGTTTGGAGTGGTGTATGGCGTGACAACATTGGAATCTCAGGAAGAGTCCATTGGTCAAACGAGGGTAGGTTCCTGCTTCACGTCGTAGATGGTCGCATGGGAGTGTGGATGTATAGGAATAATGCTTACGTGCCCAGGAACGTCAGACCTACTGTTCTTATGGAGGCGGATCAGTAATGATCTGGGGCTGTCTCTCTCATGATTGTAAACTTGATATAGTGACTGTACGTGGGAATCTCAATGGTCATCAGTACATCCGGGACATTCTCAATCCGGTTGTCGTGCCTCATTTTGACAACCACCCGTTGGCTACTCGCCCTGTATTGATGGACGACAATGCAGGGCCACATCGTTCCCAAACTGTGAGAACATTCCTTTCCTTCAGAAGAACGCTATTACCTCACTACCTTAGCCTGCAGTGAGCCCCGATTTGAATCCCTTAGAACACATCTGAGGCATTGTTGGACGTCATGAGCAAGCATGGTATCCAATGTAACAATTTGGCTGATTTAGAAGCTGCATTGCACGAGGAGTGGCAGCAAATGCCTCTGGACCGTATCAAAAGCTCACTGGTAGCATTAGGAGGAGGATTCAGGCTGTCATCCGGGCACGTGGTGGATACACTGCGATTGTGTTCAGGAGATCCAAAGTTACAGGTTTTGTCAGTAATTACCGACATTGTTTCATTATGGACCGTTCTAGCACCATACTCGTCGAGAGAACATTTTGCATCAAAAACATAAGTGATAGATATGTGTAATTATCGCCATTAAAATACTGTATATTTTCATCACTGTGTTGTCTTTCATTAGTAAATAGACCATTCTTTCCGCAAATAATCACTTTGGGTCATCTGAGAGATCGCATGAAAGTAATTACAGTTTCTATCAACATTACGGCGAAAAAAAACAAGGGGGTGTTTAATTAAGTGCCAGGTGTATAGATGGTAATGATTATCAATTACAAATTGATTTGGCAGACTTGCAATGTTTACAATCACACAATTATGAATATAGTTATTTAGTTTACCTGATTGATCTGTCAATCTGATCTGTCAAGACATTCGGGATTAGAAATTTTATTTATATTGTATTTTGTCCTAATCTATTGTTCGTTCGCGTATTTTACGATTGAACCCCCCCCCCCCACCCCGCAACTTAAATAATCGTTCGCCTGATATATTTCATATTTTTGTCGGCCAAGTGAAGAAATTTGGGAAATATGGGAGCAAAAAAGAGTATTTTCATTAAGATGTAGCGACTTGAATGGTCACGTGTAAGAACGATTTCTGCGCGATGTCCCGAAATGTTCCTGAAAACACGAATACGAGGACTCTCAGCTCTACATTCTTTTGTGTCCAGTTTATAATACACAAAGAGACATTAGGCCTAACAAATTAAATAATTGATTCTCAGGTAAGTTGTTTTTAAAACGAATGGGGGGGGGGGGGGGGGCTTTTTATTTTTATTTTTTACTCCTGACGGAATGGCCACCAATGCCTAAAATCCAGTTAGGAGAGCCTAAAATTAAATACTAGAGCTTCCATGTTGATGTTGATTTTACAGATAGTTTTTTTTTATAACAATCATCATTCAATACAAAATCAACATAGAACAACTAAAATGGAGATAACAAATAATAATGATTTTTTTTTAACTGGTTGAGTGCTAGAAGCCACAATCAAGCCTTTCAAAAGAATGAGGGTACCAGTGCAAAAGATAACATTTTCCTTATCCATGTTTCATTTCCAGTCAACAGTAAATAATAGTTTTTTATACAAATTTGTTCTATTACAAATTATTGGAAAGCGCCTGTTAGCACTCTACAATAATTTGTAATAAAACAGTTTTCATGAACAAATTCAGACCACCAAAACTAATGAAAACCTCAACCAGTTAAATAAATATTTATTTTCTACATACATATGAGAATCGTGTCGCATTTCGCGAAGAGAAAAACAATACTGGATCAATGTATACGACATATTGCATCGTAATTCGCGATGTGATACCGCTAAAATCACACCCTGTGATAGTTTTATACTTTTGAATTTTGTCTCTGAAATAAATATAATGAACACCGGCCCAGAAAACGAATGCGCCGCTGCCTGAGAATCAAAAGATTAATTTCCTTCAGCCTTGTATGTTTCAAAGTATAGGCTACTTTATAGAAGATATTAGCATTATCTTAACAGGAAATGAAACAAAAACAGACTCAGAAAATATTTGCATATTTCGAGCCGTACATAACTATATTGAACAATGAATACCCGAGTTGTAGAATAATTTACTTCAATAAGTCATTACATCCCAATATCCGACTGAAGTGTCTTATCAAGTCTTATGCCACAAGTTAGTTTGGCAGAAATTTTGATTGGCAGTGGACTCTGTCTAGAACAAACTTCACAACTCTGCATTTGTCCACGCACCATTGTTGGTAAAATAAGAATGTATATTTTTTTGTATCGGTGAGGTATATACATAGGCATACGTCTGTTTACCAAATCCATTCATGACGAATAAAATATTGTTTATAAAAAAAATGCATGATAGACCAACCAATATTTTCAATGTGCAGCCCAAGGCTGCAGGTTGAAAGTAATAACTGATTTACCCCAAATAATAAATATGTACTCACCCAATTGCTTACATTGAGCCGACATGGAATATACCATCAGGGTTCAAAGGAAAATGATTTTAATGTTTGAGTGATATGCTCAGGATTAACGATATGTTGTGTTCCAAACTATTCTATACTACATGGGCTAGGCGTGCTCTTATCATTCATCAGCATTCGATATATCCTTTCAACGTCTCTACTGATCCAACTGTTCTTAAATTCAGTACCATAACTTTATTTTATTGTGTCACATACTTATAACCAGTCCTGGGAATGAGACAGGTGCGAGTGCAATTGCTGCCGTCATCACCCGTGATTTCTATTTTACGGGAGCTAAAAAATGCACTCGTAGAAAAATATTGTGGAGCACTAAAAAACTTATTGTGAGGGCATATAAATGTGTGTTGTTTTGAGAAAGCTGCACATTGGCCAGTGGCAAGTTACTGTCATAATTCAGCAATTTCTTATACACTTATCCCTTGAACACTAGTGGTATCTGTCATGCCAGTTCAATGGCAGCGATCAGAAGAGTCCATATACATTATTTGGGGAAGACCAATCAATATTTTCAACGTGCAGCCTCGGGGCTTCACGTTGAAAATATTGATTTTCTACCCCACACATTTACTGAACAGTCATCCTGTTAAATGACGGTATGACGTATCATGTTCCTGGTTGGAAAAGCGTCCGCTTGGGAGGGTTAAGGTTTCTGGTGTTTGGTGACAGTAGTCTCTCGAAAATTCATATACTAACATTTTACGGGTGCAATTTACTCTCGTCTCTGATTTTGCGGGAGCTTAAACTGCACCCGTCAACTTTGTTCATTTCCAGCACTGCCTATAACGTGCGATTTTGATCAACTTTCATTTTTGATTACAGTTTCAATTTACACTCCTACAGTATTGGCATCAATGTTGGAGAGTACAGTATCTCCTTATTCTACCGATATCTTGGCACCAAACATTCCAAATTGGACAACGCAATTAGAGGAACATGTTCAAGCCTCGCTCAATGCGACGACTTCGCAGGGAAGCAACACAAACACTGCTGATGGTTTATCAACCGTGGAACTATTCTTATCGACGGAGCTGTCGCAAGGACTTTCAAACAACTCCAAGTCTTCATCAGGTACTAGTGGGTTTAATTTTACGGCTTTTTTGAACTACCCGACAATCAAGAATGAGCATAAGATGACGTCGTGATACAATAAAGAGGCTGTCCTTTATTAGGTAAAATTTAAAAAGGATCATTGGTTCTTGAGCAATTAATTTTTCATATCAATGAGGGAGGGAGGCTTTTCGTTTTGTTTTTGTTCTTTAACTGGTTGAGCTTTGGAAGCCCATATCTTGGCTCCATTCCTAAGTACAGATACCACGACACAAAGGCTTCACATTCTGTGGATTTGGTACATTATCTTTGAAATGAATTATTTCATCTGCATTGATTTCCCATTTAGAAATTCACGGGACTATGCACTTGTAATACAGAAAACATTTGTGGAAAAGGGAAAGATACGCACAGTGATGTGTAATTTGGTAAAAGAACAAGTGATTTCACATTGTTTAGCGGTATTTCCGATTCGGTTCGCAGACAGTGGTGGCGCCAGAATTTTCCCGACAAGGAGGCTTATGGACAAGCCCACAATGGAGGGGCATTTTCCCCGCCAGGAGGGTGGGGTGGGGGTGGTAGATCTCCACGACCGGGACGAGGGGTTGTAGCGTCGCTACCCCCACCTCCGACACCTCCTCTGTTCGAAGGGCCCTATAATTAGCCTAAAAATAAATCGGGAATACACTCTTGCTCCTTGCATCCGAGGAATGATGCACAATAAACATATAATTTACGAACACTGGATACTATTCGAATCAAATTTTCCATCGTTTTGCTTCGTAATCGAATGATTGCAACGTATCACCATTGTGAATGAATGAGACCTCCAGCGACGGTACGTCTATATATATGCCTTTTCAGTGTTCAAGCAGGAAACCCGATGACAGGGGAAGAGGGATAAGGGGGTGTCTCACCCCTCCCTCCCCGCAGTCCTGGCAAAAACTTTCAGTACTTAGAATTTCAAGTCTATAACCATCAACAGTTGGAAATTTCTGGTGAATGGTAGTAGATTTCGTGGTATTTTATATGTAACTCCTCTCGTTTCTAACAAACATTTAGTGATTGGTGAGTCACATTTCATTGGATTGTCTAACTGTATTTAATATTTCAATCCAAGAGTATAACAAGGCTACATTTGCAATGCTAACACATTGCAAATGCTGCCCTGTTGCACTCAATAGACACTTCTCAACTCTAGAACATAAAGGTCATATATTTCGAACACAGAAGAGAGGACCCATTCGGATTTATTCAGCAGTGGTAAATTCACAGGCAGGAGTTTAGAAATTCTCATACAAGGGATTGAATGGGTTTCAAATGGCTTTCTCAAATGTTGGTCGTTCGCCAACCGGGGGAGGTGCTGCAGTTGGAAATTCAGAGGGGACACATCCCTAGATCCAATATCCTCTAGTCACGACCTTGTGTTCAACCTAGGAGAAATGCTATTGACCTGGAATGAAAATGATACAAACCTCAAACAACAGCTTTCTATCCATGTAGAAGATTACTTACATGATTTTACATGATTACTTACATGATAATGTTCGTCATTTATTATCAGAAAGATAATGCATTCATGCTTCAGATTACCAAGATGCGTAATAAATATGAAAAGAGAACCCAGACTGTTATTCAGAACCCTAAACGTCGATTAGCGCCAAATCGACAACATTATACACCATTCGTCATTCACCAATGCACGTTTTATATTTTCATATAGGGTATAATAGCATAACTGTACAGACTCCTTTGCTACCTATGGATAGAACATTCCATACGGTTACTGAAACAGATTTACAGTCCATTCCAACTACAGAGACATCAATGTTAACTCGCGAGAATGGAGGAAGCGTTACAGAATCAAGTGAGACCATAGATTCGTCTGTGAATCAGATAGGGATCACACAGTCCACAGCGGATACATCAACCTTTTCGTCAGAAGAACCACAGTCCACCTCATTGAGTATTTACGAGCGCTTTACAACCAAGAAAGCGACATCTCAAGGTGAGTTTGATGCTCAAGTAAGAGTTTAATTGGTGCTATTTGTTTCAACTGTCATAATTTTTTCAAGAGTGGAAATAAATTATCTATGGATCGTCAGTGGCACAGCGGGGCTTGTGTTAATGGCTTTGCCAAAATTCTCAGACAGATTATGGCGAATAACACAGTGCCGATACGCATAGATGCAAGTCGGGTTGAAGGAGGTGTATTACATTCAATACTGCAAACGCGTGTTACGTGGTATTCGCCCGGACTTTGCAAATTCTTGAGCATTTGTTTGACGAAAAGTATGCCTTTACTAGCTCTTATTGCATGTATGTGTGGGAGGTGATGGGGTGTGGTCAGATTGGTGACCTATACAAGTAGCAAAATATTATCCCAAATCTCCCACAGTGGAAAACAATGGAAACAACGGAAATGGAACGCCACATATTGTGTATCAGCCAGTCCTTAGAAGTTAAAGAGTAGCTTCGAACATCAATAAACACACAGCGTACGGTTTAATGTGCTTCATCATTTGAAAATACAACAAGAAGATTAATTTAAATTTTATTGAATAGATAGGCTCAGTCCCTTCTATTTTTGTTATTGTGCACATCAAATAATGTTTTGAAGTTAAAAAGAAAGCGGACATTTATTTTGGTTCCATATAGATACAACATATATTCAGTTTTTCTGATTATTTACGAGTCATGCATGTCGTATTTGTCAGGGATGAATGATGGAAGCCCATATTTGGACTATAATTACTCTTAAGTCCCGAAAGCGGAACTTAATGGCTTAATATTTTGTGGATGCGCTTAATATTATCTTTAAAATGAAATTGTTAAGTCTGTATGGATATTTATTACACGCCTGTAGTGTGCAATCCCCATCTACAGCAACACTAAACTGTGCGGAAAATGAAAGTCTGTTCCGCACATATGCGCGGAACGGAAATTGGTGACGGACTACTTTTAAATAGAAGCGAAATTTTACTGGAATTTCTAAAAATCGTACAATCACTAGCGACAGATGAAGATCGTCCCCTTAGTTCCAATGTGTTCTATGTGCCAGTAGGCTGCCAGTAGGCACATAAAAACACATTTGTACTCAGCGGACGAAATAGTAACACGGGTTCGCTCGCAAGTTTGGTTGGCGATAAAATGTGTTCTTTTTGTTGATAGTTGTCAAATGAATTGCTGAGTGTCCCACTAATGATTGTTTTATAGACGTGAGACGTGTAATAAACATAGAACGACACACGCCTGTGAATGGGTTAATCGATATGACACTCGTGCCATATCGATTAACCCATTTACACGCGCGTGTCGTTCTGTGTATGTCTTGCTGCCGTTGATGATTTGATATAATATGAGAAGCTGTAAATAGCTACAGGAACTGAAAAAACATTCTTAGTAGGAACGACACATTCATTCCTGGGTATTATTATGTGGGCGGGAGAAGTGGCCAGATATTGCACTGCAAATTAAGATTAAGATGTAGCGACTTGAATGGTCACGTGTAAGAACGATTTCTGCGCGATGGCCCGAAATGTTCCTGAAAACACGAATACGAGGACTCTCAGCTCTACATTCTTTTGTGTCTAGTTTATAATACACAAAGAGACATTAGGCCAAACAAATTAAATAATTGATTCTCAGGTAAGTTGTTTTTAAAACGAATGGGGGGGGGGGGGGGGGCGGGGGGGGGGGGGCTTTTTATTTTTATTTTTTACTCCTGACGGAATGGCCACCAATGCCTAAAATCCAGTTAGGAGAGCCTAAAATTAAATACTAGAGCTTCCATGTTGATGTTGATTTCACAGATAGTTTTTTTTATAACAGTCATCATTCAATACAAAATCAACATAGAACAACTAAAATGGAGATCACAAATAATAATGAGTTTTTTTTAACTGGTTGAGTGCTAGAAGCCACAATCAAGCCTTTCAAAAGAATGAGGGTACCAGTGCAAAAGATAACATTTTCCTTATCCATGTTTCATTTCCAGTCAACAGTAAATAATAGTTTTTTATACAAATTTGTTCTATTACAAATTATTGGAAAGCGCCTGTTAGCACTCTACAATAATTTGTAATAAAACAGTTTTCATGAACAAATTCAGACCACCAAAACTAATGCAAACCTCAACCAGTTAAATAAATATTTATTTTCTACATACATATGAGAATCGTGTCGCATTTCGCGAAGAGAAAAAACAATACTGGATCAATGTATACGACATATTGCATCGTAATTCGCGATGTGATACCGCTAAAATCACACCCTGTGATAGTTTTATACTTTTGAATTTTGTCTCTGAAATAAATATGATGAACACGGGCCGAGAAAACGAATGCGCCGCTGCCTGAGAATCAAAAGATTAATTTCCTTCAGCCTTGTATGTTTCAAAGTATAGGCTACTTTATAGAAGATATTAGCATTATCTTAACAGGAAATGAAACAAAAACAGACTCAGAAAATATTTGCATATTTCGAGCCGTACATAACTATATTGAACAATGAATACCCGAGCTGTAGAATAATTTACTTCAATAAGTCATTACATCCCAATATCCGACTGAAGTGTCTTATCAAGTCTCATGCCACAAGTTAGTTTGGCAGAAATTTTGATTGGCAGTGGACTCTGTCTAGAACAAACTTCACAACTCTGCATTTGTCCACGCACCATTGTTGGTAAAATAAGAATGTATATTTTATGTATCGGTGAGGTATACACATAGGCATACGTCTGTTTACTAAACCCATTCATGACGAATAAAATATTGTTTATAAAAAAATATGTTTGATAGACCAACCAATATTTTCAATGTGCAGCCCAAGGCTGCAGGTTGAAAGTACTAACAGATTTACCCCAAATAATAAATATGTACTCATCCAATTGCTTACATTGAGCCGACATGGAATATACCATCAGGGTTCAAAGGAAAATGGTTTTAATGTTTGAGTGATATGCTCAGGATTAACGATATGTTGTGTTCCAAACTATTCTATACTACATGGGCTAGGCGTGCTCTTATCATTCATCAGCATTCGATATATCCTTTCAACGTCTCTACTGATCCAACTGTTCTTATATTCATTACCATAACTTTATTTTATTGTGTCACATACTTATAACCAGTCCTGGAAATGAGACAGGTGCGAGTGCAATTGCTGCCGTCATCACCCGTGATTTCTATTTTACGGGAGCTAAAAAATGCACTCGTAGAAAAATATTGTGGAGCACTAAAAAACTTATTGTGAGGGCATATAAATGTGTGTTGTTTTGAGAAAGCTGCACATTGGCCAGTGGCAAGTTACTGTCATAATTCAGCAATGTCCTATACACTTAACCCTTGAACACTAGTGGTATATGTCATGCCAGTTCAATGGCAGCGATCAGAAGAGTCCATATACATTATTTGGGGAAGACCAATCAATATTTTCAACGTGCAGCCTCGGGGCTTCACGTTGAAAATATTGATTTTCTACCCCACACATTCACTGAACAGTCATCCTGTTAAATGACGGTATGACGTATCATGTTCCTGTTTGGAAAAGCGTCCGCTTGGGAGGGTTAAGGTTTCTGGTGTTTGGTGACAGTAGTCTCTCGAAAATTCATATACTAACATTTTACGGGTGCAATTTACTCTCGTCTCTGATTTTGCGGGAGCTTAAACTGCACCCGTCAACTTTGTTCATTTCCAGCACTGCCTATAACGTGCGATTTTGATCAACTTTCATTTTTGATTACAGTTTCAATTTACACTCCTACAGTATTGGCATCAATGTTGGAGAGTACAGTATCTCCTTATTCTACCGATATCTTGGCACCAAACATTCCAAATTGGACAACGCAATTAGAGGAACATGTTCAAGCCTCGCTCAATGCGACGACTTCGCAGGAAAGCAACACAAACACTGCTGATGGTTTATCAACCGTGGAACTATTCTTATCGACGGAGCTGTCGCAAGGACTTTCAAACAACTCCAAGTCTTCATCAGGTACTAGTGGGTTTAATTTTACGGCTTTTTTGAACTACCCGACAATCAAGAATGAGCATAAGATGACGTCGTGATACAATAAAGAGGCTGTCCTTTATTAGGTAAAATTTAAAAAGGATCATTGGTTCTTGAGCAATTAATTTTTCATATCAATGAGGGAGGGAGGCTTTTCGTTTTGTTTTTTTTCCTTAACTGGTTGAGCTTTGGAAGCCCATATCTTGGCTCCATTCCTAAGTACAGATACCACGACACAAAGGCTTCACATTCTGTGGATTTGGTACATTATCTTTGAAATGAATTATTTCATCTGCATTGATTTCCCATTTAGAAATTCACGGGACTATGCACTTGTAATACAGAAAACATTTGTGGAAAAGGGAAAGATACGCACAGTGATGTGTAATTTGGTAAAAGAACAAGTGATTTCACATTGTTTAGCGGTATTTCCGATTCGGTTCGCAGACAGTGGTGGCGCCAGAATTTTCCCGACAAGGAGGCTTATGGACAAGCCCACAATGGAGGGGCATTTTCCCCGCCAGGAGGGTGGGATGGGGGTGGTAGATCTCCACGACCGGGACGAGGGGTTGTAGCGTCGCTACCCCCACCTCCGACACCTCCTCTGTTCGAAGGGCCCTATAATTAGCCTAAAAATAAATCGGGAATACACTCTTGCTCCTTGCATCCGAGGAATGATGCACAATAAACATATAATTTACGAACACTGGATACTATTCGAATCAAACTTTCTATCGTTTTGTTTCGTAATCGAATGATTGCAACGTATCACCATTGTGAATGAATGAGACCGCCAGCGACGGTAAGTCTATATAAGTGCCTTTTCAGTGTTCAAGCAGGAAACCCGATGACAGGGGAAGAGGGATAAGGGGGTGTCTCACCCCTCCCTCCCCGCAGTCCTGGCAAAAACTTTCAGTACTTAGAATTTCAAGTCTATAACCATCAACAGTTGGAAATTTCTGGTGAATGGTAGTAGATTTCGTGGTATTTTATATGTAACTCCTCTCGTTTCTAACAAACATTTAGTGATTGGTGAGTCACATTTCATTGGATTGTCTAACTGTATTTAATATTTCAATCCAAGAGTATAACAAGGCTACATTTGCAATGCTAACGCATTGCAAATGCTGCCCTGTTGCACTCAATAGACACTTCTCAACTCTAGAACATACAGGTCATATATTTCGAACACAGAAGAGAGGACCCATTCGGATTTATTCAGCAGTGGTAAATTCACAGGCAGGAGTTTAGAAATTCTCATACAAGGGATTGGGTGGGTTTCAAATGGCTTTCTCAAATGTTGGTCGTTCGCCAACCGGGGGAGGTGCTGCAGTTGGTAATTCAGAGCGGACACATCCCTAGATCCAATATCCTCTAGTCACGACCTTGTGTTCAACCTTGGAGAAATGCTATTGACCTGGAATGAAAATGATACAAACCTCAAACAACAGCTTTCTATCCATGTAGAAGATTACTTACATGATCTTACATGATTACTTACATGATAATGTTCGTCATTTATTATCAGAAAGATAATGCATTCATGCTTCAGATTACCAAGATGCGTAATAAATATGAAAAGAGAAACCAGACTGTTATTCAGAACCCTAAACGTCGATTAGCGCCAAATCGACAACATTATACACCATTCGTCATTCACCAATGCACGTTTTATATTTTCATATAGGGTATAATAGCATAACTGTACAGACTCCTTTGCTACCTATGGATAGAACATTCCATACGGTTACTGAAACAGATTTACAGTCCATTCCAACTACAGAGACATCAATGTTAACTCGCGAGAATGGAGGAAGCGTTACAGAATCAAGTGAGACCATAGATTCGTCTGTGAATCAGATAGGGATCACACAGTCCACAGCGGATACATCAACCTTTTCGTCAGAAGAACCACAGTCCACCTCATTGAGTATTTACGAGCGCTTTACAACCAAGAAAGCGACATCTCAAGGTGAGTTTGATGCTCAAGTAAGAGTTTAATTGGTGCTATTTGTTTCAACTGTCATAATTTTTTCTAGAGTGGAAATAAATTATCTATGGATCGTCAGTGGCACAGCGGGGCTTGTGTTAATGGCTTTGCCAAAATTCTCAGACAGATTATGGCGAATAACACAGTGCCGATACGCATAGATGCAAGTCGGGTTGAAGGAGGTGTATTACATTCTATACTGCAAACGCGTGTTACGTGGTATTCGCCCGGACTTTACAAATTCTTGAGCATTTGTTTGACGAAAAGTATGCCTTTACTAGCTCTTATTGCATGTATGTGTGGGAGGTGATGGGGTGTGGTCAGATTGGTGACCTATATAAGTAGCAAAATATTATCCCAAATCTCCCACAGTGGAAAACAATGGAAACAACGGAAATGGAACGCCACATATTGTGTATCAGCCAGTCCTTAGAAGTTAAAGAGTAGCTTCGAACATCAATAAACACACAGCGTACGGTTTAATGTGCTTCATCATTTGAAAATACAACAAGAAGATTAATTTAAATTTTATTGAATAGATAGGCTCAGTCCCTTCTATTTTTGTTATTGTGCACATCAAATAATGTTTTGAAGTTAAAAAGAAAGCGGACATTTATTTTGGTTCCATATAGATACAACATATATTCAGTTTTTCTGATTATTTACGAGTCATGCATGTCGTATTTGTCAGGGATGAATGATGGAAGCCCATATTTGGACTATAATTACTCTTAAGTCCCGAAAGCGGAACTTAATGGCTTAATATTTTGTGGATGCGCTTAATATTATCTTTAAAATGAAATTATTAAGTCTGTATGGATATTTATTACACGCCTGCTGTGTGCAATCCCCATCTACAGCAACACTAAACTGTGCGGAAAATGAAAGTCTGTTCCGCACATATGCGCGGAACGGAAATTGGTGACGGACTACTTTTAAATAGAAGCGAAATTTTACTGGAATTTTCTAAAAATCGTACAATCACTAGCGACAGATGAAGATCGTCCCCTTAGTTCCAATGTGTTCTATGTGCCAGTAGGCTGCCAGTAGGCACATAAAAACACATTTGAACTCAGCGGACGAAATAGTAACACGGGTTCGCTTGCAAGTTTGGTTGGCGATAAAATGTGTTCTTTTTGTTGATAGTTGTCAAATGAATTGCTGAGTGTCCCACTAATAATTGTTTTATAGACGTGAAGGCGTGTAATAAACATAGAACGACACACGCTTGTGAATGGGTTAATCGATATGACACTCGTGCCATATCGATTAACCCATTTACACGCGCGTGTCGTTCTGTGTATGTCTTGCTGCCGTTGATGATTTGATATAATATGAGAAGCTGTAAATAGCTACAGGAACTGAAAAAACATTCTTAGTAGGGACGACACATTCATTCCTGGGTATTATTATGTGGGCGGGAGAAGTGGCCAGATATTGCACTGCAAATTAAGATTAAGATGTAGCGACTTGAATGGTCACGTGTAAGAACGATTTCTGCGCGATGGCCCGAAATGTTCCTGAAAACACGAATACGAGGACTCTCAGCTCTACATTCTTTTGTGTCTAGTTTATAATACACAAAGAGACATTAGGCCAAACAAATTAAATAATTGATTCTCAGGTAAGTTGTTTTTAAAACGAATGGGGGGGGGGGGGCTTTTTATTTTTATTTTTTACTCCTGACGGAATGGCCACCAATGCCTAAAATCCAGTTAGGAGAGCCTAAAATTAAATACTAGAGCTTCCATGTTGATGTTGATTTCACAGATAGTTTTTTTTTATAACAGTCATCATTCAATACAAAATCAACATAGAACAACTAAAATGGAGATAACAAATAATAATGAGTTTTTTTTAACTGGTTGAGTGCTAGAAGCCACAATCAAGCCTTTCAAAAGAATGAGGGTACCAGTGCAAAAGATAACATTTTCCTTATCCATGTTTCATTTCCAGTCAACAGTAAATAATAGTTTTTTATACAAATTTGTTCTATTACAAATTATTGGAAAGCGCCTGTTAGCACTTTACAATAATTTGTAATAAAACAGTTTTCATGAACAAATTCGGACCACCAAAACTAATGCAAACCTCAACCAGTTAAATAAATATTTATTTTCTACATACATATGAGAATCGTGTCGCATTTCACGAAGAGAAAAACAATACTGGATCAATGTATACGACATATTGCATCGTAATTCGCGATGTGATACCGCTAAAATCACACCCTGTGATAGTTTTATACTTTTGAATTTTGTCTCTGAAATAAATATGATGAACACGGGCCGAGAAAACGAATGCGCCGCTGCCTGAGAATCAAAAGATTAATTTCCTTCAGCCTTGTATGTTTCAAAGTATAGGCTACTTTATAGAAGATATTAGCATTATCTTAACAGGAAATGAAACAAAAACAGACTCAGAAAATATTTGCATATTTCGAGCCGTACATAACTATATTGAACAATGAATACCCAAGTTGTAGAATAATTTACTTCAATAAGTCATTACATCCCAATATCCGACTGAAGTGTCTTATCAAGTCTCATGCCACAAGTTAGTTTGGCAGAAATTTTGATTGGCAGTGGACTCTGTCTAGAACAAACTTCACAACTCTGCATTTGTCCACGCACCATTGTTGGTAAAATAAGAATGTATATTTTATGTATCGGTGAGGTATACACATAGGCATACGTCTGTTTACCAAACCCATTCATGACGAATAAAATATTGTTTATAAAAAAATATGTATGATAGACCAACCAATATTTTCAATGTGCAGCCCAAGGCTGCAGGTTGAAAGTACTAACTGATTTACCCCAAATAATAAATATGTACTCATCCAATTGCTTACATTGAGCCGACATGGAATATACCATCAGGGTTCAAAGGAAAATGGTTTTAATGTTTGAGTGATATGCTCAGGATTAACGATATGTTGTGTTCCAAACTATTCTATACTACATGGGCTAGGCGTGCTCTTATCATTCATCAACATTCGATATATCCTTTCAACGTCTCTACTGATCCAACTGTTCTTATATTCATTACCATAACTTTATTTTATTGTGTCACATACTTATAACCAGTCCTGGAAATGAGACAGGTGCGAGTGCAATTGCTGCCGTCATCACCCGTGATTTCTATTTTACGGGAGCTAAAAAATGCACTCGTAGAAAAATATTGTGGAGCACTAAAAAACTTATTGTGAGGGCATATAAATGTGTGTTGTTTTGAGAAAGCTGCACATTGGCCAGTGGCAAGTTACTGTCATAATTCAGCAATGTCTTATACACTTAACCCTTGAACACTAGTGGTATATGTCATGCCAGTTCAATGGCAGCGATCAGAAGAGTCCATATACATTATTTGGGGAAGACCAATCAATATTTTCAACGTGCAGCCTCGGGGCTTCACGTTGAACATATTGATTTTCTACCCCACACATTTACTGAACAGTCATCCTGTTAAATGACGGTATGACGTATCATGTTCCTGGTTGGAAAAGCGTCCGCTTGGGAGGGTTAAGGTTTCTGGTGTTTGGTGACAGTAGTCTCTCGAAATTTCATATACTAACATTTTACGGGTGCAATTTACTCTCGTCTCTGATTTTGCGGGAGCTTAAACTGCACCCGTCAACTTTGTTCATTTCCAGCACTGCCTATAACGTGCGATTTTGATCAACTTTCATTTTTGGTTACAGTTTCAATTTACACTCCTACAGTGTTGGCATCAATGTTGGAGAGTACAGTATCTCCTTATTCTACCGATATCTTGGAACCAAACATTCCAAATTGGACAACGCAATTAGGGGAACATGTTCAAGCCTCGCACAATGCGACGACTTCGCAGGAAAGCAACACAAACACTGCTGATGGTTTATCAACCGTGGAACTATTCTTATCGACGGAGCTGTCGCAAGGACTTTCAAACAACTCCAAGTCTTCATCAGGTACTAGTGGGTTTAATTTTATGGCTTTTTTGAACTACCCGACAATCAAGGATGAGCATAAGATGACGTCGTGATACAATAAAGAGGCTGACCTTTATTAGGTAAAATTTAAAAAGGATCATTGGTTCTTGAGCAATTAATTTTTCATATCAATGAGGGAGGGAGGCTTTTCGTTTTGTTTTTGTTCCTTAACTGGTTGAGCTTTGGAAGCCCATATCTTGGCTCCATTCCTAAGTACAGACACCACGACACAAAGGCTTCACATTCTGTGGATTTGGTACATTATCTTTGAAATGAATTATTTCATCTGCATTGATTTCCCATTTAGAAATTCACGGGACTATGCACTTGTAATACAGAAAACATTTGTGGAAAAAGGGAAAGATATGCACGGTGATGTGTAATTTGGTAAAAGAACAAGTGATTTCACATTGTTTAGCGGTATTTCCGATTCGGTTCGCAGACAGTGGTGGCACCAGAATTTTCCCGACAAGGAGGCTTATGGACAAGCCCACAATGGAGGGGCAGTTTCCCCGACAGGAGGGTGGGGTGGGGGTGGTAGATCTCCACGACCGGGACGAGGGGGTTGTAGCGTCGCTACCCCCACCTCCGACACCTCCTCTGTTCGAAGGATCCTATAATTAGCCTAAAAATAAATCGGGAATACACCCTTGCTCCTTGCAGCCGAGGAATGATGCACAATAAACATATAATTTACGAACACTGGATACTATTCGAATCAAACTTTCCATCGTTTTGCTTCGTAATCGAATGATTGCAACGTATCACCATTGTGAATGAATGAGACCGCCAGCTGCGGTAAGTCTATATAAATGCCTTTTCAGTGTTCAAGCAGGAAACCCGATGACAGGGGAAGAGGGATAAGGGGGTGTCTCACCCCTCCCGCCCCGCAATCCTGGCAAAAACTTTCAGTACTTAGAATTTCAAGTCTATAACCATCAACAGTTGGAAATTTCTGGTGAATGGTAGTCGATTTCGTGGTATTTTATATATAACTCCTCTCGTTTATTGTTGAGTCACATTTCATTGGATTGTCTAACTGTAGTTAATATTTCAATCCAAGAATATAACAAGGCTACATTTGCAATGCTAACGCATTGCAAATGCTGCCCTGTTGCACTCAATAGACACTTCTCAACTCTAGAACATAAAGGCCATATATTTCGAACACAGGAGAGAGGACTCATTCGGATTTATTCAGCAGTGGTAAATTCACAGGCAGGAGTTTAGAAATTCTCATACAAGAGATTGGGTGGGTTTCAAATGGCTTTCTCAAATGTTGGTCGTTCGCCAACCGGGGGAGGTGCTGCAGTTGGAAATTCAGAGGGGACACATCCCTAGATCCAATATCCTCTAGTCACGACCTTGTGTTCAACCTAGGGGAAATGCTATTGACCTGGAATGAAAATGATACAAACCTCAAACAACAGCTTTCTATCCATGTAGAAGATTACTTACATGATAATGTTCGTCATTTATTATCAGAAAGATAATGTATTCATGCTTCAGATTACAAAGATGCGTAATAAATATGAAAAGAGAAACCAGACTGTTATTCAGAACCCTAAACGTCGATTAGCGCCAAATCGACAACATTATGCATCATTCATCATTCACCAATGCACGTTTTATATTTTCATATAGGGTATAATAGCATAACTGTACAGACTCCTTTGCTACCTATGGATAGAACATTCCATACGGTTACTGAAACAGATTTACAGTCCATTCCAACTACAGAGACATCAATGTTAACTCGCGAGAATGGAGGAAGCGTTACAGAATCAAGTGAGACCATAGATTCGTCTGTGAATCAGATAGGGATCACACAGTCCACAGCGGATACGTCAACCTTTTCGTCAGAAGAACCACAGTCCACCTCATTGAGTATTTACGAGCGCTTTACAACCACGAAAACGACATCTCAAGGTGAGTTTGATGCTCAAGTAAGAGTTTAATTGGTGCTATTTGTTTCAACTGTCATAATTTATTCTAGAGTGGAAATAAATTATCTATGCATCGTCAGTGGCACAGCGGGGCTTGTGTTAATGGCTTTGCCAAAATTCTCAGACAGATTATGGCGAATAACACAGTGCCGATACGCATAGATGCAAGTCGGTTTGAATGAGGTGTATTGCATTCAGTACTGCAAACGCGTGTTACGTGGTATTCGCCCGGACTTTGCTAATTCTTGAGCATATTTTTGACGAAAAGTATGCCTTTACTAGCTCTTATTGCATGTATGTGTGGGAGGTGATGGGGTGGGGGTGTGGTCAGATTGGTGACCTATATAAGTAGCAAAATATTATCCCAAATCTCCCACAGTGGAAAACAATGGAAACAACGTAAATGGAACGCCACATATTGTGTATCAGCCAGTCCTTAGATGTTAAAGAGTAGCTTCGAACACAATAAACACACAGCGTACGGTTTAATGTGCTTCATCATTTGAAAATACATAATGGCTTAATATTTTGTGGATGCGCTTAATATCATCTTTAAAATGAAATTATTAAGTCTGTATGGATATTTATTACACGCCTGTTCTGTGCAATCCCCATCTACAACAACACTAAACTGTGCGGAAAATGAAAGTCTGTTCCGCACATATGCGCGGAACGGAAATTGGTGACGGACTACTTTTAAATAGAAGCGAAATTTTACTGGAATTTTCTAAAAATCGTACAATCACTAGCGACAGATGAAGATCGTCCCCTTAGTTCCAATGTGTTCTATGTGCCAGTAGGCTGCCAGTAGGCACATAAAAACACATTTGAACTCAGCGGACGAAATAGTAACAGGGGTTCCCCTCGCAAGTTTGGTTGGCGATAAAATGTGTTCTTTTTGTTGATAGTTGTCAAATGAATTGCTGAGTGTCCCACTAATAATTGTTTTATAGACGTGAAGGCGAGTAATAAACATAGAACGACACACGCTTGTGAATGGGTTAATCGATATGACACTCGCGCCATATCGATTAACCCATTTACACGCGTGTGTCGTTCTGTGTATGTCTTGCTGCCGTTGATGGGAGAGTGTCTATTGACACTTTCTTATAAAGTGTAACAAGGCAAAGACATGTGAACAAATTGTGATGACCAAATATAATTTAGCACTATACCTGTTAATGACGAAACGCACTTCGGTGCATCTAAAGCAGGAATCATCACTGAGAAGCAGACCTTCTACAAAAATGTTGGAATGCCCCCAAAATTATTTCGTTCATCATAAGTTCGGCGCGGGGTCTGGCAAAGCTGGGTCATTCAGACACGTTACATGCTACCCATCACCCCTTTTTCTCATTCATCTTTAGAATACCGGCAGATAAAATCCGCTAAACAAGTCCAAATCCTATCATTTATTATTCACCTCAGTTGCTGGGTCAGTACCTGTATGTAAGAAAGCAGTCGGTAAGATATATTCCTTCTACAAGTTGTTAATGACCGAATATGGTAATAATACACCATGCATATGTGTTCACTACCCAACTTTGAAACTTATTAGTATTTATTTAGTTAGTTATTTATTGGTGTTTACGGTCACATACTTCTACACAATGGCTAATCGTGACATTTGAAACTAATTATAGGTAACTGGAGTCCGATTAAATTTATATAATCGTACAATTAAAACTAGAAGTCCTGTCATGAAATGCGCAAAAACAGCACGTCGACCTGCGCGTTAATTTACGCGTTATGGCCGTAGTAAGGCTATCAAATTCTGTACATATGGTCTATGCACAAGTAATGTTTCAGCCAATGGACCTCCGGGTATCCCGGAGGTCCATTGGCAGAAACATTGCATGTGTTTGCTATGAGTAACCAGGAGAACCTGCCAGGCGGTATGGAAATTGCGCGTAATTCCTACGCGCAATTAAGCCTAGATAAACGCACATTTCGTGACAGGACTTCTAGTTTACATAATCGTATCACGTCTTGACACATTATCCTGCATATGTGCATAAGTACTTTATATGCGAGTAATTAGTGTTTATGTGTGTGTTTATTCTAATTTATTTCTTGAGGTTTAACGGCTCTTTCGACAACAAGGGTCCTCGTGTCGGACATTTTTACGAGTACTCGGAGTACCGAGTAGCGACGAGCAACTGTCAGACTACCAAACGTACTAACTCCAGAAAAGCAGGGTTAGAACTGGTTGAAGACAAGTGTACCATCAACGAGCAGTACGACTTAAAACAAGGCTCCACCGGAATTAGGTGACTTTCTCAGGGATACAACGCAGTTACTTCTGGCGGAGATTGGACCGTGGACTTTTCAGTTTTTAAGTCCACGCAGTCATCCCTAGGCCATCGCGCCCCAGTTTATTGTAATATCAGTTACAACGAAATTTTTATCGCGTTTGACGAATAAGAACCAATTTTGAGACTCCCAACGTTTTCCTTGACAGTATCCATATGGTTAAGGATCACTGACAGCATGTCTGTAAAATAGAAAATAAAAGTCGTTGACCAATCACAGCGAGCCATTTTGGTTGGGATATGGCATCTCTGATCAAACCCATCATCTTAATAAATAAGACAGTACTTCGTACACACATTTTTGTCTTTTGCAGATTCCAGCAAACCAGCTACTCAAATGAAACCGTTACGCGCAAGTCGAGAAATGTGGAAAGAATGTAAACAACAAGCAAGGAGTAGTACGGATAAATATGGACTGATCAAAATAAATTATAAGAATACAACAAAATATCGTCAAAAATTTGTAACTGTGTATTACATGACACCTGCAACCAATGCCATAGGCGGTATATTTTCAGTCTTGCTGCTTACTGTGTATGGTGCTTTTCTTTTGACGGATCTAAGGGCACTGTGGCAAGCATTGCGATATGGAAGATCCGGGTGAATGAATTACCTACCATGTTATGCTCAATGGATTGCATTCTGTAGAACCACTTATCTATATAACTGGATTGCTGGAATATGACGTTCGAACAGGATCATGAATCAGTGAATTAAGCATAATGTTTAAATAAATAAGCACGATTCTTAAATAAATAAGCATGATGCTAAAATAATATAGATTGAAGCCTAAATAAAATAGCATGGTGCTTAAATAATTAAGCATTATGCTTAATTATTTAGGTATCATAATTAATTATTTATGCAGCATTGCTGAAATCATATCAAACAATATAGCGTCATGCTTAATTATTAGAGTATCAGGTTAAATGAATTGTAAGAACCTCTCGTACGAGGACCTCATTTAAGCATCATGCTATATTATTTATGCACTATTCATGGCATCGTGCAACATAATATAGCATGATGCTTAAATGGGGTCCGCGTACGGGCCGGTCATACATTTTATGTTAGCACGATACTCTAATTATTAAGCATGATGCTATATTGTTTGGTATAATTTCACGAATGTTGCCTGAATAATTAAGCATGTTACCTAAATAATTAAACATGATGCCTAATTAATTAAGCATGTTGCTTAATTATTTAGCATCATGATATATTATTTAGGCATCATGCTACATTATCTTATTTATTTAATTTATTTTATCTTAATTATTTAAGCATCATGCTAAATTCACTGATATATAATCCTCTTCGTACGTCATACTGGAACGCTGGTTGGTCAAATATAGAAACGTGCCTCAACCACCACAATCATAGTATAGCCGATGTTGCTATAAATAAGAAATCTTGAAGGTTTTCAGTTTTCTGACGCCTCGCTGATCATTTTTAAAGTGCATACTTTGATGTCTGTGCAAAATCAATATGTTGACGATGTTTACATTTTTTATTTACAACAGATTTTAATTATTGTTGATAAAAGACAAATGCCGACATTGGAAATTTGTTAATGTATTACTGATTTCGTGCAAAGTAAACACATTGACGTTTGATGAAGTAAAAGTTGTTACGACGTAACAACAATTACAGCGTAATAGCTTTCATTCCACCTACTGACATGAGGTGGGAGGAGTAAGTGCGTTGACTGATTTGATGCCGCATAAAGGGAAGGGAGGAGGTCAGCGATTGAGTTGCAACGTATATCCCTGGCTAGAGGTGGAAAATATACTGAAACACCGAACCGATATTGATTTCATGGGCATTCCGAAAACCGAAGCGAACCGATCATTGAACACCGAAACTGTCTGAATTTTCCTGCATTCACTATTTATAAGTCTCTGTCGAGACTTGATAGCTGCTGAAGGTTCATTTCGATGAAAAAAGTGGCTGATTTTATTTTCTGTTTTGTTAACCCTCGGGTGGGTGAGGGTCTGGGCAATTGTCCTGAAGTCTCACTAGACTACAACCTATACATGTCCAGATGCTTAGCAGTGATTTCTAGCCAAGTCTTGGTTGTCTAAATAGGCAGCCAAGACTTGTCTACAAATCACTGGCCAGGTACTTTGTCTATCGTCAGCTGGACCTCTTGAAGATGGCATGGTCAGGGCACGTGTTCTGAGCATGCATGCGCTAGAAATATGGCTTTAACGGTTAGTTAAGGTGTGCTTAGAACAAGTCACAAAATTACTGTAGGTGTGATTTGTCTTCGTAAAATAATGCCACTGTTGAGCTCATTGGCAGTGACATTTGTAGCGCTGTGGTAGAATGATACAAGCACAACCAGTTCTGTATTTTCCTGATGTGAATCCCCTTTGGTGCATTCAGCAAATCTTTGTCAAGTGAAATACCGAATACCGTGCTGATGCCGAGGTATACCCCTTCAAATACCGAAACCGATACCGAACTCAAAAATCCAATACCGCCCACCTCTATCCCTGACGTTCCAGAAATCCAGTTGCACGGAGACCAGTGGCTAAAACTCGTGTGTTTAGTAGATCTACATTTTGATCCCCATTTGTCGAGCTTTGTAACGACAGTGTAAATTACCATGAGGTTTCCGCTGTGTGCATGGGAAATATTCGTGGGCTACACCCAACTCTGATGAAAAAAAAAGTTAAAAGACTGCCTTTCTGTTTCTCCAAAGCGATGAACAGAGTCATCGATTACCTCATCCACAATGAACTCCAGGAAATGGCGTTGTCCAATCATTAAAACACTAATTCAAGAAATCTATCATTAAAAAGTAGTGGCATAGACACATGGGAGTGGTGGCGACAACCTCAACCAAAACTTTTGTCGGATAATTTTCGGCTCGTCGGGAAAATGTTGAGGCATTTTTTTGGTAACTGTTTGTAAAGTGGAGGGAAAATTGTTGATATTTTGTAAAAAAAAAAAATATATATATATATACTCGTCAATACCAATTTTATTTTTTGTGCCAAAATGATAGAAATTTGATGGCCAATCGGAAATCTGTCGCACAATTTTATTGGTCTGTCGGAAAAGTTTGGCAGAACAGTTATCTACAACCCTATTGGACGTAAAAGCAAACGAACCAACGGTTCGTGACGAGAGGTGCACGATATATACAACGCTTCGCTATTAAATTTCTGTTTTAAGTTGTTCTTGCAGTGACTGGTTATAAACCATTATTATTGTGAAGGGAAGTCTCGTGTTGTTTGAAACTATCGTTACGCTTTGTATGAAAAGAGCCTACTTAAGGTGTAGCACGGGGGTCGTCTCACTTCGTCGCCAGGTGTTATTGTTTTACGGAGTTGTTGACAAGAGGTGTGTTAATCCTATTTACTGTTTACTAGTTCGTACCTACTTGTTTTTGTCGTTTCTTGTGCAACATTTGGGATAGTTTTCATGTAAGATACTCGAAGTATAAATGATTTATAAATATAGTATTTATATAAAAATCCACATACATATTTACAGGTCAGATATAGTCCGAGCGTCTTACATAAAGACCTTCCCCAATATTTATTTTTAATACTTTCCAAAGTGTGATGTACTGGGATTTCCGAGTTTGATTATAAACGATAACTTCACAAGTGAATTATGCAATCAACAATTGGGTCATGTATCCCTGCGCGCAAACTAAGACGCTTTGCCGTGAGTGTAATGAGGACTTCATTGTTTTTTGTTTTTTTAACCCTTTACCTAACATGAAAAGCAGACGACACTTGCAACAATAATTCTTGAATAACTATTATTTTCTTTTTTTTGTCTCAAAAACATAGGTTATGATCCCTCATTGGAACGAGCTCGACGAGCTCGTTCCAATGAGGGGTCATAACCTATGTTTTAGAGACAAAAAATGAAAAAAATAATGAAAATTAATTCGTGATTTTTAAGAATAGCGCTGTTGGTTTTGGCAGTTAAGTTAGGTAAAGGGTTAAATAATATAATTATCGTTAATAATGAAAAGTAATAAACAGAGTAATCGCTTGACTGGACTGGTTACGTGAAATAATTCATTCGCGCACTCGTGTTTGTACAACATCCTTCACCTCTCATGAATTATTTCACGTAACCAGTCCAGTCAAGCGATTATTCTCTTTGTAACATAATATATACTGAGTCAAAAAAGAAAGTATAATAGGAACAAATGTGAAAAAATATTATAAAGGATGAAAAATAATAGTTCTAAAGTTGCATGTTTGTGGACAAGACGTCATACAAAGAGTTTAATGACACGTTGTTGTTGTCCACCCAACCGTATACAATTTTGCCCCGCAAGTATACAGAAGTTTCCTTGGCTACGAATCGAAATTAAGTATTTTTATTGTTTACTAATCATATATATTTCATTTTCAGGTTATTTTATTCAACTTTGTGGGGAGGTAGTTTAGTATAGTAACTGGGACAAAGTTAGGAGATCTTAAATAAAACTGTGAGCGCTAAGTTGTCGAACGGTTCGTCGTGTTGACTTTTGTCGCGTGTTTACAGTTTTCCCTGTCCGATCGCGTAATTTTGTTTTGATGATGGCGAGCAAGTCTGTTCAGACGGAGGTAAGTATGGAGGTGAATACGTGTAATATCGCGGTCCAGGTCAACGGTGCCAACGGGGTAAGTATTGGTGTGCAGACAGAGGTCACTGGGGGTGTCGGTCAGAACCGGGTTGGTGGGGCCACCGATGGCGATATTGGGCTTGAAGTTTGTAAACAGTGTTCTATGATGTATGGGGACTGTCGTTCGATGGGATATGGAGAGGTATGTGTAAACTGTCAGGAAATCCTCCGCCTACTTGAGACAATTGTTAAGTTTGAGGGGGAGATTGCTGAGCTGAAGGGAAAACTTGGTAGGGCGGGGCTGTCTGGAGTTACGCCTGTGAAAGTAGCTTTCCGAGAAGGATGGATGGTTGTCGGTGGTTCCAAGAGGAAACATGGGGGTAGAACCTTTGATGTGAATGAGGTAGGTGATGAGGTGGGGGCTGCTAGAAAAGTACGTAGGACAGATGAGGGGGGCCCAAGCCGGAGCAATGCTGTAAAGCGTTTGGCGTGGACTATCAAAAGTGGTAGGAAAGGGGGGCCAGAGAAGCAGGTAGATAGGGGTGTAAAGCCCAAAGGCAGGGGGGAGTGCAGCACCAGAAACAGATTTGATGTGCTCGATTCGGAAGAGTCAGAAGAGTCAGAGGAGGGGATGGAGGTAGTTGCAACAGATAGTAGCTTGGGGTCTGGGCCAGGAAAAAGGAGGAGGGATCCGGGAGAAGACCAGGGGAGTAGTCCAGGTAGTTCAGGGCCTGGAAAGAGACGGAGGGACAAGGATAGGAGTAATCCTAGGTCAAAGATACCGATACCGATAGTGATTCCGAGTGGGGCTGTTGGAGAGAAAGAGGACGCTGTAAACAATAGGAGACTAGAGGAGATAAATAGGGCGAGGGCCAAAAGTAAGTTGGTGGTTGCGAGAAGTAGCATAGTTCGGGGGATCGACAAGGTTGTCTGTGGTCCGGACAGTAAAAATAGAACAGTTCTGTGCTTTCCGGGGGCCAAAGTGGAGGACCTGAGGAATAGAGTGGACGGTATTGTAGCTGGGTCGGGGCCTGATCAGGTAGTGGTATTACATGTGGGGTCCAATAACATCAGGGAGAGGAAATCAGTTCGTTTGGTGGACACATACAAGGACCTAATTAGTAAGCTACTTACCAGGAACGCTCGGATCATCGTTTCAGGGGTGCTCCCCGTTATGGGTGGTGGGAATGAGAGGAACTCGCGGATTATGGCACTAAACGAGGAGCTGGAAGAGCACTGCAAAGACCTGGGAATACATTTCATTGACCACTGGGATTCATTCTGGGGACAAGGAGAGTTGTATGGGCGAGACGGATTGCATTTAAGTAGGATGGGTACAGACCTGTTGGGCCAAAAAAATTTACAGGTGGCTGGGCCTTTTTTGGAGAAAAGGGGGGTAGGGGACCACAGCCGATAACCCAGAGGGGCACAAATGCTGGGAACATAGGAAGAACAACAAACATGCACAACACAGGGACATACCAGGGGTATAATAATGTGCCAGTGAGAACAAAAAAACAAAGATTCATTAAGTTTGGGTACTGCAACATCCAGGGTCTGCACAAGAAAGTAAGCGAAATATCAACAATGATGGACGAAGGAGACTTCGATATAATGGGTCTAAGTGAGACCTGGATACGACGGGATGAGCGGGTTGATCAGATGAAGGGTTGCGTGTGGATAGGAGCTGGGCGAACTGAGGGTCAGAAACGGGGTGGGGGTGTTGGCATCTACGCTAAAGAGGAATTACAGCCCTCATTGATTACAGATCTCAGAGAAGCAAGGACTCAGATTCCAGTATCCAACGAAATAGTCTGGGCAAAAATCAAGTTAGGAAGCAGGAGTGTTGCCGTTGGTGTTGTATACTTAGCAGTGGAGGGAAGTAAGCCCGAGTGGAATGATTCAATATATACAACTCTTAGATCGAATATCACAGAGCTTGAAAGCAGAGGGTTCAGTATCGTCCTATGGGGGACTTCAATGGGCACATCGGGGATAAGGAGGAGGGCATACAGGGAGGTGATAGGAAAATTAACACGAATGGGAGGAAGATGTTGGACCTATCAAAAGAGCTTGGTTTAAAGATCCTGAACAGGGATGTGAAATGTAAGGGTAAATGGACCTGGGAGAGGAACGATAAGAAAACAATAATTGATTATATACTCACTGACGTTAGCGTATGGAGGGAGGTTATAGATGTAGAAATAGATGACGAGGGAAAAAATGACTTGGGTAGTGATCACAACCTGATAACAGTTAAGATTATGGGCAAAAAGACGAATAGAGACAGAAATACCTTCAAGGAAGTTTGGGGACTAAAACAAGGAGCCGACTGGAAGCAGTTTCGGGAAAAACTAAAACCAAGTCTTGAATGTATACCGAGGGATGCAAATGTCCAGAATATTTCAGATGGCATAGTAAATAGCCTAACAGAGGCAGGGAAGGATTGTATAGGAAGGGTGAGGGTCCCAACGAGAGAGCTCGGATACAGGGTTAACGAGGGACTGGAAAAGGCTATAAAAGAAAGGAAGGTAAAATGCGCTGCTTACAGAAGAAGTAGGAAGCTTAAAGGGGTGGATAACAATGACACGAGACTAATGAAAGGAGAATATGAACTGGCACGGAAAAAGGTGAATGAGATAAAGAATAATAATAGGAAGGAGCGCAATTGCAGTCTTGCCAGAACAATAAAGAAAACGGGGGGTTCGAGCTCAAACGTATTTTGGAACTGGGTAAATAAACGGGGGAAAAGTAGTGTGCAGAGTATCAAAGTGGATGGGGAAAGTACAGAAGATAAAGGCCGTATCGCTTCAGAGTTAGTCAAGCACTGGGAAAAGATAAACGATAGGCGATGGGGCAGTGGGTCCCCACCAAAAAGAAATACACTGGTGGAGGAGAACCTATCCAATCGTGTATGTAGCGAAATAACGGCAGAAGAAGTGCGGAACGTGGTCTCGAAATTAAAAAATGGTAAAGCGGGAGGGACTGATGAAATTCCGGACGAATTCCTCAAAAATGGAGGGGAGGCACTTATTGAAGTCCTGACAAACCTTTTCAACCTGGCTCTGCGAAAGCAAAAGGTCCCCAGAGAGTGGAGGGAAAGTAAGGTGTCGTTCATACACAAAAAGGGGGATAAGGAAGTTCTAGATAACTATAGGGGGATATCAGTTAGTAGTAACATCGGAAAAGTATTCTGTAAGGTCATATACGGTAGACTTGAGGAAGTTATTGAAGAGAAAGGTTTTTTAGGAGAAATTCAAAATGGTTTCAGGAAAGGTCGAAGAGTCACTGATCACCTATTTACACTCACCCAACTGATAGAATTAACAAAGGCTGAAAAGAAAAAGATGTTTCTGGCATTTCTAGATGTGAAAAAAGCGTACGACCGAGTGTGGAGGGAAGGTATGTGGCGAAAGCTCGAGGCCATCGGACTGGGGGGTGACTTTGTGGGAATCATGAAAGCACTGTATACAGATGTGCAAAGCCAACTCAGTCTAGGGAGTATCACTACAAAACGAGTCCCTATGGATATAGGCCTCAAGCAGGGGTGTATCTTTTCACCGATTTTGTTTGCATTGTATGTTAAAGATTTAGGGGACGAACTAATTCAGAGTGCGGAGGGGGTAAATGTTGGAGACATAAAGGTACCAGGCTTATTCTTTGCGGACGACATGGTGTTAATGTCTAGAACTGAACAGGGGCTAGAGAAATTGCTGGAAATTGTTGGTAGATATGGGAACACTTGGCGGCTCGAACTAAATGAAAATAAAAGCAAGGTAATACCCGTTGGACGCAAGGTAGATATGACGAAGAGATGGAGAGTGGGGGAGTTCTCAATCCCCGAAGGGGAAAGCAAACAAATCACTGTAGGAGAAACGGGAGAGTATGAGTATCTAGGGGTAAGCATAATTATAACGGGAAGAGGGGTGTACAGAAATTACTCAGCCAAACTGATTCTGAAGGGGAAAAGAATTCTGAACCAACTAAAACTTTTAGGGAAAAATAGTTTCAACAAGGTCTTTGTGGGGAAAACACTGTGGGAGAGGGTGGGTTTACCAAGTATAACGTATGGCACGGACGTGATTCCATTAAACCAAACCGTTATTAAGAAGTTGGAAAGTACTCAGAATGATGCCGGCAGATGGATAACAGGGTCGAGTAATGCTGCAGCTTTGGAAGCAGTAAGGGGGGAGCTTGGGTGGATGAAAATCAAGGACAGGGTAGATTTGGGAAAACTGTGTTACTTTAACTACTTGAGAAACCTGCCTGACAACCGGTGGTGCAAACTGATGCTCGATACCATTTGGAATTCTAATATAGATACGGGGTGGTCAAAACATGTGAGGGAACTAATGGACAATTACTCTATAGAGGTCACAAACATAGAAGTAGGAATGAAAGAAGGCAAAAGGTTTGTCAAAGAGAGAGTCATGGAAGATTGCAATCGAAACTGGCGAGCAGGGGTTAGCGTGAAAAGATCACTGCAGGGGTTACAATATAAAGAAAAGCCAGCTTTTGAGAAGTACCTAGATGGCACCTTTGGAGGGTCACTGCCTTTCAAACTGAGATCAAGATCACTGGAGCTTCGGGGGAAAATTGGGAGAGATGGAGAAAAGGGATGCCAAATGTGCCACTCTGGAGTAGTGGAGACCCTGGAACATTTTCTCTTGGAATGCCCACAGTATATACCTCATAGAATAAAATTTACTGGAAGAATAATGCAGAAGTGGGGTGAAGAAACAAAGGATAGATGGCTGAAGGGGGACACGAGGGAGAGGGTAGGAATGCTTATTGAAGAAATTGAAAAAGAGGAAGTGGGGGACACTATTAAGCAGTTTATATCTGAATGCTGGGAGGAGAGGAGGGGAAGAGGGGGTGGGGTGCAGGGGGAATGATGGCCTTCTCTTATGAGGACCGCGACAAATCAGCGGCTGGCCAAAGAGTTATTATTATTTCAACATAGCACGTGCTACCCGAGAATGTCAAATTGAATGGGTGACCGACGGTTTTGTTTGTGTTACGTTGTGCTAGAGCGGGTTATTGAGAAAACACGCTAGTTTTTGTCTTCCGACATTTTAAAAAATGCCAATGTTAACCGAAAATCAGAGGTAGCGTGCCATTGGTATGCACGAGGCTGGGATACCTCCAGATGAGCTCGCTGTTGAGTTCCGAGTCACTGTGGCCACTATTTAATATCTCATTGGAAGGTATAGAACCACTGGATCTACTGCCGACGACCACGTTCAGGGCGACCAAGAGTTACGACCCCTGCAGAAGAGCGACACATCATGACATCCCACTTGCTGCATCGCTTCCTTCCTGCGACGAGGACAGCAGCAATTACTCATGGTAGAACTAACAATACAATCAGTGCACAAACTGCCCGAATCAGACTGGCTGAACACGGCACCCGAAGTAGTCGTCCATACCACGGACCAATCCTTACCCAACGTCATCGTACCGTCAGAATGGAATAGGTACCTCAGCGTGTTCTCTGGACTCAGCAGCGTTGGAGCACAGTTCTTTTTAGTGATGAATCACGAATTTGTCAACGGCGCGCTGATGGTAGGGCAAAAGTGTATCGCCGACGAGGAGAACGGTTTTCTGATGCTTGCGTGTGGGAATGCGTCCGTTTCGGTGGGGGTAGTGCAATGGTTTGGGCAGGAATCTCCTTGCACCGTCGAACGCAGTTGATCTTCCTCGATGGTAATCTGAACGGACAGCGATATAGGGACGAAATTATTAACGCTGCTGTTGTCCCGTTGTTCAACGCTACCGTCGGATTGCTGTTATGCCAGCAAGACAATTCCCGATGCCACGTGGCTAGTATCTGTCGTGGCTTTCTTGAGGATCAGAGCATCGGACTTCTTCCATGGCCCCCATTTTCACCCGACTTGTCGCATCTTTGGGATCAATTGGACCGTCGGGTACGACTTCATGATCTTCAGACATAAGGCGATTTACGTATTGTTATAAGGCAGGAGTGGAACGCAGTACTACAGATGACATCCAGAGATTTATCGGGTCCATGCGCCGTCGATGTCTTGCCATCCAGGAGGCAAACGGTGGACATACACGCTATTGACTGCATGTGTAAACTTTTCATTTCACACCTTGTCTGAATTGCGACGTCCTGACGTGACACTGACAACAGTAAGAACATGTAAATGTACAAAATCATACAGCTAGACTCGAAATATGAATTTACAATAATTTCTTCGGGATTAAAGTCGATAATACTTAAAAAAAATTGCTCCTCAAAATTTATTATACTTTTTTTTTTGACTCAGTATATAAGGAACAAACATTTTTATTTTAACTGCGTTTATTTCACATGCAAATGTATAAGGAACAAACAAATATATAAGGAACAAGCAAATATATAAGTAACAAACATAAAACAGAACAATTATTATAGCCTCAACGTATTTGTTACATGGTGAACTGTTCAGTGGCCGGTGCATCTGGAGACGGAGTAGAGGTACTCAAAAAGGCTGATCTATCCCCCTCGGAACACTCTCTTGACTCGTCAATATATCTGTATTTCTTTTTTCCTGGGTGCTACCTTGCCTCTGCGATCTGCTGAAGGATAGTCGATTCTTGGAAAGTCTGCTGTTCTTGTATGAAGTCTATCATCCTAAGTTCGGATAGGAACCTGCTATAAATATCTGCAGTTTCCTGTGCCATCCTTCTATATGACTCGTCGTTCGTGGTCCTACCGTTTTGTAATGAGTCCTCAGGCTGAGTCCGTGGTCCCCCTCAACCCAATAGCTGGTGACATGGGCTGTGAAGCTCTCTACTCTTTGCTCTACGACGCGGTCGTTTTCCTCCAGGCATCACTAACCTTTTCCACGGGGACGAGAGGCAAACCCATGGCGCGTCGAATGAGGTCTTTGAGGACAGGATCATCCTGGTAATTGGTTTTCAGCTTACAGTCAACTACCTTTCTCCATATGCACTGAGCGTACTGGGACTTACATCCTTTGAATGCTGTCGTTGGAAAAGCTGTTGCAATGGCGTTTTGAGCTGCTGTCGGACCGGAGCGAGAATATCTCTTCTCGGTAAATTTCGGAGATAGTCTTACAGTCATACTGAACAGTCGTCTTGAGATTTGATAGAATCTTATAAATGGACATCCGGTTGGGATCTGTGGGATGATTGTGTGCTGCCCCTGTAGATAACACTATGTCGTCTTTGATGTTCACTGCTGAACCACAGTCTTTCTTACAGCATACCCAGTGTATTGCATTGTTGTTGGCATTTTTGACTTAACGTGGAATTTCTCAGCACTGATGACCAAAACGAATCACACGTGGGATATTTACAACGCAGAAGTCTTGTTAGAAAATGACAGCCGTGAGCTCAACCCAAAGTTGAATAAATAGATACTGGTACATTACGTGCTTGGCCATTTGGTTTAAAATTAATTTTTACAGTACAGTACACCCGCTGTGTGCTGTACTGTAAATCTAATATTATTGCGTCCCTGGAAATATTGCCCACCCGTGGAAAGTGACCAGTTAACGGCTGCTGTACTGTATGCAAGGAAATGAGTGAAATATGAAGCGATTGACAGTAACAGCCATCGTCGGCTCTCCATTTTGCTTCACACGTATTTATGGTTTTCTATAAAGGTCACCCCATCGGACGGAAGGAGGAAGTTGAAGTCATCAACAGGGGGAATCATAATAAAGACTATTAACAGAAATCATTCTAATTTTATTATTATTGGGCGCGCGGTGGCGTTGCGGTAACCGGTTCTCGTCAGATCACCGAAGTTAAGCAACGTCGAGCCCGATTAGTCCTTGGATGGGTGACCGTCTGAGAGATCGATTCGGACTCCGCGTTGTGTCCTTGGGCAAGGCACGTAACCCCGATTGTCCACATGGGGCACGATGACGCCGTGCACCAAGGCGTACTGCAAGTCGATGGTGCGCATGTCTTCCACCAATCTAACCCTGCCTGTGCTGCAGGGCGGAGTTACGATGTTGGGGAGATGGCAGCTGCTCGTCGTTGCTCGGTAGTTCTCTCCTGGTACTCCGACTTCCTCCACCTGTAAAACTGTCACCGACACGATATGGCCGTGGCTGTTAATGTGTCGTTAAACCCTAATAAATAAATAAATAAATAAATAAATAAATAATTTTATTATTATTTCAGTCATTGGAACCGAAACATAGCTTCTGACTCCTCAATGGAACGAGCTCGTCGAGCTCGTTCCGGTAAGGGTCATAAGCTGTGTTTTGGAGTCAAATATGCAAATTAGGTCCGTGCTAAGTTTCGTAATGCGATTCGATTCAAAATCATCCCGACGATTCGATTCGAGTCGTGATGATTCAGACATTTTCAAGTCGTAGAAATGTTCTCAATAACTTACCAAATGTCTCGTCTAGAACTCTACTTCTATCATGACGTCTCCCGCATTACATGAGATCTGATTATCCGAAACTACTATGATTTAATTCTGAAATATTCCACTTTTTGAGTTATTTGTCTTAACAGAGGAGTCGCCGTTGAAGATAATACTTAAGTGGAAACAGGCCATATTTACGTTTCTAAGAAAGTGTAAAATTTACAATTTGAAGTGCCGCAAAATTCGATTCGATTCGATTCGAAATTCTCCGCCTGATTCTATTCGGATATTCGATTCGAACCAGAAATGGACATGTCCCTCCTGAAAAGTTTATGCTATTCAAGAAAATATTTTGCCAAAGTGATGTTAGAAAATAGTTATGATATAAACACCATTTTGACTGAAAACTTTTAAAGTTGAGAACATTTCCGAATATATTTGAGGCATGCAGTAAACACACCCTCCGAGTCTTGCTAGTTTATTTAACTGTTTTAGGGCAATGATATAGAGCTGAAATAGTGATACGGCTGCATTTTGGTCTATTAGAAATATGTACAGGACAGTCACCGTGGACTGGTTGTAATCCACGAGTGGTCAGAAATGTCCACGCAAGCGTCTACCCGGTGCTTCATTACTTAAATTTGTGATGATTATTCCTATAATTATTTCTTATAATTAATGTTTGGAATCTAACATGATTGCGTCCGTGGAAATATTGCCCACCTGTTGAAAGGGGTCAGTCTACGGCGACCGTACTGTATTGGTATTGAACACCAAATGTCCTGTAACTGCAACAGGCCTGGCATTCTTAAAAAATGCAGGAGGGCTAAAAATCGCGCTCCTGACATGGCCTAGGGGAGCGATTAGCTCTACTCAAGCTTACAAAAGCTAAAAATGGCAAAATGAAGTTGTACTATTTATGATTTCTGCCTAGTGGGCTTTGTACATTTTATTTGGTACTGCTAACCAGGTAGTCTCTGTGATGCGGCTACACTGAAAACCTGTGGGAAGGCTGTTGTAGTAATCATTATTTTTTAAGGCTAGGAGGGCTATTTTTCGCCCTCCTCAATTTTTTAAGGCGAGCAGTAGGCGAGCGAATAAATCGCTCTCCTGAAAATGCCAGGCCTGCTACAAACACCAGTATTGAACTGTGCTACTCCTGACTGTTGGGGTGAATCAGAACTTAATGAAAATATCCCTGTCACAGTGTGACTTCAATGCATTAGTACTGAATTGAGAAATCCCTATAAGAGCAATTTATAATTGTTCAGAGCATACATAAGTAGCTGTGATAACTGAGAAACATGTGATAACTTTATTTTTATTTAATTTTTGCATTACGTTTTCCAATCATACATCTCTTATCTTGTCATCAATTGTCATCTGAAGGATCAGTCTCTAATGGAATTTGAATGATCTGATTACAATTTAATGGAATTGTATTTTGCGTAAAATAAACTTGAAGGTTTCTAAAGGTCGTCTTTTGATCAGTTTTACTGTACACCTTCGACCCTACAGCTTGATGTGTGTCACATTTCTTCGAGACAGCCATTATTTCACATATCTTGCTACCCTTGAATATAATGGCTGCCAACAATAACTGTAAACTTATTAATCTGTGATGTTGAGAATGCACAGATATTGGTTTCGATGGAGAAAAACTCCGCACTAAATTGACACCTCGAAGTTATACACTTGGCTTAAATATACCCCATCCCCTAGTTAGATAAAAGCCAAAAAGACAAAAGACCTCTTGGACTATGGACAAAAGAACTTCCCATCCCCTAATGCTGTTATACAAAGCCATCTATCAGTTGCGTATAACAGCGAGAAAACACGATGCTTTAAAACTTCTTACTGCATATCAACAGGAATGGTTCCTAATGTATAAACTGGGGAGAGGCCTCCTCCAGCCAAGTACTTCATTTCTGTTAAAAAAGCTGGCCTATTGTTTTGAGGCATGCGATGGCCCACGCCCTCTACGACCCGTTTGATTTGAAAATACGGAGAGCAATAAACGCCCAACAAGAAAAAGTTTGATTTATTAAAGGATTCTAGGGTACACCGAGTCTCTGTTAACCCTTTAACACTCTAAGAAAAATTTCCAGACTTTCACTACACATAACATCTTGGGGGTCTAGCAGCGAAGCCGTAATTTCGAGCCAAGTCTTGGGTACCTCTTGAAGCAGTCAAGACTTGACTAAAAACCACCACCAAGGTAATTTGACTATCGTCCGCGGGGCCTCTGTTTGATTGTATATTACATTACCTGGTCTGAGACCACATTGTTGGTCAATATCGGCTAAAACATTGACGGTTAACAGCTCTCAGTGGATAATATTAAAGCAAAATCTGTGGTACAGAATTTCCCGGCAGAGTGAAATGACTGTTATGCCATATGGAATGTCGATCCATAAACATTTTCCCACTAAGGTGTTTGTTTTGTTGCCTTTGAGTGATGCTTTCAGCAGTTAGGGTCATCTCGTGACGGGAACGTTTAGCGGTTGAGGAACCAGGAGGGACCAAGCGAGAAGCGGCGAGTACACTGTCAACCTCTCCGACTCACCCGACACAAGTAGCGTTAGCAACGGTAAAAGGCAAATGCACCATTGATATGATGTAGGCATTAGTACACAGCGCACATGCCCCCATAAAGGGAGCTGTTAGTCATTCTCTTATGATTTCAGAATCACAGGCTTGAAAATAGCACACTAAAATTATAAAGGCGCACTGAAGGAGAGATATTATAACCGCGGCTGTTCAAGGCAAGTGATTTGGGAAAGTGTATGTTATTATTCATCACGCGAATATTTTCGAATCACTGGCATCAAACGTTTAGAGATTAGCTTCCTTGTCGATATCTGGTATAAGACGACGTGAGTGATGAACATTAATTGTGTGATGATGACATAAAATATTCAAGCCGCGCCCCAGGCCTGCAAGTATTCTGACCTCAGGTACAGTAAGCATTGCCAAGCAATTTAAATTAATGAATGAAATAAAACGCTGCATCCATGTACAGGCAACAGGATCGCTGTGTTCTAACTCTCCAAAACATCAGCAGTAGGATACAGCTAATACTTTCTACTAAAAATGTCTATGCCATATATCACGTCTGCATGGGCTTTACGCCTAGGTAGACCTGCGGAGCGGCGTAGAATTTATTAGATATCTCCGGCTGCTTCTGATAATCAATACGCCCAAGTGAATTTACTTCAGATGGAAACAATATTAGTTATACGGTGTTTCAGCAGGGTGTACGTGACTGTACTACCTTTCTGCGATTCGTATTTCATAAGGCTGGAAGCTACTGAAACACCGTGTTACTAATTTATTACCCCGCCCCTTCAGTGCGTCGAGTTTTGTTTTATTATATAACCCCTAAACGGTATTCCAGTGGCGAAAATCTTGATAAAAGTAATCGTTAGAGAAACTGAAAGAAAGTTGTTTCCCCTCGATTAAACTCAATCATTTGGGAGACTTGAATTTAAGAACATTGAGCAATGACGCGACGTTTTTTTTTTATTTAATCTTATTTGTTTTCCAAGGATTGGCGAACAAGTTATGCAACTTACATTAACACCTCTCCGTAGGTGACGTAGGTGTGTGGGGTGACATTCATAGCGGTAACTTCGTGGCCTAGCTCTTCTCGAATACTACGAAGGGATCTTTAGTCTGCACGGAGTGTGTCTCTCTCCGCACAGAGGACAGCCATTTTATGCCCCACCCGGTAGGACGGTACGCTGTGACAGCTTCAACCTCACAATTGATTCTGACAGAGAGTGTTCGGACACCTCGAGAACTTTTCTCGACCGGAAATCGATCCCGGGGCCTCTGGCACGAGAAACCAGCACACTTATCCACTCGGTTACCCCTCAGACGCGTCGTTATTGTTGTGGGATACGGGTTGGCCTTTTAAGTATTTTATTCGCTACAGTGGTGCGTTGTTTATCTTGGAGAATCGGGGACACTATATCCAAACATGTGCAGGCACTTTAATAGGTTTCGGCGGAGAGGCAATTCATATCACGAGAATATTTGTCTCGAAACCACAGCGGGGAAACACCACAACAGAATCCCCTTTCTCAACAGTAATATCATACATTGGGGGTATGTGCACATGTTTTATTTCAAGTGTCCGGAATATTTTCATGAAACAATATTGCTCTCATTTTGTTTGTGAGTCTGAATGATTATTTCAGACGAAAATGTTCGAGGCGATGGGTGGGTAAAAGGGAAATCGGCGAAGTGTACCATTTAATATTTATAAATCCCTGTTTCATGTAGGTGTCACGTGATATTCTCATAGACCCCGTTGAACATCGTACACCGCGTTCGAGTAAAATGTACCGTACTGGATGCGTTGGCTACTGACCAATCAGGAAATTTGCATAATTTAAAAGGGTAATAAGGGGCGTGACATATGTTCATTTCGTTTTTACAAGCAAACATGCGGACAGTTGATAACTCAATAAACAGTGACATGATTAACTAATTTATTGGATCAAAAAGAAATTTGCAGTGAAAGAACATTTTCGGAAAATGTGAAACAATAAAAACACAGCTGATTATGATAGGGAATTCCGTATGATATTATCACTTCTGCATATGCTGAAAAGGAGAAAACAATTTAAAAATTATACTTATCACATGTTCATCATTAAATAGGTCAATATTGAAATGTCTATCGCAACATATCTTATAAACGAATGACGTCAGAATGTAACCTCGACGTCGTAAGATTGTGAGTTGGCTCCAGAAGTAGAATTGAATTAATTTCCTCCTATATTTCATTAAATTTGTTCCTAATACAAATGTCGGACGATATTTGCAAAAAAAACTTTTCTTCAATAGTGTGGTACTGGAGAAGACCTGAGAGTCCATTCGGTGAGAGGTGTCATCCAGAGATACTCCCGAAGAGGAAAAATAGTATTACCTCCCTTTAACCACTGGATTGAGGCAGGCACGCAGAAATAGATTCATTCAACGACAGCCTTTGCTACAAGATAGAAGTAAACTTCTCCAAGTCTGCGAGCTACGCTCATTGTTGAATCACAAAGGTATAATTAATTCTCATTATATCAAATATAATGAATTTATGATGCGATATTGCATCATTTGGCGACGATGATAAAAATTGAATAACGGGGATTTAATGATGTACTGTCATTCAACAATCTCGGAATTTCGTCAATAAACCGAAATATGCAAATAAACTGTTTTTTCCCATAAAATCTTCATTGGAAGGTCTTTAATTGCTCTCTAATGAAGAAATATTAAATTTGTAGGCAATATTCTAACATTTTGTTCCTTTATTTTGCAATATTTTCGGAATTATTTTTTGTTTCAAATCCGATTTTCCCGCCGTTGTTGTTTTCCTGAAACGATAGACAATTCTATAAATCATTGAGTATAAGCATGACACCTTACAATTTCATAAAGTTTCCTTGTCTGATCAAATATTTTGTTGCAAAAATTTTCACAAAAATGTTATTGAAATTTGTTGTTTTTTGCAACTCAACTGAATTATCGGTCATCACATACTTTTGAATTAACATTGGTGGTGGATTTTCAGATTTTTTTAATTTTTTTTTCCTCCACACAATCATTTTGTTTCCAAACAGCACATTTTATTTTTTTTCTCACTTGATCCACCGGTTATTGCAGTCATGGTAAGAATAAATGTCCAAACTGCAACAGCAGAACAATTTAAAAAATTAGACAAAATTGGTGATGCTAAAGCTCACAAATTAATAAGATGTCGAGATGCAAAAGGATTTTTAGACCTCTCTGATTTGCATAAAGAAACTGACATCCCACTTGACACCTGGTCTCATTGGCTTGTAAATGGCCTGATTACTTTAAGAGGGGCTAGTCCTGAATCTTCAGATACTGAAGAAAGAAAAAAACAGGAAATCTTTCAGAAACAGGTTCTAGAAAAATTTGATTTCCTCACCAACACAATAAAAACACTGCAGGATGATAATACAAAATTAAAAGAAAAATTAGATGCTACACAATCAATGAAAAAAGACGTAGATGTCCAAGTTTCGAGCAGCAAAGAGGCGGAAGAAAAAATAGATAAATTTAACAAGAAGTATAAACAATTCTGTGATGAACTTGAAAAAAGATAGAAAAAGTATTGACAGGTCATTAAACATAAAAACTGAGCAAGACTCATTCAGTGACATCTTAAATGTAATTCCTAAAAATCGCAGATATTCGGAGAGACGTTCGGATAGGCGTAACCCAAGACATACCAAACCTAGTGACACTGCAAATTCTTCTGAAGCTGAACTTGCAGAAAGTGATTTAAAATAAAAAAAACAAAAGAAAAAATCAGACAGAAAATCACACCACAGACATAAGTACTTAAATGAAACTGAGACAGATTCTGAAATGGACGACATACCTAAGCATGCTCACAGTACACATAAATCACATTCAAAATTGCACCACAAGAAATATTCAGATTCCAGTTCGGAAACATCTGGCGATAAAAAATCTGAGCATTCACATAAAAGTAGAAGCTTTAGCTCCTCTGAATCTGACCACGAATACACAAATGCACATCATAGATATCGTAGACGAAATCGAAGCAAGAGCCCTCTCCGTCCTAAAATGCCCACATTCTCTGGAAATGGAACACAAAACTGGGAACCGTTCATTTTCCAGTTTGAACGCATTGCAAATAGAAGGGGGTGGGATAAAAAGAAAAAATTAAACAGGCTAATTGACTGTTTGAAAGATACTGCCCTTGAATATGTCAATATTATGGAGCTAGGTTATCATTATAAAACACTAAAAGAAGAACTTAAATTAAGATTTAGCCACAAAGAGGCCCCTGTCTCTGCCAGACGCCAGTTACAATTTGTCCGTCAGAAGGAAACTGAAACATTAGAGGAATTCTCTCAAAGGGTACATTTCCTTACATTTGACGGCTATAAAAAGAGTGACACTGACACAATTCACAAAATTTCTACAGAAGCTTTTTTAAGGGGTTGCCGAGATAAGGAAGCAGCTAAATCGGCAATGGAAAAGGAGCCCAGTACAGTTCATGAAGCATTGAAATTTGTTAAAGCTTCAATTGCTAATCAGCGGTCCCTGTTTGGTTACAGATCTTCTGGTTATGCTTCTGGTTATGCACAGCGTCATGTGTCATTTAATGAACCAGATTATAATGATTACGAAATTGACCAAGTCACTACAAATCCTATTGACTTAGAAAATGAGGTAAAAGAAATGAGAAAATTAATTGGAGAGCTCACTGATGTGGTACTAAAAAATCAGAATAAAAGCCCTGAAAGATTTAAGCCAAACAGTCCCTACAGAGGACAATTTCAAAAACAAAATCAGTATCAAAATGCGCCATACAGCAATTTTGGGAATTCCCGTTTTTCCCCTTACAGCAATTTTGGGAATTCTCGCTCCCCTCCACCAACAGTGAGGTCTCCACAACCATCAGCAAGATCTTCCCCGCCACAAAGATCTTTTGGCTCACCTAGACATTTTGGGCCCAATTCTGAATCTTGGAGAAAACCTTTATCTCCTAAATCTTCAGCTTCCTGGGAAGAAACTCCTCAGGTCAATTCTGGAATAGTCGACAAAAATGAACTTCCTAAATCTGTAAACACAATTGAAGGTGAACCAAAAGATTCGTTAAATGAACAGGGGTTAAGTGTGAAGGCCAACACTTGGCCCAGGTTTCACAGGGCCTTGTAAATTCTTATGATTTCCAGGAAATTGTAGTGAAAAGGGTTGAGGGGTCAACAATAAGTGTAAATATTAAAGTTAACAACCAAGTGACCCCGGCCATTGTTGACACAGCAGCCATGCTAACCCTCATGGATGAAAATTACTTTTTACAATGCTATTCTGACAAAGTGCCTTCCTCATATGTCCGTCTTCGAGGCATTTCACGGCAACCAATTTTGGGAAAAATTTATTCTAATGTGGAGCTGCAAGTGGGATCTAAAATTTTCAAATGGAATGTCTGTGTTGCCCCACTTGCAGACCCTTTCATTCTTGGGTTGGATTTTCTGTCAGACAATAGTTGTATTGTCAATCTGAAAAATAACACCATTGAAGTTGGAGGGGAGGTAATTTCTGCTACTTTGAAGACTAATAATGGTGTTGTTGATTCAGATACAAATAGTTTCACGAGCTGAGGTCACTAAAGGTGTTGTTATACCCCCAAACTCATGTGGATTTGTGTCAGTCAAATTAAAGGAGTCTTTGCCAGATATTTTTGTCATTGAGCCTGTTACCGAACATAAAGGTACACTAGCATCAACTGTACTAGGCAAGGGAGACAAGTCAATCATGCAGGTGATAAACGACACCAATAAATATGTAAGATTTAAAAGAGGTTTGCATATTGGAAATGCTGAGTCAGCCAGTTCAATTATCAGCCCTTCTGAGGATGATGTCAAGTCAGTCTTTCTTGTAGATTCTGTCAGCAATGGGTCGCAAAGCTGTAATTTTGATATTGTTCTTGAAAAACTGAAATTGGAGATTCCTGATCATTTAAAAGAGTTGTTTGATAGGAGTGTACAAAATTTGTCTAAAAAACAATCTGCGCAAGTTGGGCAGCTTCTCATCAATTTCAGTGATATTTTTGCGAAACATGATTTGGATTTGGGTTGTTTTTCGGCTGTGACCCATGAGATAAATACAGGAAATGATCCACCTGTGAAGCAAAAACTTTGTAGAACTCCAATTTCATTTCAAGAGCAAGAAAAGCAACATTTGCAAAAGATGTTAGACTCAGGCGTAATTCGTCCCTCATCTTCTGATTGGGCTTCGGCCCCAGTTTTAGTTCGTAAAAAGGATGGATCAGTTAGGTGATGTATCGACTATAGGGCCCTGAATGAAAATACAGTTAAAGATTGCTTTCCTCTCCCGAACATTGAAGACTGTCTTGATACACTTTATGGCACTCAATTCTTTTCGACTCTTGATATGGCCTCGGGTTATTACCAGTTACCACTTAATCCATCAGACATGAAAAAGACTGCCTTCATAACTCGAGATGGGTTGTTCGAAAACACCAGGATGGGCTTTGGATTATGCAATGCGCCGGCAACGTTTCAGCGGGCTATGGAGCTTGTTTTACGTGGTTTAACTTGGCAGGAAGTACTTGTGTATTTGGATGATATAATCGTCCTTGGCAAAAACTTTGAAAGTGCATTTACAAACTTGGAAACAGTGTTCTCAAGGTTTCGAAAGGCAAACTTGAAATTCAAGCCCAAAAAGTGCGAGTTGTTTAAAAAGGAAGTTGAGTTTCTGGGTAAAAAGGTTAGTAAAGATGGAGTCTCGGTCTCGCCAAGCAAAATTGAAGCAGTGTTGAATTGGCCGGTTCCCAAAACTCATCAACAATTACAATCATTTTTGGGTTTCATTAATTATCATCGTGATCATGTACCAGGTTTTGCTAAACTCACTGCACAGTTGTTTGAATTATCATGCTCGAAGGGAGAATTCTTATGGAGCCCTCACCATCAAGTAGCTTTTGATAAATTAAAAACAATTTTGATTTCACCACCAGTATTGGCATATCCTTCTCCCAATGGACTTTTCATTCTAGACACTGATGCTTCTGACAATGTTATAGGTGCAGAACTTTCTCAAATTCAAGGCTCTGGGCAAAAAGTAATTTGTTACGCCAGTCATATCCTACTTAAACCACAGAGAAAGTATTGTACAACTAGGAAGGAGCTGTTGGCAGTAGTGAAATTCTGCCGTCACATTCGGCACTATCTTCTTGGCAGACATTTTGTCTTGAGAACTGATCATGGTAGTTTGGTTTGGCTCATGAGATTCAAACATATTGAAGGACAGTTGGCTCATTGGCTTGAGGAGCTCTCGCAGTTTGACATGACAATTGTACATCGGGATGGTAAAAAACACTTAAACGCCGATTCGCTGTCTCGTGTACCCTTGTCCGGTCAATCTTGTGATTGTTATTCAGCTGGATCTACCGTGGAATCATTACCTTGTAAAGGGTGTCACTATTGTCAAAGAGCTCATTCCCACTGGTCTCGGTTCAATGAAGATGTTGACGATGTTATTCCTTTAGCTATTCGTCTTGTATCTGTTCCAGAAGTTGATTCTGAGAATGATAACTGTTCAGAAGCCAAGGTTCAAAGTACTGTTTCATTTTCAAATGACTTTTGGTTTGATGCCTATACCCCTGCCCAAATCAGGGAATTCCAACTGGCAGATCCTAATATTAAAAATGTTCTGTTATGGAAAGAAGGTTGTATCATTCCCAGTAAAGCAGAATTGTTTCTTCAGAGTCCTGGAATTAAGGCTTTGTGGTTATGCAAAGATCAGCTTCAATTGGAAAAAGGCGTTTTATTCTATTTCTGGGAAAAGCCTTCTGAGAGTTATTCAGCTTTGGTGACCCCCATGCAATTGAAAGAGGAAGTAATGGGGTTGTGTCATGATCTGAAATCCTCTGGTCACCTGGGACAGGATAAGACTCTTTCCAGGTTGAAGAAATCATTTTTCTGGCATAACATGGCATCTGATTGTATCAACTATGTAAGGTCATGTGCAGTTTGCAACCGCAATAAGAAGACGACAATTTCTGCAAGAGCTTCATTGAAATCCTTTCATGTAGGTTTTCCACTTGAGCGTGTCCATCTTGATATTTTAGGACCTTTTCATGTCAGTGCAAGTGGGAATAAGTATATTTTGCTTATGGTCGATCAGTTCTCAAAATGGGTCGAGATTGCTGCTCTGCCCGATCAACAAGCAGTTAATGTTGCACAGAAGTTTCTGGTGCATTTTATTGTCACATTTGGTTGCCCCCTGGAAATCTTCACCGATCAGGGTTCTAATTTTCAAAGTAATTTATTTTCTGCCCTTTGTGACCTCTTACAAATTGCAAAAAACGCACCACACCTTACCATCCATCATCAAATGGACAGGTTGAACGATATAACCGTACCCTTTTACAAATGGTAAGGTGCTACATAGAAAACAAAAATTTAGAATGGGACAGAGATTTGCCTTTACTAGCCATGGCATTACATTCTGCTGTTAACCGAACCACAGGTCACACACCCAATAAGCTGATGTTTGGCAGAGAATTAATACAACCTGTAGACTTGGTGTTGGGAACCAACCAACTCTTGAAAATGACACCAGAAAAATGGATATCTCATTTGCAAGAACCAATTGCTATAGCCCATAATCTTGCTAGGGAAAATATCAGCAAATCCCAATTACGACAGAAAAGAGATTATGATCTCAGATTGCAAGAACGGGTATATGAACCAGGAGACGTGGTGTACAAGCTTGATTCATCGACAAAAATTGGTCAAACTTAAAAACTGCGCCCACCATGGACAGGACCTTATTTGGTAATGGACTGCAAGCCTCCATTATACAGAGTACAGAATCGAAAAGGCACGTCCCTGCTTCACCACGATCGATTGAAAATGTGTCATGACAAAGAGTTCCCTCTTTGGATGAGAAGACTAAGACATGCCTATTTCTCTTGCCCACAGACTGGAAACCTGGACAAATCCTTGGCAGACATCCAATCTCAACTCCCTTCTGATTCTGATTTAGGGGCGGCAACAGATGCTGGCTCTGATGAAGTGTCAGATTTGGGAGACCCTGAGAATGAGGATGCTGTGAGTGCTGGAGTAGATTCAGGGGCGGCACCTGCTGCTGGCTCTGATCATAACACCAGCCATGTAAACAGCGACAGTACCTGTGGCGCATCTATAAAAAAAACTGAACACACCTGGTAATTCGGACTCGACTGCTGACACTAGTCCCGATTTATTCGACTTTCTGGATCATACAGATCTTCCCACATTATTTCAGGAGGATAGCTTCACATCAACTGGTAGGAGGATTCGCCAACCACAAAGATTTAAAGACTATGACTTGCATTAACCATCAGCATGAATGGCAGCTTGCATTTTCTTTCACAGCACAAACTAACAGTTCAAGATCATGAAATAAATTATTGCTCAGGCCACTCAAATATTATTCGTTTTAGATGGAATTTGATACTCTCGATGAGAAGTACTTCATTCCTGATTACGAGGAAGATTGTCAGCAAAATCAAAGTACATCAACAGTTTCTGAAGAAATTACTGAATCAAGAAATGTTTTGATAAACCTTGACAATATTCCATCTGCCTCTACTTCCAAGAAGAGAAAAAGAAAAGCTTGTCCACTGTGTGATGGAACTGCAACTCATCTGAAGCGGCATGTTGTGAGAAGCCATCTACCCAAGTTCATTAGCTCGGAAACAGCTTGCTGGCACATGAAGCCTCTCGAAAGTAGAGGTAAACAAAATGTCAAAACTCCTAACATTGAAACATGGTGTTTATTAGTAAATGGAATGTTCCATTTTCCCCGTCACATGCTGGGGTTATTTACTATCTTGGATCTTTTCCAGTATGTGATATGTGATTGTTAGTCAATTATTTCCCCCTGCTGATAAATCAGCCTTGGAATTTAGTTCTGAGGAACGACCTTTCATGTCCTATTATGAAGAACACCATGGTTGTCTTAGAGTTATAGAGGAGAGTACATTCACACTGTCACCCCCAAACCACATTAGTTGTTTACTCCACTGGAGAATTCTGTGTAATTTATTAAGTCAGTTGAAAATCAAATATCCCCATATTTTAAGTGACTTCAGAAAATTATATTCTCCAATGACCGTATCAGGAATACCAGTACTCTCCGCTTCTGAGGTTCCAACTTTCGCCTGCAACTTTATTGACCCCCATTTTCATCCAGATCAACTTCTGAAATATTCCACATTTGATAATATGGACCTGTTGGAATCTGTTGTAAATCAGACTGAATATCGGTTGTTGCATGGAATATGTAATTTTGTTTATCCTGAATCATGGAAGTTGCACAAAAACATTCTGGGGAATGCTAGGTTCCATGCGACATTTGGGATTCACCCTCATTTACTGACCCCACATTTTGTATTGAAATATGCTAAAAAGTTGGAACATCAGATTCAATCAACCTCTTGTGTGGCCCTAGGTGAGATAGGTATGGATTTCACTACCAAATGTAAGTGTAAACCACAGTGCATGAATAGAAACCAATGTAAACTTAACAAAATAAAGGCTCAGAAAGATTTTCTGAAATTAGTCCTTCCAATGGTAGATAGATTTCAAAAAGTTCTAATCTTGCACTGTCGGGATTACAAAACAGGCGAAGCTGCCGAAACCATTTTACAGCTTTTGATTGAGCTAAATTTAACACACCTGCCTATTCACCGCCATTGTTTTATTGGCACTATAGATGAAATTAAGAATTGGCAGGCTATTTTACCCAATGTATACTTTGGATTCACATCAAAATCTGTTGCTGACCCAGAAACTTGTAAGGCTCTAACTCACATAAAGTATACCAAGATATTGCTTGAATCAGACTCTCCATACCTGTCCACCATTCCACATTCAAAATCAAGTTCTCCATGGGAGATTTTGAGGTCTGTGGAAAAAATTGCAACACTAAAAGGTTTGCCTATTCCGTGCTTGCTGGAAGCAATCAGTCAAAATGCCAGCAAGTTATACCACCTGTAAAATAAAACAAACATGTAGAAATCTTATTGTAAAAATGTGAATATTTGTATTGTAAAAAGATATCTGAATACATCAGTTGCGAAATTGTCTCATGTAGGGAGGTTTCTAATTGCTACCTTACAATGAGTTCGCATCTGATTGTGTTTAGGCTTAAAAAAAAAATATATTGTACATAATGCCATATGTGAATAGACCAAACTTCGTTTTTGGTTTGCTCGCAGGGAGGGGGTGTTGCATTCTACATCCTTGCTCAATATTCATGAATGTAGGGAGGTCCTTCAAATTGCTTCCTTACAAAGAATACATTTAATGAGCAAAGAAATATCTTGTGCCATATTCACGTCTGTTGCACCTGCCCTCTTCCATAATTAAAGATTTACTTTCAACAACTTCTATTTATCTTCAAGTTAGCATAGATGCTAAGTATGCAAGGGAGGAGTGTGGAACTGGAGAAGATCTGAGAGTCCATTCGGTGAGAGGTGTCATCCGGAGATACTCCCGAAGAGGAAAAATAGTATTACCTCCCTTTAACCACTGGATTGAGGCAGGCACGCAGAAATAGATTCATTCAACGACAGCCTTTGCTACAAGATAGAAGTAAACTTCTCCAAGTCTGCGAGCTACGCTCATTGTTGAATCACAAAGGTATAATTAATTCTCATTATATCAAATATAATGATTTATGACCCTTATTGCATCAATAGCTTTCATTTCTTGTTTCAAAAACATAAACTATGTTTTAGAGGGAGAAATTGAAAACGTAAGAAATTTATTTGACGATGTTTGTTAACAGTGCTGACCGGGTTTAGCTGCTACATTAGGTACATAAATACATTTCAAATTCGTCACGACTTGATATGAAATTTTCGAATCTAGTTCATTAAAATAGATCTGAACCTCGGTAAACCTGGAGTCAGATTAACCCTTTAAACAACGAATCGGCCAGATACACCCGCGATATATGCAAATTCAGCAGCTGAACAATATTAATTTTCAAAAATTTCAACAGAACCAATGAGGGGTCACATAATATGGTTTTGTTGACATTTTTGGAAAAACTTTAAACAATGATATTTAAAACTATAAATTTTGATATCGTCTGCGTTGGGTAAAGGGTTAAATAACAACTCATTAGACGTCTCCTATTTCTGTGTTGCATCACATTAACTTTATCCATTATGGTAGTCATTATTATAGTCTCTCGGAGAAAATGCAGGTACATGTGGCAGTGGGATACTCTAACAGAGCAATGGATATACTGTAATAGAGCAATGGGATACTCCAATAGAGCAGTGATATACTCGAAAAGAGTCCCCCCCCCCCCTCCAAACAGTAGGTTGTGCGGACATTTTATTGCAAGTAGTTTTGTCATTTTTGCTTCAACCACCTCGAGCTCCGCCAGAAAATTCACAATTTGGTTCGGAGTGGGGTCCTAAGCTTTTGTAGACCCCCCCCCCCCCGCATCAAAGTACCAATATATGCTGAAGAACTAAAAAAACAAACAAGTATAGTTATAGGTGTTTTCAGTAACTCAACTCTCAATAAGAACATTTGAAAATACATCTTCAATCATTATTATTTATCTATTCATTTATCACTCCCTAACGCCACATCAACATGTATGGCCATATCGTGGCGATAAAATGATATATGCAACACAATTAATTGCTCAGAGAAAGTAAAACAATTGTTTAAAATCTGAATATATTCACACTGTAATAGGATAAAAGTAAGAACAGTAACAGCAATAAGTAATAATACAAGCAGAGTAATAAATATTATGTAAATCAACCTATGGTATAAAGATGAAGGCAAACATTTGTTAAAAAAGTAGAAACAATTCCCATGCGAGCTAATATGATAAAATAGATCTCTGAGAAACCCTACATTGAGATACGACCGCTTGGCATGATTAAAATATGTATAATGTAACATAACTGTACCACTGTCAACAAATGGTGGTAAAGAACAAATCCTGGTCCTTTTCTCCTCTCCAACGAAAAGGAATGTGTAAGCCGTCTGTGATAAATATGCGATCATGTCACAATTACTTGATTTTTTATGCAAATGTTACAAGATGTAGAGTTATCATTAATATTTGGACGGAAGCGACGAAGCTTGTTATTTGTCGCCCGCCCGATTTCGACTGCCACGTAGATCTAATTAATGTACTGACTGATTTGTGGCTTTAAATCACTGAAAGAAATCTTAAAATCATTGAAAGGCTTGTTTAAAACCCATTTTGTTTTACGTTTTGCCTTGGTGTTACCAAAGATAAAACATGCCTAGGTAACCAGTAACACACGGTTCAGACATTAGCATATTCAGCGTCTGACGAAGTTCTAAAATCAGATCAATCTCCAACCTGGGGGTTGAGTAGTAAAGCAAGTGAAGCGGAAAAAGAATCAGACAAATCATGGACTCTCTTTTCCTTTTATTATTAATTTGTTCGAGGACAAATTATAAAGCTTTTATTTGACATTCTGGTTGAGGTGATCTGGTCAGTAATAACAACCTGATGATACTTTATTACTATCTTTGGATCCTCCATTTGTATTGATCTTTTTATATGCCCTAAATATAGACGTTATTTTGTCATTTTTTTGCTTGAATTTCAAAGAGTTTGTTTCAGAGATATGGAAAAATAAGATCCAAATAACGTTATATTTTCTCTGATTTCAAGGAGGAATTTGTGGTTCACAGTTCACAGTTTGATTTCCGACCTGTTTCTGTGTGGCAAACCCCATCTGAGGTTTAATCTAATTCCCAAGTGGAGAATTATGTGTCTGATTTCTGGTACAAAAGTCAACATTTCAAGAATTCCATACACAGTAATAAACTGGGTTTTATGGGATTTCACGCTGTTACGAGACTTATTGTAAAGGAAGTGTATTTCTTCGATTATCAAGAAAGGCACTCCTGCTTCAACGAAAATAAAGCTATTGGCGATTACCTAAAGACGCCCAAGCTAATTCTAATAGCCCTATTATGGATTGCATCAAGTGGCTTCAGGCATGATTTTCTTGCAGAACCTTAAACAGCAGAACCTTAATGTACCAGTAAGAGGTTTGTAATTACTTGGACCACAATGGCTTTAATCAGGTCTCTGTAAAGGAATTATTGTTCCTTTTCGCCAAGAAGGTGGAAACTGGCTTGTAACCCATATCTTACTGAAGTTGATACTTAAAAGGCAAGTGTGCGATGTAGTAGATGTATTAGAATTTGATGTGTCCAGATCCCTTATCGTGATCGTTAACCCTTTTACTGCCACGCCCACTTTATCCATACACGGAGGACCTCAATATAATGAGAAGAAGCTTAATAAAATGTATGACATACATACTTGACACTCTATCATCTGATTAATTGTTGGAAAGGGCTCTCTGACCCCGTTCCAACAATTAACCAGATAATAGGTTTGATCTGCGCATACGAGAACGTACAGATAATCATCATACAATAGGTGACAAAAACATAGCTTATGACCCCTCTTTGGAACGAGCTCGTCGAGCTCGTTCCAATGAGGGGCCATAACCTATGTTTTTGAGACAAAAAATGAAAACTATTAGTTATTCAAGAATCTTTCTACAAATGTCGTCTTCTTTTTGTGTTAGGTAAAGGGTTAATAAAATCATTAGTCTCCGTGCTTTTGAAATTCAATATTTTTTTTTTATAATGTTTGATTTATCGACATTACTATTAAAAATACAACAGTATATCAGCACAAACACGGTTGTTAAATTGTAATAATGCATGACGAAACTAGCTCACCATTATCAAAACAACCTCCTACGATTGAGTTAGTGTGTGTGCATTAATTCCCAAGAGGTATATGTAATATGATAATACGCAAGGCATAAGAAGGAACCCCAAAGTATCCAACATATTGAAATATTTCATTCGCAACCATTACTCCAAAAACATTTTATGTAATTGAATTCTTGCAATTGTTTAATTTAAGCCAAACATGAATACGTATCACAAAACTAAATATTTTCCCATAGACGACCATTATAACGTTCAGGCGAAAAAAATATGGTCGCATCATTTTAAAGTTGGCATTCAAATATCTTTTTTTAAGTATAGCCCTTCAGACAACCTTTTTCTGATTCTTAAACGGGGTTGGGGGGGGGGGCATGCAACAAATAAGAGAGAAAACTTAACAGAAAGGGAAGTGCTGCTCACATGTATATATTTCTCAGAAAATTCCCAACCAAAACACACCAAAAGTCAAGTGGCTTAGATGAGCGGAATGAGACAAGAGTAGGTGTAAGTGGGGGCTCCTAACTCATTTTTTTTCACTTGTACATGTACATGTACACGTACACGTACACGTACATGTATCACTAGAGTTCAGTGTTAAAATGTACACGAAATGTACAAAAACACGGTTTTGTACATCTGAGTTAGAATCCCCAGATCGCCGTCATCGTGAGTTAGACGTTCCAATCAGCCCTTGGCGAACGAGTGGGGATTCTAACTCAGTCCGCGCAGAAGAAAATCTACGAAAATCGACCTAAAAATTTTCTCAACGTTCACCATCGTGAGTTAGACGAAAATCTAATCAATCATAGGCGAACGCGGTGCGGTGCGGTGGGGATTCTAACTCAGCATCAAAATGTCGAAAAAATCAGAATCGACGAAAGTTTTCCCAACGTTCATCGTCGCGTTCTAAAGCGTGGTGGGTGCGATCCAGTCGCCGACGGACGATTGGGGATTCTAACTCAGCAGAAATTGGAGTTTGGAAATTCTCGATCGTTCGCCGTCGTGAGTTAGATAGTTCGAGAGATCGTTGGCGAACGCAGCGGTTTTTCCAGGATATAGAAATGCGAAAGATTAAGAAAAAAAATTAGAATCGAGAAAAATTTTCTCTTCACGTTTGTAATCGTGGTCTAGACGGCAGTGCGATCGATCGTGGATGAGAAAACGGTGAAGATTTTCTAGTAGAGGGAACAGATGAAAAATAAAAATCGTTATGAGTTTTGAGGTAAATTGTAACAAATCAGTTTTGTCGAGTTTTCTTTCATCTCCACTTAGTTGTTTTAACGATGCAGATGTAAAATGAACGGTTTTTCATTCAATAAATCAATGGTGAAAATCATGGAGATTTTAAAGATAATTGTAAACAAATCAGTTTTGTCAAGTTTCTTTTCATTTCCACTTAAAATTGTTTTAACGATGTAAATTGAGTTTCAATTAATAGGTGAAAATAGTGAAGTGTGTCTCGTCTGTTTTTCAAAAGCGTTTTGCTAATGTTTCTCGAACCAGAGCGAGAGATAGAACATTTTTTTCCTTTTTGCAAAGTGTACTCTTTTGTGTAAATCTACCTGTTTTCTCTTTGTGGGTTTTTGCTTTGAATAAACTATTTTACTATTAAAGGTTTGAGAATACGTTAATCAGATATTGTGTCGATAACGCAAACATGATTCTGGTTTTTTTTGACGATATTAAGTTTGTTTAAACAGAAAAACTGTTCTAAGAATGAAAGTGAAGCAGTTCAAATGATTAACTCCAACTTGTTCTGATTTAATGCACTTTGAAAACGTTGTATTTATCAATGTTTATTTGAAATTAACTTTTGAGTTTTTCTCATTGTGAGAATAACCACTGATGTGATTTTAACACGTTTGAAGCGACGCATTATCGATGTTTTTATTTTGAGATTAACTTCAAGTTTGTTTTCAGTGTGGGAAAAATAACTGTCTATGTGATTTAACGCGTTTTGAAGCGTTGTATTATCGATGTTCATTTGAGATTTAACTTTTTGAGTTTTTCTCATTGTGGGAATAACCGCTGATGTGATTTAACACGTTTGAAGCGACGCATTATCGATGGTTTTTATTTTGAGATTAACTTCCAGTTTGTTTTCAGTGTGGGGAAAATAACTGTCTATGCGATTTAACGCATTTTGAAAGCTCTGTATTATCGATGTTTTATTTGAGATTAACTCTTAAGTTTCTCATTGTGGGAAAATAATCGTTGATGTGATTTAACGCGTTTGAAGTGGTGTGTTATCGACGTTTCATTTGTAATGTCTTTTTCTTTTTCTTTCCAACTGGTTTTATTTAAATATATTAAAGACATAATATTTTATTTATTTAAAAACATAAAATAATCACATTAATTTTTGAGAATAATAAAATAATCGACGTTATCATACTCTAAAAAGAAATATTAATAATCGAGAGAACAAAAATGTTTTTATACATCAAAGATTCCAAGCAAAGGGACGAACTCCTCGACGAAAATGAACGAGTCAAGAAAAGCATTCGATCCGCCGACAGAAGCAGACGATTGGGAGAGATGGAATTAAGATGAGAGACCACCACACTATTCAAACCCGTGACGGAGGTTCAGGAACGAAGCAAGAAGGAGATCGTCGAGGAACTGGGACCCATAAAAAAGAGTTCTTTGAGAACGGGTTCGTTGCCTGGTAGTTTTACAAGGCAGTTTTCCTTTCAAGGATCTTCACCGGATTACGTTCCCATGAGAATCTAAACCCACGTGAGCGAGAGCGATGATACAGCTTCGACTACTACCACTACTAGCGTCGCATCGTCCGACGATAAGAGAGATCTGTTGTATGGAATTCGCGAGGATTCGAGCGGTAGGAAATTCGTGGGCGACACTGAAGTGTAAATGGATGATGAGGATTTAATCGTCGGTTTGAATAATTATGAAATAAGTGATGGACTGCGCCAATTGCTCCTTTACGACAAGCCTAGAGATTACACGGATCAGGATTTCGACAATTATGATGACATTCTGGTTCAGACCCATGTCATGAAGAGGAATAACGATGGCAGAGAGATGAGACCCAAGGCTAACAGAGGTTACAGGTGGACAAAGGTGGTGAGTCCCATATGGGATATGAATAAGAAATTCGTGGAATCGGTGACGGGAAAGGGAGTGACGACCACTTTTCTTCCACGCGATTCCGATGCTCTGTTTCGAGAGATTGAAATTGTTGATGGCTAGTCGGCGCGCTGGTAATACTAGAGTGAATAATCAGATAGTGAGTATATGCGACGAATTGTTGAGGCAGAAGGTCTTGGATAGACGAGATTATAAAAGGTTGATGAACGAATTGAAGGATTGATATATAGTAAGTAGAGACAAAAACAAAATAGATAAATAAAAAAGTAAATCTACACTAAAAATAATAAAGTATTTAAACAAAAAAACGATTTACGAGCGAAAAAACAAAAATATATATAAAATAAAATATGTTGGTGATAAAGAACAGGGGATACGTCAGAACTTATGTTCAAGGCAGTTCTGGTATCATTGATTCTATAATGCGAGCGTTCAAATTAAAAATAATAATAAATCATCAATAATTTAGTTTTAAAAATAATAAAAATAAAAATAAAAATAATGTTCGAACAAGGAGAATTGTTAGAACGGATACCCGAGAATACGGCTGCAAAACAGTCCATTCAAATCATGGTGAGTGGCGATTCAACTCGATTCACAATGAAATTCGAACCTTCCATCGAATTGAATAGGGAGAAAAGATACAAGATGGCGTTGGTGAATCTGGAGACTTATTATTCCTTTCCCAACATCACCAAAAAGTATAACTCGTTCAAGTATTCCGACGGAGTGGATTGGTTGGAGATTCGAATTCCCAAAGGAAGTTACGACATAGATGATTTGAACAGATGCAAATGAAGACGGATGGAAAGGGAAGCAACAAGATCAGACTCGCTCCCAACCCTAATACCCTACAGATGATGTTGGATTTGGAAGATAATTTTCGAGTGGATTTCAACATGGACGATTCGATTGGCAAGATGTTGGGATTCAATTGAAAGATGTATCGAGGCCACACGGCGTCCGAAAATACGGTCGTCATTCTCGCCGTCAATGGTATTCTGGTGAATAAAGATGTGATTGCGGGAAGCTATGTGAATGGTAGCACGCAACTGACGATCTATTTCTTCTTTCCAAACGTGTTATAAGATCGTGGAACGACCTCGAAATTTAGTTTATCTACCCGTGATTTTAGACACGTTGTATAGTCTCAAAACCATGTTGACGGATCAAAATGGTGAGCTGTTAGATATTCGTGGAGAGAGGTTGATGATACGATTTCACATAAGAGAAAAAAAAATATTGCATATATATATAAATAAGAAAATAAAAGAAACGCAATATTAATTTACTAAAATTATTTAATATATATAATTATCAATAAACAAAAGAAACAACTGAACAAAATATATTTAAAAGAAAAGAAATATGACTCCATACGTGGTTAAAAACGTGAACATATCCGAAGGACCGAGGAAGAAACTTCGGAGAGCGTTATCACGAGGCGAGACGGTGAGATTCAAATTCACTCACTGGCGAGTGGCGGTCGCGATCCGATCGCCAGGACCAGAACTCAAGTCAAAAGAATGGAGAAAGTGACTCGTGATGGAAGAGGGTTGATGGTGAGATTAAGTTCCGCTCAATTGGGATACAATTTGAAAATGAAAGGCTGTTTCCTACTGCTATTGGCAGGACTTGCTGGAAAAACATTGGCAAGACTCACGAAGACCCTGTTGTCGGCTCTCGGCGTGGGAGCTGCCTCGGGACTCGCGAGTTCGGGAGTTCAGAAATTAATGGGTGGCTGCGGACTGTTTTTGAAGAAGGGAAGAGTCGTGCATCACGTCGTCGACATAGACGATGGTAAAGGACTGTATCTAGAACCCATGAGAGGTGGGTAAGGGTTTGCTGTTTGGTAAGAATTCGCCGTTTGAGGATATACCACTTTTGAGTATGTTATTATAAAGTAAAAAAAAAATTATATTATTATATAAAGTATAAAAATAAAAATTATATAAAGTATAAAAAAAAAGGATTATGAATGATAATGATGGATATTTCTGGAAAGAACTGGAAAAAGAATTGAAAAAAAATAGAGGAAGAAGAATGAGTTGTTTTCCACCACCACCACCACCGTCACCACCACCACCACCAGAACCATCACCTTTTGAAGAGAATAATGATGTGAGTGTTGCCAAGAGATGCACATGTCTTCTCCTTTTTCGCATATGTGTTGAATGTTTATCTTTACTTTTGCGAGTTTTTTTTACTTCGGTCAATGTGCTCTCACAACCCGATTTGTCTACGAGTTCGAGAGAGATTTTTGGATATATGTAACTTCCATATGGTAACAACAAATCACTCTTATCGAATTCTTTGTCCTCGGTGATGATGATATTCTATAGATTGCATTCGTATTCGTAAAACAAATCGAGCGTGGCTTCGTCCAATTTGAAAGGCATGCTATATTTGTGATATTTGTGCTGTAAGCCCTTCGTCTCGAACTTATTCAATTCGATAGCATCGTGTCGTTGTAATCTATAAATTTTACAACCGAGTTTCTTACATGTTTCAACTCATTTCAATTTCAATTTGCATCTTTTAGGTGTTGTTGTCATGATTGATTATAATTTTGTGTTTTTTTGTTAAATAATAATTTTTGTAAAAAGTTTTTTCTCTCTATATAAATATACAGAAAGTTTTTTAAATTTAATTTTCTTTAATGTGAATTTTTTTTTGTAAAAGTGTTTTCTCTCTCTATATATATATACAAAAAGTTTAAATTTTTAATTTGCTTTATTTTTTTGTTGTATTAATTCAATTTTTTTTCCATGTTAAGGAAAATAAAAATCGATCAATCTCAACAAAAAAAAATAAAAATATTTTTGAGGTGAATTAAAAACATATATATAAAGACTATTTTAAAACTTTTTACAAAAAATTATTATTTAACAAAAAAATTCAAAATATATTCTTACAAATAAAGCAAACAAATAAAAAAAATGGGAAATTTAGATAAGTATACCATACCCTGGTTAAACGAGATTTGTAAAGAATTAAAAATTCCAAATTTCAGAAATCATAGAACCAAATCAAAAAAAAATAAAGCCATACTGGAGAATCATTCATGAGGTGATGGAAAGAAAATTGAAAGATCGAAAGTAAACAAATTTAAACAGACTCGAATTGCAAAAAATAAGCTGATGGCAGTAACACCTGATGATAGAAAATGAAACGCGGTAGTAGTGCAGCATAATGAAAAACGTAGAGAGATCATACGTGAGGAATTACACAAGGAGTTACTTAGTTTGCTCGATGAAAAAGGAAACAAAATGCTGATAGCAATGACGTAAAAAAAAACGTTCCAGTTGCAAAAAATGAAAAGAAAAAGGTGACAAAGGGAATTAAAATGCCCACGTCCAAAAAAACGTTCCGGTTGCGAAAAATAAGAAGACGACCAAACGAAAAGCCATCAAAGAACTGTAAGTTTAAAAAAAAAAAAATAATAAAAAAACGAAAACGAGTGATGCAGTCCAGAATCGAGACGAACGACATATATTGAACAAAATTCAATGAGCAATCAACAAAGGAAAAGGAGAAGAATATGTAGGATGAATCGTCATGAAAGCATTCCAATTGAATCCTGTAGAATGGGAGAGTGTGATCAAAGGCGTTTTTAAAACTTTCGACATGGTTCCCTCGTTCAAGAAAGTCGATCCAAAATTGTTCATGAAATGGGTGAAGAAAAAAGTACTGGATTTGTTTTGCAAACACAAGGACGTGGGACTAAAAATTGCGATGATACTCCATTGCATGATGAATAAAATCGACATGAACTCCAGCAATAGCATCATGAGAGAAGCATATTTCAGATCTGGCGTCCACACCATATTTCGAGCTTCTGATTTATCTGACATTTTTGAAATGATGAAAGACAAGATGTTGATGTCTCTCGCGAATTATCAACATAGAGGTAGCAATTGGACATTCAAAGAGGTGTTGAATCTCGAAATTCACGTGACCAAAAATGATCTGTTGAAAGCATCTTCCTACGTAGAATTACCGTATGTCATAGCTAAAAAAAAAGCTGTGGTCAACGTGAGAAATAAAGATGATCTGGGTTTTAAATGGCCAGTCACCTCTGCTTTATACGTGGTCAAAATCAACCCTGAGAGAGTTTCTCATTACGAGGAGACTTGTAAAAAATCTTGATTGGACCGGAGTGACTTTTCCAACACCGTTAAAAGACATTGAACGTTTCGAAGCTCTAAATCCCGCCATAGCGGTGAACGTCTTGGGATACGACAAAGAAAAACAAATGATCTATCCTCTCAAACAGACTTCGTATCTCGGAAGAGAAAAGACGATTATTTTGTTATTAATTTCGAATGGTGACAATCGTCATTATTGTTGGGTTAAAAATCTGAGTTTATTACTGTCGAGACAAAATAGTAAACATAAAGAAAAGATATTTTTTATGTTGTAACTGCATGAACGCATTTTGCAGCGAAAAATCATTAGCAAAACATCAGGAATATTGCACCGAAAATCAAGGTGTCGCCGTCGAAATGCCCAAACCCACCACCATCGTGAACTTTCGCAATTAAAATAGAAGGTTAAAAGTATCATTCATCGTGTATGCTGATTTTGAATGCTTCACCGTGAAAATAAATTCTTGCCAACCCAATGCTCTTCGAAGTTATGCCGAAAGATATCAAAAACACATGCCTTCAGGCTATTACATTTACGTGAAATGCGCTTTCGACTCGCAACACGACATGGGTCCCTTCACCTACACGAAATGGTGTGAAGACGACGACGTGGCTCAGATTCGTGGAAGAGTTAGAATCGAAAATTCAAATTTTTTTCAACAAATTCAAAACTCCGGCGAAAATGATCATCACGCGAGAGCAGCAGGACAAAAATAACAGAGCCACCAAATGTCACATATGCAGACAATCGTTCGACGAGAATGCACAGGAAAATAAGAAGGTTAGAGACCACGATCATTACACGGGTCTGTATCATGGTCCGGCCCACAGCAAGTGTAATTTAAGTTATCGAGACGCCACTTTCTATCTGGTGATATTTCACAATCCCTTGGGTTACGACGGTCATCTGTTCGTGAAAAATCTCGGCACCTCCCACTAAGAATCAAACAGCATCACGAACAGTGAAGAAAAATACATTTCTTTCATGAAATGGAAGGTCGTGGAGAAGAAAAGAGTAATCGACAGAGAGACATTGGAAGAAGAAACAAAATCCATTCATAGAGCCATACGTTTCATCGACAGTTTTAAATTCATGTCGACCAGTCTGGAAAAATTAGTCGATAACATGAGCGAGGATAAATTTAAAATCACGAGCGAACACTTCAGAGAACGAGTAGACGTCATGTTGAGGAAAGGAGTCTATCCTTATGATTACATGAACGATTTAAAGAGATTCGACGACACCATGCTACCTTCAAAAGAAGATTTTTATTTGAAATTATACGAATCCAACATTTCCAACAAGGATTATGAACACGCCGAAAACGTGTGGAAATCGTTCGATATGAAAACCATGAGAGATTATCATGATCTCTATCTGAAGACCGACGTTCTACTCCTTGCAGACGTGTTCCAAAATTTTCGAGACGTCTGTCATCGAAATTACGATCTGGATCCGGCTTGGTATTTCACCGCACCCAGCCTGGAGTGGGACGCTCTGTTGAAGACCACCGAAGTCCAATTGGAATTATTATCTGATGTGGACATGTTGCTCATGTTTGAAAAGGCCATGAGAGGTGGCGTCTCAATGATCTCCCACAGATATTCTGAAGCCAACAATCACTACATAAAAGAAGGTTTCGATTCGGAACGACCGAATAAATACATACAGTATTGGGACGCTAATAATCTGTATGGTTGGGCCATGGGTCATCCTTTACCGATTGGAAATTTCAAATTGGTGACGGAGCCGGACGAGATGCAAAAATGGAGTGACTATCCTTGCATTTTAGAAGTCGATTTGAACTATCTGGAAGAGTTGCACGACCTGCACAACAATTATCTGCTGGCTCCTGAATGAATGGAACCGGTCGAAGGAGATGACGAAAAACTCATTCCCAATTTATTTAACAAACGTAAGTATGTCGTCTTCAGCGGGAATTTGAAACAATACGTCGATCACGGGATGAAATTACGCGACATACATTGCGTCATTCGATTCGACGAAGAGCCTTGGATGAAAAAATACATCGATCTCAAGACGAATCTCAGAATTCGAGCCGAGAACGATTTCGAAAAAGATTTCTTCACACTTATGAAAACTACGTGTATGGCAAATCGATGGAAAACATCAGGAAGAGAACCGACATTCGACTCATCATGTCCGAGAAAAGAGCTAAACAATTAGTGGCGAAACCTAATTACAGGCACCGAACCATATTCGACGAAAATCTAGTGGCCGTTCACATGCAAAAGACGCACCTGAAGTTCTACACACCCTATTATATCGAACCGATCATCTTAGATATCAGCAAGCAGTTGATGTACGAGTTTCACTACGATTACTTCAAATGGAAATTCGGCGAGAAAGCCAAACTACTGTTCACCGAAACAGACAGTTTGGTTTACGAGATAGAGACGAAAGACGTCTACCAAATATATCTCCAGACGTGGCCACGTGGTTTGACACAAGCAATCATCCCGTCAATCACCCGTCCAACATTCAATCGAACGACAACAAGAAGGTGTTGGGTAAATTTAAGGACGAGAGTGGCGGTAAACAAATCGTCAAATTCGTGGGTTTGAGACCCAAACTGTACACTTATCGCCAAAAAGGCGAAGAGATCAAGAAGTGCAAAGGGGTTCAAGCGTGAGTGGTGAAGAAAAACATCTCTTTCCGAGAGTATAAAGATTGTCTGTTCGGAAGTGGACCGGTATACAAGACTATGAAATCGATTCAAAGCAACAATCATGACTTGTATACTGAAATAGTCAACAAGATTTCGGTCGACGACTATAAGAGAATCATGTTAGACGATAAAATAAGCACTTTGGCGCTCAGACATTGGGTTTTGAATATAAATAAGGATGAGAGGATTCCAGAAAATCAAGAGGAATTAGATGAATTCAAGATTATGGAAGTCGATAGAGACATCGAGAGATTTAGTTTAAAAAGAAAAAGAAAAACTAAAAAAAAATTAAAATTATGTTATTTAGTAAATTATAATAAAATAAATAAAAAAAGGAAATACACATTTATGAATAAGAAAATACGGATATCCATAGAAGGTGTCATCTTACCTAACGAACCCCTATCCAACATCGATCTGTCGAATGCTGCAAAGGTCCTGAAAATCAAAGATTTTCAAGGTGTGTTTTCCAGAGATGCCTTGCCGAAGAGAAGTCCTCGACGACGACAATCGGAATGCGGAATTTTAAATCTGGACGATTTATTGGGCAAAAGCACTCACTGGGTGGCGTGGTTCAAGAACGGGAAGAAGAATTATTATTTTGACAGCTGCGGAATCTCGCCGCTGAAAGAAATGAAGAACTATTTCGATGAAGTGGTGGTTCGTTACAACATGGAACAAGTGCAATCGCCGGACCAAGTGTTTTGTGGTCACCTGTGTCTCTACATTCTCAAGAGATGGTCAGAAGGAGATCGGTTTCAAGACATTCTCAACGATTTACATTAGAGAGAGATTTTTTTTATAGTATATATATAAAGGTAAAAAATTATTTTAAAAAAACTTAATCGAATAGAATAAAAAAAATAAAATAAGTGAAAAATAATTCATTTTTAAAAAACTGTGTTGAAATATATTTTTAAAACAAAAACAAAAAAAAATGCCAGTCGATAAATTTGGTAGGAGTGGCGATAAAAGTCACCCCAAAAAGAAGAGGAAGATGCTTGAAGTCGACGATGGTTATGACATCGCCAACTTGGACAAACGTTACGTTCAGAGATACAAAACTCGAGAGGAACCTTTGAACATGAACAATAACAAGCTCTACAATTTTCCCGAGCCGGTAGATTTTGCAAATGCGATGACTAAAAAATACGTTGACAGGGGGAATGTGGATTTTGAATGAATCATGAGAGATAATTACGTGGATAAAGCCATAACCGACGATCGCGATCTGAAATCCAAACGTTTGGTGAACGTAGTGAATCCCATAGATTCCACCGATGCCGCGACCAAGAAATACGCGGACATCTCTCACGCACGATTCAGCTAACACCTGAGAAGTAGATACGTTCAGTAAATGATGCAATCGGAATTGAATGCCATTTCTAACAAAATAACAAACGTGGCCAAACGGAGGTAGCAGATTGCAACATGGTCAGGTGGGATATCCCATGCCGTTGGGAGGTGAAATCATTCGAATGGGTCTGGCTTCCACGGATTTGAATAACAGAGCGGTCGTCAATCTTATGGTGAATGGAGTAGAGAGTGATAAGAGATACAGCATCGAAAAGACCGAGAATCAACACTCGAATGTCAGCATGTTCGGCACGCCTCTCAAAGTGAACACCGGAAACAGGATTCATTTTGTTGCAAAAACCAATAATTCAGAAGTCGCCACTTCCGTGGTCAGTCTACTGATCGAACTAGATTCTCTGAACAAACAGTGAACGTGTGGAAATAATTAATTAAAAAAATAATGAGTAATTATTAAAAACAAAAAAAAACTAAAAAACCAAAAAAAAAAATAAAAAGTAATGAGATTTAGAAAAATGTTCAATCTCTCTAGATCTCATTACTTTTAATGTTTTTTTGTTTTAAATACGTTATTTCTTGTAATGTTTCATCTCGTGAAATTGGATAGCCTATCTCGAAACACACATCAAAATCTATTTTGGTATTTTCTCATATAATCTGTCAATATCAAAGGTTCTGTTCTGACTAAAGTGTCTAGAGTTATTGGTAGCGAATCTTGCGAAATATTTTTAATCAAACCACGTCTGGTTCTTCTGAAGTATTCTCTTTCTTTATCATTCATTTTTGTAATTATTTTTTTTTTTAATTTTTATTTATATATATATTTTTTTTCTTTCTTTTTTTCTTCTTCACACACACACATCTCTCATCGAACGATCAACATCTTATTTCCATCTGATTCGAATTGTAATTCTCTATCTGACAGAACCAGGTCAAAGGCCTCGGTTTTTCTCGGCACGTTCTTGTCGAACTGCATCTTGATCTGAATGTCTAAGATGCCACTCTTGAGTCGTTCACTCTGTTTACTGATGTTGAATACAAACATGGGATTCATCGACTTGTATTGGGTGGGAGATATATTAGGGTTGCTCATCAATTCGTCCAGACCGTGATACTTCTTTCTAAAATCCGCAGCGTCGCCGTACAGTCTGCAGAAATCGTTCTTGTCGAACAACGAGTTGTAATTGATTGTGGGATATCTCGTGACGTTCAGAAACACTTGCATGTTTCTCAAATTGCAGTGATCAAACTGCGATGCATTCGTTTCTTGGGACCCGTCCTTGTCGGTCTGAAACACAACCACGATGAAATGCGGTCTCTCGGAAGCGGATTTCATGGTCAGTCTCCAATCAAAGTGATTTGTAATACTAGCCGTGTCGCACTGTCTCATTCTAAATCCCACGGGTAATTTACTCTTAGATTCTATGATCTTGTAGAGACACATTTTTTTCACGGTCGAAGGCTGCATGCGTGGAACGAACCACGATATCTTGTGTAGAGTTAACTTATTCGCAGTGGTCGCGTCGAGTCTCATTATCGTATCATCGTCTCCCTTTCAAAGCAACGTCAGATTCTGTTTGAATCCATACATGATCTTGTAATCATCCGCGAATCCGAAGATGTGTTTCAAAGGTATCCTGAATGAAAAGGTTCCTTTGGGTTTGGATGTCTTGACGAGGTAGTTGAATATCATGGCGGCGCCGGCGTTGGCGGGGCCGATACCTGCGATGTTGTCTTTCACCCACAACTGATTAAGTCCCTTGAAAAATCATCCGGATACGTCAAGAGTCCGAACATCGTGATGGCCTGACTGGGATGAAACATGGATTCTATCTCTTGTCCGGATAGCAAATATTTTATATTACTGAATAGATGCATGATGCCATTATTGGCTAGAGCGACCGTGTCGTCGTCGGCGTATTCGGTCCCATCTTCCTTGGTGAGATGTCCCTGCACCACTATGTAACTCTCGCTAGGATGAGCGAATAGATCTTGGGTTTCGACGTTGATTCTTATCTCTCCCGCATTGTTCAAACTCGTTCCGGTTACCGGTTCGTATTCGTGAACCTCATATTCTTGAATACTTTCATCTTTCACTATGCTTTGTGCTATATCTAGTATATTTGACATTTTTAAAGGGTTTTTTGTTATGGTTTTTTTGTTTATTAATTAGCTTGCTTTTTTTTATCTAAAAATAGTTTTAATTATATTTTATTATTATTTTTCTCTCCTATATATATATGTGTGTAAACAAGAAAATGTTAAAGAGAGTAAATAAAAGAAATTTGTTTTTCTTTATCAAAACTTTGTCTTCTGTAATTGTTGTTCGTAAAACTTTCCGATGATCTCTTCTCCATCCAAAGCTTCGATTTCGTAAGTCACCGGATCGGTGTGAAATATTTTGATTATCACGAACATTTCCGAGGTCCATCGAGGAGTATAACCCTTTTCGAAGTGCTTCTTATAAGCGTAGATTCTCACTCGATCGCCGACCGCAAATTTCGGCGTTCTAGACTTCTTCCTGATCTTCGATCTCTCAGGATATAGATTCGCGTAGACCCGTTTTTTTTCATTTCGAGGATCGCTAGCTTCCGCGAGAATCATCTTGATCGATCTGTGTCACGTGTTGTTGTAATCTTTAACCAGACCGTTCAGAGCGTATATGTATTTCTTGGGCGAATTGGCCATGAAGTACCTATGCATCTTTTCCTTCATTGTTCGATTCCAACGTTCCACGATGCTGGCTTTCTCTTCGTTTTCGATCGAATACATGTCGACCAACCGACGAACGTCCTTGTTGTAGAATTCCTTCCCCTTGTCCACCCACAATTTATTCGGTTTTCGAGAAGCCGAGTCGAACACACTCTTCAGAGCCTCGGCGATGCAAGGCCCCGATTTATTCTTCAGGGCTCTGATACAACCGTATTTGGAAAACACGTCGATGACCGTCAATAGATATTTGATGCCCTCGTTCCACCTCGAAAATGATCTCATGTCGACCAAGTCGATGGACCAAATGTCGTCCAGCCCCTTCATGAACACTCTCCTCTTTCAAATTTAAGCATGATGGGCTTATGTAACTCCTCGGCCAATTCGCTCGTCAATAATCGCTTCTTCTTATTTTCCGAGATGCTTTTTTTTAATGCCCCACCCGAATCGACGTTTCGTACCAATCACTTTGCCGACCAGCAAACGTTCGAACTTGTTAATTTGTTGATTTGTTTTACTTATTTATCAGCGGAAGACCAAGTGAATAATCCCGCCAACAAAATCCTGCACAATACTCCCAACTTCATTAATCTAATTGCTCGTTTTGTATTTATGTTCTTTTTTACAATATTTAACTTGAATTCACATGAAACATGGTGACTAGTTATATCTCCGTATGTAGATTCCCACAATTCATTTATTATGTGTTGAGACTTATTGGAGAATGGTACAATGTAAATGAAAATAACCCAAATGGATACCACAACAGATGAGATAAATCTTGGTGAACTCAAGACAAATAGAAAATATGACTTTACAAGCAGAACAGATGGACATGACTGTGGCACTCTTACGAATCCATATTCGATCATGAATCATTCAAGCAATTACTACTTGCCGACGGAAGTCTCACAAAAGTTATCCGATTCGCGAAAGGGCATATCTCTGCTAGGTCTTAATTGTCGAAGCTTAAATTCGAACTGGGATAGTTTTAAAAATTTATTATGTGATACGCAAGATAATGAAAATGCGTTTGATATTACTGCCATTTCCGAAATTTTCACAATTAAAGAAACGTACGCACTTCCTGGCTACCACCCATTTGAATATAAAACACGGCCCGATAATGATGATGGTATGGGGGGGGGGGGGGGGGGGAGTAGGTTTATTCATTAAAGACACCTTGGAGTATCAATCCAAACCCGAATTATCTATCTTTATTCCGCACGTAATTGAAACACTCTTCATAGAGATTAATCCTAATAAAAAAGCTCGTACGTTGTTGGAGTTATATACCGACCTAATACAGCTCCCAGAGCCGATATCAACGAATTCATAGAACAGATTGAAGCCATAATGACAAACTTGAATAAATCCCATACCAAGGCCTTCTTAATAGGTGACTTCAATATAGATTTACTTAATTCGGAAACGCACCCAAAAACTGCTGAGTTTACTGATAAGATGTTCGAACGTGGTTATCTCCCAGTGATTACTAAACCTACCAGAGGCACTGAGCACTCAGCAACCCTAATTGATCACATTCACACAAATTCAAAAGTAAATTTCGATTGTGGTATTATAATTACAGACGTATCTGATCACTTTGCGACATTCTATGTAGAACAATCTCAAAAAGATCAACATAGATTCATCAATACCAAGAGACCCGTTCGGATTTTTAGTGACAGAAATATTACAGAGTTTAAGGAAACTTTGAATAATCTTTCGTTTGACGCAGTGTATGGTTGTCTCTCTGCGGATCAAGCGTACGAAAAATTCTTGGATGAGTATTTACAAGCATTTGAACAGACCTTCCCGCTTATATTCCCTCCACGAAAAACAAAATATATCAAAAGAGATCCCTGGATGACAAGTGGCTTACTTAAGTCATCAATGACTAAAAACTCACTCCTAGCTAAAAAACTAACGCATCCAACTATCTCCAACATAGATAAATATAAAGCTTATTGTAAAATATTCAACCAACTAAAGAGGAAAAGCAAAAATATTTACTACAGAACAATACTTGCAGAAAATAAAAATAACATGAAGCACACGTGGGCTATTCTGAAGGATACACTAAAATTGCCCAGAACTTCGCAAAATCTACCCGAGAGGATGATATATAAAAATAATACACTATCCACTCCAGGTCAGATTGCAGAATCCTTTAACAATTACTTCTCAGAAGTAGGTTCAAACACTGCTAACGGGGTAAAACCAGTTGAAGGCATAGATCCACTTGATTACATGGACCAAAAGAATCATAAAAGTTTTTTCTTAACAGAAACATCCCCAGCTGAAATATTATCCATTTGCTCAAAACTTTCTAACAAAAACTGCGCTGACTTTTCTAATATATCCATGAAATTAATGAAAAAAACTATTGATGAAACAGCACATGTACTGTCATATATCATAAATTTAAGCTTTAAACAAGGTATTGTACCCACTAATGTGAAAATATTCAGAGTTGTACATATATACAAAAGTGGAGCCCAAGAAAACAATGAAAACTATAGGCCAATAAGTATTCTACCAGCATTCTCAAAAATTATGGAAAAACTTATGTATAAACGGCTGTCATCATTTCTAACTAGGTTCGACATCCTTCATAAAAATCAATTTGGCTTTAGAGAAAACCACTCTACAACACACTCTTTACTACATTTATTAGACCACATTGCTGAAAATAATGATAGAAAGACAAGAGATTCTACTGTAGGCATATTTATTGACCTATCAAAAGCGTTCGACACTATAACTCACGTCACATTACTTCACAAACTTGATCACTATAGTATTAGGGGAATAACCAAAGAATGGTTTAAAAGTTACTTAACAGGAAGGCAACAATATATCGAAATCGAGGGAAGGAAATCCGACTTGTGTAATATCAATTGTGGTGTTCCTCAGGGGTCCATTTTAGGACCTATACTCTTTCTCATTTACGTAAATGATATGCCAAATGCTACGGCTTTAAACTTACTCTCATTTGCAGATGATACAACACTTCACACATCCGGGCATAGGATGAAGGAAGTTGAGGAAAAGGTGAACTCTGAGCTGACAAAAATTTATCACTGGTGCTGTTGCAACAAACTGGCAATAAAAATCACAAAAAGTAAATATATGTTATTTCACCCCAAAAACAATGACCTCAAATGGAATAATCTCAAAGTTTTATTAGATGACAAACCCCTAACGCGCGTAGGCAACGGTATGTCAGAAAAATCTCTAAAGTTTCTTGGTATCGTTATAGATGAAAATCTTACGTTCAAATATCACACATCAATGATATGTCGAAAATTGTCAAACACAATATATATGATCAATAAGGTGAAGAGAATACTACCAAAAAATTGTTTAAGAACGCTATATTTCTCACTTTTCCACAGTCATCTATCCTATGGACTGCTAGTTTGGGGACATGCCGACCATGGAAATGCTATTTTCAAAAAACAGAAACAAGTCATGAGAATTATATCAAACAAAAGCTACAGGAGTCACACAGAACCCATCTTCCAAAATGAGAAGATACTGAAACTTCAGGATCAGTATAGACTGCAAGCGGCATCGTTCATATTTGACTGGAAGAGCAGAAACCTACCCGAATCGTTTAAAACATTCTTTGACGACACAGTCGCAATGAATACCCGACAAGCTGGAAACCTGGACACATCTACTCCAAGAACGGAGTTTTCCTCTGTCCTTCCAAAACATTCTTTCCCAGCCATCTGGAATGCATTGGATCAGACACTCAGAAATGTCAAATTTAAAAGCTGCTTTAAAAAGGAATTAATAATTACTTATCAAAATATTCTAATGTTGTAAAATGTAAGAACCAATTCTGTCCAGACTGTAGACAGGTTGCTAAACCCCGTACAATATGAGAGTCACTCTCGTCATTCTGCATTCTCCTCAACGCACTTGTAGTTGTTAATAATACAACTAGCTCCCTCTGGTTAAATCTTGCTATATATAGGAATAGAAGTCTTGTAGTTCACCACCCGCTTAGGCTGAGAAACAGGCAATGGAACAGACCGACCAATCAACATTACATATTGAGCCCCATTCCCCTTTCTAATACTCGATAACCAGACAACATATCCCAGTCAGAACTAACAATAGCAATACTTTTCTACCAGTAGTCTCAATCACTGAAATAAATGATATTTATACATGTGGGTATTTAACTATTTACACACTTATATACTTATAACCCAAGCAGATTTTGCTACACCATGCTTTTCATGTGACACCTGTGTAGCCATTTCATGTCGCCTTTCAGTCTCAAATGTGAAAATAATTTACGTTAGGTGCGGCAGGAAGACGGACAATCTTGTCCATGCTGCCCCTGTACAATATATTTAATGCATTTGTTATTATTGTATTTAACTTGTCTGTAAGAAAATTGTACAAATAAAAATCTATCTATCTAACTTCTCTCTCCTGGTCGGATTCGATATGTCTCTCAATTTCGCCAACATGTTTTTATCGCAGACGTCGTTGCAAGTATTGCTGTCGGGATGTCTGGCCTAGCACAGATTGTGATTGTACGCAGCCGCATCCACCCTATTCATGGGTTTGGTCCAAGATTTAGGAGTCAGATCGGCGTTGAGTCTCTTGTTCAATTTCGTTCCGGGTCCCGTGAAACTGTGACCCGGCAGATGCATTTTGAAAGGTAGGTTATTGATCATTTTATTCGCGTCGCCTCCGCCTCTCGGCATTTTTTTTTTGACGAATTGAGTCTTGGTCGAACCACACACCTTGCAAATTCCGCGAAGCATCTGTCTGTCATTTTTAGTTCGTACTTCTCGAGAATTACCCATCTCAGTAACTCTCTTAATAAATAATAAATAAATAATGTTTAAGCCTATAATCCACATTGTGCTCTATGGCTTTACAATTATTCACACTCACACACGTACACACGATCAACTATTAGTTCGCGAAGGTTTGTTTGTACAAATAGGATTTAAGACTAGCCTTGAATTTAATGGTTGTTTGTGGAAGTTTTAATTGTGTCGGAATAGAGTTACAGAGAGCTGGGGTTGCACATTTAAAGGCCCTATCACCTGCTGTGGTAAGTTTAGATCTAGATATCGCAAGGTCATTGGATGTAGAGGAGCGCAGAGACCTAGTGGGAGTGTAGGGTTTGACCAGATCAGATAAATATTCCGGGGCCACGCCGTTTATACACTTAAAGGTGAGTAACAATATTACACTTTATGCAATACAATTTTTTTAGGGTTATTTAAATAATTTCGTATTTATTTTTTTTTTTTTATATATAAATTTAATATTTTTTTTTCTTTAAAAAATTCTATTCTTATTATATATATATATTATTTCAATCGTTGGTCTTGAGTTCTATCAACTTACCGAATTCCTCCCTGGCCTCTTTCCTCCCCCTTTCCACGAGAGAATCCTTCATCTCTTCCTTGATAATCTGACGAGTCTTGATTCTCACGGCTTCTTTCATGGCGTCGTATTTGGTTTTCTCGCTCAATATCGTGAAGTATTCTCCGTCTGATATCCTACTGTCTTCCGACGCCATCGAGATCATTTCGGATATCGTGTCGATCTTGGAGTCAGCCAAGACGCGAATCTTTTTGTGTTTCCTAGCCTTCAGATATAATTTCCTACTCAAAAAGTTTCCGACCGTGCTAAACAATCCGGTGGCGAGAGCCACTCCTTCTATGGTCAACACGATCGGACGGCCGGCCGGCCGGCCGCGGTCGACAACAATCTGATGCCAGCCGCATGTAAACCCATGGAAATCATGATGAGTGTCGTGTCCACCGCGTTGACGAATTTCACGAGGCGCGAATACTTCTTCTTGCGAGAAGGACGAGAGTCTCTCTCTCGAGTCAGATACAACTGGATTCTACTGATTTGATCGATGCTATAATTCTCTCCTCTTTCTTTTTCTTCTGGTGATGGCGCCGTTGGCAAAACGCTCATGCTCATCGTCATCTAACGATGGATACAATTTATTTCTGGGTTTCATTTTTTTTGTGTGTGTTTTTTTTCTTTCTACTTTTTATCTAATATTATTTACGTGTGTATTTATTTTTATTTTCTATTCTCCCTTATTTATATCAACAAGAAAACAAGTCGTGTCGTATGCCCCCTCCAGCAATAATTCCGAGATGCATCTCTTGTCTTCTAAAGTCAGACTTCTATGCGCCAATTTCATTTCTTCTGAACCGGTGGGCCTGTCTCGTCCGCTGCAGAAGACGAATCTCCTCCAAAACTTGATCACGTCATCGATTCGAACGTATTCGAACGCCGGTTCGAAATACTTGACGACGACATCTTCCCTTTCCATCGTCAGACACGAATGATCCTCGTGATCGAAGTCTAGATGATCTCGACACCCGATGCATCATTCGAACAAGACGCAAACTAGTTGCCTAGTGCCTTTAGAAGAAACAACACTCTCACAATCTGGGAATCGTTCATGATTTACATATATTTTATTATCTATTCGATTCAATATTTATTTATTTTTTTTTAAATAACTATTTATTTATATATATTTTTTTCTCCTATATATATCAATCACTTTTTTATTTCCTCTCGCATATCTCGTGATTCTCTTACAATTTTACCTCAAAACTCATAATGATTTTTATTTTTCATCTGTTCCCTCCACTAGAAAATCTTCACCGTTTTCTCGTCCATGATCGATCGCACCGCCGTCTAGACCACGATTACAAATGTGGAGAGAAAAGTTCCCTCGATTCTAATTTTTTTTTCTTAATCTTTCGCATTTCTATATCTTGGAAAAAAACGCTGCGTTCGCCAAGGATCTCTCGAACAGTCTAAATCACGACGGCGAACGATCGAGGATTTCCAAACTTCGATTAGTTAGTTAGTTAGAATCCCCAATCGTCCGTCGGCGAATGGATCGTACGCACCACGCTCTAGAATGCGACGATGAACGTTGGGAAAATTTTCCTTGATTCTGATTTTTTAGATATTTTGATGCTGAGTTAGAATCCCCACCGCACCGCGTTCATCAATGATTGATTGAGACGTCTAAATCGCGATGGTGAACGTTGAGAAAATTTTAGGTCGATTTTCGTAGATTTTCTTCCACGCGGACTGAGTTAGAATCCCCACTCGTTCGCCAATGGCTCATTTCGTGTACATTTTACACTGAACTCTATGGGTACATGTACATGTACATGTACAAGTGAAAGAAGTGAGTTAGGAACCCCCTCTTACACCTACTGACAAGTTTGATACTTAAAAGGCATAATAGGTAGAACATACATACTTGAATAAGTGTGTGTGCATTAATTCCCAAGAGGTATATGTAATGGAATTCAGTTTATTGTCAAGCAGTAAACCCAGGAATGTAACTTGGGAATGTAACTTGGTAATCTTAGGGAATTCTCAATAATGACGTTATATTTCTCCGGGAATTCTCATAATGACGTTATGGTGCATCATTTTCCGCAAATCCAGCCAGGGACATGATGCTCCATAATGTCATTAAATAGGATGACTGTTCAGAAAATGTGTGGGGCAGACCAATCAATATTTTCAACGTGCAGCAGTAGAATTCTTCAAATTTATGTCAAATTTATGCATCATAAAATAGGTGACAAATAGGTGACAAAAACATAGCTTATGACCTCTCTTTGGAACGAACTCGTCGAGCTCGTTCCAATGAGGGCTCATAACCTATGTTTTTGAGACAAAAAATGAAAACTATTAGTTATTCAAGAATGTTTCTACAAATGTTGTCTTCTTTTTGTGTTAGGTAAAGGGTTATTAAAATTATTAGTCTCGGTGCTTTTGAAATTCAATATTTTTTTTTTATAATGTTTGATTTATCGACATTACTATTAAGAATACAACAGTATATCAGCACAAACACGGTTGTTAAATTGTAATAATGCATGACGAAACTAGCTCACCATTATCCAAACAACCTCCTACGATTGAGTTAGTGTGTGTGCATTAATTCCCAAGAGGTATATGTAATATGACAATACGCAAGGCGTAAGAAGGAACCCCAAAGTATCCAACATACTGAAATATTTCATTCCGCAACCATTACTCCAAAAACATTTTATGCGATCGAATTCTTGCAATTGTTTAATTTAAGCCACACATGAATACGTATCACAAAACTAAATATTTTCCCATAGACGACTATTATAACGTTCAGGCGAAAAAAATATGGTTGCATCATTTTAAATTTGGCATTCAAATATCTTTTGTCAAGTATAGCCCTTCAGACAACCTTTTTCTGATTCTTAAACGGGGGGGGGGGGGGGGGGGGTGCGGGGGGGGGGGGTGCATGCAACAAATAAGAGAGAAAAACTAACAGAAAGGGAAGTGCTGCTCACATGTATATATTTCTCAGGGAATTCACAAAACACACCAAAAGTCAAACAAATTTTTAGGTTCTAAAAGTCCTCAAATCACCCACTGTATTCATCTGGAACATTCAACAGTAATGCAAGATGTCAGTAGAATTCTTCAAATGTTTACTGAAACAGTATATTTTTCCAAGACTGCTTAGTTTTGGGGATTACATAATTTCCGAGTAGAACTTTTCGAGGCAGGTAAATCTAATTAAAATATTTACAACAGTTATACCTATGAGCAAACCCAACCCTACCAAAGACACATTTACCTCTTTCATGCGATAAAAGACTCATTTCTGCCTAGTCAAAACCATGGGAAATTTGTTCTTTTGAGGAGAACTGTCCAATCTGTGTCAAATGGGCTTAAAAACTGGTATTGCCTTCGATCGAATTCCTACTCCGTTACCCAATGAGTAAGTTGGGAGGGATAAGAATTCACAGCTTTCTTTAAAAACTACCCAAATCCAAAATAAAACTAAAATCTGCATCAGCACACAAAACCTTTTGACAAAATCTGTTTTAATTAACCATACAACAAGATAAATAGCTCTAACTACTGGATTTTAAACAATATGTCAATTTTGTTTCAAAATTGGGGTTGTGCAGGGCTTATAATTCCCTCAAATTTTTGGGAGAATCATTGCGAGAATTCAGACCTGCTATGGACAAGGATCCTATGAGGAACACCAAAAACACCAACTACTGATTTAAAAAAACAGCCCCCCCCCCTCCCAGGGGACTTAATCGCTCACCTGACAAAGTGATTCAGAGATGATTAGCATAGGTCTTCCTGACTGCTTCCAATTCTGACAGCTGTAGACAAGTACTGACAATCTTCCAAGGGTTGTTGTGTCACTGCAGCTTGAAAGGCAAATTTTATGGAAAAAACTCTAAGGAATGGATTTAAACATTAATGAACAACTTCGAAACTAACCCACCCCTGCCCAAATATTAAGACACAGACTCGAAATGAACAAACTCAAATCTGACCTCACTCCCCTGTATGAAAGGATTCTGACTGGCAGGAACCAAATTGGAACAAATTTAGATCTGACCTCCCCAGAGATGTTGTACATCAAATATTAAAGCATTCTAACTGCTGGGTCTGAAGAAAAAGATTTTTAAAGAAATTTTCTCATGTTGCACTGAACTAATTTGAGCTCCTACAACGAGCCCAAATATTAACCCATAGACTTGGCTTGAAAAAACTTCAATCTGACCACCCCTTTGAGGTGCTGTATGTCAAATATGAAAGGATTCTGACTAGTGGATCTGAGGAAATTGATTTTTAAAAGAAATTTCCTCATACTGCACTAAGTTAAACTTTGGGCTTCAATAGAGAGACCAAATATTAAAACAGAGACCCGATTCAAACAAACTTCAGTCTAACCTCCTTCCCCACTAGAGATGTTGTATTCCAAATATGAAAGCATTCTGACTGGTGGTGGATCTGAAGGAGGTTTTCAAAGAAATTTTCTCATATTGCACTGGTGATATTTGGGTGCCCATAGGGAGCCCAAATATTAACTCAGGGACTCGATTTGAACAAACTTGAATCTGCTCCCCTCCCCCACTCCTCTCCCCTAGAGATGCTGTATACCAAGTATCAAAAGATTCTTATATATGGTTCTGGAGAAGATTTTTTTTAACTTTGGAAAACAATTTATGGGTGGTATCAGAGAAATGCCGCTTTTGGGGCCCTCTGTGGCTGTGGCAACGTTTTTTGAACAAACTGGAATTCATATATGATAAGGAACATGAATATCAAATATGGTTAAATTCGCCCCAGTTGTTTATGAGGAGAGGTTGATAATGTAAAGTTTCTTATATATGGTTCTGGAGAAGATTTTTTTTTAACTTTGGAAAACAATTTATGGGTGGTATCAGAGAAATGCCCCTTTTGGGGCCCTCAGTTGTTTATGAGGAGAGGTTGATAATGTGAAGTTCACACCGGAAAGATGGACGGATGGTCGACAGACAGAAAGTCATCACTGAAGCGCCCCCTGACTTACAGTCAGGTGAGCTAAAAGTAAACAATATTCATCAGGCGTAATAATTATGGATGTTACTGGAACCGGCTGATGAGAGCCGGTTCCAATGACAGTCATATTTGTACAAATTTTATTGCCAGTGTCACAACATTTCAGGTCATGTTAGTGTTCAATCGGTTAATTTCCCTGCCTTTGTGTTAAATAAAGGGTTAAACTGACTCAGTTCTTTTCACGTGAATCCTAGCAGCAGTGTTCCGAGAAGCTACATGGTTTCTCATTGGTTTTGTTGTACGGATCTCTATGTGAATCGATTCTCAGATTCTTATAGGCCCTGGCTGAGGCTATATAATTCACCAATATCAATAGAAAGTGCCATTTTATCTCAAAACATGATGTCAAATATTCTTTTACCTAGTGATGGGGTAAAATATAGCCCTGGATGTGCCCCCAACCCCCAGTATGCATTTTTCCATAAAAAAAATAGGCTGATTAATCGTCAGATGTGTACCCATACGCTCAACTAGTAGAAGGCTGTTATTATCTCAGGACCAACTTTTAGTGGAATTTTCAATTTGGGGGATAAAGGGTTAATATCTCAGGTTCAAATTATCAGATTTACACCAAAAACTATACAGCACGGCACATCAGTAACCTGATGATATATATAAAGTAACATGACAATTGGATTGATAGTTTTTGAGTTATCTCATGCCAAAGAGATTGGAAGAATTCTCAATTTGAAGGGTAATAAAGGATAAAGGGTTAATATCTCAGAATCAAATTATCAGATTTACACCAAAAACTATACAGCTCGGCACATCAGTAACCTGAACGTAAATATAAAGTAACATGACAATCTAAGCAATATTTGTCAAGTTATCAAATGCCAAAGAAATGGATATGGGCACTGGACGGACAGTCAAAGGATGGACGAACGATGCCGACATTATGAGTACCATACATGGTATGGGTACACATAATAACTTTGATCAATATTTTTGAGTTATCGCATTCCAAAGAAACTGATTGGAGTAATTCTTAATTTGATGGATAAAGGGTTGATATCAGAGGATCAAAATAACAGATTTACACCCAAAACTATACAGCTCAGCACATCAGTAACCTAAACAGAAATTTAAAGTAACAACACAATCTGATTAATATTATTTGAGGTATTGCATGTCAAAGAAATAGATTGAACATTTTTTATTAATTAAGTGGATCAAGGGTTAATATCTCGGGATCAAATGATCAGATTTATATAAAAAAAACTATACAGCTCGGCAAATCAGTAACCTGAACATCTGTATGAAGTAACAAGACAATCAGATTGATATTCTTTGAGTTATCGCATGTCAAAGAAATAGATTGGAAAATGCACAATTTGATGGATAAAGGGTTAACATTTCAGAATCAAACTACCAGATTTACACCAAAATCTATACAGCTCGGCACATCAAAAACCTGACCACACATATGAAGTAACAAGGCAACCTAATCAATATCTCAGGATCGAATTGTCAGATTTACATCAGAAACTATACAGCTTGGCACATCAGTACCTGAACATTACTATCAAGTAACACGACAATAGGATTGATATTTTTTTAAGTTATCGCATGCCCAAAGAAATGGATTGGAATAATGCTTAATTGGATGAGTAAAGGGTTAATATCTTAGAATTGAACAATCAGATTTACACCAAAAACTATACAGCTCGGCGCATTAGTAACCTGAACACAAATGTAAAGTATCATGACAATCTTAGCAATAGTTTTCAAGTTATCGAATGCCAAAGAAATGGATACGGGTGCCGGACGGATGGACGGACGGACAAACAAATGATGGACGAACGACGGAGGGCCACCCCGGATGCCGGTATTATGTGTACCATGCATGGTATGGATACACATAAAAACTATATTAATTTATAAATAAATTGATGTTGACACATTTTGAATTTCACATTCTGGCTTCTGAAGACACTTCACATTGTGTTTGATATTTTGCAATCTTTGTAAGAAAAAGCCTCAGTTTTCTCAGTTAAGGCACCTCGAGTCATAAAACAGTGATTTTTTTCCAAGAGAATGACCAGTACCTGCTACTGTGGTGTCTCATGACACTGTTAAAATTCCTAAAATCGTCAAATATAGATTCTGTAGCGCTGGGCTTGTGCTGCAAATATCCACCAGTGCACTTTCACTACTTTGGTTTTAATCCCCACAGGCACACATTCTGTCAAAAGGAGTGAAATTGTAGAAAATATGCTCCCAAAGAGGACAAATCAGTTACAGTACAGTCGCTATGGAGGGGTTGTAATACACGCGTGGGCAGTGATGTCCACTCATGCGTTTACCAGACAATAAAAGTCATCATCCACAAAATTTTAATAAATGAAGCACCGGGTTGTACCTGGTGCTTTATTATTTAAATTGTTGATGATTATTACTATAGTTAGTGTTTGGCATCAAATATTATTGTATCCGTGGAAATATTCCTCATCCGTGGAAAGTGAGCAGTACACACAGCTGTACTATATTTGTTTCAAGTATATAATACTCTTTGATGTTTAATATATTTGTGACGGGCTGAGTCCAAAGTACTCAGTAACTGGTAATACCCGAGTACCGTTTTTTGACAAAGTACTCAATACTCGCCCCAGCCCTGATTTGTGTATGTGTGTGGGGGAGGTTGGAGGGTGAAAGGTAGCTGCAAATTATTTAAAATGTGGAGCCAGGCAAATGAAAAGCAAAGAAACATTTCATCTGAAGGACAGACCGACAGACATGCAGTAACACATTTTGGAATCCCACATAAAAGTAGTGACTAACATACAATGAAAAATATAGAGAGAAGATCCAGGGAAATGTTGTCAAACAGAAAACAAGAGGCCCCAGGGGGCCTGAGGGCATTCACCTGACATGGTAGCCTAAATATCAACCCAGGGAATTTATTTCAACAAGTTGCATCTGCCCATCATAAGAAAAGCTTATACAAAATATCCAAAGATTCTGACCAGTGGACCTCAAAACAAAAGATTTTTAAAGAATATTCCTCATACAGAAGAAAGTGATAATTCAGCCCAAATATGAACCCAGGCACTTGGCATGAACAAACTTGACTCACCCCCCCCCCTCCCTCCACCTAAGGATGCTGTATACCAATATCAAAAACTTCTGACCGCTGGATTTTAAATAATATTCCTCTTATTGAACTAAATTATAATTCGGGCTCCCACAGGGAGCCCAAATATAAACTCGGAGACTTGGTTTGAAAAAACTTGAATCTCTCTCCTCTAAAGATTCAAGTATCAAAAGATTCTGAAGGGTGGATCGGAAGAAGAAGATTTTTAAAAAATATTCCACATATTGCACTAATCTAACCATAGAGAGCCCAAATATGGACCCAGGGATTTGATTTCAACAAACATGTGAATGAATCTTCCAAAGATGTTATATGCGAAACATGAAAGCCTTTGGAGCAGTGGTATGGGAGAAGAAGATTCTTTAATGTTTTTCCCATTACTCACAGTGTTAAAAAATGATGACTCAGCATTTGTTCAAAGTCCTGGAAAACTATCCGTGATAAAACTGACGGCAATTTTTTGGACCATTCCTTTCTGCTGATCCTAAGGAAGCTTCACACAAAATAAAAATTCTCAGTGCCATGTAGTTTCGAAGATTAAATGTTTTCTGTATTTAGATCCTGCAGTTCCCATAGGGCAACAGGAACATTTTTTTGCATAAATGAGGAACTTATGACCCAATAAACCCATCATATCAAATTTGCTTCCAATCGGCCTCTCAATTTGGAAAATAGAAATTTTGGTACAATTCAGGCTCCCACAGGAAGCCCAAATATGAACCCAGGGACTTGGCTTTAACACACTTATATCTCACCTCCCTAGGGATACTGGATATCAAATATCAAAACATTCTGACTGGTGGATGTGAAGAATATGTTTGAAGAATATTCCCACAGGAAGACCAAATATGAACCCAGGGACTTCAGTTGGCGTAAACAAACTTGAATCTCACCTCTAAGGATTCTGAAAATGGTACCAAATATCAAAACATATCGACTGCTGCATCTGTAGAAGATTTTAAAAGAAAATTCCTCATTTTGAACTAAGTTATAATTCATGATCCCACAGTGAGCCCAAATATGAACCCAGGGACTTGACGTAAACAAACTTGAATCTCACCCCCTAAGGATGCTGCATACCAAATATCAAAACATTCCGATTGCTGGATCTGAAGAAGTTTTTTAAAGAAAATTCATCATTTTGAAGTAAGTTTTATAATTCAGGCTCCCACAGTGAGCCAGGGTTTCGCAAATATATGTTTTTGTGGGACCCATTTATTTTTTGCGGGACCCATTTCCAACATGTGTCTTAATCACATGAATTATGCTTATTTATCTTCAAATACATAGATTGTTAGATTGTTCAACCACCACATCAAAGGTTATTGCAGTAATCATGCAGTAATCATGTTTATAGAAATTAATTAGAGCTGATACGGTTAACAGATTAATCGACTAACTGATGATCAATGTCTTGATCGATACAAAAAGTGATTGATCGGTTAATCATTACTTTTGAAATACCGTATTATATGGGTTAACTAAGGAACAAACTTGCTCCAAAACAGGCAAACATTGTCACACTGGCTCACGTCAATAATATGAGACAGAGTAACGCATGCCAGTTACGTGCCGTCATACTTGTTCACTTGTATGATCATTATACTGTATCAGTGGCTGGAAATGGTCATTCTCGACCCTTCACCAGGTAGCAGACGATACATGCACAAGAAATTCTTGAATTACTAAAGATTTTCAATGTTTGTCTGAAAAACATAGCTTATGAACCCCCCCCCCCCATTGGAACAAGCTCAATGAGCTCGTTCTAATGAAGGGTCATAAGCTATGTTTTGAGACAAAAATTTAAAATATAACCAGAGGCTCAAGTGAGCCTAAAATGCTCACCTACCTCAAATTGTCAAAACAGATGAGTGTATCAACATGTGATCAGCAGTAAGAGCAATTTTTTGATTTGCTGTGACACATCCAAAGGCTACTTTTTGGGCCATTCATTTCTGCTGGTCCTAGGAAAGCTTCCTAGCAAACTCTGTTCTGTGTAGTATTAAAAAACAACAACCGAAATACATTTTTGTTTTCTTTTAAACTACTGTGTTCTCTCTAGCGCCTCCACCCCCCCCCCAAAAAAAAAAGAAGAAAAAACAAGCAAATCGATTTGAACAAACTTGAATTTGACACCCCTAGAGATGTTACATACCAGATATGAAAGGATTCTCACTGGTGGATCTGAAGAAGAAGAATTGTCAAAAAGTTTTCTCATAGTGCTCTAAGTTAAACTTTGGGCTTCAATAAAAAGCCGATATATTAAGCCAGGGCCCTGATTTGAACATCCTTCAATCTAACCCTCCCAGAGGTATTGTACACCAAAAATCAAAAGAAACTGACTGATGGATCTGAAGGAGATGATTTTAATCGATAATTCCCCATATTGCACTAAGTAAATATTTGGGCTCCCCTGGGGAACCCAAATATTAACCCAGGAACTTGATTTGAACAAATTTGAACCCTACACCTCTAGGGATGTCACACACGAAATATGAAAGGATTCTCACTAGTGGGTCTGAAAAAGAAGATTTTTAAAGAAATTTTCTCATATTGCACTAAGTTAAAATTTGAGCTCCAATAAAGAGCCCAAATATTCATCCAGGGATCCCATTTGACCAAACTTGAATCTAACCCCCTAGAGATGCTGCATACCGAATATCAGAAGAATCTGACTCGTGGATCTGAAGAAGAAGATTTTTAAAGATTATTCCCCATATTGCACCAAGTTAATATTCGGGCTTCCATAGGAAGCCCAAATATTAACCCAGGGACTCAATTTGAACAAACTTCAATCTGACTCCTGTAGAGATGCTCTATACCACGTATCAAAAGAATCTGACTCTATGATCTGAAGAAGATTTTTAAAGCTTATTCCCTATAGTGCCCGAAGTTAATTATTTGGGCTCCTCTGTTGAGCCCAAATATGAACCGAGGGGGTCGATTTGAACACACTTGTATTTGACCATCCTATGGATGCTGTATACCAAATATCGAACGATTCTGATCAGCGGTTCTGAAGAAAATTATTTTTTCAATTTTTACAAATATGCTAACTCAGCATTTTTTCAAACGCCCGTACAGAACACCCTAACACATCCGATGGCCATTTTTTAAAATACATTCTACCGGTCAAAAGAATGCAACATACCAAATAACAGTTCTCTATTCCGTGTAGTTTGGAAAATATGGCAATTTGAATTTTTTTTCTATTTTTAGCCCTTGGGGTACCCATGGGGCAACAAAAAAAAAATTCGGGCATCAATCAAGTACTTCGGACCCACTTATGTTACATGCCAAATTTGGTTCAAAGCGGCCCATTGGTTCTTGAAACAGAAATTTGAGGCGGAGCCCAAAATGGATATGTGCCCACAGAGAGCCCAAATATGGATCTTCCAACTTCTCTTGAACAAACTTTAATTTTCAACACCAAAGAGTGTTACATACCATATATCAGGGCAATCTCTTTGGTGGTTCATGAGAAGAAGGTTTTAAAAGATTGTTAGGCTTTAGCATCATTGCCCCGAGCCCGAAGACGGCAGCCGCTTCATTTGAACAAAATAGAAAGGGCATACCCCAGGAATGGTTTGTTCAATATATGTTTGAATTTGGCTGAATGGTTGTGGAGAAGAAGCCAGGTTTTCAAAAGTTAACGGACAACAGACGACGGATGATGGACAGCGGACGCCAAATGATGCCAAATCCTCACACTGACTTGCAGTCAGATGAACTAATAAAATTTGAATGGACATTTTTGTATATGGCCCTGGCCGGTTTTGTCCATTATGCTGAGAAAAGTTTTAATTATATAGATCATCAATGGTGCGGCAATTATTAAGCGACCTATTAGGGCAAGTGATTAATCGGTTAACCAAGGTCAATCCATTTGATTAATCAATCAAGAAAACCCTTTAATCGTTTCAGCTCCAAAATTAATCTAATTGTACTAAATTTTATCTGATGAAAAAATGCTTATATTTTTGCGGGAACAGTAAATGGATCTACTTAACAAGCATTTGTGAGAATGTCACAGGAATGAAACGATCGTTCTCGCAATTTGCAATACCCTGGCGAGCCCAAATATGGACTTGGCTTGAACAAACTTGAATCTCACCCCCTAAGGATGCTGCATATGGCACCAAATATCAAAACATTCCGACTGCTGGATCTGAAAAAGAAGAGTTTTAAAGAAAATTCCTCATTTTGAACTCAAGTTATAATTCAGGCTCGCACAGTGAGCCAGAATATGAACCCAAGGACTTGGCGTAGACAAACTTGAATCTCACCCCACTAAGTATGCTGCACACCAAATATAAAAACATTCCATCTGCTGGATCTGAAGAAGATTTTTAAAGAAAATTCATCATTTTGAACTAAGTTATAATTTGGGCTCCCAGAGTGAGCCAGGGTTTCGCACATATATTTTTGCGGGAACCATTTATTTTTTGCGTGACCCATTTCCAACATGTGTCTTAATCAAATGAATTAAGCTTATTTATCTTCAAATACATAGATTGCTAGATTGTTCAACCACCACATCAAAGGCTATTGCAGTAATCATGTTTATAGAAATTAATTAGAGCTGATACGGTTAACATATTAATCAACTTACCAATGATCAACGTCTTGATCGATAAAAAAAGTAGTTAACCGTTACTTTTGAAGTACGGTATTATATGGGTTAACGAAAGAACAAACTTGGCAAACATTGTCACACTGGCTCACATCAATTATAAGAGACAGAGTAACGCACGCCATGCCAGACGATACATGCACAAGAAATTCTTGAATTACTAAAGATTTTTAATGTTTGTCTCAAAAACATAGCTTATGACCCCCCCTCCCCCATTGGAACAAGCTCAATGAGCTTGTTCCAATGTAGGGTCATAAGGCATGTTTTTAGACAAAAATTGAAAATATAATAAAATATGAATGGACATTTTTGTATATGCTGAGTAAAGTTTTAATTATATAAATCATCAGCGGTACGGAAATTATTCAGTTACCTATGAGGGCAAGTGATTAATCAGTTAACCAAGGTTAATCCAAGCGATTAATCAATCAAGAAAACCCTTTAATCGTTTCAGCTCTAAAATTAATCTAATTTTATTAAATTTTATCCTATGAAAAAATGCTTTTGTTTTTGCGGGGACGGTAAATGGATCTTCTTAACAAGCATTTGCGAGAACGTCACAGGAATGAAACGATCGTTCCCACAATTTGCGAAACCCTCCGAAGCCCAAATATGGACTTGGCTTGAACAAACTTAAATCTCACCCGTCTAATGATGCTGCATACCAAATATCAAAAGATTCTGGTTGGTGGGTCTGAAGAAAATTTTTAAAAAATACTCCTCATACTGCACTAGTTTCAACATTTGGACTCCCCTAGAGAGCCCAAATATGGACCCAGGGATTTGATTTCAATAAACCTGTAAAAAAAATCTTCCAATGGATGGTATATGTGAAATTTGAAAGCTTTTGGAGCAGTGGATTGGTTGAAGATGAGTCTTAAATGCTTACCCCATTACCCACAGTGTTAAAAATGCTGACTAAGCATTTTTTCAAAGTCCCGAAAAAGTACCCCATGATAGACCCGACAGCAATTTGTTTGGACCAGTCCATTCTGTTGGTCCCAAGGAAGCTTCACATCAAATAAGAATTCTCAGTGCCATGTTGCTTTGGAGATATGGGCGTTTTAAATTTTGTTATATTTTTAGCTCCCGCGGTTCCCATGGGGTGACGGGAAAATATTTGGGGGCATAAATTAAGTACTTTTGACCCAATAAGCTCATATATTAAATTTGGTTCAAATCAGCCTCTTGGTTTGAAAAATAGAAATTTTGGGCGGGGCGAAAATTCTTGCCCCACCCATAACGAAGGCAAATATAGCCCCACAAGCTTCTCTTTTACAAATCTGAGTCTTCACCTTAAAAGGAAGCTGCACACCAAATATCAAGTCTCTGCTACTCCTGGTTCATGAGAAGTTTTTTTAAGATTTAGGCATAATTTTTGGGCATGACCCTACTGAGGGACAGGACAACTTGATTTGAACAAAATCAAAATGCGATGTCATAACAAACAATCATCTCAAATTTCACTTAAATCGGTTCAGCAGTTTTGGAGAAGAAGATGCAAACACCATGTTCACGGACAACGGACAGCGACTGATCACTATAGCTCACCCCGACTGAAAGTCAGGTGAGCTAAAAACTCAGCGGACCATGAGTGATGCAGTTGGGTGAGAGACTTGGTTCAAGGCGAGAAGAAACTTGTAGCTGCTGGCTGTCGAAAGTGTTGTTAAAACCGAATAAATAAATAAACAAGAGGCCCCACGGGGCCTGAAGCGCTCACCTTTAACAGAACACGATATAAACAGAGTCCAAGAATGAATCTACATTAAGGAATCCATCTCCATAGGATACACTGTCAATCCTTGTGCCCCTCAAGAGTGACAAAAACAGTCCAAGCATCATGCCTTTTCTTCGGTTGATCATAATATAAAATGTGGAGCCCCCGTCTGAAGACCTTTGATACAACTTATGTAGATTACTCTTAGTTACACACCCCTAGAGGGTCTAATTCTTTAGCGACATGGCCAATTCCATCTCCCATAGGGAGCCAAAATATTAACCCAGGCACTCGATTTAAACAAAAGTTGAATCTGATCTCCTTAGAGATGTTGTTTACCAAATGTGAAAGCATTCTGACTTGTGGATCTGAAGAAGAAACTTTTTAAAGAAATGTTCTCATATTGCACTAAGTTAACAGTTGGGCTACCATAGCGAGCCCAAATTTTAACCTATAGACCCGATTTGAACAAACCTGAATCTCACCCCCTAGAGATGTTGTATACCAAAAATGAAAGTATTCTGACTGCTGGATCTGAGGAATATTTTTAAAGAAACTTTCTCATATTGCCCTAAATTAAATTAAAATTTGGGCTACCAAAGGAAGCCTAAATATTCACCTAGGGACTTGGTTTGAACAATCTTGAATCTGACCCCCATAACAATAATGTATACCAAACATTAAAAGATTCTGTCTGGTGGTTCTGGAGAAGATTTTTAAATAAAATTCCCCATATTGCCCTAATTTAAAAAAAATGGGCTCCTGCATTGAGTCCAAATATTAACCAATGGGCTTCATTTTAACAAATTTGTATCTGACCCCTCTATGCTGGATGCTGTATACCAAATATCAAAAGATTCTGAAAATTGGTTCTGGAGAAAAGATTTTCTAAAATGTTTGCAAATATGCTGAGTCAACGTTATTTTGATGCCCTCTGCAGAACTCCCCAAACAAAACAGATGGCAATTCTTTTTTCACCATTCAATTCTACTGGTCCTAAGGATGCTTCGTACCTTATAACAGTTCTCTGTTCCATGTGGTTTGGGAAACATGGGTGTTTGAAAATATTTCTATTTTTAGCTCCTGGGGTTCCCATGGGTATGCAGGTTTTGGGTTTTTTTTGCATATGTCAAGTATTTCTGACCCAATAATACCACACACTGAATTTCGTTCAAATCGGACCATCGGTTCAGAAAATATAAATTTTGTGTGGTACCAAAAATCTAACCTCTCCCATTACAAAGACAAATATTGCTTCACGAACTGCGTTTGAACAAACTTGATTCTACACCTCAAAAGGAAGTTCCATAACAAATATCAAGTCACTGTTCCCACTGGTTCATGAGATTTTAAAAATATTTTGCGAGCATTTTCCCCCACCCCCTCCCTATGGGGCTGGGCATGTTGAGTTAAACAAAAATGCAATACGCCTTTGGGACCATAACTCACACAAACTTTCACTTGAATTGGCCCAGTGGTTTTGGGTGAGAAGACGAAAACATGGTGTTGATGGACGACAGACGGATGGACAATGGATGGAGAGTGATTAGATAAGCCCAGCTTGACTTTGTCGTGGTGAGGTAAAACAAAAACAAACAAAAAATGTTTCATGACCGATATTTTACCCATGTTATTAAAATTGATAAATTTGTTTGGAGTGCAACAAGGCTTATGCTATAGCATTGCAAAGCCCTCTTGTACTCACGGGATGGAATACACCACCACCCATGGTCTTCTGTAGATTATGAGGCCTAAAACAAACCAAGAACGTGAACTTAATGGCAAAGAAACAGGGGTCGATTTAATTTTTAAAAATTGAATAGCAGTTTACTAACTTGGATAAATTTTGTTTAGCATTACCTATTATTTATATGTTTTTGCCATGTGAAATTGATTAGCAAAAGTTCAAAATTGATTCAAAAATTGCTATGCGAATCCAGGAAAATCGAGCTCTTCAAAGAAATAATTACAAAAATAAAAAAATCTCCCGCCTGCATGCAATTTTACAGAAAATGACCTGAGAAACAGATCTACTTTGTGGGGCCTTATACACGAAGATTATTACAATGAGTACATTGTCTTACACAAAGGAATGCCACACAATCCAGTGTAGACTGATTTCAAGAAGTCCTCCCTAGTGGAAGTGCAATTTTAACAAACATACAGGCCCAAATAAGCTTCCTACACAGTGTAAAAATCCACAAAATTAATAAACATTCATGTATGTTTAATAGGAATAAGGAGTTTTGTAATTAAAAGTCAATTGTGTGGTTGTACATAAACTTATGTTTCGTCTCCACCTGTATTCTACTCCTTTGATTGGATAGCGCCCGTCAAACATCAGCTGATGTCTACGTCGCGTGCGGTTATGTTCTCGTCTGACGTCATCAGTTTGGAATGTGTGCAAGAGGCTCGCAAAGGAGACTGGGCGTATTGAATGCGCGAAAATATCTGCCGTTTTTAATTTTGATTATCGGCATTGTTTTATTTTATGTTGTGTTCCCTTTTAAAGGAAATCTTCGAATAATTAAAGTTAGTGAATAAAACTATTGAAGTTTCAACCCTTCATTTTTAGAATGGTAGATTTATGTTGTTTTGAAACGGCGGCTAAATTAAAATTGGCGATGTCATTAAAAGTTTGAGGGTCAAAGTTCATTACATCGATGTAAACAAAAGAATCGTCTGCGCAAAAATAATTGTAAAAATGAAGCGGTTTGCAGATCATTCGATTGATGAAATTATTGCAAAAAGAAAAGAATTAATACCATCAAGTACAAACAAAGCTAACAATGTAGCCGCCAAGGCATTGCGTGATTATCTTGTAGAAAAAAGACAGGATTCTAACTTTGAGGATTTTGACACGGTGAAATTGAATGAAATTTTACAACATTTTTACATGGATGTGCGTTCAAAGAAAGGTGAACTGTACAAAAGTGCAACTTTTATCAACCTCAGACATTCTTTAAATAGACATTTAAAATCACCACCATACTTGAAAAAATTTGACATCCTTCTTAGCCCGGAATTCTCTGATGCTAATGAATGTTTTAAAACAGCACTTGGTGAGATTAAGCAGAGTGGTAAAGGAGACATTAAACATTTTGAACAAATTAGTTATTTTGACATGTCCAAAATTTATAGTAGTTTGTATCTTTCCCCATCAACACCCTGTGGTCTTTTCAATCGCGTACAAATGAACGTTCGTTTGTATTTCTGTAGGAGGGCTAATGAAAACATGGAAAAAATGACAAAAGAAACATTTGAAATAAAAAAGTACCAAGATGGACGCAAGTATGTTGTAAAAAAAATGGACGAACAAACAAAAAATCACAGAGGTATGGATCAAGAGAGCTTCTCAGGTCATATGCCAGGTGACAAAGTTGACAATGAATTCTGCCCTGTAAGGCGTTTTGAAACTTACCTGAGGAAACTGAACCCTTCATGTGATAGACTTTGGCAATATCCTAAAGATAGTTTCAGTGGTTATGCTTATGATAATGAGGTGTGGTATCAGAACAAACCGGTCGGTAGAGATTCTCTAGCAAAGTTCATGCCTCAGTTGAGTGAAAGAATCCAACTTTCTAAACGTTATACTAATCACAGTATCAGGGTTACAGGTGCGACAATTTTGAACCGTTTGAACTTTAGTTCCTCCCAGATCATGGCTGTAACTGGTCACAAGTCGGTCTCGTCCCTTTCCGTTTACCAGCGCGTGTCAGATGTAGAAAAAATGGCAATGGGGGATGCTATTGGAGGTTCACTGTGTCAGTCTGTCGTGCCACATCAAAGGTCAACATTTCAAACCGGGACATTTCAAGCAAATGCTGCGACCCCCACGGTCTCGTATGTACAGCCTAGAAATGTAGAACATTTAACATCCTCTATATCTTCCATTCAACGGAAACCTTTGATGGTGTGTCAGTAGACGACTTGTTTTCCGATTTCACACTAGAATCGTCTTCAAGTTCAACATCAACAAAAACAACAAATAACTTCCAGCAGTTGAAAAAAATCCCTCCTTCAACAATTGCACATTCAACGGAGACGTACACTTCCATTTCCATCAACATTAGTAGACATAACTATTGATATTTAAGTCGTTCTTGTGTGTTGACAACATTTTAACAATTTGAGTTTTAAACCTGTGTTGAACTGTTCCCGAAAACTTCAAGCACTTTGACAGGAATCGCAAGCCCTGCAGCCAAATCAGCTGATGTACCGCAACATGACATTTTGACGTCAGAACCTTCGGGGTACACGACGGGTTTACGTTTCCATTCATTAAATTATTTGCTTATGAAATATGCTTTAAATTATTTACTCAGTTAGTTGCATGGGGCTGTCGGCGGAACATATTCGTTATTCTGGTTGATTGACGTGGACATAGCCTGACGTTCACGGCTCGGAATGTATGTTCAACCTCGCCGCTAACGCGGCTCGGTTGAACATAAATTCCGAGCCGTGAACGTCAGGCAATGTCCACGTCAATCAACCAGAATAACTTATAATATTACTTTGTTATCAGGTGTTAAAAAGTATTAATATTTGTAAACACACCCACCCATTTAGATTTGTCCCTGCTCAAAGCAGTGGCACAGACACAGTACAGTTGCCGTGGACTGGTCATCATCCATGCATGGGCAGTGATGTCCCTGCATGCGTTTTCCAGGTAATAGAAAATCATCATCAATAAAATTTTAATTAATGAAGCACTGGATTGCACCCTGTGCTTTATTAATTAAATTTGTGATGCTTATTGCTGTAAACAGTGTTTGAAATCTAATACCATTGCATCCACGGAAATATTGCCCACCCGTGGAAAGTGACCAGTCCACGGCGGCTGCACTGTAGGCTTGGGGTATGGAGAGGGGGCACATGCCCTCCCCAATTTCATTCATGCCCCCTGCCTGTTAACCCATATAATGAACATCTGACAAGACATTTTAATATCTAGATATTTATGCTTGTTCGCAACTTATATATTATGGACACAAATGGACACAGAGTCAAGGTAATTGTGTTTTTTTGTCTTGAATTTCAAAATTTTTTTGGAGGGGGGGGGCACCCGACCCCTCCACTGATGAGAGGGGCACACTCCCTCTTGTCCTCGCCCCTATCTCACTGCTATGTGGCTCAGGTGATGCTGTGCATAATAGTCTTCATGCTCCGGCCCCACCCCCACCAGATATTACTCTTGCCCCTAACTTTGATATCCTTGTTAAGCACCTGTATCATGGTAAACTAACACCAAATTGTGTGCTTATGTCCAGTAGCTAACATTGGAATAGATATAATGCGCTTTGTCAGAAACTTGATCAAGTATTGATGACAAACAACAATTTTCATTACCAGTACCTGGTACCAGTAATAAAATAAGATTTGCAAATATCACCCTGCGTTTTTTCAGCTATTAACTAACATAAAATTGTGCGCTTCGTGAAAATTATTTTATTACGACCTGTTAAAAATTACTGTTTCGTGTTTTTCTATTTTAGACAAAGAAATCACTCCTTTTCTGGCGGGAAAACAGCCGAGCGATACTTATCACAGTACGCCACAAAATCCTAATAACATAAAGTCAACAATGGCAAAACAGTAAACAAAACAAAACAAAATAAATAAACAAATGAAAATTAAAAAAAATGAAATTTAGAGCTGCCGGAACTGAAAAGTTTGGCCGGCTCAAGGCCCAGATAAAATCTAATGGGAGGTTTATTTTATCAAGTATTACAGTGATCTGTTTTAAAATACCCAGTTACCACTGAAGTGCTTCATCCACGCACAGACGTAGCCCATTAATAACCAAGCTACCTATTATATACCAAGGGGGAGTTTTCGGTAACAACTCGGTCTACATGTATATATCTTGCATTTACTCGAATAAATCAAGTAATATCACGTATATTGCTTGGAAGGAATCAATTAAATATCTGCAATTATATTTAAACCTTTTTAAACAGCCCTGACTTACTTTTTTGTCTTTTCACCACGGTATCTCTCGGTATACCTTGGTGTTTAGTAGGACCAATTTCTGGGGGATGGTTTGGTTTGGATCAAATTGCCATAGGATGATTTGGTTTAAATTAGCAGCTGTTTGGGTCAAATTGCTGGAGGACAGTTTGGATGAAATTCTCACTGATGACAGTATATTATAGAACACATGGAACGTGGATTTATTTATTTATTTATTGGGGTTTAACAGCACTTTTGACAGTTAGGGTCACCTCGTGTCGGAGAGTTTTATGGGTGGAGGAAGTTGGAGTCCCAGGAGAGAACCACCGAGCAAATGCCAGGCTCCCAACATACACACTCCGCACGAGCAGAGTTAGCAATGGTTGAAGACAAGTGCATCATCAACATACTATACACCTTAGCACACAATGCCACTGTGCCCGCACATGGGCATTGGGGATGCAGTATCTTGCCCAAATTGGTCAATGCAGATACGGTAAAATTTTTCAATTTTGTAAAAATGTCAATGGAAATTGTTTACTTCGGTAAATTCTTTGGGGAAAAAAATACTAAAGTACTAAAGGAAACAATTACATTGCATTACCAAAATAAAATTTAAATTAGGTGCGAAACGACCCTCCGCCATTTGTGGGTCGAAATGACCTGGGGAAAATGAGGATTGGGGCGAAACGACTCGAGGGGCGAACGGGAATTGGGGCGAAATGACCCGGGAGCAACTTATCAGCAAGGTGTCACTTATTTTCAAGCAAACTTTTCTTTACTATTTATTACACCTGAAAATTAGGATAATTCAAAAACTGCGTTTTGTTTTGATTCTTGAACTTCTTGAACTTCACTAGCTATGTGTCCATGCACATCTTTATGAAATCGCACCAATATAATCAACAAGATTGCCGGTTATATCTGCAGTTTTTTTTTATGAAAGTACATCAAGTAATCGCCGAATAGGACAAGTTACAACAAAATCAGGAGAGTTCGATCTGAAATAACAAGATTATTTGCTGAGCGTATTGAAAAACCTCAAAAAGGACAGAATACGAGTGATGTGTAGACATGTAAATATCACGCAAAACTGATATGCGAGGTGGGTTGCGACAGAAAAAGAACGCATTTGACATTTTGTTTGATTGTTGATACTGGCCCAAAGATTCCTTGAGGGGGATAAGCTGATTGCAGTTAAATCGGCAATTGTGACCAGGAAGTCATGTGAATTTTTCCCTGAAATTTACTGTCCAATTCAAAATATTGCTTGAGGGTATTAGAGAATTCTGTTCTGGAACACATTTATCTGATTGGGCATGTGCAGCCTCTTGCGGGCCTACAGCCTGCTGGGGTTCCTATAATGCCACCAGTGGGAAGGCAGTTTGCAGGTATTTTCTTTGTTTTACTACTGAGGCATGACTCATTTGAAAGCCTTTCCCATAAACAACTTTTATCCCAAATTGTACTGAAATCTGAGAAGTAATGTTCAAGTTATAATGTAAACAGACATCAGAGTGCAGATGGACATATATACGGACGGACATATGGATAGACTCCAAATGCCAGTGATTGTACCAGAGGTGCTGACATACCAATGTCAAGGATAAAGCAGTGTCAGATGACAGACAAAATCTCGCACCCAATGGACCCTGCAACAAATCTCAGGGCAAAAACATTTTTTGTGTAAAATCTTTGAAGTGTTCACAAACCCATTTTAGAACTCAAAACACCAGGGTAACTCTACCGGGTTCATCTAATATTAAGAACAGCATGCTAAGCATGGCATATGCACCCCACTTACCCCCATCTGAAAATGCTAAGATGGACATATTTTCAACACTAGGCATACACATGAGGGGTTTATCATCTTTGTTTTGCAGTGGAGAGAAATCCAACCCATCAAAAATTGTGAGATCAAGGTACACCTGTTAACAATAGTTTGTGTCAATCAGATCATGTACATGTGAGATGTAAAATGATTGTCTTTGTTTTGCAGCAACATTAATAGGCTATTTTTGTATATTCAAAGGGCCATAATGCACAGAAAAAATATTTTCAACAGCAAAACGGCTGTTATTCCTTAAAGATCTTACATGTTTTATAATGAACGTGTGTATGAAATTTCAAGTTATAATGTGGGCCGACATCTGAGCGAGGATGGACAGACCAACGCAGAGATGCATGGACAGACACACCCACTCACGGATAGGTGCAATCCAGTATACCCCACTTTTTGAAAAAAAATTGGGGGTATAATTAGCTATCTGAGGGCAAGTATTTCAGTACCGTACCAGTTTCCGAACTCCTTCAGGACATTGCTACAGTCTTACATACCAATTATTGACCAAATCTATAGATATTTGTTCAGGTTGTCATGCTAATGAGCTGACAACAGGCAAAAATTAACTAATTGAGGGCCATAACTCCACTCAATTTGGCTTAACTGTACCAATTTTCGAACTCCTTCAAGACATTATTATGAAAGTCTCACATACCAAATATTGACCAAATCCTTTGATAAGTGTGCAGGTCACAGTGGTAATGAGTTCAAAACAGGAAAACATTAACTAATTAAGGGCTATATTAGTGTTCAGTAAGGCCAAACGGTACCAGTGTTCGAACCTATTCAAGACATTGTTAACCCTTTACCTAACCTGAAAAGCAGACGACACTTGCAAAAATAATTCTTGAATAACTAATTCTTTTCATTTTTTGTCTCAAAAACATAGGTTATGATCCCTCGTTGGAACGAGCTCGACGAGCTCGTTCCAACGAGGGGTCATAACCTATGTTAATGAGACAAAAAATGAAAAAAATAATGAAAATTAATTGGCGATTTTTGAGAAGAGCGCTGGCCGGTTTTGGCCGTTACGTTAGGTAAAGGGTTAAGAAAGTCTCACATACCAAACGTTGACAAAATTCATTGATATTTGAAGTTATCATACTACCGAGCTGAAAACAGGAACAAGTTAAGGGTCATAACTCTGCTCAATATAGCCATAACATACCAGTTTTTTTTTACTCATTCAAGACATTAAGAAAGTCTCACATATCAATACTTAATCAAATCTACTGCTATTTGTTCCAAGTTATTGTGCAAACAATCTGAAAACAGGCAAACATTAACGAATTAAGGGTCATAACTCCGTATTGTGACATTTGTTTGATCTTTCTAGCATTACGAAATTGATTTTCTATTAAATGAAAGTGTCAATGACACTGTAGCTCAACTTGTGTAAGACATGTACATGAATAGTATGTGGCACAGTAATGACACACATCTCGGTAATGACTTGATAACAAAGGTACATGTAAAGCATTGTAAAGGTCTGTACATAAATACTGACCATAACCTGTAACAAATGTACAGGTAAAGTATTGTAAAGGTGGGTGACAGTTAAATGTTAAACTAGAAAAGAAATCTCCATGGGATTAATGTTACAATGGGGATCCTTGTATGGAGCATCATAAGCCAGATGTTAGCAAATGTCTTGGCCTGTTTGATTCAAACCCGTCTACGGTTGATTCCTACTAATTAATAAATATTTGTCCAGTCCTTCTTAAAATATAGGTATTTGATTTTTTTATCTTTAGCTCATACTAAGGGTTCCTACGGATGAGGAGGTTTTATTTTTCTCATTGGAAACAGAAAACTGGGTTGTGCTAATAATGTTTATCCTCCTCAAACAACACTAAATATTAACACAGCCGAGCCCAAAAGCACATGTTACCATCCCATGATGATAACAAACGTCGTCCTAGAAGTTCTGTACAAAAAACTGATTGCACCTAATTTCGGTATAAAATAGCTGGCAGCCATCTTGAATTTCAGACTGCACCCTAAAAGACTTGTTTTCATCCCAAGGTGATAATTAAGGTACCCAAGAAGTTTCGTGAAGATCGGTTCATAAATACAGCCTCTAGCCCTAGCCATATTGACATGTGCACTTACTGTGTATAAGTAGTGCTGAATAAATCAAAGTTCATCTAATTTGCATAATTTCTGCACGAGAAAACAACCTGTATTATATGTAATGTATTCCATGTTACTAAACATTCATATAAAAATTTATTCAAATCAGAACTTTCATACACAAGGTCTGTACAAAAAACTGATTGCACTAATTTTTGTATAAAATAGCTGCCGGTGGCCATCTTGAATTTCGGACTCCACCCCAAAACACTCGTTCTCGCCCCACAGTGATACCAAAGGTACCCAAGAAGTTTTGTAAAGATCGGTTCATAAATACGGCTTCTAGTCCAAGCCGTATAGAAGTTCTGTAAAAAAACTGATTGTACCTAATTTCGGTACAAAATTGCCACCGGCAGCCATCTTGAATTTTGGACCGCACCCAAAAACACTCAGTCTCGTTCAAAGGTGATACCAAAGATACCCAAGACGTTTCGGGAAGATCAGTTCATAAATACAGCCCCTAGCCCGAGACGTATTGACATGTGCACTTACTGTGAATAAGTAGCACTGAATAAATCAAAGTTCATCTAATTTGCATAATTTCAGCACGAGAAAAAAAACCCGTATTATATGTGATGTATTCTATGTTACTAAACATTCATATAAAAATTTATTCAAATCAGAAGTTTTATACAGAAGTTCTGTACAAAAGACTGATTGCACTAATTTCAGTACAAAATGATGGCTTCTGGCGGCCATCTTGAATTTTGGACCACACCCAAAAAACCTCGGTCACATCCCACGGTGATAACAAAGGTACCCAAGAAGTTTCGTAAAGATTGGTTCATAAATACAGCCTCTAGCCCGAGCCGTATTGAATTGTTGACGCCAGACAGACGTCCAGACAGACGACGGGCCATGGCATAACCTCAAATTTGACTATGTCAAAGTTGAGCTAAAAATGGGGAGTGTCCAGAGTATCACAGGACAAAACAATTTGTAAAGGACTCCGCCTTTCAAGGATAATGGAACAGCATTGGCACTCACCACCATGCAGCCTTGAGGCTGCATTTTGAATTCCTGTGTTTGTTGTTTTTAGGAAATATTATTTTATTATTATCAGTTATAGTACAAATATGCTACCGATAGCACACTTTCAGGAGCCGCTGATGTCTGATGTCGAATGTGTGTCAGTGCGTGAGGTGCACACATACTATTGGGGTTCTATACACCACATCCTTCATTTTGGATATAATTTGTGTATATTTATTTGGAATTTATAAAATTTCAGACATACAAATTTCATAGTAATAGTTTTGCCTTAGTTATGGAGCTTAATAAGTAATGGACAATTTAGTTTGAAAAGGGGGTTCATGAAGATTCAGCCACAGGAAGATTCAGCCCTCATACTTTTTCCGAGAATATTCCGTCTCAGTCGTGGTCGAATCTTATCACCTCAGAGGTCAAATTTTTACAGAAAATGTTTTTTGTTAAATATTCTATACATTTTTTCTATAGTTTTTTTTAAGGATTAATGCTTACTAATCATGACAAAATTGTGCAATATGAAACAAACCTAAATGAAGCTAGCACAAAAAACCTTCCCAAAACAAGCTGAGAGGTTTTCAGTTCGAATCCCACCTGCGGCAACTGTACTAAGGCATAATGCACATCGATGATGCACTTGTCTTCAACCAATGCAAACTCTGCTTGTTTGGAGTACCTATGTTAAGGAGCCTGACAGTTTCTTGCCATTGCTCGGTGGTTCTCTCCAGGTAGTCTGGATTCCTACCCCAGTAAATCTGTCCAACATGAGGTGGCCCTGGCTGTAAAACGTGTTGTTAACCCCAATAAAAAAATAAATCAAATTTGCTGAATCCAAGACTTTTGAATGATGGTTTTGATTGGGGTGGTGGAGGGGGGTGGTTTTGGTTATACAATGCACAGCAAAAACAAATATCACAAACTAATAATGAAACTATGAACTTGAGAAATTTTCAAGTGGTCATTCTACAACATGTTTTAGCTGGTACTATAGAGTTTTGAAGCTTAAAGGGCTCAGTAGTTAGAGGTGCAGGCTGCAAACCAAAAGGTTCTCGATCCAATCCCACCTGTGGCAACCACTTTGTTTCCTTGGGCAATACACTTCACTCCCATTGCCCACGTGGTGGCATTGTGTACCAAGGCATACTGCATGTCAATCGTACACTTGTCTTCAACCAATGCTAACCCAGCTTGTGTGCTGTTTGTACGCTAGTTGTTTGCCAATGTGGTTCTCTCTGGCTTTTCCCACCTGTAAAACTGTTCAATATGAAGTGACCGCAGCTGTCGAAGTGTCATTAAACCCTAATAAATAAATCAATTAGAATCATGCACTACTATTCTAGAGGACGGTTTGGAGCAAATTGCCAGAGGATGGTTTGGGTGAGATTAGTATCCAGTTTGGGTCAAATTGTTGGAGGACAGTCTGGATGCAATTCTCACGAATTCCAGTCACTATGGCCCCAAGTCATAACGGCCCCAGTCATTACGACCTCAAGTCAATTAAGCCCCGACATATCAAGTCATTTCGGCCTCTATAACTATTTTTAAATATCGTTTGAATTTTAACATTTTTCTATTTAATTGTTTTTCAACATTTATACCTTAAATAGATATTCAGGTATACATATGATATATGGTATTCCTTCATGCCTAGTAGATTTTCTTCCATGATGAATAAATGAATGAAAAGTTTCAGCACGCCGAAGGTGCACATGGACGATGTGGGATTTGAAATCTCTTGCGACCTGAATAACTTTATTTGCTTTTGAATCCACGAGAGTCGGAAGCGACGATCAGTAATGTTATTTGGTTTGAGTGTGCGCATAACTACAAGAATTCTGCTCTGTGTTTAAGAAAACGTGAACATATTTATGGTATTATCGAAATCGCAGTTTGGTGGTTGTTTTAGAAAAAAGAGAGGAAAAAGAAACCCTGTGAACCTCGAACTGGAAGGCGACTAGGAATTGTCCACAAAATATGAATGAATGAGATGACTGCATAAACTTTTGCGAAATTCCAAAATAAACAAATTTCTCTTACTTATATAGATAGCATCTTAAATGTATGTAAAATTGAACACATGGATAATTTTTAATGTCATGTAAAACTTTTCTGTACACTGTGTAAATGCAAATAACTGAACATTACTTAATAAAGGTAATTACCCATTATTTCTAAATATAAACTATGCGCTGATCTTTATAGATCTCTACACTCAAACTGGTGCCGAAATGACCAAGGGGCCGAGTGACTTTAGGCCGAAAGTGACTAGGGCCTAAATGACTTCAGGCCGAAGTGACCAGAGGCCAAAATGACTTGGGGACGAAGTGACTGGATACCATTCTCACAGATGCGAGACGTTAATTATTACAGAACACATCGAATGTGAATTTACCGCAAAAATAATTGCTCGATGATATACATGCATATTAAGATTTTTTTCAATAAATATCGAGCAATATATTAATATTTTTTTCAAGAATTATTTTTTAGGAGATAAAACACATATCGTAGGGTATCTAAAATATCCTAACAGATGTGTACTGTTTTTCTTTTGGACAAATCTTCCCTGGGCCGAGTTTTTCCCGGGTGAAACTTCCTCCAGTTCCCGAATAAAGATGACATGTATGCCATTTTCAATGGCGGTAATTCCGTAAATATCCAGAAAGGTTATTATTTTCCATTTTTTAGTGTTCATAACTAAGAAGCACTGTTCAGAAATACAGATGGCACCAAAAAGTAACACATTATTACTTTGTTTTGGTTTCTAACGGGACTGAAAGCAAACTGTCAGTATCATTTTTTTTTCGAATTACACCCATTTCGTCCGCTAACCAAATCGTCCGCTGCAATTTTACCCAAGTCGTCCGCTGCAGTTTTACCCAACTCGATCGAAACTCGTCTGCTGGAGAAAGTATTGAAGTATTGTATTTTGAATCATTTTTTTATTTATTTATATAATAATTTTATTGTATACTTTATTGTATATTATGTATTGCAATATACCTTAATGTACCTCCTTGCATTAAAATTTCATATACTTATACGAAATTCTGAAAACAGAAATGTGAGAACAAAATAAACTACTCAGCCATCTAATAAATTTCGATACTGTTTAACGCGGCTCTGAATACTGTTTATTCGATGGATTACCTATAATAATTATATAATTACAGCAAAAGTTTTTAAAGTATATGTATGTAATATTATTACCACTTTAGAGGCCGGTCTCTAGTATATTAACGGAGTTTAGCGGGGCAGTAAGACTCATTCAATAATTCAGTAATTCATGACACCATGCAACCGGAAACGAGCTGCGGGCGTTAATGAAAACAAAATTCATTAATAGCCCGCCGCACGATTCCGGTCATGGTAATATAACAATGACATGATTTTGGAGGGCATTATGGTTCATTAGCGGCCCTGCAACAATGATGAATGGCCCGAGGGTTTATTAAAGGCCCGAGACGAAGTCGAGGGTCGTTAATAAGCCCAAGGGCTGTTCATCATTGCTCCAGGGCCGCTAATGAATTATGATGCCTGACAACAATCATGTTATTACTATTATTACCACTTCCTGTTACAGCTAACCGCACGAGGGAATTGCTGGAAAAAATAATCAATAAAGTCTGTTCGATATTCCTGTGTCGATCGTGCGTTCGACTTTAGTTCAGAAATACAAAGGGATGTCATCCGAATGGGAGTAATTCATTAGACCATGGAATTTAAAAATAGCCGGGTCGCGGGCCGCTAATGGATATTTATACCATTATCTCCCGCGACCCGGCTCCGTCGAATGACGTCACTGAAATTATGGAGTTTTAACGGCCCTCAAAAATCATGTTAATCGACTGGTAACTAAAAGATTGAGCTGTAATAATAATAGTAATAACATGATTTTGTCGATCGTCCCGGTTTATTAACGGCCCTCGAGGAATGAATAACAGCCCTATGGCTTATTAACGACCCTCGACTTCGTCCTGTGCCGGTAATAAACCCTTGGGCTGTTATTCATTCCTCTCATGCCGTTAATAAACCGTAACACTCTCCAAACTCATGTTATTGTAATATTAAGTTCCACAACATAATCTTATAATTTTGCAATTATTCATTGAAAAACGCCACTGGCACTTTACAGTGAATAATTGCAAAATTATTAGCAAATGTATTATAAGAATTAATTATATTAAGAAACGCATCAACATTTATGTTATATTAAGTTCCGCAACAAAATCTTATAATTTTGCAATTATTCATGGAAGAGTCTCACCGGCGCTTTACAATGAATAATCGCAAAATTATTAGCAAATGTATTACAGGAATTATTTATTTATTTATTTATTGGTGTTTAAGGTCACATACTTTTGCACAATGGCTAATCATGACCACAACATGGAGATCAAGTCAAGCCTTTTTTTATTGCCTATTTTAGAGGACTTGCACCCCAAGCATTAGTGACTGGGTCATATTTTACCAGTGAAAAGGAACTTATTTACCACAGTAAACAAGCAGTGCTTCACCTCCCGGGGTTCCCGCGGGGAATTACAGGAATTAATTATATTGAGAAACGCATCAAAACTTATTATACTTATATTAAGAAATGCATCAAAACTTGTTATATTAAGTTCCAGAACATAATCTTATAATTTTGCAATTATTCATTAAAAAATATTTCCTATGCTATGCTGCTATTATCTTGTGAATCTTGTGTACTGAATAATATCATTATTTCGTTTGATACTGAATAAATATCATTAATTTTATATTCCATGTTTTTATGACAGTCAAACCCTTGGCGGACGAATTTCGTAAAATTGCAAGGCGACGAATTGGACAAAATTGCTAGCGGACGATTCGGTGCTCTGGCGGTCGCGAACGAAATGGGTAAAATTGTAAGCGGACGACTCGGCTTGCGGGCGAAACGTCCGTATACCCTTTTTAAACCAAACTTCTCCTTACTTTTACAACACCTTAACATGCAGATAATTCAAAAACTGCGTTTCTATTCATCGTGATACTTCACGAGATACGTGTCAATGCCTATCTCAAAACAATCGCACCAATATAACAAGAATTATCAGTTATATTATCGGTTATATGTGCGATTCTTTGAGGTTATTACCGGCACACAAGCTGCAACGAAATCAGGAGAGTTCGATCTGAAATTAAGAGATCATCAGCTGAGCATATTGACAAACCTCCAGAAGGACAGAATTTAAGTAGTAATAATAATAATAACACTTTGGCCGGCCGCTGATTTGTCGGGGTTCTCAGATGAGAAGACCTTGGTAACCCCTGAAGTGTAGATATGTATATATCACGCAATTTAAACTTTGAGGCGAATTAGGTTGCAAGTTTATTCAGCCAAAGCATTCCCAGAGGGATAGGCTAATTGCAATTGAATGGGCACTTCGAAACCGGAAGTTACGTGATTTTTTCACTGAAATTTACTATCCACTTCAAAAAATCACATTGACGGCATAGAGCATTCTGTTCTGGAACACATTTATCTGACTGGGTATGTGGAACCCTTTGCGGGCCTACGGCCCGCTTGGGGTTCCCATTAGGAATGGCATTAGTGTAAGGCTGTGCGAAGCTTCGAGATTCGATTTCGAATCTCAAGCTGTTATTCGGTTCGATTCGAATCGGCTGCACGATTCGTTTCCATTCGAATCTTTTAACAAGAATATAGCTTGGTGTCAGTAATCTTCGTTGTCCCACAATACGTATAGTTCTGATGGAAATTGTACATAGATAATATTGAAAATAAAGACTGAGTATAGTTTTCGCTATCTAAGCAGAAACAACATCTGCACCCATGCCACCAGCCATGGTAATTCAAGTCTCACTAGACACTACATCTGTTGAAAGAAAATTTAAAGTTTACAGGCAATATAAACGATGAACTGTTGCTAGCGGCTACCGATAAATCTCGCACCGTTTATATTTATGAACTATAATACTTATTGGGTAATATCCCAACTACATAACCAAGGACGAAGGCATGACGTGGTGATGACGTTGGAATATTTTATCGGTCGGAACTTGATCCATCACTGTCGGAACAAATCAGGTTTACACCACACCCCTTCTCCCAATCGGTCATAGTCAAGAGGAAACTCATTCAAATTCGAATAATAGACCCGATTCGATTCAAAAGGAAAATGGGTGATTCTGAGGGTCCTATATCAGAGTCTATATCTGTAGTCAAACAATACTCAAGTAAGACAAAATCAATGGTCTCGGATAAAGTATCCAAACTTAGCACGGATGGAATAACCGAGAATCTGAACTTGAAGCTTGATGCAGCAGATAATAGAGCAATCTGAACTCATCAAGTCCCACTTGGATGTGATCGTATCACCGCGTATCGGTATAATCGAGGGAGGAACTAGGCAATACCTATGGTGTCCAAATTGTTTATGTAAGGAAGTATCCAACGTTCTATACTACAGTACGTGGAGAATGGATTGCAACAAAATCACCCGTGGAGTGGACTTATCACCCAAAGTATTACTATCAAATTCTGTACATGTGGAGAAAAATTGCAAATAATGTTTCAGCCAATGGACCTCCGGGATTAACCCGGAGGTCCATTGGCTGGAACTTTGTTTGTGCTTGTTATGCTTTGCAACAAATTTGCAATTATTGCTTGGGTGGAATCTCCACTCCGCGGGTGATTTAGTGATAATACACTCCCCACATACTGTAAGTTATTATTAATTCGATCTTGACACATAAATGGTTATATACAACTTCGCTCTTCCTTATTGAGGAAGAACCGCGTGGTAGTTGCGTTATTTTGCTGTCCAAACTTACAATCATGAACATATTGTTGTGGCTTGTTGCATGCTTTACAAGAATGCGTGTCAACCTTGTATAACAGAATTGCCAACCCTGATAAAGCCAAGTTCGTTACATTCCTAAAAAAGAATCCAACATAAATACCCTTAGTCGGGATAAATGGAGATGCAACAAAGGAAAAAGAAACAAAAACAAAAGTAAACGCACACATCATCCAAGACGTAACATTCATATTAACTCGGATACTGATCAGCTTATAACACTGTGGATACCCGGCCAGGATTGAGCACAACCAGAATTCACATTGAAATATTCCAGACGAGTGAACAGTCCTTGGACTTCTTCAGGGCCAGACTAGTTCTAGGCCATAACAAACTAGACGTCCTAACATAATTTGACTGATGTCTTATGAGCTTGTATGTGGTGGTCAGAATATACCTGTACTGGAAGTAACGGTAAAAGGAGTACCTGGTGACATGATAGTTTACCACCATGCATCCAAGGTCACCACCACACATTCCAGGAAAGAGAAGACACAAAAAACTACGACCAGGATTCGCATTTCCACAAAATTCGCGATGGACCAAGACACACAAACTCAAATATATCACAAATTACCATAACTATACAACCAGTATTATCAGAATTATAAACAAACTAAAACAAGTAGCATAACACGAAAATACCCAAGTCATGACATAAACGAAATCAGAGTACATAGCCGGCGATAGAGATATCATAGAATATTTACACTGTAGCGGTAAACATTGATCAATATAAGCAATAACAAACATTTAACATTAGAAACAAGAATCGTGACAGCCGGTAATACAATGCACCAACTATACATCACACATTAACAACAACATCGCAACGGAATTGTAATAATGAATCTCGAAAAGTAATTCATGTATTAACCCACCGTCCGGGATTTCCAACACCCATCAATTATTAACTCTTTACCCTACGAATCGGCGTCATCCGACCGTGTAACTTACAAACGAAGTAATTAAAAAATATTTTTAAAAAATTGTCAAGAAAACTATATCACGTGACCCCTTATTGGGATGAGCCCGTCCAGCGCCACCCAATGAGGGTGACATGATCGAATTTCCTGACATTTTGGCAACAATTTAAACCAAAAACCAATTGGATATGGAGTAAAAGGTTAAAATATGATCAAAATTTTCCAACCCCATAATCAGGATCATCATCACCAGGGTAAATACATTCAAAGTTACATAACACAGAATAATACAAGAATTATAATACTAGATTTATGCAATATACACACACAACTGTTTATGCATACAATAACATTTTATGCACCAGTATCCAGTTTCACAAGTCAAGACGGGACAAGCACCTTCGTCTGCCCCAGCTCATACTAAAGAAGACTCAAGTTCCTTTTGAGGGTGAACTAAAATCTCCTTGACCAGAATTCATCCTGACCAGAATACCACCCCAGTTAACCAGGTATACACTGCAAAAAATAAAGGTTCTTTTTAAAACTAAAACTGGTTCTATCTTGTCCCTGAGATGGAACCAGTTTAGTTTAAACAGTATTTATTTCAAATCAAATAAATTTACCAAGATTAGCATTCAATTTTAACAGAATAATACATGAACTGAAGTAGATTCAGCAGTAAACTTGGAGCTTATTCAACGCAGTCGCTAAACATTTAGAAACAAAGCGAATATAAATACCTGGTATATTGGTTCTGTACAGAACCAAAACTGGTTCGATATACCAACTGTTCATATCTCCTTTGCTTCATAAAGATTTGAGACAACCTCGTATAAGCTCTAAACTTACAGCTGCAACCCCTCAAATTATGTTTAATTCTGTTAATGTTTTATGTTAATCTTTATAAATTGATTTGATTTGAAATAAATACTGTTTAAAAAGAACTGGTTTCATCTCAGGGACAAGATTAGAACCAGTTTTGGTTCTAAAGAGAACCTATATTTTTGCAGTGTACCATCCCAAAGTTTCGTTATTAATGAACCAACGCTCTCCAGCAAACTCCAATTGAGGAATCTATACCTTGCAATAACAATACTTAATCATCACTTGGGATTAAGCAGAGCCAGGCTCAAAGTGAACATTCGCTCCGGATTACGAGCAATATGTATCTTCACGTTATTTAACAATCTGAGAATCTCGAGGGTCATTAAAATGTGGAGTAAATGTCTGGAAAAAGTCAGAGAAAGAATAGAGTATCGATGTTTTTATGTGGCTATCAGCTGGTTTACTTTTTATGACAAATATAACATTCTCGGGGTTTTTCCTGTCTTCCAGGAAGGTATAATACTTATAACCAAACATTCTTAACGAAATAGTATTACCCTTACAAAAGGACTGAATATAAAAATATATATGTAGCTAACAAAGCTGAAACTGCAACAGCTTCAGACTCGTTCCCTTCCTTGAATCCCATCGCTTATATTTGTATAATACATTTTTATTGTTACTCAAAAATATGAAACGTTCCAAAGTATTTTTTGCTAAATGTTATCTGAAATATAATAAATTATTACAAACAGATTCCCAAACACGCATTCCTATGACATTCCCAAACACGGATTCTTACACCAAATAGACGACAAAAACGACTGGGGTCATTTGGGGTCGAAGGTACCTGAAATTTTCATGTCAGGGACAGAAAATCCCAAGAAACGTTGAAAATGTGGAGTAACTCTGTTGCCGCGAAAAAGTCAGAGAATAATAGGAGTATCGATGTTTTTATGTGGCGTTATCAGCTACTTTATAACAAATATAACATTCTCAAGGTTTTTTGCGGGCTTCTGAGAGGGTATAATATTTATACCAAAAACATTATTAAGGAAGAAGTATTACCTTTGCAAAAAGACTGAATACAAAAGTATATGTGTAGCTAACAAAGGTGGTTTTACAACAGCGTCAAACTCGTTCCCTTCCTTGGATTCCACAGCTTGTGTTTATTTACTACATTATTAATGTTACTAAAAACAAAAACGTTTCAACGTATTCTTTGTTACTTTTTATCTGATGAATAAAGCTCCTTTTGCTGTGATCAGCTGTTTCTTTTTTAAAATTAAGAATAACTTTCCTTCCGTCAATAACAACATTTCGGGTTGGCAGGCAATATTTATGAAACATCAAGTCTGAAATATCATTTCTGAATAAATAGCAAGACTTTATTGTGCTGTTATCGGGTCCACGATATCCAGCTCCCTACCTCACACCAAGAAACCTTTGATTGACTGCGATGTTGTTTCCCCATAGATCCTTCCTAACTTCCCATTTATACTATCGCTCAGCACTGATACAGTAAGTACAAAGGCGAGTCAAAAATATAAAAGACTTACGTTTTCTGTCGTCATCTAGATTATTATATTCCAACAAAAATAGTACACCGATCAAACCTTATTTTGCATCTGAACTGTAACATGTTCATTTCCTGAAAAAAAACTCAGAAAACTGGATCCGCATAATTTGTCTCCAATGTGAGGTTTCGTTGTTGGCCGCCAGGTTTTGAAGTGGGTGCATTCTGACACAATTTTGCAGTCAGCTGCTCCCTTTTGAACGTAACGGCCCTATCGCTATTCACAAAAGATTGTCCTGAATATATTATTATTTTTTAAATTTTTTCTTCTAAACCATAGCCTATGACTTCTCACTGTGAAGAGAACTATATGTTTTACATCACAGCCATTTATCTGTTCCAGCCAAGTTAGTTAAAATGATTTTAAATCGTACATTGACAGTTGAGAGAGAGAGAGAGAGAGAGAGAGAGAGAGAGAGAGAGAGAGAGAGAGATTAAAAAAAATCGCCATTTATCTTTTATTGTTTTTCAAACTCTTTGTCTAAAAGTCACACAGCTAATGATCCTCCTTGGGTCATAACCAATGTTTTGAGACACAGCATGAAAAAGCCGATTTAAATTTCAAGGTGGCATGAACTACAGTACTGTGAATATAAAAATTAAAAGTGGACAAAGTTCGCGAGGAAACACACTGAATTAAATTATAATATTTGAAATGAATTCATGCACCGTTAAAACGACAGATAATTCAATCAATCACAACTATCAATCAAGACTGGATTGGTAAATGCCGATGTGCATCATTCGAAAAAAAAAAATCCGCTAAAGTTTTAATATTTAGATATTAACGTACAAAGGGAAAGAGTACAAGGACTATACTGACTTGGCAGTCTGCCAAAAATGACCTGAATCAAATGTGAACTATATGCAATAATAGCAGAACCAGGCGTTTCCTAGTATTCCACTGTGAAAATTAAGACTGGATAGTGTATTGTCAGACTCTGACTGGCTGAAACACTGTCTATTCGTTATTTATGAAGCTAATTTAAACATAGTACATTGCAGAAATGAAATATATTGAATGCCAGAGACGTACCTAGAGAGCCTTTGTTGAGAGGGGGGGGGGGGGGTTACCCCCTATGAATTTCAACTGTTTCCTTCGTCTGCAGAACATCAAACTTTTTAGGGAAGCATTAGTCCCCCCCCCCCCCCCAACCTTCCTTTGAGTGACAATATTCTTGCTACCTGTGAATTTGCAATTCCTGAAAAAATCGAACGTACTCTCCCCATCTATGCTCGAAACGCATGACCTAGGATTCTTGAGTCGGAAAACGTCTCTCGAGTGCAACAGGGCATCCTGCTGCACTCAAGGTGGTTGAAAATTTACGAAGTGTCTGCTATTAACGACCACAACCACAAGTTCAACGCAATCTACTACTTTTAGGCATGAAATTTCCAGTTGCTAGTGGTTGGAGGCTTAAAATGTCTAACAATCGTTAAGTATGGTCGGGAGTGGTGGAGAAGTGAGCCCCCCCCCCCCCCCACCTTGCCACCCTGTCGCAACATCCAGCTCAAAAGCTGCACTGGGAACATTTTTATGAATTACTAAAGAAACTGGCATTGTAAGCTTTCCAGACTTGGTGTGACACGTAATCTACCATATGCGGTGATAAAAAGCTTTGCTGTGTAAATTAAATAATTGCTCTAAACAGGGGCGCGGTGGCGTCGCGGTAACCTGTTCCCGTCAGGTCATCGAAGTTAAGCAACGTCGAGCGCGGTTAGTAGTTCGATGGGTGGCCATTTCAGCGACTGATTCGCGTTCCCGCGTTGTGTCCTAAATCCCGGTGGCCTACACGGGGGCACGATGCCACTGTGTACTAAGGTGTACTGCACGTCGATGGTGCGCATGTCTTCAACCAATCTAACCCGGCCGGTGCAGAGTTCAGAGTTACGATGTTGGAGAGCTGCCAGCTGCTCGTCGGTGCTCGGTGGTTCTCTCCGGGTATTCCGGCTTTCCCCACCCGGAAAACTGCCACGGTCTCGAGATTAGCCATTGTGCATAAGTATGTGACTTAAACACTAATAAATAAATACATAATCTTCTAAATATATACACTGATCACAGCGCAACAATGCCTCTAATCTCTTCCAGTTTCTTTAAATCACATGTACAGACTGTGAACTCAGTGGGCGTAAGAGTAGCCCACTGACCGTCGTATAACCTACCCTGTAGATCGTTACATAAATTTTGTGAGCTTGATCCTCCGATGTCTACGTACCCATTGGCCCATTAACTGCAAATTTGATTAACTAACAAGCATTTGTATACAGAGCAACAAACTTCACCAGTGGCTCAATGCCAATCACTCTGTGAGCACAACCCGCTGAAATAAGTGCACAACACTTGGAAAAGGTTGCATAAATTATTTGTTATGAGATCCCTTCCACAGTTTTTCGACGCCACGTAGCAAGTTCTCATGCCACCAGTCAAAATTAATTGTCCTACGACATTATGGGCTATTTGTTTTCCCAATTGCGTGATGTATGCGCGCAGACTACCATTGATGTAACCCAACGCCCCTGTACTCACAGAGAAATACAGATATTTTTCGTACCCTAGCTACATACATTCCAATCAATAAGGATTTAATTCACCTTGAAAACATCAAGATGTTATAACACAATAGGGCTGGAACTACACTGCGTCATCATAAAACTATGGTCGTGGTGAGTCTTCAGTCCTAATAGTAATGCCATAAAAATTCGTTCAAATCAGGTCTCAACTGAGCAACATTTCTCCCGCTGAATCTGCTCTCTATGGTATTTTTTAGATTCAATCGTCAAGAATATATCACTTGGTCAGAAAAGTGAACCATAGGTTCTGAAATATTCCAGATGAGTGAATCTGAACTTTGAATTCTTTCCATAATTGGACTGATGGTCTGCAAGCGTGACCGTGTGGTTGTTCAAGGTTCGATTCGCAATTAGTCCTGTCTCGAGGCACGATTGCGACGCTGAAGCCAACTGAAGATGTCTGACAATGCTATAATTAATGCGATTAGGCCTATTACAGTTATTCCAATATGGCCCATTATTCTAGATGACTGGCTATCATCAACCGCAGAGAACAACTTGCGCTGATATTTGTTCGTTCGCTTCTTGTCGAGCCTCAAGTCGTGCCTAAGACTTCTTGTTACATACTTGCATCGAGGACGTGGTAGAAGTATTCCATTCATACCATGTTCTAATCGTTTTCCAGCTGCAATGACACAAAAGGCAAATACAAAAAACTGTTTCGAAAAAAACGATACTTATACAGAGATGTCTCCTTTACCACTCCAAGGGTCGAGTTAGGATAGCAATAAAAGCGCTAAGTTACAATGTTGTAGTTTTAAAAATCTGTGATTTTACTTCAAAGCGTTTTATTCGACCCTTTTATGAGAAAACCTATGTATCTCGGTGTAGAGAACATCCACTTAAGAACAATTGTATAAAAATAAAATGCTATAAATAAATTTTCATTACTTTTTGTTTCGCATGATGTATGGCGGCTCTTAGGATGCTTTGCCCAAAGTAAATGCAAATGCAAATCATAAGGAAAAACAGGTTGGCAGGACGTTTGAGGAATTTATCTTGTTTATGTGAGTTCCTTGTGTCGGGCAGGGGCTGAAAAATGTAAAATGTCGCCAGTAGTCTCCCTTTATTTAACTAACAATGTAATACTTCTATGTCGTACCAGCGAGAGACCAAAACACTAACACATTCCTTTGTACATACTGTTACTGAATGTGTTTCTTTAACACATTACCTAACGAAAGGCAAATTACAAACTGAACTGCTGAAAAAACAATATTATTCCCCAAAAATGAACAAAACCATATCATGTTACCCTTCACTGGAACGAACTCTCTCGTTCTACTGAGGGGTCACATATGTTTTTGCTGAATTTTATTTTTGCCACTTTTTCAACATCAGTCCATTTAGTTTGGGATATAATACCACTCGAGGCGCAGAATACCACCTTGCATCTTAATTTATGGTTTGTTAGCGACCTTCTAGAATGTGCGATAAATATGAAGTTGTATTTTACACGTGTGTGATTCAGGGATTGAACTTTTTGAACATCAGACCATTTGGTTTGGTCCAGAATACCAAAAAAGGCTTCGCCTCTCGTTGTATTCTTGTACCTAACCAAACTCGTGCGTTAAACATTAACCCATTCAAACGCTTGTGCGGTCCTGTCTATTTATATGGGTACAGTATGGTGAGTACAAATGTTGTATTTCTCTCGATCTGATCACAATCGGATTGCGACACACTTTCATAAATAAATACGACGAAATGAAGACCAAATCACTATAAACAAACGAGAATAACATCTCTGATTTAATGTTGTCTCATTTCATTCCCAGCTGGAGAGATTCCGCTATGCAGTAGGGAGAAAAGAGGAAAAACATTTTTGACCAAAGCACGAGGCAATAGCGTTCTGATAAAAAGTTGCTATCCCCTTTTGTGATCCCAAAACTTTGATTCTGTAGGTCTTGTTTCTTTAACCCTTTACCCAACACAGAGAATATCAAAATTTATTATTTTAATTACTATTTTTTTAAATTTAAAAAAAAAAATCAACAAATCCATATCATGTGACCCCTCATTGGAACGAGCTCGATGAGGGGGATTGGTACACGAATTCGTGTGTAAAACACGTGAATGATGTCTCAAGCCTCAAACCCCTGCTACAAATATATTGGACACTAAATGATATCTCGGTCAGTGAATCAAAAAACAAGAGCAAGAGACAAAAATGAAGGGAGACGAAAATGAATAGGACAGAAGAGTATCGTTACAGGTGTACTATTGGAAGGTCTTGAATACAGTACAGCCGCTGTGGACTCGTCACTTTCCACGGGTGGGCAATATTTCCACGGACGCAATAATATTAGATTCCAAACACTAATTAAAAATTTAAATTAATGAAGTACCGGGTACAACCCGGTGCTTCATTAATTACAATTTTGCTGCTGATGATTTTTACAACCTGGTAAACACATGCGTGGACATAACTGCCCACGTGTGGATTACGACCAATCTACGGCGACTGTACTGTACGTTCGTCTGAAAATATTGGCAAAACTGTGAATACAAAAGTGGATTGAAAATTTCGACCACATTGTAACTCGCACGTTAGCCTATACTTCCAATATATACTCAAACAAATGTGCCCCAACTCCTTGACAAACATAACGATTAGTATACACTTGATATCTGTCATATCCGATCTAATCTGTTTTTAAAATATTACTTTTTATCACATGACTTCTCCATTTTCTCGGTTTATTACCGTTTCATATTTTCATTCAATGTTAATTAGTTCCTCATAACACATTCAGTTAATTTGATTGGTGAGTTTAAAAAAAAAATGCTTTCTGATTGGTTATCACTGAAACAATCTGTGTCAAATTAATGCGGTTATAACGCATAACTGCATGCAGCTATGACACATCAGAGTAACATGCATAACGTTCAAGGTGAAATTCCATTCTTTAACCTTTCTTTTCTATCTAAAAGATGTGTTTTGATTAGCTGTGGTGTCATGTGATAAACAGTGTATGAAATTCGTGTTTTAGTCACACGATATTTATGAAACGAGTCTAAGAATTTTCCGTTTTGCCTCGAGGCTCGGCAAAACAGAAACTTCTTAGACTCGTTTCATAAAGAGCCTCGAGGCAAAACGGAAAATTCTTAGACTCGTTTCATAAATATCGTGTGACCAAAACACTCAATCCATATCATTGTGCATTGCAGAAATTGATCAAACTCCAAAAAATAATTTCGTAGGTGTAAAGAGTGTTAACCTGTACATGAATAAGTTATATTGAACACAAAAACAGCTTTCCCCGTTAAAATTGCATTAACGTTAAATGACGTGCTGCACGTTTGTGAAAAGGCATGTTTTGCACGTGGAGAGTCTGAAAATTCATGCGGCAGTGTGAATCCTTGGGTATTTAAACACTAAAGTAAGGCCTTCCTATCGTTCACATTCAAACTTGCGCTGCTGTTAAAACGACTCCACATTAGCATGCCAAGATTGACAATGAATCAACGTCTCCTTGCCCTGGGTATGATTAGAGCTGGCAGAACACAGAGAGGTTGCCCAGCATTGGAACTGCCACAGTAATACTGTAGACAGGCTAGTCCATCGACATGCACAACATAATGACGTTCGAGACCGACCCCGCTCCGGGAGACCCCGAGTTACCACCCCTGCACAAGATCGGTATATCCGTGTCGTCCATCTCCGGAACCGGCAACAAGCGGCAACGACGACAGCCAGGAACATCCCTAACCTGAGACGGAAACATCCTCAAACAGTAATCAACCGGCTGAGAGAATACGGCTTACGTCCTCGAAGACCTGCAATTCGTCCGATTTTGACATTACGTCATCGTCGTGCTCGACTGCAGTGGTGTAGACAACATCTCAGGCATCCCTTACACTGGTGGCGACGTCTTTTATTCACAGATGAATGTCGTTTTCATCTTTCATCATCAGATGGCCGCCAGAGAGTGTACAGACGTCGAAACGAACGCTACGCAGATCCATGTGTCGTGGAGCGAAACCGTTATGGGGGAGGGTCTCTCATGGTGTGGGGTGGCATCACTGCCCGTAACAGAACTGAGCTGGTCATTATTGGTGGCAATCTCAATGCAGCCAGATATCGTGATGAAGTGCTTACACCTGTTGTTGTCCCATTTCTGCAACGTCACGGCCCCGGCGTCATTCTACAGCAGGACAACGCCCGACCCCACGCAGCTCGTGTTGTTCAACAGTATCTGCAGCAACAACAAGTGGATGTTCTTCCCTGGCCCGCAAATTCGCCCGATATCTCACCCATTGAGCACGTATGGGACGAAATGAAACGTCATCTACGCCGGCTTCCCCATGCACCGTCAACGCTTGTGGAACTCCAAAGACAGCTTATCAGAATATGGAACAACATCCCACAACACTTCCATGCTAACTTGTTCGCTTCCACGAGGCGTAGATGCACAGCAGTAGTCGATGCAGACGGAGGTCATACCAGATATTGAGTGTGTGACTTTTGTGTTTGACCCTTAGTGTCTTTGACTCTCCATAGCACCAAGAGTATTCGTCGTAGCGTAATAAAATTTCTCGTGTTGATCACAAATTGATTCATCTGTGATTGAATAAAATTTCCATGAATGAAAATGATATATATCCTTTTTAGTGTTGTTTTTAGCATGCACACTTTCTTTTTTGGGAGAGTATATATACGTAGCGAAATGTAGCCTATGAGAGGGTGAACAAGCCCTGCAGTCCTGGGTCAAGGGACGGACAGCCCTCCCATGGGAGTCAAAGGGGGATGGAGAAATAGAAATTCATTCACTTAGAAATTGTTAGAATTCAGTTACTTCGAAAATCTAAAATTGTTAAACAGAAACACTATTCAGTTATTTGTTAGCAGCTGTGCCTAAGTACAAATTAATAGAGTACACATCTGGCGAACACACTGGGAATGGAACATTAGAATTTATTATGTGATAAGTATTATAAGTATTAAAAGTGGGGGAATTGTAAACAAAATACTTGAACCATACTCGAGGATTAGTGAACGGCTGACTGTCACCAGACGATAAGAGGCTTACATCTATAAACAGGTTTTTGAAGTAGTCTTTCAAGTGAGAGATACATCTGCAGGCTTATTACCGAATCATTGACCTCTTGAATATAGGAGAGAACTTGACTTGGGACCAGCTTATAGATCAGCATACTTGAAAGACGGTCAATACCAGAGAAAGGAATGGAGGTCAAGCCTTCCCCGCTTTTCACTCATTAATTGCCAGGGATCAAGAGAGGTTACTTGTACCATCAGTTAAGATGGTAAACCCACTACGGGTTCTGGCAGATTCAACATGACGAGTAGGAGTTCATGTGAAAGTTGTCACAAGAGGTTTATCAGTTTCAAGTACGCAGATCTTAGTCATGCTGGCTGGTGAAGTATATATCCACTAGCAAGCCCGGTAGCAGTCAGTCACCGCCTGATCAAAAAACCGACAGAGATAAGGAAGAAGGAGCTCAGTATACATGGCACAGGCTTTGAGTGAAAAAGCCCACTAATAACTGTTAGGCTATTAGGTTATGTTGTATTGAAACCCTAGAAGACCTGGTGTAGTGGTAGAGGAGCTGATGTCCGAATGGTGTAGTTCAAGCTCCAAGCGCTTGTTTGCATTTCTTTGAACTTTATTTGAATTGTGATTGGATAAATAGCAGAAAAAACCGAATCCACAAGTTCCAGTGTGTTTGTTGACTTTCCAATTAATCAATAGTGGATTGCCATTTCAAAGTAACTATAGATTGCCACATACACAATGCTACTTGCTGCCCTTGTTGTAAAACAAAGGAGCCACCCTTAGAAGACGCCATTGGAGTCCCAAAAACCTAGACGAACAATAAGGCCGTGTAACAATGGTCTTTTTTGGTCCCTTTCGGTAGGTTATTGAATTGGTATTGCCATGGCACTAGTTGCAGCAATACTGTGGATCGCAAATGATACAACGCATCAGAACTGCGAGACAACACATCGGATGCATCCATGGAGCAGTGCAGAACTGTCAGTTCCTAAAATTTACACTGTAAGTACAACATTTTATTCATTCATTTCGCAAACGTTACAGAGGGGCCTGTCAACTCTGCAACTGCAAAAATATCATTAACCCTGTAATAACCAAAACTAGGAAATATGGTGACTCGGGAGAGAGTTGTAGAATTGGGCCCAGAAATGTGCAAGTAGATGCAGGAAGTGATTAGCGCCAAAGCTGAACATCGAACAGCTAAATTAGAGCAGCAAATGTGAGAGTTACAGGTAGCTAGGAAACAGCAACATCAAAATGAAATGGCTCAATTGGAAACACAAATTTCGAGTATGCAGGTTCAATTGGACCAAGCGATGCTCAAATGAAACAGAAAGATGCTGAGCTCACTTACCTAGAAAAAGGGAAGGGGGAGAAGCTATTTGCCAGTAGTAAGAGTAAAAAGAGAAGTGAGGATGCTCAGAAAATTATAGAAGCCATCAAAGGAGTGCAATTCACCCTTCAAGAGGGGAATAAAAATACGGATAAAATTGCTTGACCATTATTGTGCCCCAAATGAAATTTCTGATGCGCAGAAATGAAGGCTGGCCATTCAGAGAAGTGACTTTGTTGCGGCCGATTTTCTTATTCCCACCCTTGACACAGACCCTACAGTGTCGTGGGAAGAGCTTAAGAAAGATCTCCGATTACGCTATTCAGAAATTATCGACGATTCCATGGCGAATAACTATATTCATGATATGAAACAAGAAAAATATGAAACTGTAGTCAGTTATGTGGAACAATTATTGGATCTCCCATATGGGAAGGGCGTGGATGAGCCATTAATCCAGAAAACATTGGAAAATTATTTCTGTGCTGGGCTGTATGAAACTGATGTCAAGACAAAATTGATTAGAAGAGCTCCCTCCAATTTAGAAAAGGCTTTGTCCATGGCTCTGTTCGAAACAGAGGTTAAGGAAAATGCATGCAAATGCAGTGAGCTAGCATACCTATCAAAAGCGCACCATCAAGACTACTACCATCATGACTACATAGGTAGTGAAGCTAGCCCTGAAGACTCAAAGGATGTCCAACTCATGGACGTCAACATTTTGTGGTGAAAAAGTAGGGTTTATGTAATTATTAAAAGTCCCGCCCCTCCAAGGTATACTAACAGACACCAGACAAACAAAAAGTGTGACATCAAAAACCAGCGATGCGACAAAACATGAGGAAACCCATATGCTACTGTTGTGGTAGGGAGGGGCACCTGAGGAACCAGTGCCACATGCAAATAGGAAAGCAGGTTGGACTGTAACAGTACAGCAGCCAGTAGAAGGGTCAGTGGCTGATATTAGGTGCTTTTGCTGTGGCAGATTAGAGCACATGGCTCGTTTTTGGCGAGTAAGGCCAGAGCATTTAAATTGGCAAAGCTCTACATATGTGGGGCAATAAGTAGAGGGCAATGGGTTAAAACTGTGAAACAGGGTCCAAAACTTGAAGCTAAATGGACAATTAATTCCACTTGTTAAAAAGTTGCATGTGTCATGTTTAACCCATGTAGTGAATAACATTGAGTTGAAGCCACAGAGTACTTGTGTTTGTATAGCTAAGGCTGTAGGGGTGAGATCAACTTTTGATTCAGAATGTTTAAAACATTGTGGTTTAAAGCAAGGCTATATTTCAGGGTTAATGTTAAGTAACAGCATTGTAAGTAACAATTGTGGTAATATACCAGTTATGCTGATTAACAGTACCAATAAGCACATTGAAGCGAGATTGTATTATGGAAAAAGTTGAACCTGTAACTGCCAAGGAAGACTTAGTAGATATTAAACAGGATGTGATGAAACTCAGTACAGTTGAAAACAGAGATAATGATCAATCAAATTACAGATAGTGACATTCAAGTGCCACAAGATAAGAGGGGAATGTTAATGAAATTAATTTGGGATCAGTGGGACATATTTGCAAAAACTGATAAGGATGTAACCCAAAACTGACACAATTACAATGGAAATAAATACAGGGGATGCAAAACCTATTAAGACCTGAGCTTACCATGTACCACTGTTGAAACGAAAAATTATGGATGATGCAACACAAGAAATGTTAGATACAGGCATTATCCCAAGGTCACAGAGTGCATGGAACTTTCCTTGTCTGCTTGTGGGCAAGAAGGATGCCTCAAAGTGCTTTTGTGTGGATTACAGACACCTTACCCAGACAACCAAGGTCACCAGTTGGTCGTTGTCACTCATTGGTGACTTGTTTACCTTGTTGAATGGGTGTATATATTTCACTACCCTTGACTTGAAGTCAGGTTATTGGCAAGTCAAGATGGATCAAGCTGATAATCAAAAGACAGCTTTCATGTGTCAATGAGGGTTATATGAGTTCAATGTCATGCCTTCCAGACTTCAGAATGTGCCATTTTATTTTCAGGAGCTCATAATGGTGGTCCTAGATGGAATGAGCGAATTTTTATTAGCCTACATAGATGACATTTTGGTGTTTAGTCGTGATGCAATGTCCCATATTGAACATTTAAGAGCAGTTTTCAAAGGCCTAAAGCAGCATAAATTAAATTGAAAGCTAAAAAGTTTCTTTCTAAGTGAAACATCTTATCTTGCTTTTGTCATTAGTATTGATGTGATTAAGCCCGAACCAAGTAAAGTTGAAGTTTTCAGAAAATTAGGCCCACCTACCCCAATAAGGGAAGAAAGAAGACATATGGAAATGGTGTTCTATTATAGGAGATTTATACCAAATTTTAATGCAATTGCACAGCCATTAGTAGCTCTCACAAAAAAGTATGCCAGATTTCAATGGGTGGTAGCTCAACAAAAAGCCTTTGACTGTCTGAAAGAAAGTTTGACACAAGTAGCCTATTGAGCTATCCAACTCCTGAAAAGAGTATATTCTATACACAGATGCCTCAGGAACTTGTGTATAGGCTGTGTTAACCCAGCTGGGTGAAGATTGTATGGGACAGCAACCTGGGGTACCAGATGAAAAAACCCATAGTATGTTTGTCTCATAAATTGAGAGAATCACAACAGAAGAGGTCAACATTTGAAAAAGAGGCATTTGCCATCTCATACACCTTGGGCAAACTCAAGAATTATCTACAGGGTGCATAGTTTGTCATCAAGACAGACCATGCCCCCTTGCAATACTTGTTGAAGAGTCCCCAAAATAATGCCAAAGTGCAACGATGGGCATTGAAACTAGCTAGTTACAACTGCAAAATTGAATATATACCTGGGAGACAAAATACCTGTGCAGAATTGCTATCAAGGTTACCCGAGAGGTTAGTGAATGTTGACCCAAATTACAATATGGATAATGTAGATATAGATAAAGCCCTGACAGTGGGGTGATTAATAGTGATAAAATCGATAAAAAGTGATTTGCCCATGTGTAAGTACCTAAGCAAAGTTTAAGTTCAGCAATGGAGCCTGAAAAGATTAATTCTCGAGATTTAGATATGAAATTAGAGCAGGAAAAATATAGTAAACTTATGGAAATTAAAAAGATATATCTTAGCAATAATACCCCAACCAATATTAGTAGTAGATATATGTTAATAGAAGAAGTGTTACATTACATTAGTGCTACAGATGGTAACCTGTGAGTGAGCATTTCCGGTACCAGATAAGAATGCAGAAATGGTTGTAAATTTGTGAATAGACCAAATATTCCCAAGATTTGGTTGTCCATTGGAATTGTTAATGGACAATGAGTGCAAGAATTGCAATGAGGTAATGAAATATTTGACTGAACATTTAACATTTCATCATGTGACCACTTCATATTACCACCCACAGTAAAATGGAAAGGTGGAACGATTCCACAGAACACTGAATGATATCTTAGTGAAAAATTCGCAGACAAACCTTGAAGTTTGGGACATGTTTATTAACAAAGCTCTTACAGCCATCAGATTTAATTGGAGTGAATCCTCTGGATTTTCTCAATACTATCTGCTGTATGCAAGGGATATGGTTCTACCATTTGACACTATTTTGAAACCCAGACAGAAATTTATGGGAGGAGAACCCCATAAGATTGCTATTCAAGAACAGCATAACACATTTTCCCAACAGCAGGCATGACAGCAAAAATGTGTTGTGAAACAACAATGCTCAGGGAATGAGAAAGCAAATGGCATTCTGTTTGAAGTATGTGACCCTGTTATGTATCAAGACAGGAGGTCAAAAGGTAAGTTGGAGAAAAAGATGGAATATCTTTTCTGAGTTATAGAGAAAATGGGCCTGGTGAGTTATAGGCTAAAAGATCAGTTGACAAGACAAGTTATCAAGTGTCATGGAGAAAATTTTAATTTAGCTCCACAGGAATGGGAGGTCCCAGCACCAGATAAGTGGTGCAGAACACAGAGGTATGTAGCACCACAAACCACAAGTACAACCCACTACTGCTAGTGAAGACAGTTGTGAGAGTGAAGAGGAGAATGGACAGAAGAATCCATTAGTTCCTCTGATTCAAAATAAGAGACAAATGAGAGAACAATCCTCATCTGAAGAAGAGAGTGTACCTCCAGAAGAGTTAAAGTGTTGGCTGTGATGCAACAAAAAAAATAACAAAGCCACTCAGGCACTGCTATCAGATGAGCCAATGGAAGTAGATATTCAGTGTAAGACAGAGGATAAAAGTAAAAGTAGTGAAATTGGGAAATTAATTAGTAATATTAGAAATGGCTTACATAATAATGGTGAGGGTGAAACAGCTTGGGGTGAAGAGGTCACTGAAGCTGTTCCCTGGAGTATCACCAATTAAAGCACAACAGCCTGGTACAGAGAGGGTCAGGTTTGCTAGAGTGGGTGACAAAATTATATTGACTTATGATTTTTTAGAAATTGGAAATCCAGCCAGTTCACTGTTGGAGTCACAAACCAATGAAGTGGTTTCACCGAGTTTTGAACACTTCCAGACATTCACAGGTGCATGGTGAATTATGGAGTAATCAATTGTATTGGCGTGAGAATCATCCACCATGTTAACCCATACTTTTCTCTTTATTGTTGAAGCATGATGTTGCACTGGTGTTTCATTGGAAGTTTGTTATTGGTAGCTGTAAAAGGGACTATTACTGGAGTAATAATTAGAAACAATGTGATATTCACAAAAGTGAAGGAAGTTTATATCACCAATAGTGACTGGTTGACTGTTTACATACAAGACGTACTACTATTTATACAGTTTATGGAACACTTGGGAGTTCAAGTGTCAAATACAAATAGATACTATGATGCAATCAATAGCAATTTTGAGCAAGTCTGAGAGACGTATGGCAGTGCAAATGATACACTTAATGTTGCATTACAATTGATGATAAGGGATACATACCAAGAGATAATGTTCGTTAATGATCACTATGAGCAAGTAAAACATGACCTAAATGATTATTGCAGACTGAGTGGGCATACACCCTCAACATCAAGTAAGAAACGTGTACTACTTGATTTTATTGGCAAGGGATTGTCTCGAGGTCCTCGAGACCCAAGGTGGCACTGTCACAGAATCAGATCTAAGAGGTATTATGAGAAACCTGGACCGATTATCGAGAAAGCAAGAGCTAATGCACCATGTGCAAAAGCAGAGTTTGATTAGATTGACCTACACAGCAGTACAAGAGAACAGGGAATTCATATTAAACCTGTTTAGAGTAGTAGCTGATTTTCGGGACCAAGTTACCCAACAGCTACAGGATGTAGAGAATCATCTCTCCTTGAATGAACATTTTACGTATACGTACCATCAGTTAGAAATATTGGTGACTAACATAAAACTGATGATTATGACTGCCAAGAATATTATATGCGTGATGTGCATGAAGAGATGGATATATTGGCAGATGAAAAGTTTTCACCATGAATTGTGACCCCAACCTTGTTGACAATGGTGTTACGCAGTTTGCAAGGGAAACTTGACAGCCATACACAATTACCCTTAGATTTAAAGAAAGAACTATGGCAGTACCATCATTTGTTAACTATGGCAACAGTCTTTACATGAGATAAATTAGTCATTATAGTGAAGGTACCTTTGGTGAACACAAATTTTTAGTTTGAGATCTTTTGAGTACTGGCATTACCTGTGCCTTTGAAAAATGTCACCACAAACATCTCGGCTGACGCGAGTAAGTTGGTCACAATATATCAAGGAAGGGTTATGGTATGTTACAACGAATGTACCATTGTGGCTCTTGACAACTTGTTTAAAACACAAAAATCCTAAACCATGTAGAAGAATACCACCTATAGGAATTTTTTGAATTAAAGCCTTTGTGTATGGAAACAAGTGGACAACTGTTACTACATAGATATTTCCATGATTGCGACAATACCACCTATCAATTAATGTCTAGGACTGTGTTGCCTAACTTTTCGTTTACTCAGCAACAGGTGTGGATACATGTCATGGATAGAGTTATTTAACCACCTTCACAATGACGAAAAAATTAAGTCATCTCGAGAATCTACCCATTAATGATCTAGTGTGTGAACTTGGTGCAATGCAATTAGTACCCAAGGGACTGTTCAGTGTACCTAAGTGGGCATATTTCGTTGGGGCAGTATTAATTGTTTTGATGATTTATGTACTTATGAAATGTATTTGAAAACAAGGTCATATTTGGAAACTTGATTGGGTCTTGTGAACAAAACATAAGAGTCGCAGAGGTAGACATGGTTTTTTGGGAAGCGAGTGTGAAGTGTTGAATGATGTTGTGCCAGGTGGGAGAAAGAAAGAACATTTGACTCATCTTCATATACCTATACAGTCAACTAACCAAACAACAGTTTTATCTTCAGAACCTTCAGCTCCACCAGCAGATGCACCATAAGGAAATGAACTTCCACCAAAAGAGATCTTAGAATTAATGCGACAAACTATTCAATGAGCTGTGAAGAAATCACCTGTGTTGAAGAACCACTGTATCCACGAGTACAATATTACACTGAAACGGATACTGTGAGTGCCACAATGGGTAATAAAGGAGACAATCCTGATGAACTAGGAGAGATTACCTCTCCTGTGTAAGTGACAATAAAGACAATAAATAATCTAGAGTGATTGTTGTAAATAAAATAGTAAGAAAAACAATGGTTGTGTCTGAATCAGACCCTGATCCTGACCTAGACATAGACAATGACAAGACATATGAAGCCTATCATGCCAATCCAGTTATGAGGGTCATTTGTGACACCTGCATAGACAATTATTTCCATATGTGGATGGTGCAACATGACAGTATGCCTGTCAATATTTTTGTTGCAAACATTGTATTGTTCACTATGGGCCAAGAAGGCGACACTATTATATAGTGTGACCATATACCTGAGTTAGAGTTTTGTAGGGTATATGATGTTAATCCTTTAGCTAGTGAGACCACATTTGGATGTATGTTTGCTGATTTCATGCATAATCGTATGTTTATCGATAACGGTATATGGTTTTAACAGTGAATTCAAGATTTCTAAATTTTGAGACATGATAAAAATTTCTCGAGATTTGATGAGGTTGAGGTGAGGGAATGTTCGGATGCATCTGGTAGCTATGAGTGTGTACCCATAGCTGGCCCGAATATGGACGAACGAAAGTCTCTAGTATGAACCTTCTCTGGCAAAGGTGGAGGATATCATGCAGATCCTTTGTTAACCTATTGAGAAGGATCCTCAACGACTAAAGCAGAGTTAGACCTGACTTGAGGTATGTGACATACAGTCAATGTCACCCAGCTTATGATGGATCTCATTTTAATTTTTATTCAAATCCAGGGAGGATTTAGAACTTATTATGTAGTGAGAGTACCACCCGGTGAGTAAGTAAATCCACAAATTATAAAGCTCCATGAAATACTCTGTCAATGTCGCTTCTACTCTTTGCTTGAGATTGTATTAAATAGTGGAGATATGTGGCTATGTTGAGGGAGTACGGGCCACGTGTGAATGTCTCTCTTGGTTATTTTACCATTCGATTTACTCCGAAAATTGAGACATCCAAAAATCATTACGAAAATTAGACGATTTAAAAGTAGGGTATCTGGCAGGGTTTAGATAAGTACTCGCCAGAAATCCTACATTACAAGACAATCAGAAAAACTAGTACGAGTGTGGCTTCACTGAAGCACGTACACGCAAGGGAATAGAGTGGGAGGTCGTGTCTCGCGGGGCAGTGTATATATCTATAGATACATATTTTCAAGGGTGATAGTTCGTTTCTTTTATGGAAGTGAGACATTGCATTGGCGTATTTTCCGGAATTTGACGAGGACAAGGAGGAACAAGAAAGTATCATCATCAGGTGCTGCAGGCGGAGCGTACATCATGGGAGTTGCGCAAGGTAACCAGGTTGGACCTCCTTAGGCAGGCATTAGCAAATCGTTCCTTTATATATGATATGGAGGGCGTGCGATGCTCCCAACTTCGGGTTCGTTATTGGGAGGTCCTCGTTATAATGTAGAGACAGCCAAAACGAATCTGTAATGCATGAAGTGTACTATTGTTACTGTATCACACGAGAGGGAAGACACCCCCTTCCTAGGCTGGTTGAATGTGTAGATGTACCGTGAGACTTGCCCACATTGCCGACATACTATTCTTTGGCAACCAGCTACTTTTAGGCATAGTGGTTTCCGTAGTCCACACATTTATTTCCGGTTTCCATCACCAGAAGGAGCAGAATTGACGAATGAGAAAAGTTGCCATGTATATGTAATGTGTGTATATTTTAATATCTGGTGGATTGTGTTTTCATTTCATTTCAGAGCATGCGGTCAGTCATAACCATGCACCAGGCACCCGAGGTGACCCAGAACAAATTGCTAGTAATCATGCTAGAACCATGATTTAATACCCTCCGTATGCTCCATTTCGGCTCTTGAATCCTTCCATCGAGATCAAACTCCCTCTGGGTTTTGTTTGATCTTAGGTGGGGGTGGTTTACATAGCGAACTGTAGCCTACGACAGGGTGGACAAGCCCTACGACCCGGGGTCATGGGAAGGACAACATTCTCATGGGAGTCAAAGGGAGGATGGAGAAATAGAAATTCATTCACTTAGAAATTGTTAGAATTCAGTTACTTCGAAAATCTAAAATTGTTAAATAGAAACTCTATTCAGTTATTTGTTAGCTGCTGTGCCTAAGTACAAATTAATACAGTACACATCTGGCGAACGCCCTGAGAATGGAACTTTAGAATTGATTATCGGATAAATATTATGGGTACTAAAAGTGGGGGAATTGTAAACAAAATACTTTAATCATACTTGAGGATTAGAGAACGGCTGACTATCTCCGGACGATATGAGGCTTACCTCTATAAACAGGTTTTTGAAGTAGTCTTTCAAGTGTGAGAGACATCTGCAGGCTATTTACCGGATCATTGGACTCTTGAATATTGGAGAGAACTTGACGTGGGACCAGCTTGTAGATGAACACACTTGAAAGACGGTCGATACCTGAGAAAGGAATGGAGGTCAAGCCTTCACAGCTTTTCACTCATTAACTGCCAGGGATCAAGTGAGGTTAGTTACCCACTGCGGGTTCTGGCAGATTCAACATGACGGCTAGGGGTTCGAGTGAAACTTGTCACGAGTTTTTTACCAGTTTCAAGTCAGGCAGCTCTTAGTCATGCTTTCAGGTGAAGTATACATCCACTAGCAAGCCCGGCAGCGGTCAGTCGTAGCCTGATCAACCAACCAACAGGGATAGGGAAGAAGGAGCACAGTATACTTGGCGCAGGCTTTGAGTGAGAAAGCCCACTAATAACTTGATTAATGAAGTCGCGTCGCCGTTAGGCTGTTAGGTTGTGTTGTATTGAAACATTGAAACCCTAGAAGACCTGGTGTATTGGTAGAGGAGCTGATGCCCGAATGGTGTAGTTTAAAAGCTCCAAGCGCTTGTGTGCATTTCTTTGAACTCCATTTGAATTATGATTGAATAAACAGTAAAAGAAACTGTATCACGAGTTCCAGTGTGTTTGGTGACTTCCCAGTTAAATAGTAGTGGCTTGCCATTTCAAAGTAACTATAGATTGCCACATGCACAATGCTACTTGCTGCCCTTGTTGTAAAATAAAGGAGCCACCCCTAGAAGACGCCATTGGAGTCCAAAAAAACTTGACGAACATTAAGGCCGTGTAACATATGGACACGACAATAATAAGCCTGTGACTTAGTGTCAAATTCAATCCACATACTATTATACATTACTACTTGATATTACTGGAAATAAATATTGTTTAAACTAAATTCTCAATCCGCTTTCGTCCTCCAATATTGTAGAATCTCACCCGTCGGAAAATAAATGCGACAACATTATATATCAGATGCCACCTTTGTTTGTTTTCTTTCCTCTGTGCTTGAGTTCGCAATATTTTATTTATTAATGGAATCTCAAACCACTGATATCATTGTGAAGCAAATGGATCGCGATCCTATGGAGAAAAATGCCACTTTTGTGATGAAAGTATGTACCTTTCTTTATGATACTGTTTTTTTTTTTGCATATTTATCTCGCACTTCGCATCAAACGTATTCATTGTTATGGGTGGTTGTTTTTGTCAGGCACGCATAATTTCTTGAGCTGCACTATTTATATTTCTTATTGACGATTTTGCCCTCCATCCAGTTGTGGGTTCACTATATACTTTACAAAAGATCTTCATTCCGTTAGATAAGTCAAACTGTATCTCAAAGATACTGTAGTATGATAAAAGGGAATGCCTGACGTAATACCCAATAGCGTGGAACTAACGCTAACTAAAATTTCAAACAGAAACCAAAATATTTCATTTTTGCAGATAAAAATGGCTAACAAATCTCTCCACAATGAAAATGATTCATAATATGAAACATAGTGAATATACAAATTAAAATGCGTTCAAAGTTTTCACACAACCGGAAAACAGTTTTGCTCTACCCACAACTTGCTGTTTTAAAAAAAACACGGAGGCATACCATTGTTTTTTGGGCTATATCTCTATTTTATGCAATATTACTTCTAAATCTGTCCCTGTATTCAAACTGTTCTACATAAGTAGGCATTTCAATGTTTTTTGTTTTTTATATTTTCCATATTATTATAATACTGATGTACTGTCGGTGCCTTCTACTCTTACTCCGAGCTCAACCTAGGGACAAGCTCTCAAGCCACCAAACAAATTGTGCAAGTTCCCGACGCTGTTACGGTATGGAATCAGTTTCGACTCTAGGTATTCCATCGCCTATGTTTAAACTAATTGACTAAATATTTCAGATGGCCGGAAAAGGGAACCTTTAGTTGCCTTTTGCGACCAACCGAAATATTCCAGACGATTGAATCTGAAGTGCCATGAATATTCATTTTTCGTTGCATAAACTGTCCTTCGAGGATTGGTTTGACCGAATCTTTAACTCTTTTGACTACGGTTATCGTAACGTTTTAACACTTTACCTAACAGACGACCCTTGCAAGTAAAATTCTTGAATAATACTTTTCTTTTCATTTTTTGTCTCAAAAACATAGGTTATGGCCCCTCATTGGAACGAGCTCGATGAGCTCGTTCCAACGAGGGGTTATAACCTATGTTTTTGAGACAAAAAATGAAAAAATAATGAAAATTAATTGGCGATGTTTGTGAATAGAGCTGGCCGGTTTTGGCCGTTACGTTGGGTAAAGGGTTAACGTCACCTAGAATCAGGTTTTTGCGACGTCAAACGCAATCGTTAAAAATCGGAAGTACGTAATATTATGTATGGTAGTCGCAAGTTTCGTACGTAATAGTACGTATCGTAGTCGCAAAGGGTTAATGACGTTTCCGACTCGAGGTGACCCTGGCTGTCGAAAGTGTCGTCAAACCGCAATAAATAAAAAACAAATGACATTACAATAGTGTTAGACATGTTTGTAAATTAAATTCATATGACTAAAGACTCACAACGGGTGTAGTTTTATGATTGTGCCACGTAGTTCCACCACTTATGTTAATGTCTTGATGTTTCAAATACAAAATAAATATTTTGTGACTGGAATATCTATATCTGGAGCACAAAACAATACCTGCATATATTTCCATCAAATTAAATCAACGGCAATCTACGCGCCAACTCAACGAAAAGTGAATAAACATAATAGCCCATAGCAGCTGCTGATGCCTTATGGAATTAAACTGTTGGTCTGATAGGTTGACCTGGGGTCATGTATCCGATGACCAACAAGAAGCACCAGAAGTATACAATTGACAGTATGCTCGTCCATGCATACGTAAGGCCGATTGAATCGCCGAAGCCACGCCATCTGAGAAGAGACGATAAACCGGTTCCAACAGAAAAGCAATATCAGTGTACAAAAACTATATCTAACGGTCATTGCAGCAAACCCGATGATATTCAAAAGACAGAATGAGTGTTACAGAGCACTACAATAAAAGAGAGGTGAAAATTGTAACAGTCTGAACGGTCTGATGTGACGTTCGGTCATCTTTCCACCATATGATATATTGGACAATGTCCGCAATAAATGGCGATTGCCCAACCCGAGTTACTGTTGCCCTCACTCACCAACCCAGGATCCTGCCCCTTATGACCTTCGTATCGCACATTTTACCGGAATCAGAGTATAATGCGAACTATCTTTAGCCTTGATACGACACGGAGGCTTTTGCCCCATATCTCCTTATTTTTTAATTTAGAAGCATCTGTAATGGAATCCCTTATGTTCATTTCTGAATGTGTCAACCACACTCACATACAGTTAAAACTAGAAGTCCTGTCATGAACTGTGCGCTTATCTAGGCTTAATTGCGCGTAGGAATTGCGGGCAATTGCCATATCGAATGGCATCCAAAGCACGGCAGGTTCTCCTAGTTACTCGTAGCAAACGCAGGCAATGTTTCTGCCAATGGACCTCCGGGTTACCCGGAGGTCCACTGGCTTAAAGATTGCTTGTGCACAGGCCTTATGTACCGAATTTGATAGCCTTACTATGGTCATAACGTGCAGATTAACGCGCAGATCGACGTTCTATTTGTGCGCATTTCATAACAGGACTTCTAGTTTTAACTGTATATAAATGTTTCTTTTAAATTTCCTGTTGTCAGAACAGGCATTCTTGTTATTTTTGAAATTTTGAACCAGTGGTGTAAATGCGCCGTGATCAGAGCGCGATCTGACTGAGAATGCGCTCGCATTTGGTATCACAGTACAGTTTATTGTATTTTATTTATGAAGTTTTACCAAATGGTATGTCTTTGTAGCCTTTCGCATGAATTGACAAAATTATTTGTTCTCTCTTGCATATTTACTGAAGTACCACTGGGCATGAAGAGTAACGCGTTTTACTTATGTCTAGCAACTGAGGGTCAGCAGCTATTTACAATCACAAATTAACTTTCACTCATTGAAGTCTGCTAGAAAGCGTCCGTGCCTACGACATCAGTACTCTTGTGATTTATTACACATTCATCTCCATTTAAGTTCTGTTCGCAACATTTTAAAATTGTGTGATAAAAATATAAAAACACGTGTGTGGTACAGGTTTTTGGAATTTTTCAACATCATATCGTTTGGTGTGGCGCAGAATACCACTTCGGGCTTCGCATGTAAATTTAAGGTTTTTTCGCGACATTCTAGAATGTGTGATAAATATAAAGTTGTGCTGTACACGTGTGTGATACAGATTTTTGCACCTTTTCAACATCAGACCGTCTGGTTTGGCACAGAAAACAACAAGAGGTTATACCTCTCGTGGTATTCTTGCACTCAAACTCGTGCGATAAACATTAACTCACTCAGACACTTGTGCGGTTCTGTCATTTAGATAGGTGCAGTATTGTGATTACAAAAGTGATATTTGTCCCCATGGGATCACAATCGGATTGCAACACACTTTCATGAATAAATACTGCGAAATCAAGACCGAATCACGAAGAACAAAAGAAAATAATATCTCTGATTTAATGTTGTTGCATTTCATTTCCAAATTGAGAGATTCTACTGTGCTGTAGGGAGAAAGCGGACAGATAATTTCAACCGACTCGCGAGGCAGTCGCGTTCCAATCAAAATTCACCATCTCCTTTTATGATGCCAATACTGTAATTATGTAGGTTTTGTTTATTAACGCATTTAAACAAACTGAATCACTTTACAAACGTTTGAAAGCATTTGTTTTAATTTCCGCCAAGTACTATCGTAATAGGTATACGGTTAAAACTAGAAGTCTTGTCATGAACTATGCACTTATCTGGACTTAATTGCCCGCAGGAATTGCGCGCAATTGCCACATCGAATGGCATCAAAAGCACGGCGAGTTCTCCTGGTTACTCATAGCAAACACAGGCAATGTTTCTGCCAATGGACCTCCGGGTTACCCGGAGGTCCATTGGCTGACACATTGCTTGTGCAGAGACCATATGTATCGAATTTGAAAACCTTGCTATGGGCATAACGCGTAGATGAACGCGCAGATCGACGTGTTATTTGTGCGCATTTCATGACAGGACTTCTAGTTTTAACTGTATGGAGAGATTGGCCGAATTCTTCAACAAAGCGAGAGATCCTGACTCTTTTAATCAGACTAAAGTGAATTAGGTCAATGATACGTCTATATTTTCTTTCAACTATTCTTCGATTTAATTACAGAATGTAATTTTTGTTGCGAACGATTACAAAATATTACATCAGAACTTAAAGTCCTGAAGTCTGGCGCTACAATACCAAAATGTTAAGTTGAAAATTTTCCTTCAATGCAATTCGAACTTTAACCATTCAGCTCTATCAACCAAGATTCAATTGGGGGGAGTGGTAGTTTCAATACTGGAAGAAGTTCTAGATTGAAATTTTAATATTTCATAAATATTGTGTAGAGTGTTAAATACTTACACATTTTTGTTGCCATGGTGATAGGAACTGTCGTTGTCAGGGCGGTAGATGTAAAACCCGAAGTAATGGATGAACCAGATGCTGGAATTGCAGAATTCTTGCCAGTTGAGAAACTGAGGAGTCCGTTTGTTGTTTCCTGCTCCAATAATCCACCAGTCGTTCTATTAACGTCAATAGTTCCATTTGTAGGAATGCCCGTTTGCGTTGTCGAAGTAGTTGCCTCCTCTGTAACTTCTGTCGTTGTTGCTGCTATCACGCTGGTTGCTAAAATAAGGTTAACCACGTGCTCGTTTTTTTTTCGAATTTGAAACATCAATAGTGTGTGCATCGTAACATATAATACAGATACTATCCTTTCCATTAACCCTTTGATACTTTTGAACGTCTTATGACGTACGAAATCAAACAACGCATTGATACTTTGTGGTCATTTGTTTTGTTATTATTTTTCGATTTTTGAAGTTTCAACCTCAATTCCTATTTTCATCCGAATAGTCCTCAGTTACAACCGTTGTCAATTGTTATCGCAGCTTAAAATACTAATATAATCCTGCTGTCAAGATTTCTTAACTGGTTGAGTGCTAGAAGCCACTATCAGGGCTTTCAAAAAATGGGGATACCAGAGCAAAAGCCAACATTTTCCTTGGTTATATTTTATATTCAGTCAAACACAAATAAAAGTTTGTTTATATAAATTTGTTTCATTACAAATTATTGGAGAGTGCCTCTGGGCACTCTCCAATAATTTGTAATAAAACAAGTATTTAATAACAAAATCAGACCACCAAACATAATCTTGACCTCAACCAGATAATCACAAATGTGAAAAAACATCTTGTTATTTGTACTTTCCGACGTTTGACGTCGCATTTTGAAAAACGTTGAAGAAACTGAATTTCCAGTGACGTCAGAACGTCAGGATAATTAAAGTCTCAAAGGGTTAATATGGATGTCTGGGAGGTAAGATTTGCTTTTTTTCCAGGGTAAAATAGAAACGTGCACATTACTGTAAAAACATACTCGCTGATCAAAGTGACAAAGTGGACTTTTCTTACTTAGTTGATACTAATTAGCTTACCACAAAAAGCAAAGTTATCTTGTGTAGCGTTTTATATACCATGGTTTCCCTATTCTACTATATATGAAAAGCCGATGACATAAATTTTAGCTTTACACACCAACCGCGAAGAGCACGCCAGCAATGGGATTTTAGTTGGTAAAATTTACACCTATAGTGGAACTACATCGAAGTTGACCTTTGGTGGCATCAACCTGAATGCGAATGCGAACTTGTCTAAATTGATCGCACGTCGCCACGCGAAGAGTGAAATGAAAGCAGCAATTATTTATTAGGTTTTTAAATGAGTTTACCCCCACTAAACACAAAAAATTAACAAACATGCATTATCTCATGTTAATAAAGCATCCATAATTCGAAATAGGATGTTATTATGTTACCACAACGAAGAAGGCTCCGTTTCTTTTTCCATTTCGTTTCGGCGATAAAACTGACAACGGAAGTACCGCCTACCGATGCGCATGTAAACAAAAACATTCGCACGCTTGTACGTCTTCTGCTCAGTAAAATCGAGAAAAAATAATAGCGACTCTTAATAAGCTGACGATCATGGTATAAATAAAATATACCCAAAGTAAATTGGTGTACCAAACGTTCACCACTCGTGGTGAAGTGGTGTTAACCGAGCGCTAAAGGCTCGTGGTTAACACCACTTCACCAGTAGTGGTGAACATTTTGTACACCAAGCTACTATGGGTGTATTCTATACATGCATTGCAAACGAGAACAACAAACATCTTCGAGAGTTGCATGTTGTTTTCGATAATTACGGGCAACACAAACAAACGACTTCTTTTTATTTTCTACTGATGTTATAGCTGGTTTCACAACAATTACACGCTTCTCAGTTACTCCTTTCCGCTCGTCTAATAATTTGAGGGGAAATACGTTTATCAAAGTCGATTTTCATGACGAGATAAACCAGGGTTGTCGTCGTCGCCAGGTAAAGGCTTAAGATAAACATTACAGTTATAATACGTCTTTACATCCATATGCGACACAAACCCTGATGATTCCTAAATCATAACCCAATGGTGTTGACTCCAGAGTTTTCCGTGGACACATATAATTTGGTTTCATCTAACACTATCATCGAAATCTTTCACCCAAACATCTGCATCCTCATCCGGTCAAGGGAACTCCTACCAAGAATGCATGCAAATTCCATTTTAATCCTTCGACCCTATAGGCATTTCTCTACATTCTCGTGCCATTTTGTGAATACAGTCTGGTAAACAAGAATTGCGATATTATCAAGTGGAGAGGTATAAAACACAGCCAGACCCGAAGCTTCAACTTGAAGATTCTACTGTAAAAATGCTGTCCCGTTTATATTCAGCTACAATGTAGGGCAATGTGAATATCAAATTCCGCTTAAATTGAATCAGTCTGAGGGTTCGAATCGAATCTAATCTCAATTCGAACTCACGGCTCTGTAAGGTCTAATTATTGCACCTTCTTACAACCGTAAATATTTTATCTTACAACAAGAACGTATTTCCCTTGATATAAGTATAACGTCTAGACAAAATACCAATCTATATTGAAGGTAGCAACCGCATATCCTTCGATTCAGAGAGAGAACTTTGTTTACCTGCTCAATTGGCATTGAGTTGTTACACATGTTGAGGTAACCCTTATGGATAGCATTATTTTAAAAATAAATAAATCACCAACTCAATTAAATAAATTAAACAAGATCATTTTTTGCCATGATCATGTTTTTATATAGGGCTACCATTCGTTAAACGTGAAAAAACAAAACAAGGAAAAAGACGGCTGAGACACTACTATAAGCTTCAACGATTATAGTACATGTAGAACAATACATGGGGATTACGTCGTGCAAATTTATTAAAAAAAATTATTGTCAAGACGGACACCGTTAAAAACAGTACTCAACCCCTTCACTATGCGTTAAGTCAAGAAAGCGAGATGCATTGTAAGATAAATTTGTTATTACCATCATAAATTATAAATAAATCACCAGCTCAAATAAAAAATAAATCGGATTAGGTCATTTTCTGTCATTATGATATTTTTTTCATAGACGTACAATGTATTAAACATGAAAAATAAAACAAGGAAACACTATAACAAACATGAGTGGTTATAGTACTGGTAAACCAATGAATGAAGATTACATTCAGAACAATAATTAATACCGTGACGTCATGATCTTCATTCATAAAAAAATCAAGTCAACGATGCTGAATGATTGTTAAAACAGACGCTGTTAAAAATTGTACCCAATCCCTTCATTATGCGAACAAGTTAAATAGTAGACGGCTAAATTATTTTTTCAAAATTTATTCTCATGTCTTTTGGTTTGTTACGAAGTCATCAGGTCTCTAGTATGAACCTTCTCTGGCAACGGTGGAGGATATCATGCAGATCCTTTGTTAACCTATTGAGAAGGATCCCCAACGACCGAAGCAGAGATAGACCTGACTTGAGGTATGTGACATACAGTCAACGTCACCCAGCTTATGATGGATTTCATTTTAATTTTTATTCAAATCCAGGGAGGATTTAGAACTTATTATGTAGTGGGAGTACCACCCGGAGAGTGAGTAAATCCACAAATTATAAAGCTCCATGAAATACTCTGTCAATGTCGCTACTACTCTTTGCTTGAGATTGTATTAAATAGTGGAGATATGGGGCGATGTTGAGGGAGTACGGGCCACGTGTGAATGTCTTTCTTGGTTATTTTACCATTCGATTTACTCCGAAAATTGAGACATCCAAAAATCATTACGAAAATTAGACGATTTAAAAGTAGGGTATCCGGCAGGGTTAAGATAAGAACTCGCCAGAAACCCTACATTACAAGACAATCAGAAAAAACTAGTACGAGTGTGGCTTCACTGTCAGAAAGGTACTAGAAGCACGTACACCCAAGCGAATAGAGCGGGAGGTCGTGTCTCGCGGGGCAGTGTATATATCTATAGATACATATCTTCAAGGGTGAAAGTTCGTTTCTTTTAAGGAAGTGAGACATTGCATTGGCGTATTTTCCGGAATTTGACGAGTACAAGGAGGAACAAGAAAGTATCATCATCAGGTGTGGCAGGCGGAGCGTACATCGTGGGAGATGCGCAAGGTAACCAGGTTGGACCTCCTTAGGCAGGCATTAGCAAATCGTTCCTTTACGTATGATATGGAGGGCGTGCGATGCTCCCAACTTCGGGTTCGTTATTGGGAGGTCCTACGTTATAATGTAGAGACAGCCAAAACGAATCTGTAATGCATGAAGTGTACTATTGTTACTGTATTACAAGAGAGGGACGACACCACCTTCCTAGGCTGGTTGAATGTGTCGATCCACCGTGAGCAGCACATATCAACCACTGCATTATGACCGAAAGTGTGGTCAATTATTGGAGTGACTACCACTGAGATGGCAGATACTTCAATCATTTGGCCTACACCTGGTCGATGGGAGAGAGGGCGGCTGATGATTTGCCAAATCCAGGATTTGTGAGGCCGTTCCATGAAGGAGAGTGTGTGGAAGAGGTTATCGGTACTCAAAAGTTCAGAGTCAACTTTCATGGACATGATGTGCATGAAACCCATCGTCGAGAGAAGCAGACGTCAATGTACATTTGGTCATGACAGCCCTTTGACGCTATCGACAGTAGCAACAGGAACAATTGACACCCCTACGACTTGTTACAGGAAGTGGGGAGAATTGTTGCATTTGTCCTGAGATCATCGAGACCCGACCAGAGGTGGCGCTTCGTTGTCCAAATTGCTGACATTGCGTTCACGAAGCTTGTGGTCTATGGGGGATAAAAGAGAACCAGACTTGTCCACATTGCCGACATACTATTCGTTGGCAACCAGCTACCCTTAGGCATAGTGGTTTCCGTAGTCCACACATTTATTTCCGGTTTCCACCACCAGAAGGAGTAAAATTGACGAATGAAAAACGTTGCCATATATATGTAATGCGTGTATATTTTAATATCTGGTGGATTGTGTTTTCATTTTATTTCAGAGCATGTGGACAGTCATAACCATGCACCAGGCACCCGAGGTGACCCAGAACAAATTGCTAGTAATCATGCTAGTACCATGATTTAATACCCTCCGTATGCTCCATTTCGGCTCTTGAATCCTTCCATCGAGATCAAACTCCCTCTGGGTTTTGATCTTAGGTGCGGGAGGTTTACATAGCGAACTGTAGCCTACGAGAGGGTGGACAAGCCCTACGACCCGGGGTCGTGGGAAGGACAACCTTCTCATGGGAGTCAAAGGGAGGATGGAGAAATAGAAATTCATTCACTTAGAAATTGTTAGAATTCAGTTACTTCGAAAATCTAAAATTGTTAAACAGAAACTCTATTCAGTTATTTGTTAGCTGCTGTGCCTAAGTACAGATTAATAGAGTACACATCTGGCGAACGCCTTGAGAATGGAACATTAGAATTGATTATCTGATAAGTATTATAAGTATTAAAAGTGGGGGAATTGTAAACAAAATACTTTAATCATACTTGAGGATTAGTGAACGGCTGACTATCTCCGGACGATAGGAGGCTTACCTCTATAAACAGGTTTTTGAAGTGGTCTTTCAAGTGTGAGAGACATCTGCAGGCTTATTACCGGATCATTGGACTCTTGAATATTGGAGAGAACTTGACGTGGGACCAGCTTCTAGATCAACACACTTGAAAGACGGTCCTATACCTGAGAAAGGAAAGGAGGTCAAGCCTTCACAGCTTTTCACTCATTAACTGCCAGGGATCAAGTGAGGTTACTTACACCATCAGTTAACACGGTAAACCCACTGCAGGTTCTGGCAGACCCAACATGACGGCTTGGGGTTCAAGTGAAACTTGTCACGAGTTTTTTTTACCAGTTTCAAGTCACGCAGCTCTTAGTCGTGCTGGCAGGTGAAGTATATATCCACTAGGAAGCCCGGCAGTAGTGGTCAGTCGCAGCCTGATCAACCAACCAACAGGGATAGGGAAGAAGGAGCGCAGTATACTTGGCGCAGGCTTTGAGTGAAAAAACCCACTAATAACTTGATTAATGAAGTCGCGTCGCCGTTAGGCTGTTAGGTTATGCTGTATTGAAACATTGAAACCCTAGAAGATCTGGCGTATTGGTAGAGGAGTTGATGCCCGAATGGTGTAGTTTAAAAGCTCCAAGCGCTTATTTGCATTTCTGTGAACTTTATTTGAATTGTGATTGAATAAACAGTAAAAGAAACCGTATCACGAGTTCCAGTGTGATTGGTGACTTCCCAGTTAAATAGTAGTGGCTTGCCATTTCAAAGTAATTATAGATTGCCACATACACAATACTACTTGCTGCCCTTGTTGTAAAATAAAGGAGCCACCCCTAGAAAACGCCATTGGAGTCCAAAAAACCTTGACGAACATTAAGGCCGTGTAACATATGGACACGACAATAATAAGCCTGTGACTTAGTGTCAAATTCAATCCACATACTATTATACATTACTACTTGATATTACTGGAAATAAATATTGTTTAAACTAAATTCTCAATCCGCTTTCGTCCTCCAATATTGTAGAATCTCACCCGTCGGAAAATAAATGCGACAACATTATATATCAGATGCCACCTTTGTTTGTTTTCTTTCCTCTGTGCTTGAGTTCGCAATAATTTATTTATTAATGGAATCTCAAACCACTGATATCATTGTGAAGCAAATGGATGGCGATGGTATGGAGAAAAATGCCACTTTTGTGATCAAAGTATGTACCTTTCTTTATGACACTTTTTTTTGCATATTTATCTCGCACTTCGCATCAAACGTATTCATTGTTATGGGTGGTTGCTTTTGTCAGGCTCGCAGAATTTCTTGCGCTGCACAATTTGTATTTCTTATTGAAGATGTTGTCCTCCATCCAGTTGTGGGTTCACTATATACTTTACAAAGATCTTCATTCCGTTAGATAAGTAAAACTGTATTTCAAGGTTACTGTAGTATGATAAAAGGGAATGCCTGACGTAATACACAAAAGCGTGGAACTTACGCTAACTAAAATTTCAAACAGAAACCAAAATATTTCATTTTTGCAGATAAAAATGGCTAACAAATCTCTCCACATTGAAAATGATTCATAATATGAAACATAGTGAATATACAAATTAAAATGCGTTCAAAGTTGTCACACAACCGGAAAACAATTTTGCTCTACCCACAACTTGCTGTTTTTAAAAATAAAAAAAAACACAGAGGCATACCATTGTTTTTTGGGCTATATCTAATTTAGGCAATATTACTTCTAAATCTGTCCCTGTATTCAACCTGTTCCACACAGGTAGGCATTTCAATGTTTTTTGTTTTTTATATTTTCCATATTATTATAACACTGATTTACTGTCGGTGTCTTCTACTCTTACTCCGAGCTCAACCTAGGGACAAGCTCTCAAGCCACCAAACAAATTGTGTAATGTTTCCGACGCTGTTACGGTATGGAATCAGTTTCGTCTTTAAGTATTCCATCGCCTATGTTTAGACTAATTGACTAAATATTTCAGATGGTCGAAAAAGGGAACCTTTAGTTGCCTTTTGCGACCAACCGAAATATACCAGACGATTGAATCTGAAGTGCCATGAATATTTATTTTTCGTTGCATAAATTGTCAATCGAGCATTGGTTTGTCTTTCGACTACGGTTATTGTAACGTTTTAACACTTTATCTAACATGAAAAGCAGACGACTCTTGCAAGTAAAATTCTTGAATAATACTTTTCTTTTCATTTTGTGTCTCAAAAACATAGGTTATGGCCCCTCATTGGAACGAGCTCGATTGGCGCATTCCAACGAGGGGTTATAACCTATGTTTTTGAGACAAAAAATGAAAAAATAATGAAAATTAATTGGCGATTTTTGAGAATATAGCTGGCCGGTTTTGGCCGTTACGTTGGGTAAAGGGTTAATGTCACCTAGAATCAGGCTTTTGCGACGTCAAACGCAATCGTTAAAAATCGGAAGTAAGTAATATTACGTACGGTAGTCGCAGCTCGAGGGACGTTTCGTACGGAATAGTACGTATCGTAGTCGCAAAGGGTTAATGACGTTTCCGACACCAGGTGACCCTGGCTGTCGAAAGTGTCGTCAAACCGCGATAAATAAAAAAAACAAATGACGTTACAATAGTGTTAGACATGTTTGTAAATTAAATTCATATGACTAAAGACTCACAACGGGTGTAGTTTTATGGTTGTGCTACGTAGTTCCATCACTTATGTTAATGCATTGATGTTTCCAGTGGCGGCGCCAGAAATTTTTTTTTGTGGGGGTGGGGGGGGGGGGGGGGGCAACTAGGCGGGCAGACTCCCATGAAGGGGGGCAAATACATAAAGGATCATATCATTACTTTGTTATGAAGTAGTCCAAACTTGGACCCAAAGTCCGTAATATACTTTTTTGGTTTGGTACGTCCATTGGCTGACATATTGCTTGTGCACAAACCATATGTACAGAATTTGAAAACCTTGCTATGGGCATAATGAACACGCAGATCGACGTGTTATTTGACCGCATTTCATGGCAGGACTTCTAGTTTTAACTGTATGGAGAGCTTGGCCGAATTCTTCAACAAAGCGAGAGATCCTGACTCTATTAATCAGGCTAACGTAAATTAGGTCAATGATACTTCTATATTTATTTTCTTTCCACTATTCTTCGATTTAATTAGAGAATGTAATTTTTGTTGCGAACGATTACAAAATATTACATCAGAACTTAAAGTCCTGAAGTCTGACGCTACAATACCAAAATGTTAATTTGAAAATTTTCCTTCAATGCAATTCGAACTTTAACCATTCAGCTCTATCAAACAAGACTCAATTGGGGGGAGCGGTAGTTTCAATACTAGAAGAATTTCTAGATTGAAATTTCAATATTTCATAAATAGTGTGTAGAGTGTTAAATACTTACACATTTTTGTTGTCATGGTGATAGGAACTGTCGTTTTCAGGGCGGTAGATGTAAAACCTGAAGTAATGGATGAACCAGATGCTTGAATTGCAGAATTCTTGCCAGTTGATATACTGAGGAGTCCGTTTGTTGTTTCCTGCTCCAATAATCCACCAGTCGTTCTATTAACTTCAGTAGTTCCATTTGTAGGAATGCCCGTTTGCGTTGTCGAAGTAGTTGCCACATCTGTGACTTCTGTCGTTGTTGCTGCTATCACGCTGGTTGCTAAAATAAGGTTAACCACGTGCTCGTTTTTTTTTCGAATTTGAAACATCAGTAGTGTGTGCATCGTAACATATAATACAGATACTATCCTTTCCATTAACCCCTTGATGCTTTTGAACGTCTTATGACGTACGAAATCAAACAGCGCGTTGATACTTTGTGGTCATTTGTTTTGTTATTATTTTTCGATTTTTAAAGTTTTAACCTCAATTCCTATTTTCTTCCGAATAGTCCTCAGTTACAACCGTTGTCAAATGTTATCGCAGCTTAAAATACTAATATAATCCTGCTGTCAAGATTTCTTAACTGGTTGAGTGCCAGAAGCCACTATCAGGGCTTTCAAAAAATGGGGATACCAGAGCAAAAGCCAACACTTTCCTTGCTTATATTTTATATTCACTCAAACACAAATAATAGTTTGTTTATATAAATTTGTTTTATTACAAATTATTGGAGAGTGCCTCTGGGCACTCTCCAAAAATTTGTAATTAAACAAGTTTTAAATAACAAATTCAGACCACCAAACATAATCTAGACCTCAACCAGATAATCACAAATGTGAAAAAACATCTTGTTATTTGTACTTTCCGACGTTTGACGTCGCATTTTGAAAAACGTTGAAGAAACTGAATTTCCAGTGACGTCAGAACGTCAGGATAATTAAAGTCTCAAAGGGTTAATATGGATGTCTGGGAGGTAAGATTTGCTTTTTTCCAGGGTAAAATAGAAATGTGCACATTACTGTAAAAACATACTCGCTAATCAAAGTGCCAAAGTGGACTTTTCTTACTTAGTTGATACTAATTAGCTTACCACAAAAAGCAAAGTTGTCTTGTGTAGCGTTTTATATACCATGGTTTCCCTATTCTACTATATATGAAAAGCCGATGACATAAATTTTAGCTTTACACACCAACCGCGGAGAGCACGCCAACAATGGGATTTCAGTTGGTAAAATTTACACCTATAGTGGAACTACATCGAAGTTGACCTTTGGTGGCATCAACCTGAATGCGAACTTGTCTAAATTTATCGCACGTCGCCACGCGAAGAGTGGAATGAAAGCAGCAATTATTTATTACGTTTTTAAATGAGTTTACTCCCACTAAACACAAAAAAATAACAAACATGCATTATCGCATGTTAATAAAGCATCCATAACTCGAAATAGTATATTATTATGTTACCACAACGAAGAAGGCTCCGTTTCTTTTTCCATTTCGTTTCGGCGATAAAACTGACAACGAAAGTACCGCCTACCGATGCTCATGTAAACAAAAACATTCGCACGTTTGTACGTCTACTGCTCTGTAAAATCGAGAAAAAATAATAGCGACTCTTAATAATCTAACGATCATGGTATAAATAAAATATACCCAAAGTAAATTGATGTACCAAATGTTCACCACTCGTGGTGAAGTGGTGTTAACCGCGCGCCAAAGGCTCGCGGTTAACACCACTTCACCAGTAGAGGTGAATATTCTGTACACCAAGCTACTATGGGTATATTCTATACACATATTGAAAACGAGAACAACAACAACCATCTTCGAGAGTTGCATGTTGTTTTCGATAATTAAGGGCAACACAAACAAACAACTTCTTTTTATTTTCTACTGATGTTATAGCTGGTTTCACAACAATTAAACGCTTCTCAATTACTCCTTTCTGCTCTTCTAATAATTTCAGGGGAAATACGTTTATCAAAGTCGATTTTCATGACGAGATAAACCAGGGTTGTCGTCGTCGCCAGGTAAAGGCTTAAGATAAACATTACAGCTATAATACGTCTTTACATCCATATGCGACACAAACCCTGATTATTCCTAAATCATAACCCAATGGTGTTGACTCCAGAGTTTTCCGTGGACAGATATAATTTGGTTTCATCTAACACTATCATCGAAATCTTTCACCCAAACAACTGCATCCTCATCCGGTCAAGGGAACTCCCACCAAGAATGCATGCAAATTCTATTTTAATCCTTCGATCCTATAGACATTTCTCTACATTCTCGTGCCATTTTGTGAATACAGTCTGGTAAGCAAGAATTGCGATATTATCAAGTGGACAGCTATAAAACACAGCCAGACGCGAAGCTTCAACTTGAAGATTCTACTGTAAAAATACTGTCCCGTTTATATTCAGCTACAATGTAGGGCAACGTGAATATCAAATTCCGGGTTAAATTGAATCAGTCTGAGGGTTCGAATCGAATCTAATCTCAATTCGAACTCACGGCTCTGTAAGGTCTAATTATTGCACCTTCTTACAACCGTAAATATTTTATCTTACAACAAGAACGTATTTCCCTTGATATAAGTATAACGTCTAGACAAAATACCAATCTATATTGAAGGTAGCAACCGCACATCCTTCGATTCAGAGAGAGAACTTTGTTTACCTGCTCAATTGGCATTGAGTTGTTACACATGTTGAGGTAACCCTTATGGATAGCATTATTTTAATAATAAATAAATCACCAACTCATTTAAATAAATTAGACAAGATCATTTTTCGCCATGATCATATTTTTATATAGGGCTACCATTCGTTAAACGTGAAAAAACAAAACAAGGAAAAAGTCGGCTGAGACACTACTATAAGCTTCAACGGTTATAGTACATGTAGAACAATGCATGGGGATTACGTCGTGCAAATTTATAAAAAAAATGATTGTCAAGACGGACACCGTTAAAAACAGTACTCAACCCCTTCACTATGCGTTAAGTCAAGAAAGCGAGATGTATTGTAAGATAAATTGGTTATTACCACCATAAATTATAAATAAATCACCAGCTCAAATCAAAAATAAATCGGACTAGGTCATTTTTTTACAGACTAAATAATTTCACATTGAAGATAAGTAAACGCACATCCTCTGAGCAAGAAGCCTTTAATGCGTGTACCTGCACTTCTCGCCTCATCCCCCGTGTAATATGCAAATTCCGCAGCTATTTATTTGTTGGTGTTTAAGGTCACATATTTATGCACAATGGCTAATCATGACCGTGACAGTTTTACGGGTGGAGGAAGCCGGAGTATTCGGAGAGAACCACCGAGCAACGACGAGCAGCTGCCAGCTCCCCGACATCGTAACTCCGCACTGTAGCACAGGCAGGGTTAGATTGGTTGAAGGCATGCGCACCATGGACGTGCAGTACACCTTGGTACACGGGGTCATCGTACCCCCACGTGGACAATCGGGGTTAAGTGCCTTGTCCAAGGATAGAACGCGGGAGTCCGAATCGATCGCTCAGAGGGTCACCCATCCGAGGACTAACCGGGCTCGACGTTGCTTAACTTCAGGGTGATCTGACGAGAACCGTTTACTGCAACGCCACCGCGCCCCCAAATTCCGCAGCTCAAAGATACAACTTTTCAAAACATTTCAACAAAACCATATCATGTGACCCCCTCTTTGGAACGAGCTCGTCGAGCTCGTTCCAATGAGGAGGTCACATGATATGGTTTTGTTGAAATGTTTTGAGAAATTAAAAAAAACCCTGATATTTAATATAATAAATTTTGATGTCGTCTGCGTCGCGTAAAGGGTTTAGTGTAAAGCCCAGATATGGGCTTCCAGCTCTCCACTAGTTAATTAAAGGAGAAATATTGTAAGATAAATTGGTTATTTCCACCTCGTTGCTTTCAGTGATGGTGTCTTTAAGTCATCTTCTTACTAACAGGCTCGTCGATATTTGCCCAGACACGAGATATCGAATTTCATCTTGGAAACCCATATGGTGGTAATAACCTTCAATATGTCCCAAAGTTAGCGTGTCCAATCAGAACGCTGGAATACCATCTAAGGGTTCCACCGTACCAGGTAACTCACCTGATATTATTTGATATCGGGCGAGTAACCGCCATTACTATTTTGGTAATTTTCCACTCGTTTCGAAAATTCAAAATTTGAATAAAAACAAAGTAAACTAATTTAAGTACCAAACATATTTTCAAAGTACCGTATTTATTTATTTAAACCACTAAGTCTTTAAAAAAGGGACAGAAAGTAGTATTTGCAGTCTGAAGAGTTCACTGTTGTTTTACGACTCTATGGGTTTTTTATGCAGAAGCGATCATTTTTTTACAGTTTACTCAACAGATTAAAAGTGATTTTTTGAACAATTAAAAGCGCTTTGTTAACCCTTTTCTGGTGGTAATGATGGTAAATGTATGTAAGGGTATTTCAGATATGATTATGGTGATTCGTTTTATTTTGTAAACAAATATCGAACTGCGAACAGCGACGATTGTTTACTGTGACCGTTTCTGAAAAAAACACCAGACGTGTACTTTTTAGAAACCGCTATTGACAGCGCTGCTGTCAATAGCGATTTATAAAAAGTATACGTCTGGTAGTTCTTTGTTTCTCTTAAAAATGTATTAATTCCTTCTTGATTTACATGGACTTTCGACAAAATAAATATGTTAACTTGGCGTGTAGCTGGCAATTACATTTCAAAACAACACGATGAGACTTCATATCAGGTGAGGCGATGTACGTATACAACAGAAATCCATCTGTTGGGCAAGGCAATCAATAATGGAATAAAAATTGTTTCGAAAGGGGAACTTCCGTGAACTCTTCTGGCATCAGGAGACCTGATAATGAAAAAGTTAACAAGGAGACATTTGGTAGGATTTTTAAAACATGTTCCGAATTAGTGCGACTCGAATCGCATCGAATCGATTTATCAGTACGAGTTTCGAAGTTTTTCAGGGCCCAACTTCAAATACACACTAGTCCAAATGTTTTCTACCACCTGCCTTGGAACACATCACCGTGATATCTCAAAAAAGGAGAACACACCTTTTCGTCTAATTGTGTGACGCACACATGTGTTCGATGCCGTTTAATAGCCATTTAAATTTGTTTTGAAACCTCCATCTCCTGTTTAGAACTACACGATTGTGAATCAGTGTCAGTCCACAGAGCAACTATTGCGAGTCTTCTTTACAAAATACAACCCAGTGCAACAACACAAAGGTTACTTGTTCAATCAAATTCAGTCCGTATCTTCTATTCAAAATTTTACTCCCGAACCTTTTTACTGACTGACCTAAAATAGTCAATTTTTGATTCCAAAACATATCTTATCACACCGTGTAGGAACGAGCTCTTTGCACTCCGTTCATTAAAGTGTATAACGATTTTCATAGCAATTTACATGAATAGTGCTCAACCTTTTGAACCGGAGAAGCCGCTTTTCAGGCGTAGGAACTTGATACTTCACAATTACGTAGGGTGTCTGCAAAGTGAATGTACGGGGTAGACCAATCAATATTTTCAACGTGCATCCTTAGGACTGTACATTGACAATATTAATTGATCTCCCCTCAAATAATGAGTATGGATTCTTCCAACTGCTGATTTCCTTAATCGGTCGATCATTTGCGTACATTTTGTTTACATAGTCGTCCCCTCCACTCACCCCCCCCCCCCCCCCGCCACAGAGAACGAAGCGAATGTTCTCTTGACATTCTCTGCCTTAGGTGGGTTTTTGCTGTCTCAACTAAACAGAAATTGACTAACAGCGTGGCAAACCACCCCGCTGAAATATAGTTTGGTGAACACTCTGTTGTGTTTACTTGTTTCTTGCAGGTAGCAATGAGATATGCGAACATCAATATCAAACAGCTCCCTGTTTGACATTTGTGCGAACCCCTCCTGATATGTTCAAAATTTTACTTAATAACTCATATTTTTCATCTGATTGGGAAAAAGGCTAAGATTTCCATTGTTGTGCAAAAGAGCTCCTCAAACGTGGTTACGAATTAATGTCCAATATCACCATTAGCTGAGCTGCCTTGACACACATTAAAACAAACAGGCGGGTTCAAAATCAACCAACCCCCAGTTGGGTTCATATTCACTCAACCCAGGTGAAGTCAACCCAAATTCATTGTGGTAGGTGAATATGAACCAAATTGGGTTTTCTATTTACTCAACCCAGTTGATCGGGTTTGAGTTTTTACCAAAACTGATTTTAGAGCGTAATGGCAACGGTGCTCTACATGTAGAGACTCAATTGTTCTCCAGCTGACCGATTTATATGATGAATGTTGTCAAGCACTTTGGCCTTTGTTTTTCGGAGTTCATAACTAAAGAAATAATCGAAGGTAAAGAGTTTAGAGTGATCATCTATATCTTCGGATAATGATTGACATTCTAGTCTTATTCACGAGCTCAAGCCAATTAGCGTTTATGGAGACCTTCTTCTCTTAAAATGTTATTTCCCGTGCAGATCTCAACGAATTGTTATTGCATTCAAGCATCCTCGTGAAGAACCATCGAGTCGGTCGTCTTTCATTGTTCAGAACTCGGACCCTCATTGTTTCATGAAGATACCTACAACATAACTGAAAGCAACTTACAGCTGAAACTAGAAGTCCTGTCACTGTATTGTGCACTATTTTGAAGAAATAACGCGCTGAGTAAGTGCACTTTTTGTCCTTGAAAGCACAAACTGCCGCATCAGCGTAACTCAATTGCTGCAGAAAAACAGTGTGCTCCGCAATTCTATGCTAGTAAACAGAGATCATTAACATCATTCCTAAGCTCTACTGATGTACATGTATATTCAGAGATGCAAATAGATATTAAAAAGAGTGGATCACTACTTAATCGCCGCGCCATATATTCTCCACTCGAAAGGTGTTTATAAAGTGTTCATAATAGCACGAGGAGAAACACTTGCAAACTTTGATCTCATGGACCACCGGGTGTAACCCGGTGGTCCATGTGATGAAAGTTTGCAAGTGTGTCTTGTCCTGGGAAATTGTAAATAATTATTGACTGAAAAAAAACATCGCACAACAATTTAGTAGAACTCCACCCTCCACATACTGTAGTCTCAATATCTTCCTCATGTCTCTATGTTTGATCGATCCAGTTCGTGATTTCACTACCGACCGCGCTAATAGCGCATAATATTTTGCATTGCAGATCTCAAACATGCGTGTGTATTTTAGATTAAACCATTCTTCTGCGGCAAAAGGGGCATTAACTAACGAGCATTTCTGCGCGAATTGTGACAGGACTTCCAGTTTCAACTGTAATTCCAAACGCCTCTTAGCGGATGATACCTCCTTATATCTTATGGAGGAGAATCCGGACGAAACTTCGATCTTGATGAACCGTGATTTATCGACAATGGAACATTGAACCAAGGCATGGTTAATTGAGTTCATTTCTCACAAAACTGATCTAAAAAAATGTAATCTCACTGGACACTCGTCATTACTATTCGGTGCTCCTTAAACTGTCGAGGTTAATAATCATAAGCATTTGATTTATACTATATAATGAATGATAGTTTGTTTCTGTTTATTTCTTGAGTTGTGGCCCCCCAAAAACAAAGGTCATTCCGTGTAAATGGGCGAAAAAAGTCAACTTTTGTTCGATTTTCATGAAAGTTAAGTATGTTGTAAAAAAGGAAGATATTTTGAGTTTTTTTTAGATTACACAATTTTGGAAATAAAAGAAAACATATATAGAGGATATTCACAAAAATTTGATGAATACCGAAAATATCTCGTGAGTGGCTACAAAGAAATATGAGGATCTTCACGAGCGACGCAGTCGCGAGTGAAGATCCTCATATTTCTTGTAGCCACGAACGAGATATTTTCGGTATTCATCAAATTTTCGTGAATTTTCTTTTTATTTAATGCTCTACGACTACAAACTCTCCAATTTGTGGCCTTTATTTGCCATTAAGGCGCAAAATTTATGTGCCGAACCGGCGTCCATACAAAAATTACAACAACCAAACTCCAACCATTGGAATGTGTGAATATCCGCACAAAAAGTAGTCCCGTCTTATTTCTCCCCTAACTTTACGATTTACCAAGGCTGGCGAATTGAATTAATCGCAATGTGTTTCGAAGAAATAGAACAATAACAAAAAACACCACTTTCTTATTTTCAATAACAAGACACGTCATTTTATTTTTTTTGAACTCAATGCACTGAAGACGTGTGAAGTTGAACTGAAGAAATTTGAAAGTGATTTCGGCTTTTCGCTGGAAGGTGAATGAGAAAGTCAAACTTTGAAACCGCTGATTTAATGAATTGATTTAGTCACTGTCACTATCAATTATTCGAATTCGTTTGTATTTGGGACTCTGGAATTCATTACTGATGTGCTGACTCGTTTAAAGTACATGTGATTCGTCATCCGAACCTACGATGAAATATCGATTTCTAAATATCATTTTGATATTTCGTTTTGCCGACCGACAGGGGAATATGACTTAATTTTTCAGCGTGAATTGATGCCTGAGCATTAAATAAATAAGAATATGTTGCCGTTCAAGGAAATTCTGAACCGTTATACCCAAACGCTAAGGTGACCTCATGGGGTCCATATGGCCAAAAATTAAAATACGTCGGATTTTTTAAAAATTTTAGAATGATGTAGAGCTAAAAAAAGAGATAGCCTTTTTGTTGTTGTTTTTTCGATTTGAACCCATTTTGACGTTTTTACGTCACTCAAAAGTTTATATTATTTTTGACATGTTTCATTAAAAACGCTGTCTACTGATTAATGTGACTCCATATTTATAACTGATACAGCTACCAAACTTCACAAACTGTTTTCTTATTTTCAAACATTGTTCAATGCTATTGTTTTATTTCAAATTTGCTATCGCGATGTCAGTAATGCCAATTTTACGCTTTTTCCTGTATCTTCTATTTTCAACCTTATTTTCAGACCTACATCTTCAAATGTTTGGGACTGTTAAATCAAAATCAAATCGTATCAAAATGTATTGTCAACCTTGGAGAGTCTCGAATATACTCGAACGCTGAGGTTTCGTCATAGAGGTCATGTGGTCAAAAATTAAAATTCGTCGGATTTTTCTGAGAGTTTAGTATATTATAGAGCTCAGAAATGAAATGTTTTTTTTCGATTTGCCGATATTTTGACGTTTTTACGTCACTTCAAAGTTTAAACTGTTTGTGACATATTTTATTAAAAACGAGCGGCAAAGTATACTTTATTGGGCGATTTTGTAGTCATGGAAGAGACAGATACATTCTCGTCATATACTGGACGATTAGGCAACGGTCGTGCTTCGTTGGATGACTCCTGGAAATTCGTTTTTTGATTTGAAAAACATCTAGTTTAAATCGGAATGGTCTATGCTCTAGACATGTTTTACACAAGCCAGAAAATAAGCAGACTGTCATCTGCAAAATGCGGTCCCCATAGGGTGAATTTAGTGATGCTACGCTGCACAGCAGGATAGCATCACTAAATTTACCCTCTGTGAACCTCAATCTGAATGAAGGTCTCAAAACTAAACAGAAAGAGGTACCCAGAGGATAGATGGGCCCAGCTGTATGGGATAGCATCATCAAATTCACCCTCTGGGGACCTCATTCCGCAAGTGTCCAATTGCTTATTTTCAGGCCTGGTTTCACAGCTAATTACCATATCTGATATGTCTTTATTCATGCCATGCCAGAAGAATACGCCCCAAGCTAGACGTCTGCAGTTTTCTATTCCTAGATGACGCTCATGTATTTTGCCTAACATTTCTTGTCCCATGATGGCTGGATTTATTATTCAGATTCTTTTGATAAATGCCCCATTTACAGAGGCAAATTCATCGCTGTAATCGTAATACTGTATACATGAACCTTTAGTCCAACCATCTTTCAAATTGTGTATCGCCTGATATTATACAGAGTCCTTGCAGCTTTGTTCAGCAAATTTACTAATTCGTTTATCAAATACTGGAATATTTTAACAATCAAATTGAAATGAAGAGAGACTTCTTCTTCAGTACCTGAATGTGATGTTGAATTGTCTAGACCGGAACGTATCTGCCACAGACAGGTATTGACCAGGGATATAGACCATATTATAAGAGTATTTTTGAAGTTTTATCATGAACCGCTGAATTGTGAGTGACATTTCATTTCATTTATTTTTTGAGATGGCAACGAAAGTTTTGTGGCCTGGACCACATCATCCATATATGGCCTCACACCATTGAGCCCTTCAAAGACGACGTGTTCCAGACCCCTATAAAAACTTTCGGGGCTGAATTTATCCCAAACAGAAGGCGTGTGAATACATTCCTTCCAAGAGGTTTATTAAATGTAGTGTTTGCTCTGTTAATGTAGCTTTATTTGCCAAAATCCAGGTAACGTATCAGGTTTATTTTTAGCATTGGACATTTCAGCTACAATGTCATCTTTTGTTAAAAATTATGTGATGTTCCCTTTTTAACACACTGGATTGAACTTTGGGATCAATGCAAATTCGGAGCCCACCCTTGCGGTTTCTAATGCCTACCATTGAGTATACCCAATCAGTTGGCTTTTCCACTGGCTCAATCACCTCAAGGTCACACACACTGTTAAGTTCCTTAGAGACTTCCTCACACAAGGGTGTGGAAACTCTGCTGGGAAGACGTACCACAGGATTGAATCTTTCCGGCAACTTTTATTTGTGAATGGTACAGTCGTTATGCCTGCAAAGCTATCATAACATTTTTGTGCAACAACTACAGGACAAGTTGTATTTTGTGCAATTTTATTTGGTCCCTGAGCAATACTGAGATCTTTACTTGGGTCTGGTCTTTGTCAATTGTGTGCACTCATTTAACCCGTCACCCAACATAACGAGCAGAATCGACCAGCGCTATTCACAATAATCACGATTAAATTTTCATTATGTTTTCATTTTTTCTCTCATAAAGATAGCTTTTGCCCCTATTTGGAACGAGCTTATTTTGACACAAAAATTGAAAAAAATTAGTTATTCAAGAATTGTGTTTTCAAATGTCGTCTGCCATTCGTGTTAGGTAAAGGGTTAATAAGATTAAACCCACCGTGTCGTATCACTTAACAGAGACATTTAGAGCTACAAACTGTGCTGGGAATGTTTTCCTCTTGACCTTCAGATGCACTATACATTTACCCTTGTTTCTGATGTCCTGACTATAACAATCGACCAGTTTTGTTTTACACGGTAATAGTCTTAGTGTATGCTAAAAGGACGGACAATATTGGTATAATATCAAATTAGCTTTGGCCCTTGTATCCAATTTGTATATAATATTGACAACTTTTGTGAGTATAGCCACAATAAATTCATCCTCGTCATTTTCCCTACTGGTTGCGAAACTTACTGGAAAATTCAGAAAATATCCCATCTTCCGATGCTGTCTGTGATGTTGCTCCACCAAAATCAAGCACGCCTGCCTACCTTGATGGATCAGTGACACAGCCATCACCATCTTCAGTTTGAATTATTAGCTTATTTCCGGCGTGTTTCACTTTTGAATGTACTGCCTCCACTGGGTCGCTATTATGTACCGGGGCACTATTGGGTACTGGGTCTCCATGTTTTGGAATCTGCAGATTCCACTGGGTCACCGGAATGTGTAAGAACGTCATAGTAATTATTGCATGGCACTAGGTTACCAATGTCACTACCAAACTCTACAAAGCCTCGACGGATGTTTAGAGTGGTCCAAGTATTTTTATCGTTCCCTTCACAGAGCCAATACATAGCTGCTTGAAATCGGAGGCAGTGTCTCCACCACTAAAGCTCGAGTCACCATGTTTTTTTGTAACATTAATGTTTCTTTCTGAGTCGATCCCATTTTAGGTTGATATGGTTATTATTTTCTTTAAATCTACTGTTATACATTTTCGAATAGTAATTCGTTTTCTTGCAGCGATGGAAAATGTTTCTAAAGGATGGGCATTTGCGAGGAGGAGGATATGTTCTACGTTTTCTGCAAGTTTGTATGCACAGACTTTCTGTAATGTTAGTATTGTGAATGATTGTTTTCTTCCCGCTAGCCCAACTTCTTTTGTGAATGATTCCTTAACTGTGTCCACTTGAAGCGATTTTACTGTGCATGTTCCCGCTCACTGGCCTTGCACGTAATTGTTGCTTTGTGATAACAAACGCAACTCGGCTATGTGCAGTACAGTTGGCGTGGATGCTCACCATCAGCAAAATTTTAATTAATGATGCACCGGGTTGTACCGTTCATTATTATTCATTTAATTAGTGTTCGGAATCTAATATTATTGCGTCTGTGGAAATACTGCATACCCGTGGAAAGTGACCAGTCCACGGCGGCGAACTTTATGTGTGGTATGTTTTATCGTCTTTTTAATTTCCGAAAACATATCGTTCGTATATTTCATTTGTTTTCGGCACCCAATAAATAACAAATTTTCTCTTTACTTCATATCTATTTCTGTCTTTCTTGTTCGAAAATATGAATGTGTTGCATATTTCGAAGCTCTCTGCCCCGCGAAAATCAAGAGTGTTTCTATACGGCGGCGTCCATCAAGCACGACTCCTCTGGCTTCTAATTAGAATTTAAATTGCTGCATGAATGATTGCCAGTTTTCATCAGCGTAGGGCTGCACGGTATTCGAAAATGAATACCGGGATCGGTGTTAAAAAAAATACTACGGTATACCGGTATATCGAAAGACTGTTCAGATGTCTGGACATACCTACCATAATCGGGAATTGATCATTCACAATCAGAACAAATCAGCATGTCTTGATGGTACAGTTCGAATAACTCTTTACCCGACTCAGACGAAATCAAAATTATTTTTTTAAATATTGCTTTATTGACTTTTTTCCAAACTTATCAACAACACCATATCAAGTGACCCCCTCATTGGAACGAGCTCGTCGAGCTCGTTCCAATGAGGGGAGTCACATTATATGGATTTGTTGAATTATTTAAAAAACAATATTCGTTCAACTGCACAATTTGTGTATTACCCGAGAGGATGCGGCCAATTCGTTAAATACAATATTATTCGTTCGGGACTACAGTCAAAAGACTCAGGACACCTTGAAAATTGAACTGCGGGTAAACAAATAATGACTATAAACCGATATTTTTGCAATTACACCGGTATTCAATCGATACTGGTTTGAATACCGGTATGTATCGGTTTATCGATATACCGTGCAGCCCTACATCAACGGGACCGTTGAAGTCCAGATTGCAAGGCGGTTTCAGAAAGTTCATTTTCTGTGGGTTTTAGTTTTAACGTCTTATTTCCCCCGTGCTACCATAGCCTTATTGCCATCAACAGGTATATCACATACATGCTGTAAAACAGCACTCACCGGCTATGAACGACATCTCGTTACAAGACGACGAGCAATTGTCAGACTCCCCAACCTACTAACTCTGAACAGACAGAATGTGCAACGGCAGAAGGCAAGGTACCTTCAATACGTACCTATCAGAATACGTCGGCTATCAGAATTTAGTGTCCTGTCAGAGGACATAACACTGTTACCACTGCACATAATAAGGCGGTCAACCTTTCGTTTTAATATCCAATGATATAACCACTGAGCTATCGTGCTCCCCAGGGCGACGTTGGCCTCTTGCCAGAATAGATCATTGAACATCTTTGTTTAACCTCTTTTGCCAAACGTCACATCATATCAAAGGTTGTTGTGGTTTTCAAAAGTTATCAACAGAACCGTATCACGTGGCCTCTGGAACGATCACGACGAGCTCATGCCAACGAGGGATTCACCTGATATGGTTTTGATTAACATTTTTGAAAAAATAGTTTCCAACTGCTCATTTTGTAAATTACGCAGGTGAAAGCAGGCCCACGCGTTAGTTACAGGGTTAAAAATGCTGATGATACTTGATCAGGTTAGCAGTTGAATGGTTAATTAGTCATAATGAATTCACGAAAGCTGTATGGAGATTGACGCCAGTTACACAGTTTCTGCCCTGAAGTTGTCAATTATTCTGTTATATACCAACCATTTGATTCGCACAAAGCGGGATACATTTCCAAACAGTCCTTGTCCATCCAGACACATGCGTTGCCCATTCTGACACAATCTCCATCGCCCGTTGGATATTTCGCTGAATTCCATTTCGTCCAAATGATTGGCTTCAAGTTCCATGTGACCCATACACCTTGTGTTCTTTTATCGTTGATCCCCAACCACACTCGCTGACAGGTTCCAATAAGTCTGAAAATGAACGTGTATATATGATGTAGATCTTTATATGTTAACCCTGTAAACACGAAAAATCGTTATTTTGAGCTCGGCTACTATGTAAATGTGTGGGATAGATCAATTCATATTTTCAACGTGCAGCCTCAAGGCGACAGGCTGGAACTATTAATTAGTCTACTCTTAAATAATGAATATGGATTCTTCCAAATTCTGCCATTAAACAGACATGGAAGATACCACCAGTGTTCAAAGGATCAAATATGAATAAAATTGATACCCCAAACTGTAAGCAGGTATTTATTCTGACAGTTGGGAAATTCGAAAGTGGATTATTTCCATATTATTAGGGAGCTCAAGAAAACCCATTTTTTTAAAAAATAATGGAAACAATTATTTTTACACAATTGTCATAAGAAGTACAAAATAAAATTTAACCAGCGTCTCGGTATGCGTAATTCCTCTTTCATTGTAAAACGAAAATTGAGCAGTATATTGGGAGTTAACACAAGTAATTCGTTATTGGTACGGAGGGAGGGGGACGCGGGCAAAAATACTGTTACCCTGGGAAGGGTATATTATTACTGAAATTCTCTGAACGTGTAGAGTAAATATACCCATTTACTGAAGGAAATATTATGTAAAACTTTTGTTGAAATGCTTATTTCATATAGTGTCATCGGTGGTCGTAGCGGTCCACAGAAATGTATGACCTAGAGGATTTAAGCCCTCACCACCCTCGTTCCCAAACACTTTGTTCAGAGTGTCCTGCTTCCTGTTCTATCTCTGTAATTCGTTTAGAGATCCCCTTGTTGACCTGTTCCGGATACGATGGATATAACTATCAAGGGCTTCCCTGGAATTTTGGTGAAAATAAAAGCTACATTTTGAAGGCAAAAATGGAACAATGATATCATAAGTGTTCAGATTGTAAGCAATATTGCCAGCCCGAGTTTCCAGCACGAGATGGTGTAAAAATTAAAGTGCGTCATCAACGCTGCAAAAAGTACACTATGTCCAACAAATACATTTGATACATGGGAAGAGAACCAATAACAAGCTTCCAGGCCACCAGCCTGATTGTGTAAGGAATTCGGCGCTGTTATGGACTGGAACAAATCGAGGCCTTAAACAGGTCATCGCATATGTTTAGCTTCACTCGTCTGAAACATTTCAGTAGGTTGGTTCACTTTTCCGCCCAATTAATACATTTCGGGCCAATGAATCTGAAAAAGGTTATAAAAATTCATTGTCTGTGAATCAAAGCCAGAAATTTTGTTCAATCGAGACTTGATATTGTTGACATGAAGGCTCACCACATTTTTATGTTTAGTAGTAGTTACAGAGTATGTTAATATATTTATGATTTCCAGATAAATTGTATACTTATTGTTTGGAATATATGTAACTGGGGTAGGAGAGAATATCTGCATATCATGGTAAGTAAAGGCATATAATATTAATTCAACGGTCGTCTGCGCGCACATTTTCACAACGAAGTGGGTAAACAAATAGCCCATGCCAGCGTCGACTTCAAACAGAACAGACTGGTGACCCGAAAGCTTGAAAATACTACCCGTGCAGATGCACGTTCGTGTACACAGTAGTTTCACGTAAAGTTCCAGTTTATGTCCCAACGGGTAGTCTGTGAATTGGCCGTCGAAGTGGGTGGTTTGTGACGTTGTTGAATGTTCAAGCCGTTTAACCCGGCAATTGTCCAGTCAGATTGGATAATGTCTCCTCGGCTGTAAATAAATGGCTGTCCGTTCTACTCTCCGGGAGATGACGGTTTTGAAAAAAAACACCGAATTCTCAATTCAACAATTGAAATTAATTATCTGTTGGTTTTGGAGTACCAATGCGATAGGGGCGTGTTAAGTTTTGAATGAAGTGCTTCGATAATCCATTTCAATTCGTATCTCCATGATCGAATTCACAAAGTTTACAAATGTAGATCCCATTACAGCGTATTCGTTTTGCTGTTCTCTATGAAACCCGGAAGGTGACAGGTTTCACTCTTATTTTATTTCTTTTTAACGAAATAATATTTCGAAATGCCGAAGTGATATTTTGTTTTAATGAAATAATATTTCGAAATAACGAAGTATTATTTCGTTTTAACGCAATAACGAAATTTGATTCCGTTTTAACGAAATAACGAAATATTATTTAGTTTTAACGAAATGTTATAGTGTTTTAACGAAATAATATTTCGAAATAAGGAAATAGTATTCGGTTTGAACGAAATAACGAAATATGATTTCGTTTTAACGAAATATTATTTAGTTGTAACGAAATGTTACATCGTTTTAACGAAATAATATTTCGAAATAAGGAAATATTATTTCGTTTTAACGATATAATTATCTTGTTTTAACGAAATATTATTTCGAAATTACGAAACAATATTTTGTTTTAACGAACGAAATAATTATTTCCTTTTAACAAAATTAGTATCTGTGGCGGTAAGCAGGACCAGATCACACCGCCTCGCCTCATTTTGATGGCAAATTCTGCTTACTTAGCTGGTTAACACGGTTACGTATTCCCGAAAAATATGGATTTTACTCATTAAAATATATGACTTCACTTTGTTATTGAATAAATTTAGTCGTATTCACTTGAAATACTCGCCAATCAATTAACGTAATGATCTTTCCATTTTTAGTGACATGTGTATGGAGGAATATTCACAGTGTTTTTTTTCATGCTATTCCGTATATCATAGAGTGGTTTATCGGTTCAGAAAAAATTAAAGTGGCGGAATGTCCAGGGATGACCCCCACGGAGTGTCGTCCCTCCCCTCCCCCCTCCTAAAACACATTCTGGTTCTAGGCTCGATACCGATAGGCTATAAATGGCCAACAAAAGTAGAAATGAAAAACAGAGAATGACATTATAAGATGCATAGGGGCCCGGAAGGGGGTAGGGGTGGGTTTGTGGGGCTGCGGTTGTCGGGGAAAATCATTTTTTTTCTGGCAGTTTTCATAATTTATTGAGCCAAGCTTCATTGATCTTCCTGTAGTGTCAAACACCCAGTCTGTTGTCTTCATATAAGGGATACCACCCTCCAAGTCCAAACTTGCAACCAAAGTCGGTACTATATTTTGTTTGGTGCGGTACGTCTCACAGTATGTGCCACACTAAAAAAAAATTGTATTACGGACTTTGGGTGCTAGTTTGGACTACAATCTTATCAGAGTGAATACGCTTCTGATGACTTTGGATATACAGGCGTATATATAAAAGTTCATTTTAAAACATGTCCCCATGCTGTTTGGGGTGCAGGTGGAAAGGGTGTGGGGGTGGGGGGGGGGGGTCGAATCGCCGCCTATAAACATTTCTGACGGAAATTTTCACATTCTGTCGGAAAATAATTGCTGAATTTATATGAATCGAAAGCAAACAGCTTCAGATTTTGAAATGTCAAACATTATACTGCTGACGTTATTGACTAAAATCAGAAGCTGGACAAGTCACAACTGAGGCACCCAGAGGCTATAGAATTGTTCTCAGAGCATCAGATTTACAACAGAATTCTCTGGGAAGGTTCCCGATCCCCACCAACGGGAGGATGACACCTCCTACCACCCCCCCCCCTCCTCTGTGGTGGACACCTCGCATATGCCTTTGTTACACCAAAGTCCGCCCGCTCCCACCTACTCCCTATGTTGGATTTTTAAATACGGCTGGCTTCGGGCCTGCGGTAGAGGGCCGCCAGCCCCTACGATTCCACCCCGATTCCACGTGCCTCAATGGTGCCGGAAAATCTTCAAGACCCTTCTAAAAAATTGTCCGTACGACTATGATAAAATGACGTTCCCCCATAAAGTTTGGAAACAAATCAAAATATTTGTTTAAAAGGCGTCATTTTCCTGAGTCTGATTGTTCACAATTCTATCTCACATAATGGAAGAACATTTATTCATGGAGGAAAAACGACGGCATGTTTTCATCCTCCATTATCCCATGTACTATTTATTTCGTTTTTATGAAATGATTATTTCGTGTTAACTGAGTACAGTTGCAGATCAACAAGAGTATTTTCTGTACACAATAAAACTGGTTTTAGCGCCGCGCCGTGCCGCCCCGAAACGTCGTCTATACCGATACCTTGGACTCAGTGCAACACTAAATTGAAAATATTCACAACTTCATGACGATTAGAAGGTATTTTGATTCGATGATATTTAATACACGAAGTGGGAGCGCGCTGGTTCGGTGGTAACGGCTTGGACTTTAAGTCGAAAGTTCCACTGTTCGATCCCCGCCAGGGGTTACTGCGTTGTGTCCTTGGGCCAAAAATTTCATCCCGATTGCCCATGAGGGAGCACAGTGGCGCAGTGTACATGTACTTGATAACGCACTTGTCTTCAACCATTGTTAACAATGTTTGTGTGGAATTAGTGCGTTGGGGAGTCTGGCAATTACTCCCCGTTGTTCGATAGTTCTCTGTGCGTACTCCGGCTTCCCCCACCCGTGCACTGTCAGATACGAGGTGACCCTGGCTGTCGAAAGGGTAGTTTAAATCCCAATAAATTAATAAACTACGCCCTGAGTGAATCGATAAATGCGCGCTTTTCAAAATATGTGTCTCTGCAACTACTACTTTGTACCATTCGGCCTGTCGCCAATACTTTGAACGTAGACAAATCAAGTTTTAACCACCCCCGCCCGACAACCGTGAGTCATCATCGAGATGCGTCTGAAAAAAAGCTACCGATGTTTGAATATGATTGTCACAGAGTGTTTTAAAAACGACCTGCCAGAAATCAGAAAACGAGGCCGATAATTGAAACGCACGAGAAAGGCACTGAAAATATTCTTCCATACACATATCACGAAAACTGGAAAGATTGTAACGTCAATTGATTTGCGAGTATTTCAAGAGAATATGACTTAATTTATTGCACAATAAAGTGAAGTCATTAATTGTAATGACGAAAATTCATATTTTGTTGGCATACGTAACTTTCTTACTGAGCTAAACGAGCAGCATTTGCAATCTAAAATAGCGAGGCGCTCTAAGCTGAACCTGTATAACACAAACGGCTACAAATATTTATTTGGTTATCAAACTAAGAAATAATTATTTCATTAAAACAAAATAAACAAGTTGGTACAAAGGGCGACGGGGGATGCAAACATGTCAGAAAAATGCCGTAATCGGTTGATTGTCCACCATGAATTAGCATGAATAATTGTTCACTTCCATTACATGTGATGGAAAAATTGTTGTGAACAATCAGCCTCAGGAAAATGACTCCTTTTAAACATCCGTTTTCAATTTTTTTCCCCAACTTTATTGGGGAACGTCATTTTATCGTGGACGTACGGGCATTTGTTTAGAAGGGCTGGAGAGATTTTGTCCGAAAAAGGATTATGCAGGCTTCATTGAGGCACATGAAACCGAGGTGGGTGAGTGGGGACTGGCGACTCTCTCCGGCAGGTCCGAAGCCAGCCGTATTTACAAAATCAGACATAGAGGAGGGGGTGGGGACCGAAGGACTTTTGTGTTTCGAAGGCACACCCGAGGTATCCAACTCCGAGGTTCGAGAGTGCATGGTGGGGTGTACCCCTCCCGTTGGTGGGGATTGGGGGCCTCTCAGAGAAATTGGTTTAAATCGTAGGCTCTGAGAGTTTATAGCCTCCAGGTGCCTCAGTTGTGACTTGTCCGTTTGCTGATCTTAGTCAATATCGGCAACAATATATTGTTTGACATTTCAAACTATGAAGCTGCTTGCTGTTGATTCATACAAATTCAACAATTATTTTACGACAGAATGTGGAAATTTCCGACAGAAATGTTTATGGGCGGCTGCCCCACCCCCCTCCCCACACGCACTCCCAACAGCATTTGGGCATGCTCTCTCGTGAAATGTTTTTTAAAAAACTGTTAGGCCTGTGTATCCAAAGTTATTATTCTGATAAGACTGTAGTGCAAACAAGCACCAAAGTTCGTAATATAATTTTTTGGTGCAACACGTCCTGTGAGACGTACCATGCAAAAAAAAAAATATATTACGGACTTTGGTTCCAAGTTTGTTCTAATAGGGCGGTATCCCTTATTTAAAGACACTAGATTGAATGTTTGACACTACAGGTAGGTTTGAGAAGCTTGCCCCACAAAAATATGAAAACAGCAGGAAAAAAATGATTTTCCCCGAATTCGCACGCCCCCACCTTCCCCGAGTCTCCATGGCCTGTACGCGTATCCCCCTTATAATGTCGTTCTCTGCTTTCCATTTCTACGTATATCAGTATCAGGCCTGGAATCAGAAGGTTTATTTTATGAGGAAGGATGGAAGGGGCTAGAAGCTATGTAGGAAGAGGGAGGTACACCTAGACTTTCCGCCGCTCCATTTTCTTTCGGTGCCGATAAACCAGGCTATGATATACGAAACAGCACCAAAAACAAAAAAAAAAAACAAAAAAAAAACAACACTGATAATACACATATCGCGAAAAAATAGTTATTTCTTTAGAACGAAATATTATTTTGTTATTTCGATATTATTTCGTTATTTCGAAATATTACTTCGTTAAAACGAAATAAAATAAGAGTGAAGCCTGTCACTCCCCGGGCTCCACAGTTCTCTTCTTCAGATATAGTTTTGAAAAAATCAGTATGAACACTACAAGCTCGTGAGACCAGTGAGACCCTGGTTTTGCGACGATGACAGTATATTATTACTAGCTCCTGTGTAGTTCAAAACAAACATTTTATATTTCCCTCTGGTCGAAATATCTGGAGAAAATTACAGACACTGGGCTGAAAGAGATTTTACAGAAAGGGGTAAAGTAATAGCAATTTAGTACATACACTTGTTGAATGACAAAGTCATACGATTCGCTGTCATATAACGTAGCTAAATGACCATTTGTTGTTGCGCATTTTTCTTCCGCTATCGTGTATGGAAATTGTCCAGGAACCATCCAGTAACAGAGCCCCATCGGTTGATAATATTTGGCGTCACCACCTCCAAATGGCGCGCATTCCAGGTCTATTTCAGCTGGAAAGACACAGAGTACTTGCTTATGTTAGTGCTTGTGAGCTTTTGTATGTTGATGCACAACAAATAGAGTCAACACAAAACAAAACAAACGTAAAAAAGACCGAAAACAAAAATAAACTGAAACACAAAACAAAACAAAATGTACAAAAAGAACCATTTTTGTGAAACTGTGCTTACAAGGTACGGGTAAAGTTGACGATTTACCCAACACGAAAGACTTTGGACACTTGCAAATAAAATTACTGAATAACTAAATATTTTTATTTTTTGTCTCACAAACATAGGTTATGACCCATTGTTGGAACGAGTTCAACTAGCTCGTTCCAATGGGGGTCATCAGCTATTTTGGACAAACTATGAAGAAAATAATAAAAAAATTGAAAGGTGATTTCTGTAAATGGCGCTGACCGGTCTTGGCCTTAACGTTGGTCAAAGGGTTAATTCAAAGACTTATCACTAAAACTACTTTGGAGCCGTTTACTCTTAATTCCGGGTATAGAAATTCACACATTTGAGGACCAAGCGCCTGAAAGAGATGTTGTCGTCGTTGTTGCTCTCTGTTTATTGGAGTCTTAGTTACATTAAGTTTCTCCTGGCATTTTAAATATGTGGATTTGGAATATATAAATTTGCTTTGATGTTCCTATAACCAACTTTAATTAATTCCGACGGCTGAGAAAAATCAGTTGTTAATAAGTATTTGTTTTTATTACTGATCCATTGTTTTCAATTTCCACATTTGTCACGTCTGTGACAACACGTGGTTTTCACATCCAGATTGTATCATGCACGAGGGAGCTCATTGAGGCCTGTCGTGCATGATATAATCGATCGAATTCTTAATCACTGCCTAAACCCCCACACACCGAACACATTATAACCCGATTTATTAGGCAATTAGAGTTTATATACCTTATCCGGCAGACTTCATTCATGTAGCCCCAGCAGCTTGTACTGACAAATATGACCATGTACTTTCAAGGTGGGGAGGTTTGGCAGCAGTGCGGTCCCATAACCCCAATAGGTTGTGGGACGGTACTGTTGACAACACTCCTTGATTCTCTTTAATCTTAGGATTGCGGTCGTAATGTCAGTATGCTGAATGATCGACATACAGCGCTGGAGGGGTTGCATGTAATTTATATACTTACTACCCCGGACATGCAGTGTATTATATTTTTGTTATCGACACCTAGCTTTACATCATGTAAATGGTTAAAGTGAATAAATAAATGAAAAATGAAATATCTACAAGGTTTCTGGTATTTAACCCCCTCCACGCGACTGGCCGCTTTTTCAGCACAGATGCATGATATGTCATAATTTCATTAAGTAGGATGGCTGCTGAGTGAATGTGTGGGGTAGACCAATTAATTTTTTCAAAGTGCAGCCCCCTGGCTGCACCTTGAAAATATGAATTGGTCTACCCCCAAATAATGAATGTGGCCTCTTCTAATTGCTGCCATTGAACTGACATGGAATATACCACCAGTGTTCAAAGGGTTAATAAATTTATTACCTGGTTCCTTTATTACATTTGATTAGCAATGCTCCCATTCTTAGCTTTCAATATTTTGTACTGTGTTAGCAATTCTTTTTTAACGTTTCCTGATGCCAGTGGATTGATATATTAGATGATTTAAGATCGTCAGAGAAAGGGTCATGGGGGATTGTAACCGTAATTGCCGAGAGGGGGTCAAATCAAAGAGATCTTCGGGTGGCCTGCGTGATAAAGAGAAGCCTGGTTTTGAAGAGTACCTTGATGGCACCTTGGGGGGGGCGGTCACTGTTGTTCAAGCTGAGGTCGTGGTCCCTGGAGCTGAGGGGAAAAATTGGGAAAACAGTGAAAAGGAGTGCCAGATGTGTAATTTGGGCATGGTGGAGACCCTGGAACACTTTCTTCTAGAATGCCCAAAATACCAGTCTAAAAGAACAAGATTCACGGGGAGTATAATGGGGAAGTGGGATGGGAGAATGAAGGACATGTGGTTAGGGGGCGACTCAAAGGAGAGGGTTAATATGCTAATCGGAGAGATTGGGAAGAATGGGGAAAGGGATGTCATCAAGCAGTTCGTCTCCGAGTGTTTGGGAGGAGAGAAGAAGCGTGGGAATAGGGAGGCAGTTGGTAGAACAGGGGTAACCAAGGCCTTCTCATACGAGAACCGCGACAAATCAGCGGCCGGCCAAAGTGTTATTATTATTACCTCGTCAGCTGCATAGATGATGACAGATTATGGTCGTTTCTTGAATTTGATAAAATTCCCTAGTCTGAATCAGAACCATATAACCTCGATCTCGTTTTGTTTTTTTGTTTTGGAATGCTATAGCTCGATATGGAAAAATTTATTGTCCGCACGTTTCACCCATATTCTGTGTCCTGCCGGTTGGAGGATGGGTGGGTCTGTGGTGGACGACCAGCAAACGGCACAATAAGTACACATTGAACAGTATACTTAGCCAACGTTGATGCAATTTTTTACCGCTAAGCAATTGGCCATCTTCACCCGCGCCATCAAAGAGTAGCTGCTAAAATAGCCATATCAGAATAGGCATATCATTGTTGTACAAAAAGTACTATCCAAGCCAGAAAATAAGCAGACTGTCATCTGCAAAATGAGGTGCCCAGAGGGTGAATTTAGTGATGCTACACTGCATAGCAGGGTAGCATCACTACATTTACCCTCTGTGAACCCAAATCTGAATCAAGGTCACAAAACTAAACAGAAAGAGATATCCAAAGGATAAATTGACCCACTGTATGGGATAACATCATCAAATTCACATTCTGGGCACCTCATTTTGCAAATGTGAGACAGCGTATTTTCAGGCCTGGTACTATCTAAAGGACAGTACATCAAACGTACTGGAAATAAAAAAACCCTTTACAGAGTACACTGAAGAAAGATATTACAGCAAACCAAATAGTTTAGCGACCACCCAATGCCCCGACGTGACGTCCATTTCTGAGGATCCTGATTGATCCAAGAGGAATATCTGACTGAAGTATCTACAATTAAGTATGGGCCTCAGGTGATATATTGGACAATATACTCAATGAGTCAAGCCCAGTCGGGGCTACAGCTGTCATCAAACACTCAAGGTACAGTCACCATGGCCTTAAGCACGCATTTCACGTGAGAGCACAATGCTCATCCTTCCTATACAGGGGCTTGATCTGGCTACGGCTGATTTATTCCTTATTTTACAGAACAAATAACGTAACACATTGCATGAAGGTTGCATGTTCATTACTGAGTTCGGTGAAATAGCACATGACGTCTGTCTAGAAAGAGAAAAACACCCAATTAAGAGTTGAAAATTACTATGCAACGTTTGTGTATATCAATTTTTCGGCAAAAAACTTAAACAAAGTTTAACGAACTAATTCGATCTTAACCAGTGTCGTTTTTGTATGGAAATTAACGATAAGACGAGACAAAAAGAAACATAGCAAAAACAGAAATACCGCTAAACTGCTGGAAAATAGTATTTTCATTAAACATTGGATAATCGTCAATAAATCTTAAATATTGAAAACAAACGGAAAATTGTAAGTAATACAAACAAGGTCATTTTTCACATTTAAGTGAGTAATCTGTCATCAGAAGGTGGTCTGCATCGTGAAATGTCTCTGTGTTCTATGAAGTCAATTCTCAACAGATAGCCCTCTTGAGGGATGGGGTGTGTAAACCTACTTTGTCTGTGCAGACCTTGATGGCTCAGGCCCCGACTGATAAAATATTCCAACATCATCGCCGAAGGCATGGATTCATATCGCAGATGGAATAATATGACAATACGCAAGGCGTAAGAAAGAACCCCTAAGTATACAACATATTGAAATATTTCGTTCCGCAACCATTATTCCAAAAACATTTTGGTTTATTCAATCGAATTCCTGCAATTGTTTAATTTCAGCCAAACATGAATACGTTTCACAGTACTAAATATTTTCCTATAGGCGACCATTATAACGTTCAGCCGAAAAAAATATGGTCGCATCATTTTAAATTTTGCATTCAAATATTTTTTGTCAAGTATAGCCCTTCAGACAACCTTTTTCTGATTTTTAAAAAGGGGGTCATGCAACAAATAAAAGAAAAACTGACAGAGAGGGAAGTGCTGGTCACATGTTCATATTTCTCATGGAATTCCCAAACAAAACACACCAATAGTCAAACAAATTTGTAAGTTCTAAAAGTCCTCAAATCGTCCTCTTTATTCATCTGGAACATTCAACAGTAATGCAAAATGTCAGTAGACTTCTTCAAATGTTCATTGAAACAATATATTTTCCCAAGACTGCTTAGTTTTGGGAATTACATAATTTCCGAGCGCTACTTTTCGAGGCAGGTAAATCTAATTAAAATACTTACACCAGTTATACCTGTGAGTAAATCCAACCCTACCAAAGATGCATTTACCTCTTTCATGTGATGAAAGAGTCATTTCTGCAATAGAATTCAACTTTTGGCTTCTGTCTTGTCCAAAGCATGGGAAATTTGTTCTTTTGAAGAGACCTGTCCAATCTGTGTCAAATGGGCTTAAAAACTGGTATTGCCTCCGACAGAATTTCTACTCTGTTACCTAATAAGTTGGGAGGGATAAGAATTCGCAGCTTTCTTTGAAACTACCCAGATCCCCCCCCCCCAAAAAAAAGTTCTAAAATCTGCATCAGCACACACAACTTTTTCACAAAATCTGTTTTAATTAATCAAACAGCAAGATAAATAGTGCCCCACCACCATGAAATATGTCAATTTTGTTTCAAAATTGGGGTTGTGCAGGGCTTATAGTTCCTCTAAATTTGGGAGAATCCATTTAGCTTCTCGCGGATCTCGTTCCGAGAATGCAGACCTGCTATGGGCCAGGATCCTATTAGGTCAGTATGATTGAACCCCTGTTGCATACTGATAATACACGTTAACCCTTTACCCAATACAGATTTTTAATTTTTACAACACCAACTACTGATTTTTACACCCCTCCCCCCCCTCGCTCACCTGACGAGATGGTTCAGAGAAGTATTTTGGGTCAGATTCAGTTAATCAACGTTCATGTACACTACATAGGAATAATGTTATGAAATTATTCATAATTCTAGTGTCCATGTCAGATGATTATTAGCATAGGTTTTCCTGATTGCTTCCAATTCTGGCAGCTGTAGACAAGTACTGCCAAACTTGCAAGGGTTGTTGTGTCACTGCAGCTTGAAAGGCAAATTTTATGGAAAAGCTCTAAGGAATGGATTTGAACATTTATGAAAAACCTCGAACCTAACCTAACTCAAATCTGCTCCTCCCCCCCCCCCCCTCCTGCGATACCAAATATGAAAGGGTTCTGACTGACAGGAACCAAACTGGAACAAATTTACATCTGACCTCCCCAGAGATGTTGTACACCAAATATTAAAGCATTCTAACCAGTGGGTCTGAAGAAAAAGATTTTTAAAGAAATTTTCTCATATTGCTTTGAGTTAATTTGCACTCCCATAATGAGCCCAAATATTAACCCATAGATTTGGCTTGAACAAACATGAATCTGACACCCTTAGAGATGCTGTAAGACAAATATGAAAGGATTCTGACTGGTGGATCCGAAAAAAAACGAGTTTTAAAGAAATTTCCTCATACTGCACTAAGTTAAACTTTGGGCTTCAATAGATAGACCAAATATTAACCCAGAGACCCGATTCAAACAAACTTCAAACTACACCCCCCCCCCCCCCCCCCCCCCCCCGCAACTAGAGATGTTGTATTCCAAATATGAACGCATTCTGACTGGTGGATCTGAAGGAGGTTTTCAAAGAAATTTCCTCTTGTTGCACTGTTGATATTTGGGTGTCCAAAGGGAACCCGAATATTAATTCAGGGACTCGATTTGAACCAACCTGAATCTATCCCCCTCCCCCACCCCTAGAGATGCTGTATACCAAGTATCAAAAGATTCTTATACATGGTTCTGGAGAAGATTTTTTTTCAATTTTGGAAAACAATTTATGCATGCTATCAGAGAAATGCTTGGGGCCCCCTGTGGGTATGGCAACTTTATTTGAACAAACTGGAATTCATAAATGATAAGGAACAAGAATATCAAATTTGGTTCAATTCGGCTCAGTTGTTATGAGGAGAGGTTGATAATGTAAAGTTCACGCCGGACAGGAAGGACGGATGGTCGACAGACAGAAAGTCATCATTTAAGCGCCCCATGACTTACAGTCAGGTGAGCTAAAAATAAACAATATTCATCAAGCGTAATAATTATGGATGTTACTGGAACTGGCTGATGAGAGCCGGTTCCAATGACAGCCATATTTGTACAAATTTTATTGCCAGTGTCACAATATTTCAGGTCATGTTAGTGTTGTATTGGTTAATTTGCTGCCTTTGTGTTAGGTAAAGGGTTACACTGACTCAGTTCTATTCATGTGAATCCTAACAACAATGTTACAAGAAGCTACATGGTTTCTCACTGGTTTTGTTGCACGGATCTCTACGGGAATCGATTCTCAGATTCTTATAAGCCCTGGCTGAGGCTATTTAATTCACCAATATCAATAGAAAGTGCCATTTTATCGCAACAAATGATGTCAAATATTCTTTTACCAGGTGATGGGGTAAATTATAGCCCTGGATGTGCCCCCCCCCCCGACCTCCCAGTATGCAAACAAGAGGCCCCAGGAGTCCTGAGAGCGCCCACCTGACATGGTAGCCTAAATATCAACCCAGAAAATTGACTTCAACAAGTTGCATCTACTCCTCCTAAGAAAAGCTTATACCAAATATCCAAAGATTCTGACAAGTGGATCTAAAAAAATGATTTTTAAAGAATATTCCTCATATTGAACTAAGTTATAATTCGAGCTCCTGCAGGGAGCCCATATATGAACCCAGAGACTTGGCTTTAACAAACTTGAATCTCCCCCCCCCCCCCCTAAGGATGCCGCACACCAAATATCAAAACATTCCGACTGCTGGATCTGAAGAAGAAGATTTTTAAAGAAAATTCCTCATTTTGAACTAGGTTACAATTCGAGCTCCCACAGTGAGCCCAAACATGGACCTAGGGACATGGCTTGAACAAACTTGAATCTTGCCTCCTAAGGACGCTGCATAAAAATTATCAAAAGCATTCATCTGCTGGATCTGAAGAAGATTTTTTAAGAAAATTCCTCATTTCGAACTAAGTTACAATTCAAGCTCCCACAGTGAGCCCAAATATGGACCTAGGGACATGGCTTGAACAAACTTGAATCTCACCCCCCTAAGGATGCAACATACCAAATATCGAAACATTCCGACTGCTGGATCTGAAGAAGATTTTTAAAGAAAATTCTTCATTTTGAACTAAGTTATAATTCGGGTTTCCACAGTGAGCCCAAATATGAACCCGGGGATTTGGCTTGAACAAACTTGAATCTCATCCCCCTAAGCATGCTGCATACCCAATATCAAAAGATTCTGCTGCTGGATCTTGAGAAGAACATTTTCAAAGTAATTTGCCTGAAATGCACTAAGTTCAAATTTGGGCTCATATACTGAGCCCAAATATGAACCCAGGGGGACAATTTGAACAAACTTGAATCAGATCCACCCCACAATGTTGCATATCAAATATCAAAAGATTCTGCCTGCTGGATCTGGAGAAGAAGATTTTTTAAGAAATTTGCCTGAAATGCACTAAGTTCGAATTCGGGCTTCTATAGTGAACCCAAATATGAAACCAGGGGACCGATTTGAACAAAAACTTGAATCAGATCCACCCCACAATGTTGCATACCAAATATCAAAAGATTCTGCCTGCTGGATCTGGAGAAGAAGATTTTTAAGAAATTTGCCTGAAATGCTTCTATAGTGAGCCCAAATATGAATCCAGGGGGCCGATTTGAACAAACTTGAATCAGATCCACCCCACAATGTTGCATACCAAATATCAAAAGATTCTGCCAGCTGAATCTGGTGAAGAAGAATTTTTAAGAAATTTGCCTGAAATGCACTAAGTTTGAATTCGGGCTCCTATACTGAGCCCAAATATAAACCCAGGGGGGCGATTTGAACAAACTCAAATCAGATTCACCCTACAATGTTGCATACCAAATATCAAAAGATTCTGTCAACTGGATCTAGAGAAGAAGATTTTTTAATGTTTTTCCCATTGCCTGCAGTGTCAAAAAGTGTTTTCAAAGTCCCGAAACTGTACCCTATGATTAAATGTTTTTGCACCAATCCTTTCTGTTGGTCCCAAGGAAGCTTCACACCAAATAAAAATTCTCAGTGCCGTGCAGTTTTGGAGATATGGCATTTTACTTTTTTCTATTTTTAGCTCCTGCAGTTCCCACGGGGCTACAGAAAAAGAAATTTGGCATAAATTAGGTACTTATGACCCAATAAGCCCTCACATAAAATTTGGGTCAAATCAGCCTCTCGGTTCAGAAGATAGAAATTTTGGGCAGGGCCAACAATTTTGCCCCTCCCATAACGACGCCAAATATAGCCCATCAAACTTCTCTTAAAGAAATCCAAGTCTACACCTTAAAAGGAAGCTGCATACCATATATCAAGTCTCTGCTACTGCTGGTTCATGAGAAGAAAATTTTGGTGCCCCTTGGGGGCATGACACCACCCAGGAGAAGGGGGCAACTTCATTTGAACAAATCTGAATTGGCATTAGGTAATAAACATTTACCCAACATTTGAATAATGTAAAGTTAACGTCGGACGGACGGCGGACAGAATGTGATCAGTAAAGCTCCCACTGAACTTTGCTCAGGGGAGCTAAAAAACTATATTAATTTATAAATAAATTGATGGTGACATGAATTTCCCATTGTTTTGTAATCACATTCTTGCTTCTGAACACATTTCACATTGTGTTTGATATTTTGCAATCTTTGTAAGAAAAAGCCTAAGTTTTCTCAGTTAAGACACCTCGAGTCATAAAACAGTGATTTTGTCCAACAGAATGACCAGTATCTGCTACTATAGTGTCTCATGACACTGTTAAAATTCCTAAAATCATCAAATATTGATTTATTAGTGCAGTGCTTGTGCTGCAAATATCCACAAGTGCACTTTCACTATTTTGGTTTTAATCCCCACAGGCACACATTCTGTCAAGAGGAGTGAAATTGTAGAAAATATGTTCACAAAGAGGAGAAATCAGTTACAGTACAGTCGATGTGGACAGGTTGTAAATACACGCGTGGGCAGTGATGTCCACTCATGCATTTACCAGTCAATAAAAATCATCATCTACAAAATTTTAATTGATGAAGCACCAGGTTGTACCTGGTGCTTCATTACTTAAATTTTTGATGATTATACCTATAGTTAGTGTTTGGCATCAAATATTATTGTATCCGTGGAAATATTGCCCATCCATGGAAAGTGAGCAGTACACAGCCACTGTACTGTATTTGTTTCAAGTTTTAATATACTCTTTGATGTTTAATATATTTGTGATAGGCTCGTTCCAAAGTACTTAGTACTCGTAGTACTCGAGTACCACTTTCTTGATAAACTTCTCAATTCTTGCTTATATTTTTGCGGGAATGGTAAATATGGATCTTCTTAACAAGCATTTGCAAGAACATCACAGGAATGAAATCACCGTTCTCGCAATTTGCGAAACCCTGGTGAGCCAAAATATAGGCTTGGCTTGAACAAACTTAAGTCTCACCTGCATAATGATTGTGCATAGCAAATATCAAAAGATTCTGATTGGAGGGTCTGAAGAAAAAGATTTTTAAAGAATATTCCTCATACTGCACTAATTTCAACATTTGGACTCCCATAGAGAGCCGAAATATGGACCCAGGGATTTGATTTCAATAAACGTGTAAAAAAATCTTCCAAAGATGGTATATGTGAAATTTGAAAGATTTTGGAGGAGTGAATTGGGTGAAGAAACGTCTTTAATGCTTTCTCCATTACCCACAGTGTTACAGAACGCTGACGAAACATTTTTTCAAAGTCCTGAAAAAGTACCCCATGATAGACCTGACAGAAATTTGTGTAGACCATTCCATTCTGTTGGTCCCAAGGAAGCTTCACACCAAATAAGAATTCTCAGAGCCATGTAGTTTTGGAGATATGTGCGTTTTGAATTTTGTTCTATTTTTAGCTCCTGCGGTTCCCATGGGGGAACGGGAAATTATTTTGGGGCATAAATTAATTACTTATGACCAAATAAACCCACAAATTAAATTTCGTTCAAATCAGCCTCTTGGTTCAAAAAACAGAAATTTTGGGCGGGGCGAAAATATTTGCCCTCCAACAATGAAGGCAAATAAATACCCACAAACTTCTCTTGAACAAAACTGAGTCCACACCTCAAAAGGAAGCAGCACACCACATATCAAATCTCTGCTACTCCTGGTTCACAAGAAGATTTTTTAAGATTTAGGCAAAATTTTTGGGCATGGCCCTACTGAGGGGTAGGGCAACTTGATTTAAACAAAATCAAAATGCAATGTCATAACAAACAAGCATCTCATATTTCACTTAAAATGGTTCAGCAGTTTTGGAGGAGAAGACGCAAACACCATGTTCACGGACGACGGACGGCGAGTGATCACTACATGTACACCTCACCCTGACTGAAAGTCAGGTGAGCTAAAAACACAGTGGACCATGAGTGCTGCAGTTGGGCAAGAAGCTTGGTTCAAGGAGAGAAGAAACTTGTAGCTGCTGGTTTTCGAAAGTGTTGCTAAAACCCAATAAATAAATGAAGAGGCCCCACTGGGCCTGAAGGGCTCACCTTGAACAGAACATGATATAAACAGAGAACAGAACATGATATAAGAGTCCAAGAATGAATCTACATTAAGCAATCCATCTCCATAGGATACACTGCATATCTTTGAGCCCCTCAGGAGTGACAAAAACAGTCCAAGCATCATGCCTTTTCTTTAGTTGATCATAATGTAAAATGTGGAGCTCCCCTCTCAAGCCCCTTGATACAACCTATGTAGGTTACTCTTAACCTCTAGAGGGTACTGAATAAAAAATGTCTAATTCTTCAGCTACTTGGCCAATTCTGGCTCCTATAGGGAGCTCAAATATCAACCCAGGCACTCGATTTGAACAAAGTTGAATCTGATCGCCTTAGAGATGCAGTATACCAAATATAAAAGCATTCTGACTGGTGGATCTGAAGAACAAAATTTTAAAGAAATTTCCTCATATTGCACTAAGTTAAAATTTGGGCTACCATAGTGAGCCTAAACTTTAACCTACAGACCCGATTTGAACAAACTTGAATCTCACCCCCACCCCACCCCCCACCCCCCACCCCCTTAGAGATGTTGTATACCAAATACGAAAGCATTCTTACTGGTGGATCTGAAGAAGAAGATTTTAAAAAAAAACTTCCCCATATAGCCCTAAGTTAAAATTGGAGCTACCAAAGGAAGCACAAATATTAACATATGGACTTGGTTTGAACAACCTTGAATCTGACCATCATAACAATGAGGGTACCAAACATTAAAAAATTCTGACTCGTGGTTCTGAAGAAGATTTTTAAAGAAAATTCCCCATAAAATTTGGGCTCCTGCATTGAGTCCAAATATGAACCAATGGACTTCATTTTAACAAACTTGTATCTGACCCCTCTATGGATGCTGTATACCAAATATCAAAAGATTCTGAACATTGGTTCTGGAGAAAAGAATTTCTAAAAGGTTTGCAAAAATGCTATGCCAAAGATTATTCTGATGCCCTCCGCAGAACTCCCTAACAACAACAGAGGGCATTTTTTTACCATTCAATTCTACTGGTCCTAAGGATGCTTCATACCACATAACAGTTCTCTGTTCCAGGTGGTTTGGGAAACATGGGAGTTTGAAAATATTTCTATTTTTTGCTCCTGGTGTTCCCATGGGGATGCAGGGTTCTTTTGCATGAGGCAAGTACTTATGGCCCAATATTACCACATACTGAATTTCATTCAAATCGGACCATCGGTTCAGAAAATAGAAATTTTGGGTGGTACCAAAAATCTAACCCCTGCCATTACAAAGCCAAATATTGCTTCACAAAGTACGTTTGAACACACGTGATTCTACACCTCAAAAGGCAGTTCCATAATGAATATCAAGTCACTGTACCCACTGGTTCATAAGATTTTAAAAATATTTTCGGAGCATTTTACCCCACCCCCTCCCTATGGGGCTGGGCATGTTGAATTAAACAAATGCCACTACTCACACAAACTTTAACTTGAATTGACCAAAACATGGTGTTGATGGATGACAGACGGATGGACAATGGACGGAGAGTGATTAGATAAGCCCTGCTTGACTTTGTCGAAGTAAGCCAAAAAAAAAAAACCAAAACAAATTAAATGGTTCACGTCCGATATTTTACCCATGTTATTAAAATTGATAAATTTGTCCCTAGAGTGCAACAAGGCTTGTGCTATAGCATTGCAAAGCCTTCTTGCACTCAAGCGATGGAATACACCGCCACCCATGCTATTCTGTAGATTATGAGGCCTAAAATAAACAACGAACATGAACTTATGCATGAATATTATTACAATGTATACACTGTTTTACACAAAGGAATACCACACAATCCAGTGTAGACTGATTTCAAAAAGTCCTCCGTAGTGGAAGGGCAATTTTAACAAACATACAGGCCCAAATAAGCTTCATACACAGTGTAAAAATTCCACAAAATTAATAAACATTCATATATGTTTAATAGGAATTAGGACTATTGTAATTAAAAGTCAGTTGTGTGGTTGTTTATAAACTTATATTACTTTGTTATCAGGTGTTAAAAAATATTAATATTTGTAAACATACCCACCCATTTAGATTAGTCCCTTCTCATAGCAGTGACACAGACATACAGTACAGTTGCTGGTCATAATCCTTGCATGGGCAGTGCATGATGTCCATGCATATTTTTTTCCAGGTAATAGAAAATCATCATCAATAAAATTTTAATTAATGAAGCACCGAATTGTATCCTGTAGTTCATTAATTAAATTTTGGATGATTATTGCTGTAAACAATGTTTGAAAACTAATATCATTGCATCCGCAGAAATATTGCCCACCCATGGAAAGTGACCAGTACACGGCGGCCACACTGTAGGCTTGTGGGCTGGAGGCCCTCCCCAATTTCATTCATGCCCCCACCCCTTTCTCCTGTTAACCCATATAATGAACATCCGAAAAGACATTTTAATATCTAGATATTTATGCTTGTTCGCAACTAATTATGGACACAAATGGACACAGAGTCAAGGTGACTGTGTTTTACTGTCTTGAATTTCAATTTTTTTTAAGGGGGGGGGTGCATCCGACCCCCTCCACTGATGAGAGGGTCACACACCCTCTTGTCCTCGCCCCTATCTCACTGCTATGTGGCTCAGGTGATTCTGCGCATCATATTCTTTATGACCCGGCCCCACTCCCACTAGATACATGTATTACTCTTGCCCCTACATGTAACTTAGATATCCTGGCTAAGCACCAGTATAATGGTAAACTAACATCAAATTGCGTGCTTATGTACAGTAGCTAACATATTGGAATAGTACAATGTGCTTTGTCAGAAACTTGATCAAGTATTGATGACAAACAACAATTTTCATTACCAGGAGCTGGTGCCAGTAATAAAGTAAGATTTGCAAATATCACCCTGCGTTTTTTCAGCTATTAACTAACATAAAATTGCACGCTTCATGAAACTTATTTCGTTACTACCTGTTAAAAATTACTGTTTCTTTTTTGCTCTTTTAGAAAAAGAAATCACTCCTTTTCTGGCGGTCATACTAAACACCGAGGCAAACTGAGGGATACAAAGGTGAATGAAAACAGAAGAGAAACGGGTATGAGGTGGTGTGTTCTTTTTATTATTTATTTATTGGTGTTTAAGGTCACATTTATCTGCACAACAGCTTATTGTGACCATGGCAGTTTTACGGATGGAGGAAACTAGAGTACCCCAAGAGAACCACTGAGCAATGGCAAGCAACTGTGAGCTCCCAAACATACTACACAAGCAGGGTTAGCCTTGTTCGAAGGCAGGTGCACCAAGAACATGATGTATGCCTTAGTACACAGCATACCTTGCCCCACATGGGTAGTGGGGATGAAGTGTCTTGCCCAAGGGCACAAAGCTGTTGCCGCAGGTGGGATTCGAACCGAGGAACTCTCGGCTTGCAGCCTGCACCTCTACCTACTGAGCCACTGCACCCCTGGTGATGTATTCAGATTATGTAAATAGATTTAAGCAGTATGTGCGTGGTTTCAATGCCATATTTGAGAATTATGTGTGCTGAAGTAATAAGAATGCATAAGAATGCGCTGAAAAATCTTCCCTTTGGTATTTAGTAGGTAGCTTGGTAAGGTAAAGTGGCCTCATCTCAGTAAGCAACAGTGTGAACGCTGGCAGCCATCTTTAATATCGGGACGCACTCAAAAACACTCGTTCTTATCCCAAGGTGATAACAAAGGTACCCGAGAAGTTTCATGAAGATCGGTTCATAAATACAGCCTCCAGCACTAGCCGTATTGACATGTGCACTTACAGTGTGTAAGTAGCACTGAATAAATCAAAGGTCATCTAATTTGCATAATTTCTGCACGAGAAAAAAATCCGTATTATACAGTATTTTTTGTGATGTATTCCATGTCACTAAACATACATTCATACAAAAATTTATTCAAATCAGAACTTTCATACATAAGTTCTGTACATAAAACTGATTGCACTAATTTTAGTACAAAATGGCTGCTGGTGGCCATAATGAATTTCGAACTGCACCCAAAAACACTTGATCTCGTCCCACGGTGATAACAAAGATACCCAAGACGTTTCGTAAAGATCGGTTCATAAATGCGGCCTCTAGCCTGAGCCGTATAGATGTTGTGTACAAAAAACTGATTGGACCTAATTTTGGTACAAAATGGCCACTGGCAGCCATCTGGAATTTTGGATCGCACCCCAAAACACTCGTTCTTGTCCCTAGGTGATAACAAAGGTACCCAAGAAGCTTGGTGAAGATCGGTTCATAAATACAGCCTCTAGCCCGAGCCGTATTGACATGTGCACTTACTGTGTATAAGTAGCACTGAATAAATCAAAGTTCATCTAATTTGCATAATTTCTGTATGAGAAAAAAACCTGTATTATATGTGATGTATTCCATGTTACTGAACACTCATGCAACAATTTATTCAAATCAGAACTTTCATACAGAAGTTCTGTACGAAAAACTGATTGCAGTAATTTCAGTACAAAATAGCTGCCGGCGGCCATCTAGAATTTAGGACTCCCCCCTAAAACACTCATTCTCACCCCATGGTGATAACAAAGGTACCCAAGAAATTTTGTAAAGATCGGTTCATAAATACGGCCTCTAGCCCAAGCTGTTCAGAAGTTCTGAACAAAAAACTGATTGTACCTAATTTCGGTACAAAATGGCCACTGGTAGCCATCTTGAATTTTGGACCGCACCCCAAAACACTCATTCTCGTCCCAAGGTGATAACAAAGGTACCCAAGAAGTTTCATGAAGGTCAGTTCATAAATACAGCCTAGCCCGAGCCATATTGACATGTGCACTTACTGGGTATATATGTAAGTAGCACCAAATAAATCAAAGTTCATCTAATTTGCATAATTTCAGCACGAGAAAAAAAACTTGTATTATATGTGATGTACTCCATGTTACTAAACATTCATACAAAAATTTATTCAAATCAGAACTTTCATACAGAAGTTCTGTACAAAAACACTGATTGCACTAATTTCTGTACAAAATGGCTGCTGGAGGCCATCTTGAATTTTGGACCGCACCCCAAAACACTCGTTCTCGTCCCACGGTGAAAACAAAGGTACTCAAGAAGTTTCGTAAAGATCGGTTGATAAATACAGCCTCTAGCCAGAGCTGTATTGAATTGCTGTTCCCGAATAGACGGACAATAAGCCATGACATAGCCTTATATTTGACCATGTCAAAGTTGAGCTAAAACTAGGGAGTATGCAGAGTATCACAAAACAAAAACCTATTTGTAAAGGACTCCCCCTTTCAAGGACAATGGGACAGCGTTGGCATTCACCACCATGCTGCCTTGAGGCTGCATATTGAATTCCTGTGTTTGTTGTTCTTATGAAATATTATTTTATTATTATCAGTTATGGTACAAATACGGTATCGATAGCACACTTTCAGGAGCCGCTGATCTGATGGTGACTGTGTGTCAGTGCGTGAGGTGCACACATACTTTTGGGGTTCTATACACCACATCCTTCATTTTGCTATATAATTTGTGTGAATTTATTTGGAATTTATAGAATTTCAGACTTCGAAATTTCATAGTATTGTTTTTGCCTTAGTTATGGTGCTTTATAAGTAATGGGCAATTTATGTTGAAAAAGGGGTTGATGAAGATTCAGTCACAGGAAGATTCAGCCCTCATACTTTTTCTGAGAATATTCGGTCCCAATTTCATTCATGCCCCTACCCCTCTCTCCTGTTAACCCATATAATGAACATCCCAAAAAACATTTTAATATCTAGATATTTATGCTTGTTCGCAACTTATTATGGACACAAATGGACACAGAGTCAAGGTAATTGTGTTTTACTGTCTTGAATTTCAAATTTTGTTGTTTTTTGGGGGGGGGGAGGAGGAGCACCTGACCCCTCCACTGATGAGAGGGTCACACATCCTCTTGTCCTCACCCCTATCTTACTGCTATGTGGCTCAGGTGATTCTGTGCATCATATTCTTTATGACCCGGCCCCACTGCCACTAGATATTACTCTTGCCCCTACATGTAACTTAGATATCCTGGCTAAGCACCAGTATAATGGTAAACCAACATCAAATTGTGTGCTTATGTCCAGTAGCAAACATATTGGAATAGTATAATGTGCTTTGTCAGAAACTTGATCAAGTATTGATGACAAACAACAATTTTCATTACCAGTACCTGGTGCCAGTAATACAATAAGATTTGCAAATATCACCCTGCGTTTTTTCAGCTATTAACTAACATAAAATTGTGCACTTCATGAAAATTATTTCGTTACTACCTGTTAAAAATTACTGTTTCTTGTTTTGCTCTTTTAGAAAAAGAAGTCACTCCTTTTTTGGTGGGCATACTAAACACCGAGGCAAACCGAGGGATACCAAGGTGAATGAAAACGGGAGAGAAACGGGTATGAGGTGGTGTGTTTTTTATTATTTATTTATTGGTGTTTAAGGTCACATTTATCTGCACAACAGCTTATTGTGACCATGGCAGTTTTATGGATGGAGGAAACTAGAGTACCCCAGGAGAACCACTGAGCAATGGCCAGCAACTGTGAGCTCCCCAACATACCATACAAGCAGGGTTAGCCTTGTTCGAAGACAGGTGCACCAAGAACATACAGTATGCCTTAGTACACAGCATACCTTGACCCCACATGGGTAGTGGGGATGAAGTGTCTTGCCCAAGGACACAAAGCTGCTGCCGCAGGTGCGATTTGAACCGAGGATCTCTCGGCGTGCAGTCTGCACCTCTACCTACTGAGCTAATGCACCCCTGATGGTGTATTCTGATTAAGTAAATAGATTTAAGCAGTACTAGTATGTGATTGGTTTTAATGCCATATTTGAGAATTATGGGTGCTAAAGTAATAATAAGAGTGCGCTGATAAATCTTCCCTTTGGTATTTAGTAGGTAGCTTGGTAAATGGTAAAGTGACTTCACCTCAGTAAGCAACAGTGTGAAAGCCGGCAGCCGTCTTTAATATCGGGCTGCACCCCAAAACACTCGTTTTCATCGCAAGGTGATAACAAAGATACCCAAGAAGTTTCATGAAGATCGGTTCACAAATACAACCTCCAGCCTTAGCGTATTCACATGTGCAATTACAGTGTATAAGTAGCACTGAATAATCCAAAGGTCATCTAATTTGCATAATTTCTGCAAGAGAAAAAAAACCGTATTATACACTATTTTTTGTGATGTATTCCATGTTACTAAACATTCATACAAAAATTTATTCAAATCAGAACTTTCATACAGAAGTTCTGTACAAAAAACTGATTGCACTAATTTTGGTACAAAATGGCTGCTCGTGGCCATCTTGAATTTCGAACTGCATCCCAAAACACTCGCTCTCATCCCACGGTGATAACAAAGGTACCCAAGACGTTTCGTAAAGATCGGTTCATAAATACGGCCTCTAGCCTGAGCCGAAAAGAAGTTGTGTACAAAAAACTGATTGGACCTAATTTTGGTTCAAAATGGCCACTGACAGCCATCTTGAACTTTGGATCGCACCCACAAACACTCAGTCTCATCCCTAGGTGATAACAAAGATACCCAAGAAGCTTGGTGAAGATCGGTTCATAAATACAGCCCTTAGCCCGAGCCGTATTGACATGTGTACTTACTGTGTATAAGTAGCACTGAATAAATCAAAGTTCATCTAATTTGCATAATTTCTGTACAAGAAAAAAACGTGTATTTTATGTGATGTATTCCATGTTACTAAACAATCATACACAAATTTATTCAAATCAGAACTTTCATACAGAAGTTCTGTACAAAAAACTGATTGCAGTAATCCCAGTACAAAATAGCTGCCGGCGACCATCTAGAATTTTGTACTCCCCCCCCACCCCCCCCCCCCCCCCAAAAAAAACACTCATTCTCACCCCATGGTGATAACAAAGGTACCCAAGAAATTTCGTAAAGATCGGTTCATAAATACGGCCTCTAGCCCAAGCTGTGTAGAAGTTCTGTACAAAAAAACTTATTATACCTAATTTCGGTACAAAATGGCCACTGGTAGCCATCTTGAATTTTAGACCGCACCCAAAAACACTCATTCTCATCCCAAGGTGATAACAAAGGTACCCAAGAAGTTTCATGAAGACCAGTTCATAAATACAGCCTAGCCCGAGCCGTATTGACATGTGCATTTACTGGGTATACAGGGAAGTAGCAATGAATAAATTAAAGTTCATCTAATTTGCATAATTTCAGCACAAGAAAAAAACCTGTATTATATGGGATGTACTCCATGTTACTAAACATTCATACAGAAATTTATTCAAATCAGAACTTTCATACAGAAGTTTTGTACAAAAAAACTGATTGCATTAATTTCTATACAAAATGGCTGCTAGAGGCCATCTTGAATTTTGGACCGCACCCAAAAACACTCGTTCTCGTTCCACGGTGATAACAAAGGTTCCCAAGAAGTTTGGTAAAGATCGGTTCATAAATACAGCCTCTAGCCCGAGCCGTATTGAATTGTTGTTCCCAAACAGACGGACAACGGGCTATGACATAACCTTAAATATGACTATGTCAAAGTTGAGCTAAAAATGGGGAGTATCCAGAGTATCACAAAACAAAAACCTATTTGTAAAGGACTCCACCTTCAAGGACAATCTGACAGCGTTGGCATTCACCACCATGCTGCCTTGAGGCTGAATTTTGAATTCCTGTGTTTGTCGTTGTTATGAAATATTATTTTATTATTATCAGTTATGGTTCAAATATGGTACCGATAGATCACTCACAGGAACCGCTGATGGCTGATGGCGACTGTGTGTCAGTGTGTGAGGTGCACACATACTTTTGGGGTTCTATACACCACATCCTTCATTTTGCTATATAATTTGTGTAAATTTATTTGGAATTTATAGAATTTCAGACTTCGAAATTTCATAGTATTGTTTTTGCCTTAGTTATGGTGCTTTTTAAGTAATGGGCAATTCAGTTTGAAAAAAGGGGTTCATGAAGGTTCAGTCACAGGAAGATTCAGCCCTCATACTTCTTCTGAGAATATTCGGTCTCAGTCGTGGTCGAATGTCATCACCTCTGAGGTCAAATCCACACAGAAATTATTTTTTTAAAAATATTCTATGCATTTTTTCTATTGTTTTTTTTTAAGGATTTATGATTACTAATTATGACAAAATTACAAGTGCGATATGAAACAAACCTTAATGAAGCTGGAACAAAAACACCTTCCCAAAACAAGCTGAGAGGTTCTCAGCTCGAATCCCAATTGCGGCAACTGAAATAAGCCGTACTGCACATTGATGATGCACTAGTCTTCAACCAATGCTAACCCTGCTTGCTTGGAGGTACAATGTTGAGAAGCCTGACAGTTGCTTGTCATTGTTGCTCGGTGGTTCTCTCCGGGTGCTCAGGGTTCCTTCCCCAGTAAAACTGTTGGGTGGCCCTGGCTGTAAAAATTGTCGTTAAACCCCAATAAATAAAGAAATCAAATTTGCTGAATCCAAGACCTTTGAATGATGGCTTTAAGTGGGGTGTGTGTGTGTGTGGGGGGGGGGGGGGGGGGGGGTATACAGTGGTGCCCACTTAATTGGATATATCTTAATTGTATATCACTGTTAACAGAATATAATTTCCCAACACAAAACCATTTACCATGCCTCCAGTACAAATTTGACCTGGTAATTGAATATAGGTTATAGAGTAATCTCCTGTTAATTGAATAAAAAATCTTGTAACATCTTGAGAAATTACCCTGACTCTTCCCAGTTTCCCTTTGGTTATAGACCAATTTGGCCTCAGTACATTCAATACATGCATTTAATCTATTATATCTTGTTTGACACGGCTTATGGAGCTCTGTCAAACAAAATATAATAGAATAAATGCTAAGTTTATCTCTGGAATACAGGAAAGTAACACAATCCCTGTTAATTGAATACTCCTGCTAATTGAATAATTTTATTGGCAAAGTGGCTCTTCAACTAACAGGGTTCCACTGTACAGCAAAAACAAATATCACAAACTAATAATGAAACTATATACTTGTGAAATTTGTATGTGGTCGTTCTACAACATGTTTTAGCTGGTACTATACAGTTTTGAAGGTTAAAGGGCTCAGTAGTTAGAGGTGTAGGATGCAAGCCAAAGGGTCCTCTATCAAATCCCACCTGCGGCAACCACTCTGTTTCCTTGGGCAATACACTTCATTCCCATTTCCCACGTAGTGCCATTGTGTACCAAGGCATACTGCATGCCAATCGTACACTTGTCTTCAGCCAATGCTAACCCAGCTTGTGTGCTGTTTGTACGTCAGATGTTTGTAATTGCTTGGTGGTTCTCTCTGGCTTTTCCCACCTGTAAAACTGTCCGACATGAAGTGACCCTGGTTATCGAAGTGTCATTAAACCCCAATAAATAAATCAATAAGGATCATGTGCCCCTATTCTGGAGAACAGTTTGGGCCAAATTGCCAAAGGATGGTTTGGGTTAGATTAGTATCCAGTTTGGGTCAAATTGTTGGGGGACAATTTGGATGCAATTCTCACGAATTCCAGTCACTTTGGCCCCAAGTCATTTCGGCCCCAGTCATTACGGCCTCCGGTCAATTCAGCCCCAATATACAAGGTCATTTCGGCCGCTATAAATATTTTCAAATATTCTTTGAATTTTAACATTTTTCTATTTAATTTTTTTCCAACATTTATATCTCAATTAGATATTCAGGTATACATATGATATATGTCTAGTAGATTTTCTTTCATGATGAATAAATAAAAGAAAAGTTTCAGCATGTCGCAGGTGCACATGGACTATGTGGGATTTGAAATCCCTTGCAACCTGAATAATTTTATTTGCTTATGAATCTACGAGAGCCGGAAGCGAGGGTCAGTAATGTTATTTGGTTTGAGTGTATGCCTTGGAAGTGGGGTACTGGGGTCAGACCCCCGTGGACATCGAACTGGACGGGGACTAGGAATTGTGCATAACTACAAGGATTCTGCTCTGTGTTTTAGAAAATGTGGACATATTTATGGTAGTATTGAAATCGCAGTTTGGTGGTTGTTTCAGAAAAAAAGAAAAGAAAAAGAAACCCTGTGAACCTCAAACTGGAAGGTGACTAGGAATTGTGCATAACAATATGAATGAATGACTGCATATACTTTGCAAAATTTCAAAGTAAAATAATTTATCTTACTTATATAGATAGCATCTTAAATGTATGTAAAATTGAACACATGGATAATTTTTAATGTCATGTATAACTTTTCTGTACACTGTGTAAATACAAATAACTGAACATTACTTAATAAAGGTAATTACCCATTACTTCTAAACATGAACTGTGCACTGATCTTTATAGATCTCTACACTTAAAATGGTGCCGAAATGACCAAGGGACCGAAGTGACTAGGGCAGAGATGACTTTGAGGTCGAAGTGACCAGAGGACGAAATGACTTGGAGCCTAAGTGATTGGATACCATTCTAACAGATGAGAGACATTAATTATTACAGAACACATCGAATGTGAATTTACTGCAGAGATAATTGCCCGACGATATACATTGTATTAATATTTTTTCAATAAATATCGAACAATCTATTAATATTTTTTTAAGAATTATTTTCAGGAGTTAAAACGAATATCGTAGCGTATCTAAAATATCCTAACAGATGTGTACTGCTTTTCTTTTGGATGATTCTTCCCTGAGCCTAGTTCTCTCCAGGCCGAAGATTCCCCCAGTTCCCGAAAAAAGATGACATGCCATTTTCAATGGCGGTAAATATCCAAAAGGGTTATTATTTTCCATTTTTTAGTGTTTGAAACTACAAAGCACTGTTCAGAAATACATATGGCACCAAAAAGTAACACATTATTACTTTGTTTTGGTTTCTAACGGGACTGAAAGCAACCTGTCAGTATCACTTTTTCGAATTACACCCATTTCGTCTGCTAACCAAATCATCCGCTGCAATTTTACCCAAGTCGTCCTCTACAATTTTACCCAACACGTCCGAAACTCGTTCGCTGGGGGAAAGTATTCAAGTATTGTATTATGAATCATTTTTTATTTATTTATATAATAATTTTATTGTATACTTTATTGTATATTACCTATTGTAATATATCTTAATGTACCTCCTTGCATTAAATTTCATATACGTGTACGAAATTATTCTGAAAACAGAAATGTCAAAACAAAATAAACTGCCCTACCATCTAATAAATTTTAATTACTGTTTATTCAATGGTTTACCTATAATAATTATATTATTACAGTAAAAGTTCTTAAAGTATGTGTATGTTATATTAAGTTCCACAACATAATCTTATAATTTTGCAATTTTTCATTGAAGAGCTCCACCGGCACCTATACTGTGAATAATTGCAAAATTATTAGCAGAAGTATTATAAGAATTAATTATATTAAGAAATGCAACAAAATTTGTTGTATTAAGTTCTGCAACATAATCTTATAATTTTGCAATTACTCATCGAGGCGCACCGTCGCTTTACAATGAATAATAGCAAAATTATTAGCAAATGTATTATAAGAATTAATTTTATTAAGAAACGTAGGGCTGCACGGTATATCGATAAACCGATATATACGGTATTCAAATCAATATCGATTGAATACCGGTGTAATTACAAAAATATCGGTTTATCGTCATTATTTATTTACCCACAATTTAATTTTCAAGATGTCTTGAGTTTTTTAACTGTAGCCCCGATTGAATAATATTATCTCTTTATCCAAGGAATCGTCTGCTTGTGCCCTCGTAATATACAAATTCAGCAGCAGAAAAAATAATTTTCAAAAATTTCAACAAAACTGTATCATGTGACCCCTCATTGGAACGAGCTCACTGGGCTCGTTCAAATGAGGGTCACATGATATAGTTTTGTTGAAATCATTGGGGAAAATCTGATAAATTAATTTTGAAAATAATAAATCTTGATATCGTCTGCGCTGGGGAAAGGTGTCTCGAACCGCATCATCAAGGCATGCTAATTCGTTCCGACTGCGATGCCTCGAATCTCGATTGTGGTATTTGTGTTCATATATCTAAACAGTTTTCGATATACCGGTATACCGCGGTATTTTTTTGAATACCGATACCGGTATTCAGTTTTGAATATCGTGCAGCTCTAAAGAAACGCATCAAAATTTATGGTTTATTAAATTCTGCAACATAATCTAATATTTTTGCAATTATTCTTGGAAGAGCATCACCGACGCTTTACAATGAATAATCACAAAATTATTAGCAAATGTATTATAGGAATTAATAATATTAAGAATTATAATTATTCCCGGGGAGGGGGGCGGGGCCTGGGGGCACCAACAATTTGTAAGACGTGATCAATATATGACATCAGTTGTGTTTCAAACCTTAAAGATGATGCTGTACATCACACTCTTAACATAAATACAACATCAGGAGGATTTATATGTGAGAATATTGGGCTTAATCTGGGAAAAACTCACACGTTAGTAGGGGTGGGTGTCGTGTTCGAAATGCAGAAAATGTGCAGACAATATTTTCCTTGACAAGCGGACGACTCGGCTTGCGGACGAAACGTCCGTATACCCTTTTTTTCAAGCAAACTTTTCCTTACTTTTACAACACCTTAACATTCGGATAATTCAAAAACTGAGTTTCTGTTCGTCTTGATATTTCACGAGATACGTGTCAATGCATGTCTGGATACAATCGCACCAATATACCAACAGTTATCAGTTATATTAACGGTTATAACTTATATGTACGTTTTTTTCGATTGAAGTTATCACGGGCAGGCGAAATCAGGACTGACAGTTCGATCTGAAATGACGAGATCATCAGCTGAGCATATCGACAAACCTCCAGAAGGACAGAACTCGAGTAATAATTATAACACTTTCACCGGCCGCTGATTTGTCGCGGTTCTCGGATGAGAAGGCCTGGTTACCCCTGAAGTGTAGATGTGTAGGCCAATGTATCACGCAAAGCTTTGAGGCGAATTAGATTGCAACAAAATACATTTGATTCCCAGAGGGGGACAGGCCAATTGCAATTGCATGGGCAATTCGACACCGGAAGTTACGTGTTTTTTTCACTGAAATATACTGTCCACTCACATTGACGGCTATAGAGAATTCTGTTCTGGAACACATTTATCTGACTGGGTATGTGGAACCCTTTGCGGGCCTACGGCCCGCTTGGGGTTCCTATTATTGAGTCGGAAATATAATGAAAAAGAGAATTTCTTTAAAATTTATTTCTAGATAAAATATTTTGCAATCAAAATGCACGGTATTCCGAACTTCTTGTTTAATGAACACATGCAGCACATCTGCTTTTCATATTAGGTAAAGGGTTAAAACATTTCTTTGTTACTTAACGTTTTTAATATCGCTTTAGTTTTTATCAGCCTACTGGAAGATAATACATTATTTGCTACTAGTTCACCTGGAGTGAATAAACAATGGGTAAATAACAATCCTTAAATAACTGTGTAATCGACAATAATGGTCTTTTACTTTATTTAATTTAAAGGGTTAAAACATTTCTTTGTTACTTAATGTTTTTAATCTCGCTTTAGTTTTTATAAGCCTCCTGGAAGATAATACATTATTTGCTACTAGTTCATCTGGAGTAAATAAACAGTGGGTAAATAACAATCCTTAAATAATTGTGTAACCGATAATAATGGTCTTTTACTTTATTCATTTATTTATTTATTTATTAGTTTATTTTTTTATTATCATTATTCTTATTTGTGTTTTTTTTAACGAAAATACTTAAAAGGACAGAGTAATACTAAAATTAAAATATCGCACTTTGAATGTAACAAGGCGCTAAAGCATTGCAGATGATGCCTTGTTGCGCTGAGAAGACGACACATGGTTAATGTGATCAGATTCTATTTGGCAATAAAATCTTTCATTTGGCAGCCAAAATCATTTGACATCGTACAAAATATACACTTGCTACCAAAAAAAAATCGAACAAGGGTGAAAACTGTACAAGATACTTACCATTGCAAAGACAAATTTTCATACTTGTGTAAAACAGAAACGCAAAGCAGAACCTCAACCAGAACACCATCGCTGTGCCGTTGTCTACATTGCAAATATAAATATAAAAACATCAGAAATAGTGTGCAGCTATACAGTCGATCGAATGTTTCAACTAGCCTCGTATAATAGAGACTGGTACTCGTGTTCTGAACTGTATTCAGATATTGACTATTTCACACTTAGAAAAAAAGAGGATATATTTTTTAGATTAACCATGTCCATTACCATTACACAAACTACAACAAGCGTACGGCAAGATTGAGTTAAGGCGATTTTGGTATCGCGCCAACAAACCTGTTACATGTAGATCGGTAAATGCACAGCAGTATCTCGTTTGCTTATTATCATCTAAATCTTATTTTCAAAGACCTTCGAACTACCTGTAGAACTGCTGTCTGAGATAAATGTTAATTAACCTAATGTTCTCATAACAGAGAGATACGAAACTCATATTTCTGCTATACACTTTATTATCGAGATAAGATGAAAGTTGAAAAGTGCTATTTCTGTCGAGCTTGAAAATCGAATTTAATGTATAAACAACCAAAGATTCGAGGTAAGCGGGATTTTCCTTTCTAGCGGTAGTCGGTGGCACCGAGTGGGTTGCAGACCAAAAAACGTTACTCCATCTGTATAAATCGCCTGTGAGATCAAAACTGGATTAAGGTTATGTGGTTTACAGTTCTGCAAGAAAACCATACCTCAAGTCAGTTAATGCTACTCATAATAGTGATATTGGAATTAACCTGATGCATTTAGAACTTCGTCAATCAAGTTAATATTTGTTGAGGCGGGGAATCCCTCTCTTGGGAAGCGCAAAATTAATCTTTATTTTCAGAATGTATCCAAACTGTGTAGAAACCCAACATCAGTGGTTAAGGTCATGTCAGTCAGTTCGTTTTTTTTCTTGTCTGTGTTTTGGTCTAAAACTGGAAAATATGCCACAATAGTAAATAATTGTCGATGATCTTGTGTGACTTAGAATGCTGTTACTTGACACAGATACGGATTGAGTTTTCAAGAATTCAATGAATTCTAAAAGGTCGTTTTATTGACTTCACGTTATGTGAAAGATGGGCATTTTCTAATCAGATGTTCAGCTCTCCAATGAAAACTTCTTGCGAAACCTTTCTTATTCCCAGTGAACACTGGGGAGATGGGCATATGTGGCTTATAAAGTGCTTGATCTAGAAATAGGTCAAGTCCTTGTCCTTGTCAGTAACTGAAGATGAGTTATTCCGTTATGTTTTTCCTTCTGCAAACTAAATTTCCAATTTTCTAAAACTTGCAATTTTCTCTGAATCTCCACTGACCACCAACCATTGTTTTTTAACTTAATATTGATAGATAGTCAGTCAGTCAACCGATCATCGGACTCTTATGTGTTTTGCACTTCGGTGAAGAAGAAGGAATTCGTCTCATGAAGTAATTGTGTCAGTGTGCTGCTGATACTTTACAACTTTCACTCAAAAGAAAAAAAGAAAGAGAGCGTCCAACGAAAGTATTGTATATGCAGAGGAAGCCACCAAAAGTCAAAGATAGCTGCCTGTCCCTTTCGAGTTGCACGTCGTTAGAGTTCAGCAGTTCCCTTGAATCCGAATCAGAGGCAAAACGAACACAGTAAATACACTCGTGATATGGCTGAGAAAATGGCTGGTTTGTCGACTCCTTTTGCCTCTTCTCCTGTTAAGCCCACAACTGACGCTTAATATGTTTCTCTTAGCTCTAAAAGACCCCTCCGTCGAGAGAGTTCTGAAGAACTTAAGGAGCTCAGCTGTGTCGGAACAAATATGTTACTTTCAAAAGCACATGGTATCACTGGAAAAAGTTGTTCAAAATAAGTCTGAACTATTTGTCGACTTGAAACGGAGTTAGACGACTTAAAGCAGTACGTTATGCGAAACACTCTTTGGATTTCTGGAATTCCAGAAAAAGATACTGAGAACACTGTGCTTGATCTGGCTGCCTCGATGGGTGTCCCCCTAGTGTTGGTCGGGATTGAGCGCAACCATCGGCCAGGTCCTGTGAATAAACCCCTAGATCCATTCTTGTGAAATTCGGAAGTTACAGAACACAAGCTCGGTTCTATCGAGCTCGTCGTAATCTTCGATCTGTACCCAAAATGAAGATTGACAACATTAACGAACATCTGACCAAGATGCGCTCCTCACTATCTCGTAGGGGATGAACTTTTGCTCAAGGACAAGAAAATCTTTGGCACATGGACCCACGACGGTGTGGTATTCGTTAAACAACACGACCTCTAAGTTCATAGAGTAACCATTGACCATCAAATGACTCGCACAGAAAAGAAATTCAGACTCCTTATGACAATTCGGAGCTCTCAGTCTCAAACCACTTAATTGAATCCCAGGTTGGGCGCCATATTTTAATATCGGATGGTTATTAATCCTTTTCCAGGGCAACTCAGCTGTGACTCGTTGGAAACAAGAAGTTGTTGTTCACCCATAGGACTTATTTATGAACATTTCTCCGCAATTTTTATTTTTAAAATTTTAAAATTTTATAACATTTCTTTAACTCTCGTCAACATCACAGACGACGTTTGCCAGTCCTTGACATGGACTCCCCACTGCTTATATAGCACTTTAATCACTACCACAATCTGAAATTGAAAACCACACCGTGCTATAATGAAAATACCAAAGTATAGGTGAGCTCCTTCCCTTGTATCCGAGAATGCCCTCCCTCAATTCTCAAAGCCATTATATACTTCACAACTTCAACGACACCCCCCCCCTTTCCCCACACACTACGCGGTTAAAGTACCTGACTGAGGGCAGCTGACGGAATATCAAATCAAGACATACTGTGTTCATATGCGGTAGTGCTCAACAATACAAAACCATCCAAACGGCATATAATTTAGATTGTCTGAACTAGTAATTGATTAGCGCTCGGGGTGTCCCTAGAGTGGCCGTTTGGGGGGGGGGGGGGTGAATTCAATTTGTCCCTACTGTCATGGTTGTTATGCCGTCCGATTGATGGTCAAACTGCACCAGCAGGGCGTGCCCTCTTGAGGCAATCCGGGATGGTGCATTTGGGAGATTTGTCGGTCAGGACAACAGTCCCAAAACTCTCTTGATGGATAATCATGTGTGTAGTAGCTGTAACGCACGGACTTGCCAACTTTTTATTTTGACGTGAACATACGGGATTGGGACCGATTAGGCCACAAATCCTTAATTGTCTCTGAACGACTTCGTGTGTGACATACGTTAGAGTTATAATCTTGGCCAAGTTAGAAACGGTGCGATTTCCAGCAAGAATGAACCCAAATTCCAAGACAGTATTGTCCCCCATTGCTACAACTCACATAGTTCGAGCGTTGTGGTGGAAGGGGGACATCAGTGCTGGGATTTCTGGAGCATACCGATATTCGAAACTTTATTCCTGACGAGAATGTTAGGGCAAAACATGATCGGATGATGTCAAACACACGATATTTAACACCCCCACATAAATACGTCACAAACAACAACAGGTCGTATCTCGGTCAGGAGCATTATCATTAAAATTCAACTTAATCCTTGCTAGCCACATTGCACCCAGTCTTCATCTTACCTCCCTGCACAATTATGTTTAATACAGGTTTTACTGGGAATCCACTCTGCATGTCATTTGCCTGAGCCTTTTTGTGTTCGGCTCAAAGCTCTGTAGTTAAACACAATTTGGTAAACCAAAATACTGTATCTCAACCTTGGCATTCAATCGTGTGAAGGAACATTTGAGCCACAAATACAAAAATCTCTGCCCTGTCCCCCTATCGTTTTATGACTGTTCGAGTGGGCCCCTGCGGACAACTGAATCGAACGCCGAATCGAACACCGAATCGAATGCAACACATTCTCCGCGAATCAAATCTAAAATCTGAAGGAATACTTAGCAATCGTTATCGTAGCACTTTGACGAAAACAATTACATTTAAATCCAGTGCGATGGCTAAGCCGATCCGTCGAAAACGGTATATCATTTAGATATCTTTTCCGCGTAGATAGACCAGAATTTGATAATTCTCCGGAAGGATGGCGAGTGGGGACGGAGCAGTTTTACGCAAATATTCAGCAGCTGTTTTTATACTGTCTGCCCAAACAATTAAATTCTCCGTGCGTCTCAGTAAGCCTCTGTTTAGCTAAACTACTGAACACCCCGATCGCGAAGGATGCCTGTACCAAATTTGAAAACTTATCATCTATGCTGTTGCTGAGGAAGGCCGCTCACATACATCGACTGAAGTGAACTACCAACAATGTCCCCCCCCCTCCCCCCCCCGCCCATGCATGGTTGTACGAACCATACCCTTCGTGCGTTCGTTGACACTATTGCCAAGATATATATATAGCCTGCTAATGCTGTAGGTTGTGTAGCAAACACTAACTGTTAACGGGCATAGGGAAGTCGGATGGTAATCAGTGGCTGATGATTAACCACTGACTGCTTTCGATTTCCATAGTCCATTATTTAGCGTGTTAATCGGTTTTAAATGTAGACTATGCTTGCTCGTGTCTATATCCGTTGTATCTCGACCACAAAGAACACTGAAGGAAACATACGTACCATGTCATAGATTTATAGGTATTCGGCGTCGATTGTTGGACCGAATTCGAATCACATACTGTGATTGAATCGCATATCGTTTCGAATACTGGTTGCTCGCAGAGGCCCCACACACCACATACTAGTGTTTCACTCTTGGCCCAAAAGTAGAGCTGGGCTTTCCAAATACTGTAGCTGTCATATTCTATAAAAACAAATAACGGGGTTCAAGAAAGCAACATGAGCTCCCAGGAGCAATACTCGCTCTAGGCAAAAAGTCTTGGTACAAAGTTCCACGAATTATTAATACGAATGGTCGATCGCTCCTGGTCGACCTGAGGTCCAGGCTACATATGCTTGGTGGATACATTATACAAAACCTGTCCATTGCTACTAAATTTCCAATCGCCAAAGGAAAAAAAACTAGTCATACAAAATGCACTTACGTATGGCCAAAACGCAGTCTAAGTGTTAACAATCAATATGTTGCTTCTGTTCCTTTTCACTCTTGTATATAGTTTATTTTCTCTTCACTTAACCACACATTCATCCTTCAAACACTTTTACCTGCAACAGTTTCCCACTCACCTTGTCAGTTTACATACTTGAATATCAACCGTATATTATCCCCAAGCCTTGCCCAGGTGGACTTGAAATGTAATTACTCACATGTATCTGTCTGCTGCAGACCCACTCTAGATGTTTCCTGGTATACACCCTTTTCGCCTGATCGACATAATTACATATGGAGTTCGAGTGTGTTCCTTTTTGTCAAAAGCTCGCCGTGGTATTTGCCATAAAAGCCTACTTAATGCACATGATATCCTGTTTTACTCTTCATCATTAGCTTCGGCCTGAAAGGTTTATCTCTCGCAGTTCTTACCATATGCATCTGCAGATTAGAAATACTTTCGATTTTCAGTCAACGACTCGAATTAGCCAACCCAAGGACTGATCGACTGCTAACTCATACGCCCAACCAAGAGTTCAAAATTGTTAGCTCGACACCAGTACTTGACTCACGAACTGATTTTGGGTTACGTTTGAATTTTTTATATGTCATGATTACTAAGGGACTATTTATAACTCTTTGGCTTTACAATTTGATCTATCTCAGTGGCCACATTGAGGTCAACCCCGGGCCCATTGGTTCACCTTCCCCCGTCACTCCGGACTCGATCAATGGAGCAAATAGTGGAAGCCAAACAGGGATACGCATACTCCATCTCAACGTTCAAAGTTTAAAACCCAAAACAGATTTACTTTCCTGTGAAGCCCCAGCCTATGATATACTTGTTTTCACTGACACATGGCTGAAAGAGAGTGACGGTAGTGCTGATATTACCACCCCAGGTTTCCAACCGCCTGTTAGGAAGGATCGGGGAACTAGGGGAAGGGGAATAGCTATATATTTAAAAAAATCCATTTTACATGTTTTGCGACACGACCTTGAAATTGCCAACATTGAGTGCTTATGGTTGAAAATATTAAATCACAAACAGTTTAATTTCCTGCTTGGTGCGTTTTATCTTCCGCCTAACTCTGACCCTGACCTTTGGAATGCAATTTCAATTTCTATAGAACAAGCAATAGACGCCAACAATTCGCAGATTATAATAACTGGTGACTTCAACTATGACCAGCTGACATCCCATAATGGTCCAGTCCAGCAAATATTAATTCAAAACAATCTGACCCAAATAATTAATCCGCCCACAAACCTCAAAGAAACACCCCTACTCTTCTGGACTTGATAATACTAATGGACTCGTCCGTTATTGCACTTGGTGGCGTCGGTGACCCTTTCTATGCCAAATGTTGAACTTAAGCACCCTATAGCACGGACCGTGTCATTCAAGCGGAGAGTATGGATGTTTGATAATGACGACTTTGATATAATTAATAAATCACTTATGGATATAGACTGGGTTAACATTCTTGCTGCTGGAACGCGCTCATCAATAGCTGGCGATTTTCGGAAAACATTAGACAATGTAACCCACAAGCTCATACCAAATAAACCAATAACATCAAGACATAATGAACCCCTCTGGATGCAAAATGAAATCAGAACTCTAATTCGTCAGAGAAAAATAGTTCATCGCCTTGCTAAACTTAAAAATACACCAATGGCCTTGGAGAAATACCGAAAGATAAGAATCCGAACTATATCGGCAGTCAGAAGATCAAACGATTGGTATCTCGATAACACAGGAAATATACTCAACAATACACCCTCCTCCTCTCACCTCTGGTGAAAAACTCTCAATACGTTTCTCTATAAGAACAAGTCTGATATTCCTGCTATTCACTATAATACTTCCATTCTATCACCCAACGCCGGTAAATGTGAAACCTTCAACGAGTACTGTTGCGCCATATCGACCGTAGATGATACTACTGCCTCAATATCGCTTCTGAATAATTCTTGTGATCACCCAACATTAGAAAACGTAAGCATAGATGAAAACCATGTGGCGGAAGCGTTGAATTCTCTTAAAGTTTCAGAAGCAAGTGGTCCCGACACTATTAGTCCAAGAGTTTTAAAAAAAATGCTCAGAGAGCTTAACTAAACCCCTGCCACACATTTTCAACTTTCTACTCAATAAATGTTATTTCCCAATTTCCCAGAAGAATGGAAAAGAGCAAACGTTTTTAAAGAGGATAATCCATATATCATTAGCAACTATATGCCAATTTCACTTTTGAGTTGTGTTGCTAAAGTCTTCGAGAAAAGTGTATTCATCCAGGTTTTTGTTTGTTTCAGCTCGAATAATCTTATAACCAACGTCCAATCTGACTACACCCCAAAGGATTCAACCTCTTTCCAGTTAACTGAAATTTATAATACCATAAGTTGGGCTCCAGATGAAGGTAAAGAAATACGTCTTTTGTTCTGCGACGAAAGTAAAGCATTTCATAAAGTGCGGCCCCACTTGGCCCTACTCGTCAAATTGGAAAATATGGGTATTAAAGGGAATCTCCTGAAATGGTTTCAGTCATGTTTGAAACATAGACAGCAAAGGGTAACTATTCAGTCTGCAGCGTCATCGTGGTCCCCTGCCTTTTATTGTATATCTAAATGACATTGTGGAAAACATTTCCTGTAACGTCCGCTTCTTGCTCACGATACATCACTTTATCTCACCGCAGAAGACCCTGAAGAAGCTGCTCGACTCCTACGAGGCGAAATTATAGAAACAGAACAATGGGCCAATCTGTGGCTCGTTGCTTTTAACCCAGTAAGAATGGGATCCATGATAGTATCCCGTAAAACTAACAGAACTGCACACCCACCTCTGACAATGTGAAATGCGAATATTGAAGATGTACAACAACACAAACACTTGGGATTAATACTAAACGACCGCGGGACCTTGGAAAACTATATTACCAAAAGTACATGCAAGGCGTGGGAAAGGGTTGGCCTACTAAGAAAATATAAATTGTTTCGCAACCGTAAGACTCAGGAAAAAATATTTAGCATTTATACGACCTCTTCTTGAGTACTCTGACACAGACTGGGACATTTGTACTACAGCAGAGAGTGACAAAACTGAAGAAAATCCATTTAGAAGCAGATGTAATCGTAACAAGTACGACGCAGAGTGTCAGTAGACAGCTGCTGTATACCGAGACGGGCTGGGAACCACTAAAATCCAGACGAGAAAAACACAGTCTCAAATAATATTACAAAATGTACCACCATCTTACTCTCCAATATTTGTACTGCATGACTCCCCGGCCATCCCCTGTGCCACATGGGTACAACCTACGCCACAACACGGACTTAACAATTCCCTTCTTCCGTACTCAAACACACCAACGGCCATTTTTACCCACTACCACAAAGTTATGGAATTCACTGCCAACAGATATTCGTGAAGCAACTCACTCTTACAGTTTACTAACTTTCTGAACCGCAATAAGCTCCTCGTGTCAAGTTTTTTCTTCAATGACAAATCACGTAAAGCTCAAATATACCACTGCAAACTACGCCTATCCTGTAGAAACCTCAATGACCACCTTTGCAAAAATCACCTCTCACCTACAGCAGATTGCAGGTGTGGTGCGATCGAAACTATTGACATTAACCTACTCCAGTATCCGATCGATTAAGCAGAAAGGAATGTCGCCATTAGACAGTTACCTTACCTCGTTAATTCTGATATTTTGCTGAACGGAAGTGTTAAATAGAGCAACGAAATTAATCGCCAAATCTTCAAAAGTCTCCATGAATACATACTAACAAGTAAACGTTGTTAAATCATCGCATGGCATTGTGATGGGAAACTAACACACACACACAACATTACCCTGGAAATCCGCTCCTAACAGTCATCTTCGGTGGCGATGAATCCCCACCGTACTGACTTGTGGGGGCGAAGTCTCAGGACACTGTGACAGTCTCGGAATAACGAGAAGTTTGTAATGGATCTAGCCGGATAAATCAAATCCACCTCATGTACGCAGCAAATCAGGTGGTTATCTATACTGGGCTGCATGACACGTCGTCGGGGGACGCTTCGTCGTCTTGGTTCTTTGTCGGGTGATCATTTGGTCGAGTGAACGTTTGGTCGGGTGGATTCTACATCGGATGGACGCCTGGTCGGGTGCACGTTTAGTCGAATGAAAGTTCGACGAAGGTTGTTTGAAAATTTTGATTCGGGTTAATTTAATTTTCTTTTGTTAAAGATTGATCAGTGATTGGGGAATATGTCTGGAAAATATATTTACTTTACACAAATAACTTTACTGGCAACATCATTTGTGTTCTGGGGCAACTTTGTAAAGAATGTTTTTATTTTGTACTTTTTCAACACTAGCATATGCAGTATATAACGGAAAACAAAAAAAAAAAAAAAAAAAAACCAAAGAAACAAATATAGATTTTTGAGTTTTTTATTACACATGTATGCAGTTTGAATGCCGAGGAAACTGTTCGTTCCATGATAAACTCAAACTCTTACGAATATGGAACCAAGAATAGAATAAACAAAACTCCCAGTCAACTCCATGACAAGAAAAATATATACATTATCGCTTTTAAAATTTAAAAAAAATAATGGCCTAATTTTTAGAAATGAAAATTCGATAGGTTCTGTGTTCGGCGGGGTGTCCTTTCGCCGGGGTATCCGTTCGGCGGGATGGCCATTCGTCAAGGTGTCGTGTCGACCGGGTATCGCTTTGGCTGGATGTGCGTTCGATCGGGTGTCGTTCGACGATGTGTCGTGCACCCCCTATACTGATATACAAATGTATAAGACCTTTCCATGGGCCTTCTATGCCCTCGGTGACGTAAGAGTTACCCGTAATATTAAATTACGTAATTCAAAATACTATACTACTTTTATACCTCGTAGTTGCAATCGGCTCACGCAGTGAGCTCTGAGCTTAATAGTTTGTTCCGCACTTGTGTTCGATGTATGAGTCGTATGTAACGATTTGGACTTTGCCTTTCACGCAAGATGCACGTATCATCAACTAACTACTTAACAGAATCTGGCGCATACTCTATTTAAATTCACAAACGGCTCTACTGGTGGCAAGAAAAATATTCACTTTACATTTGACTGTGTTGCTATCAATTCCTCCTGGGCATCCCTTCCCCTCAATTCCTCCAATTAACAGTCATTCTATTTATTTGATCTCCTTTCGCCAACAACGCATTGAAAGTTGAAATTGTTCGAATCTATTGCAGGGTGAAACTATAAATTATAATTATCAACTAGAGAATTGTAATTTGTTGGACAAATCACGGGTATCTCAACTTTCCAATGTGAAAATGCAGATTACCTACAGCAAAGGAAAGTGTTTGAAATTATCTATTTCCAAAATGATAGACAAAAAGCATCCAAAGTTGGCTATTTTTGGCATTCTATAACGGTACTCTTATTCTCGCCCTCATTGTGTTTTGGGGTTAAAACTTAAGATTAAAAAGTAAACAGTAAGTTTCTTCTGCAATCATTGTTACATCTGTCCATACCAAAATAATTGCTTCAACAACCTTGCAATTAGAGGAAGTGAGTACAAATCAATTTTTGCCGGACAATACTATTCTTTACGTGACCAAAGCATATGTTGGTTTAAGCCCCAAAGCATAATTTACAGCAAAGGATTTGTTCATTAAGCATCTCTATCTATAGCAAAAACAAAATGTTTAAAATTAACCCTTTCTAAAATGACAGGAAAATGTAACCGAAGTTAGCTAATTGTAGCATTTTCGAATGGAACGCTTACACTCATTGTGCTTGAGAGTTAAAGATGAGGTTAGAAACCAAACAGTAACTTTCTTCTGCAAGCACTGTTGCATACAAAAACGACATTGCAATTAGAGAAATTAGCGCTTGAAGTTAGTCAATCTCGAAGATAAAATGCTATATTCATATCATTTGTGGCTAATAGGGGTTAATATATATTAAAATATTTGTGTGGTGATTTTAGTGTATCATATTCTGCTCTAAATGTGTGAACATAAATCACAGACTGGGTGTCTGATAAGAGACATGGAGAAACCTTGAATCTTGGTATTTGAATGAACATGTAATCCAAATCAAGGCACGACAACTGGATGAGGGTTAAAACTTGGAATAAAACATATAACAGCAAAATTGTTCTCTGAATGAATGCCCTGTCTTCTCATGAGGAACGTTTTGAGAAAATATTGCTCCAGCGCTGAGAAATTGTATGTACATTTTGGCGAAAATAAAAATTATTCCGACAGTACCCTTATGGGAAGTCTGGAATCTGCCAAGGGCTAAACTTTTAATAATAATATATAGAACAAAATCTGTCATACTTTGACTGTTGCAAGCAACTATAGAAAACATTCAGAGCTCAAGCAATTAAAAATGGAGTAAATCACCACCTAACCTTATCAAATTCTGAAAAAATTGGAGTTTTTTTTACGGTACCTACTTTTATTCAACCAGAATGGGATAGTGTTAAACTTTACAACCAAACATACAACAGCAAATATGCTCGGTAGTCAATTGTGAATACGTACATGAAAAGCGTTTGAAATTAACCCTTTCCAAAATGATAGAAAAAGCAACTTTAGTTGGCTAATTTGGGGATTTTCAAATGGTACTCTTATTCTCAACCTCATTGTGCTTGATGGTTAAATCTGAGATTAAAAAGTAAAAAGTAACCTTCTTCCACAATCATTGTTGCATCTATCCACACCAAAATAATTGTTACAACAACCTTGTAATTAGATAAATTTGCACTTGAAGTTGGTCAATTTTGAAGAAAAAATCTATATATTCAATTCATTTTTGGCTAATGTGGGTTAATGTTGAAATATTTGAGTGATGATTGTGGTGTATCATATTATGCTCTAAATGTGTGGAACATTTGAGCTGAATAACAGTAAACAATTTTGAGACTTTCGAAAGTTTTGGCAGAATATGTTGAAAATACGCATTTTCACAGACATGACGATACCGCATTTCACTAGACTTTATGACATTACATAAGTATGCCAAATTGGGTCAAAATCGGACAGCTTGCTTTTGAGCAGTGCAACAGACAAAATTCACGGCAGAAAAAAAAAAAAAAAAAAATAGAGAAGAAAAATTTTGAAAAAGAAGAAAAACAAGAGTCTTTCCCAAACTGGGTTTGAGAAAGCCTAAATATACATAAATCAACTCCCTCATCATGACTATCAGAGACTGCAAATTGTGACCCGCAGATGGCTTACAAAAGCAAAAATGCTTGCTACCGAATCCCATCTTGTGTTTCGTCTGTATGACATTATTGTTCACGTTACTCATTGCACTATTGTTCTTGTATTCATACTTTTTTTCACAAATAAATCTTGTTTAAACTAAATCCAACAAACGCGCCTTTGGTTGTGTATTGAATCCACAAATTGTTGATTTTAAAATAGAAACCCGAAACATATTCCCTTCATTAGGAAATGGAATTCAAAGTGAAACGTCATCCACATATTCCTCCTTTGCATTTCAGGAAACCAAAGTTACCTGGACCCGGACGAGAATATTTTTGCAATTCTGGCAAACAAATGCTGAAAAAATTAAGTATACGCATATGAAGTGGTCTATACAGATGAATTTAAAGATAGTTATAAAGTATCAAAGCATCACTGGCTGCTGTGAGTAATGATCAGATTACCCTAATCAGAATACCTAATAAAAGTTATCTTTTCATAGCCAAAGTTTAAACCTAAGCCTCATACTCGAACAAATCGAGAATGGCCAGGAAAGAAAGTGTATAATTTTTTGCGACTCTCTATCCTCTTCCTTTGCTTTACTGAACCCCAAAATGATGAATCGACTGATTCTGGCACTTTTGAGAAGTTGAATACGCAAATGTCTGACAAGTAGGATATCATGTTTTACTGGTCCCATGGACGTGTTAGTATCTCCTGTAGCACCAGGGCAGACAGAGCAGCAACACGGACCTTAATTGAACTCATTTTAAAATCCCATCCATTGATCAGAAACCACATATCAGTCAATACTTCAAATCTGTGTGGCTGGCGGAGTGGGATATTGCGGCAAATAACAACCTCTATCGCTTTCGAACTAACTAACTAACCAGCCCTGCAAACTTTGCAAAAAGACCATATAATTTCAACACCATGACATATTTGTTATACAAGACTCACGCATTCCTTTTTGTTAGGGGGTGTTCCCCGCCGACATATGTTGAAGTACGAACACTTTCATCTATTTAGTATGGATCTTAATCTTGTCAGACTACGGTATTGTCATGTAGCATCACTTTGAGATCTATTTTGTAAAATTTTCCCACTTAAAATAATATCGCTTCTGAAGGGAATCAACCTTCTTAATTAATTTGAAATTTTAGTCACTTTTTTACATAGGATATCATATGCAAGTGTCTTCCAATTAACAGGTGGAGTTACATGATGTTCCAATAAGACAAAAATTATCACCTTCAGATTGGACAAGAGCTCGCGTAGTTGCTTTCTATGTTGACGGCTCCAGTACCATGTGTTACCGTTTGACTTCACCACGCAAAATATCTGAAATAAGGTTTCCTGTTTTGCAATTTATTTCTTCTACAAAGCGACGTGCAAATCCTGCCGTTTTTCTATATTTTTCACATGTACAGCGGACGATTCTCCCAATAAAGTGATGTTTAACCCTTTACCCAACGAATCGCCCGCACACCCCCTCCCCCACGCGTAATATGCAGATTCAGCAGCTGAGAAAATATTATTTTTCAAAACATTTCAACAAAACCATATCATGTGATCCCTCGTTGGAACGAGCTCGACGAGCTCGTTCCAACGAGGGGTCACATGATATGGTTTTGTTGAAAAATTTTGAAAAACTTCAAAAAAATTATGTTTAAAATAATAAATTTTGATATCGTCTGCGTTGGGTAAAGTGTTAAATTACAAATCAGTTTACTATTTGAACTAAGATTAAGTGACCTCGGTCGTTATCTCAGCAGTTACGTATTGTTTATCCAGTGAAGTCGTGGAATATACGGCAGGTGTATTTACTAAACCCGTTATCATTAAGTTAAAAAAGTGACTTATTCATAGCCCATAGAGGTTGGGACTGTGGGTAGGGTCTTATTGGAACATATACCTTATTCTGATGAATTGACGGTAACATGGTCCGCGGTTTGCGGCCCGGAGCGCATGTTAAACCTCGACGCTTCGCGTCTCAGTTGAACATTATCTCCGCGTCATCAACCTCAGACCGTCAATTTATCACAATAATTTATAATGTTCATTGAACTCCTGTTACCATTTATTCAATGCTTTAGTCTTTATTTTTCTCTTTTTATTGTGTAAGTAATAAATTTTTAATAAATTATTGTTTTTCTTGCAGATACTGGCATCTTTTATAACAGTCAATGCGGATTTATCGCCACGATATAGCATTGGATTCTGGTGTGGTTCAATACCAAAGCAACTGAACTACGCTAAAGAAGAACTATCTGAGAAAAGCGAACAAGTTCTTTATTCAATGCCCAGGGTTGATGTATTTGAAACAAAATAGATCGTCACTTGAGTGGAACAAGACGCCTTCTGCCGTTGAAAGGTAATTTGTATGAATAACATTGGTCAGGTTTTAGTCGTTACGTTGGGTAAAGGGTTAACACAAAATTTATTGCAAATAAACGATGAATACCACAAAGCAAATGGGTTTGTGTTGTTTCATCTTTATCTCGGGAAAAGAAAACAGAAATAAGCAAAAGTCACACAAAACTTATTGTGCACCATCGACGCGCAGTACGTCTTAGAATAAGCGCCTCCGTGACCCCACGTGGGCAATCGGGATTAAGTGCTTTGTCCAAGGACACAACGCAGTTGTCCATGTTGGATAAACCCTACAGCAAAAGTGACAACAGCAAATTTGTTCAGGAGGCAACTCTACAATCAGAGAAGCGCATAGTTTTTTGAGTTAACACTAAACACAAGACCATAGTAATCAAAGTTTGCAATCTGCTTACCTTCCTAAGGGTGCATTATTCTAACAATCACCATGGTGGAGGGTTAACCCTAACTCATAAACTTTAAAAATAACTTAATTCTATAATGATTGCTGCATCTATCAATATTAAAAAGACTGTTCAAAGGGCAATTGCCGTTGGAAGGTGCTCAGTTTTGCAGAAAGTTACAACATTTGGACCGTTCGTGGACAAACGGGGCTGACACTGGAAAATTAATGTGGGTTTAGTTGTATCATGTGACACTCTAGACCTGTGATAAATATGAAATGAACAAGCATGATAGTGATCATTTTAGCGAATTTGGAAAAATAAGTCAGTTTTCGCTATATTTTGTCAATTTACTGAAAAAAGGTTTCTCTGACAGCTCTAATTTTTATGAAGCCAAAACAGGTATTTGATAAAGCGGAACCACAAAACATATAGAACAAAATTTGTTTCCACCTGAATGCTAAAAACAGGTATGGGAAGCAAAATGAGCGATGTGCGTTCTGGTTTGGAAAAATGAGAACAGAGAAATGCAAAATGCAAATATTTCTGACAGTGCTAATTTTTAGGCAGCCAGAACGGGTATTAGATAAAGCGGTGCAATAATAGTTTTGAACAAGATTTGTTGCCTTATCAGCTGTGATTATCGTTATGTAAAGCAATACGATCTTCATCATTTGTGGATTAACAAAATAAAAAAAAATACAGAAAAGTGCAAAATTGTCTAAACATCGAAGTTTTTCTGACAATACTCTTCTTCAAGCAGCCCAAGAAGATATTGGATTAAGTCCTACAACAACTCTTATCACAGATAATTTGTCAAGTAGACTATTCTACATACAGGTATGCAATGAGTTTGAAGTTAACCCCCTCCAAACAGATAAAAAATATAGTAAGTGAAGTTGAAAAATTTCGGAACCCATTAATTTATTTATTTGTTCATTGGTTGTTAAGGTCACAAACTTAAGCACAATCTCTAATCATGACCGTAACAGTTTTGCGGGTGGAGGAAGCCGGAGAGAACCACCGAGCAACCACGAGCAGCTGCCAGCTCCCCAACATCGTAATTCCGCGCTGCAGCATAGGCAGGGTTAGATTGGTTGAAGACATGCACACCACCGACGTGCAGTACGCTTTAGTACCCTGCGTCATCGTGCCCCCATGTGGACAATCGGGGTTAAGTGCCTTACCCAAGGACACAACGCGGGAGTCCGAATCGATCGCTCAGACGTCACACATCCGAGGATTAACCGGGCTCGACGTTGCTCAACTACGGTGATCTGACGAGAACCGGTTACCGCAACGCCCCCGCGCCCCACAAAACCCTTTAAACGGTACACTTAATTTAACCTGGTTGGAGAAGGGTTAACACCAAGAGATAACAAGACTTTGACAATAAACTTAATATTAAAGCCGCATCTGTCTGTACCAAAATCTTTGTCACAAAATGCTCTTTGTAAGGAAAACTTGCCCTTGGAAATTTTGCAGAATATCACTGTATTTGAGCTATTCGTGGGTGATGAGGGTTAATGTTGAAACAGTTATGCTGTGCTTTTGTCGTATCATATTACACTCTAACTTTACAGCAAATTTAATAAGAATATGTCGGATAATTTCAAAATACTTTGAAAAATATGTCGACTGCAGCTATATTTTGGCCTGGGTTTGGCAGAAACAAAGGTTTGTCGGATATGACACTGCGAAGAGTATAAACTTCAGATTGGTACAAATAAGTGGGCAAAATTTCAGAAACTTCGCTTAGCCAGTTTTCGAGGTCTCAAAATTAGGAGGAAAAAAGTAATAACCCCCCCCCCCCAAAGGCAATAACATATGACTTAGACCTTCACAGGGGAAAGCCAAATAAACAAGTGGGCACAGAGATGACGTTCAGTGTAACTTAAGAGTATTATTTTTACCACCTAATTTTGAGACCTCGAAAACTGGATAACCTGTGTCCACTTTTGTTATAATTGCCTCTGGTCTCACATCCCGCTCCTCTCCAAAAAGGCTCCGCTACCGGTATAATTTTATCCCTCAATACCCGTTTCCCCATCCTGCTAAAACACCCGTACATGCCCGCGTCGCCCCAAAACGTGCCCCAGTGGTCGATAAAGGGTATTCCTTTTGCTGTTGTGCAGTGTGACACTTATGGTGCTAAGATACAGTATCACGACAACCAATTGCCTGTCCTGTTCTGTGCCTTGACAGCTCCGAACTGAGTGCCTTGCTTCGGAGATGTTAAAAACCGATTATTTAAAAAACTAACAATTATAAATCTGCTGTCAGGAATGTGTTTCCAAACTAATATTTGGGTGCGGCAGGAAGACAGTCTTATGGCTATGTCATTACCCTGCAGTAACATGCTCACCGTTTTTTATGTTATCATATTCATTACTGAAAAATAAAACATTCATTCATTCGTTCGTTCGTTCGTTCGTTCGTTCGTTCGTTCGTTCGTTCGTTCGTTCGTTCGTTCATTCATTCATTCATTCATTCATTCATTCATTCATTCATTCATTCATTCATTCATTCATTCATTCATTCATCTTAAATTCCTGCATCTCGGGCATTCTTCGTTCGAGACAATAATCATGCTTCGGCATGTCATGGCTAGGCAGCTAGTGCGAGTAAATGCCCTTTTCCGTGTCTGACGTGCTTCCGGCGCCCCTGCTGAAAGGTAACATAAGTAGAACCGCGATAAAGCCTCCTTTAAAGCGACAGGGCGTGAGAATGAGCACGCAATTAAATGTGAAAATACTGATAGACATGCTACCGGACAAACCAGAAAACATGAGAAACAGCCTGCAGTGAGATGTGAAAGGTCTGAGGTGCAGGGATATGGGCAGGGACTGAGAGAAAGGTTTCCGACAGCTGAGTGCAAGAAACGTCTTACCGAAGAGGCGACAGACAGTTGCTTTCAGTCAGACAATCTGCCTGAAAGCATATCCGTTATTGATGCTAACAAGAAGAGAGATTTGTGTTAGGAGGAATGGTTCTCTATGTAATTAGTGGATAGTGTGAGAAACCTTTCTTGTCAGATGGGAACGAGAAGACACTGGTCCACATGGGGTATTAAGGATCACCGTGGGTCGGCTTGCACCGTGGCGCCTGGGTAGGGGCGTAGCGTTATGTAGGCAGCTGATCAGAAGCGATCAGAAAATGGGCCGCGTCCACTTAGGAGTATTAATCGATGGAGCAGTCAAGAGATACCCCACACAAGAGTAAGGATGGCCAACCCACTTTATAGTGTCGTAATAGTAGCCTTGCGTATACATAAATCCATGTATTTCTTAGTAATATGCAAACAGTGTAAGATCAGACCCTAATGAATTATGGTTAGCCAGGATTTTCAGCATTGAAGAGAGGTAAACTCTGTGACCCAGCTTCGAGAATAAATATGGAGGCTGCGGAGCCAGGTGGGCTCCAGATAATAAGGCGCAAGAACCAATGTAAGAAAACACGTAGACAGATGTATTTTGAAGTTAAGTTTGGTTCCGGTGAAGTGCAGGATATGGGTGGACTCCTACTCTTGGGTAGGTAAGGGGTTGGGGGTTAGCAGTGTCAGGAAAAACACTGTTTGTATAAGCATCACCGGAAGAATTGGTCGCAAAGATATTTTGTACAGCGGTGCTCACTTCTCAAGCCACTGAAACTAAAAGTCTTAACACCGTGTAACAAATTTATTAACTGGACTGCAGCATAATGTAATACGTAGAGTTGACGGGAGTGCTTACCAAACTCTCTGGCCAACGTTGCTGTAACCGGTTATCCGAATTACCATATTTACAGATGTTAACCCTTTACCCAACGTAACGGCCAAAACCGGCCAGCGCTATTCACGAAAATCGCCAATTAATTTTCATTATTTTTTTCATTTTTTGTCTCAAAAACATAGGTTATTACCCCTCGTTGGAACGAGCTCGTTGAGCTCGTTCCAACGAGAGGTCATAACCTATGTTTTTGAGACAAAAAATGAAAAAAAATAGTTATTCAAGAATTTTTATTGCAAGTGTCGTCTGCTTTTCATGTTAGGTAAAGGGTTAACATGATTTTATATATACAAGTAACATAAAAATAAAACGATCAACACTAGTAGCCGTGAAAATCACACGCAGACGCTTATATTAATCAAGTGGGCATTGTAATGAGTATTTATCCATGTGTTCATTAAGTTATCAGTCCGTTATTCTCAAAGTATCTGAATTAATCCACTGGTTCTAAACTCCAGACTTTAGGCTCGAAATAACACCGCGCCGCCTCCTAAAAGTATGCCTCCTAACATTTGCGCACATCGTGGCTGAATATTTTCGTCACCATGTTTTTTGACGCCACAGTGCCGAACGAACTAGGTTCAGATGTACCCGACGATGTGGCCCTTCGCGTGAAAAACGCTTTTAGTTTAAACATTATTTATTTCCAGTTATCAAAGAAAAACAATTATGTCCGTTATAGTAAGTGTGGATCCAACAGTAAGCTGAAAGCTTATACGAGGTTGTGTCCAGCAGTAGAACTTGACCATAATACAGTCGAGAAGACAGGTACACATACAATTAAGATTACCGTCCAAACCTCATAATGGTGAATTATTCATTACACTTTCAAGTTATAGTTATGATCTGATAGTAGGTTTGGTAAAGGGAGAAATAAGAGATAATTATACATGTTGTTAACTAAATGATGAAATAAGAAGAATATGGGAAGAAATGGTAGAAAAGAGTGTTTTGTTAAATGGGTTTTAATAACTGCTTGCTGCTGAACCACCTCCAGTCCGTACTTTGTTTCAGTTGAGGTATCTGGATAATTGTCGGTTTTTACGATAGTTATTCTAAGGTAAGTAACTTTCATTAACGTTTATCAAGAAGTATTGACTGCTGACTCAGAACAGTAACATAAGAATACGAATGTCAGAATGAGACAATAGTATTCAAATAGGCACGTATATTTACATAGGAGAGAAATGCCACGAATTTAAGAAAAAAACTAAATGTGCTTTTGTCCATTTGCAGTGATAGCCAAGAAATACATTCCAGCAAACACAGGTACAAAGGTCACATGGTATCACCCCACTCAGGTAGATTTCGAATTTCTGTGATATACCATAACTAACAGCCATTTGTATGTAAAATGTCAGAAATGGAGTGTTTCAGCAACCCAATTACTATTTTACCTGATGACTACAGCATGTGGAGAGCGAATTGCAACCAAACTACCCACAGAGCGGAATTATTATCCAGTGTATCTCTCCAAGTTCTGTACACTACGACATGCAACACAAGCAATACCCCCGGCCAATGGGACTCCGGGTTTAACCCTCCACGCACTGTGTCATATAATGTAAGTATAGTGAAGACAGTTATTTGAAAATACTGTAACATGGCGTCCTTTGCTCTCGTGACTTTTTGTGCTCTCGTGACTTTTTGTGATCTACGGTAGGAGTATCCACGGGGGAAGAAGGATCTGGGTCAAAACCACAGTGAGGCAAAATCATTTCGATTGATACTGATTTTTCGGTCACTCGATCTCGAGGAGTAACGATGTTGAGCATCCATATTTACAGAAGCAGTCCATCCTCGGACTTTTTGTGGTCATTCAAACACTAAGTGAAGCACTCAGATTTAAGAACAAACTGATGCACCGCTTCAAATTTAATTCGATTATCGCGAGCACTATAGAACTCATTTCGGTATAGCAAGGTATTACAGTCAAACATAAAAGGAAGTAAGCACAGTGTATCACTTCTTATTCGATTATAGTTTGGACATTTTAGAAACAAACGCTTTTTTACATGTAGCAGACACATTTTGCGTGGGTCTTCGACTGTCTTTTGATTGATTGTTTTTATCGAAGTTAACATTAGATGAAGAAAACGTTTTTGTTTACTCACATCAGGTTTCTTCTCAGTATTCGGAAGAGAAGCACAATGGTTTTTATGAACGTTTCCACTACTTCCACCGACGTAAACTTCTCTGTTGACGGCGAGAAGAGGACATGGAATCAGGTATGGTCTGGTAAGAGGCCAATCTTTCGAATGGATCAGTGGAAATGCGAAGCGAGATCACAGGCTCTGCCTCAGGCATATACTCAGGCAGCTCGTGTGATCCGACAATCTGGCCACCTCAACGAGACGTGATACTACGACACGGATCAACACACTGTTATGATGGTAGGTTTATTATATGACTGACACACTAACAGTAACTTAATTTGCTTACCTCGATTTACGTATTCCCTTGAATCAAAAAAACTAGCAGACGAAACTTTGTAAACAACGCCAACGACTTCCCTAGTTTCGAAGTCTATTTTTAACGGATAAATAGTCCGACGTTATTCATACGGAAATTCTCGGCAATTTCCGTTGGAGTGAGATATGAATTTTTGATCCGGAAAAATCTCACCTGGTGTGATCCGACAGTCTGGATACAATCGCCAAAGAGAAGTGGTATTTAGGGTAAAAATATCATAGTTATATAACGCACGAACCACACAGCTATATCAGAGTAATGCTTAGGCATTTCACAGAAACTACATGCAGACAAGAACATTTCTGCTTTAAAACAATTTATCTCGACACATCACACTCTCCGCGTCTAAATTAGTCGCCGTATTTTATGAAATCAAGATTAAAGAATTCTGTTTTGATAGTGTTTCTAAAAATCATTCAGTTCCGCTGGAAAAGAAAATGGGTCACTCCCCTTTCCCCGAGGCTACGGGGTCAATGGATCGGCACGTGCTCTTTTTGACCAGCAGTGCTCAAATGCAATAGACTTTACCTTTCGAAAAATCTAACTGAGAAACTCTCGAGTAGTCTCCCCTAAGGCATATTATGTGCCAATCGGTGTGGTCGTTAATAATGTCGGAGTGTGGTAGATAATCACCAAACAGAAAAATATACAATCGGTGGGATGATTTCTAAAGCTTTATTTTGTCCTATTCAATTAAACAGGGTGCTATCTGCAACACTTTAGCATTGGAGATCGCATATTATTCCTCTCAAGGGGCGGTATATATGATGGTCTATGTTCCCAGCTTTTATACACAGGAATCTCAATTAATGGAAGATCCGTGAAGATGCAATTGCTTGAAGTAACTATTATATCGCTTATGTCAAGCAGGAATTCCACCAGGCATAGTCCGCGCCAATTGATTGAAAAACTGTAAAGTTTTTCGAAATGTGGCCTCGACGGGAGTCGAACCTGGGTCTTCGTCACCCTATCGCCTAGCCATACATGTTCTGCCACTATACCAACTGAGCCAACAGCAACCCACAAAACGGTTGCAATTGACTTAGCCAGTATGTCAGTTCACATTTACAACCAGACCCGAGACCGATATTCGAGAATTGACAATTACTGAATTGTTAGAATTGTTTTCTGTCGTGGTTCCCTTCCGGGAAACTTTACAGTTTTCATAAACAACACTTTATCACCGTGTATATTCACATATCCAAGAAGCGGGTAGATGTGTGAATACTGTATGGGAACCTGAAAGGGGGCATTTTTAGGTTGCACAAAGATCCATAGTGATAAAATTGAGAGGGAATGGAAACGTGAAACGGGGAACATATCTTTACTTGTTGCCACCCAATGGAGAACAACACAGTGCTTTTGCACGCATCACACTTAAATATGAACAACGCGTTTGAATGATCCGGGAAACATTCTGGATCGAACAGATTTCAACAGAACTTCAAATTCAAACTATTCTTAGAGACGAATCGCCCTCTCGGCTTCCAAGCGATCCACGTTGTTTCCACGCGGTCTGGGCACTCGACAAAGGTTCGTAACTGTCAATCAGTACTAATTCCGTAAATTTCAAGCAACTGCACTCGGCGGCCTAGACGTCTTTTATTTTTATCCGACGCTACTATTTTGATCATCTTCACTGTCTTTTTAGCCTATTTACAATTTTTTCGGCATTAATCCTATCGCGAAATCTGTTCACTTTTAACTTCTGGCGATCATCTAAGTCATATCTGCTTTGCTGGATTTAAGATTTAAACAGTCAAAATCCAAACATCAAATTAAAAACTACCACCAGTTTCCAAAAAGGAAAACAATTCCAAGTATCCGATCAATTAGCTTCTAAAATAAATTTTAAACCAACTGCTTCACATCATTTGTTACATACATGTTCATTTTATCCATCATATACATTTAAAGGGGCCATCAAATCACACCTTATCCGGTTTCACCGCAAATCAAATGATAAGGTAAATTTCAATGAGGCTTGTTCCACCCAATTTGGCACAATGGGATCTAAAGGGTACTCTATGAGCTTTTTGCGTACCTTAAACTCTCAGACTTTCAAATAGCCTCGTTGTTGTTTGAATATTTTTATGCCTGATCAGAAAACGTCTTTTCCTCTGAACAAACCAAGAATTATTTTCAGATTTGAAACTCCCTCGATTGTGATTCATCCAATGTCATTTACCTTATCACTTTTAAACGCTGTAAAAAAATTCTTTCCCAGATGCTTAATACTCGACACAAACGGGATATAAAACATAACGCTGACGCCCCAGCAGCGCAACATTTTAAGTTCACTGGCCATTTTGGGACTATTTTGAAATAAATCCAATTGAACAACCATCAATTAACGCTCTGCACACTGATGACAAAATATGAAAATTTCATTTGGCAAATTTTGCCCACGATGCAACTGCGGATTTAGCCAATTCAATCTTGTTTGACATAGATCATTGAGCTCTGTCAAACAAGATAGAATTGGTTCAATTCCCAGTCGCATTATGGGGAAAATGTTACTGCTTTAACCCTTTACCTAACATGAAAAGCAGACGACACTTGCAAAAAAAATTCTTGAATAACTAAATTTTTTCATTTTTTGTCTCAAAAACATAGGTTATGACCCCTCGTTGGAACGAGCTCGACGAGCTCGTTCCAACGAGGGGTCATAACCTATGTTTTGAGACAAAAAATGAAAATATTTTGAAAATTAATTGGCGATTTTTGAGAATAGCGCTGGCCGGTTTTGGCCGTTACGTTGGGTAAAGGGTTAAATTTTAGTATTTTGACCTTAGTGTGCAGAGGGTTAAAGATACATAAGAAGAAACGGATGGACGAAGAAACAACGAGAAACGTTTGGCTCAATACGCTTCAAGCCATCCAGTCATATCAGAGGGAGAATAAGAAAGAAGGTTCACCATTCCTTTCACTTTAACATACAAAAAAATGAATGTAGAAAAAGCAAAATAGTAAAATGTGAATTCAATTTATCTAACTTTAAATTAAAAAAACCCTTTAAATCTTAGATATGTCGTCGGTTAAAAGAGAAACAAAAGCTTGCTTCACATCCTTGTAAGGACTAAACTGAATTCCATCAATAAATAACATCAATCATTGCCAGTCAGTTTAAACATTACCTGAACTCAACACTTTCTTTAAATCATAGTTTTGTGTTTTTTTGGTCATGCTTGAAACCCATCAAGGTTCAGTATACGTCAGATCATTTGGAATATAAAATACATTTTAAACGAACTGATTCACACCAGATGTTATATACACCCTTATTTCATCTATCACATACATTGAAAGGAACCATCTAATCACAATTTATCCAGTGTCACCGAAACTCACGTGATAAGACAAACTTCGTGAGGCTTGTTCCACCCTCTTTGGGAGCCTGGGGTCCAGGGGGATACGCAAAAATATCAGACGTGGAAACTTTTGCAGAATTATTAATAAATTTGAAGCAATGGAAATTGAATACAACAGACGGATGTACAAATTGCAGTGGCGCGATATTAAATTGTTTCAGACCTTGTTGTAGATTGCTTTTAATGATTCGTCAGAAAGAGGAATTTTCCCATGCACAAACCAAAAAGCATTATCAGATACTAACTCCCATAAACAATATTACGGCGGAATGTTTCAAGACAAAAACCCTTCTGTTGGAAATATCTATGCCAGTGATTTTTTACCGTATAAACCAAAATATGACTGTTCTCTTCAAAATACACACAGCTGCCCGTGCCAGTCGTCTTCAGATGTCAATCGGAGCACAGCCGTCATAGTTTTGCTAGAGCGTTTCACACTTTCATTCTGCCGCCGAGAAGAACATGAACCAAGTAAGCACGAGAACTTCATCTAGAAAACTACATTCCAACATCGTTTGTTGACGGTGTGCAACGGTCTAGTAATTTAGGTGTTGAACTTCTAATTGCCTGGTAGTAATGACACCAGTTCGATTCCCGGAAAGGGGATCAGAAACTAACATTCAAAATTCCTCCAAACATGATTGTGTACTTCCAAATAGACACACCGGTCTTCGCCTGGGGCCACCCGCATCCCTTTCGTCATACTGTAGTCAGCACGATCCATACTTTCATGCTGCTGCCGAAAGAAAAGTGAACCAAGTAACCACCAGAATATCATCTAAAAAGCTACATTCCAGCCATCGTGTTTTGACGGTATGCAATAGACTAGTTGTTTAGGATTTAGGCCACTGATTGCTAGGTGGGATTGCCGACGGAGGATAGAAATCAAGAGTCTAAATTCACTCAGAACATAATCGTGTCCTTCGGTATACATACCCAGGCCCGTATCAGTCTGCCTCTGAGGCCAACAACCGCACTTTCATCGTTATGTAGCCAGCGCGTTTCACTCTTCCATGATACCGCCGAAAGGGAAGTACACAAAACAATCATGAGAACTTCATCTAAAATGCCAAACTCCAGCATTATTATGGTGTGCAGTGGTCTGGTGGTTTAGTTGTTCGACTGCTGATTTCCAGGAGGGTTTGCCAATATTTCTTCTCAGGCATACACAGAACAACGCGCGTGTGAATGGGCTAAACGATATGGCACGAGTGCAAGCACGTAAGGATGGAACGAGAGGCCGCAGGCCTCATGTTTTATCCCTCATCGATGGCAGAAGTGCCATATCGTTTAACTCATCCACAAACACGCGTGCCGTGCTTTGTTTATTACACGCCTTCACATCTATAAACACAATTATTAGAAAGACACTCAGCAATTCATTTGACAATTATCAACAAAACGAACACATTTTATCACCAACCAAATTTGCTAGGGAAACCCGTGTTACTCTTTCGTACCCCACTGTCAAATAGAACATATTGAAACTCAGGGGGGGGGACGAATTTTATCTATCGATAGTGATTCAATTGTAACTGCAGTGCACGATTTGTAGAATATTTCAGTGAAATTTCGCTTGTATTTAAAAATAGTTCGTCAACAATTTCCGTTCCGCACACATGTCAGAAATAGATTTTCATTTTCCGCATGGTTTAGTGTTGCTTCAGATGCAGATTTTATAGAACAGGCGTGTAATAAATCAACATTCTAAATTCTTCCAAAACAAGCTTTTGTCCTTCGAAATACTCTTCCAAGCAAACACACACTCCTAGTCTTGTTCAGATATTTTTGTGGGAACTTGTGTTTTCCTTTTGTCGACATGACAAACAAATCCCCATAAAATCGAGAAAAAAACACAACCCATTGTTTTCGTTGTGAAGGCGCCACCCCCTCACCTCACTCAAACACAACCACGAACACCACACAACCACTTCCATACCATCCATTCCACATCCCTTAACCCTCACCTTCACACACAGCCTACCCTCCACACACACCCTAAGCTCATTTAACTCTGCTATCCACACAGGAGCACACCCTTACACACACTTGCCCCCAAACAGATACACTCCCACCTTCACATAAACGTTATACCGTATCATCAGAAAACTTTTTCGACCAGATTATTTTTCGTTACAGTAAATCTTCCAAGAAAGTAGATTCGAAATATTCACTTTTAAACTAAGAGGTTTTTGAAGCAATTAAAAAGTTGTCAATAACTGGTCTTTTGTTTTCATTTCTATTCTATGAACTTCCCGGGGATCGATCTCATTAAACTCATGAACAAGATTGTATTTTAAGGATTGCTTGAAATGATAAAAAAAAAACTCGACAGGTGCACACACAAATAGCTTTTGTAAGCGTGTTTGGAAGGTTCAGAAACATCGATAAATGTAACGAAGGGAGATTTTTATTTGTTTTTGTCATGTGGGTTCTCCAGTTACTTATGGTTTTAAAAATTGTTTCTTCATTGTTTTCTTCTTTTCGATACATTAATCGATGGAATGCATTATCAGAAGAGTCAACAACTCAATATAACCTTTCAAGTAGTAAACTTAATTCCTTTGAAACTGAAGTCATCACTTGTAACATAGTTTCCTGTCTGTTCCTTTTTTGCGTGTGCACAATGCACATAAATAATAAATTGTCAAAACCAACGTCTTTTATCCACCAACCTATTGTTTGGGCAAAGTTTTGTCAATATTAAAAATATGTCATTGTTAAATGCTTCTCAAATAACCAATTAAGACGTTTTGGGCAATCGATAAACACCTACACTTTAATCCACTATTACATTTTCAGGAGACACTAGCGATGATAACCAATACAATGATTGGTCAACGATAAGAATATCATGTTCCATGCTCTCTTTGTCGCCCGAGATAGCGGAAAATGGACGCACATGTGTTCTCCCCTCCAACCAACTTTTTTCAAGAAGAGAGAGAGAGAGAGAGAGAGAGAGAGAGGGAGAGAGAGAGAGAGAGAGAGAGAGAGAGAAAGACATATATATATATAACCCTGTTTCATACATTATAGGGACTTGGTGAAAAAACCTCACTTAGGGAGACATTGCTTTCAATGCTCACTACAGACAAGCCTTTCACCATTATTAACCCTTTCAACACGATTATGTTATAAATGGGCGAAAATGCATGGTATGACGGCAAAGTCCAGATATATTACCTATGTCTCCCTAATACCGCCCCCTAATATTTTCTTTCCCCAAAACATACAATACGGAGACTTTCTTATATAGATATCATATAAGTCTCCTTATTGTAGAATTAGGGAGACCCGTGTCAATATAAACCTATGTTTCCAAAACCTAAACTGTTGTTTTTGAACATATTTAATTAATTAAAAATGTCTTATCTCCCCATCACCCATATGGTTAACTCTTGTACCGGCTAAATTATCATTAATCGGTTTGACGTCTCTATCGTTTGAATCGAATTTGACAGCTATCCTTGAACTTGATAATGTGAAAAATGATAATTATCTCAGAAGGAAACCCCCGAAACATCAGCTTGGGTACGTGTTCGTATTTTCAGTTTCAAACGATGAAAAGAGCCCGGACAAAACCCCATACGGACAAAACACCATACCCCTTAATAAACAAATGGACAAAACTTCATGATGGATAAATCATCAGATTCCACCAAATTGGGTTCTCAAATAAGCTCCTGAGGTTAATTTTATCCTCCCCGAGAGACAGATCAATTGAGGTCAAAATGAACCAGGAAATCGTCAGGGAGGGTCAGCTCAAGGCCGGAACGCCTAAGGGATCTGTATTCAACCCCTTACTCTTTATCGTTTATGTCATGCACCTCCATGAGGTTAGAGAAAACTATGTCGAGCTCTCCAAATTCGCCAACGCCCAGGGCATCTGGACTGCCATTCGCATAGAGAGTATGATTGAGAATCGACTCCTGGACGCATTGGACGACCTGGAGGAATTGTGGTCGAAATTGAGAATAAAACTTAATGTGTCAAAATAGCAGTGAGTTAAATCAACAAACGTGAATAGCCAATCCCTATAACAGGGGAACTCCTCGGAAAGAGGATCATGAGTTGCGAGGAAGCACGATTTCAGGGCATAACAGTTGGTAGAAAACTGACCCTCAAACCTTTCCGCCATAAATTAACCAGCACAGCAGTAGCCCGCATGCATCTGCTGGAAGATCTTAAGGGGACCGGGGGAGGGGGGTTGTTGTTAGATAAACCACCCTCAAACCCTTCTCACCATAGGTACATTCAGGGTCTCAATCCCAGCCATGGCTCCCTCAATGCGCCTGTAACCGATCAAGAGCTTCACGTCCCCGACATGACTCAAGCACTAACCTATAAGTTAAGGTCAACTACGATCTGCCCGCCTTGGCCTCTCTAGTCCAGCTTCAGCGCTAGCTGTGTCTCCAAGGTTGTCATATAAACCCCGTCACTGTCAGACAGGACTACAATTTCTTGCATTCCGCTCACTCTCTCCTCGACCGTTCTTGGGTTGGGCTCACATGCTTAATAAACCATTGAAAGTGGTTTTGCCATGATTCGCCATTTTTCAACGCGGTGAATGAAAGATTTGAATTGCTGTAATAGAACACGATCCGATATGAGTATGAGTAGTTATGATGAAGTTGCAGTGATCGCCATTAAGGAATTAGCAACGAAACGAGTTGAAATGAGTTATCACTTTTATATGTCTGCACGATGTAACATTGGGGGCACTTTTGACGAAATGCATCATTAACATGTTTCTGTAAATAGACATGGGGAGGACTGGTTAGGATATATGAAATATAATAATGTTTCTAGAATATAACATTGAGAGGACACCGTGTGAGATATAGAGTAAATTGCTGGACATTCTCCATATTCGTTGTAGGTGAATATGCATCTAATGAATTGTTTGTTGAATTGATACAGCTGGCTCGTTACTAACTTCATCTGAAGTGACATGAAAGCAGGCCCATGCGAGGTTCTGGCTTTACTTTTTTATAACTGTGTTGACTGACCGTCACATATCCATCCTTTTGGTCAATATTGAAACGTTAATGGCTGTTCGCCACGTGAACGGGTTAATGGGACTTTATTTTGAGCGTATTTTGAACTTTGGATATACTCATTTCTTGTGAAAACAAAATCTGTGTTTTGAAATCAGTTCAACCAATACTAACCCGTAAAACACGATGCGGTACTATACGATACGATCAGGCAGGATCATATTCTGACGAACACTTGAAAGGAACAAGTAACAAATCGAGATGAAATGGATTATCACTTTTATATGTCTCCTTAATGCGACATTAGGGAGACTTTTGGTGAAACACTTGATTGATATGTTCACGTAATTAGACATTAGGAGAACTTCACAATATATATGAAATATATATGTTTTATGAATAAAATATGAAGAGGACTGCGTATAAGATATTGTGTAAATTGCTGACCGCCTTTCATATATTATTAACTTTTGGTGAAATACACATTTCATAAGTCCTCGTAGGCAGACATTATGAAGACTTATGGCGATATATGAAATGTATATGTTTCCTTAATGTAACATTAGGGGGACTTTGTATGATATATCGTGTAAATTACTGATTGCCCTTCATACACCTTGTAAGTTCAAATGTGTCTACGATGTTTTTTATCAAATTGATAGAGTAAGCCCGTAAGTATTTTCATCTGGTGTGACATAAAACTGACCCATACATAGATTTTGCCTTTATGTTTGATTATTGTGTTGCCGCGCCATCAAATGTCCATATTGTTGGGTCGAGAAGATACTTTAAATCTAACTTATTCAACCATGATTAGGAAGCTCTATTTCTGGTTTGTTATAAGTGTATTTTCCGTCAAACATGCCCGGGCACTCATCCTTTTACAAATTAAGAATGAATCCCAGATATCTGTTGGTCATGTGAACTGGTTAATCGACATTTATTTTGTGCGTTGTATTTGCACTTTGGATATACTCCTTTCTTGTGAAAACAACATCGAATTTCGAAATCAGATCAACCAACACTGAACCGTAAAGAACGATAGAATATGACTAATCATGGTCACATTCCGACGAACGCTTGAAAAGAACAAACAACAAAACGAGATGAACGGGATGTCACTTTCATATGTCTCCTTAATGTGACATTAGGGAGACTTCTTGTGAAATACGTGATTAATATGTTCATATAGTTAGACACTAGGAGTTCTCAATATATTGCACAAATGTATGTCTTCTGAATATAACATTATGAGGATTTTGTATGACATAGAGTGTAAATTTCATGTATTTTTAACTTTTGGTGAAATGCCTAATTGACATGTTCCCTTAATTAGACATTATGAGGGCTTGTGATGATATATCAAATGTTTATGTCTCCTAATGTAACATTAGGAGGACTTCGTTTGAGATATTGCAGGCCGCCCTCCATAAACGTTGAAAGTGCATATGTGTCTAACGAGTCGTTTGTAGCTGGAGCGCTACTATTTTCATTTTGAATGATAAAAACTGGCCCATGCGGGATCACGCCTTTATTTATTCGCCACGTTAACTGGTTAATGGGAATTTATTTTCTACATTTTTTTTTGTACTGGATGTATTCGATTATTGTGAAAGCAAAGTCGTGTTTCGAAATCAGTTCAACCAACACTAAACAGTAAAACACAATACGATACGACCAGTGATGATCATATTCTGATGAACGCTTGGAAGGAACAAGCAACAACGCGAGAAACTGGTTAACACTTTTATTATGTCTCCTTAGAGTGACATTAGGGGGACTTTTGCTTAAACACGTGATTGATATGTTCCCGTAATAAGATATTAGGAGGACTTCGCAATACATGTACAGTTAAAACTAGAAGTCCTGTCACGAATAGTGCGCTTATCTAGGCTTAATTGCGCGTTGGAATTGCGCGCAATTGCCATATCGAATGGCATTCAAAGCACGGCAGGCTGTCTTGGTTACTCATAGCAAACACATGCAATGTTTCTGCCAATGGACCTCCGGGTTACCCGGAGGTCCATTGGCTGAAACATTGCTTGTGCACAGGTCATATGTACAAAATTTGATAGTTTTACTTGGGCCATAACGCGTACATTAACGCGCATATCAACGTGCTATTTGTGCGCATTTCATGACAGGACTTCTAGTTTTAACTGTATGTCTAAAATATATGTGTCTTATGAATAAAACGTATGAGATATTGTGTAAATTGCTGGCCACCTTTCATATATCATTAAGTTTTGGTGAAATACGTAATTGATATGTTCCCATAATTAGACTTTAGGAGGACTGGTAAGGATGCATGAAATGTATTTGTCTCCTGAATGTAAATTATGGGGCTTCCTATGAGATATTGTATAAATTACTGGCCGCCTTTCATATACGTTGTAAGTACATATGTGTCTATCGTGTTGTTTGTTGAACTGATACAGCAGGCCCTTGACTATTTTTTTAACTGTACCACACTAGATCCCACGTTTGTTTTTTTATCCCTCTACTGCCTACCACAACTACCGCGCATCTTACTGTCCGTGCCTCACAGGTTCACTATCACCACCTGTTCTGCAGTTGACTTCCACAACGACGACTCTCATTCTTACCACCCATGATTCTACCATTCAGACGCCTTGCTTCCAGTATAAGTCTTATTCTTAGCTACCAGGACTATTGTCTTTCTGAGATGTGGTCATGAGCAAGTTGTGGGCAAGTCCGCATTTTGCGCACAACACATATACCGCATCGGCACATGCCAAAAGTGGTGAGATGCGCTTGTGTCCCAGTGCACAATGGACGCACGCTGCTTGCAGTACATAGGCACATACGGATGATTTACTCCCAACTCTTAGACCACCACATAGCTTCTTTGCTCCTAGCTCCTAGATTTTTCCCTTTTCGGAGGCTAGCTTCCAAATAGTCATAGGCGTTTCGGCTCTCGTATCATGTAGATGGCTTCCTGGTTCTCCCGGACTCTCTAAACACAACCTAATCTGCCCTGAATAACCAAATCTGTGTTTTCGTTATAAGTCGTCAACAATGCTTGGACAATCTTTCGTGTACATGTCAAGTGTGAATGTCAAATGTTAATTTAATACTAAGGAGCAATTCATGGGCGCAAACGACTCATCAACTTTTCCAACTCTATTATAATTGTCCGAAACTACATAATTTCGAAATCTCAAAAATTACTATTTATATTACCACTGTTGACAATGGGGTGATGTCCTGTGGGTCATAGCCTGTTGGAATGCATGTACCTACGTAAAATGTCATTTTCTTTTCGTCCCTATTCTGATTGATCCATCTTTTGACCTTGGAAATGACGCAATAGTTGCGGTGCATACTATATGTCACATGGATGTTTGTGGTATCGCGCATATCCAGCCATGTTGTGAGTATATACTCTGGTAATGGTGGAGTTTCTCTGCCCATGCAGTGCGTGTTGTAATTTTGATGCATACTTCCATCGATCATTTTCGATGGTTGGGGTCACATATTGTTTTCTGTTGTGTTACGTGTTGCTACAGGGGTTGAAGGCTTACAATAGTTCGAGGTGTGTTCTGAGTGGGTTCGGCTATAGGGAAATTACCAGAAATATCTCATCAATGACAGACACAGGTGAAACTGAGCATATAAAATCTTTAAATTAGTGTTTTATCGCATACATTTGGCTAACAGGTGTTAATGAAATTCCAACTTTTACCCTACACACAACCGCCTAACACCCATAAATATCCAAGGCGATATATCAACAATAGAACCCTGCCTGTTCGAGACCCTGTTCTGACCACCAATCTACAAATCACTTGCCGTGATTTGGAATGTCTTGGGGATGCGTGATCATGGACAGTTCTCTCTGCCTCAATGTGATAGAATCGACCAATCAAATCGATCGATCAAGATTAATAAGGCAATCAGCTTGCTGCATTCAACTTATCCCAACGCACCATCTGTCCAAACATATTAATCCTTGTTACCTGATATCAGATGTGTGGTGTCCGACTAGTCGAATGTGATTAAGAGTTGTTAGAACTGTCACATGATTCGAATGACTTCTCCCTCCTCTGGTCGTTTCGGATACATTTAGCAATCACTCGTACGGTGGCCACTGGTTGGAGATGATCACTGGTTGGAGAGGTGTGGGCACTTTTGGGACTGCTGCTTATGGATCAGAATCGAAGAGATCATTATCGATAGACGCAAACCGATAGCCCTACTGCTATCAGTGACTACCACCTACTACTTCCAGAGTCTCATATCACTGCACTACTGTATAAAACCACTACGGATCTTGCTGTTCGTGCCTCATAAGTTCAGTGTTATTATATTTCCTGTTGTGGATCTCGACTAAAACTATTTTAAGTTTTATCACGCATAATTCTATCATTCCGACGACTTGGCATCCAGCCTAAGTCTTAGCTCCCGGTGCTATTGTCTTTCTGAGATGTGGTTATATTCATGTCTACGTTTTCCAGACGACGTATACAACACATATGCACATGCCAGAAGTACCGACATATGCTTGTGTACTAGTGCAAAAATGGATGCACTTTACTTGTAACACTTGGGAACATATGGATATTTTACTTCTAATTCATAGACCATCACATAACTTCTTGGCTTTTAGCTCGAAAATTATTGCCTTTTTCGAGCCTAGTTCCTACATAATCGTTGTACCATCTCCACTTTGGTCGCAGTATCAACCGCAAGGTACAACAGGTGATTGTTCCATGTCAGTTGTAGTTGACCTTAACTTATAGGTTAGTGGTGCTTGAGTCATGTCGGGTGACGTGAAACCCTTGATCGGCTACGGGCGGTATGGAGGGAGTCATGACCGGGATTGAGACCCTCATTGTACCTATGGCGAGTAGAGTTTGAGGATGGTTTCTCTAACAGCCCCACCCCCGGTCCCCTTAAGATCTTTGAGCAGACGCATGCGGGCTACTGCTCTGCTGGTTAATTTATGGCAGAAAGGTTTGAGGGTCAGCTTTCTACCAACTGTTATGCCCTGAAATCGTGCTTCCTCGCAACTCACAATCCTCTTTCCGAAGAGTTCCCCTGTTATAGGGATTGGCTATTCACGTTCGTTGATTTAACTAACTGCGATTTTGACACATTAAGTTGCATTCTCCATTTCGACCACAATTCTTCCTGGTCGTCCAATGCGTCCAGGAATCGATTCGCAATCATACTCCCTATGCGACTGGCAGTCCAGATGCCCAAGGCGTTGGCGGATTTGGAGAGTTCAACATAGTTTTCCCCAACCTCATGGAGGTACATGACATAAACGATAAAGAGCATGGGGCTGAGTACAGGTCTCTTAGGCGTCCCGACCTTGACTGAACCTCCCTGACGATTTCCCGGTTCACTCTGACCTTAATTGATCTGTCTCTCGGGGAGGATAAAATTAACCTCAGGAGCTTATTTAGAACCCAAGTGGGAGGAGTTTGATGCTTTATCCATCATGAGGTTTTGTCCATTTGTTTTTAAGGGGTATGATGTTTTGTCCGGGCTCTTTCATGGCGTTTTGTCCGTATGGGGGTTTGTCTTGTGATATTTTGTCTGCGTACCGTACATATGCATTCTTACTCTTTGTCGCCCTGACATTATCCAAGTAACTTATGGAAAAAAGAAATGCAAGTTCAGTTTTGGTAATATCATTTTTTACAGTGAAATTTGACACACAGCTACCTCAGTTTTCTGTATATAGAGTGTCTTTGGTTAGAATTCGGTCATTCATGACCACGTGAGACGCTATATGCTTTCAACAGATTTTTCGACAAAGCGTGCAGGATTACAATATGGTGTTTTGTCCGTATGGGGTTTATCCGGGCTCTTTACATGACGTTTTTGTCCGTATGGGGGTTTGTCCTATGAGATTTTGTTCGCGCATCGTAAATATGCACTCGTACTCTTTGTCGCCCTGACATTATCCAAGTATACTTACGGAAAAAAGAAATTCAAGTTCAGTTTTGGCAATATAATTTTTTTTATCCGTAGACCAAATGCAGTAAAATTTGACACACAGCTACCTGAGTGTCTTTGGTTGGATTTCGGTCAATCATGACCACGTTAGACGCCATATGCTTTCAACAGATTTTTCGACAAAGCGTGCATCCGGGGCACTCGCTATGGGCTTGAAAACCATACCAAAACGAAGCTTTGAACAGTACAGGTCGATCGTACAACATTTCATTTCAACTCGATTGAAAGGCAAAAGGCCGCGAATGTCCGAAGTTGATAGGAGTGGGACTATTGCTCTAACTATGCGGGGCCAATCGCAACGTCTCGTCGCCCCCCAAATTGGTGTCCTTAAGTCAAAAATATTATTTTAGTCGGTTGTCTGTCAGTCACAGGAAGAGTACCTGAGTGTCACAGACTAAATGTCCGCGCGCTAAGTCGCCACATCAAGATTGAGGCATACGTCTCTCACACCGTAGCCGATTTCAGACGGCAACGGAGACGCCGCGCCAGGTTGTAGGCACTCATGCTCGCCGAATGTGTCCAAGAACAGTTAGGAATCGGTTGGGGGAGTTCAATTTAAGGCCACGGCGAACCTACATTGGTCCGCAACTTACATCCAGGAGACGTCAACGCAGTGACGTGGCTAGAAGCTTCCGATTGGGGGACGGGTGGGGGGGGGGGGGGGAGTAGGGTAGTGTATTTCTAACTGGGGAGGGAACGGGAGTAGGTTTCCCCCCATCCAGATCCCCCCTCCCCCAGATGAAATTTCACTACCGAGAAAAGTTTAGAAAAGGAAGCCATGAAAGGGGGCATGAAATTGATTTTTAGTAACTGAAATGCCAACACATTTATGATAGAATTATCAGGTTATTATTATTTGGTATTATTCTGGGAATTTAATATGTGCTAAACAAATGCTCAAGCTGAGAACTTTGAGCAATTCACACTATCCTAACATTAAATCAGATCTTATGCAGGAATGATCAATTTTTGAAGTTTCATCATTTTGAAACTGTGAATTATAGAATTAACTCAGTATAACGATTTGACATGATGTGATTTTCTTCAAGTGCATTTGGAGGATTTAGTTTTATTACGGTAAATAAACGTAGGCTACTATAGAGATCTCGTACCAATTGACATCATGCATACTTATGAAGCTCGATATTACGAACACTATAGTTGTAAATAGTAACAGTTGGAATTTTTGCCGATTTGAAACCGAGTTGGATTTTTGGATGTAAAGGAGACATTAGCATCGCCAAAGAAGCTCTGAAATCCAGATAGAATAAATTTGCAACTATCCATGACTTGCCGTCCGAATTTACAACTATAGGAAATTTTGGCCAGGGTGATGGGGGGGGGGGTGACACCCTGCACCCCCCCCCCCCCCCACACACACACACTCACATCCCCTGTCGCCACGTCCCTGCGTCAACGTCGATTGCAATTGCTGCGGACACACGCACCAAATTCGTTTCCCAGGGCCCACTAGACACACGTGTATTATTCACTTACGAGTCTCTGTTCACGCTTCACAGTTCAGATGGACGACAATTTTGCTATCGACGCGAGGTGACCGATATTCTGACGCGTGCGTTGGAAGCGCGTCAATGCCCCAAAACGCAGCCCCTTTCTGTCATAGTAGAATAACATCCCACAACTTGATGGGATCAATGGTAAGGAGAATTAGAGCAGCGACTGAAACACGGGGGGGGGGGGGGGAGGTACACCCGCTATTGATTTTGATCAGGAATGCCATAGGGTACTCACGATTGAACGTGATCCTCTGTGTTAAATCTCGTCAAAATTTAATCAGTAATGAAGAAATAAAATCAAAATTCAAACAATGAAATAATCATTCATAACACATTGGAAATATTGCCACAGAAAAAAAACGTTTTTTTTCGCTAGTATAGTTAGGTGAAATGATCACAATGTGTGCTTCAGGCGGCTGTAAAATTCGCGCAAAAGTCTTTACAACAGCAGCCTCTACGGCATAGGCAATTCCAGGACTACGAATTATTTCTGACCAGACAGAGCGCAACCTCCCCTGTGATGCACGTGTCCTAACCAGACGTTCTTTCAGAGTTGTGAGTTTGACGCTACAACACCATCAAAGGCGACTTCAACATTCAGACCAAGTTTTATACCTTAAAGTATTCTTCCAATGAATCGGCGATCCTCGCTACATATTGATGGAAGGTGTTGGACATGGTTCATTCATAAAACAAGTTGAAAGCATAGCTTTGTTCTAAAAATAAAGCTCGAAAGGCAGATAGGACGCCTCGCGCACCATCCATGAATGAGGAACGTGAGTCGACTCGACACAGTGCTTTTCCCAAAAATGATTTCCAGAAAGAGGACTCCAGCACAAACACGTCTCTTATGACTTCAGATTGCAACTATACTGTTGTTTTGAAAGTTGTCATACAGAGAGTACTCCGTCTTGTGTTTCTGCAAACACCAATGGGTGGGCGTACTGAGCGGTGGGCATAGGTGGACAAATAAGTCATGAAGTCTCATTCACGAGAGCAAAATATTTTTTGTCAGAATAATTTGGAAAACTCCCACTCTTCAATTTCTGATGGCGCTTCTGGTGGTGTGGTTATGTCCTAATCTTTCTGATGCATTCGAGGGTACAAGTCCACCCCCCCCCCCACCCCAATGCTTGCAGCACCGTTGAAAGTGGTTTTGCCATGATTCGCTATTTTCCAATGTGGTGAATGACAGATTTGAATTGCTGTAATAGAACACGATAGAATATGAGTATGAGTAGTTGTGGTGAAGTTGCAGTGATCGCCATTACGGAATTAGTAACGAAACGAGTTGAAATGAGTGATCACTTTTATGAGTCTCCATGATGTGACATTAGGGGCATTTTTGACGAAATGCGTGATTAATATGTTCCTGTAAATAGACATCGGGAGGACTGGTTAGAATATATGAAATATGTATATGTTTCAAGAATAAAACATTAAGAAGACACCGTGTGAGATATAGAGTAAATTACTGGACATTCTCCATATAGGCTGTAGGTGAATATGCGTCTAATGAATTGTTTGTTGAATTGATACAGCTGGCTCATTACTATTTTCATGTGGAGTGACATGAAAGCTGGCCCATGCAAGATCCTGGCTTTACTTTTTTATAACTGTGTTGACTGGCCGTCACATGTCCATCCTTTTGGTCAATATTCAAACCAAAATATCTGTTCGCCACGTGAACGGGTTAATGGGACTTTATTTTGGGCGTTTTGTTAACTTTGGATACTCATTTCTTGTGAAAACAAAATCCGTGTTTTGAAATCAGTTCAACCAATACTAGCCCGTAAAACACAACATGATACTATACGATCAGTTATGATCATATTCTGACGAACACTTGAAAGGAACAAGTAACAAATCGAGATGAAATGGATTATCACTTTTATATGTCTCCTTAATGTGACATTAGGGAGACTTTTGGTGAAACGTGTGATTGATATGTTCTCGTAATAGGACATTAGGAGGACTTCACAATATATCTGAAATATATATGTATTATGAATAAAATATTAAGAGGGCTGCATATAAGATATTATGTATATTGCTGACCGCCTTTCATATATTATTAACCTTTGGTGAAATACAAATTTCATATTCCCCGTAATTAGACATTAGGAGGACTTGTAACGATATATGAAACATATATGTTTCGTTAATGTAACATTAGGAGGACTTTGTATGAGATATTGTGTAAATTACTGACTGCCCTTCATATACGTTGTGAGTGCACATGTGTCTGCGGTGTTTTTTATCGAATTGATAGAGCAGGCCCGTGACTATTTTCATCTGGAGTGACATAAAACTGGCCAATACCAAGATTCCGCCTTTATTTTTGATTATTGTGTTGCTGCGCCGTCAAATATTCATATTGTTGGGTCGAGAAGATACTTTAATCATAACTTGATCAACCATGATAAGAAACTCTATTTCAGGTTTGTTACAAGAATTTTTCCCGTCAAACATGCCCGGGAACCCATCTTTTTGCAAATTAAGATTGAATCCCAAATATCTGTTGGTCACTTGAACTGGTTAATGGACATTTATTTTGTGCGTTGTTTTTGCACTTTGGGTATACGCCTTTCTTGTGAAAACAAAATCGAATTTCGAAATCAGATCAGCCAACACTAAACCGTAAAGAACGATAGAATATGACTACTCATGATTATACTCATCCGAACGCTTGAAAGAACACGCAACAAAATGAGATGAACTGGATATCACTTTCATATGTCTCCTTAATATGACATTTGGGAGACCTCTTGTGAAATACATGATTGATATGTTCATGTAGGTAGACACTTGAAGGAGTTCTCAATATATTGCACACAGGTATGTCTTCTGGATATAACATTATGAGGATTTTGTATGAGATAAAGGGTAAATTTAATGTATTATTAACCTTTGGTGAAATGCCTAATTGACATGTTCCCTTAATTAGACATTATGAGGACTTTTGATGATATGTCAAATGTACATGTCTCCTAAATGTAACATTATGAGGACTTCGTATGAGATATTGCAGGCCGCCCTCCATAAACGTTGAAAGTGCATATGTGTCTAACGAGTCGTTTGTAGCTAGAGCGCTACTATTTTCATTTTGAATGATAAAAACTGGCCCATACGAGATCACGCCTTTATTTATTCGCCACGTTAACTGATTAATGGGAATTTATTTTTTACGATTTTTTTTTGTACTTTGGATATTTTCGATTACTGTGAAAACAAAGTCGTGTTTCGAAATCAGTTCAACCAGCACTAAACTGTAAAACACAATACGATACGATCAGTGATGATCATATTCTGACGAACGCTTGGAAGGAACAAGCCAAAAAGCGAGATGAAATGGATTAAGACTTTTATTATGTCTATTTAATGTGGCATTAGGGGAACTTTTGCTTAAATACGTGATTGATATGTTCCCGTAATTAGATATTAGGAGGACTTCACAATATATTTGAAAAATATGTGTCTTATGAATAAAACGTATGAGATATTGTGTAAATTGCTGGCGGCCTTTCATATATCATTAAGTTTTGGTGAAATACGTAATTGATATGTTCCCATAATTAGACTTAAGGAGGATCTGTGAGGATGCTTGAAATCTATATGTCTCCTGAATGTAACATTAGGAGGACTTCCTATGAGATATTGTATAAATTGCTGGCCGCCCTTCATGTAGGTTGTAAGTGAATATGCGTCTGATGTATTGTTTGTTGAATTGATACAGCTGGCTCGTTACTATTTTCATCTGGAGTGACATAAAAGCTGGCCCATGCAAGATCCTGGCTTTATTTTTTTATAACTGTGTTGACTGACCGCTACATATCCATCCTTTTGATCAATATTGGAACCAAAATGTCTGTTCGCTACGTGAACAGGTTAATCGGACTTTATTTTGAGAGTTTTTTTAACTTTGGATATACTCATTTCTTGTGAAAACAAAATCTGTGTTTTGAAATCAGTTCAAACAATACTAGCCCGTAAAACACGGTGCAATACCATACGATACGATCAGTCAGGATCTTATTCTGACGAACACTTGAAAGGAACAAGCAACAAATCGAGATGAAATGGATTATCACTTTTATATGTCTCCTTAATGTGACATTAGGGAGACTTTTGGTGAAACACATGATTGATATGTTCCCGTAATTAGACATTCGGAGGACTTCACAATGTAATTAAAAAATATATGTATTATGAATAAAATATTAAAGGGACTGCGTATAAGATATTGTGTAAATTGCTGACCGCCTTTCATATATTATTTGTCTCTCAAGAACATTTCTAATAAGAGTCGTCTATTCTTCGTGCTCGAATAAGGGCTGTTCTGTTTGTTAATTATCAGTTATTCAGGTGTACATTCCATGATGTAATTAAGTAATATTATTCATTAACAAATCAACTTTTAATCAGTGAAAATATACCTTGAAGTATAGCCAACGCTAGTTCGTCAATGTGGTACCAGTGAAATAACTGAGGCAGGCTTATGACCCCTCATCAAAGTGAGCCTGTTCCAGTGGTGGCCGTGGGCGGTGTATTTCGACATTACGGATGTAACAAATAGCATAGAACTTGTTTACTATTTACTAGTGTCATATAACATCCATGCCAGATGAAGGGTTATTCATTCATTCGTTCACTCATTTGTTCGTTCTTAGTGCTACTAGTGTCATTCATTCATTCATTCATTCATTCATTCATTCATTCATTCATTCATTCATTCATTCATTCATTCATTCATTCATTCATTCTGGGTGGACGGATGGATGGATGGATGGATGGATGGATGGATGGATGGATGGATGGATGGATGGATGGATGGAAGGATGGATGGAGATGGATGGATGGATGGATGAATGCTTGACTGATCGAGTGTGTGGAGTGTGACTGACTTGCTGTTTAGGGTAACAAATTAAAGTACCTCCACCTCGTTTATTTTTTATGAACCCGGTATTTGCCGTTCATGATTTCCTTACTTTTGCGTCGAAAATGTGGCTTATGCCCCCTCAATGGAACGAGGGCATCCCGGTGGGGGTTGTGAGCTGTGCTTCTGACGTAAGGGATGCAAGACAATTTTGTCTCTCAAGAACTTTTCTTATTAGAGTCGTCTGTTCTTCGTGCTCGAATAAGGGCTGCTATGTTTGTTAATTATCAGTTATTAAAGTGTACATTCCATGATTCAATTAAGTAATACTATTCATTAACAAATCAACTTTTAATCAGTGAAAATATACCTTGAAGTATAGCCAACGCTAGTTGTCAATGTAGTACTAGTGAAATAACTGAGACTGCTATTTCGCTAGTACTGCACTGACGAACTGCTCAAGTTCGTTAAGTTAGTTCGAGCAAGATAACTTTAGCCCACAATAGTTTTTACTTGGGTACTCACCAACCGTCGGCTTTTCAAATGATCGTCATCACCACATGCAGTGCTTTCTGCCCTAGTTCGTCAAGGTAGTTCGAGCAAGATAACTTTAGCCCACAATAGTTTTCACTTGGCTATTCATCCTTTGCTCTGCGTAGTGTCCAAAACCGACCAACGCTTTTCACAAATAACCACCGAATCTTCGTGATTTTTTTCTTGTTGTGGCCTTGGAGATGTGGCTATGTGGCTTACGACCCCTTATTGGAACGAGCAGATGTGGCTATGTGGCTTATGACCCCTCATTGGAACGCGCAAGTGTTGTTTTTTTTTCTCGAAAATGAGGCTTATGACCCCTCATCAATGTGAGCCTGTTCCAGTGGGACCGTGGGCGATGTATCTCGACATAACGGGTAGAACAAATAGATAGAACTTGTTTACTATTTACTAGTGTCATATAACATCCATGGATGAAGAGTTATTCATTCATTCATCCATTCATTCATTCACTCATTCGTTCGTTCTTAGTGTTACTAGTGCCATTCATTCATTCATTCATTCATTCATTCATTCATTCATTCATTCATTCATTCATTCATTCATTCATTCATTCATTCATTCATTCGTTCGTTCGTTCGTTCGTTCGTTCGTTCGTTCGTTCCTTCATTCATTCATTCATTCATTCATTCATTCATTCATTTATTCATTCATTCATTCATTCATTCTGGGTGGATGGATGGATGGATGGATGGATGGATGGATGGATGGATGGATGGATGGATGGATGGATGGATGGATGGATGGATGTATGTGTGGGTGCTTGACTGATCGAGTGTGTGGATGTGTGACTGACTTGCTGCTTAGGGTAACAAATTAAAGTACCTCCACCTCGTTTATTTTTTATCAACCTGCTATTTGCCGTTCATGATTTCCTTACCTTTGAGTCGGAAATGTGGCTTATGCCCCCTCAATGGAACGAGCGCGTACCGGTGGGGGTTGTGAGCTTTGCTTCTGACGCAAGGGATGCAAGACAAATTTGTCTCTCAAGAACTTTTCTTATTAGAGTCATCTGTTCTTCGTGCTCGAATAAGGGCTGCTATGTTTGTTAATTTTCAGTTAATAAAGTGTACATTCCATGATATAATTAAGTAATACTATTCATTAACAAATCAACTTTTAATCAGTGAAAATATACTTTGACGTATAGCCAACGCTAGTTTGTCAATGTAGTACTAGTGAAATAACTGAGAAAGCTATTTCGCTGGTATTGCATTGACGAACTGCGCAAGTTCGTTAAGTTAGTTCGAGCAAGACACCTTTAGCCCACAATAGTTTTTACTTGGGTATTCACCAACTGTCGGCTCTGCAAATGATCGTCATCATCACATGCTGTACTTTTCGCCCTAGTTCGTCAAGCTAGTTCGAGCAAGATAACTTTAACCCACAATAGTTTTCACTCGGCCATTCACCCATAGCTCTGGGTAGCGTCCAAATACGACCAACGCTTTTCACAAATAACCACCGAATCTTCGTGATTTTTTTCTTGTTGTTGCCTTGGAGATGTGGCTATTTGGCATATGACCCTTTATTGGAACGATCAGGTGTCGCTATGTGGCTTATTACCCCTTATTGAAACGAGCAGGTGTTTTTTCTCTCTCTCGAAAATGAGGCCTATGACCCCTCATCAAAGTGAGCCTGTTCCTGTGGGGGGGGGGGGGGGGGGGGGGCGTGGGCGGTGTATCTCGACATAACGGATGGAACAAATAGCATAGAACTTGTTTACTATTTACCAGTGCCATATAACATCCATGCCGGATGAAGGGTTATTCATTCATTCATTCACTCATTTGTTTTCTTAGTGTTACTAGTGTCATTCATTCATTCATTCATTCATTCATTCATTCATTCATTCATTCATTCATTCATTCATTCATTCATTCATTCATTCATTCATTCATTCATTCATTCATTCATTTATTCATTCATTCATTCATTCATTCCGGGTGGACGGATGGATGGATGGATGGATGGATGGATGGATGGATGGATGGATGGATGGATGGATGGATGGATGTGTGGGTGCTTGACTGATCGAGTGTGTGGATGTGTGACTGACTTGCTGCTTAGGGTAACAAATTAAAGTACCTCCACCTCGTTTATTTTTTATCAACCTGCTATTTGCCGTTCATGATTTCCTTACCTTTGAGTCGGAAATGTGGCTTATGCCCCCTCAATGGAACGAGCGCGTACCGGTGGGGGTTGTGAGCTTTGCTTCTGACGCAAGGGATGCAAGACAAATTTGTCTCTCAAGAACTTTTCTTATTAGAGTCATCTGTTCTTCGTGCTCGAATAAGGGCTGCTATGTTTGTTAATTTTCAGTTAATAAAGTGTACATTCCATGATATAATTAAGTAATACTATTCATTAACAAATCAACTTTTAATCAGTGAAAATATACTTTGACGTATAGCCAACGCTAGTTTGTCAATGTAGTACTAGTGAAATAACTGAGAAAGCTATTTCGCTGGTATTGCATTGACGAACTGCGCAAGTTCGTTAAGTTAGTTCGAGCAAGACACCTTTAGCCCACAATAGTTTTTACTTGGGTATTCACCAACTGTCGGCTCTGCAAATGATCGTCATCATCACATGCTGTACTTTTCGCCCTAGTTCGTCAAGCTAGTTCGAGCAAGATAACTTTAACCCACAATAGTTTTCACTCGGCCATTCACCCATAGCTCTGGGTAGCGTCCAAATACGACCAACGCTTTTCACAAATAACCACCGAATCTTCGTGATTTTTTTCTTGTTGTTGCCTTGGAGATGTGGCTATTTGGCATATGACCCTTTATTGGAACGATCAGGTGTCGCTATGTGGCTTATTACCCCTTATTGAAACGAGCAGGTGTTTTTTCTCTCTCTCGAAAATGAGGCCTATGACCCCTCATCAAAGTGAGCCTGTTCCTGTGGGGGGGGGGGGGGTGGGGGCGTGGGCGGTGTATCTCGACATAACGGATGGAACAAATAGCATAGAACTTGTTTACTATTTACCAGTGCCATATAACATCCATGCCGGATGAAGGGTTATTCATTCATTCATTCACTCATTTGTTTTCTTAGTGTTACTAGTGTCATTCATTCATTCATTCATTCATTCATTCATTCATTCATTCATTCATTCATTCATTCATTCATTCATTCATTCATTCATTCATTCATTCATTCATTCATTCATTCGTTCATTCAGTCGGTCGGTCACTCATTCGTCCATAGTGTTTCTAGTGTCATTCATTCAGTCGTTCACTCATGCATTCATTCGTTCGTTCTGGGTGGACGATCGGATGGATGGATGTGTGGGTGCTTGACTGATCGAGTGTGTGGATGAGTGACTGACTTGCTGTTTAGGGTAAAAAATTAAAGTACCTCCACCTCGTTTATTTTTGATCAAGAGCACTTCAACAATTCATCAGATAATTCATACCCTGTAGTGCAATCTTGCGCTAGTTCGTCAATTTAGCATCATTAAGATAATTTAAGATCCACTCCTCTTTATTCCTTTTTAGGTTAGTCACTAATCCTTTACCATATGTAGTGCCAAAACGGGCAGCCCTATTCATCAACCCGCTATTTGCAATTCATGATTTCTTTACTTCTTGCGTCGGAAATATGGCTTGTGAGCCCTCATTGGAATGAGCGCGTGCCGGTGGGGGTCGTGAGCTGTGCTCTCGACGCAAGGGATGGAAGACAAATTAGTCTCTCAATATACTTCTTATGAATGTCGTCTGTTGTTCGTGCTCGAATAAGGGCTGTTATGTTTATTAATTGTTAGTTATTAAAGTGTACATTCCATGATGAAATTATGCAATATCATTCATTAACAAATCAAATTTTAATTAGTGAAACTATACCTTGAAGTACAGCCAACGCTAGGTCGTCAATTTAGTACCAGTGAAATAACTTTAATCCCAAATCCTCACCCGGTTGATCATTGACCGTCTGCCAAGTGTAACGTCAAAACTGCCAGCGCCATTGACAACTATCCAATTTTCAAGATTTGTACACTTTTGTTTGTTTTTCTGGATTTTGCTTTTTTGCTTTGTTTTTTTGTTGTCTCTGAAATATGGCTTATGACCCCCTCGATGATGATAATTCATTCATTCATTCGTTCGTTCGTTCGTTCGTTCGTTCGTTCGTTCGTTCGTTCGTTCGTTCGTTCGTTCGTTCGTCCGTCCGTCCGTCCGTCCGTCCGTCCGTCCGTCCGTCCGTCCGTTCGTTCGTTTCGTTCGTTCATCCGTCCGTCAGTCCGTCCATTCATTCATTCATTCATTCATTCATTCATTCATTCATTCATTCATTCATCCATTCATTCATTCATTCATTCATTCATTCATTCATATTGATTATTACTCCACCTCGTCTTTTACAAATTCACTCACTCATTCTCTATCCTCATTGAATCCATTGTTTTACTGTAAAGTCCTTTAATTATAAATTTATTTGTTCAGTCATTCATCCAAGATACCATATCACTTTGATGTGATGTTAGGTAGGGTGATGTTGCACCCGACGTACTTGTATATAAACTACAGTGTTTTTATCCTGTTTGTACAGAATAATTTCATTTCTAAACAAACTCCCAATTACATACTATTACCCCAACAGACTGTGACTAGAAATGAAAAAGAAATATCGTCTCAACCCGTCCAACAGTTCAACTATATCTGGGACTTAACCTCCTTTTATCTTCATCTTGGAACAATATATTGTATTTATGTCTTGTATATTTGTCCAGCGAGAAAGGATGGTAATATGCTGGTGAATTATGGCGGGTAACATTACACTCGACGAGGTGCAGGTAGACGCAGAGTACGACTTTATACAGCTCTATAATGAGAAAATATGTACCTTGGCAGAAAATGACGAATCCCCATATAAAAACCACGCAACTGACTGCAACTACTTTTCGCCTAGTGACTTTCAGTCAGTGGCTTGTAAAATAGACGCAGGATTTTCAATATTCCATCTCAATTGCCAAAGCCTGAAGACCCATTGGGATTCCTTCCAAAACATTCTATTTAACCAACAAACAGGAAAGAACTTCTTCGACATAATAGGACTTACCGAAATATTCCAAATTCCTCCAGAGATGTCGTTCAGTCTGGATGGCTATGCCCCGATTATTAAACGTATGAGACACGAGAATGATGATGGTCGAGGAGGGGTTGGTCTATATATTAAAGAAGGAATACCCTATAGAGTTCGTAATGATATTTCGTTCTTTATTCCCCATGTTTTCGAATCTCTGTTTATTGAAATTAAAGATAAATACCAACCCAGAATTATTGGCGTTATTTATAGACACAACACTCCTCCTAAAGCCAACATCAACCTCTTCTTATCAAAATTAAATAAAATAACGAATTTTCTAAATGCCGAAAATAAAAAAAAGTTTATATTATGGGGGATCTTAACCTAGACCTTCTAAAAGCAACTACACACTCAAAAACGGAAGAATTTGTTAATCTCATGTTCAGTCATGGCTTTCTGCCGTATATCACCAAGCCAACGTGAGTAACCTGTCGTTCTGCTAGTCTGATAGATCATATCTTCTCTAATAACGTTTCACGAGCAGCATTACCTGGAATAGTCATATCTGAAGTGTCAGATCATTTTGGTGTTTTTTATATTGAGGAAAAACCCAAACCAAAAGATACACCACACTTTACACTAAAAAGAATAACAAATGCCGAAAGAATTGTTGAATTCAAAACACTTATCTCGCAAAGTGAAAACTCATGGAAGTGAGGCTAGCTAGTTTCCTCAATAGGTTTAATATTCTATACCCTCACCAATATGGGTTCCGAAAGCGACATAATACTATTCATCCAGTTCTTCAGCTCCTTAAAAGCATCGCAATAGAAAATAATAAACAAGAAAAAAACAGCACCTTAGCACTGTACCTGGTTTTGTCAAAGGCCTTTGACACCATAAATCACGAAATACTATTAGGTTAACTGGAAAAATATGGTATCCGAGGTGTCACCAACAATTGGTTTAGAAGTTACTTGTCCAACAGGTCTCAATATATTACGTGCGGAGAACACAAATCGAACTCAGCCAAACAGGGTTGCGGTGTACCACAGGGTTCGATTTTAGGCCCTATTCTTTTTCTTTTATATATAAATGATATAAGTAACTCAACATCACTCAACCTTTTATCATTTGCCGATGACACCACTGCACACTGCCCGGGCTCCGACAATAATCCCATTACATCGTATTTCAATGGCGAGCTCCAGAAACTATTCGAATGGTGGTCTGTGAACCAGTTAATGCTGAATGCAAAGAAAACCTCGTACATCATACTTAATCCAAATAAAGGTAGGAACAATAATCTTTGTCAAGAGGTGAAAATAAATAACCAAAACATTAACAAGGTTGGGGCCACCGAAACAGAAAAATCTGTGAAATTCTTAGGAATTAGCATTGATGAACATTTATCCTACAAGGCTCACATATCCCGATTATGCTCGAAAATAGCACGCGCAAACTATAGTCTTAACAAAGTTAAAAATATCCTCCCCCACGGAGCTCTGAAAACATTGTATTACGCCCTCATACATAGCCACTTGATATACGGAATCCAGGCATGGGGCAACTCAAGAGCTATCAAAAAACTAGCTGCCCCGCAAAAACGTTCATTACGAATAATTATTAACAAAAAGTACAATTCTCATACAGATCCCCTGTTTAAAGAAAACCAAATACTCAAGGGTGATGATTTGTTTAGGCTACATACACTACTGTTCGTGTTTGACTGGCAGAACGGCAGATTACCGGTATCTTTCAATGATATATTTAAAATTACTGACAATCCATCTGGTAGGAGAACTGGACAGTCGGGCCTCCTATACATAGAAAAAACACGGACCCAAACTCTGGATAAATTTCCTTTATACTCCTTCCCGAAACTATGGAATGCTCTGAACGACACAACTCATAATATTAGCGACAGAAGCATGCTTAAGAACAAGTTAACATCCACATTCATTTCCCCATATTCCAGTTATGTCAGTTGCAACAATCCCTACTGCCCCGATTGCACTTCGTATACTTCGTAAATTTGGAAATTGTCAAAGTCGTGGTCCTCGTCTAAATCTGGAATCCTCGTCTTGTGCAACCTGTCGTGCTTCCTCCTTACAGTGGTGCTATGTAAAATACTATATGGATAGAATCAAGAACTTGCAAATAAAAGTCTAAACAATTAAATCATAATATTCGTCATCCTACGATGATGATGCAGCTAACGTAGACTCCACGCCCAAACATCATGACCAACCTCTTTGTCGCAGTCTAAACGATACGAACTTCACGATGGGACTTGTTGCCGCCCTCGGGTGTTATAAGTAGTGGAGGGAGTCCTATAGGCAGGTTGCTTCTTGCCTACATTGAATCACCGTCTTTCCGCTGGCGAAAATGAAACACTAATACTGTAATCCCAGAAAAGTAATGATTTGATCGTCATTCTCCATCATGTGTCACATAATTGGCTCTCAGTTCATTCTTTCAGTCACAATCTGTTTGCAACCACCCCATCTTCTTCCAGGGGGTGGCAGGTAGACAGCCAATCTGGCTCTGCCACTTCCCACGGTATACTTCTCATTACATTTGTGCAATATGTTTATTTGTAACCATTTTACATGTATGTGTACCGTGAATAAACAATCTGAATCTGATCTATATTATTAACTTTTGGTGAAATACGCATTTCATCGGTCCTAGTAGTTAGACTTAGGGGGACATGTGACAATATTTGAAAAGTTTTTGTCTCCTTAATGTAACATTAGGAGGACTTTGTGTGATATATCGTGTAAATTACTGATTGCCCTTCATATATATTGTAAGTGCACATGTGTCTACGTTGTTGTTTATGGAATTGATAGGGCAGGCCCGTGACTATTTTCATCTGGAGTGACATAAAACTGACCCATACCTATATTCCGCCTTTATGTTTGATTATTGTGTTGCCGCGCCGTCAAATGTCCATATTGTTGGGTCGAGAAGATACGTTAATCCTAACTTAATCAACGTGACATAAGAAACTCTATTTCTGGTTTGTTATAAATGTTTTTCCCGTCAAACATGCCCGGGCACCCATACCTTTACAAATTGAGATTCAATCCCAGACATCTGTTGGTCATGTGAACTGGTTAATCGAAATTTGTTTTGTGCGTTGTTTTTGCACTTCGGATATACTCCTTTCTTGTGAAAACAAAATCGAATTTCGAAATCAGATCAACCATCACTCAACCGTAAAGAACGATAGAATATGACTAATCATGATCATATTCTGACGAACGCTTGAAAAGAACAAACAACAAAACGAGGTGAACGGGATATCGCTTTCATATGTCTCCTTAATATGACATTAGGGAGACTTCTTGTAAAATACGTGATTGATATGTTCATATAGTAAGACACTAGAAGGAATTCGCAATATGTTGCACGAATGTATGTCTTCTGAATATAACATTATGAGGATTTTGTATGAGATAGAGTGTAAGTTTCATGTATTTGTAACGTTTGGTGAAATGCCTAATTGTCATGTTCCCTAAATAAGACATTAGGAGGACTTGTGATGATATATCAAATGGATATGTCTCCTGAATGTAGCATAAGGAGGACGTCGTATGAGATATTGCAGGCCGCTCTCCATAAACGTTGAAAGTGCATTTGTGTCTAACGAGTTGTTTGTAGCTGGCCAGCTGCTATTTTTTGATTCATAAAAAACTGGCCCATACGAGATCCCGCCTCTATTTATTCGCCACGTGAACTGATTAATGGGAATTTATTTTCTACGGTTTTTTGTACTGGATATATTCGATTTTTGTGAAAGCAAAGTCGTCTTTCGAAATCAGTTCAACCAACACTAAACCGTAAAACACAATATGATACGATCAGTGATGATCATATTCTGATGAACGCTTGGAAGGAACAAGCAACAACGAGAGATGGAATGGGTTAACACTTTTATTATGTCTCCTTAATGTGACATTAGGGAGACTTTTGCTTAAACACGTGATTGATATGTTCCCATAATTAGATATAAGGACTTCACAATATATTTGAAATATATGTGTTTTATGAATAAAACGTATGAGATATTGTGTAAATTGTTGGCCACCAATTCATATATCATTATGTTTTGGTGAAATACGCAATTGATATGTTCCCATAATTAGACTTTAGGAGGACTTGTGAGGGTGCACCAAATGTATTTGTCTCCTGAATGTAACATTATGGGGACTTCCTATGAGATATTGTATAAATTACTGGCCGCCTTTCATGTACGTTGTAAGTGCATATGTGTCTATAATAATAACACTGTGGCCGACCGCTGATTTGTCGCGGTTCTCGTTTGAGAAGGCCTTGGTTACCCCTGTTCTACCAACTGCCTCCCTATTCCCACGCTTCTTCTCTTCTCTCAACAATCGGTGACGAACTGCTTGAGGACATCCCTTGCCCCATTCTTCCCAATCTCTGCGATTAGCATATTAACCTTCTCCTTTGAGTCGCCCCCTAACCACATGTCCTTCATTCTCCCATCCCACTTCCCCATTATATTCCTAGTGAATCTTGTTCTTTTAGACTGGTATTTTGGGAATTCTAGAAGAAAGTGTTCCAGGGTCTCCACCACGCCCAAATTACACATCTGGCACTCCTTTTCACTGTTTTTCCCAATTTTTCCCCTCAGCTCCAGGGACCGCGACCTGAGCTTGAACAACAGTGACCCCCAAAGGTGCCATCAAGGTACTCTTCAAAACCAGGCTTCTCTTTATCCCACAGGCCACCCAAAGATCTCTTGATTTGACACCCTCTCGCCAATTACGGTTACAATCCTCCATGACCCTTTCTCTGAAGATCATTTTACCCTGGTTTGCACCGAGATCTCCAATGAGTAGTTTTCTACTAGCTCCCTCACTTGGACCATCCACCCCGTCTTGATATTTGAGTTGAAAGTTCTCAAGAACATTACTTTACACCATCGGCTATCGGGGAGATTTACCAAATAACCGTGATATTTGTTGAACTGATACAGCAGGCCCGTGACTATTTTTTTTTAACTGTACCATACTAGATCCCACGTTTATTTTTTATCCCTCTACTGCCTACCACAACTACCGTGCATCTTTCTGTCCGTGTCTCACAGGTTCACTATCACCACCTGCTCTGCAGTTGACTTCCACAACGACGACTCTCATTCTTACCACCCACGATTCTACCATTCAGACGTCTTGCTTCCAGTATAAGTCTTATGCTTGGCTACCAGGACTATTGTCTTTCTGAGATGTGGTTATGACCAAGTTGTGTGCAAGTCCGCATTTTACACACAACACATACACCGCATAGGCACATGCCAAAAGTGGTGAGATGCGCTTGTGCCCCAGTGCACAATGGACGCACGCTGCTTGCAGTACATAGGCACTTACGGGTGTTTTACTCCCAACTCTTAGACCACCACATAGCTTCTTTTCTCCTAGCTCCTAGATGTTTCCCTTTTTGAAGGCTAGCTCCCATATAGCCATAGGCTTTTCGGCTCTCATATCATGTCCATGGCTTTCTGATTCTCCAAGACTCTCTAAACACAGCTTAATCTGCCATGAATAACCAAATCTGTGTTTTTCGTTATAAGTCGTCAACAATGCTTGGACACTCTTTCTTTTGCATGTTAAGTGTGAATGTCAAATGTTAATTCCAATACTAAGAAGCAATTCCTGGGCGCAAACAACTCGTGAACTTTATTATAATTGTCAGAAACTAAATAATTTCGAAATCTCAAAATTTACTTTTTGTTTTACCGCTGCTGACAATGGGATGATGTCCTGTTGGTCATAGCATGTTGGAATGCATGTACCTACATAATATGTCATTGTCTTTTCGTCCCTATTCTGATTGATCCATCTTTTGACCTTGGAAATGACGGCATAGTTGTGGTGCATACTATATGGCACATGGATTTTGTTGTATCGCGCATATCCAGCCGTGTTGTGAGTATATACCCCGGTAATGGGGGAGTTTCTCTGCCTGTGCATTGCGTGTTGTAATTTTAATGCATACTTCCATCGATCATTTTCGATGATTGGGAACACATATTGATTTCTGTTGTGTTACGTGTTGCTATATGGGCGGAAGGCTTGCAATAGTTCGATGTGCGTTCTGAGTGTGTTCGGTTGTAGGGAAATTACCGGAAATATCCCATCATGACAGACATAGGTAAAACTGAGCATACAAAATCTCTAAATTAGTGTTTTCTCGCATACATTGTACATGTGGCTAGCAGGTGTCAAGTACATTCCCACTTTTAGCCTACACACAACCGCCTACCACCCATAAATATCCTAGGCGATAATTATATCAACAATAAAACCCTGCCTGTTCCAGACCCTGTTCTGGCCACCAGTCTACCAATCACTTGCCGTGTTGTGTTGTGTCTAGTCGATGCGTGATCATGGACAGTTATCTCTGCTTCAATGTGATAGAATCGACCAATCAAATCGGTAGATCAAGATTAATAAGGCAATCAGCTTGCTGCATTCAACTTATCCCAATGCACTATCTGTCCAAACATACTAATCTTTCTTACCTGATATCAGATGTGTTGTGTCCAACTAGTCGAATGTGATTAAATGTTGTTAGAACTGTCACATGATTCGAGTGACTTCTCCCTCCTCTGGGCATTTAGGAAACATATAGCAATCACTCGTAAGGTGGCCACTGGTTGGAAGCTCATGATGACCACTGGTTGGAGAGGTGTGGGTACTTTTGGGACTGCTGCTTGTGGATCAGAATCGAAGAGATCATTATCGAGAGACGACAAACAGATAGCCCTACTGCTATCAGTGACTACCACCTACCACTACCAGAGACTCATATCACTGCACAACTGTATAAAATCACTACGGATCTTGCTGTTCGTGCCTCACAAGTTCAGTGTTAATATATGTCCTCTTGTGGATCTCGACTAAAACTATTTTAAGTTTTATCACACATAATTCTACCATTCCGACGACTTGGCATCCAGTCTAAGTCTTATGCTTGGCTCCCAGTGCTATTGTCTTTCTGAGATGTGGTAATGTTCAAGTCTGCATTTTCCAGACGACGTATACAACAAATATGCACATGCCAGAAGTACCGACATGTGCTTGTGTACTAGTGCAAAATGGATGCACTTTACTTGTAACACATGGAAAGATACGGATATTTTACTCCTAATTCATAGACCATCACATAGCTTCTTGGCTTTTAGCTCGGAGATTATTGCCTTTTTCGAGCCTAGTTCCTACATAATCTTTGTACTATCTCCCATGTGGTGGCAGTATCAACCGTAATTACAACAGGTGATTGGCCCAGGTCAGCCGACACCACGAGACAACGGCTGCCCAGGCTCATGCTTCATGCCGCTGCGTCATTTGGGTGAAGGTTAAACAACAGCAACCTCTACGATTTAGCAATTCCAGGACTGCGAATTATATCTGAACAGTCAGTTCGTGATGCAGGTATCCGCGCCAGACGTCCCTCCAGAGCTGTGGTTTTGGCGCTACAATAGTCAACGGTGACAAGAATATTTCTAACGAGGTTTGTATCCTAGCGGGCGCTTTCCGCGGATCGTTGATCCTGGATACAAAACTACGGAAGGTTTTTGACATGGTCCATTCATTAAACAAGTTGAAGGCCTGGCTTTGTCATAAAAATAGATACCAGAGGTACACAGGACATCTTGAACAACTCACAGAAATGAGTCGACCCAGCGCTTATCCCGAAAATGCTCTCCAGAAAGTGTACTCCAGCACACTTCCATACTCAACCAAAGTACCCGTTGGAATGGGTGTCCTCTAGCCTCAGCTCAGCTACCAGACGATGGAATTCTCCAAAAGACCTACTCCTGTTTTGGTTAATTTGGGTGTTTTCTGTTTTTTTTCTTTTTCTTTTATAGTAAAAGCAATCCGATCAGTGTTTCTCTGGGTTTTTCGGCCTCACTCGTAAAAACTGTCTGACACTGGCTTTCGAAAGTGTCGGTGCGCCCCAGAAAATAAATAAATAAATAAATAAATAAATAAATAAATAAATAAATAAATAAATAAATAAATAAATAAATAAATGTCGCGCCCTGGGTGCAAAAACAAAATGACCGAAGGAACCTAAAGTATGCCGGTCGACCACGATTGACTGATCAATTAAGGCCGTTTCACACGGCGGCGACACGATTTGTGGATGCGACACGACAAAAAACGTATTCAGTAGAAACTATAGTAATTTCATGATTCTGTTCAGAGAGCGCGCGATGCGACAGAGCGATATAGCGACAGAGCGACGATTCGCGAAGCGACTGGCGCAGCGATTTTTGTAAGCGTTTTTTGGGTCATCGCCTGGCGACAAACCTTGTGACCAATCAGATAACTGATAAACGGAGAATTCCCTATTCGTGACATTCTACCTGAATGAAAGTGTCCTTACCTAAAGCAAATGACTAACCGTTGCTGAGTAGAAATTGGCTTCCCCATGTTGCTGACCTGCTTTGTTATGGAGGGACCGATAACGTCCACCATATGGTCGAATTGGGTAATGGTCATTCGAAAGTATTAATTGAATCGACCCGAATCAATCCTCAGCTCAGCTACCAGACGATGGAATTCTCCAAAAGATCTCCTCCTGTTTTGGTTAATTTGGGTGTGTCCAATGTTTTCTTTTTTTTTCTTTTTCTTTTGTAGTAAAAGCAACAAAAGAAGTTCCTTTTCATCAAAATCCATCGTCAAAATGGAGATTAAAAATGTGTATTCGCGTCCGTGTGTATTGTCCACCCCGTGCCATTTGAACAGCCTATCTGCGCGTAGAATCGCTGCGTTTTTACGCCGCGATAGGTCGCCCTGTCTGTGTGAAACGGCCTTTAGATTCGACGCGACAGTGATGTGTCTGTATATTTCAAAACTTTTCTGTGTCGCATCAGGGATTTAATACATAAGATTCGACGCGTCAAAAATCCGTCGACTATTTCAGGCCTAACTTAACTCAAAAAGCAAGATCAGCACGTGTGAAATGCCTCAAGTAAGGCCTGAAATAGTCGACAGATTTTTGACGTGTCTAATCTAATACCAGAGCAAAAATTGAATTAAATTCGTCGGTGATGCGTCAACTATTTTAATTAGATGCGAGTAAGACGCATCACCTACGAATCTCCGTCCATCTGAGACGAATCGCCGTCGGTGATGCGTCTGAAATACGTGTTTTAAATGGTCGACAGACTTTTGACGCGTCGAATCTAATACAAAGTGCGGAAACAATCGAGCGCTACCGATCAACCGAATGCAAATCATATGGTAATGAGGAAAGCACATGTCAGTCGCTGGAAATACCCATCTTACGTCATTTCAGTATTTACTGATCGTAGGTTTGATTCGAGGCATGGGTGAAAACGAAAATCAATTTTTCAAAAGGACTGAATAAGAATTTGATAGGGGAGTGCGAAAATCAGTTTTGAACAAACAGCATCAGACTTGCCTTCAAACTTCGTTGATAATTTCAACTTTCGACGTTCGTGGTATTGTTGCTGCTATGGGTAAGGTAAGTTGACAAAATATCCTCGTTCAGAAAAGCCTCGCCTTTCTCTCTCTCTCTGGCTTTAATGTGTTCCCGTCTCATATGTGATTTTTTAAACTTGATTCACAAAATTTGATTCGGGCCCTCGATTTGTTGAAGCTCGCATCGAGTTCAGTTGTTTGTTTATTGGGGTTTTACAACAGATTCAATTGCCAGTGTCATTCCGTGTCAGGTAGTTTTACGTGTGTGTATCGGGGGGGGGGGGGGGGGGGTGGGGGCTGGAGAGAACCACCGAACAATCGGCGGATAACTACCAAACTCCTCAACGTGCTAATCAGGATTAAAAAGCATGCGGTTTAAGGCATGTGTCCCATTGACGTGCCACACGCCTTTTGTGTTTTTAGGTGGGGGATGAGGGCTAAACTGGTCATCACACGGATAATGTGTTATTGGCAAGGATATTAGTGCTGAACATGAATCAAAAGCCATTAATTTTATGTTTTCCACTTGGGGGGGGGGGGGGGGGGGGGTCTTTAAACGGCTGATCAAAGCATGAGCATCAATTCTGCAGCCTCCAATTCCCCCAGTGTCCTGAGTCATAATAAGCTGAATCAATAATTGTGATTTCTGCAGGGATGTGTTTTTCTTTCAGTCAGAACATGTTTTGTGAACATTTCTCGGTACAAGTAGACCACATGCCACAAAAATATTTCAGTCCAGGGAAGGTGGGTGGAGAGGCAGAGGGGGAGACAAAACAGGATGGATCCCTTTACTCGAGTAGGATCATGGCAGGCACACAAAGGATATCAAAAGTAGGGGGAGGGGTGGGGGGGGCAAGAGTAATATCTAAGGGACGTACTGAATATAATTTGCAGCATCACCTGAGCAGCTCAGCGGCGAGATAGGGTCGAGCACGAGAGGGGCTTCCAACGCTCGTGAGCGTTGGAGTGGGCCCGGGGTCAGGTTTCCCCGGGAAAACATTTGAAATTCCAGACAAAAACAGCAATTTATTTGACCCTGAGTTCGTTTGTGTAAATAATTAGTTAATAAGTTGTGAAAGGCAACATTAATTAGGTCACATCACTACCAAATTATTTATTCATTTACTGGTGTTTAAGGTCACATACTTATGCACAATGGCTAATTGTGACCGTGATAGTTTTACGGGTGAAGGAAGCAGGAGTACCCGGAGAGAACCACCAAGCATCGACGAACACCTGTCAGCTCCTGAACATCCTAGCTCTGTTCAAGCTCCCTCAAGCAGGGTTACAGCCATGTGCACCATCGACGAGTAGTTCTCTTTAATACACGACGTCATCGTGCTCCCATGTAGGCAGCCGGGATAAAGTGCTTTGCCCAAGGACACAATGCGGGACGTCCCGGACGGGATCGAACTCGGGACTTCTAGCATAGAAGTCCTACACTCTACCACTGAGCCACCGCGCTTCCATCACCACCAAATAGAATCCGAATAAATTATAAAATATTGTAATCGATTGCTTGCAACAACATGGCAAAATAGCAACCAACTGGTGAACTATTTGGTGTAGCGCCATTTCAGCCCTGTGTGGTTGTAAACACAACACACATGGGTACAAGCTAAAGGGCACCTCAAATACAGTTGGAAGCATGTGAAGTTTTGGATGATTTAGAAAAAAATAACCACGGAAGATATCAATTATAGTGGAATTATTTTCCACAGGCGTGTGAAGCATCCGTGTTTTGATATTTTGTTGTGAGAATTGAGGTGATATATAAGTGAAACTGTTTCAACAGAAGGCAGAAATATTTGGAATCCAGATGCTAATTTGACTTTTCCTGCTATTCACGTATAAATTTGCTATTAGGCACCCCCTCCACTCAGTCATTTTACAAGTATAAATATCTAGATTTTTGGTTGGGAGGATCCAGGTTCCACTGGATCATGGGGTACATAAACCTTCAACCATTGCTAACCCTGCTTGTGCCGAGGTAGTAGCTCTGAGAGTCACTCTCTCTCTCTCTCTCTCTCTCTAAATGAATAAATAAATAAATAAATAAATAAATAAATAAATAAATAAATAAATAAATAAATAAATAAATAAATAAATAAATGTCGCGCCCTGGGTGCAAAAACAAAATGACCGAAGGAACCTAAAGTATGCCGGTCGACCACGATTGGCTGATTCTTTAGATTCGACGCGACGGTGATGCGTCTGTATACTTTAAAACTTCTCTGTACCGCATCCGCGACGGATTTAATACAATTAGATTCGACGCGTCGACTATTTCAGGCCTAAGACCGGACAACCACGCGAAGAGAAATAGTTTAAGGGTCACTTATCTCCAACTCGTGTCAACCGAACTTTGTTGTGAAAACACAACCCTGAAAGTACTTGATGCGCCTCGAATAAATTCCAGAACTGACAACATCGCGCCGATGTTGTGCGTTTCCTAACAATTTCTCCATGAAGAGGGCAACCATGCTCACATACCCTCAGACTCACCCCCACCCCGACGTTCTATTTGAAATTTCTTGATATATCATTGTCGGTTAGGGCAGGTCGGGGTGGAATGTGGGAAGCAATGAAATGCGCAATGGCAGCGCAAACAACTCCTAAGCTTTTGAAGCTTAGTATTGGGAACACATTTATTTTGGTGAGAACAATTTGCTCAAACACACTCTCCCTTTTCTATCGACGCTGTTGACGATTTGGTTACGTCCTGTGGTTTCTGGCACGTTTGAAAGTATACATACATTCAGTCAACACGTTCGATTGTGTAGAAGGATTTGTGTTCCTGTACAAGCACCAGATAAGATTCGACTTAACATGATGTGGGGGCACTGTTGTAAGTAACAGCACTGGGACAAGTTAGAATGAAATATAACTGTCATATATCTCCCTAGTGTGGCATTAGGGAAACTATGGGTCAAATACATTATTCATATGTCCTCAAAATCGATATGTAATATGACGAGGAATTAGTACGAGATAGAGTGTGTAAATTTCTGACCACCTTCCATATGTGTGCTACATGTATGTGTATACGCCAATAACGCCATATGGTGAGGTGGCAGAGAAACGCTAGTCCTGGTGAGATTCCGCCTATTTTGTATTACGGTACTGACTTGCGCCGAAACTAAAAGATAACTTAATTAGCAATGAATAACTCTATTAACATTTCTTGAACAACTTGGGTTTTGCACATCAAGGCTCAATACCAAAAATCTGCACTGCGTCAACTGAACGAACGAAATGGTTTCGCGCGCCGAAGGTGCCCAGGGACGGTATGGGGAACAAGCCCCTTTCGACCCTCGTTGGCTGTTTGTTTTTGGATAATGTCGAGGCGTGGTAGAGGAGGAAAAGGAAGGAGGGAAAAGGTTTATCCCCTTCTGGGCTTTTTGCGGCTCTTTTTCTTTGGTGGAGGTTGGCATGGTGATGGTGATGAGGCTGGTGGTAGTGTTGATGTACGCGCGTAATGTTCTTCTAATGCTATTCTGGATAATTCGTTTGATTCCTTTAAATATTCTTTAGTTTTGGCGGATTGTTCTTTTGCCATCTCCATTACTCTTAGTGCGTTTTGTACGATGGTGTCAAGAGATTGTGGTGGCTGTTCTTCTGCTACTTCCGCTCCCGGGCTTTCCGGTAGTGAAGGAAGAGGGGAGTGAGGGGTGGGAGGCGGTGAAAAAGCAACTTCCAGTTCCTCTTCAGTCTCCACTGGACGTTCCTCATCCAACTGTACCGGCTCAGGAGGCGGTAGTTGATTGGGTGTACCAGTGGGATTAGGAGGGGAACTGACGGCTGCATCCAGAGCCTCCACCCCTCACTCAACTCTTTCTTCCTATTCCGGAAGGCCTCCAAGCGCCGGGCATCCCTGCGCTAGGTTGATGGACTCTTCTTCTTTTTCTTTTGTTCTCTCTTTTCAGGGCCTCCGTGCCCCTTCGGGTGAGGACCAGTGGGAGAGGGGATCCTCTTGCCAAAGGTCCTACCTCTCCCCGAAGAGGGTGGTGTCTTGGATGTCTCTATCTCAAATTCCAGGTTCAGGTGGACTCTCTTGCCTGTCTCCTGGACAGTCCAGGTGACAGGGCAAGAGATGCCCAGAGTTGATATGGTTCTGATGAGTCTCTCTGGTAATTCCAGTTTTTCCATGGTTGTTAATCAGGTGCTCGCGCTCTGAAGTCAGAAGTGTGAATGAGATGATGAAACGAATGTCTCACGGAAATTTAGTTATATAAACGAAAACGTATAGACTTGTTTATTTTAATTAGATCAGAGTTCAGGATTCTCGCTTGTGTGATGTTTGTTGGCCTGTGATATTGCATAACTCTATCACATACTGGGGTTAAAGGCTTTCGCGTGTGTACATGGCATCTGCATGTAGATTAAACAAAGGTCCAGTGTTCCTCTCGAAGGGCCTCCTAAACGGGGTCAATTTTCAAACTTTTAGTTTCGTTGAAATGAAATATTTATTTCGTTAAAACGAAATAAATAAGTTGCTACATGGGTTGTTCGAGGATACAAACATGTCAGAAAATGCAATGTTCAGTCGATGTTTCCCCATAAATAATTATTCACTTCCATTATTGGAAATAGAAATAAAAATTGTGAGCAATCAGACAGGGGAACTACATCGTTCAAACAACCGTTCTGAATTTTTCCAAACATAGGAATGTCAATTTGCCTTTGGCGTACGAGCATTTTTTTTAGAAGGGGCTGGAAGATTTTTCACGTAAAGTGATGCCGTAGGCATCACTGAGGTACGTGGAACCAAGGTGGGTGATCGAATTTAATTAAAATGACTGCATAACCCATTTATTTTGAGGTTCTGGTGAAAAATGTATACGACAAGGGTTGGCCTATTTTGAAGCGGAATTTTATTTTTCAAGAAAAAAAACGTACTTGTGACAATATAAACCAGGTTGAAAAACTCAATAGATTAGCTTAACAGTAGAGTAACAAACATTAAGGAGTTTACATCTTGCACCACATAATATAATAATTTAGCCTTTTTTTATCTCTTTGCACGTTATTTACGCTTTATAAAATTGCGAGGGAAATTTTCCATTTATCAACTATAGGTTGTGTTAAGGTTCGGTTTTGAACTGCGAATTATTCTCTCAACTTTGGACCTAAAAAAATAAAAATCTGTTTCTCAGGCCCTCCCGCATGGTCCTTTTGGCTGCCGCATGCTCTCTTTTTATAACCAATCTAAACTTAAAAAAATCAAAATCAAATGGTTTATGTCTGATATTTTACCCAAGTTAATAAAAATTGTCCCTTGAGTGCAAGAAGGCTTTGCAATGCTTTAGCACAATGGCTAATCGAGATCGCGACAGTTTTACGGGTGAAGGAAGCCGGAGTACCCGGAGAGAACCACCGACGAGCAACTGTCAGTTCCTCAGCAATCTAACTCTGTTCAAGCTCCGCTCAAGCAGTTGAAGATATGTGCACCATCGACGTGCAGTACGCCTTAGTATACGGCGTCATCGTGCCCCTTGTAGGCAACCGAGATAAAATACCTTGCCCAAGGACACAACGCGGGTCGTCCTGGACGGGGATCGAACTCGGAACCTCTAGCATAGAAGTCCAACAGTCTACCACTGAGCCACCGAGCTCCCATCATTGAGTATAATTTCACTTGAGAATGGTGAAAAAGAATACGATCATAGTATAGAAAACCACAGTCGATTTTTCCCTCATTATCTTTCTCTAACCTTACAATGGATTTGCCTACTAACTTTAATTCCAAGACATAAAACCTCTGAGAACAATAGGCATATTTTCTGTCTTCTGTTAATAACCACAGATTACCGGCGAGTAGTATGTAATGTGGTTTTGAGGAGCCATTGGCAGGACCTCGATGCAGGACCTCGGAAGTGACGTCATGTCACGTGACCTAGTGGTGCCATGTTGTGTTGTCATGGTAACCCGCGCGAACGGCCATCTTGTGACGTCATCTCCATAGTGATACGTGGTGTGAGTGCGCATGCGCAGCGCGTGTTGTTAGGGTGATACGTGTTTCCGTCATCCATTTTGTATACTGGAGGCCGCCATCTTGGTTTCTATGGTAGCACGTGATTGCTATGTTACCCAATTTTTCTGCAATAAGCTGGGGTATGTTTAGAGGGTATGTTCGATTGTAGAAGAGTAAATCTAATTACCACAAACAACCCGACAATCCTTCCAAATCACCAAAAATCTATCCCAACTTTTACTATTTCGAATTCTTTCAGAATTCTCTGCTTCTATCTATATATGCAATAGTTTACGTCTACCTGACCATGTTCCTTTGTTCTAGAGTATACTCCAGTAGCGTAGAAGAGCCTATTATTTGGAACAGTTTATCTTATTATTACTATATTTAGCAATTTCTGGTCTATTCTTACTTCTGACCCTATTCCTAGTACTCTTGTTGTTTCATATATCTAAATTATAACTAACCAATCAGATTGCTTGATTTCGCGTAATCTGTATACAGAGTTATCTCCCTGTTGTATACTAAAAAACTATATCCAATGGCCATATCCCATGGAATCCCATTTTGGGGAAACACCCATGGCTATAGAATCCCTTTTCTGTCATATGTGCTTATGTGAAAAAGCACAATGTGACACAATGTGCCCTAACACAAAGGCACATGCTTTATGTGCCGACATGTGCTTATGTGAAAAGGCACAATGTGACACAATGTGCCCTAGCACATAGGCACATGCGGGTATTTTAGGATACCTGGTATTTTATTATCTGAGGATACTAGTTGGACTTTACATCCGGGTACTTCATGCTACATCCGGGTACTTCTGTTGGGAAAGGTATAAAAGGGGTGTTGGTACGCAAATAAATTCATTTGTGTCCTGTCCGTCGTCGAGTGAAGACATGTTACCCGTTCGATGCAGATACTGTTCCAGGTTATTTTCAAGATCGTATAATGCTCGAAGACAAGAAAAGGACCATCGTCCGCTCCACTGCAGATATTGTACTAAGTTGTTCGCACAACCACATCATAGGAAGAGACATGAAGAACAAAACTGTCCAAGAAGAAGAGAAGAGGTTAGAGATACTGGACTGACTGACCAGAATAAAGCACTTTTAGAATTTTTACGGGATGCTGACAAGGAGGAAATCGATGCCGTTCTACGTGCTGCTGATGAAGATTTGATTACCTGTTTATGCAAATGTACTACCAACATTTTCGAAGATAAGATACCACTGAATTTAGCTGAATTTGATGACCTGCGAAAATACGAACATGTATTGAAGCTGCTAACAGATGATGGAATTTCTCCAGATATCAAAAGATGTATACTACGAAAGAGTTGCTTTCTCTCTGCGCTTATCAACTCAGTCTTAGCTCTGAAAAAAGTATAAAAGGAGTGTTGGAGTGAAAATAAATTCATTTGTTCTACGACCACGAAAGAGTAAAGTCATGAAAGTCCATTGCTGCAGATATTGTGATAAAGAATTTTCTAGGAGCTTCACACGTAAGAGACATGTAGATGATTACTGTCCCATGACGAAATCGGAAACATCGAGCAACACTACAAGATTAGAAAGAAATTTAGATACACTGCGAATCCTATCTGATGCGAATCGATATGAAACCAAGACTATGCTGAAGATAGCCAGTGATGATTTGATAGAATGTATATGTAATTGTGCCTCGAACATCTTGCAGGGCGCAGTACCTATAACCAAATCTGAGAGAGCAAAGTTGATTCCACACAAGTACGAAATAAGGAGAATTGCCTCACCAAAGAACTATCTTATCGGAAAAGAAGACGCATCATACAGAAAGGAGGATTTTTAGGAAAGTTGATCAAACCCGTCATCAATGCTCTGTCCGATATCCTATAGAAGGGTCGTGCTCATAAGAAATTTGTTATTTGTAATCTGACCTTCGAAGAGAGCGGACACAATTCAATCCAGCTGTGCACCAACAAAATGGTCAAGGGATTCGGACTCTGACGAATCGTCGGAACTATCAGAAGATATGGAATATGAAGAAGAAGAAGACGAAGAAGAAGACGTTTCTATGATGGCAGGTATCGTTCAAAGGGCCTTTGACAAATACCAAAACGATTTTGACAACCTCATGAACAATTATATCGAAGATGGAATGGACAGTGAAGATGCAGTTGAAACAGCATATAGAGCACTTCAAAAGAATGTTAGGGAAGCCATTAGTGAGAAATACATTCACACCCTTGAGTACATTCGAAATTTTTGCAACGACGCAATTCACAAGAAAATTCAAGAAACAGCCAAGCGTCTTCGTGAAGAAGAGGATTTTGACTTTGAAGAATCCCGGAAATATGCCTTGGAAAAGCGAAGATTTCTGTTCGACAACCCTATGACAAACTACTCATTCCGAGTAGATGATGATGAAGAAGAAGAAGACGATTAGAAAAAAAAATGTATAAAAGGAGTGTTGGTATAAAAATAAATTCATTTCCATTTTAAACGCCGAAGAGTGAAGATGTCTGTGTCAACAACAGTGCTCAGATTCAAAGATGACTTACATATACAGATCTTCAAAACTGATGCTGGATTAAAGCTGACTTTCCAAGAACTGGCTCAAGTGAATCGTGTGGTAAATGCAGCCAAGAGAAAAAATCTAGACATAGATGCTGGTGGAATGAAACAAAGATCTGTGGATACTGGCCGATCAGTATACAAAAGAATAAAGACAGAATTGACTCCCAATACAAACAAGAACGAAGTTACCACTATGAACAAAGTTTCTACAGAAACAAGGAAAGATGTTTCCATTAAGAACGAAGTTACTACTGAAGTCAAGAAAAAGATGCCAGCTCCCATAAAGAAAGAAGTTTCCACTAAGAACGAAGTTTCTACTGAAGTCAAGAAAAAGATGCCAGCTCCCATAAAGAATGAAGTTACCACTAAGAACGTAGTTTCTACTGAAGTCAAGAAAAAGATGCCAGTTCCCATAAAGAATGAAGTTACCACTACGAATGAAGTTTCTACTGAAGTCAAGAAAAAGATCCCAGCTCCCATAAAGAATGAAGTTACCACTAGGAATGAAGTTACTATTGAAGCTAAGAAGGATGTTTCCACTCAAACCACAAATGAAATTACTACTATGAAGACTGAAGTTACTACTATGGAACAGCTAGAGAAAGAGGAACCCAAAGATGCCAGACAGGAAATTAAAGCAACCAACAAAGCCAAGTTATCAAATGAGAGAATGTGTTTTATCAAGAACCTAGCCATGCAATGGGAAGAAGCTTCAACCCACAAGAAGATGAAATGGTTTGCCCATGCAAGAAGAACAACAAAGAGAAATGCCTTGAGACATTGAATTGTATACTTGAATAAAAATGAAATGTTATATATTGTTATTGTTGTTTTTTTTTATCTACTACCCCAACAGAAGTACCCGGATGTAGCATGAAGTAACCGGATGTAAAGTCCAACTATTATCCTCAAATAATAAAATACCAGGTATCCTAAAATACCCGTATGTGCCTATGTGCTAGGGCACATTGTGTCACATTGTGCCTTTTCACATAAGCACATATAAGCACATAAAGCATGTGCCTTTGTGTTAGGGCACATTGTGTCACATTGTGCCTTTTCACATAAGCACATATGACAAAAAAGGGATTCTCCAGTAGGTATCCTCGAATAAAACAATACCAGGACATAGGTATCCTCAAATACCAGTATGTGCCTATGTGTTAGGGCACACTCTGTCACATTGTGCCTTTTCACATAAGCACATATCGGCTCATAAAGCATGTGCCTTTGTGTTAGGGCACGTTGTGTCACATTGTGCTTTTTCATATAAGCACATATGACAGAAAAGGGATTCTATAGCCACGGGTGTTTCCCCAAAATGGGATTCCATGGGATATGGCCATTGGATATAGTCTTTTATTATACAGAAGGGAGATAACTCTGTATACAGATTATGGGAAATCAAGCAATCTGATTGGTTAGTTATAATTCAGATATATGAAACAACAAGAGTACTTGGAATAGTGTCAGAACTAACAAGAATAGGCCAGAAATTGCTAAATATAGTAATAATAAGATAGACCGTTCCAAATAATAGGCTCTTCTACGCTACTGGAGTATACTCTAGAATAAAGGAACATGGTCAGGTAGACATAAACTATTGCATATATAGATAGAAGCAGAGAATTCTGAAAGTATTCGAAATAGTAAAAGTTGGGATAGATTTTGGTGATTTGGAAGGATTGTCGGGTTGTTTGTGGCAATTAGATTTACTCTTTTACAATCGAACATACCCTCTAAACATACCCCGTCTTATTGTAGAAAAATTGGGTAACATAGCAATCACGTGCTACCATAGAAACCAAGATGGCGGCCTCCAGTATACAAAATGGACGACGGAAACACGCATCACCCTAACAACACGCGCTGCGCATGTGCACTCACACCACATATCACTATGGAGATGACGTCACAAGATGTTACCATAGCAACACAACATGGCGCCACTAGGTCACGTGACATGACGTCACTTCCGAGGTCCTGCACCGAGGTCCTGCCAATGGGTCCTCAAAACCACATTACATACTACTCCGGCGGGCCAAAGTGTTACTAATATTGTCATGCAGTATTTGAGTAATTAAGAAGATGGGATGGCACATCTGATTGTTTTTACAACCATCATAAACCATTCTGGACTTTTCCCGTCATGAAGAGAAAATTAGCTGTTTTTGTTTTGTATTTTGCTCGAAGAAATAACTACCGGGTAGGAATTGTATCCCACTCTGATTTTGCGTGCACAACATGAGCAAATGACATTTTTGGACAAATTGCATGTTCCATAAAAAATATCCCATGTGCATAATTGCCATATAAAATGTTTTCTTTATAAATTCGGGAAAGCTTACTGATGAACAGTTGGGAGACAGGGATTGTTCGGCTATTGACGGATGAATATCAGGTAGCATGCGATATTTTACATACATTCTTATAAGCACTACAAGTATACTAAGTACATTGTCATAATAAAAATTTCATCTTGTAATAGAGAAATCGAATTATTTTCACCACTATTTTTTATTTTTTTCATTTTTTGCTATAAAAACAAAGCTTATGACCCGTCATTGGAATGAGCTCATTCCGATCATTACAATGAGTAGTTTTAAGCTACATTTTTTAAAACATAAAATAATTTTGGTTATAAGAGACATTTTCCGCAAGAGTCATTCGAAAGTTTCGGTAAACACCACAGGGATGATTTCGTTAGTTTTGAATGATTTCAGTTTTCCTTTCTTAACAAACTACCAGTTTTTATGTTCGAAAAATTGTCTCAAAAACACAGCTTATGGCGCCTCATTCCAACCAGCACGGTGAGCTCGGTCCAATGAGGGTCAAAAGCAATGTTATTTTCGATTTATTTATTCATGGTTTTTGTTTATAAATTTATTTTCGGGACGGTTTCGGTTAGCGCGCATACCTTGCGGGATTCGTGTGCGTGCAATGGCGTCTCGATTTGTCAGTGTAACTGCGGGAGTTAAATGTATTTTGACTCTTGCTAATAAAGTTTTTAGTAGTAAAACATGAATTACGACATTTCATTGATGTAACTTCAGCTTTGTTTTTTTACGGTACAAGTCAGAAAATGAAACAGTTATCTATTTTATCCAATCACATTCTCCAGTTCTGCTACTGATAAACCCTGTTAACCCTTTACCAACCGTGAGTTGTAGAGACACCACTGTTTTACTCTGTAGAAAGTGAAAAAAGCTTAAAATGAACAATGTTCCGATTTGTTTTTTTAAATAACCACTATTTGTAGTCCATCGAATGCAGGATACGCCATCTTGGTTTCTATGGTAGCACGTGGTTGCCATGTGACCCAATGGCTTCTAACAAGATAGGGGTATGTTCGGAGGGTATGTTTCTTTGTAGAAGAGTAATTTCCCGATTCGTAGAATTACCCAAATAAACCCGACAATCTATCCAAATCACCGAAATTGACTTTATTTACTAAGGATTCCCCATTTTATCGGTATAGCACGTAGTGCTATAGTACGAAAGGGCACGGGGGGGGGGGGGGGGGGGTCGATTGAATAGGAGTAATTTTCTGGCTTAGGATTCTTCCATAATCCTCGTTTAATTACCACAAACAACCGCTAACATGTTGTATTATTTCGAATTCATTCAGAATTCTCGGCTTCTATCTATATATGCAATAGTTTTCATCAACTTGACCATGTTCTTTTGTTCTGTAGTATACTCCAGTAGAGTAGAAGTGCCTAGTAGCTGGAACAGCTTTCTTATTATTACTATATTTAGCTTTTCGGGTCTAGTCTTGTTAGTTCTGACCCTATACCGAGTACTCTTGTTGTTTCATTTATCTAGATCATTTATATAAATTATAACTAACCAATCAGAATGCTTAATATCTCGTAATCTCTATGCAGAGTTATCTCCCTTGTGTATAACAAAAGCGTTCCCAAACCCAATAAGCAATCGAGCAGTTACTGAAAAGTCATTGCTCGAATGACTCGAAGCCCATCGAGCAAATGAGCTTTAGAGTAATTGCTCGATCGAGTGACTCGGCATATTGCTCGAACGACTCGAAGTCCATCGAGCAAATGAGCTATCGAGCAAATGCTCGTTCGAGTGACTCGCACATTTTGCTCATCGGCTCATTTCAATATTTGAGGATACCTATGGCCCGGTATTGTATTATTTGAGGATTCCTATCGAGGATACCTTTTATAGGATACTTATCTGAGGATACTATTACCTGTATCACAAGGCACATCTATCCAAAATATCCCTTATAAGCTATCGAGCAGATACTGAAAAGTCATTTAAGCAAATGAGCTTTGGCGTAATTGCTCGATCGAGTGACTCGGTATATTGCTCGAACGACTCGAAGTCCGTCGAGCAAATGAGCAAATGTGCAATCGAGTAATTGCTCATTCGAGTGACTCCTCGAACGACTCTCCGACTCATTTCAGTATTTGAGGATACCTATGGCCCGGTATTGTATTATTTGTGGATACCTATCGATGATACCTTTATAGGATACTTATCTGAGGAAACTATTACTTATTTGGCCCAACCTTCTAGGCCATCCCAAGACATACCTATCCCGACATACTGCTCGAATGACTCGAAGTTCATCGAGCAAATGAGTTAACGAACAATTGCTCGTTCGAGTGTCTCCTCGAACGACTCTTAGACTCATTTCAGAAAAAGGGATTCCATAGCTACAGGCATTTTCCAAAAAGGGATTCTTAAAAAGGAATTCCGTAAGTGGGTTCCTAGCCGATTCCATAAAATTGGGATTTAATGATTTGGCACCAACAGTCGAGGGTATGGAAAGGGACTGATAACAACCAAATCAAGAACTACTACGAGAACTTGAACTGATACATCTGACAACCAACCACCACAGCAAAACAATGAATGTACAGAACGAAGATCCAACATTTCCAAGATCGAAGGGAATATAATATAACAAACTTTGACTTAATCTTAACTCCCAATATATACAATAAAAATTTTCAGCTGAATGGACTTTAACACCCCCCCCCCCCCCACCCCCACCCCCCCCCCAATATTATATGCAACAACCCAAATAAACAGACGAAACATGAACGAAGATGAACTGGTTGGAAGCAACTGAACTGAACCAACTCAACTACAATTGAACTGTTGAAGCCGCAGTGAAGGAACCGAGATAGGTGTCATATCAGCCAAGTTTGAACTCATGTATGCCACGCATGAATATGGGTGAGGAATGTTCAGTGTTATCTCATAAAGAGAAATCATAATATTAGATTTTGCATAGGCTTAAATGAAATGTCAGAAAAAAGCAGCTCCAATCTTTCCAACTGAGACGGGGTTTCCAATTGTCGTAAACAGTTTTCCCTTTTCGGAAGATTTCTCAGTTTCGGTAATTCTCCCGCAGTCCAGAATCCAGCCGTATTTAAAAATTCGACATTGGGGAGGGGTGGGACTGACTTGTGTGTGTTGAAAGCATACCCCCCCCCCCCAGGTTTCCAACACCGAGGTGGGGAGTGTATGGTAAGGGGTGTCTCTCTTCAGTTGGTGCGGAGTTGGGAAACTGTGTTAAATCAGAGGCTCAGAGAACAATTATAGAGCCTTCGCGTGCCTCAGCTGTGACTTGTCCATGTGCTGATTTCAGTCAATAACGTTAACAATATAATGTTTGCCATTTCAAAATCTGAAGCTGTTTGCTTTCGATTCATACAAATTCAGCAATAATTTTTCGACAAAATGTGAAAATGTCCGACTGAGATGTTTATAGGCGGGGGGTCTCTCTCCCCACCCCCACCTGCGTGCACCCTCAACAGCATGGGAACATGCTCTCCCGGGAAATATTTTGAATAAACTGTTACGCCTGTGTATCCAAAGTAATGAGATGCATTGTCACCCTGATAAGACTGTGGTCCAAACTAGCACCCAAAGTCCGTAATGTAATTGTTTGGTGCGGCACGTCCTGTTAGACGTACCACGCCAAAAAAAAATTAAATTGAAGACTTTAGTTCCAACTTTGGTCTTATAGGACAGTATCCATTATTAAAAGACAATGAAGTGGAGTTTTGACACCACAAGTAGGTCAGTCAAGCATGTCCCCCAAAATTATGAAAACTGCCAGAAAAAAATTGATTTTTCCCGACGTCGTAGCCCTCGAGCACCCATAGCCCGTACACCCATGCATCTTATAATGTCGTTCTCTGCTTTCCATTACTACTTCTCTCGGCCATTTTTAGTCTATTGGTATTGGGCCTGCAATCAGAATGTTTTTTAGAAGGGGATGGGGAGAGGCGATAAGCCATGTGATGGTGGTGGGGGTGGGTGGGGTGGTGGGGGTTAAACACTCTGCCACTTCAATTTTTTTCTGTACCGATAAACAACGCTCTGATATACGGAATGGCATGAAAAAACACTGGGAATATTCCTCCATGTTGCGAAAAACAGAAAGATTATAACATAAACTGATTGACGAGTGTTTGAAGTGAATACGACTAAATGTATTCCACAATAAAGTGAAGTCATTAATTGTAAAGAGTAAAATTCATATTTTGCGTGAATACGTAACCGTGTTACTAAGCTAAGTAAGCAGAATCTGCAATCAAAACTAGCGGGGCAGTGTAATCTGGCCCTGCTTACCGCCACAGATATTATTTGGTATTTGATATCATTTCGTTATTTCAATTACTTATTTCGTTAAAACGAAATATTATTTCGAAATCTTATTTCGTTAAAACGAAATATTATTTCGTTATTTCGAAATAATTACTTCAAATAAAACGAAATATTATTTCGTTATTTCTAAATATTATTTCGTTATAACAAAATATTTCATTAAAACGAAATATTATTTCATTGAAACGAAAAGAATAAGAGTGAAGTATTTCACTCCCCAAGCTCCATACCTTTCGCATGTAAAAGTGTAAGATTATTGAGAATACGTTTCAGAATAACACCCCCCCCCCCCAAAAAAAAAAAAGAAGAAAAAAAAAAGAAACAGACTGTAATGGTTTACAAAGTACATGATCATAACCACGATATTCGTGAATTCGATGACTTTGTTAACTTGGCATGGTGAAAAAACAAACAAACAGAACTCGAAACGTTTCTAGAAATGTGTTGTAATAAAAGACAGGACGATTAGGAAAAGAAATAATTCCATTAAAGCTGACACATTCCAAAGGATTCTTGTTATTAATATTAGGGGAAAAATTGGGAAAGACAGTGAAAGGGAGTGCCAGATGTGTAATTTGGGCATGGTGGAGACCCTGGAACACTTTCTTCTAGAATGCCCAAAGTACTTGTCCAAAAGAATAAGATTCACTGGGAGTATAACGGGGAAGTGGGATGGGAGAATGAAGGAGATGTGGTTAGGGGGAGACTCAAAGGGGTGGGTTAATATGCTAATCGGAGAGATTGGGAAGAATGGGGCAAGGGATGTCACCAAGCAGTTCGTCTCCGAGTGTTGGGAGGAGAGCAGAAGCATGGGAATAGTGAGGCAGTTGGGAGTTCAGGGGTAACCAAGGCCTTCTCGTCCGAGAACCGCGACAAATCAGCGGCTGGTCAAAGTGTTATTATATTATGACCCTGACTGAATACAATTTAGAAGAGCTTCTGTGCAAACTAACAACTAATATTGAATTTTAATTCTGGTCGGTATAATTAGTTCATAAAATATGCTCACTTGTATTGAGAACACGATTGAGTTACGGCTGCACGGTATTTCGATAAATCACTAATACCGGTATTAGCAATCGAACCGGATAGATATCGTCAGTCTTAAAAAAATGCCGATTTGCCATGAAAACCGATGTTGATTGTACCTATGTTGTTCGAACTATACTCATTTAAAACAATACAAATGTGCGTAAAAAGTGAAAATCTACATTGAAAAAATATATATAAATTAAATCTTTGTTAAGTCTACGAGAATAATTGGTGTGTGTGAAATCTGAAATAAAAGAATTCCCTTTAATGATAAGTGTGTAATCCTTTTTCTATTCTTGAGTTTATATAGAAAAGAGTTTCGGTCAGAGTCGTTGTATTAAACAGTGAAGTTGTTGATCACAACCTAGCATCCCAAACACAGACTTCAGGCAATAATTTGAATTTTCAGTTTGGTACGTCAAAGGACGTACTAAAGTGAAAGACCAACCTATGAATATAAAGTGATGGATATGAATATAATGTGGATTCCACCCAATATAGTGCTATATCGCAGTATTATTTTCAATATCGTTGTCGGTATTGAATTTTAAATGTCGTGCCGTCCTGGACTGAACAAGGTTTCACTTTTGCTTCAATGGAGATTCATAAATGATGTGTTCTTGCATTTGCCTATTAATTTATGCAAGTGTACATAGAAATATTTCCCCCTCATGTCCTCACATGCCTACCATAATTAGAATAGCTTTGTTCCAAAGATTTGAAGTTTCAACTAAGATTTCAATCGACGAAGCAAAACATTAATTATTTGTTTATGGATGTGCATTTGTGAAAGGTTGCAATAATGCTACATACGAATACTCCGAATTTGAAACGGGAGAAAGTAAAAAATCCACTTCCAAGAATAAATGTTCCACAAAAATATCACGCATTTAAATGTTTTTAAACCTATGGAGATTAAGAGTCCGGGAGAGTACGACACAAAGGACAAACTAATCACACCTGGAGAGTAGCAATAAACGGTGTGTAATATAATATTTAGCAATGGCATATCTGGTGCATGACGGCTCGCCCAGGTGATTCCAGGTCGGACCCGTCTCTTGGATGTTTTGTCTTGACGAATTATTGTCCAAGGAACAACTGGTGTGAGTAACATTTTGTCAACGCCGCGACAACTCGGTTTGGTTTCGCAGCAAATAGCCCAAAGACATCTTGTCAGTTAACCAGGTAGTCTAAAACAATAGAGCTGTCGACGATTCAGATTATCCCTTTCAAATTTCAAACAAGTATTTACCGAGTAGTCTGAGTCAAGCTGGCGTGGTACCAATTAGTATACGGTGCATCATTGTGATAACGCCGATATCACCGGTTTCTTTTATGTAAAGGAGTACTGACTTTAGTCTTGTCTTTCAAATGGAAATCGAAAACGAATCTATTATCTCTGATTTCTCGTCCCAGCCCGGTACAGACTAATGTTTTAATGCTGTACCGGGGGTCTTGATTCAAGATGTTATGCCGGCAGGGTCAGAGTGTGCCCCGCATCGCTTCTTGAGTATTTGTTGCATCGTACCAGCCCGGTACAGACTAATGTTTCAATGCTCTACCGGGTGTCTTTTTCCTAGATGTTTTGTTGGCGGGTGCACTGTGTGCTCAGCTGTCTCGTAGGTGATAATACAGGAGCATGTCCTGGGAGGGTGTAGTGAATGAGGTGAGTAGTATAGCATGTACCCGATCGACCCCCCATTACCCGGAGCTTTACCGGAGCAGCTAATGTTAAATTCCCATAGGAACCGGAGCCATTGCCGGAGCAGACACGAGACGTGTTTTTCGCGTCATCCAGCTAGTTCAGACAAGTGGTGTACGCACTACATATGTGAAAAGGCACAATGTGACACCATGTCCCCTAGCACATAGGCACATACGGGTATTCGAGGATACCTATTGCCTGGTATTGTATTATTTGAGGATACCTATCTAGGATTCCTTCTGGAGAATCTCTTTTTGTCATATGTGCTTATGTGAAAAAGCACAATGTGACACAATGTGCGCTAGTACATAAGCACATACGACCAAAAAGGGATTCTCCAGAAGGTATCCTAGATAGGTATCCTCAAATAATATAATACCAGGCAATATGTATCCTCAAATACGCGTATGTGCCTATGTGCTAGGGCACATTGTGTCACGTTGTGCTTTTTCACATAAGCACATATGACAAAAAGGGATTCTCCAGAAGGTATCCTAGATAGGTATCTTCAAATAATACAATACCAGGCCATAGGTATCCTCAAATATCCACATGTGCCTCTGTGCTAGGGCACATTGTGTCACATTGTGCCTTTTCACATAAACACATATCGGCACATAAAGCATGTGCCTATGTGCTAGGTCACATTGTGTCACATTGTTCCTTTTCACATAAGCACATATGCCAAAAAAAGGGGTGCCGAAGGTCATATGTTTTTCAAAAAAGGGGTGCCAAAATTGGGGTGCCCGGGGATATTGCCATTGATATAGGCTTTTATTATACAGAAGGGAGATAACTCTGTACGATTATGTACAAGTTATGGGAAATCAAGCAATCTGATTGGTTAGTTATAATCTATATAAATGATCTAGATAAATAAAACAACAACCGTACACGGAATAGGATCAGAACTAACAAGAATAGACTAGAATAGCTAAATATAGTAATGATAAGCAAAGCTGTTCCAGCTAATAGGATCTTCTTCTCTACTGGAGTATACTCCAGAAAAAAGGAACATGGCCAGATAGACGAAAACTATTGCATATATAGATGGAAGCAGAGAATTCTGAAAGAATTCAAAATAGTCAAACTTGTCGGGTTTATTTGGGTAATTCTACGAATCGGGAAATTCTAAGCCAGAAAATTACACCTATTCAATCGAACGCACCCCTTGTACCCTCTTGGTACTATAGCACTACGTGCTATGCCGATAAAATGGGGAATCCGTAGTAAATAAAGTCAATTTTGGTGATTTGGGGAGGATTGTCGGGTTGTTTGTGGCAATTCTACGAATCGGGAAATTACTCTTCTACAAAGGAACATACCTTCCGAACATACCCCTGTCCTGTAAGAAAATTTTAGGTAACATAGCAATCACGTGCTACCATAGAAACCAAGATGGCGACCCCAGTATACAAAATGGACGACGGAAACACTATCACCCCAACAACACGCGCTGCGTATGAGCACTAACACCGCGTATCACCATGGAAATGACGTCACAAGATGGCCGCCCACACGGGTTACCAGGACAACACAACATGTCGCCACGGGTCACGTGACTATGACGTCACATGAGATCCTGCAATGAGATCCTGCAACCTAGAGGTGAAAAGCCCGAGACATACTACTGACGTCCTAGTCCGTGCCCGCCCCCCACCCACCAAGCGAGAGAATGAGATGACCTATCCACCTATTACCTCAACATCCACTGACAGTACTCCCCACCAATATATTACAACAAGCATCGATACAACCACCAAATGACCGGTCTCTGTATCCTCCCCTGTCCATAGGGTTGAGCTCTTTAGGGCGCTCTGGCCCCACGGGCTACTGCCGCTCTTACCACGTCTGCACAATAATATTGTTCTATGTATGACTCTTAATGCTTCCAAACAATAAACACTGCCAGAATACCCGAAAATCCCCCTCCACTACCGGGGGGGGGGGGGGGGGGGCTGAGCTTATACCCCTCTGTGGGCTACCACTGCCCACATACCTCCGCTTCACGCTCCATACCATTAAGAGCTGCACTAATGGACAACAACTACCCGACTATACCGGGACAGCGTACCACACCCAGTGGGGATTAGGCCTAACCAACGCCTCTACGGCCCCACCCCCACCCCAGTTGGAATGCTTGACTCTTCCAACCCGTACACCTAGCTTGGAAGCCCAACCAAATACCAAATAGGACGTCTACAACAACGTCCGTGTTTTTCAAAACACTACGAAACGGTACGATTGGTTTTCGCGGGCCGAAGGAGCGCAGGGACAGTGTGGGGCGGACCCCTTTCAACCCCTCGTTTACTGTATCATAGTATTACTTTTACTTTTTGTTTTTTGCACCTGGGTCTGATCGTGTTAAAGGAGGAAAGGGAATGGAAGAAAGTTAGCGACGTCTGGTCTTTTGGGTTTTCTTCTTGTGAGGGGGTGGCTGTGATGGTGATAGGGTAGTTGGTGTTGCTGGTGGAGAGGACCCGTTGTTTGGTTTTCCTTCGTGCTCTGCTATGAGTTGTTGCGCTAGTGGCAGTTTTTGTTGGAATTCTGGAGTTTCGAATTTTAGTAGACGTTCTTTTATTTGTTGCCTTATTTCTTCCAGGGTTGTCGACTCCTTTGCAGAATTCTGTGTTGGTGGAGTGGATTCGGTATCCTGGTCCTGGCTTTCTGGTATTGAGGGGAGAGGCGAGTGGGGATCTGAAAGTGGCGAGAAGGCAGCTTCCATTTCCATCTCAGTCTCCACAGGACTTTCCACATCTGACAAATCCAGCTGAGGAGCTGGAGGTAAGATGGGTGTGTCTGTGGGACTGGGGGCGGAAAAGGCGATTGCTTCTGGCTCTTTCCTTTCCTCACCTTTCTCTCTCTTCTTCTCCAAGAAAGCCCCCAGGCGTCGGGAATCCCTCCGCTTGGTAGACGGGCTCCTTCGTCCTTTTTTCTTTCTCTTTTCAGGGACTTCTGGCGCCCTCGGGTGAGGACCAGTTTGAGAAGGGATCCTCCCACCAAAGGTACTACCTCTGTAGTGGTGTTCTTTTCTTCGTGACTTTGAATGCCAATGTCAGATGGACGCTCTTGCCTATTTGTTGGATAGACCAGGAGATGGGACAAAAGACGCCCAAAGCTGCTATGGCTTTCTCTAGTCTAGCTGGTAATTCTATAATTACATTCGAGTTTGTTCACGCTCTGAAGTCAGAAGTGTGTGAAATGATGTGTATGATCTCGAGTCAAAACACTACCTCTGCAGGTCAACCTAATACAACCTTGCCAATAACGTCCATGGCCTCTGTAGCTAAAACTAATACCTGAGTGGAAGTTTACAACGACGTCCGTGCTTACAAAACCTCACATGCAAATCTCGTCATTGCTTTCCGGAAGTCACATACTGTCAGTCTTGAGCATTACCAATTTCTCGATATTCACTGTTACATCTGTGCTCATTACCGTACTACTACTGATTCCATGGTATTATGCGTATGGTCTCTCTACCACGTCCGCCAGGTACAAATATAAACCGATTTTTTTTTCAACGGCTCTCATAACCTATCCAACATGAGACATTCAAGAACTTCACGCAGCTCTACCTTTAGACAACGGCAGACGGCTCGACCGTACCAGGCTACCACCAACAGCACATAAATTGTCATGCCTGCTCTTGACTACACCAAACATAGGAAAGAGGCGCTGGAAGTCCAATGAACCAGGCACGTTCTTGACTGGATCACCTATATCCAGTCCCTGGAGAGCACATATACCATACGTTCGTCTTTCACAACTGGGAAGACACAGACCAGTGTGAGCTCGACCAGCGACTCCGGGAACTAGTAACCAAACATATTCAGAGCGTTAGGGAAGCAATAGTCAGTCACATTGATCAGTGGGCAGCCAAGCCCCCATCTGACTTGGCTGCTCTAGCTTCAGACGATCAGCGCATCGCCGACATGGCTGCAAAAATTTCCCCTATGGTCGCAAAACAGCTGCTACAAGACGTAACCAAACCAGCGGATGACTCAAGTACAGAAAAGTAGGAAGCTTGGCTGTAGAACCACTCTACGCCCACAAAAGACCCTTTTCAGAGCCAACCACGTTATTCAAAAGAGCACTTCCTTCACAAATGCACATTAATTTACCAAAAAGGTACTATCAAAACCAATCTCCCTAGAAGGAGCACAGACCAAACCAACTAATCTACCCCCACCGGCTTCTTGTTCCCATAAAAACCGCACACCGTCACAACCTGCTTATTATAAACAATCTTCCTCCTCGGCCCTGCAGTATGAATCCACACCACGAGGGTTATGAGTACCACGCGAGGCACAAACATTACAATTCGGTCCTTTACCCTATCCCACAAAGGGCCTATCTGGAATTGTATTAATGGCACCTCTGTCATGCCCATCAATGAGTACAACACTCATGGGCATCCAACCTGGGACGACCGGTCTAACGTGCCACATCCTCTCGATCCCCGTGCTTTGCTTCCCGCACCCACCTTGGTGCGGTTCATGCAGGAGCCATACATCGAACCATTCGGCCACAATAACTCTGTCACAATACGGGAGTTTCTACCAACAACCCTCCCCCCTGCCCATGCAGGATTATCCGGATTGGGGATCCCACATACACACACCACGGCTCCCCCACAAAAGAGTAGAGTCACCATTCCTACTTCCGTCGCACACCACCAATAGATGTCCACACCTAAAGCATGGTGGCGAATCTGGTTGCTGCTGTCCCTTTATCATCACGTAACCATTTTCCACCCAGCACCCACCTTCTTAGAGTCTTTTATCCGCTTCTGCATCACCTCTGGTCAGTAGGTTCTTTTTTTAAGTTTGAGATTCTCAGGCGGGGCTGTCAACCCCAGCGTCTGTCCCCATCTCGACTTATTGTCTGACATTATCAGGTACAGTCACGCGACAAACATGTCTAAATTGGCGATGTTTGGCTGTTGTAGGGGCTGCAGTTAGCTGAATTAGGTGTATACTATGCTTGTGGGACATATCAAGGACGCCGTTCTCAGCGCATGCTAAACAAATGGACAGAAACCTACTGCGCCTTCCACCCATCCCCGAAGCCAGCGCGATGAGCAATTCTCGTTTTTGTTGTAGTTCTGTGGATTCTCCTTTAAGTCCCCTTCAGCTGACGCTCTTTTTGAGCATTCCAAAGTCCTTCTGTGTGTGAACTCCAGCTGCACTGTCACCCCCCCCCCCCCCAGAAGACGGTCCTTTAGTGTTATGTTGCAGTTGCATGTTGTGTTCCTCCAAACGGAACAATTACACTTAACTTTTTTACTTTGTGAAACGCCACGGTCATCCGCCTCCTTAGTCTCAAATACTTGTAAAATCCATAACATAAAATATAGCCTGGCATAATGAGACAGCAAGTGTTGAAATAGCAAGCAAAAGTGCTTCACATACACTTGCTTATGATACTACGAATCAAGCACCTTATAAGCAGCTGGCTGATAAGTTTTTACCTGGTGCTTAGCGTGCTCTGCTTCAGACAGTGGCTGGGGCACTGCCGCTCGTCCTTCAAGTGAAGGAATTGCATCGTTATCCCGAAGACATTCGTCGAAACTGTCATGGTCTCTGCAGTGAAATAAAGCACCCTATCGGATCTGTTCTCTTAGGTCTCTCGGGCTGAGTTTATTTTTGGGTCAACACACACACTTCGCTTTGCAGCCACTAAAAGCCAGCTCTGACAACATGTTCTGTTTCTTGATAAAACCTTTGAGGCAGGCGGGGCGGACTCGGTGTACAGGGTTAGTTCTCTTGAAATGGCTGCAGAATTCCCGCAAAAAGTTGCACAGGCGCTCTCTGAAATACACGACATAGATCTCGCTGTACGACCAGATCCATTAACAGGCCCGTTACGTTTTGTTATATTTTGTTATATCTGATTATTATTAATAATAATAATAATAATAATAATAATAATAATAATAATAATAATAATAATAATAATAATAATAATAATATACACATTTATATAGCGCCAAAATTATAGTTCAGAAGATATAGAACCATATTCTAAGGCGATGTACATATTACTGAGCTGTGCAAATATACGAACTGAATATATATAGTATCTTACAGCCCACAACATCACTTTTAGGATTTTTGAAACAGGTACGTTTTGAGATCTTTCTTGAAAAGTTTGACATTTGACAGTCTTTTTAGGTGTTCTGGCAAATTATTCCACAAGTGAGGGCCAGAAAATGAGAATGACCTATCTCCAAATGTCTTACACCTCTGTTTTGGAACCTGTAGCTGGTGTTACTGGCGACCTCCCAGAAGTCGCCGTTGCAATTCACAATTTCGTTGATTTACGTTCTAATTTCTAATGAGGAGCGCGAATAGGGAAAAAACCCTAAACCATTCCCACTGGGATGGGGCAAGACACAACCCTCGAAAGTAATCCAAATCACGTTTCCCTTTCAGAAGAAACTATTGCAGAAGGACCAAAACAACTATTATAAAAGTGTATCGGGTCAAAAACAAAGAATTGGCGCAGAAAACCAGACATAGAAATTTCTATTTTTTTGGGCGAGACACTGTGTGTCCAATTCGGACCCTCTGGGCAAGAACCAAATGCTATAAAAACACTTCGAAACTCACTAAAATTATGTTTCCTGGTCAGAAGAAGAAATTATTACACAAAGGCTAAAACTATTACAAAAGTGGGGACCGCTTACAAAAGGGCTAAACAATTCTTACAAAAGTGGTGACCTCTTACAAAAGTGCTAAAAAATTCTTAGAAAAGTGGCGACCTTTTACAAAAGAGCAAATTTTTACGAAAGTGGGCGCAATAGAGAGACAAAGACAGACAGACAGACAATGAGACGGACGGACGGACGGACTAGAAAGGGTTACATCCCTAACCCTAACCCTGAAGTAACACTAACCCAACCCCAACCCCGAACTGACCCTAACCCTTAATATAAACCCTCAAAATTCTTTTCCTCATAAGTCTCATATGTTAGTAATTAAACTCATAATATATCAAATAAGGCGGGCGGGCGTTTGGGCGGGCGGGTGTTTGGGCGGGCGGGCGTTCGGGCGGGCGGGCGGGTGGGTGGCCTGACGGACGGGCTTGCGGACAGACAGACAGACAGCCAGAAGAACTGACGGGCGGAAGGTCCGACGGACGGACGGAAGGAATGAATGAAGGATGGACGGACGGGCGGACGGATGGGGAGAGAGAGAGAGAGAGAAAGAGGGAGAGAGAGAGCGAGAGAGAGAAAGAAAGAAATAGGGGGAGAGAAAGAGAAAGATCGAGAGAGAGAGAGGCTAACATTATGTTTATCAACCGGTCATTGTACTCTGGGAATTTGCAGGAAGAGGGTACATAGACCTTTTAATTTTAAGCTATGACCGAAGACTTTAGCATTTGATTTGTCTCCACTTCGGCCCTTAAAATCAGGAAAATGAACATTTTTGTTTCCATATTGATCAAATTTGTTCATTATGGAGCAATAGAATTGGAGCATTTTTAAAAATATAGAGGTGCTGGATTCACCAAAATAGCTTTTTACAATAGAACATTGGCCACCACTGAAAATAGCAGCATAGGGGGCCTTGTATGGCCGTGCTCCAAGTTCGAAATGCTTTCTATGTCCCTGTAGCATAAACTCAAGCGCGACGCATGCTTATTAGTTAGTATCTAAGCATGGTGACGTGCGATGTGTACTTAACCCTTTCCACAGTGAACTCGTGAATGGTATCGTGAGAAAGAACAGTCCTTGCACGGATCTGTTTCATATCCATTATGTAAATGGAATTAGTTAATTGACCCAAATCAGAACTGACGATGCAACAGTTCCAATGTGGAGTACTGGTACGATACGTATTAATTAAATAAGAAGTTGCCCCACGACTTCTATTTGTATACTTTAATTATCCTCTTATAAATTCCCCAGAAGAGTTTTTTTTAAACTATAATCCCGACCTACTATGTAGTTGGAACATTAGTTAGACGTTTCTTGAACCATCAGAGTCGGAGCAAATCAGATTTACACCCCACAAATTGTCATCTTCGCCACACCTCTGCATAACGGAAAGGGTAAAGCAAGAGACCAAACCGATCCTGCTTAGGCGGAAGCACTATAAACTAGGCGTTTGACATGGTGAGCCTGTTATCCGTCAGCAAGAATAGCGATACAGATTTTAATTAGCAGCTGGAAGACCATCACTTCAATTTTCGCGATTGTTAATTCTATGTGCTATTCTTCCTGCATGTGCAAAACTAGCGATATCACAGGCACCATCTGGCACCCGATCAAAATTTGGCAAAACTATGGGATCGCTTTTGGTATGTAACCTTGGCAGAACCACCTAACAGAAATGAACGGAGATGGTCGCCGATTGTCAGTACGAATCAAAGAGATTTCGTGTACAATACATCGAAACCTTAAAAAGTGTATGAAGTCAGGGGCTAATACACCCTTACTCAATTCGGGGATCGATGCCATGAGTTGTTTGTAATGACTCCGTATGGAGGTAGATTTACTTTGCGGCACCACATTCCACACCATAACGGTATGTTAGAAATGTTATAGTCTTGCCCTACCACTAGGGTACGCCATTCTAAAACCTTAGCAGGGAGACCCATTTGAGAAGGATGTCGTCGACATTCGGTTGTATATGGTTCAAAACTTACTATGGAATCAACTTTTGATTTCAGGCATTAGTTCTCGTTTACTTTTTATCTGTGCACTCACTAAAGTGTTACACTCCACTCAGTCGCATTGCAGTTTTTTTTTCTTTCTCAAATTATGGCTAATGTTTAGTCACTGGAACGAGTTCCAGTTCGCATCTGATGAATTTGTAATGCTAAAATAGAGTTTGAAAAAATAAATGTTTATGTTGTTTAAAACTTCGGGTGAGTTATTAATTGAGAGTCCACATGACAATGTTATTCTAATTTTTACTCCTGAACTGCACAGAGATTCCATACAAAACGACCGTGAATTCGAAGCGAAGAGTTTATCTTCTAACGCGTATTAATACTATATTAAGTTTGCACATTGACCTCAGTGTAGTGAAAATTTGTATTTGCTCTAGTAGATACCGAAATTGTTCGCGAATCTTCCAAAAAGTGTTCGGCGTGAAACAATTTAACAGCCGGGAAACGGAGAGATTTCACGAAACTTCGCAAAATAAGAAATTGGTCATCAAACTAACCGACAAAGGTGGGTCGGTTGTCGATCTATCCCAGGATAAATTTACACTGACGGAAAAACGAAACGCAAGTTCAGTTTTAGTAGTATAATATTTTTTATCTGCAGATCAAATGTAGTAAACGTTGCCAAAATAGCTACCTCTGTGTACTGTCTAAAGAGTCGTTGGTTAAAATTCGGTCAGCCATGTCCATGTGCGACGCTGCGTGCTTTCAACTGATTGTTCGACAAACCGTGTATCCGGGGCACTCTCACGTATTATGGGCTTGAAGATCATATGAAATCGAAGTTTTGAACAGGACACAGCGATTGCACAACATTTCATTTCAACTAGATTGAAAAGCTAAATGCCGCAAAAGTCCGAAACTGATCGCGGTAAGGCTATTGCTCTAGTTATGCAGAACCAATCGCAACGACTCACCGCAAGCAATTTGGGTCTATAAGTCAATGATACCTCATTAGGTTGGACGTTTCAGAGCCACATGAAGATCGGCTGAACGTCTCAGGAGCGGATGTCCGCGCGTTGCGTCGCCACGTCAAGATTGACACATACATCTCTCACACATCCGTAACCGATTTCAGACGGCGACGGAGACGCCGAGTCAGGTTGTAGGCACTCGTGATCGCCGAATGTGGACAAGAACAGTTAGAAATCTGTTGCGGCTGTTTAATTTAAAGCCACAACGTCTCTACTTTGGTCCGCAACTTACACCCAGGGGACGTCAACTTGACCCACTGAAGACGTGTGTTATTCACTGACGAGTATCTGGTCAGATGGACGACAACGTTGCTATCGACGTTAAGGTGAGCGATATTCTGACAAGTGCGTTAAGAAAAACGACAGATTCGGGGAAGGGGCCGTTATTGTTTGGGGTGGGAGGGATTCCTCGTGGCGGGAAATCGTGGTCATCCAGGGCAATCTCACAGTGGTAAAATATCGGAATAAAGTCCTCATGGCTTATGTCCACTTATCCATGTGCGTAACCTTACGCTGCAGCAGGATAATACGAGGCCGCATGTTGCTAGGGTTTGTCGTCACTTCTTTAACGAAAACCAAGTTCTCGAGTGGCCACCCTACAGTCCAGATTTGTTCCAGCTCGAATATTTGTGGAACGAGCTGGACAGGGGGTTCAGGAAGCGCATCAGCGTCCCAAACAACGTCACTCAGCTCACACAGGTTCTTCCTCTGGAGTGGAATAACATCCCACAAAGGACCACAGACAACTTGCTGGTCTCAATGGTAAGGAGGGTTAGAGCAGTGACTGAAGCCCAGAGTGGGCACACTCGCTATTAATTTTTATCAGGAAATGGCGTAGGGTAGCCACGTTTGAACGTTATCCATGCAAACTCCGTCTGTGTTCAGAAAAGAAAACTCGTCAAAGTTTAATCAAAAACGAAGACATAATATCAAAATCCAAACAACGAAATAATAATAATAACATTCGAAATATTTACCACAGAAAAAACTTGCGTTTATTTTTCCGCTAAAGCCATGACACAACTTAGCATTACCAAATGTCATAAGAAAATAGATTTACCTGTTTAGCCCAGCAATATTGAAAAATTCAATAAGATCTTAAAATTTCTCCTCGCCGACGGCCAAATAAACAAAAGACAATGAAGATATTTAACCTAGTGCTCAAACAGGACAAATTAACATTCCTCAAAGATAAAAAAGACCGTTCTTCCTGGACGACTGACTTAACTCTACCCAGGATACCAATTGCCTCGGATTATACCTCCAAATCTAAAGCCATCTTCGAAATAATTGATTACCCTCTGAAACCTATAGCTAACAGACATCCAAGTTTTTCGAGAATTTCCTGACTTTGTGAGAACGAAGAAAATTGTATTTGCGTCCTCACAAAGAAATCCGTTATCCGGGTCCTCACAAAGAAAATAATGGGTTAGGATTTTGTAGGAACTATTTGTCATTGTTTGTCACTGAGAACAACAGAAAAAGCAACTAGATTGTTTTGAAATTTCAAGCTAGTTTCCAGAAGTCACCCAACGAAGCACGGCCGACGACGGTTCGCCCTACATTGAGAGGAAGGTGCCTATCGCCTTTTAAAATATCAAAGCGACCGTTAACCGCGGTCTCCAATCGCTTTCCACATGTGTTTATCTCGCACTTGGAAAACAGAATCGTTCGTTTAGAGGAAACTGTGGCCAAAGTATTAGAAATAACCATTCCAAGTATTACGTATTTATTCTATGACTATGCCGAACTCGGCCATGCCGTTTGGAACTGCAAAAACAACGCGTGTGCTCGGTGAGACCCCCAGGCGCATGCGCTGTCCCGCTTTTCCTGTTCGGTGTAAAGTAGTCCCCAAAGAGTATGCAAAATAATATAGCGGTAAAATCTCTGGTATGATAAGATAAGATAATTTATTTAGCAAATACACAAAAAACAAGGCAGATTCCAAAAATACAAAATCATAGTATTATATATATGGCGAAAAATGTAATCCAAATATTCATATACACAAAACCACATTCTGGGAGATTTTCACTATATTATTTATTTTCTGTACAATAATTCCCGTTGTTTAAAGAAGTGCCGGATCATATCACAGATAACATTGCATAATGATGGTATTTTGCTTTTCATAAGAAACACGAACCGATCCGAACTAGTCATTTCAGAAAATTGTGGATATTCGCATTCAATTTTCTGAAACGCAATAGACCTGATCACTTCGTACTCCCTGCAATCCATTACAAAATGTAATTCATCTTCTAGGGCACCAGCATTGCATATAGGACACACCCTTTCGTTTACAGGTACGTGTGGCTGCACATGCCTACCTGTTTCTATACGAAGTTTATGGTTGCTTACACGTAACCGAGTAAATAGAATTCTCGCTTCTAATGACGTGGTGTGTAACAGATACGGTTCCAGATTGAATGTTTCCTTGAACCCCCTATGTGTCCTCAATTTGTTTTTACCACATTTCCTATTGTCATCATGAAAATCATTAAAAAACCTCACAATGTGAGCCTGTTCTAGGAAATTACTGCAGCTTTTAAAGTCCAGCGTTCTACCGGAATCATTTTCACTTTTTAAAAAAAACGATTGCGGTATGTGACGTAGGATTTCCAAAATTTCGTTCCTGAGAGTTCAATGAACGGGCAGATACCAAACGGTCATGAAAACACGTCAAATTGGAAAAAGGGTTAACTTTGAAATTGTAATAAATGCACTTAATAGAGGCATCATAAAAATGAAAGTGTGTGGAAGTTTGTAGTTGTGTGTTGTATTTATGAGGATCTGGACGTTATTAAAACTCAGCATTTTCAATGAGAAATGTGCAAAATAACCCAGAGTAGAACAGCTCGCACACTTAAATCCCCATCAGCATGACTGAGAGACGGGACCAGTGGCGCCATGTTTGGTTGTTGTGGTAACCCGCGTGAGCAGCCATGTCTTGACACCATTGCTATAGTTGTACACGATCTAAGAGCACATGTGCAGCTCGTGTTGTTAAGGTGATACGTGTTTAAGTCGTCCAGTTTGTTTACTGGAGGCCGCCACCTTAATTTCTATTGTAGCACGTTGTTTCTATGTGACCCGAAACCCTCTAATAGGGCAGGATATGTTCGAAGGGTGTGTCCATTTGTATAAGAGTAAGTCTAATTACCCAAATAGACCCGATATCTCCCCAAAATAACCAAAAACTGTCTAAAATAACCGAAACGGACTTGGCGAAGTCCCATTTTTGTCTTATAAGACTAGCTTATAGTATTATAGGACTGTATGTGTGTTGTTCCTTTGTATAAGAGTATCTTAACTTGATACGATTACCACAGAATTCTAGTGTTCTACCTATTACCGACGATATTGTAGCTACTGTAACCTTAGCAGTTTATCTAGTTCTGTCTTCTCTTGACTACTCCTTGTTACGACATCTGCCCTCTTCCAAGTCTTATAATTCCCAGTTAGATTATTTGATTTTCTGTAATCTTTACCTATTCATACAGAGTTATCTCCCCTTCTGTGCCTTGTTTATAAAGAAGGGCCTTGTGATTCTCAAACCCGAAAGACAATCGAGCAGGGATAGGTATTACTCGAACGACCCGAATCTTATCAAGAAAACAGGCTATCGAGTAGTGACCCGAACGGGTATCACTCGGATGACGCGAATTATTTGTAGATAACCTTGACATGGGCATGTACTATTTGCGGATACCTTTTGGAAATACCTTTTGAGGATATCTTTTAGGGATACCTTTTGGAGAATATTTATATAAAGATAGTTATGGCTCCTAACCATATTCAGTTCCTGTGTTGTAGGTCACCCACCACCTTAAAAATGCATGTGTCGAGTCGCGCTGTGTTAAAGCCTTTGCCAGCGCACGTCAAGTGTAAGGCACTTCTAACACCACATACTAAATTTTTCAATGGTAAATCTGTGTTTTCCCCAAACCTTCTTTTTATATTTTTCTCCGCCATACGAGACTCTGTGACCTATTTCCAGGGAGAGTCCATAGCCTTAAATACTAAAGAGACATATCTCCAAAAAAAACAGAAGATCAATGTTTGTTTTTGACGCACCTAAACAAGCATATGAATGCCTGTTTATTCAGACATTGAATGCCTGCCACATTATGCGTGTAAAAATACAATAATTTTGTCTCACCTCAAGCATATATTCTCTCCGATACAATTAAACATATCTACATTAAGTATAAGTTCATATTGTGTGCAGCGACACTCGAAGCACGGGCCGTAAGGAAAGATGTGTTTATAAACTGCACTCGATCACAAAAGTGATCAAATGTGTTGTAGTACTATTTAAGCCAATAAACCCAACTGATTTATTATGTGTAGCATCGCCTCTTCAGGAGCAGTCGGAAATCGTTTGCCTTACGCTCATTCACAATCGCATTTTTAATCAGCCATGAAAACTGCCCTGTGTTTTTGTTTGCACACAATAGTTACTTGTTTAAAGGATGAGCTGGTCACACTGCTCATGGGATATTGTAAGTCGTGTGGGTCATTACCACCCTATGGCGGTTCAGTAATGGAATATTGAAGTCAAGACCTGCTTTCTGAGCCACAGGAACACCTCCTGATGGTAATAACCGATATTAATTTTTTGTTCACCCTTTGTACCCAATTCAAACATGACAGGCGGGATAAAAGTGATGATGATTTATTTTTTCGAGTTTTTGATTATCGTTAACTCAGCCCATTCCACCTGTACAAATTACCATTACATTAGTTACTATCAGATCAATTTCGTCAATTTCAGTTTCCAACCCCATCATCAATTTGTTCTAATATACTACTCAAAGTCTGCTTAGCACCAAATATTTGACACATCATTGTGAAATTTGCTTGTGACATATTTGCGATATTTTTGGTGGATATGATTGAGGAATGTATTGAGATGGTCCCCATTGTTTACATTAGCTCTCTTGATAGGCAGATTTTTCGTGACAGTCATGGAAAGCATGTACTCCGTAATTTTCATGATGTTTTCGTGTACTGTCTACATGTACATGACATGTATAGGGTATTCAGTCTTCATTTTAACACAAACCCTTGTGATTTAATGAATGAATATGGCAAATGCAAATGTAAGAATACATTTGTCTGTAGCAGAAACGTGGCGGGCTGTAGGGATGGTGGAGCAGGGGGCTACACATCGTCAGGTTGATGAAGCCCTTGGTGTGCACCATACGGTGATCTCCAGAGCCTGGGTAAGATTTCAGCAGCATGGCACACCAGTAAGACGACATGGTGATGGCAAAGACAGGGCAACATATGCAGCTGAAGACCGGTGTTTGATCATTCAGGCCCGTAGGACCCGCTTTGCCACAGCAACCCAGATTCGCAGTGACCTTCAGAATGCATTCGGGGGAAATTTTTAGACGCAGACTATCTTGGCAAGGTTGCACGAAGGTGGTATCTGAACGAGAAGACCATGTATTCGCATTCCGCTGTCCCAGAACTACCACCAGACAAGATATGAATGGGTCATGGACCACGATGGGTGGACCAGAGAAGATTGTCGACCTGTCGTTTTTACAGATGAGTCAAGGTACTGCCTAGATCACACAGATAGGTATGAAGAAGACCAGGGGACCGATTCCATGCAGTCAACATTGCTGAACATGACCGCTATGGCGGAGGATCAATCATGGACTGGGGCGGCATCAGATGGGATGGACGTACAGAGCTCTGTGTCCTTGAACGTGGTACATTGACTGTACAACGGTATATTGATGAGATCATGGATGTCCACGTCAGATTGTATGCAGGTGCAGTTGGTAATAGATTCATTCTGATGGACGACAATGCCCGTCCTCATGTTGCCTATGCTGTCGGGGAGTACCGAAAGAGGGAGGGGCTTGAGCGTATGAACTGGCCAGCAAGATCTCCTGACCTCAATCCAATCGAACATGTCTGGAATAAGTTGCAGCTTGCAATTTCAGCCTGTCCAGTCCAGCCAAGAAATGTCCAGGAGCTTGGTACCATGCTGGTCCAAACATGGAACAACATTCCACACACAGGACCACCAGAAACCTGACTGGGGCATGAGAAGGCGTTGTTAAGCTGTAATTAACAGTAATGGGAAAAATAATGTCAAATACAAATAAAATCTTAATTTCTGTACTTAAATCATTAAAGATATAATCAAATAAAAAATATATACACTTTTCATTACAATATTTCAACTAACACGTAAAACAGGTAGTTGGATGTACTTGGTGCTTAGCAAACTTTGAGTAGTATAGTATGAGTAAAGAAGGTGTAATAGAAAAATATAATATATATTAATGGATGCATTTTATCATTTACACAAAAATCATAATTGATATTAATATTTAACTAGACTAAGGTTGTGTGAGATTGCACAGCAATTTTCAAAATGTCATTCAACGATGCACGGCCAACGACGTTTCGCCCAGAACATGGAAGGTGTATGATGATGTTTTGGCATCTTCAAAATCGTACTTTACAAAATACGAATGGGGACTCCCGACTGTATTTTTTTGGTCATGTCTCAGGAAGGTAGTGTCAGAGTTTGAAACGCATTTCATCTCCTTATCAAATGCTAATTTATTTATTTAACGACCCTCTCGACAGCCACGGGCACATCGTGTCGGAAAGTGGTCGAAAGCTACTAGAGGGCTAATTTGCATCACGTTTAACTTTGAACTATTATGTTATGTTATATCTTGGCCGTTTTTGTTTACGTGCATCTTTTTACACAACAGCTGTTGTATGTGACGTTTTGAAGCTAGAAATTCCGTCCTTTTGTGGAATATGTGTCACAAAGACGTGAAGCTGCAGTTTGGCAGCAATAATTTCATATTTCCAGAAGTTGGGAGGTATGCTTTCGAGGCAAAGCGTAAAGAAAAAACCTCAATAAAATGGGTTATCTATTTTTATGAACAGAGACAAACTCAAATACGTTACAATTTGATATTAAATTTCTTATCCTCATTCACTAAAATTGATCTGAGTCTGAAAACTTCAGCTCTGATAGATTTTAGTGAACTCGGTTACCCCACGCAGATGATATCAAAATTTATTATTTTAAATACCATTTTTTTTAATTAATCAAAAAATTTCAACCAAACCATATCATGTGACCCCTCGTTGGAACGAGCTCGATCCAACGAGGGGTCACATGATATGGTTTTGTAGAAATTGTTTGAAAAATCTTATTTTTTCAACTGCTGAATTTGCATATTACGCGGGCGGATGCGGCAGATTTTGGGGTGAAGGGTTAATAAACTGCTGTATGTCAAATATTGACTTATTAGAGATCCTGTGATAATGTGTTTTGTTTCTTTGTTGTTATTATTTAAACAAAAGAACTGTTTCTACATGTAAAGTATAACGAATGTTTAATCAGTTTATTCATTGAATGCAGTTGGGCTTAGACTTACAGTATATTATCAAAGACTGTTTGAGCAAAAATAAATTCTTCCTGCAAACGCAGGGCAATACTCCATGCATATTGTTTTCGCCACCAATTTGCAGGGAAACGAGACGAGTTGTTGTTCCCCTTAGGCTACTTCAAATGACCCCAATTCATGCACAATCACTTTAATGAACAAGTCATTTTGGTGTATTTTAACATAAATGAATTCTATTGGAAACATAATAATTTTACTCCCCATTTCGTCTGTTGTTTTGGTTCCCTTACAAGTTGCTCATTCCATCTTCATTTACAACAACGAACATTCATTGTTTCCTTTCACTTGTGTTAAGGACTATGTTACCCCAAATTTCAACCAAAATGCACAGTGCCAAAGCACACAATTGAAACATTTCGGATGTTGATGTTTCATGTCTGTTGGATCACGGGTAATTGATTAAAACATCAATGATAAATGAAGACAACAAAAAGTGAGTTTGAAGTGAAAAAAATGACTTTTAATTATCGAATTTTAAAAAAAAAGCTACAGCTGAATACGTGGGGAATATCCCTGATATAGTTAAACCACAATATTCAATAAGCATCCATCTAGTGGCAATTGCCAACTAAATAATTTTAAAACTCCAAAAAAGTATTTTAAAATTGGCACAGAAAATGGTAAATTACCTACGTGTTGTTTTACCAAAGATATAGAAGGATATCCTTAAAATCCCAAGACAGTTAACCAATACACATATACAGAGTCATTGTTACTGGTCGGGGCGCGGTGGCGTCGCGGGTACCGGTTTCGTCAGATCATCGAAGTTAAGCAACCTCGAGCGCGGTTAGTAGTTGGATGGGTGACCATTTCAGCGACTGATTCGTGCTCCTGCGTTGTGCCCTTGGGCAAGGCACTTAACCCCGATTGCCTAATGGAGGCATAATGACGCTGTGTACTAAGGCGTACTTCACGTAGATGGTGCGCATGCCTTAACCAATCTAACCCAACCTGTGCCGCAGTGCAGAGTTCAGAGTTACGACGTTGGAGAGCTGACAGCTGCTCGTCGTTGCTCGGTGCTTCTCTCCGGGAACTCCGGCTTCATCCGCCCGTAAAACTGTCACCGACATGATATGACCCTGGCTTTTAATGTGTCGTTAAACACAAATAAATAAATGGTTACTGGTCAGTGTGGCCAAACAATAACGAACATGCATTATTTCAGTAGAACTGGTCACCATTTGATACTCAGAACTGGAAAGGAGTTTTCCTTCCAAACACGAAACAATCTAATTAACCAACACAGGTTGAATGCCTTTTTCACCTTACCCTCAGTACCACTCATGCAAAATTGGTTATCCTTCTTTTTTGTTTTCAAAAGTTAACTGGTTTAGAACGAACAAGTGAAGTTCATTTTAACAGTTACATTCATAACAATTTTTCTCATTTCACATTGAATGTTCTCTCTTACCCTTCTATCTACATTAAAACAAACTATTCTCAAAAACCTTGTATTTCAATCATAACTGTACAAATTGTTTTTAGCATTTAGAGGTTCTGCTTTGAACATTTGTTCACAGTGAAACAAACCATAAAACATGTTCTTTTCATCTTTAAAATTATTTAGATATTTTTTTAAAATTATTTGATTTGTAATTGTCACTAGATAGATGCTCACTGAATATATTGGTTTAACTATTTCAGTGATATTTCCCAAGTATTCAGCTGTAGCTGTTTTTTTTAATTGGAGAATTAAAAGTCATTTGTTTACTTCAAAATATATTTTTGGTCGTTTCATTTACCATTGATATGTTAATCAAATAGCCGTGATCCAACAGATATGAAACATTAACATCCAAAATGTTTCAATTGTGTGCTTTGGTACCGTGCTTTTTGATTGAAATTTGTGGTAACATAGTCCTTAAGGTTCTTTTGGCTCTATCGATAAATAGGTTATCTCCACCTGATTCCATGAACTATTCTACGCTGTGGAGAGTAACTTCCGGTTGGTATGCGAAGTTCTTTATTTCTGACTGTTCGTTTGTGTAAATTGTGATTCAATTAAATAACGTTTTCAGAACTGCGATCATATTAATGGAAAAGTCTATCGCGTAATTGTATGTCATAATTACAGTACAGTCGCCGTGGACTGCTCGTAATCCACGAGTGGGCAGTGATGTCCACGCATGTGTTTACCAGGTAATAAAAACCATTACCAGCAAAACTTTAATTAATGAAGCACCGGGCTGTACCTAGTTCTTCGTTAATTAAATTTTGTTGATGATTATTCCTATAATTAGTGTTTGAAATCTGATATTATTGCGTTCGTAGAAAAACTGCCCAATCCATTGAAAGTGACCAGTCCACGACGTCCGTAATGTACAACGACAAAGTTTTCAATGGGCATGTCGTTCAGTTGTGTGATGTGCAGTCAGTGCAGAATAAGAGCCGATGTTGATTGTGATGTCATATTGATTGCCAAGCTCATTTTTGGGGAGAACAACTCGCGACCCCAGTCCACCAACCCATTTCCGACTGTGGTGAGTTAATATCGGGGGTCTCAAGGTATTCGGTGGTGTTTGCTCCCAGGCGAAATTTGACTATGCGTTATCAATTCGAGTCTTAATGGTTGCAATACCGTAAATACCAACCGATAGTAGTAGTTAGTCCAAGAACTACAACTCTCTTTCCGATATACGCTATATAAGTAATATATAATGTAGTTTAGAAATAGGCGACATGTTATTTTAGATGTCATCACAAATCTGAAAATATTATATTGCTCATTTTACCATTGTTCAAACTTGAGAAGTATTGTTCGTAAGTACAGATGGACAACAAAGAAGTGACAAAATAGTTGTAATTTCTATATTTTGACGACATTAAAGATAATCTGTCACCTATTTTCAAGCCAACCTTTCATTACTCCATTACTTATATAGCACCTTAATGTCAAGAGCAGTAGGAGCAATTACGTCGCGTTCATGTCATAGCTTTAGAGTAACACTATCATTTTCATTTGTATATTGTGAAAAGAAGATCGCATTTCGTTTTCAATTTCGCAAAAAACGTCCATAAATCTTTCAACACCAAAACAATTCATCATCAAAATCAGTATCAGCGTCCTGAGGTTTAAGATACTCGTAAGCATTTGCATTTTCAAACCTTTCAACTTTATCGTATATCATATTTCCCCAAACCTCTTCTGCGTCAATCTCAAAATTCTCAAAATTTTTCATAGTGATTAAAACTGAATTTATTTTCTACATTAATCGAAGCAGCAATATGTTTGTGCATTTACCTTGGTTCCGAATATAACAGGGGACTCCAAAAGGAAGGAAAATAGAACACGAAAGGATACATTTTCTGCCAAAATAGAAATAGTCAGCGACTGTTGAAATTGTCGACAGAACAGGTTTACGGAATTTCACCATCTCAAGTTTTAATGATTGATAAAACAATTGTTTAGATTTACGTTAACTGCATTAGAGTTCTAAATATGTTAGTTCTATAACATACCAAATTTTTAACGAAATCGTTTGCACTTGATTTTTCTGACGTAAAGTCAGTTACGTCAGCAAAAAATGAATATGTTGTGGTCTACAATGTTATGAATCGATGTTAGATCTAGTTTTACTACTGATATACATTTGCAAAATTTTAAATAGAAAACTATTGACGAATGTAGAGATATGGTAGTTTTAAAAAATGGCGTTGGTGGCAGTTTTCGCCAAAATGAAATTGGAAGGAAGCAGATGTAAATAAACATCAGACTCGAGAACGGAGTATGAATATGGATGGGGAAAAGAAGATAGAAGAAAGAAAAAAAGGAACAATTCCAAAATGTCATTTGAACTTCGTTGAATAACATAATTAAGTGTGTCTATAAAATCAACGGCTTTACCTGGCCATTTAGAACATTTCCCATCGCTTCACATAAATCTATAGCTAAATATGTTTGAAGAGTGTCATGTGGAGGGCTGGCCAGGAGTTTATTAGTTTTATTGTTTATTTGTGTTTAAGACCACATTTCTGCACGTTGTCCAGGTGTGACCGAAACATGGAGATTATGTCAAATTCAGCCAATTGTTTCTATCCACGACTTTCATCACAGGCATTGTATTTCAAGGCATTTTTACCAGTAAAACATAGCCTGTTTACTACAGTAAACAAAGACTGCTTCACCTCCTGGGATTTCCACGGAGATGACCAAGAGTTATGTTCTGGGATGAGAAAAAAAAAAACATGAACTGAAACTGAGAAGCAGAATATACTGTGTACATTAAGCTGGGAGTAAGTGTGTGGTATTATGAAGGGACTATGGTTAATTAGAAAGTCATTGGTCTTTTCATGCATTTAATGGAATGGAAAACAAAATTAGATTTTGGAAACAAATACAGAATGGGTTTCAGAGGTTCAGACCATCCATCCAAGAAATTCAGATCGCTGATATTTGTTGTAAAGAAAAAAATGAATCTTCCTTTTCCAATTCTGACAACTTGTGTTTATAAATAAGATGATTAAGGAACACCTACAGGGCTCAAAATGAAATTTTCTCCTTTTATGGTGACGTAAAGTGATATTATGATAAAATAACTGTATATAGCATATTATTACACTTTTTACAAGCTTCCTGATTGGTCAGTAACTAATGCATCCAGTGCGGTGCATTTAACTCCAACGAGGTTTATGAAGTTCAACGGGGTGTATGAGAATATCACATGACAACTAAATGGGGTGTACGGACATTCCATTGTACATTTCGTCTTCGCCGATTTCCCTTCACCCATCGCCTCAAACATTTTCGTCAGTAATAATTAACATTCAGACTCACAAACAAAGATGAGAACAATATTGTTTCATGAGAATATTCCGAAAACTTGAAATAAAACACGTGTACATATCTCCAACGTCCTAGTCGCCTCGAAATAAATATCGAATCAAAAACCCGAAAGTAGTCACAAATATCATCAGTTTTCCGACAATTCAATCATAAAAATAAAATAAAAGCTCATAATTCGTCCCCCGAGTACCAATTTGTTCTATTTGCCAGTACTGTTTACTCGTTTCCTTAACGACCAAAGGAATGTAACTCTAACTGTTGTCTCCTGCGATTACAAAAACAAAATAATTATCAGGAATTTGGTCCAAGTGATTGTGGAGTTGAGAAAATGCGTCCACAAATTTATTTCCACTATGCTTGTATTGTGTTTCAAACGGGACAAAAACGTTATCTCCGCCAACATGTATGGTATATGGAGATTTACAGTACAGTCGCCGTGGGCAGTCACTTTTCCACGTGTCCACAGTGGCTGTGGAAAACCGTGGACAAATTACCCTTCAACTGCCCACAGAGATTTCTGTGGACAGAGATTTTTCTAGACCGTGGGCATGCTACCTACTTGCCCACAGAATTAATAACTAACACGGCGATTCCCGTGGAGTCCACGTGATCTGACTTTTTATTACACCACTATAATATTTATGTTACGTAATTTTTCTACACGATAGCAAGAAGAAACGAAATCTGTTAACATCGGAACGAGGTCAAAATATCAGACTAGTTTCTGTTCTGCCCTGTCAGGACAAATTCACGGGATAATCCAACTGACGAAAATGCAGAAACTAAAAAGCTTGTGGACCATGTGATATTTATCTACTCATCTGTTTTCCATTTGTTAACCTTTTACCTAGCGCTAGGAGTAGACGACACTCGTGAAAAAAATTCTTGTGTATCTAAAAATTTTCATTTTTGGCTTCCAAAACATAGGTTATGACCCCTCATTGGAACGAGCGTTCGAACGAGGGGTCATAACCTATGTTTTGGAAGCAAAAAATGAAAATATAAAATAGATTGAATGGCGATTTTCGTGTTTTGCGCTGGTCGGTTTTGGCCGTTACCTTAGATAAAGGGTTAAATAAAGGAGGAATATTTCCACCAATTATGAATTTATCGTCAACAAATAAGGCCTCTCCTCCTCACGGCGTCATTTTTATCTTCCGCTTCCGTAAAGATCTGGTTCGTTTTCGCGACAGCTACCGGTTGTCTTCGAAATTCGAAGCAAGAGTTGAGAGTATAATTTCAGAAAAACAACTCCTACCCCAAGCATTAGTTACTGGGTCATAATCCACCAGTAATGCAGGGCTTGTTTACCACAATGAACAAGCACTGCTTCACTTCCCGGGATCCCCACGGGGGTCGGTCCATTACAGGTGGGGGAAGCACCTCTCGAGTATTCGCTTACCAATATCTGATGTTGGTTTTTAACCCTACTCCCCGTGGATATTAATAAAAGTTAGACCCAGTGGTCTGCGTCAGACTAGATCGATCCATTAATCTCGTGAACACAAGACGTTTGAAGTTTTTAATCCTTTCAAACGCTGCTGTATATAGTATACACATGCCACTAACTTCTGTAAAACTACTTCAGAAGGATTATAGCAGGTCATAAATCACAAACACAAGAGCATCATTAATTGTCGATCAACATAAGTCAATCAAGTTAATTAATTTAATCATTGATGAAGAACAAACAATCTGGCAGAAAAATAATAACAACCAACAGAATAAAAATGTTTGGTTTATATTTTTTCATTCTTTCACTTTAACAATTAAAAATATACATTGTAATTTATCGATAGGGCCAGGTTAAAAAAGACGTAATTAATTTGACGATGCATTTTTATTGTACGCTGAACTATCAGAATTACTCCGAAATTATCCACTAAAAAGTGCGAATTTCATATTGCACTTTTTAGTGAATAATTCCAAAGTAATTTATCGATAGGGCCAGGTTAAAAAAAAACGAAATTAATTTGATGAGGTATTTTTATCGTACGCTGAACAATCAGAATTACTCCGAAATTATCCACTAAAAAGTGCGACATTCATATTACACATTTTAGTGAATAATTCCGAAGTAATTTATCGATAGGGCCAGGTAAAAAAACGAAATTAATTTGACGATGCATTTTTATTGTACGCTGGACAATCAGAATTACTCCGAAATTATCCACTAAATAGGGCGACTTTCATATTACACTTTTTAGTGAATAATTCCGAAGTAATTTATCGATAGGGTCAGGTTAAAAAAAACGAAATTAATTTCACGATGCATTTTTATTGTACGCTAAACTATCAGAATTACTCCGAAAGTATCCACTAAAAAGGGCAACTTTCATATTGCACTTTTTAGTGAATAATTCCGAAGGAATTTATCGATAGGGCCAGGTTAAAAAAAACGAAATTAATTTCACGATGCATTTGTATTGTACGCTGAACAATCAGAATTAAAATAGGTTCAAGGCCTGGGGGTGCTGTCATGATTAGCCCCTTTCTGCATAAATATATGACATTAAACACAAATAAATAAATAAATAAATAAATAAATAAATAAATAAATAAATAAATAAATAAATAAATGGGCCTGAGTATTGGGCGATAATTACCCCGGGCTGATGTTCCTTTGTCAAAATATTTCCAGGCCAAAAATTCTAGAAGCCGAATGTTCCCCTTCCCGCCCGAGCTTAGAGTTGTCAACGAAAGTGAACAAATTGTTTAACAGTCGATCGAAAATCAGATTCGGTTTAACAGAAAGATCATATCAATACATAATTGCATATCAGCGATATTCGCAGGCGCACTCTTTTATTTGCAACTATTTTTTTCGTTTTGTATACATTTTTTCAAAGCACTCGTTCGCAATCGACATGTGTTTGTCACTTTATGTCTTGTTTTCACAGTGTGGGTTGTGCTATTCACTTTTCTTATTGAGAAAATGTGACGTAATTTTAACAAGTTATCAATTTTTTCCTTTTTGTAAATACAAAAATGACCAAAAACCTGTGCTTGCAAATTGAAATGATGAAGAAATAAATATTCTTAATCAGAGTCATATTCTATCAAGACGTGTTAAAAATTACTTCCAGTTTCATTTCTGTGGGCAGAGGTGTTTCGGATTAATGATGTGGACACTGCCATCCGGCATTATCATCGCTCAGTAATCTTGTCCACAGAAGTCCACAGGCTTTTGCCCACAGAACTACATGCCCACAGAAGTCCACAGAAATTGGTATCAAACTTATTTCTGTGGAAAATCAGTGGACGCCCATTGTGGACATGTGGAAAAGTGACTGCCCACGGCGACTGTACTGTACTACCTGGATGTCCCATTTAAACCCGACATCCAGGTATTAAATCTCCATAGACCATACATGTTGGCGGAGATAACTGATATTATCGTGTACATAACCAGGCTGGTGAATGTTTTGTCAGGATAGATTGCTCTGCGTCAATGAAAAAATAAAGAAATACTTAAGAATTCATAACCTGAAAACCTATTTATCAGAAGCACCCAGCAATTCCTGAGAAAAGTGTTCAATCATTATGAAATACAGACTACCATGCTAAACCTAGCATCCTTCAAGTGGAATATGGACCTTCAGAGTATGATTCCCATGCCACTAAGTCAGATACGGTTTGGTGGTTTAAACTCTCATGTTACTGAGTCAGATAATGTTTTGCTGGCATATTATCCAAGCAAGTGTGGAGTTTATTTATTTATTTATTTATACACAAGCATCCAACTTTACATCGTGGCGATAAAACTAACTTGGAAAAGCAGTTGGTATCAAATGGACACGGGTTCTGTTAAAATGAACCTTTTTAGAATTCAAAAGTGAAAAAAAATGTTTCAGATTCAAATTGTGACAATTTATTCGACGAGTCTTGTTAATTCTATTATCATCTTTAGAAACATCCATACAAGGCCTTGTATATGGCCTACACTGAGCGTCATTTTGGAAAAAAGTTTGCTAAAATTGCAAACAGGTTTGTCGAAACAAGGTGCAAAATAACATGAGATTTTGCCAGTTGTCCGTTATCAAACCAGGGTTTATTCCAGCAGACTCCAGATCTTATTCTAATTACCAATAAATACACTTGTTTCTGTTTTAATTGAATCAATTTGAGGGCAGAACTATAATCATAGGCTGGGTTTGTTAGATGAACATATTGTTTGGGCAAGGGGCCGATTGGGGAGCGGGCGTTAACCAGATCTGTCCCGACAGTAATGGTTAAAGTCCCGACAGATCAAATACCGCAACTGCATCATCAGGGCAAGCCTTCGTTGAAGGCATACCTTGACAATGTAATTGGAATATTACTCAATCGGGATACTTGTTAAAAAATTTCAAAACTTGTTTCAAATTTAATTGAGGATGAATGAAATATACACTTAGTAGTGGTGATGCATCATCTAATTTAATTAACCCTTTACCTAACTTGAAAAGCAGACGACACTCTCCAAAAAAATTCTTGAATAACTGTTTTTTTTCATTTTTTGTCTCAAAAACATAGGTTATGACCCCTCGTTGGAACGAGCTCGACGAGCTCGTTCCAATGAGGTGTCATAACCTATGTTTTTGAGACAAAAAATGAAAAAATAATGAAAATTAATTAGCGATTTTTGAGAATAGCGCTGGCCGGTTTTGGCCGTTACGTTGGGTAAAGGGTTAACCGGTACTCCAAATTTGTCATGGTGTTCCTGATAGGCCGAATCCGGTATTACAGCTCACATTTGTTAAGCGGACTGGTCGTGTGGCACGAGTCCAGGAATCAAATCCAATAAAAAAGTGCATGATTACAAGCATGAGTGAATCAATATCCAAGGCTCCCATCCAGATGAAAATGTCTGATGGAAAAATTATTCGAGTCATATCCCATAAACCTCTTATGAGATGCCTCTGTTTGAGAACCTAACTGCATTGACAGTGTAATTCTGTACTTCTCAAGAAAAGTCAACTCTGCTTCGACATGAATTGAATCAATTGGAGATGTTTCGAATGCGTCGTTAATTCGTGTACCTCTAATATGGATTGCGTAAAGAAGTTTGATGTATGATTTCCGCGACTAACTGTAACCCACGTTATCGTAATCTAACATTGATCTAATATATAGTTTTTACAGATGGGGAGGAAGAGGTCAGACAAAATGGCGCGTCCTATAGATAAAATGACACTTGATATATTGTTCAAACTGTCTCTAATTTCAACTTAACATTTACTAGTAGGCATCGCTCGTCCCCCCAAAAGCCCAGTTCTTCTTTTCGTAGTTTTGTAAAAACAATAGGTTGCCCAGCGCAGGGTTTGCGCCTTGAACAAAGTCGTGTACTGCAATGGAAACTTCGGGGAAGTAACGCTAAGATCAGTTAGTACTGAGTGCAGTTGGCCTCAATTTTATCTCGTATCATAATTCAGTTCCAGTGTCTTTTCAGTTCAAGTAAATTCAGTTTTTATGCATCAGGCTGAGTTTGAAAACTTTCTCGCTGTATTTGCAGAATAAAAGTTACCAGAAAATCCGTCGAAATGCAACCCCATGTTTGTAGTTCTACAACTAAACCCTCTGTTCCAAGGTTCGATCCCGGGCAAGACGAGTTTTATTTTCTCACCCAAAGACGTCACGCAGTCTCCCATCTGAGGTATTTGGCGACGTCCCAAGTAGTGTGCTAAAAGAAGAATATATCAATGGTAAGGAACCTACTGGGCAGTCCATGTTTTACACCCGTGTTAGAAAAGTTTTATTTTGGCGACCGAAAAAATACAAAGTCCTCACATCTGAGACATTTTGTGACGCCTGGAGTGGTATGTTATAAGGAAAAAATACTATGGAGGTTACCTGAGATGTAGGATAGGGGACATCGTGAACTTTTCCTATGGTATATACGGCCAGACCGTGTCTGGCATTACACTGTGTATCAAATTCCCAAACTTTTTTTTTAAATAACGTCAAAACACTTGTCTTGTGGAGTTCAGAATATTTTTCTCTCGAGCTTGTTTTTCTGAGTCTAGCATCTGCTGTTCGAACATGAAAGTGAAAGTAAAAAGAGGGAAATATTTGTATGCACTATATCTTAAAGTATAGTGTATCGTCAATTTATGGAGGCTAGTTCTCAAGTCGATCATCTGAACATCTGTCAACGACTATAAAAATAATAGCAGTTTAGGTAAGCACGGAAATCATATTATGTATATTGATCACCTTCACACAACGAGGTCCACTAGGGGTTTAACCGGCCTCTGCTTCTTCTGACTCATAAATTAGCCTTCAACGCCAGCTGTGCGAACATGATGGCAGTTGATTCCCATCCCCAGCAAATATGACACCACTGGTTGCTGCAACCAACCACATTTAAAAAGACTAAGAGCTTTTTAAATGTATTTAGTTGTTTAGTATGTGATGTGGAATTCAGTTTACAGTCAAACAATAAATCAAGAAATTTCACTTATTTTTCAAATTTATAGTGGTCGCCTCTATTTTTTACTCAGGATCAATATGACGCCTTTGCGGTTTACACAGTTTGTTTTCCTTATCGAATAGCTGAAATCATTATCCGTGGCCCATTTAAACTCAGCTGAGGTTTGTGCTCGATGGGATTCATCTTTTGAAGCTAAACCAGGTAAGAATGCATCAAAATACAATCAAGAATTTACAATATTTCCAAGTGCTTCGAAACATACATGTACCAGCCTGAATTATACCCCGATGACCACCCCCACCCCCACCCCCATATACTCAGGTGGAAGAGAGTAAACAAGTGGTCAGTGACGCGTCTCCCTCCCCGGAACCCATTGAGGATTTATCCCAGAAATCTTCTTTCAGTATCAAATCGTATTTTGCTGATTGGTATCATCGCTAGCTTCGAGAGAGTCAGTGCAACAAAACAGGCCTTAGGAAAAAGCCTATCACTGATTTTCAAATTTCTTTTTGTGATTTTAAACCGCACATTTGTTACAAATGTGGTAAGTGGTATGGGATGGGACCAATAACAAGCTCCATCGTGTACGGTCAAAATGTAATGACAAACGTCTGTTCAGTCTTCTAATTCTGACACGATGTCATATTGGTCATACAAGATTTCCACATTAACTGTTTGTTAAAGGGTAACATGCGAACGTATGTTAAACTAAACATAATTTAGTCTACCATACATGTCCGCAAAAGGTTCGGTCATTTCTCAACAAAATCAACCTTTTAAATACATTTTAAATTGTTTTTATTCTTTTAAACCAGATATGAGCTTCGTATTTATTCCAACCAATAGGCTGATTTGACCCTTTACCTAACACGAAAAGCAGACGACACTTGCAAATAAAATTTTTGAAGCACTAATTGTTTTGATTTTTTGCGTCAAAAACATAGCTTATGACCCCTCATTGGAACAAGATCGTTAAGCTATGTTTTGTGACAAAAAATGAAAAGGTAATAAAAATTGAATGGAGAATTTTGTGAATACTGCTGACCGTTTTGGCCGTTTCGTTGGGTAAAGGTTAAGATGTATTCACCAAACTACGTCATTTCTCAGTTGTTTTCTGGCTGTGTATTTCTCTATCATGTTAACCCTTTAAACCCGAAATGCCCCTTTTCTAGTCCAAGATTGTGATACAACCTGAATACATGAATTACATAGTTGCTCAATAAATTTGTGTGATAGACCGACGTAGATTTCCGACGTGCAGCCCCAAGGCTGCCGGTTGAAAATCTCGATTGGTCTTCCCTCCTGTAACAAATAAAGACTCTGCCAGTTAATGGCTCTGAACGGACATGGAATATACCATCAGTGTTTAACGCTTTACCTAACCTGAAAAGCAGACGACACTTGTAAAAATAATTCTTGAATAACTAATTTTTTTCTTTTTTGTCTCAAAAACATAGGTTATGACCCCTCGTTGGAACGAGCTCGACGAGCTCGTTCCAACGAGGGGTCATAACCTATGATTTTGAGACAAAAAATGAAAAAAATAATGAAAATTAATTGGCGATTTTGGAGAATAGCGCTGGCCGGTTTTGGCCGTTACGTTAGGTAAATGGTTAAAGGGTTAATGTTCATCTCTCGCGATATTAATCTATTATTTTACAGCATACAGCCAATGTCGTATTTTATCATGAACACCGTTCCATCGCCACAATATAACCGTAAATGCTGTTATGACACTACCCACCAATAAACAAATAAATAATTGTTAGTACTATGCAGCCCATTTATCAGTTCTTCTATGATAGCATGACTGAAACGGTTCAATCGGTCAGTGGTATTCTTATGCATCGACCGTGGCAGAATATGCTGCCAGCTACTGATGTCAGTTTTATGTTTCATATTTAAGGCATCACTGTGGGTGACTGCTACACCGCCACCTCGACCCCACCGTGAGTTGTGCAAGATGGAGAAACCCAGTGGTAATAGTTGTCCAATGGAAAAACTATCACTATCATTTTCTTTCAACCACGTTTTAGTTAGAGCCGAAACACCGAGACCGTTATCTAGTATGAAGTCCTTTAGATCATGTTCCTTCCCAGAAACAGATCTTGTATTAAGTAATCCAAAGTTCAAATCAGGTACTTTGTTCTTCACATCAACAGGGGAGAGCTCTTGACTGGTTCATATCGGCTGAGATCGGCGTCATATCAACCAATTTTGAAGTCGTATCTGCCGAGTTTGATAATGGACAATTCTGGGAAAGAAACTCACATCTAATAAATAGACACCTTTACTGGCAACAACAGTAACGAGTTGGAATGGTGTAGTCATATGTTACGAGAGCCGAAATATAATCACGCCATTTCAACGAGTTATGCAAAACACCCAGTGATTCAAACACACATCGCGTTCTGTGTTTATTTCACATTCCATGCATTAAAATTTATTTTAATAAACACATTTTTATTCCGATGTTTAAGTCCAATGGTGAAGAGTCCGTTTGTTTTGTTTGAAGCTGTACTGATAAAAAGGATCGATAAAAAGCAAAACAACCTTTTGGGAACCAGTCTAAATTACATTCGTTTTCTTTTCTATTGGGCGTGTTTCTTAAAATTCGTTTCGCTGTTTCCCTTCGCTTAGTGTCCATTCACGCCTAACCATTTGGTGGCTGTTACTGTTAGTAAAAATATAAGTACAATTTTGTGCTGACTTGCAAAACAGCTGGGAGAAACCTTTTTTAAAAGATGTTCGAAGAATGTCTGGATGTCCGAAGATTTACCGAAATAATGTTGACCAATTTGGATATAACGGGATCCGCAGACGAGGCGACCACGGCACTGGGTTATTTATTTATTTATTAGGGCTTAACGGCACTTTAACAGCCAAGGTCATATCTTGTCTGTGGTAGTTTACAGATGGAGGAAGACGGGGTACCCGGGAAGAACATCGACCGACGACGATCAGCTGCCAGCGGCACTGCGTTAATGATGTGTGCACATTGTATACATGATACAACACACACGACATTTTGCGTGCTGCAATTTACATTCTGTTTACATCTGAAAATAGCCGACTGATACGTATTCTTCACAATCTTACTCCTCGTGGTTTAACCCTTTACCTAACCTGAAAAGCAGACGACACTTGCAAAAATAATTCTTGAATAACTAATTTTTTTCATTTTTTGTCTCACAAACATAGGTTATGACCCCTCGTTGGAACGAGCTCGACGAGCTCGTTCCAACGAGGGGTCATAACCTATGTTTTTGAGACAAAAAATGAAAAAAATAATGAAAATTAATAGGCGATTTTTGAGAATAGCGCTGGACTGTTTTGGCCGTTACGTTAGGTAAAGGGTTAAATCTGATTACCGGCCCTAGTAACTATTTGTTCTTTATTATGTCAGCTCTTGTGATCAACCAATCGGCGTGGATAAATGATGGCGGCCTATGAAGCCATATCAGGCCGACGATGACGTCATTGGTGACCCGATATGAAATCAATATTAGGTGTGTGTCCATCATATTGTTTTTAGAAATAAAATACAACCGCCTCGTCTCAAAAATGACAATCTTACAGCAAACGCTCTGAATCATCTGTTGAATGAAATGAAAGTTTCATTAATCTCATTTGAACAAAAATAAGTAATATGTTTATAATATGTGCCCCATATTGAGAAACTTATTTCGATCGATAACCCCAACCCAATAGGTTAATCATGCCGATCGATAATCACATCTGCACCAAACGATTGCTAGAGAGAGTTACTCCCCTTACGTTGCAAATTTACGTCTTCGTGTTTATATTTTCACAAATAAATTACCGGACCGATCAATAAAAGGGGCATACTGTATTTTGTCCGCTGACATAATTAATATGTTACGGGACGTTGGTGGTCGTATATGATGTCATGTGAGGTTCAGTGAGATCAATGTTCTGCTCGGCTAACGCCTCGCCTAATATTTATCTCACTTCGCCTCACATGATAACTTATATTATTATGTCAGCTCTCGTGTTCAACCAATCAGCATGGATAAAAGGTGGCGACCTATAATAATAATAACATAATATAATAATAATAATAACACTTTGGCCAACCGCTGATTTGTCGCGGTTCTCGGACGAGAAGGCCATGGTTACCCCTGTACTCCCAACTGCCTCCCTATTCCCACGCTTCTCCTCTCCTCCCAACACTCGGAGACGAACTGCTTGATAATATCCCTTGTCCCATTCTTCCCAATATCAGGTCGAGGATGACGTCATTTCATGATCCCATATAACATCAATATTAGGTGTGTGTCCACCATATTCTTTTTAGAAAAAAAAATACATCCGCCTCGTCTCAAAAATGACAATCTAAAATGAATCGCCCGTTGAATTTGATTAAAGTTTCATTAAACTCATTTGAACAAAAATAAATAATCTGTTTGTAATATGTGTCCTTTTTTGATACTGAGAAATTTATTTCGATGGATAACCCCACCCAACTGGTAAATCGTACGGATCGACAATCACTTCAACGCGAAACGATTGCTTAATAGATTTACTCCCCTTACATTGTTAACTAATGTCTGCTGGTTTCCATTTTCACAAATAAATTACCGGGCCGATTTATAAAAGGGGCATACTGGATTTTGTCCACTGACATAATAAATACGTTTCGGGGTGTTTAGTGGTCGGATATTGTGTCACGTGAGGCTCAGTGAGATCAATATTAGGCCCGGCTAACGCCTCGCCTTATATTGATCTTACTTTTCCTCACATGACACCATATCCGACAGTTGTATAACTTGGTCAAAAACGCACCTTTTTACCAGGATCTCGAGGTCAGACCATGACCGGGGTCATTGACACCGGCACCCAAATCCGTTAGGCCTATTTTAGGCACCCCCTCCCCTCCCCTCCATGCCCTATACGTACCCTATTTGTAGGCGCCCCACGCCTTCCCCATGTATGCACCTTATTGTTTAGGCTATCCCTCCCCCAAAAGCCCATGTCTGCAGAGTCTCAAACCCCTTCCAAAGGGGCCCAGGCTATCTATAGCCCAACACATATTTTGGCATTCCCCACATTGCTTTGGCTCTCCCTATATGATGGCTCTCCCTCCCCACCAAGACCCTTGTATTGGCTGTGCCTCCCCATCAAAACCCTTGTAAGGGCTGTTCCTCCCCATCAAAGCTCTCCCAAGGCTAGCCCAAAGCTGGGGGGTTTCCAAACTGAGGCGTCGAATGGGTACTAACAAAGGGTTCACCCCTCCCTTTCCCCATGTCAATTTCGAGCTCTGTTGGTGTATCTCTAAGTAAAATGTTGTCAAGGACATGTACATGTAAATACATACGAACAAAAAGATTAATTTGAAGGCTACCTACCAGGAGTGACTAAATAGTTATAGAAGAAGATTACGATAAAGCCCATACTGGAACATCTGATGTAATGTACACACAAGAGGCTTTAGATATAAAGACTACTTGACCTGTTTCGTTTGTTTAGACATGTCAAAGGTGATTAAGATAGAGAGAGTCTTTGTTTACAAGAAGATATGATATTGTCACGTTGTATAGTTATGCAATAGATAAGGGACAACTGATATGTTTGATTATGTCATAGATAAAGGGATTCTGATAGAGGTCTCCCTTGTTTATAAGAAGCTTAATATGATAAAGGACAACTGGTATGTTTGATTATGTCATAGATAAAGGTATTATGATAAAGGTCTCCTTTGTTTTTATTATGATGATACAGACCATGTACTCTGGTTTATTATGCCACAGATAAGATGGTGCCACGCCGCAGGTGTTTGATAACCCAGTAAGATCGCGGCAGTGTCTGACTGGTCAAACAAGTACCCAATCAGATCATACCACACGGCGTTCCATGGGACTAACAGATAAGCGTCTTGTAAGCTAATACCACGCAGGCGTTCGCTGATTGGCCAAACAACTGTTGGTTATTCAGTTGCCTGATGATGGTTTGGAAGTGGAAGCTGAAAAAGAATTATCAACTCTGAATTTTCTCTCTATTGAATTTTATTACAGAAACATTAAAATCAGTTTTACATTCAGTGAAAAGGGAATTACAATCAGTTTTTACAAGTAATTTTACAATTTCACAATAAGAATTGTTTACAACAATAAGAAGTTTTACAATAATTTTACAGGTAATCATACAATTAACATATTTGAATGTTCAGTAACTGTCTTTTGGCCCTGGAAAGTGCAGTTTTTGTTGTTGACGTTTTTTTCTGAACTTTCTCTTGTTATCATCTTAAGCAGTCTGCACATCCAGAAACGTGCATTTTCTTCATAATGAATCAAAAAGGTATTTTCTTTTCTCAACTGCGAATTTTTCAGCTTCGTTCAGTCCATGGTTTTTAAATGTATTTAGTTGTTTAGTATGTGATGTGGAATTCAGTTTACAGTCAAACAATAAATCAAGGAATTTCACTTCTTTTTCAAATTCATAGTGGTTGACTCTATTTTTTACTCTGCATCAAGATGACGCCTGTGTGGTTTACACGGTTCGTTTTCCTTATCGAAAAGTTGAAATCATTATCCGTGGCCAACTCCGCTGAGGTTTGTGCTCGATGGCATTCATCTTTTTGAAGCTAAACCAGATAAAAATGCATCAATATGCAATCAAGAATTTACAATTTTTCCAAGTGCTTCGAATCATACATGTACCTGCATGAATTATGTTCCGATGCGCCCCCCCCCATACATTCAGGTGGAAGAGAGTAAACAAGTGGTGAGTGACGCGTCTCCCTTCCCGGAACCCATTCAGGATTTCTCCCAGAAATCTTCTTTCAATATTAAAACGTATTTTGCTGATTGGTATCTTCGGGATGGGACCAATAACAAGTTCCATCGTGTCCGATCAAAATGTAATGACAAACGTCCGTTCAGTCTTCTAATTCTGACACGATGTCATATTGGTCACACAAGACTCCCACATTAACTTTTTGTTGAAGGGAAACATGCGCACGTATATTAAACTAAACACAATTTAGTCTACCATACAAGTCCACAAAAGATTCGGCCATTTCTCAACAAAATCAACCTTTTAAATAAATTTTAAATTGTTTTTATTCTTTTAAACCAGCTATGAGCTTCCTATTTATTCCAACCAATAGGCTGATTTAACCCTTTACCTAACACGAAAAGCAGACGACACTTCCAAATAAAATTCTTGAAGCACTAATTGTTTTGATTTTTTGCGTCAAAAACATAGCTTATGACCCTTCATTAGAACGAGCTCGTTAAGCTATGTTTTTGTGACAAAAAATGAAAAGGTAATAAAAACTGATTGGAGAATTTTGTGAATAGTGCTGGCTGGTTTTGGCTGTTACGTTGGAAAGAGTTGAGAAGTGTTCACCAAACAACGTCATTTCTCATTTGTTTTCTCGCTGTTTATTTCTCTATCATGCTAAGCCTTTGAACCCGAAATGCCCCTTTTCTGGTCCAAAATTCTGATACAACCTGAATATATAAATTACATAGTTGCGCAGTAAATATGTGTGATAGACCAACGCAGACTTTAAATCTGCAGCCGCAAGGCTGCAGATTGAAAATCTCGATTGGTCTTCCCTCCTGTAACGAATATAGACTCTACCAGTTAATGGCTCTAAACGGACATGGAATATGCCATCAGGATTCAAAGGGTTAATGTTCATCTTCCACGATTTTAATCTATTATTATACAGTATACAGACAATGACGTATTTCATCATAAACACCATTCCATCGCCACAGTATAGCCTTAAATGCCATTATGACTCATGTACCAGGAAACAAATAAATAGTTGTTAGTACTGTGCAGCCCGTTTATCAATTCTTCTGTGATAGCATGACTGAAGCGGATCAATCGGTCAGCGGTGTACTTATGCATCGACCGTGGCAGAGTATTCTGCCAGTTACTGGTGTCATTGCATTCTCTTGAGGTTCGCATCCGGAGAAGTCGCGATTTTTTTATGTCGAAAGGGATGTAAACCCTGGTGTGTAAGACAGTGGTGGCTAAGCGCCGACTTATAATACATATATAGCTACATCTTCAACGCATACCTTTTCTGAAGGCACATCTTGATGATCCAGGTGGATTATTAGTCAGTCGGGATAACAGTTCATACCTCGAGAACTCTTGCAAATCTGTTAGCGGATATATACAAGTAATAATCGTTACGCATTGACTTCCCAACTTCTTATTTTATTTGAACGTGCCGTGCATCAAGTCGTTTAGTCATGCATGAATTTCCAAACTCAGATGGTTCTTCATCTTGAGGCAGATAGTCTGAGAAAATTATAGACTTTCTAACTTCGTTTCATGTTTATTCTAGATTTGTTCAAGTGCAAGTTGTATAAGGAATGACCTTTTGTTTCTGTCTATTTCTTGAGTTATGAACCACAAAAACAAAGGCCAACGTAGCCCATTTACACAGTTTGGCTTTGTTTGTTGGTGTTCATAACTCAAGAAATAGACTGCTTTAACATCAGCTGTGAAAATATAATTTTCATTTGGTATTCTGATTGAGGTGACCTGATCACCAGTAACAACAGTCGACGATAATGTTGTGAAAAAGAATAGAAAAACAAAAGCCTGCAGATATTTTATGTTCACATTTTACTTTTAAATTGACACGTAAAAACATATTTTGAAACCACATTTTGAACAATGTCCATTCATCTGAAGCTAAACGATTTTGATTTTCATCCTTTTCGTTTCAAATAACGAAATTTGCCACTTTTTCGTACCTGTTTTAATTGTTCATAATAATATGTATGAAAATATTGTATAGCTCTTGTTTTCACTTTCCTATGCACTTCCATATTGTTTTAGGTTGTATAAAGACATCAAATTCTTGCTCTTCTTCTTGGAAAATGATTTAAGTTTCATTATGTTTTTGGAACCTGTCAACTACTAATTTCACACAGCCATACAGACATTGGAAATATCATATGTATTCTTTTTAAATTGGGTGTTAATATTTTGGACTTTGATTGTATATTCCATGCCAGCTCGGGGTCGTCAACTGGAAGAGTCTATATCTTACCTCCTACAAGTATCTGGGAATTTCATTGGTTCAAAGACGTCACATGCAGACTTCATATAAAACCATATACTGCCTGTCAACATTAATATACGCTGACAGCTATGGGTAATCTCCCCTTTGTTCATTGATTATTCAAAATGGCGGCAGCCGATAAACGCTTCAAGTGGAAAGATTGAGAGTTGGAAACCCATATTTAGTCTGAAGTGCAGGTTAGGCAACTTAAAAGGCTTCATATTCTGTGGATGTGTGTCATGTTACCTTCGAAAAGAAACTGTTTGGTATGTATGAATTTGCCTTGTTACAATTTAGGGGAGAATGCCTGTAGGCACTCTCCCATACATTGTAACAAGGCAAAGACACGTGAACACATTGTGAGAATTCTCTCATTTAATTTTGATTGCTGATGTTATTAGTTCTGTGCATCGATGCAGCAGTCGGTAAGGTATATTCGTTACACAGTTTGTTGGTGGCCTAATATGATATATATGGTGTCAATTAATTCCATATTGGACTCTAGCTTCGCTCTCGTCAAATATGAAATTAACTGACACCATATATAGCATATTAGGCCATGATTAAACTGTGTAACTAATAATATTCGTTATCCTGGGAAACCCATCTACATTTCAACTTCAAGCCTTGAGGACGCACGTTAAAAATCTTGATTGATCGACTACACAAATTTACTTGGCAACTATATACTTTATGAATTCAGGTCGTATCACGGTCCTGGACTGGAAAGGTGACGTTTCGGGTCCAAAGGCATAAATTGGAAATTAGGAAAATGCTACAATTGTGTCATGAATCCGTTCGCGCAAACGAAGACGCTTTGCCGTGGATGTAATGGGGACTTCATTGTTTTTTGTTTTCTTAACCCTTTACCTCATATGAAAAGCAGACGACACTTGCAAAACAATTCTTGAATAGCTATTATTTTCATTTTTTGTCTAATAAATATAGGTTATGACCCCCTCATTGGAACCAATGAGGGGTCGTAACCTATGTTTTAGAGACAAAAAATGAAAAAATAATGAAAATTAATTGGCGATTTTTAAGAATAGCGCTGGCCAGTTTTGACCGATACGTTAGGTAAAGGGTTAAATAATATAATTATCGTTAATAATGAAAAGTAATAATGAGAGTAATCGCTTGGATGGACTGGTTACGTGAAATAATTCATTCAATGCGAGGTACTATATTGTAAAACACTCGTGCGCATTGAAGTCAAGCGATTACTCTCTATTTACTGTTCACTTTTTCCATATACTAAAATTGGAACTGCGATGAATAATAAATGAAATAGTTCTTTCTTGTTTGCGTGAAGGCGTTACCGTTTCATGGGTAGATAAAGGAGAGACCACTCTTACTGTTATCTGTAAAAATATTTGAACAGATGTATCAAAAGAGTGCTGAATCTCAGTACACCTGCAACCGCCGTCCAAGTGAGGAAACTCGGTTATATTCTACCCGGACAGGTGCGTCTCTAAGGAGCTTTAGGGGGTGGTATGATACCGTCAATGCTTTTTTCCAGTGGGGACAATTTAATCAAGGAGTCTTGGAGTCCAAGATATAAATTCTTTATTAACAGTAATCAAGCACTTTCTTTAGATGACTAGATTTTGATACTTTGACTTGCGTCATACACACAGTCAGTCACACAAATGAGGGTCTGTAGTGCCCGATGCGAACTGTTAGGGCCCAGTCTGATCAATATGGAGTACCGGTATAGTACATGTTAATTAAATAACAAGCTGTATGACGACTACCACATGCATATTTTATTTTCCCACTAATACATTTTCAAGTGGCGAAGGAACCGGGGGGAGGGGGGATGGGGGAACGGGGGTATTTACCCCCTTCCCCAAAAGAATTCCTGAACTTTGTTAATCGTATTTAGTATCTACACGAAAATAACCACATACATCTGCATATTTAACATCATACAGGCGCACATAAAAACTGTATGATCTACATCATTTGCAGTGTATAGACAAGTTGGAAGTCGATGTCACTGACTGATTTGACGCTCAACAGTTTAACATCTTCCTCTCTGACATACATCCTCCATTAGTCCTTTACCCAACGTAACGGCCAAAATCGGCCAGCGCTATTCTCAAAAATCGCCCAATAATTTTCATGATTTTTTCATTTTCTGTCTCCAAAACATAGATTAGGACCCCTCATTGGAACGAGCTGGTTCCCTTGAGGGGTAATAACCTATGTTTTGGAGACAAAAAATGAAAAAAATTAGTTATTCAAGAATTTTCTTTTGCAAGTGTCGTCTGCTTTTCACGTTAGGTGAAAGGATAAACACCAAAAATTAAAGAAGCGCGGAAATGAGCTCTCAGTTGTTCATATTTCACAAATTTTCCTGCTATCCCCCTCCCGCACTCACCCCGGTTTGGCTACGCAGAGCGGGCCGCCCTACAAGCTCCCGTTTACAATACCCCCCCCCCCCCCCTTCAAAAAAATAAAATATTATAAGCTTCCTACGCCCCTGACACTTTCAAGATGTCTTTAGTTTTTTACCAAAACGAAAGACTAATATTTCAACAACATCATCAAGGAATGCCTTTATGGAAGGTATGCGTTGATGATGTAGTTGGAATATTAGTCAGTCGGAGCTTCAAGGGAGCTTTCACAGTCAAGACGAATCAGATTTGCACCCCTCATTGGACACCTTCATGACGCTTCTGTACCCTGAATCTGTTCGACGAGATGAGAATGATCGTCTAGCGTTTCTAAGTAAAAAAGAAATCTATTTACAGGAGAGTACGGGCCTAGATGTCGTGCCAGAGTTCTATTAGCAACACAGAAGAAGTAACGCCACTCTCCAAAATTCGGTTTTACAGTATAACATACAGTTACAGTTACGTGGTAACTCCTAACAGACGATCATAATATTCTAACGTTTCTGAAGACAGTTTGTTAGGTAATAAGAATTCAATGTATCCAAGATCCTGTAACCTTTTTTATTACACACCCGTAACTGTATCTGTCACGATCACATGGATTTTAGGGGCATGCGGTAATTTTAACCAGAAAGCTCTAGTGCGATCCGATAAAAAGTACCCTTCGCGTGCACACGTTCTCTCGTTAGACTGGTTATTATAGTTTGCAGCGTTCAGTGGAATATAACCAATGAGAACCATCGGCTAGATTTATCTGTCGGAATTCCCGATTCTCATTACAAAATGTTTGATGCACAACTATGCTGAAAACTGTTGAAAGTCATGAAAGACACATGGTCTCTGCCAAGAAATTGAACAGTGAAACTCAGCCTTTGCTTTCGTTATTGAAAATCGAGGAAAACTTAATTATTTTTAGGCAAAAAGTCCAGTTGGGTTCGATATTGCAGCCAACCACTAGTACAGTCCAACTTTGTTACAATGTTGCCATCACCGCTGCGTGCTGCCGACGAGTCGACACGAGGCCTACTGTGTAACTGTAATCCTATTCGATTCACACTTCGGCAATGAAGCAGCACGTTTGCCAACGCAAACATACTTTGAAGAGCATGTTCTCAGGAAGCAAGACTAAATCGATCTTGAAAACTGATTACCATGGCTTCAAGCGGAAAAAAGACGGCGACACGCCGACAGCGTCTGGAGATGTTTGACGGCTAGTACATGCAGTTACTAATTAACTATCACCAATTCCACCCTTACTAGATGACCACTCCCTCCATACCCCCCCCCCCCTCCACACACACCCACACACACTAGCTGAATAAAGAAAATAAATTCGGAAGAAGTTTTATACGAAAAACTCGGTAGTTTACATTGGTGGAACCCATGTTGTTTTTACATGCTAGTGGGTGTTGGGGCAACAGGTTTATTTTATTTTATTTTTTTTTGTGGGGACAGGGGGAAGGGCTTTTTTAGGGGGATATAGTATTGCTAAAATATGACTTTCTGGAGTTTGTACTAAGGAAATTAAAAAATGTTACCAGCTACCCACTATTGAAATTCTGAAAAGTCTTGAGTAGGGTGGGAGTGAGACCACGAAGAGGCGCGGGGTGGTAAATACATGTGTTCTGATGAATGCAATATAGGCCTAATGTCAATTTTATGAGATGACTTCCATGAAATTCAAAAATAATTATTAGAATATTTAAAACATAGACAATATGACAATATTTTCCAGACACAGATTGATGTGGATTTTTAAATGACTAATTTAGGATTTTTGCTACTATATCTGTTTTATACAAGGATATTATTTTGTTTTAATTGTCAGTAACAAAAGTTAAATCGAATGTCACCTATGTGACTTAGCTACATGGGTGTATGAGATGGGGAGGGGGTTGTAGCATTCTCACTCCCTTCACCAATAACCAGCTAATTTTGCAGTTTTCATTGAAAGGGACTGGTATTTTCAGAACAGATTGTTCAGAGGGAGGGGGTATTTTTTATAATTTTGGCAAATAGCAGGGCAGTGGGCAGAGCATTTTCATAGGCAAATTTGAGGCAAGGGCCTGCATTTTGATTTTGAAACAAAAGTTCAGGGCAGTTTGATTGGTCAGCCCCCATCCCCAAGAAAATGTTCTCCAAAGGCCTATCATTTTACTTTGCCACATTCTATCAGTCCTCTTTAAAACTACTTACTGAATCAGAATGCAAATTCAGAACACCAAATTCCAAATTTAAGACTGACAAGATATTGGAGCAGACACATACAAAAAAAAAATTAACCAGATACCAAGAAAAAATATTGACAGAACCGTTCAGATAAACTGGTGAAGTATAGTACTAGTGCAAAATACTACAAAATAATGTAAACGTTAATCAATCTTTGAAAATATTATCAACCAAAATAAGTTGGAGCTTACTGGTGAGAACAACCACCCCCCCCCCCTTTCAGCCTCAGACAAAGACTGTTGGATACTGAGTTCGTGAGCTTTCGAGAGTTTCAGAGAATGCTGTCAGGTTATAGATGGGTTGTGGGGGGGGGGGGGGGGTTGTAAAAAAGGTGTACGTAGAGACAAGACATGACATTTTCTTGCAGTTATCATGCAATATATTTCTCCCTTTGTATATCTGGAGTAAATGTGGGCAACCTAAAGCTTTTATTTGTAAGTGCAGCCCATTTCAAACAAAGGTTATCAAGACTTGAGGTAAAATAAAAAGAAGGCTAAATTTCAAGTCAGAAACTTTTTTATGTTGAAAAATAAAGTGCTAACTTACCAAGACTGCGGAGTTCACTCAGTCAGAATGGAATCTCAAACTGCCTCAGGCTCGGTTACTCTAAACGATCGAATGAATCCCCCGGAAGGTTAATTATTGCGGCAAAATGTTTTTTCTCGTCCAATGTGTACTTTATTCCAGTGCAGAACAAAAATGACCGATGTCCACATGTGATAGCCTTGTGGCAGTAGTGCATGTATTGTCAAGCCGAGTTCAAACTTCTGTTTTAGTTTCAGTTTAAAAAGCACGAAATTTAAACAGAGCAGCCAGTTCGCATCGTATTCAAATTAAAATCCTTGTACATTTTCCATCCTCCAGATATAATCATGCCTGCACACATATTTTTGAAAACACATTTCAGACATCCAAATTTGTGACGTCTGATATGCTGAACGCAATCTTTTGAGTTTTGAGTGTTCGGATCGACATTTTTTTTGCGAATAAAATGAATCAACAGCGATTCTACAGGTGGCAAGGTCAAAGACTTAAGACTGTTTCTCTGACAAAATCGCCCGTTTCTCTCTAAAATTCTTTCAATCGTTCTATTTCAATTCGTTCAATCGACTATTTAATTAAATTAGCGATTAATTACAGTGAATTCTTTTTCATGGTTGGGTGTGTAATAAATACAGAACCACGCTTATATTTGAAGGGGTTAACGATTACTGGACTCGAGCGTATGGCGCTGGGATAACCACTCGAGCCTACCGGCTCTCGTGGTATCCCTGCGCCACACGCTCTCGTCCAGTAATCGTTAACCCATTCAAACATAAGTGTGGTTCTGTATATGAGTCTAAAATTATCCTGACGATCAAACGTCACTGGGAATTCAGTTTCTTCAACGTTTTTCGAAATGCGACGTCAAACGTCAGAAAGTAAAAATGCTAAGATATTTTTCACATTAGAAAGACTAGTTAGGACCATCCAAAAAATTCGCCATTTAGCTTTCATTGTTTTTCAAATTTTGTCTCAAAAACACAGCTAATGATAATCGTTGGGTCATAACCAATGTGTTTGAGCCAAAGCAAGAAAAAGCCGATTTAAATTTCAAGGTGGCATCAACTAACGTACTGTCAATATAAAACTTAAAAGTGGACAAAGTTCGCGAGCAAACACTCTGAATTAAATTATAATAATTGAAATGAATTCACACACTGATAAAACGACAGATAATTCAGTCACAACTGTCAATCAAGACTGGATTGGTAAATGCCGAGGTTGATTATTCTAAAAAAAAATCCGCTAATATTTTAATATTTAGAGATCAGTGTACACATGATTAAAGGGAAAGAGTAGAAGGAGTATACTGACTGGCGTTTCCTAGTATTCCACTGTGAAAGTTAAGACTGGATAGTGTATTGTCAGACTCTGAATGGCTAAAACACTGTCTATTCCTTATTTATGAAGCTACTTTAAACATAGTACAATGCAGATATGAAATATATTGAAGCTAGATACGTACATAGAGAGCCTTTGTTCGGGGGGGGGGGGGTATCGCCTTTTAATTTCAACTGTGTTCCTCGTCTGCCGAAACTCCAACTTTTGAGGGAAACATTAGCCCCCTCCCCCTCTTTTGAGTGCCAAGTTTCCTACTACCTGAGAATTTCCATTAATTAAAGACATCGAATGTAGTCCCCCTCCCCCGTGTTCGAAATGTATGACCTAGGGTTCTTGAGTTGGAAAAATCTCTCAAGTGCAACGGGGTGTCTTGCTGCACTCAAGGTACGAAATAATGACACGAGTGGTTGACAAATTACGAAGTGTCTGCTAGTAACGACGACAGCCACATATAAAGTACAACACAATCTACTACTCTATGGCATGAAATTTCCATTTGCTAGTGGTTTGAGGCTTAAAATTGCTAACAATCGTTAAGTTTGGCCGGGACTGGTGGAGAAGTGCCCCCCCCCCTCCCTACTGTCACCCTGTCGTAATGTCCAACTCAAAAGTGTTGTAGGCTTTCCAGCCTACTTTCGGTGCCCCTTGGTGTGACGTGTGATCTACTGTAAGCGCCGATAAAAAGCTCTGCAGAGTAAATTAAATAATTACTCATCTTCTAAACATATACAGTGAACACAGTGCAACATTGCCTCTAACCTCAACCTGTTTCTTTAAATCACATGTACAGACTGTGAACTCAGTGGACGCAAGAGTAGCCAACTGACCGTCGTATAACCTACCCTGTAGATCGTTACATAAATTTTGTGAGCTTGATCCTCAGATGTCCACTTACTTACCCATTGGCCCATTAACTGCAAATTTGATCAACAAACAAGCATTTGTATACTGAGCAACATACTTCACTAGTGGCTGAATGCCAGCCACTCTGTGAGCACAACCCGCTGATATAATTGCACCACACTTGGAAAAGGTTGCATAAAGTATTTGGTATGAGACCACTTCCACAGTTTTTCGACACCACGTGGCAAGTTCTCTGGCCAACAGTCAAATTATATAAGGAATTCTACGCCGCAATGGGCTATTTGTTTTCCCAATTAGCGTGATGTTTGCGCGCAGACTACCATTGATGAAACCCGACGCCCTTTACTCACAGAAAAATACAGATATTTTTCGTACCCCAGTTATAGATATTCCAATCAATAAGGATTGAATTCGCCTTGAAAACATCAATATGTTATAACACAATAGGGTTGGAACTGCGCGGCGTAATCATAAACGATGGTCGTCGTGAGTCTTCAGTCCTAATGGTAATGCCATAAAAATTCTTTCAAATCAAGTCTCGACTGAGCAACATTTCTCCTACTGAATCTGCTCTCTATGGTATTTTTTTAGATTCAATCGCCTAGAATATATCCCTTGGTCGGAAAAATGAACAATATATTCACTTTTTCGACCAATTGAAATATTCCAGATGAGTGAATTGGAACAGAGGCAAGGGACTGTTTAAGACCTAGACTGGTTCCAGGTCATAACGTCGAATTCTTTACATAATTGGACTGATGGCCTGCAAGCGTGACCATGTGGTTGTTCCAGGTTCGATTTGCAATTAGTCCTGTCTCGAGGCACGATTCCGACGCTGAAGCCAACTGAAGATGTCTGACAATGCTATAATCAATGCGATTAGGCCTATTACAGTTATTCCAGTATGGCCCATTATTCTAGATGACTGCCTATCATCAGCAGCAGAGAGAAACTTGCGCTGATATTTGTTCGTTCGCTTCTTGTCGAGCCTCAAGTCGTGCTTAAGACTTCTTGTTACATACTTGCATCGAGGACGTGGTAGAAGTTGCCCATTCATACCATGTGCTAGTCGTTTTCTAGCTGCAATGACACAAAATCAAATACAAAATACTGTTTCGAAAAAAACGATACTTATACAGAGATATCTCCTTTACAACTGCAAGGGTCGAGTTAGGATAGCAATAAAGGCGCAAAGTTACATCGCTGTCGCTTTAAAAATCTGTGATTTTCTTCAGCGTTTTATTCAACCCTTTTATGATAATACCAATGCATCTCAGTGAAGAGAACATCCACTTAAGAACAATTGTTTAAAAATAAAATGCTATAAATAAATTCTCATTTCTTTGTGTTTCGCATGATGGATGGTGTCTCTTAGGGTGCTTTGCCCTATGTAATTACAAATGCAAATCATAAGGAAAACAGGTTGGCAGGACGATTGAGGAATTTATCTTGTTGATGTGAGTTCCTTGTGTCGGGCAGGGCTGATAAATGTAAAATGTCGCAAGGTAGTCTCCTTTTATTAACCCTTTGAACCCTGGAGGGATCTTCCATGTCAGTTCAATGGCAGCAATTGGAAGAGTCCATATTTATTATTTGGGGTTAGACCAAAATTAATATTTTCAACGTGCAGCCGTTGGGCTGCACGTTGAAAATATTGATTGGTCTACACCACGCATTTACCTTGTAGCCATCCCCTTTAATGGTCCACATGGGGGGGGGGGGGGGGCATGATGACGCCGTGTACTAAGGCGTACTGCACGTCGATGGTGCGCATGTCTTCAACCGCTCTAACCCTGCCTGTGCTGCAGTGCGGAGTTACGATGTTGGGGATCTGACAGCTGCTCGTCGCTGCTCGGTGGTTCTCTCCGGGTACTCCGGCTTCCTCCACCCGTAAAACTGTCACGGTCGTGATTAGCCATTGTGCATGAGTATGTGACACTGATAAATAAATAAATAAATAAATTCCCCTTAATGACATTTTGACGTAGCTTATGACCCGGCCGGGAAAACTGCCTATGGGGGTGTTCACAGGGTTAAGCTAACAACGTAACACTTCTATGTCGTACTACCGAGGGACCTAAATACTAAAACATCACCTGGAACATATTATTATTGAATGTGTTTCTTCAAATCATTACCTAATGAAAGGCAAATTAAAAATTGAACTGCTGAGAAAACAATATTTAAAAAAAAATTCAACTAAACCATATCATGTGTCTCTTCACTGGAACGAACTCGCTCATTCTATTGAGGAGTCACATGATATGTTTTTGTTGAATTTTATTTTGAAAATTGGAAAAAATATAATCAAAATAGTAAATTATGATATCATGTGCGATGGGTAAAGGTGTGTTACACACTTCTAAAGAATTGATCCTTCAGTCGTGTAAATGATTTTAACTTCGATACCGGAATGGTGAGAAGGTGGGATGGGATGGTGGTGGAAGGGATAAACATCCAATATCAGTGCAGTTCTCATTGTTTGCGACATGCTAGAATATGTGATAATAATAAAGTTGTATTGCATACGTGTGTGATACAGTGTTTTAAACATTTTCAACATCACTCCGTTTGGTCTGGCGAAAAGTTGTATTGAACACATGTGTGAAACATGTTTTTTGGCCACTTTTTCAACATCAGGCCGTTTAGTTTGTCATATAATACCACTCGAGGCGCAGACTACCACTTTGCATCTTAAGTTAAGGTTTCTTAGCGACCTTCTAGAATATGTGATAAATGTGAAGTTGTATTTTACACGTGTGTGATACAGGGATTGAACTTTTTCAACATCAGACCGTTTGGCTTGGCCCAGGATACCAAAAAAACGCTTCGCCTCTCGTTGTATTCTTGTACCTAACCAAACTGGTGAGTTAAACATTAACCCATTCATACGCTTGTGCGGTCCTGTTTATTGATATAGGTACAGTACGGTGAGTACAAATGTTGTATTTCTCTCGATTTGACCACAATCGGATTTGATTTGATGTTGTCGCATTTCACTTCCAGCTGGAGAGATTCCGCTATGCCGTAGGGAGAAAAAAGGAAAATACAATTTCCACCGAAGCCCGAGGCAATCGCGATCCGATAAAAAAAAGTTGCTATCCCCTTTTGTGAAACCAAAAATTTGATTCTGTAGGTTTTGTTTCTTTAACGCATTTGAACACATTGCATCACCTCAGATACATTTGAAAAGCTTTTTGCCGAGCATTTCCATACAGTACTGTCATAGTTGCTATGTGGAGACCCTGGCCGCATTCTTCAACAAATCGAGTGATCCCGGCTCTAGTAACCAGTGTCACGGAAATAAGGTCAATGATACTTCAACATTTATGTTCTTTCCAATATTCCTCATTTTAACTCTACCTAATACGAAAGGCCACGTCACTTGCAATCCAAATTCTTGAATAACTAATTTATTTTCATTTTTTTGCGTCAAAGACATAGCTCAAGATCTCTCGTTGCATCGAGTTTAAAGAGCTCGTTCCAATGAGGGGTTATAACCTATGATTTTGAGATAAAAAGATACAAAATAATAATGAAAATTGATTAGTGATATTGTGAGGAGCGCTGGACGGTTTTTGCTGTTACATTGGGTAAAGGGTTAATCCCACAGTTGTATTTTTTGTCGCAAACAATTAAATAAGATTAAACTGGAACTTAAACGCCTGCAAACTGATGCCACAATACCAAAATTTTAAGTGGCAAATTTTCCCATAATGCAATTCGAAATTTAATCAATCAGCTCTGTCAAACAAGCTTCAATTGGGTAAAGTGGTAGCTGCAATATTGGAGGAATTTGTGAATTGAAACATTGATATTACGTAAATGGTCTGTGGAGGGTTAAATACTTACTCATTTCTGTTGTCATGGTGATAGGTATTGTCGTTTTCAGAGCGGTAACTGTGAAACCAGAAGTAACAGATGAATCAGATGCTGGGATTTCAGATGTCTTGTCAGAAGATAGATGGAGCCTGTTTGTTGTTGACAGTTCCTTTAATCCTGCAGTCGTTCTTGCTGGTATCAAATTGGTTGCTAAAATGAGATTAACGACGTGCTCTTATCGAATTTGAAACGTTGTATTTATAACTAAACGAACATGGCTTATCAGCCTTCTGCGAATGTTATCAAAACTACCCAAGATTTCCCATTTTGCAAATTGTGACAAACGTATTATACGGCTTATTCAGTAAATCATGCACTGAGAGCATTATGCCACTTGGTGGGAAAAGCACAATTTGCAAAATTCACACAGCTTCCTCTACACATGGAATATTTGTAAAGCTAATATTTTTATATTACATTATTATATAGTAGGTTATTTTGCCAGCAACATAGAGAGACATTCTGGAGGGAGTGCATTTGCAGCAAACTCTTGAGGGCGAGCCTTCATTTATATAACCTATCAGTAAATATCAAAATACTTTGCGATTACGTTTACACTAAATCCTCTCCAGACGGAACGGTCAGATTGAGCCGGCGAGACACGTGGCGTTTTCGAGCGATGTTTCCTCTCCCATTACCTCCACATATTCAGACATCTGCGAAATAAACTTTCTTCAACATATCTTTCGATAACTTTGATTTGAGAACTTGAATTTCCAACCCATGTAAGCCATTCCAGGTTTACATTTAATTATTTCTTTCAAACCTTGTAACCATTTCAATCCATTTCCGGAATTGTTCAACAGAATATTATTTACAATAAAATGAGCAATCTATTTCCTAGCTTATGAAGTGTTTGTCTTGTCTTTTTCAAAACAAATTTCATTTCAGCTAAAAGTTTGAGAATGCCACGTAAAAGGGTTTCATACAGACAGACAAGAAGATCCCACTGTTTCCATGTCATTTAAAAGAAAATTTAACTGACTTCTATACAGAAACAGGAACAATATATTTGCGTGCCTTGGTAGGTAAAGGTTGTGGGGAATTGTCGTGGTCACAGACTAGAAACAATAAGACGAAGGCACAGATTATACACAAATGCTCAAAGAAGTGTTGCTACTTTAACAGTGAGCTCTATACCAGAAAACGAATGCAGTGTCTGAGGTTTCGGGACTATTGAACTGAACACAGACAATTGGAATTATATTGACTCATAAAGTTGCAACGTTCGTCTGAGGTAAGAAAAAAAATGATATTTTGTAATCCTGGGACCATACTAAAACTTCGAGAATTGAAAGAACTGAATACGATTGGAGTATCAACGCCACAAACAACAATACAACGCAGAAAAGCCAATAAAAACACCCGAAAAATTACGACAAAAGGAAATAAACAACAAAATTACATCAACAATGCTGTGTCGTCTTATGACCATTACATGTACATTCGTTTCATCAGCGATATGATATCTGTAAAATACGACTGTTTAAAATGAGTTACCCTGATCGTGAATGAATAAAAGGCCCGAAGTCAAACTGTGAGCGTAAATGGTATATAACGGATTTGAACAGTGGCGGTAGATTGGGGGGGGGGGGGGGGGGGATGGGGATTTAAGAGGGGCTGGGAATGCGCACACGGGTACATGTCTCCTTGGTTTTTAACATCATAGATTTTGCCTCCTCCTCCATTGACGAAGAAAATATTTTACATATACGTTTTTAAATTAACAATTATTTATAGGTGTTATGTACCCATTTGGCTTACACGAATGGGACAGTACACTTACCACAAAGGTTCTTGAATAGCTAAGTTTTTATAATTGATCCCAAAACATAGCTTATGTCTTTTATTGGGAAGAGTTAAACGAACTTTGTTTCTAGGTAGACATTAGACAAAATAGTATCCCCACCCCCGCCTCCACACACTTTTATTTCAACTCTTTCGCCACTGGCATAAATGCCTTCGGAATACGTAGGGAAAATCAGCATCTCCCATATCAATGACGTGTGCCATTTACGTGACCTTTGTTTTCAAAACAAATCACATTTGGACATTAGCAGCGCAGATGTTGTCAGAAAATAGCTGACGTGTTTCGACTCAGAGTTAAATAAATCGATATTGCTATAGTAAGCACTTGGCCGTTTGTATTAAAATTAGCTTCTGTTGGTAAATATGAATTGTGAAATTAACAGTTTGAAAAAGCTAAGTTGAAAACGAAATATTAGGCATAGAACACATTGAAATGGGACTGCGTATAGTCTGAATCGAGTTACGTATTTCCGTTGCTTTGCAAAACGAAACTATGTCTCACCATTACTAAAATCTATCATTCTAAATGCATTGATATATATCAAGTATTGTCAATACCTGGGAATATCAGTCATTTAATAACGGGATCGAATGAATATCTGTATGTTTTTGTGAGTGAAGGAACATCACAGGCTATCAACGGTGGTCTGCACGCAAACTCTACCGAAATTGGATGAACTATCAGCCAAGAACAACGTCTATTTTTCACAGAATTAGACTGGTGGCCTAACTGTCTTTAACCACATCTTCTCTTTGAAATTAATCACAATGGGTTATGTTGACCAATTAAGGATACTTATTTACATCTCCTCGCAATATAGTTGGCTCCAGTTAGCAATGATATATTTATGATAAATATAATTATACCATCCGTGAAATCTCATCTCATCTGTTTTTACTTGTTTGCATTTTTTTCCATTTCGAACGTGTTAAATCAATATCTTTTACATTTTTATCAGCGCTGAACAGACCCATGGGAATTGGTACACGAATTCGTGTGTAAAACACGTGAATGATGTCTCAAGCCTCAAACCACCGATACAAATATATTGGACACTGAATGATAGCTCGATCAGTGAATCCACAAAAAAAAAACAAGCACAGGAGACAAAAATAAAGGGAGACAAAAATGAATAGGACAGAAGAGTATCATTACAAGTGTACTATTGGAAGGTCTTGAAAACGTACGACTGAAAATATTGGCAGAACAGTGAATATTAAAGTGGATTGAAAATTTCAACCAAATTACAACTCTCTCTTTAACCTATACTTCCAATATATGCTCAAACAAATGTGCCCCAACTCCCTGACAAACAAAATGATTACACATTAGATATTTGTCATATCCGATCTAATCTGTTTTTGAAATATTACTTTTTATCACATGACTTCTCCGTTTTCACGGCTTATTACTGTTTCATATTTTCAATCAATGTTAATTAGTTCCTCATAACACCTTCAGTTAATATGATTGGTCAATTTCAAAAGAACGCTTTCTGATTGGTTATCATCGAGAAAATCTGTGTCAAATTAATGCGGTTATAACGTATGACTGCGTGCAGCTTTGACGCGTCAGAGTAACATTCATGACGTTCAGGGTGAATTTCCATTCTTGAAACCTTTTTTTCTATCTAAAAGATGTGTTTTGATTTGATGTGGTGCCATGTGAGAAACAGTATATGAAATTCGTGTTTCAGTTACACGATATTTATGAAACGAGTCTAAGACTTTTCCGTTTTGCCCTGAGTATCGGCAAAACAGAAAATTCTTAGACTCGTTTCATAAATATCGTGTGACCAAAACACTAGACCCATATCCTCTATATATATGGACACGACAATAACAAGCCTGTGACTTACTGTCAAATCCAATCTACACACTATTGTACATTTCTGCTTGATATTATTGGAATAAATATTGTTTAAACTAAATTCTCAATCCGCTTTCGTCTTCCAATATTGTAGAATCGCGCCCGTCGAAAAATAAATGCGACAACATGATGTATTAGATGCCACCTTTTTTTGTTTTCTTTCCTCTGGGCCTGAGTTCGCCCTAGGAGTTTATTTATTTATGAAATCTCAAACCACTGATATCATTGTGAAGCAAAAGGATCGCGATCGTATGGAGAAAAATGCCACTTTTGTGATCAAAGTATGTACCTTTCATTATGATACTGTTTTGTTTTGCATATTTATCTCACACTTCGCATCCAATGTATTCATTGTTAGGGGTGGTTGTTTTTGTCAAGCACTCAGATTTCTTGAGCCGCACGATTCGTATTTCTTATTGAAGATGTCCTCCATCCAGTTGTGGATTCACTATATACTTTACAAAAGATCTTCATACCGTTAGATAAGTAAAACTGTATTTCAAAGATATTGTTATATGATAAAAGGGAATGCTTGACAAAATACACACTAGCGTGGACATTACTTTAACTAACATTTCAAAGAGAAACCAAATTATTTAATATTTGCAGATAAAAAATGGATAACAAATCTCTCCACAATGAGAGCATAATGAATATACGAATTAAAATACATTCAAAGTTGTCACACAACTAGAAAATGGTTTTGCTCTACCCTCAGCTTCATGTTTTGAAAATAACAGAGGCATACCATTGTTTTGGCTATATCTAATTTCAGCAGTTTTACTTCTAAATCTGTCTCTGTTTTTCAAACTATTCTACATAAGTAAGCGTTTCAATGCTTTTTGCTTTGTATATTTTCCATATCGTTATAATACCGACTTACTACTGTCGGTGTCTTCTATTCTTAAACCGAGCTCAACCCTGGGACAAGCTCTCAAGCCGCCAAACAAGTTATGTAATGATTCACACGCTGTTATGGAATCAGTTTAGTCCCAAAGTATTCCATCGCCTATGTTTAGATTCAGTCGACTAAATATTTTAGACTGTCAGAAAAGGGAACCTATGGTTCCCTTTTGAAACCAACTGAAATATTCCAGACTAGGTTTATCGTGGCGACTACGGTTATCGTGGCGTTTTAGCGTCATGTACACTCAGGCTTTTGCGACGTCAAACGCAATCGTTAAAAGTCGAAGTGCGTAATTTTACTACCGTATTCGCAATGCAAGGGAAGCTTCGTACATACTAGTACGAACCGCAGTCGCAAAGGTTTAATGACGTTTCCGATATGAGGAGACTCTGGCTGTCGAAAGTGTCGTCAAACCCCAATAAAAAATAAATGATGTTACAATACTGCTGGGCATATTTGTAAATTACATTCATATGAATGAAGACACACAACGTGTGTAGTTGTATGATTGCGCCGCGTAGTTCCACCACTTATGTTAATGTCTTGATGTTTCCAAGACAAAATAAATATTTAGTGACTGGAATATCTATATCTGGAGCACAAAACAATACCCGCATATATTTCAGAGAATGGGACCATCCCATCAAATCAACGGCAATCTACGCGCAAACTCAACGAAAAGTGACTAAACAAATAGCCCATAGTGGCGTCGGATTCCTTATGTAATTAAATTGTTGGTCTGTGAGGTTGACCTGGGGTCATGTGGGTGATGACCAACAAGAAGCACCAGAAGTACACAATTGACAGTATGATCGACCAGGATGACAGGCATACTTAGGACCGATTGACTCGCCGAAGGCACGCCATCAGAGAAGAGACGATAAACCGGCTACAACATAAAACAACATAAACGCAAGATCAGTGTACAAAAACGATATCTAACAGTCAATGCAGCAAACCCCATGGCATTCAAAAGAAAGAATTAGTTTTTCAGAGCACAACGATAAAAGAGAGGTGGAAATTATAACAGACTGAACGGTCTGGAGTTACGTTCATTTTTGAGCCCCTGATTGATCAAACCGAGCACATTCGGTCATCTGTCACCATGTGATATATTGGATAATGTCCTCAATAAATGGCGATTGCCCAACCCGAGCTACTGTTGTCCTCACCCACCCAGTATCCTGTCCCCCGGGACTTTCATATCGCACATTTTACCGGAAGCAGAGTATCTGGCGAACTATCTATAGCCTGGATACGGCTCGGAGGCTTTTGCCTCATATCTCCTTATTTTGTGATTCAGAACTTTCTGCAATGGAATCCCTTGTGCTCATTTCTGAATGAGTCAACCGCACCCACACATATAAATGATCTTTTAAATTTCCTGTTGATAGAACAGGCATTCATGTTATTCGTGAAATTTTGAACCAGTGGTGTAAATGCGTCATGATCAGAGTGCAATCCGACCGAGAATGCGCTCGCATTTGGTATCACAGTACTTTTTATTGCATTTTATTTAAGCAGTTTTACTGAATGGTATGTCTATCTCCATTCATCCCTTCACAGGAAGCTGAATTTCATTTCGATTTTGTAGCGTACATCGATACTCTAAATGTTTATCCTTTCGCATGAATGAACAAAATTAATTGGTTTCCCCTGCATATTTACTGAAGCACCAGTGGGCACGAAGAGCAACGCGTTTCACGTATGGCTAGCAACTGAGGGTTAGGAGCTATTCACAATCACAAATTAACTTCCCCTCAAGGAAGTCTGCTAGAAAGCGTCCCCGCCTACGACGTCAATATTCTTGTGATTTATTGCACATCCATCTATTTTAAGTTATGTTCGCAACATTCAATGTGTGATAAAAATATGAAATTGTTTTGCACACGTGTGTGGTACAGGTTTTGGGAACTTTTTCAATATCATATCGTTTGGTTTGGCGCAGAATACAAAATCGGGCTTCGCATGTAAATTTAAGGTTTGTTCGCGACATTCTAGAATGTGTGATAAATATAAAGGTGTGCTGTACACGTATGTGATACAGATTTTTTCACTTTTTCAACATCAGATCGTCTGGTTTGGCACCTAATACCACAAGAGGTTATACCTCTCGTGGTATTCTTGCACTCAACCAAATTCGTTCGATAAGCAATAACCCACTCAGACATTTGAGCGAATCTGCCCATTCAGATAGGAGCAGTATTGTGATTATAAGTGGCATTTGTCTCCATGGGATCACGATCGGATTGCGACACACTTTCGTGAATAAATACTGTGAAACCAAGCCCGAAACACGAAGAACAAAAGACAATAACATCTCTGATTTAATGTTGTCGCATTTCGTTTCCAACTGGAGAGATTCTACTATGCTGTTGGGAGAAAAGCTGAAAGATAATTTCAACCGACTCGAGAGGCAGTCACGATCCGTTAAAAATTATCTGTCTTCTTTTGTGATCTCAAAAATGTAATTCTGTAGGTTTTTGTATATTTAACGCATTTAACCAAATTGAATCACTTCACACACGTTTGAAAGCTTTTTTTAATTTCCATCAAGTTCAATCGTAATAGCTATATGGTGAGCTTGGCCGCATTCTTCAACACGTCGAGAGACCCTGCTCTATTAACTGGTTGAGGGCTACATTATTTTGGTTGTCTGAGTTTGTTCTTCAAAATGTGTTTTATTACAATTTATTGAAGAGTGATAAAATAAATTAATATAAACAAAATAGTATTTGCATTTGGCAGAATATGAAACACGAGCAAAGGAAATGTTGGCTTTTGCTCTGGTACCCTCACTTCTTTGAAAGCCCTGGTAGTGGCTTCTAACACTAAACCAATTAATCAGGCTAAAGTAAATAAGGTCAATGATACTTCTACATGTATTTTCTGTCCAATATTCCTCGTTGTCGTCACACAATTTTATTTTTTGTTATGAACGATTAAAAAAGATTAAATCAGAACTTAAAGTCCTGAAGTCTGATGCCACAATACCAAAATTTTAAGTAGCACATTTTCCCATAATGCAATTCGAAATTTAACCTTTCAGCTCTGTCAAACAAGATTCAATTGGGTAAAGTGTTAATTTTTATACTGGATGAATTTATAGATTAAAATTTTAATATTTCATAAATTGTGTGTAGAGTGTTAAATACTTACACATTTTTATTGTCATGGTGATAGGAACTGTCGTTTTCAGGGCGGTAGTTGTCAAACCTGAAGTAAGAGATGAACCAGATGCTGGAATTGCAGAATTCTTGTCAGTTGATATACTGATCTCGTTTGTTGTTGACTGCTCCAATAATCCACCAGTCGTTCTATTAACTTCAATAGTTCCATTTGTTGGAATTCCCGTTTGCGTTGTCGAAGTAATTGCCACCTCTGTGACTTCTTCTGGTGTTGCTGCTATCACGCTGGTTGCTAAAATAAAGTTAACCCTTTACGCAACGTAACTGCAAAAACCGGCCAGTGCTATTCTCAAAAATCGCCAATTAATTTTCATTATTTTTTCATTTTTTATCTCAAAACCATAGGTTATGACCCCTCGTTGGAACGAGCTATGTTTTTGACAAGAATATTTTTTTTTTGCAAGTATCGTCTCCTTTTCATGTTAGGTATAGGGTTAACCACGTGCTCGTTTTTTTTCGAATTTAAAATACCAATTGTGTGTGCATCGTGACCTATAATACAGACACAATCCTGTCCATTAATATGGACGTCTAGGAGGTAAGATTTGCTTTTTTTCTATTAATATGGACGTCTAGGAGGTAAGATTTGCTTTTTTCTATTAATATGGAAGTCTGGGAGGTAAGATTAGCTTTTTTCTTGAGTAGAATAGAAACTTGCACATTACTGTGAAAACATACTCGCTAAACAAAGAGCCAGATCGTACTCTTCCTTACTTAGTTGCTACTAATTAGCTTACACCAAATGAATATTTTAGAGGTACGTAATACCGAAATTGAAGAGTATAACCGAAATAACTATCAGTGTTTTACAAACTTGGATGAGAACCGCGATGGAGAGAGAATTTTTGAGCAATTTGTACATGTTGAAAAGAGTAAGGTGAATGTTAGCGAGCATCGGAATGTTGGAGAGCAGAACATCAATCTTGAGAAGATATATACTATGTTATATTCAATAAATGTTAAACTTAGTGCATTGGATGTGGTAAAATCTGATATTTCTGAAATAAATTCAAAATTATCTTACATTGAGCTATTTGTTGGCAAGCTGGATATTAGAGTCACGGACCTTGAAAATAGAGGTTATCGAAACGAGCATGAAATTCAAGGAATAAAAGCATGCAACAGGATAATTTGTTCTGAATTGGATAATACAAAACGAAAAAGAGGTCAACGTTAGAAATAGAGAGAAGAATTGTAACTCATTGTGTCAACTGAACGAAAGTATTACTGACTTACAATCCCGTTCTATGAGGTATACTCTGGTCTTCTCGGGAATAAGTGAAATAGAAAAACAAGGTATTTCAACCGAGGACGGGCAAGAAATTGGATAAGAAAGCTCACCCTATCGTCGCCAAGTTTTCGTTTTATAAATTGAGAGAATTTATTCGTAAAAAGAGTAATGTTCTGAAAGGTACTTCTTTTTACAAAAATGAACAATTTCCTCAGAATGTAAGTGAATACCGAAAAATAGTACTGTATCCTCTTGCGAAAACTGTTCGGTATGAAGGTAACAACGCTCGAGTAATTGGTGATAAAATATACATAGACAATGAGAGGTTCTATCCGAATGTACAACCACCATACATAAAGAAATTAAATATTAGTCAAGCTACACTGTGAACAATTTGAATAGTTCCACCATTTCAATTAGTTCAGAAACAAGGCATACGGACAGTCAGTAGGAAAGCCCAAGACAAAATGAATTTGGGGTGCGATCACTAAATGTGTGTGGTCTGCGGAGTAGACTATGTGATCCTGAATTCCTTGAATTTATATCTGAGTATGACTTGTTATTTTTCCAAGAAACTAAGACTGACGAAATTGATCTTATCACAATTGACAGGTATTATACAGCGCCTATCAAAAACAGGACAAAGGAGTCACTAGGTCAGGAGGGCTTTGCATAGCTATCCGAGACCAATATAAGAAGTACTTTGAATTGATTCAGGATTCATCGGAACTTGTTCATTGGTGTACATTAAAGATGGAGACAGATGTCCTATATATTGGAAATGTATATATACCGGGGGAAGGGTCAAAATACTGCCCCGATAATGTGTTTGATCAGCTTAGTATATCCATTTTGGATAAACTTGATTCATGTCAAAATGTGGCGCTGATTGGTGATTTTAACTCTCGAACAGGTAATAACAGTGATGCTAGTCACGTAAAGGGGTTAAAGAAAATACATAACATAGATTCTTTAAGTCCTGATAGAATTACAGATGATAAGGTGTCTAATAATTATGGAAGCAAGTTAATTGAGCTGTGTAAGCACTGTAATTTATTTATAGCTAACGGAAGAATTGGAAATCCCCAATTATCAGGTGCCATAACGTGCAAAGGGGTTAGTGTGGTGGATAACTTGATATGCAGTCCCCAAATGTCCATATTTATTGAAAAAAATTCTGTTTTGGAGTTCAATGAACTGTATTCCGATGTGCACAGTGCATTATTTTTCTCTGCCATGTCAGGTAATGGGTTAAAGATGAAGAAACCAAAAGCTCAACCAAGCAGAAAATATGATACTGGGTCAAATGCAGTGAACACTGTGAGAAAATGGGACCACACAAAGCGAGAAGAATTCATGCAAAATATCGATAACGTTTCTGCAGAGCAACTGTGATCTTATCTGGATTGTGCGTTGAGTAATTCGGATGCTACCTAACAAGATGTCGAAAGGTTTTACAGTGTAATTAAGGCAATTTATCTTGATGCGGCTACTTTAACTTTTGGAATTCATAAAGTAAGAAATGATAAAAAAAATAACAATGTCGTGGTATACCCGACACTGTATATCGGCCGGAAAAGAGTAGCGTAAAGCGAGAAAGCTGTTTATAGATCAACCAAATGAGCAAAATAAAATAAATTATAATTATTGCAGACATTTGTATAAAACTGTTATTAGCAGAAGCAAAGTAACTTATAACAAAAATTTTTCAAAGAATTTAAAAAAGGTTTGTAATGATACAAAGACATTTTGGAAATTAATTAAAGGCCTGGGGAAGACGAACCCGAGCCTGTCCTGCCCAAATGTAAAATAATTTTATGATTACTTCTCGCGAGTAGAATTAAACCAAACCACTCAAGAGTCATCAACAGATCCTTTGGGAAATACACCGCAAATGACGCGGTGGATGCGAGTGCGTTAACCCTTTACCCAACGTAATGGCCAAAATGGGCCAGCGCTATTCTCAAAAATCGCCAATTAATTTTCAAAATATTTTCATTTTTTGTCTCAAAAACATAGGTTATGAACCCCTCGTGGGAACGAGCTCGTCGAGCTCGTTCCAACGAGGGGTCATAACCTATGTTTTTGAGACAAAAAATGAAAAAAATTAGTTATTCAAGAAATTTTTTTGCAAGTGTCGTCTGCTTTCCATGTTAGGTAATGGGTTAAACGAGGATATAACACTGTCCGAAATACAGAAAAAAACAGTCCGTAAACTCAAAAATGGCAAAGCATGTGGAATTGATAACATTAAAAACGAGTATATAAAATGCACAATTGAAGACTTTAAACTTATTTTTTTAATCTTTTTTAATATTGTTTTACATACTGGTTTAATTCACTCGGATTGGTTAACAGGAATAATAAATCCAATTTTCAAAGGTAAAGGCGATAAATTCAAACCAGAAAATTTTAGAAAAATTACCCTTGGCAGTTGTGTATGCAAAATGTTTAACAGTATATTAAGTGTGCGGCTATCCAATTTTTTAGAAGAAAATAATTTAATAAGTGAATGTCAGGCCGGTTTCCGCAGAAATTACTCAACGCTCGATCATATTTTCACTTTATATTCAGCAATACAAGTAATGAAAACCCGAAAAAATCGATTATTCTGTGCTTTTATGGATCTAGCCAAGGCCTTTGATACGGTATGGAGAATAGGGTTGTGGAACAAATTATGAATTTTAATTTATCGGTGAGAATTCTTAACGTTTTGAGAGCTATGTATAAAGGGATTAAATCTTGTGTGTGTGTCAACGGGGAATATTCCGCGTACGTTCCAAGCCACCTAGGGGTGACACACAGGGGGACAATTTATCATCAGTTTTGTTCTGTATTTTTATGAATGATTTGGAGTATTTCATGATTCAAAATGAGTGTCCTGGAAAAAAAGCTTGCAGTGACAGATGATGTAAATTTGAGAATATATGTTAAATTATTCCTATTACTCTATGCGGATGATACAGTATTAGTTTCAGAATCAGTCGAAGGCCTTCAAAAAGCTTTAGACACTTATTACGAATACTGCAAAAATTGGAGATTGAAAGTTAATTGTAGTTAAAGTAAAATAATGATCTTTAGTAAGAAACTAGCTACGATGCCTACTTTTTCGCTAAATACTGAGCAATTGGAAATAGTGGCTTCTTATAGGTATTTGGGCACAACATTTCATCGAAATGGTAATTTTGTTTTGGAAAAAAATTTGAGATGCCAAGCTGCAAAAAAAAAGCAATGTACTGTTTGTTAAATAGGTGTAGACAACATCGGCCTCCTCCTGGTTTCTCTAGTAGAGATATACGAGAAACAGATTGTGCCTATACTTATCTACGGGTGTGAAGTTTGGGGGATGGGAAATATTAATTCTATAAAAAAGCTAGAGTTATGATTTCTCAAATTTATTCTTAAGCTAAGAAAATCTACTGCTTCTGTATTTATTTTCGGAGAATTGGGAATTTTTCCTATTGATATCAAGATAAAAAATTGACCAGTAGTGTAATAACTTAACTAGTAGTGTAATAAACATCCATGAAAACCAACAATTTTTCAACAAATTTTGTAAATGTTTGGGGTGGCTCAAATCATAGTTTGGATAAAATGATTAAAAATCTTATCGATGTTTAATAATTTTATCGTACATTTAAAGGCGTTTTGCAGGTCAAACATCATTTCGTGGGTTCAATACGGCGAGGAAAAGTATTTTTATGATTTTTATGTGATGTGCGTATTCTTTGGTGTTTAATGTCGCTTTCTGCGTTTGTGGCTTTATATAAATAGTAATGCTGTGCTTTTGAGAGACTGCTTACCTCAGGCATAAGTTGTCAGGTTCTATCATACCAGAAAACTTATGTGTGATAAAGTGTGGTATTCAAGGGCTAGAATTGTGTGATCCACTGCGTTGTCTACAATTATAATATTTAATACGGTCCCGGCGAATCTCTGAAGTTCTCTCTCACATCCACCCATTTCAGTCTCTATATCATTATGCGTGGCTTTTTCAGTCTAGTTGAGCGTTTTGAATTCTAACATTAGTTTTTCTTCTGGGAGTGGTGCTCATCATATTCCTTGAGCATAGAATTTCTACAATATTTTACGAAGGTGCGGTGCGGTGGGGCGGGATGGGGGAGGGAGAGGGGAGGGGGGTGGGTTTTCTTAAAATCTGCGGTCAGTTATTTTTTTTCCTTCATGAAGGAGGAGGTCGGTAAGAGAGTAGATGGTATCTAAAGCGAGGTGAATAGGCCATTTACAGTCTATCGACATCGGGCCTGCAATTAGGTATTTTAGGAGGGAGGAGAAGAGGGGCGAGAAGCTATGTGGGGAGGAGGTGTACCCTTGGACATTGCACCGCTTCATTTTCGTTCTGTACCGATAAACCACACTTTGAATATACACGGAACAACACCAAAAAACTCTGGTAAAACAGATATCGCCAAAAAACTGAGAGATCATAACGTTAAATGATTGGAGGGTGTTTTAAGTGAATACCACTAAATTTATTCCACAATAAAGTGAAGTCATTAATTTTAATGTGTCAAATTCATATTTTTGGCTAGAATACGTAACCGTGTTACTTCGCTAAGTTAGCAGAATTTGCAATCGAATAGTAATAGCGGTGTAATCTGGCCCTGCTTACCGCTACAGATACTTATTTCGTTAAAACGAAATATTATTTTGTTATTTCGAAATATTATTTAGTTTAAACAATATTTATTTCCAAACAAATAATAAGAAATACAAATAATCAAGCTAGTATTGTGTACAGAAGTATGGAAATGGATTCAGCAGGAAGCTAAAAAGCTTATACAAGGCTGTCTCCATATGAGAGTATTACATGTAATGATGATATCAGCAGTACAAGGGATTTTTGTTATTTGCATGGACTAATAAATATGGTTGAGTGCACGAGAAGGATAGTGGGAATAGAAGGTGCAAAAGGAAGACAGGGGTTTAGTAATAGAGGCAGGAGAGGAGAGACCCAAGGGAATCAGTAGTGACCAGTACTTAGATGATTGGGTGGTGGACATCGATATCCGCGAGTATTGAATCGGTGGTGCCGGGTTGATCAGTCGAAACGTTTGGATAAAAGGATAAATTCATGAACTTTCTCGAAAATGGATTTGTTTGTTTCGGGACTATAGTGTTCACTACCGTATAGTAAGGTGTCAGTAGTTATATGGTGCTGGATGCTACCTAATGTTTGTATTCGTATCTGTGCGTATCTATTGCAATGGAAAAGGTAGTGATCCACAGTTTCGCGTGCTCCACAGCTGCATAAGAATGAATCGACGACGAAGTTGTCATGTAGATCATTGTTCAGACCGCTGCAGCTGAGTCTCAGTCGACAATGTAGGACTTGAGCTCGGCGTGACCTATGCCCGTGAAAGTAGGATGGGACAATGCGTCTATTCCTATTAAGATATGATTTGAAGTTAGGCAGCGAGTTATTTTGTCTTACTTCAAGGGGTAGATCGTTCCATAATCGGGTGGTGGATGGTAGGAAGGAGGTCTGATGTTGGTGCGTTCGACAAAGTGGAGTTCTTAAATTGTTAGTATGCCGGAGGTTATAGCTTTGGGAGCCCGAGCTGAGAGGGGGAATCATGTAAGACAAATAAGCAGGAACACATTCACGGACCATTTTGAAGTATTGTATAAGTTTGTGGTTCTTCCTTCTAGTCTCGAGTTCTTCCCACCCTGTTTCGATATATAGCTGAGTTCTGCTTGAGCTTTTCGTACCTCCTGTTACTAGACGTGCCGCTTCAACTTGGATTTTTTTCCAGTTCGTCGGCTTCGGTCGCTGTACAGTTGTCCCAAACAGTATCAGCATATTCAAGCACTGGACGAACGTACATATAATAGATTGTTTCGAGGGTTTTACGGTCGAATCGATACTTGAAACGCCTCAGGACATTAAGACGTTTCCAGGCGTTGGCTCTGATTATGGTGAAGTGGGCAGACCATGTTCCTATGTTGCTGAACGTTAGGCCGAGGTGTTTGTGTTGAGAGACTTCGGTGATGTCTGTTGAGAACATTCGTAAAGGTGGGTGTGTTGGTGCGCTATTTTTTTCTAGTGATTAGTAATGTTTCTGTTTTTTGGGGGTTAAAGTTAACAAGCCATTTGGTGGCCCATGTCTCAATTCGTTTAATGTCGTTGCTTAATATTTCGGCGGCAGTGTTTGGGTTTGGTTGTTGGGCTCTGCATGAGATCATCTTATTTGGAATGTATTTAGCCGCATTGGTAAGTACTATACTTCGTCCCCTGAGTTCCAATGTGTTCTATGTGCCTACTGGCACATAGAACACATTGGAACTCAGGGGACGACTTGTAAGCTTATCAACGGTATTGGAATGCGAACTATTAAGCACTGCATCTTCCCAGTCCATGTTATCAAGTTCATTGTTAAGGTCGACGTAGTCACCTCTGTCGTAGGACCAGATATGGTGCTTAAGGACTTTAGGTTTTTGTTTGGGGATTTTCAGGACCAAAATTATTATTGGGCAGTGGTATCGTATAAGCTCTGGGGAGAATGGATCAATGACGTCTGTTTTGGAGTTATATGGAAGTAGATGACCATTAACTAGAAAAACGTCGATAAGAGAACTGGAGGTTTCTGTAAAGTGCGTTGGTTCACTTACAGTTTGAGTGAGATCATACTCTGCTAGGAGGTGTTGTAGGGCTCCACGCTGTGCCCCAAGTTGGCTGTCGTTAAAGTCACCGGTTATAATAACCTTCAGAATGTTCGTGTCTAGTGCTTTCTCGAATGCAGTTGAAATTAAGTTCCATGTTTCGTTGGGAGAATTGGGTGGGCGATAGAAAACTCCAAATAAAATAGACCCTTGGTCAGTGAAAAGCTGGACCCATAGACTTTCGAGGGCATTGATATTTAAGTCGTGACGCTGTTTGTAGGGGATATTATTTTTTACGTAAATAGCTACACCTCCGCCCCTGGTTTCATGGTCCTTTCTTAGTGGAGGGTGAAAGTTTGGTAGATTCTATCTCAGAGTTATCACCACTTACATCCAGCCAAGTTTCGGTGAAAGCACACACGTCGTGGTATTGCTTCTCGCAGCTAAGTAAATCAATTTTGGGTTTCAGACTTTGGATATTGAGATGGTAGAATGTGATGCCACGTGTTGAGCCCGAAGATACCGAGGATGTGTCAAAATATTATTTCGTTACAACGAAATAAAATAAGAGTGAAACCTGTCACCTACCGCGCTTCATAAATATCCTTAAATGTCCTTAAATTGATGCTTAAAATTCCAAGCTTTGATATTTCGGGTTAACATTGGAGGGGCGCAAATATACCACCACAGTACCCCCACCCCCACCCACCCCCTCAACGTTCCGCCGTCCTGGGGAATCAATTTAATAGCTGATTGCAGATTTAATATAAACAAACTTATTCAGGGGATGGAGAATTGGGGTCCTTGCGGATAAATAACTATGACTGGATTGAGATTTGCCACACAGAAAGTTAAAAACAATGTTTCACCGAGAACTAATAGAATTAACACTTTTTTAGCAGCCAATGGTATCGATGTTCGTTTACACCGGGTAAAATTTAACTAAAAATTGTATAATGTCAACAATAAGATACACCTCCCCCCCCCCCCCCCCCCGTACAGCGGGAGATGGGGGTGAGGGAGACCTTTGGTGATCCGCCAGGGCCGTAATAAATATTATAATTCAAGACAACACTCAGGAGATACGTCCTAAAATATCATACTTCTGCTCCTATAAGTTACTTTGACAGTTTATTCTGTTATCATGGAACCTGACAACTTACCTGACAACTTATGCCTGGGGTAAAAAGTCTCTCAAAAGTACAACATTATCATAGATAATTGGCCAACTTTGAATTTACATAAAGCCACAAATGCAGAACGTGATATTAAACACCAGAAAATACGCACATCACATAAAAATCATAAAAAATACCTTTCCTCGCCGTATTGAACCGATGGAATGATGTTTGACCTGCAAAACGCCTTTAAACGTACGATAAAATGATTAAAAATCGGTAAGATGAACCCAAACTATGATCTGAGCCACCCCAAAATCTTTTCAAATTTTGTTGAAAAATTGTTGGTTTTCATGAATGTTTATTACAATACTGGTTAAGTTTATTACACTACTGGTTGATTTGTATTACACTACTGGTTGATTATTACACTACTGGGTAATTGTTATTACACTACTGGTTAATATTACACTACTGGTTGTTACTGGTTTGAATCATTTTAATATGGTACATATTGCATCGCGATATATTAATAAGCATGCAGATGAAAGAAAATAATTTTAAAATTGACCCGAAAACCCTGCATGCAATATGATGCCTGTTCAACTTATCATATGAATAGCTACAATACTTAGAGTTATTGGAGGCTGTGATGTAATTAATTATATGGACTGGAGCCCGATGGACTGTATCACGAAAGAAAGAGCACGTTGGGCACTTTCAGACAGGATACAGTCGATCGAATTCCTAACTAAAATGAAAAATACTGATTGATTACAAATACCATGGCGGATACGATAGAATATTTAAAAATCAGAATCCCCCCTCCCCCCCCCCCACCTTCGACAGAATGAGAGTACTTGACCATTTTAAAATTAAACGCCTGTTGAAACGCTCGAAAGCCAAAACATCTGTTCCCCATACATGTATCTTATATTCTGTTATTTCATGTAATAACCACCACGGACCTGCGCGATCTTGTTTTGTTTTGTAAATTACTGTAAAATGTACTACGTTTACACTTTACGCAATAGGAATGGTTAAAAGTGAAGAAATAAATTGAAATTGAAACAACCTTCTTACAACAGTAAATATTGCCAGTCCCCATTTAAAAATATAATTTTTTTTTACAGTTTTACAGTTTATTTTTGAACTTATTGCCATGTAATATGGGGTAAAGTAATAATAAATATGCAAAACATGTAAAAAACTGAAGTATGCTGGAGGTGGTGTATCCACACAAGATAATATCATTGTCAACTTTAGTCGATCTCTCCCTCGGCCCTCCCTCCCTCCCTCCTTCCTCTCCATCCTCACCCTCCCTCCCTCCCCTTCCACCCTCTCTCCTATTTCCATCCTTTAGGATCAATGCCCAAGTGCAATTTAACAGAACACAATTTATACATACTCATGACGTACCCATGATTTTAGATATAAACATTTATATTGTAGAAATCAGTATGCAGTATGTGCTCTCGAGAACGTACCACGTGTAGCATTCACCCGATTTGCTTCTCTCCTTGCAGAGTGCACATTCAAAAAAGAGGTAATGGGCTAAATAAACCCTTACCTCGAAAGACGAAAAAACAGGGCACTGTTGTCTGCAAGGGGAGAACCCCAGGAATGCTAGGCATTTCTACAGTAAGTGGAAAGCGCACTACCACTAAATCACCCGCAGCGCGGAGATTCCTCCCACGCAACTATTGCAAATGTGTTGCAAAGCATAACAAGCACAGACAAAGTCTCAGCCAACGGGCCTCTGGGTTAAACCAGGAGGTCCATTGGCCGAAACATTGCCTGCGTTTTTTGTTCATATGTATAAAATTTGAAAGTTATAGTTCGGGTGCCAACTCCACTCCGCGGGTGACCCAGTTACAATCCACCCTCCACGCACTGCAACTATATATTGCTCGTATAGGCATAGTTCCTTTATCATCATCTTGGTGCAAACTGGGCAACTACATGCAGGTAGGTAATTAGCCGTGAGAAGGGTTTATGATTTTTTGAATTTCCTTAATATATTTGGCCAGATTCATAGTTGTTTTAGTGTTTTCACATGTAAAGAGTGTGTGAAGTTTGAGCATATTCGGGTGTTCCACGAAGTAGGGTTTTAAATATTTTTGGCGAAGAGTTTTGAGTTGATTACAAACAAGAAAATAATGGAATTCGTCACCTATATCTGAATTACACAAATTACATTTCCTTTGTGACAGATCCTGAGATATCCAGCTACCAGTTTCTGTTGGAAGACGGTGATTTCTAACCCTAAATTTTAGTAGCGTTGTTGCCAAATGTTGTGGGAGTGTCTTTAGGTAATTTTCAAAACAAAATTGTTTTTTTATAACATTATAAAACTGATATTTGTTTGAGGTGCCTAATGTTTCTCTCCATTCTTGGATATAAATATCGCTGAGCCTTTGTTTAGTGAGTTCATTAAATAGCTTATTGTTTGGAATGAATTGGTTAATCCAAAAATTTGACATTCCTAAACTGTCTAAGGTGGACGAAATATATTTTAGCCATTGATTAATGTATAGTCCTTGGGTGTGGTTCCAGTATAATACCTTATATAAAGAAGATGAAATTTTGTTACCCTCTCCCATCACAAGTTTCGCCCAAAAATTTAGGCACCTCGATTTTATTTTGACAACACTCGGTATAAGACCTAATTCACCATATAAGAAGCATTTGGGCGTTGACTTTTTTACTTTTAGGATAAACTTCAAGAATCACAGCTCTAGTTTTTCTACTCCTAAGATTTTTTCACTTCCCCAAATTTCGAAGCCATAAAGCAATGGATTTCTCATATATTTCTAACACAATGTCTAGTGGCAACTGGTTTCTTCTCATTTTGTTTATTAAAGAAAACATTGCTTTTTTGGCAACATTACATCTATTATTTCTTTCAATTGTGAATTTTCCTGATCTTGAGATGGTTACACCTAAGTATTTATAACTTTTAACTAGTTCTATAGGGGACTGGTCGAATGTGAACTTCTCGTTTTGACAAACCCGCCCCTCCAACTTAATTATTTTACATTTATCAATATTCACCTTAAGTTTCCAATTCCGGCAGTAATCTGAGAACGAGTTCAACATTTTTTGCAAAACTGTTCTCGAATTTGAAAGTATTACAGTGTCATCAGCGTACAAAAGAATTAGTAATTGTAGATAGATCTGGGGGTCGTTTTCATATATCTGCGTCTGCTCAAATCGCACACCTTCACAGCCGTTACTATACAAAAACGATTCCAGATCATTTAAAAACAGGGAAAACAAAATGGGTGATAAATTTTCCCCTTGCCTGACACCGCTGTAACTAGAGGAAATTGGGACATTTCACGCCCTGAAATGACGGTGGATTTAATATTGCTGTACATGTTTTTGATAATTTTTAGTATTTTTCCATCTATATGTGTCCACGTGATTCTTGGACCAGAGTGCCGAACGCCAAATGATGTCAAATGCTTTGGAGAAATCGATAAAGGCACAGTATAGGATCTTTTTATTTGCTCTCAGCAATTCCCTTATGGTATTTAAGGAGAATACATGGTCGATAGTAGAATGCCCTTTCCTAAAGCCAGCTTGCGTTTCAATGAGTAAGTTCTTTTCTTCCAAGAAAAGGGAAATTCTTTCACTCAATATACTAGTAAATAGTTTTGATATATTACTCAGTAAAGTTATTTTACGGTAATTATCTGGGTTTGGGGGGGGGGGGGTGTCCTTTTCCCTTAAATATAGGTTTAATTTTGCCAATGGTCCATGAACTTGGTAGTATACCTGATTCAAAAATGATATTAAATAGTTGGAAGTAGATTTGCTGAAATTGGGGGAAGGTTGACTTAATATATTCATTTATTATACCATCGATTCCTGGGGATTTTTCATTTTTTAATTTTTTTACTGCCTTTTCTATCTCATCCACAGTTATTACATCGTTTAATACACTTGTGTCTAATATTGGAGTCGGGCGTCCTGAGCCATCTCTGAGGGAACAGTCCTCTATATGTGTAGCGCCGATGTACTCTGCGCTATCCACATGTTTGAAATATTCATAGAATTCGTCTATTGATGGCATATTATTTACTTTATCAGTGCAGTTTAGACGTCTAGTGGTTTTCCAAAATTCCTTTATATTAAACTGTTTGAAATTTCTTAATTTCGACCTCAATTGTTTGTTATACTGAAATTTACTGGCTTTTAATTTCTGCTTATAATTATTTCTAAGAAATTGGAGAGCCTGTTTATTTTCTATACAAGGGCGTTTCTTGTATTCTTTACGCGCTCTTCTTAATTTAGTTCTAACGGCAATACAATCACCTGATATCCATGGTTTTTTAAAACTATTACGTTTTGGGGGCTTTAATTGTATTTTTACAGCTTTTTTGCCTTTTACTTCAAAAGTTTTTGTGGCTGTTTTCAAGTAAATGGAGCACAGGTCTTGACTTACTTGCTCAATATCAGCTTGAGTGAGGTTGCCATATCCCTCAAGAGATTTTAGTTTATTTTCCAAGTTTACCACATCCTGGCTCATCATATTTTCTTGAAACAGCTTTAATTTCTGAGGATCCCATTTCCCTATACCATTTGCCATTTGCTGAGTAGCTGTGTGCACTACTGTGCATCGAGCAGGAATCGTCATGTCGGGTGGTGAGTAAAGTACCGTTATTAGCTTGTGCTGATACAGCATTATTGTTTGCGCAAACATCATCGCAAACGTTATCGCAATGTTTGACTCTTGAGCAATCAACTGTGAAAACAATCGGACAATGGATTGGATTAAAGTTATTGAAGACGATTCGTATACTAACAAAAGAAATTTTGATACAATAAAAAACTGTGTTGAAAAATTACACGTAAATTATAAAAATAAAAGGACGAACATGGAGGCAGAGTTGAAAACAACTCAAAGTGAATTAAAACACATGCAGGAAAAGTTATCTTCAAATGAATCAAAGTTACGCAGAGCTTTTGAAATGCAAGCTGATCATATGCATGGGCGATTCGAGGAACTCCGGGAGTATGTGTTTGAGAAAGTTCGAATCTGGTCAGAAACTCAACCAAACATTAGCGTTCAGTCAAACGACTTCTCCGTTCATTCCGTTGAGTCGACTCCTAAAACTGTCTTAGCGAGTTCAGTTGACGGAGAGATAAAGGCTAATCCACACACGAATTATGAGAGTGTGGCGCGCCAAAATAACAAAGACATGACTGGTAATGATGATGAATTTTGTGCAAGACATATCCCAGTACTTGTTTCATCAAGGAATTGTTCCCGTCCAAACTTAAAGTCCGATCGAGACAGAACTGTAAATCATAATTTTCCCAGAAAACCAAGGACTCATAGCTATTACATAGGTGGTATGTTGGATAGTGTAGTAAAAGACGATATAGCAAATTTTCTGACAGAAGAAGGTGTCTCTTATACCAATATTCACTTATTTAAAAGTCGAAGACCCGGACTGTTATCAGCTAAAGTTGACATTTTAATCAATGATAGTAAGCGATATCTGAGTATCTCATCTTGGCCAAAAGAGATTTATACGAGCAGGTGGTCAAATAAAAACTCTTACAAGAAAACTGCCTTTTCTCAGCGACTGTGCAATTAACGGGTCTTTTATTCCGTTCTTCTATTGTCAGTTAGGTTGTGAAAGGCAATTGACAATTGTGTCGTTATTAGACGCCCTGTTCCCGAGAAGGTATAACGGTAAAACACACAAACAGTACACAAAGCTGATTGACAGCTGTACCGTTATAGACGCTCCTGTGTCGAGTCATTGTAACGGTAAAGAGGCAAACATTTCATTTATGGCATTCTTGACTCAGCATGTGTTCAATGATCAAGCCAACATTCAAATCAGACAGATCGCTTGGCCAAACTGAGTTTCATACATGTTCATTTCTTCTGTACTAACTCTCGTACAATAGCCATTAGTTTACCATATTCTGTCTGACCTCTTTCAGACTGAGCTTACGGACATCATATAACTAGCAACTGCAGAATTTAAATGAAAAGAACGTTCCACCGCGGTGAACTCTACCTCTTGTCAGTAAATCCAGATGTGATCTTGATTATTTGAACACTGTGGAATTGAATGAAACTGCAAATGTTGTCTGCAGCATTCTGGCAACTCTATTTTGCCGTTATGGGAGGGTTTGGTGATGTTTCAACCATGCAGCCCTATCATGCTGTTGGGTTGGAATGCCACCGAATCTACCTGATACCCTACTTTGATACATTAGGTATACTAGTTTACTGCCTCAGTCAAATGCCATAATTACAGATGTTAACATATGTTAATTTTTCATAAGTTTCCGGGGTCAGTCGGATGGCTAAATTACAGGCTATAATTGTCGACGGTAAACACGGATTTTGAAATATATCCAAAAAATGGTAATTATACAGGTGTACAATTTACGTATTATTATGCAGCTCGGGTATGGTAAGGATAACTTTATAAGGTGTTTGATCCCGGGGTACATACTCTGGGATATTGTACCTCAATGGAATGTCACTTTTGTGGTTAACGCCAATTCGTTCATAGCATGTACATTGTTGTTGTGTGTCTTATCATGCAGTTCAATATAGCATGCTGGAACTGCACTGGCGTCATGTCCAGCGCAGCGTATTTGTCCAATCTCTTGTCATCGCACAAAATCGACCTTATAGGTATCAGTGAACGCTGGCTGACTGAGAAAAACAAAGAGTTTATAGATTCTCTTGACACAAATTATATTTCATACACGGTTACTGATTACGCGTGCAGAATGCCCCTCTTCAACCGTAGAGGCCAGGGAGGCGTGTCAATTCTCTGGCACAAAAAATACTCCAACCGCGTATCCACGATTCGTATAGACGATGATAGAATCATAGGCATCCAATTTCAACTCACTCAGTCCGAGTTCTTATATATTTTTCAAGTTTACCTTCCTTGTAAAAATCATGCAACTGAATTTTACAACGAATATGTCGATAAGCTGAAAGACCTATATAATAGTTACTCCATACATGGGACTGTAATTGTCATGGGTGACTTTAATGCATGTTTATCAGGAGACAGACCAGGATGTAAATTCCTTTCGGATTCACGAACCAAATATTTATCTTCACTACTAGAATCATGCGATCTTCTGAGTGTCTCTTGTCACGAGATTTGTAGGGGCTCACTGGAATCATTTTGCAATTACGATGGAAAACACAGCAGTCTTATCGATCACGTGCTAATTCCAAAACGAAACCTTGATATGATAAAACAGGCGCAAATATTAGGCGATACCCCGTTAAATGTCTCAAACCATTACCCGGTAATTGTACAATTAGATGTTCCTCTCTGTGATAATAAACATTATGCAGGTCAATTTAAAATAAAAAACCTAAGTGGAAAATCTTAAAGACACACAGTGTAATCCAAGAAACGTATATTTCTGATATTGACGACTTTCTAACAAAGTCAAGTTATTATGAAAATGAGATGATAACGAATGTTAATATTGATAGATCATACAATCTAATTACTGATATAATTCGTTCAATTACAGAAAAGGTTGTTCCACAAAAAGAATATAAACCATTCAGAAAACCGTTTTGGAATGAAGAACTCAAACTTCATCACAAACGAATGAAAGTTCTCCGCCAAATGTGGGTGCAAGAGGGTAGGCCCAGAGGGTTATGTCATGAAAGTTACGTAAGTTACAAAAGAAGCAAAGTGTTATTTCGCAAAAAATATAGATTTCACAGTGAGAATTTCTTGAAGGAAAAACTGAATGAAATAGATCGTGCTTGTGATATGGACCAAATGCTATTTTGGAAACTCGTGAATCGGAAACGAAAACGAGGTCACACTTTAGGGACAAGCGTGATGAAATTTGGGAAGTCAGTTCTTCAAGACCCGCAAGAAATTGCAAACCACTGGACATCCTATTTCCAGTCAATTTATACCCCCCTAGAAAGTGACAAATTCGATGAAAGATTTCGATGTCATGTAACAGAAACTTGTAAAAATCTTCGAGAAGAAAAATGTGTTCAATCGTTTGATCCTGTAATGGTGCCTGTAAGGGAATCGGAGATAAAATTCCTTATAGACAAGCTTAAGTTAAACAAAGCATGTGGCCATGATATGATTTACAACGAGAATCTAATTTTTGGGGGTCCTGGTTTACATAAAGACATTTCAAAGCTTTTTACTGCTTTCTTACAAAATTCATATGTTCCTCCAGCTGCCAAAAGGGGTATTTTAATCAATTTACATAAAGGTGGAAATAAAAGCTTAACTGATCCCGATAGTTACAGAGGAATTTCTCTTTTACCCGTACTCTACAAATTGTTTGAAACCCTCATTATGCAAAGAATCAAAACATTTAAACCCAGTGTATGGCATGTTAACCCCCTCCAATCTGGATACCAAAGTAAAATGAACTCCCTTATGACGTCTTATATTGTAAATGAAAGCATTGAACAAACGAAAGAGAAACATGGTAAACTTTTTTCTTGTTTTCTGGATGGTAAGAAGGCATTTGACACCGTTTGGCACGATGGTATTCTTTACAAACTCAATGAGAGAGGGGTTAACGGTAGATTGTTTCATTTATTTGATAATTTATTCACAGATATGACGACCGTGGTCATGTTTAGGGGTCTCTATTCAAAGCCATTCCAAATTAAACAAGGCACAAGGCAAGGTGGAATTCTCTCTCCATCGTTGTATACCTTGTTCATAGACGATCTTCTAAATGAACTTGTAGCCTCGTGTCACGGTTTATACATAAACCACATAAACTGTGCCTGTCCAACTCATGCGGATGACATGACTCTGTTAGCCGCCTCCAAATTCTCACTAGACGTGCTTTTGGATATTTGTACGCAATACAGCTTAAAATGGAGATACCAATACAACCCATCAAAATGTTCTGTTGTTGTCTTCAATGAAACGGTCAAACCCAAAAGCGTGCCTTGTCGTAAATGGCTTTTGTGCAATGAAGTAATATCTGAAAGTGATTCTGTTGTACACCTTGGTACACAAATATTGAAAAATAGACAAAAAACAGCGAGAGTTGACAGAAGTATCGATAAATTACGAGGGACTTTCTTAATGTTACTTAACAGTGACATTCATCCCAATGGTCTTACACCTCTAACTGGTTATAAAATGTACATGACCTTAGTTATTCCTAGGGCTCTTTTTGGCTCAGAAATTTGGAACAATATGTCTGCTGAAGAAATTGGTAAACTTGAGAAAACACATCGGTTCTGCATCAAAACTCTCCAAGGTTTACCCATAAAGGCTAAAACAGACGCAGTTCTCAGCCTTTTAGGGGCTATGCCATTATTAAATTTAATAGATCAGCAGAAATTGAGGTTTCTGAGAAATATTTGTGATGTGAGTTGCACAAAAACATGTAAGAAACTATTTCTATATAGATCACTCTACCTCATCTTCAATGATGGTAGTAACTCAGTAAGAGGGTTCTCAGCAGATATTTACACAATTTTGAATAAATATGACCTAGAAAATTATTTTATTACTCTCTGTCGTGAAGCAGTCTTTCCTTCGAAGTGTGATTGGAAGCAAATTGTGAAGTTTTCTATTCAATCCTCCGTCCAAAACGACAGGCAGATGAAAAAGTCTGAAAGCTTTGAGATGGAACGATTTTATAGTTTTCATGAAGATATTGGCAAATGTGTTCTCTGGCAGGTGTGTCAAAATTTCCCCAGGGGCACACCCCTTATCAAAATTATTATAAAGTTGATCACTCCTACTAGTGTGAATAGAAAGTATAACTGCAGACTGTGTTCCGAAAACTACGGAGACACGTTGCAGCATGTACTTTCTGGATGCAGGATGTTAAATGAGGCACGTAGCACGTTTTGGAACTCACTTTGTGATAAATTCGGTGTCCATGTGTATTTATATGTCGAGTCTTTAAACCAAATAAACTTAGCCCTGACACTCCTTGGAAAAGTTGACAGAGAGTTAGAATCTCTAATCTCCAAAATTCCTTCCAACGTGTTGCTTTTCATACACTTTTGCCATAGCTCATTATACAAATATGTTTCTCTTGTTTGTTCAGACTTCATCTTCAGAAAGCGACACTGACATTCAGTTCTTTAAGTAAGAGTCTGTGTTTTCACAGATTCTCAACTTTCAAAAAATGTTCACATGCGATTGAAATAGTATAATTAGGATGCAGAGTGCCGAAGTGTTCTTTTTTTTTTTTTTTTTTTTTTTGTCCCACTTGTGGTATCAACCATTTTGGCCTACTCACTCGTAACCCGAGGGTTGGATATTTCGTCCTGCTCGCGGGAGAGGGACTGTGCTTCGGTGCTCTGTATATCCAGACAACAATTATTATAAACATCTGTGTGTATATATATATATATGTAAATATGTGCATATAGCCTTTGAGTTAGCTGTCCGACTGCCTGTCTCTTATTAAAGTCGGAAGTTGATGTTTGAGTTTACAGGTTTATCACACTTTATTTATTTATTTATCGATTTATTGGTTTATTGATTTATTGATTTATTTATTTATTTACGCTTTTATATATTTATTCGGTCACCTTTAATATCTTTTGTTCTTGTTCTTGTCAGTTCACTATTCTGTTGTGTTATTTTTATTCGTTTGTTGCCTTAATCTTGTACTCTCCTGTAATCTGGAGGAATAAAAGAATACAAACAAACTACTATGCATCGAGCAGGAATCGTCATGTCGGGTGGTGAGTAAAGTACCGTTATTAGCTTGTGCTGATACAGCATTATTGTTTGCGCAAACATCATCGCAAACGTTATCGCAATGTTTGACTCTTGAGCAATCAACTGTGAAAACAATCGGACAATGGATGTCCGAGTACAATTCAATAAATTCCTCGACTGCAAAGTCGGTCAAGCACTTCATGAACTCTGTGTTACATATGAGGCAATCAATTATACTTACTCCTTTACATGTTGTAGCTCCCACCCCACCCCCTCCACCCCCATCCCTCCCAAATCTACCATTTATCACAAAAAGGGCATTATTTTACATACTTCGCCCAATTTATTCCCAAAATTATTGGTCGTGGTATCGTTCGACGCTCTGTGAACTGTTATGTCACAGCCGGTTGTATGCCTCAGCTCATTGATTTCATTACGCACAGAGCTGGAGAGATCATTGCACTTTCCAGTTCTCGAGTTGAAATCCCCGACCAAGGCGATACAGTCTGTTTCACATAATTTGTCAAGTATTGATATATTAAGCTTGTCGTGGAGGTCACCAGTGTCGTATTTTGACCCTTCAAATGGTAAATAAACATTTCCAAAAATTATAGGGCTACTGTCTCCCCGATTATATTTAACCCACACTCGTTTTCATCAGACAGAATGTAAAAATCCTTCTTAAGGTATTCCTTGACAGCTATGCAAATTCCACCCGACCGAACGTTTGCTACTTTCACTTATTTTTCGGACCAAAAATATGAAAGTCCTCAATTTGGATGACATCGATGTCGTCGGTCTTTGTTTCTTGGGGACAAAGAACGTCGAAGCCCCTGATGTACTCCTGAAAATTCTGGATCTTTTAACTTGGACACAAGTCCGCATACGTTTAAAGAAACAACTCTTAGATCCTGCCTTCTCAGGCTGGCCTACGCCAAGGGACTGTGCATTTCACACTCCCCGGGGGATTGTGAATTTGACCATTGGCGGTTGGATCTGTAAGGGGGTGGGGTAGGTTGTTCAAATTGTCTGTTATTTATATATATCCTGTCTGCCACCACTTTTACTTTCTCTCCTCTAGATTTTATGTCTTTGGCCAATGGAAATAGCACAGTGTTTCAGAAGTCTGCAACGGGCTTTGGGAATTGTTCACTTACATAAAAGTTTGTGTTTTTCAAAATATACGATCTGTTTCTGACGCATTCCCTGTCCTTAAAGTACGTGAATTTTGCAACTATTGGGCGTGTCTTTTGGGGATGCTTCCCACCCAGCCGATGAACCCTATCGAAATAAACTGGTCTATCAATTTTCATTTGCTCTTTGAGAAAATCCTGCACGATGCCCTCTGAGGATATTTTATCTTACAACAAGAACGTATTTCCCTTAACATAAGTATAACGTCTAGACAAAATACATAGAGAGTACTCGCTTGACTAGACTGGTTACGTGAAATAATTCATGAGAGGTGAGGGACGTTGTACAAACACGAGTGCGCGAATTCGCACGAGTGTTTCACAATATAGTCTCTCGCCTCGAATGAATTATTTCACGCATCCAGTCCAGTCAAGCGATTACTCTGTTTATTACTTTTCATTATTAACGATAATTATATTATTTAAACCTTTACCGAACATAACGGCCAAAAACGGCCAGCGCTATTCTCAAAACTCGCCAATTAATTTTCATTATTTGTTCATCTTGTGTCTCTAAAACATAGTTATGACCCCTCATTGGAACGAGCTCATCGAGATCGTTCCAATGAGGGGTCATAACCTGTGTTTGTGAGACAAAACATGGAAATAATAGTTATTCATTTTTTTTGCAAGTGCCGACTGCTTTTCATGTTAGGTAAAGGGTTAAAAAATCGACGAAAAAACAATGAAGACCCCATTACACCCATGGCGAAGCGTCTTCATTTGCGCGCACGGATACAAGACACAATTGTTGATTGCATAATTCACTTGTGAAGTTATCGTTTGTAATCAAACCTGGAAATCCCAGTAAATCACACTTTGGAAAGTAATAGGAACCCCAAGCGGGCCGTAGGCCCGCAAAGGGTTCCACATACCCCGTCAGATAAATGTGTTCCAGAACAGAATTCTCTATAGCCGTCAATGTGATTTTTGAAGTGGACGATAAATTTCAGTGAAAAAAACACGTAACTTCCGGTGTCGAATTGCCCATGCAATTGCAATTGGCCTGTCCCCCTCTGCCCAGGAATCAAATGTATTTTATTGCAATCTAATTTGCCTCAAAGCTTTGCGTGATACATTGGCCTACATATCTACACATCAGGGGTAACCAATACTTCTCATCCGAGAACCGCGACAAATTCGCGGCCGGCCAAAGTGTTATTATTATTACTCGAGTTCTGTCCTTCTGGAGGTTTGTCAATATGCTCAACTGATGATCTCGTCATTTCAGATCGAACTCTCATTCCTGATTTCGTTGCAGCTTGTCTGCCAGTGATAACCCCAATCGAAAAAAAAAACGTACATATAACCGATAAAAAAAACTGATAATTGTTGTTATATTGGTGTGATTGTATACAGACATGCATTGACACGAAATATCAAGACGAACAGAAACTCAGTTTTTGAATTATCCGAATGTTAAGGTGTTGTAAAAGTAAGGAAAAGTTTGCTTGAAAAAAGGGAAGACGGACGTTTCGTCCGCAAACCGAGTCGTCCGCTTGTCAAGGAAAATATTGTCTGCACATTTTCTACATTTCGAACAAGACACCCACCCCCTACTAACGTGTGACATTTTCCCAGATTAAGCCCAATATTCTCACATATAAAGCCTCCTGATGTTGTCTTTATGTTAAGAGTGTGATGAACAGCATCATCTTTAAGGTTTGAAACACAAATGATGTCATATATTGGCTGATATATTGATATGTTTTTAAAAAATTCAAAAAAATTCACAAGTTGGAAATGCACATTTTTGGTGCACTCAAGAGACCCACCCACCCCCACATCACGTCTTACAAATTTTTGGTGCCCCCAGCCCCCCCCCCCCCCCCCCGGGAATAATTGCAAAATTATAAGATTATGTTACGGAACTTGATATAACAAGTTTTGATGCATTTCTCAATATAATTATAACATTTTTGATGCGTTTCTTAATATTATTAATTCCTATTATACATTTGCTAATAATTTTGTGATTATTCATTGTAAAGCGCCGGTGATGCTCTTCCAAGAATAATTACAAAATTATTAGATTATGTTGCAGAATTTAATAAACCATAAATTTTGATGCGTTTCTTAATATAATTAATTCTTATAATACATTTGCTAATAATTTTGCTATTATTCATTATTGTAAAGCGACGGTGCGCCTCGATGAATAATTGCAAAATTATAAGATTATGTTGCAGAACTTAATATAACAAACTTTGTTGCATTTCTTAATATAATTAATTCTTATAATACTTCTGCTAATAATTTTGCAATTATTCACTGTTAGGTGCCGGTGAAGATCTTCAATGAAAAATTGCAAAATTATAAGATTATGTTGTGGAACTTAATATAACATACACATACTTTAAGAACTTTTACTGTAATAATATAATTATTATAGGTAAACCATAAATAAACAGTAATTAAAATTTATTAGATGGTTGGGTAGTTTATTTTGTTCTGACGTTTCTGTTTTCAGAATTTCGTACACGTATATGAAATTTAATGCAAGGAGGTACATTAAGATATATTACAATAGGTAATATACAATAAAGTATACAATAAAATTATTATATAAATAAATAAAAAATGATTCAAAATACAATACTTGAATACTTTCCCCCAGCGAACGAATTTCGGACGTGTAGGGTAAAATTGTAGAGGACGACTTGGGTAAAATTGCAGCGGACGATTTGGTTAGCAGACGAAATGGGTGTAATTCGAAAAAGAGATACTGACAGGTTGCTTTCAGTCCAGTTAGAAACCAAAACAAAGTAATAATGTGTTACTTTTTGGTGCCATCTGTAGTTCTGAACAGTGCTTTGTAGTTTCAAACACTAAAAAATGGAAAATAATAATCCTTTTGGATATTTACCGCCATTGAAAATGGCATGTCATCTTTTTTCGGGAACTGGGGGAATCTTCGATCTGGGGAGAACTAGGCCCAGGGAAGAATCATCCAAAAGAAAAGCAGTACACATCTGTTAGGATTTTTTAGATACGCTATGATTTTCGTTTTAACTCCTGAAAATAATTCTTAAAAAAATATTAATAGATTGTTCGATATTTATTGAAAAAATATTAATATAATGTATATCGTCGAGCAATTATCTCTGCAGTTTATTCACATTCGATGTGTTCTGTAATAATTAACGTCTCTCATCTGTTAGAATGGTATCCAATCACTTAGGCTCCAAGTCATTTCGTCCTCTGGTCACTTCGACCTCAAAGTCATCTCTCCCCTAGTCACTTCGGTCCCTTGGTCATTTCGGCATCATTTTAAGTGTAGAGATCTATAAAGATCAGTGCATAGTTCATGTTTAGAAGTAATGGGTAATTACCTAATTTACCTTTATTAAGTAATGTTCAGTTATTTGTATTTACACAGTGTACAGAAAAGTTATACATGACATTAAAAATTATCCATGTGTTCAATTTTACATACATTTAAGATGCTATCTATATAAGTAAGATAAATTATTTTACTTTGAAATTTTGCAAAGTATATGCAGTCATTCATTCATATTGTTATGCACAATTCCTAGTCACCTTCTAGTTTGAGGTTCACAGGGTTTCTTTTTCTTTTCTTTTTTTTCTGAAACAACCACCAAACTGCGATTTCAATTCTACCATAAATATGTCCACATTTTCTAAAACACAGAGTAGAATCCTTGTAGTTATGTGCATTTCCTAGTCCCCTTCCAGTTCGATGTCCACGGGGGTCTGACCCCAGTGCCCCACTTCCAAAGCATACACTCAAACCAAATAACATTACTGACCCTCGCTTCCGGCTCTCGTAGATTCATAAGCAAATAAAATTATTCAGGTCGCAAGGGATTTCAAAGCCCACATGGTCCATGTGCACCTTTGATATGCTGAAACTTTTCTTTTATTTATTCATCATGAAAGAAAATCTACTAGACATATATCATATGTATACCTGAATATCTAATTGAGATATAAATGTTGAAAAAAAATTAAATAGAAAAATGTTAAAATTCAAACAATATTTGAAAATATTTATAGCGGCCGAAATGACCTGGTATATTGGGGCTGAATTGGCCGGACGCTGTAATGACTGGGGCCGAAATGACTTGGGGCCAAAGTGACTGGAATTTGTGAGAATTGCATCCAAACTGTCCTCCAACAATTTGACCCAAACTGGATACTAATCTAACCCAAACCATCCTTTGGTAATTTGCCCCAAACTGTTCTCCAGAATAGGGGCACATGATTCTTATTGATTTATTTATTGGGGTTTAATGACACTTTGATAGCCAGGGTCACTTCATGTCGGACAGTTTTACAGGTGGGAAAAGCCAGAGAGAACCACCAAACAATTACAAACAGCTAACGTACAAACAGCACACAAGCTGGGTTAACATTGGTTGAAGACAAGTGTACAATTGACATGCACTATGCCTTGGTACGCATTGGCACTACGTGGGCAATGGGAATGAAGTGTATTGCCCAAGGAAACAAAGTGGTTGCCGCAGATGGGATTTGATAGAGGACCCTTTGGGTTGCAGCCTACACCTCTAACTACTGAGCCCTTTAACCTTCAAAACTGTATAGTACCAGCTAAAACATGTTGTAGGATGACCACATGAAAATTTCACAAGTACATAGTTTCATTATTAGTTTGTGATATTTGTTTTTGCTGTACAGTGGAACCCTGTTAATTGAAGGGCCACTTTGCCGATAAAATTATTCAATTAGCAGGAGTATTCAATTAACAGGGATTGTGTCACTTTCCTGTATTCGAGAGATAAACTTAGCATTTATTCTGTTATATTTTGTTTGACAGAGCTCCATGAACTCTGTCAAACAAGATATAATAGATTAAATGCCAGTATTGAATGTACTGAGGCCAAATTGGTCTATAACCAAAGGTAAACTGGGAAGAGTCAGGGTAATTTCTCAAGATGTTACAAGATGTTATTCAATTAACAGGAGATTACTCTATAACCTATATTCAATTACCAGCTCAAATTTGTACTGGAGGCATGGTAAATGGTTTTGTGTTGGGAAATTATATTCTGTTAACAGGGATATACCATTAAGATATATCCAATTAAGTGGGCACCACTGTATAACACCCCCCCCCCCCCCACCTCAATCAAAGCCATCATTCAAAGGTCTTGGATTCAGCAAATTTGATTTCTTTATTTATTGGGGTTTAACAACAATTTTTACAGCCAGGGCCACCCAACAGTTTTACTGGGGGAGGAACCCAGAGCACCCGGAGAGAACCACCGAGCAACAATGACAAGCAACTGTCAGGCTTCTCAACATTGTACCTCCAAGCAAGCAGTGTTAGCATTTGTTGAAGACAAGTGCATCATCAATGTGCAGTACGCCTTATTTCAGTTGCCGCAATTGGGATTCGAGCTGAGAACCTCTCAGCTTGTTTTGGGAAGGTTTTTTTTGTTCCAGCTTCATTAAGGTTTGTTTCATATCACGCTTGTAATTTTGTCATAATTAGTAATCATAAATCCTTAAAAAAAAACAATAGAAAAAATGCATAGAATATTTTTAAAAAAAAAATTCCTGTGAGGATTTGACCTCAGAGGTGATGACATTCGACCACGACTGAGACCGAATATTCTCAGAAGAAGTATGAGGGCTGAATCTTCCTGTGACTGAACCTTCAGGAACCCCTTTTTTCAAACTAAATTGCCCATTACTTAAAAAGCACCATAACTAAGGCAAAAACAATACTATGAAATTTCCAAGTCTGAAATTCTATAAATTCCAAATAAATTTACACAAATTCTATAGCAAAATGAAGGATGTGGTGTATAGAACCCCAAAAGTATGTGTGCACCTCACGCACTGACACACAGTCGCCATCAGACATCAGCAGTTCCTGAAAGTGTGCTATCGGTACCATATTTGTACCATAACTGATAATAATAAAATAATATTTCATAAGAACAACAAACACAGGAATTCAAAATGCAGCCTCAAGGCAGCATGGTGGTGAATGCCAATGCTGTCAGATTGTCCTTGAAAGGGGGGGATCCTTTACAAATAGGTTTCTGTTTTGTGATACTCTGGATACTCCCCATTTTCAGCTCAACTTTGACACAGTCATATTTAAGGTAATGTCATAGCCCGCTGTCCGTCTGTTTGGGAACAACAATTCAATACGGCTCGGGCTAGAGGCTGTATTTATGAACCGATCTTTACAAAACTTCTTGGGTACCTTTGTTATCACTGTGGGACGAGAACGAGTGTTTTGGGGTGCAGTCCAAAATTCAATATGGCCTCCAGCAGGCATTTTGTACAGAAATTAGTGCAATCAGTTTTTTTGTACAAAACTTATGTATGAAAGTTATGATTTGAATAAATTTTTGTATGACTGTTTAGTAACATGGAGTACATCGCATATAATACAGGTTTTTTCTTGTGCTGAAATTATGCAAATTAGATGAACTTTAATTTATTCAGTGCTACTTACGTATATATCCAGTAAGTGCACATGTCAATACGGCTCGGACTAGGCTGTATTTTGAACTGATCTTCATGAAACTTCTTGGGTACTTTTGTTATCACCTTGGGATGAGAATGAGTGTTTTTGGGGCGGTCCAAAATTCAAGATGGCTACCTGTGGCCATTTTGTACCGAAATTAGGTACAATAAGTTTTTTTGTACAGAACTTCTATACAGCTTGGGCTAGAGGCCGTATTTATGAACCGATTTTTACGAAATTTCTTGGGTACCTTTGTTATCACCATGGGGTGAGAATGAGTGTTTTTGGGGGGAGTCCAAAATTCTAGATGGTCGCCGGCAGCTATTTTGTACTGAAATTACTGCAATCAGTTTTTTGTACAGAATTTCTGTATGAAAGTTCTGATTTGAATAAATTTGTGTATGATTGTTTAGTAACATGGAATACCTCACATAAAATACAGGTTTTTTTCTTCTACAGAAATTATGCAAATTAGATGAACTTTGATTTATTCAGTGCTACTTATACACAGTAAGTACACATGTCAATACGGCTCGGGCTTGGGGCTATATTTATGAACCGATCTTCACCAAGCTTCTTGGGTATCTTTGTTATCACCTAGGGACGAGAACGAGTGTTTTGGGTGCGATCCAAAGTTCAAGATGGCTGCCAGTGGCCATTTTGTACCAAAATTAGGTCCAATCAGTTTTTTGTACACAACTTCTATACGGCTCAGGCTAGAGGCCGTATTTATGAACCGATCTTTACGAAATGTCTTGGGTACCTTTGTTATCACCATGGGATGAGAGCGAGTGTTTTGGGGTGCAGTTCGAAATTCAAGATGGCCACTAGCAGCCATTTTGTACCAAAATTAGTGCAATCAGTTTTTTGTACAGAACTTCTGTATGAAAGTTCTGATTTGAATAAATTTTTGTATGAACGTTTAGTGACATGGAATACATCACAAAAAATGCTGTATAATATAGGTTTTTTTTCTCGTGCCGAAAGTATGCAAATTAGATGACCTTTGATTTATTCAGTGGTACTTACACACTGTAAGTGCACATGTCAATACGGCTAGTGCTGGAGGCTGTGTTTATGAAACGATCTTCATGAAACTTCTTGGGTACCTTTGTTATCACCTTGGGATGAGATTCAGAGAACGAGTGTTTTTGAGTGCGGCCCGATATTAAAGATGGCTGCCGGCACTCACACTGTTGCTTACTGAGGTGAGGTCACTTTACCTTACCAAGCTACCTACTAAATACCAAAGGGAAGATTTTTCAGCGCATTCTTATGCATTCTTATTACTTCAGCACCCATAATTCTCAAATATGGCATTAAAACCATGCACATACTGCTTAAATCTGTTTACATAATCGGAATACACCACCAGGGGTGCAGTGGCTCAGTAGGTAGAGGTGAAGGCTGCAAGCCGAGAGATCCTCGGTTCGAATCCCACCTGCGGCAACAGCTTTGTGCCCTTGGGCAAGACACTTCACACCACTACCCATGTGGGGGCAAGGTATGCTGTGTACTAAGGCATACAGCATGTTCTTGGTGCACCTGTCTTCGAACAAGGTTAACCCTGCTTGTGTAGTATGTTTGGAGCTCACAGTTGCTTGCCATTCCTCAGTGGTTCTCTTGGGAGTTTCCTCCATCCGTAAAACTGCCATGGTCACAATAAGCTGTTGTGCAGATAAATGTGACCTTAAACACCAATAAATAAATAATAAAAAGAACACACCACCTCATACCCATTTCTCCTGTTTTCATTCACCTTGGTATCCCTCGGTTTGCCTCGGTGTTTAGTATGCCCGCCAGAAAAGGAGTGATTTCTTTTTCTAAAAGAGCAAAACAAGAAACAGTAATTTTTAACAGGTAGTAACGAAATAATTTTCATGATGCGCACAATTTTATGTTAGTTAATAGCTGAAAAAACGCAGGGTGATATTTGCAAATCTTGCTTTATTACTGGCACCAGCTACTGGTAATGAAAATTGTTGTTTGTCATCAATACTTGATCAAGTTTCTGACAAAGCACATTGTACTATTCTAATATGTTAGCTACTGTACATAAGCACACAATTTGATGTTAGTTTACCATTATACTGGTGCTTAGCCAGGATATCTAAGTTACATGTAGGGGCAAGAGTAATACATGTATCCAGTGGGAGTGGGGCCGGGTCATAAAGAATATGATGCACATAATCACCTGAGCCACATAGCAGTGAGATAGGGGCGAGGACAAGAGGGTGTGTGACCCTCTCATCAGTGGAGGGAGTCGGGTGCACCCCCCCCACCACCCCCCCCAAAAAAAATAATTTGAAATTCAAGACAGTAAAACACAGTTACCTTGACTCTGTGTCCATTTGTGTCCATAATAAGTTGCGAACAAGCGTAAATATCTAGATATTAAAATGTCTTCGGATGTTCATTATATAAGTTAACAGGAGAAAGGGGTGGGGAATGAATGAAATTGGGGAGGGCATGTGCCCCCTCCAGCCCCCAAGCCTACAGTGTGGCTACCGTGGACTGGTCACTTTCCATGGGTGGGCAATATTTCTGCGGATGCAATGATATTAGTTTTCAAACATTGTTTACAGCAATAATCATCCAAAATTTGATTAATGAACCACAGGATACAATTTGGTGCTTCATTAATTAAAATTTTATTGATGATGATTTTCTATTACCTGGAAAAAACATGCATAGACCTCATACACTGCCCATGCAAGGATTATGACCAGCAACTGTGCTGTATGTCTGTGTCACTGCTATGAGAAGGGACTAATCTAAATGGGTGGGTATGTTTATAAATATTAATATTTTTTAACACCTGATAACAATGTAATATAAGTTTATAAACAGCCACACAATTGACTTTTAATTACAATACTCCTAATTCCTATTAAACATATATGAATGTTTATTAATTTTGTGGAATTTTTACACTGTGTATGAAGCTTATTTGGGCCTGTATGTATGTTAAAATTGCCCTTCCACTACAGAGGACTTTTTGATATCAGTCTACACTGGATTGTGTGGTATTCCTTTGTGTAAAACAGTGTATTCATTGTAATAATATTCATGCATAAGTTCATGTTCGTTGTTTGTTTTAGGCCTCATAATCTACAGAATAGCATGGGTGGCGGTGTATTCCATCACTTGAGTGCAAGAAGGCTTTGCAATGCTATAGCATAAGACTTGTTGCACTCTAGGGACAAATTTATCAATTTTAATAACAGGGATAAAATATCGGACATGAACCATTTAATTTTTTTTTTTTTAGCTCACATCGACAAAGTCAAGCAGGGCTTATCTAATCACTCTCCGTCCATTGTCCATCTGTCTGTCATCCATCAACACCATGTTTTGGTCAATTCAAGTTTGTGTGAATAATGGTACCAAAGGGGTATTACATTTTTGTTTAACTCAACATGCCCAGCCCCATAGGGAGGGGGTGGGGTAAAATGCTCCCAAAATATTTTTAAAATCTTATGAACCAGTTGGTACAGTGACTTGATATTCGTTATGGAACTACCTTTTGAGGTGTAGAATCACCTGTGTTCAAACGTACTTTGTGAAGCAATATTTGGCTTTGTAATGGCAGGGGTTACATTTTTGGTACCACCCAAAATTTCTATTTTCCGAACCGATGGTCCGATTTGAATGAAATTCAGTATGTGGTAATATTGGGTCATAAGTACTTGCCTCATGCAAAAAAACCCCTGCATCCCCATGGGAACCCCAGAAGCAAAAAAATAGAAATATTTTCAAACTCCCATGTTTCCCAAACCACTTGGAACAGAGAACTGTTATGTGGTATGAAGCATCCTTAGGACCAGTAGAATTGAATGGTAAAAAAAATGCCCTCTGTTGTTGTTAGGGAGTTCTGCAGAGGGCATCAGAATGATGTTGGCGCAGCATTTTTGCAAACATTTTAGAAAATCTTTTCTCCAGAACCAATGTTCAGAATCTTTTGATATTTGGTATACAGCATCCATAGAGGGGTCAGATACAAGTTTGTTAAAATGAAGCCCATTGGTTCATATTTGGACTCAATGCAGGAGCCCAAATTTTATGGGGAATTTTCTTTAAAAATCTTCTTCAGAACCACTAGTCAGAATTTTTTAATGTTTGGTACCCTCATTGTTATGATGGTCAGATTCAAGATTGTTCAAACCAAGTCCCTATGTTAATTTTTGTTAATATTTGGGCATCCTTTGGTACTTAGGGCCATATGGGGAAGTTTTTTTAAAAAAATCTTCTTCTTCAGATCCACCAGTCAGAATGCTTTCGTATTTGGTATACAACATCTCTAAGGGGGAAGGGGGGGGGGGTAGGGTGGGGTGGGGGTGAGATTCAAGTTTGTTCAAATCGGGTCTGTAGGTTAAAGAGTTTGAACTCGCTATGGTAGCCCAAATTTTAACTTAGTGCAATATGTGGAAATTTCTTTAAAATTTTGTTCTTCAGATCCACCAGTCAGAATGCTTTCAGCCTTTCATATTTGGTATACAGCATCTCTAGGAGATCAGATTCAACTTTGTTCAAATCGAGTGTCTGGGTTGATATTTGGGCTCCCTATGGGAGCCAGAAGTGGCCAAGTAGCTGAAGAATTAGACAATTTTTATTCAGTACCCTCCAGAGGTGAAGAGTAATCTACATAGGTTGTATCAAGTGGCTTGAGAGGGGAGCTCCACATTTTACATCATGATCAACTAAAGAAAAGGCATGATGCTTGGACTGTTTTTGTCACTCCTGAGGGGCTCAAAGATTTGCAGTGTATCCTATGGAGATGGATGGCTTAATGTAGATTCATTCTTGGACTCTTATATCGTGTTCTGTTCTCTGTTTATATCGTGTTCTGTTCAAGGTGAGCACTTCAGGCCCCATGGGGCCTCTTGTTTATTTATTTATTGGGTTTTAACAACACTTTCGAAAACCAGCAGCTACAAGTTTCTTCTCTCCTTGAACCAAGCTTCTCGCCCAACTGCAGCACTCATGGTCCAATGAGTTTTTAGCTCACCTGACTTTCAGTCAGGGTGAGGTATACATGTAGAGATCACTCGCCGTCCGTCGTCCGTGAACATGGTGTTTGCATCTTCTCCTCCAAAACTGCTGAACCGATTTAAGGGAAATTTGAGATGCTTGTTTGTTATGACTTTGCATTTTGATTTTGTTTAAATCAAGTTGCCCTGCTCCTCATTAGGGCCATACCCAAAAATTTTGCCTAAATCTTAAAAAATCTTCTTGTGAACAAGGAGTAGCAGAGATTTGATATGTGGTGTGCTGGTTCCTTTTGAGGTGTAGACTCAGTTTTGTTCAAGAGAAGTTTGTGGGTCTTTATTTGCCTTCATTGTTGGAGGGCAAGTATTTTTGCCCCGCCCAAAATTCCTGTTTTTCGAACCAAGAGGCTGATTTGAACCAAATTTAATTTGTGGGCTTATTTGGTCATAAGTAATTAATTTATGCCCCAAAATATTTTCCCGTTCCCCCATGGGAACCGCAGGAGCTAAAAATAGAACAAAATTCAAAACGCACATATCTCCAAAACTACATGGCCCTGAGAATTCTGATTTGGTGTGAAGCTTCCTTGGGGCCAACAGAATGGAATGGTCTAAAAAATTGCTGTCGGGTCTTTCATGGGGTACTTTTTCGGGACTTTAAAAAAATGCTTAGTCAGCGTTCTGTAACACTGTGGGTAATGGAGAAAGCATTTAAGACTTTTCTTCACCCAATTCACTCCTCCAAAACCTTTCAAATTTCACATATACCATCATTGGAAGATTTTTTTTACACGTTTATTGAAATCAAATCCCTGGGTCCATATTTGGGCTCTCTATGGGAGTCCAAATGTTGAAATTAGTGCAGTATGAGGAATATTCTTTAAAAATCTTTTTCTCCAGACCCACCAATCAGAATCTTTTGATATTTGCTATGCACCATCATTAGGCGGGTGAGACTTAAGTTTGTTCAAGCCAAGCCTATATTTTGGCTCACCAGGGTTTCGCAAATTGCGAGAACGGTGATTTCATTCCTGTGATGTTCTTGAAAATGCTTGTTAAGAAGATCCATATTTACCATTCCCACAAAAAATATAAGCATTTTTTCATCAGATAAAATTTAATAAAATTAAATTAATTTTAGAGCTGAAATGATTAAAGGGTTTTTGTGATTGATTAATCTATGGGTTAACCTTGGTTAACCGATTAATCACTTGCCCCAATAGGTAGCTGAATAATTGCTGTACCGTTGACCATTTATATAATTAAAACTTTACTCAGCATAATGGACAAAACCGGGCAGCGCCATATACAAACATGTCCATTCAAATTTTATTATATTTTCAATTTTTGTCTCAAAAGATAGCTTATGACCCCCTCATTGGAACAAGCTCATTGAGCTTGTTCCAATGGGGGTGGGGGTGGGGGGGGGGTCATAAGCTATGTTTTTGAGACAAACATTGAAAATCTTTAGTAATTGAAGAATTTCTTGTGCAAGTATCGTCTGCTACCTGCATTTGGTGAAGGGTTGAGAATGACCGTTTTTAGCTGATACAGTGTAATGATCATGCAAGTGAACAAGTATTTTGGCACGTAACTGGCAAGCATTTCTCTGTCTCATGCAATTGATGTGAGCCAGTGTGACAATGTTTGCCTGTTTTGGAGCAAATTTGTTCCATAGTTAACCCATACAGGGTATTTTTTGTTTTTAAAAATTTGATTAGCAGTTTCCATCTTGGTTTCAAAAAGTGATGATAAATAGTGAATATAAGCTTACCCAATATGAAAGAAAATGGTTAGCAATTGGACATTTTTGTATAGCATTTTGCGATGTGAATCCAGCCATCAAATACCCTGCCATATAGTACCGTACTTCAAAAGTAACGGTTAACCGATCAATTACTTTTTTTTATCAATCAAGTTATTGATCATTGGTTAGTCGATTAATCGGTTAACCGTATCAGATCTAATTAATTTCTATAAACATGATTACTGCAATAGCCTTTGATGTGGTGGTTCAACAATCTAACAATCTATGTATTTGAAGATAAATAAGCATAATTCATGTGATTAAGACACATGTTGGAAATGGATCCCACAAAAAATATATTTGTGAAACCCTGGCTCACTGTGGTAGCCTGAGTTATAACTTAGTTCAAAATGAAGAATTTTCTTTAAAAGACTTTTTCAGATTCAGCAGTCGGAATGTTTTGATGTTTGGTTTGCAGCATCCTTACAGGGGGAGGGGTGTGGGGGGGGGGGGGGGGGGGATTCAAGTTTGTTTACGCCAAGTCCCTGGGTTCATATTTGGGCTCACAGTGGGAGCCTGAATTATAACTTAGTTCAAAATGAGGAATATTCTTCAAAACTATTCTTCACATTCAGCAGTCCGAATGTTTTGATATATACTCTGTCCTTAGGGAGGCGAGATATAAAATTGAGAGGTTGATTTGAAGCAAATTTGATATGATGGGCTTATTGGGTCGTAAGTACCAAATTTATGACAAAACATTTTCCTGTTACCCTGTGGGAACTGCAGGATCTAAATGTCGAAAAAATTTAAAACGCCCATATCTTCAAAACTACATGGTACAGAGAATTTTTATTTTGTGTGACGCTTCCTTACGAACAACCGAAAAGAATGGTCAAAAAAAAATTGCCATCAGTTTTATCATAAGGAAGTTTTCCAAGACTTATGCGGAGTCATCATTTTAGTAATGGGAAAAACGTTAATGAATTTTCTTCTCCCATTCCACTGCTGCAAAGGCTTTTATATTTCACATATAACATCTTTGGAAGATTTATTCACATGTTTGTTGAAATCAAATCCCTGGGTCCATATTTGGGCTCTCTCTGATTAGATTAGTGCAATATGAGGAATATTTTTTTTAAATCTTCTGATGATCCACTCTTCAGAATTTTTTGATATTTGGGATGCTGCATCCTTAGAGGGGTGAGATTCAAGTTTGTTCAAGCCAAGTCCCCGGGTTCATATCTGGGCTCCCTGTGGGAGACCAAATTACAGCTTCGTTCAATAAGAGGAATATTCTTTAAAATCCAGTAGTCAGAATCTTTTGATATTGGTATATAGCATCCTTAGGGATGTGAGATTCAAATTTGTTCAAGCCAAGTCCCTGGGTTCATATTTGGGCTCTCTGTGGGAGCCTGAATTATAACTTAGTTATGAGGAATATTCTTTAAAAATCCTTTTTTTTTGAGATCCACTGGTCAGAATCTTTGGATATTTTGTATAAGCTTTTCTTATGAGGGGCAGATGCAACTAAATGTTCAAATAAATTCTCTGGGTTGATATTTAGGCTACCATGTCAGGTGAATGCCATCAGGCCCTCTGGGGGCTCTTGTTTGTTTTCTGTTTGACAAGATTGCCCTCGCTCTTCTATCTAGATTTTTCATTGTAAGCTAGTCACTACTTTTATGTAGGCTTCCAAAATTTGTTACTGCATGTCTGTCTGTCTGTCCTTCAGATGAAATGTTTCTTTGCTTTTCATTTGCCTGGCTCAACATTTTAAATATTTTGCAGCTATCTGTCACCCTCTAATCTCCCCCCCCCCCCCCCCCCCCCCCACACACACAAAAAAAAATATGGGCTGGCAAGTATTGAGTAGTTTATCAAAAAAGTGGTACTCGCGTATTATGAGTACTGAGTACTTTGGACCCAGCCTATCACAAATATATTAAACATCAAAGAGTATATTATATACTTGAAACAAATAGAGTACAGTGGCTGTGTACTGCTCACTTTCCATGGATGGGCAATATTTCCACGGATACAATAATATTTGATGCCAAACACTAACTATAGGTATAATCATCAAAAGTTTAAGTAATGAAGCACCAGGTACAACCCGGTGCTTCATCAATTAAAATTTTGTAGATGATGATTTTTATTGACTGGTAAATGCATGAGTGAACATCACTGCCCACGCGTAAATTACAACCCGTCCACAGCTACTGTACTGTAACTTGTCTTCTTTGTGAACATATTTTCTACAATTTCACTCCTTTTGACAGAATGCATGCCTGTGGGGATTAAAACCAAAATAGTGAAAGTGCACTTGTGGATATTTGCAGCACAAGCACAGCACTAATGAATCAATATTTGATGATTTTAGGAATTTTAACAGTGTCATGAGGCATCACAGTAGCAGGTACTGGTCATTCTGTTGGAAAAAATCACTGTTTTATGACTCGAGGTGCCTTAACTGAGAAAACTTAGGCTTGTTCTTACAAAGATTGCAAAATATCAAACACAATGTGAAATGTGTTCAGAAGCAAGAATGTGATTAAAAAATAATGGGAAATTCATGTCACCATCAATTTATTTATAAATTAATATAGTTTTTTAGCTCACCTGAGCAAAGATCAGTGGGAGCTTTACTGATCACATTCTGTCTGCCGTCCGTCCGGCGTTAACTTTACATTATTCAAATGTCGGGTAAATGTTTATTACCTAATGCCAATTCAGATTTGTTCAAATGAAGTTGCCCCCTTCTCCTGGGTGGTGCCATGCCCCAAGGGGCACCAAAATCTTCTTCTCATGAACCAGCAGTAGCAGAGACTTGATATATGGTATGCAGCTTCCTTTTAAGGTGTAGACTTGGATTTCTTTAAGAGAAGTTTGATGGGCTAAATTTGGCGTCGTTATGGGAGGGGCAAAATTTTTGGCCCTGCCCAAAATTTCTATTTTCCGAACCGAGAGGCTGACTTGAACCAAAGTTTATGTGAGGGCTTATTGGGTCATAAGTACCTAATTTATGCCAAATGTTCTTTTTCTGTAGCCCCGTGGGAACCGCAGGAGCTAAAAATAGAAAAAATGTAAAATGCCATATCTCCAAAACTCCACGGCACTGAGAATTTTTATTTGGTGTGAAGCTTCCTTAGGACCAACAGAAAGGATTGGTGCAAAAAAATTGCCATCGGTTTTATCATAGGGTACAGTTTCGGGACTTTGAAAACACTTTTTAACACTGCAGGCAATGGGAAAAACATTAAAAAATCTTCTTCTCCAGATCCAGCAGACAGATATTTGGTATGCAACATTGTAGGGTGGATCTGATTTGAGTTTGTTCAAATCGGCCCCCTGGGTTTATATTTGGGCTCAGTATAGGAGCCAGAATTCAAACTTAGTGCATTTCAGGCAAATTTCTTTAAAAATCTTCTTCTCCAGATCCAGTAGGCAGAATCTTTTGATATTTGGTATGCAACATTGTGGGGTGGATCTGATTCAAGTTTGTTCAAATCGGCCCCCTGGTTTCATATTTGGGCTCACTATAGAATCCCGAATTTGAACCAAGTGCTTTTCAGGCAAATTTCTTTGAAAATCTTCTTCTCAAGATCCAGCAGTAGAATCTTTTGATATTGGGTATGCAGCATGCTTAGGGGGGTGAGATTCAAGTTTGTTCAAGCCAAGTCCCCGGGTTCATATTTGGGCTCACTGTGGAAACCCGAATTATAACTTAGTTCAAAATGACGAATTTTCTTTAAAAATCTTCTTCAGATCCAGCAGTCGGATTGTTTCCTTAGGGATGTGAGATTCAAATTTGTTCAAGCCAAGTCCCTGGGTTCATATTTGGGCTCTCTGTGGGAGCCTGAATTATAACTTAGTTATGAGGAATATTCTTTAAAAATCTTTTTTTTTTTGAGATCCACTGGTCAGAATCTTTGGATATTTTGTATAAGCTTTTCTTATGAGGGGCAGATGCAACTAAATGTTCAAATAAATTCTCTGGGTTGATATTTAGGCTACCATGTCAGGTGAATGCCACCAGGCCCTCTGGGGGCTCTTGTTTGTTTTCTGTTTGACAAGAGGGGGGGGGGGGGCAATTTGAGCCCAAATATGAATCCGCGGGGGGGGGGGAGGGGGGGGGCAATCTAAAATGCCATATCTCCAAAACTGCACGGCACTGACTCTTCTATCTAGATTTTTCATTGTAAGCTAGTCACTACTTTTATGTAGGCTTCCAAAATTTGTTACTGCATGTCTGTCTGTCTGTCCTTCAGATGAAATGTTTCTTTGCTTTTCATTTGCCTGGCTCAATATTTTAAATAATTTACAGCTATCTGTTACCCTCTAATCTCTCCCCCCCCCCCCCCCCCCCCCACACACACACAAAAATATGGGCTGGCAAGTATTGAGTAGTTTATCAAAAAAGTGGTACTCGAGTACTATGAGTACTGAGTACTTTGGACCCAGCCTATCACAAATATATTAAACATCAAAGAGTATATTATATACTTGAAACAAATACAGTACAGTGGCTGTGTACTGCTCACTTTCCATGGATAGGCAATATTTCCACGGATACAATAATATTTGATGCCAAACACTAACTATAGGTATAATCATCAAAAGTTTAAGTAATGAAGCACCAGGTACAACCGGGTGCTTCATTATATTTATTTATTTATTGGTGTTTAAGGTCACATACTTATGTAGGTCACAATGGCTAATCGTGACCGTGACAGTTTGACGTGTGGAGGAAGCCGGAGTACCCGGAGAGAACCACCGAGCAACGACGAGCAGCTGTCAGCTCTCCAACATCGTAACTCTGAACTCTGCACCGCAGCACAGGCAGGGTTAGAGTGGTTGAAGACATGCGCACCATCGACGTGCAGTACGCCTCAGTACACAGCGTCATCGTGCCCCCATGTAGGCATTCGGGGTGAAGTGTCTTGCCCAAGGACACAACGCGGTTGCCGCAGGTGGGATTCGAACCGAGGACCTCTCGACTTGCAGCCTGCACCTCTGCCAACTGAGCCACCGCGCCCCCGGTGCTTCATCAATTAAAATTTTGTAGATGATGATTTTTATTGACTGGTAAACGCATGAGTGAACATAACTGCCCACGCGTGTATTACAACCCGTCCACAGCGACTGTACTGTAACTTGTCTTCTTTGTGAACATATTTTCTACAATTTCACTCCTTTTGACAGAATGCATGCCTGTGGGGATTAAAACCAAAATAGTGAAAGTGCACTTGTGGATATTTGCAGCACAATCACAGCACTAATGAATCAATATTTGATGATTTTAGGAATTTTAACAGTGTCATGAGACACCACAGAAGCAGGTACTGGTCATTCTGTTGGAAAAAAATCACTGTTTTATGACTCGAGGTGCCTTAACTGAGAAAACTTAGGCTTTTTCTTACAAAGATTGCAAAATATCAAACACAATGTGAAATGTGTTCAGAAGCAAGAATGTGATTAAAAAATAATGGGAAATTCATGTCACCATCAATTTATTTATAAATTAATATAGTTTTTTAGCTCACCTGAGCAAAGTTCAGTGGGAGCTTTACTGATCACATTCTGTCCGCCGTCCGTCCGGCGTTAACTTTACATTATTCAAATGTCGGGTAAATGTTTATTACCTAATGCCAATTCAGATTTGTTCAAATGAAGTTGCCCCCTTCTCCTGGGTGGTGCCATGCCCCAAGGGGCACCAAAATCTTCTTCTCATGAACCAGCAGTAGCAGAGACTTGATATATGGTATGCAGCTTCCTTTTAAGGTGTAGACTTGGATTTCTTTAAGAGAAGTTTGATGGGCTATGTTTGGCGTCGTTATGGGAGGGGCAAAATTTTTGGCCCTGCCCAAAATTTCTATTTTCCGAACCGAGAGGCTGATTTGAACCAAATTTTATGTGAGGGCTTATTGGGTCATAAGTACCTAATTTATGCCAAATTTTCTTTTTCTGTAGCCCCGTGGGAACCGCAGGAGCTAAAAATAGAAAAAAAGTAGAATGCCATATCTCCAAAACTGCACGGCACTGAGAATTTTTATATGGTGTGAAGCTTCCTTAGGACCAACAGAAAGGATTGGTGCAAAAAAATTGCCATCGGTTTTATCATAGGGTACAGTTTCAGGACTTTGAAAACACTTTTTAACACTGCAGGCAATGGGAAAAACATTAAAAAATCTTCTCCAGATCCAGCAGACAGATATTTGGTATGCGACATTGTAGGGTGGATCTGATTTGAGTTTGTTCAAATCGGCCCCCTGGGTTTATATTTGGGCTCAGTATAGGAGCCCGAATTCAAACTTAGTGCATTTCAGGCAAATTTCTTAAAAAATCTTCTTCACCAGATTCAGCTGGCAGAATCTGTTGATATTTGGTATGCAACATTGTGGGGTGGATCTGTTTCAAGTTTGTTCAAATCGGCCTCCCCGGCTTCATATTTGGGCTCACTATAGAAGCATTTCAGGCAAATTTCTTTAAAAATCTTCTTCTCCAGATCCAGCTGGCAGAATCTTTTTATATTTGGTATGCAACATTGTGGGGTGGATCTGATTCAAGTTTGTCCAAATCGGCCCCCTGGTTTCATATTTGGGCCCACTATAGAAGACCGAATTCAAACTTAGTGCATTTCAGGCAAATTTCTTAAAAAATCTTCTTCTCCAGATCCAGCAGGCAGAATCTTTTGATATTTGATATGCAACATTGTGGGGTGGATCTGATTCAAGTTTGTTCAAATTGGCCCCCTGGGTTCATATTTGGGCTCAGTATAGGAGCCCAAATTTGAACCAAGTGCTTTTCAGGCAAATTTCTTTGAAAATCTTCTTCTCAAGATCCAGCAGTAGAATCTTTTGATATTGGGTATGCAGCATGCTTAGGGGGGTGAGATTCAAGTTTGTTCAAGCCAAATCCCCGGGTTCATATTTGGGCTCACTGTGGAAACCCGAATTATAACGTAGTTCAAAATGACGAATTTTCTTTAAAAATCCAGCAGTCGGATTGTTTCCTTAGGGGGGTGAGCTTCAAGTTTGTTCAAGCCATGTCCCTAGGTCCATATTTGGGCTCACTGTGGGAGCTTGAATTGTAACTTAGTTCGAAATGAGGAATTTTCTTAAAAAATCTTCTTCAGATCCAGCAGATAAATGCTTTTGATATTTTTTATGCAGCATCCCTAGGAGGCAAGATTCAAGTTTGTTCAAGCGATGTCCCTAGGTCCATGTTTGGGCTCACTGTGGGAGCTGGAATTGTAACTTAGTTCAAAATGAGGAATTTTCTTTAAAAATCTTCTTCTTCAGATCCAGCAGTCGGAATGTTTTGATATTTGGTGTGCGGCATCCTTAGGGGGTGAGATTCAAGTTTGCTAATGCCAAGTCCCTGGGTTCATATATGAGCTTCCTGGAGCCCGAATTATAACTTAGTTCAATATGAGGAATATTCTTTAAAAATCATTTTTAGCTCAACTTTGGCGAAGCCAAATTTGAGCTTTTGTCATGGCCAGTCGTCCGTCGTCCGTCTGTCCGTACGTCAACAATTGGACATGGCTCAGGCTAGCGGCCGCATTTATGAACCGATCTTTACGAAACTTCTTGGGTACCTTTGTTATGACCGTGGGACGAGAACCAATGTTTTGGGGTGGGTCCAAAATTCAAGACGGATGCCAGCCGCCATTTTGTACCGGCAATGCAGAAATCTGTTTTTTGTACAGAACTTCCATATGAAAGCTCTGATTTGAATAATTTTTTGTATGAATGTTTAGTACCATGGGATAAATCACATATAATACAGGTATTTTTCTCGTGCGTAAATTGTGCAAATTAGCCAATTTTGATGTTTTTTGGTGTTACTTTCAGCACTGGAAGTGCAAATGCCAATACGGCTCGGGCTAGAGGCCGTATTTATGAACCGATCTTGACGAAACTTCTTGGGTACCTTTGGTATCACCGTGGGACGAGAGCGAGTATTTTTGGGTCCGGTCCGAAATTCAAAATGGCCGATAGCAGCCATTTTGTACAAAATTAGGTGCAATCAGATTTTTGCTCAGAACTTCCCTATGAAAGCGCTGATTTGAATAATATTTTGTGTGAATGTTTAGTACCATGGGATACATCACATATAATACAGGGTTTTTTCTCATGCAGAAATTATGCAAATTAGATAAACTTTGATTTTTTTCAGTGCGACTTACAGTAAGTACACATGTCAATACGGCTCGGGCTAGAGTCTCTATTTATGAACTGATCTTCACGAAATGTCTTGGGCACCTTTGTTATCACCTTGGGACGAGAACGAGTGTTTCTGGGTGCGGTCTAAAATTCAAGATGGCTGCCAGTGGCCATTTTGTACCGAAATTAGGTTTCATCAGTTTTTTGTACACAACTTCTATACGGCTCAGACTAGAGGCCATATTTATGAACCAATCTTTACGAAACTTTTTGGGTACCTTTGTTATCACCGTGGGATGAGGGCGAGTGTTTTGGGGTGTGGTCCAAAATTCAAGATGGCCACCAGCAGCCATTTTGTACCAAAATTAGTGCAATCAGTCTTTTGTACAGAACTTCTGTATGAAAGTTCTGATTTGAATAAATTTTTGTATGAATGTTTAGTAACAATGAATACATCACATTTTATAAGGGTTTTTTTTTCGTGCAGAAATTATGCAAATTAGATAAACTTTGATTTATTCAGTGCTACTTACACAATGTAAGCACACATGTCAATACGGCTCAGGGTAGCGGCTGTATTTATGAACTGATCTTCACAAAACTTCTTGGGCACCTTTGTTATCACCTTGGGACGAGAATGAGTTTTCTGGGTGTGGTCCAAAATTCAAGATGGCTGCCAGTGGCCATTTTGTACCAAAATTAGGTCCAATCAGTTTTTTGTCACAAGTTCTATACAGCTTGTATTTATGAACTGATATTCACAAAACTTATTGGGTACCTTTGTTTTCACCTTGGGACAGGAACGAGTGTGTTTTGGGGTGCCTTTGTTATCACTGTGCTATGAGAACAAATATTTTGGGTTTTTTTTTTCTGGGACTCAAAGATTTTTGTCTAGTTTACCATCTGACTGTCACCTACCTTTACAATACTTTACCTATACATTTGTTACAGGCAACGGTCAGTATTTATGTACAGACCGTTACAATACTTTATACATGTATGTACCTTTGTTATCAGATCATTACCAAGATTTTTGTCATTGCTGTGTCACATACTATACATGTACATGTCTTTGTCTTGACAGGTTGAGCTACAGTGTCATTGACACTTTCATTTTTAGATCCACTTCTCAGAATCTTTGGATATTTGGTATAAGCTTTTCTTAGGAGGAGTAGATGCAACTTGTTGAAATCAAGTTTCTGGGTTGATATTTAGACTACCATGTCAGGTGGGCACTCTCAGTCCCCCTGGGGCCTCTTGTTTGCATACTGGGAGGTCAGGGGTGGGGGCATATCCAGGGCTATAATTTACCCCATCACCTGGTAAAAGAATATTTGACATTTGTTGAGATAAAATGGCACTTTCTATTGATATTGGTGAATTAAATAGCCTCAGCCAGGGCTTATAAGAATCTGAGAATCGATTCCTGTAGAGATCCGTGCAACAAAACCAGTGAGAAACCATGTAGCTTCTTGTAACATTGCTGCTAGGATTCACATGAATAGAACTGAGTCAGTTTAACCCTTTACCTAACACAAAGGCAGCAAATTAACCAATACAACACTAACATGGCCTGAAATATTGTGACACTGGCAATAAAATTTGTACAAATATGGCTGTCATTGGAACCAGCTCTCATCAGCCGGTTCCAGTAACATCCATAATTATTACGCTTGATGAATATTGTTTATTTTTAGCTCACCTGACTGTAAGTCAGGGGGCGCTTAAATGATGACTTTCTGTCTGTCGACCATCTGTCCTTCCTGTCCGGCGTGAACTTTACATTATCAACCTCTCCTCATAAACAACTGAGCCGAATTGAACCAAATTTGATATTCTTGTTCCTTATCATTTATGAATTCCAGTTTGTTAAAATAAAGTTGCCACACCCACAGGGGCCCAAAGCATTCTCTGATAGCACGCATAAATTGTTTTCCAAAATTGAAAAAAAATCATCTCCAGAATCATGTATAAGAATCTTTTGATACTTGGTATAGATTTAGGTTGCTTCAAATCGAGTCCCTGAGTTAATATTTGGGCTCCCTTTGGACACCCAAATATCAACAGTCCAAATTGAGGAAATTTCTTTGAAAACCTCCTTCAGATCCACCAGTCAGAATGCTTTCATATGTGGAATGTAACATCTCTAGTGGGGGCAGGGGAGGGGGGGGGGGGGTAGGGGGGTAGATTGAAGTTTGTTTGAATCGGGTCTCTGGGTTAATATTTGGTCTATCTATTGAAGCCCAAAGTTTAACTTAGTGCAGTATGAGGAAATTTCTTTAAAACTCTATTTTTTCAGATCCACCCTCAGAATCCTTTCATATTTGGCTTACAGCATCTCTAAGGGGGTCAGATTCATGTTTGTTCAAGCCAAATCTATGGGTTAATATTTGGGCTCATTATGAGAGTGCAAATTAACTCAAAGCAACATGAGAAAATTTCTTTCAAAATCTTTTTCTTCAGACCCACTAGTTAGAATGCTTTAATATTTGGTGTAGAACATCTCTGGGGAGGTCAGATGTAAATTTGTTCCAGTTTGGTTCCTGCCAGTCAGAACCCTTTCATATTTGGTATCGCATGAGGGGTGGGGGGGTGGAAGGGGGGGGGGGCAGATTTGAGTTTGTTCATTTCGGGTCCGTGGCTTAATATTTGGGCAGTGGTGGGTTAGGTTCGAGATTGTTCATAAATGTTCAAATCCATTCCTTAGAGCTTTTCCATAAAATTTGCCTTTCAAGCTGCAGTGACACAACAACCCTTGCAAGTTTGGCAGTACTTGTCTACAGCTGTCAGAATTGGAAGCAGTCAGGAAGACCTATGCTAATAATCATCTGACATGGACACTAGAATTATGAATAATTTCATAACATTATTCCTATGTAGTGTACATGAACCTTGACTAACTGAATCTGACCCAAAATACTTCTCTGAACCACCTCGTCAAGTGAGCGATTAAGGCCCCTGGGGGGAGGCGGGTAAAAATCAGTAGTTGGTGTTGTAAAAAGTAAAAAGCTGTATTGGCTAAAGGGTTAACGTGTATTATCAGTATGCAACAGGGGTTCAATCATACTGACCTAATAGGATCCTGGCCCATAGCAGGTCTGAATTCTCGGAACGATTTCCGCAAGAAGCCAAATGGATTCTCCCAAATTTAGAGGAACTATAAGCCCTGCACAACCCCAATTTTGAAACAAAATTGACATATTGTTTCCTGGTGTTGGGGCACTATTTATCTTACTGTTTGATTAATTAAAACAGAGTTTGTGAAAAGATCTTGTGTGCTGATGCAGATTTTAGTTTTATTTTGGGATTTGGGTAGTTTCAAAGAAATCTGTGAATTCTTATCCCTCCCAACTTATTAGGTAACAGAGTAGAAATTCTGTCGGAGGCAATACCAGTTTTTAAGCCCATTTGACACAGATTGGGCAGGTTTCTTCAAAAGAACAAATATCCCAGGCTTTGGACTAGTCACTAGACAGAAGCCAAAAGTTGCATTCTATTGCAGAAATGACTCTTTCATCACACGAAAGAGGTAAATGCATCTTTGGTAGGGTTGGGTTTGCTCATAGGTATAACTGTTGTAAATATTTTAATTAGATTTACCTGCCTCGAAAAGTAGCGCTCGGAAATTATGTAATTCCCAGAACTAAGCAGTCTTGGGAAAATATATTGTTTCAATAAACATTTGAAGAAGTCTACTGACATTTTGCATTACTGTTGAATGTTCCAGATGAATAAAGAGGATGATTTGAGGACTTTTAGAACCTAAAAATTTGTTTGACTATTGGTGTGTTTTGTTTGGGAATTCCATGAGAAATATGAACATGTGACCAGCACTTCCCTTTCTGTTAGTTTTTCTTTTATTTGTTGCATGACCCCCTGTTTAAAAATCAGAAAAACGTTGTCTGAAGGGCTATACTTGACAAAAAATATTTGAATGCTAAATTTAAAATGTTGCGACCATATTTTTTTCTCGCCTGAACGTTATAATGGTTGCCTATGGGAAAATATTTTGTACTGTGAAACGTATTCATGTTTGGCTGAAATTAAACAATTGCAGGAATTCGATTGAATAAACCAAAATGTTTTTGGAGTTATGGTTGCAGAATGAAATATTTCAATATGTTGGATACTTTGGGGTTCCTTCTTACGCCTTGCGTATTGTCATATTAAAAATCTGTATTGAGGGTAGCAACCGCATATACGATCCTTCGATTCAGAACGAGAGCTTTGTTTACCTGCTAAATTGGCAGCTAGTTATTACACATGTTGGGGCAACCGTTTTGGATAACATTAATTTAATGATAAATAAATCACCAACTCAATTATAAAATTAGACAACATCATTTTTTGCCATGATGATATTTTTATTTTGGGCTACCATGCGTTAAACGTAAAAAAATAAAACAAGGAAATAGACGGCTGGCACACTACTGTAAGCTCCAGCGGTTATAGTACACCGAGAACAATATACGGGGATTACGTCGTGCAGATTAATAAAAAAACTATATTTGGACGCTCAATGATTGTCAGGACAGACGCAGTTAAAAACTGTACTCAGCCCCTTCATTATGCGTCAAGTCAAGAAAGAGAGATGAATTGTAAGATAAATTGGTTATTAACCCTTTACCTAAGGAATCACCCGCATCCGCCCGCGTAATATGCAAATTGAGCAGTTGAAAAAATTTAATTTTTCAAAATATTTCAACAAAACCATATCATGTGACCCTCATTGGAACGAGCTCATTGAGCTCGTTCCAATGAGGGTCACATGATATGGTTTTGTTGAAATTTTTTAAAAAATTTAAAAAATAATAAATTTTGATATCGTCTCACTCTGCGTTGGGTAAGTCATGTTCATTTCAGAGATGGTGTATTGAAGTCGTCTTCGTACTAACAGGCTCGTCGATATTTGCCCAGACAGCAGACATCGACTTCAATATTCCATCTCGGAAACCCATTTAGTGGTAATAATCTTTATCTTACAATCAACATGTATTTTGTCTGTATTAACTCCGCAACTGTCGTGTATCCGACCCCCTGATACAGATGTTTGTATCAGGGGGTCGGATACAAGCACGTTCCTTTCACGTGAGTTCCATATTTTTTCTTTTTGTTCATCAGTACGAATAAATAGTTTGTTATATATTCGTCTACATTCTTGACTTATCCCCAATATATTGTAAGATAGAATGATTATTACCATTATGTGGATGTTCAAAATATGTATCCGAGACTCGCTTCTAAGGGTAGATCACGACTCGTCTTCGCCTGCCCTTAGAACCCGGAGCTCGACTCGGATACATATTTTGTACATCCACGTTATGCTAATAATCTCTATTTATTATGTCCCAAAGTTAGTGAGTCCATTCAGAACGCTGGAATTCAATCCAAGGGTTCCGCCGTCTCAGGTGACTTACCTGATATTCGATATCGGGTGAGTAACCGCCATTACTATTTTGGTGATTTCCACTCGTTTCGAATTTTCAAAATTTGAATTAAAACAAAATAAGAGAATTTAAGTTCCAAATATATTTTCAAGGTACCGTATTTATTGATTTAAACCACTAAATCTTTAAAAAAATGGACAGAAAATATTATTTATTGTCCCAAGAGTTCATTGTAGTTGTTTTGCGACTCTATGGGTTATTTATGCCGAAGCGAACATTCTCTTTACAGTTTACTCAAGGGATTAAAAGTGATTTTTTGAACAATTAAAACCCATTTCAGGTGGAAATGGCAGTAAACGTATGTAAGTGTATTTCAGATATGCATATGTTGATACGTTTTATTTTGTAAACAAATACCGTACTACGAACAGCGACGATTGTTTACTATTACCACGGATACTATCGACGATTCTGCGCACTTTCGAAAAGGGCTTGGTGTGTCGCACAGTAACCTACTATTAGTTTAACCGAAGATCCCCCAGATATAACCTGGAAAATTTCAAATCGACCTTACTAATTTGCCATTTAGATGAGAGTTCAAACCGAACTACGATCAAGACTCCTAAGGACACACATTTTGGCCAATGTGTTAGTTGTATGTTTGACTGATTTCCTTCACCGATCGATCATCTGTCAATAGCGGTTTCTAAAAAATAAACTTCCGGTCGTTCTTTGTTTCTTTGGAAAATTTATTAATTCCTTCTTGATTTACATGGCTTTCGACAAAATAAATATATTACATGGCATGTAGCTGGCTGATACATTCCAGAGAAGGCGATGCGAGTTCATATCAGGTGAGGCGATATATGACAACAACAGAAATCCATCTGTTGGGCAAGACAATCAATAATGGAATCAACATTCTTTCGAAAGAGGAACGTCCATGAACTTTTCTGGCATCAGGAGTCCTGATACTGAAAAAGTTAACAAGGAGACATTTGGTAGGATTTTGAAAATATGTTCCGAATTAGTGCGACTCGAATCGCATCGAATCGATTCATCAGTACGAGTTTCGAAGCTTTTCAGGGCCCAACCTCAAATACATACTGGTCCCAATGCTTTCTATCACCTGCCTTGGAACACAATACCATGATATCTTTAAAAGAAAAAGGAGAAAATACATTTTCGTTTCATAGTTTGACGCACCCACGTGATCGATCCCATTTAACATAAGGCATTTAAATTTGTATCGAAACCTCTATCTCCAATTCAGAACTACACGATTGTGATTCAGTTTCAATACACTCAATACACAGAGCAACGATTGCGAATATGCTTTATAAGATACAACCCAGTACAACAACACAAAGGTTACATGATCAATCAAATTCGGTCTGTATCTTCTATTCAATGTTTTACGTCCGAACCTTTTTACCAATTAACCTTTTTTATTCTAAAACATATCATATGACACCGTGTTGAACGAGCTCTCTGAACTCCGTTCATTAAAATGCATAACGATTTTCATAGCAATTTACATGTAGCTAACCTTTTGAACCGGAGAGGTCGCTTTTCAAGCATAGGAACATGATACTTCTCAATTATTTAGGGTGGCTGCAAATATGAATGTATGGGGTAGACCAATAAATATTTTCAACGTGCACCCTGAGGGCTGTACACTGAAAATATTAATTGGTCTACCCTCAAATAATGAGTATGGACTCTTCCAACTACTGCCATCTGGCATCTGAACTGGCATGGAAGATAACATCAGGGTTCAAAGGGTTAACGGATATAAACAGTTTGTCAGGTACAGATAAAATTTGAATTGTTGATTCAACATATATTTTGCAACAGTTGCATTGCTCAACATTGTTTGGCCAGATATGTCCACAAATAAACAAAATGCGCCAGGACACAACATTTGTAGCGGGCGTTAACCTCCATACAATCAATGTACGTGGATTCGATATGACAAACCTATTGGTAAGCTGACCATCTGTTCAATCATACTCCTGACTTTTACTGTATTATTGAGGTAACGTTGTTAAGCTAAACACCTTTGAAAAGGGCTTGGTGTGTCGCACAGTAACCTACTATTAGTTTAACTGAAGAACCCCCAGATATAACCTGGGAAATTTCAAATCGATCTTACTAATATTCCATTTAGATGAGAGTTCAAACCGTACTACGATCAAGACTCCTAATAAGCACACACATTTTGGCCGATGTGTTAGTTGGATATTTGACTTAACCGATCGATCATCTGCGTACATTTGGTTTACATGGCCGCACTCCCACCCCTACCCCCCCCCCCCCCTTGCCAAGAACGAAACGAATGTTTTCGTGACATGCTCTGCCTTGGTGGGCCTTTACTGTCTCAACCAAACAGAAAGTGACCAACAGCGTAGCAAACCACCACGCTGAATTATAGTTTGGTGACCACTCTGTTGTGTCTACTTGTTGTTTTCAGCAATGAGATATGCCACTCCCTGTTTGACATTTGTGCAAACCACTCCTGATATGTTCAATATTTTACTTAATAACTCATAGTTTTCGTCTGATTTGGAAAAGGGTAAGATTTCCCTTGTTGTGCAAAAGAACTCCTCAAACGTGGTTACGAATTATTGTCCAATATCACCATTAGCTGAGCTGCCTTGGGAAACATTAAAACAAACAGTTGGGTTCAAAATCAACCAACCCCCAGTTTGGTTCATATTCACTCATCTTTGGGGAAATCACCCCATATGTTTGAGTGTTTACCAAATTGATTTTAGAGTGTAAGATACTTGCGAAATGTGTATTTGGACCATTGTAGCAGTTTATAAATGACAACGGTGCTCTACGTAATTTTCAGTCAGGCTTTCCTCCTGTAGACTCGATTGTACTCCTCAAACTGTCGAGGTTAATAATCATAAGCATTTGATTTATACTATATAAGGAATGGTCGTTTGTTTCTGTTTATTTCTTGAGTTATGACCCCCCCAAAAAACAAAAGCCAAACATAGTGTAAATGGGGTTCATAACTCAAGAAATAGACAGAAACAAACGGTCATTCCTTATATTTAAACATGAGGAGCAATAAATTTAAACACTCTCCACTTTGCGGAATTGAAATAAAAAAAAAAAACAGGTCGCATCACGCTTCCTAGTGATAACTGAATAAAAAGGCATACCTTTCTAAAATTCTGTCTGAAATAACGATACATTGCAATGAAACATGTTCTTGTGTCATTAAAAAAATTATTGACCAATGATTTGCCTAAGTTAAAAGGAACTTCACAGGGAACACCCACACAAAACTTCAATCTCCCTTTCCACTTGCCGTGAGGATGCTGATTTAATTCTGATACTGACAATTTCCTGACAAACTGAAACACAGTTTGTAAATGCGGAGTTCGATATAAACCCAGGTGACATGAAGTTGGTTGAATTTTGTTTCAGAAATGTTCATTCAGGCTATTTGGAAATTGTAAAGTTTTGTTTGCGTGAGTTTCGTTTGTGGATTATTATGACTCGCCAATTTGTAGGTTTGATTTGGATAAAAGAATGAACGCAGACGATTACCAGACCTGTTGCGTTTAAACAAATTGAACATGGAATAAACAAAATATAAGGATTTCATTGTTTTATAAATTGCATTTTGAAAGTACTTTTAATATGATGAGATAAATAGTAATTACTTTCCATGTTGAAACAATATGAACGAGCAGGGGTTCTTTTCACCCCGTGCAACGTAATCTTTAAGACAGGCATTGGGAGACGTAGTTTAGGGCGGGCTAAATGCGTTTTGTCCGGTTCATTGTGTTATGAAAATAAAATAAAAGATATTCTTTAGCCAGTCATTCTGCTTGAAAATGCATGAACAGAAAAAAAAGTTTATTTATTAAATAGTTCTTGCACCTGGAATGACCACATTGATCACATTCGTTTTGAGGTCTGAGGGCGTTTAAATTTGTTAAGGAAGCACAAATTCACTATTGATGGCATTGTCTTAAACAAAATCTACTTTGCATTTATCAGCCCCCGGAGTTTTCAGAAAACCGAATGAGACAACTGCTGGACATCCAAGGCCGCAGATCTGTGGAAAATACAAATAGCCGCGGCAAGAATCATAAATAGTACAACCATCATTGCAAGTAAGTTTCCGCTCCATTTTGAGACCCACCAGGACCCTCTCTAAAAAGACACCGAAAATAAAAATTAGTTCAATTCTGCAGAATGTATTCCCACAAAGTTCCCCCATATATTACCAGTAAAGTTTCACCAAACCAATATCACAGTCTCCGATTCCGTCACAACCTTCATTTGCTCAATAACCATTCATCTACCCTCACCTTGTCTGAGGTGCGTGGGGTCGAGACATCAGAACACTTTCTCTTACACAGCCCTGTCTACACAAAGTTTTGTAATTGAGCAATCAAGGCTCTGGTTTTTACCAGGGATCTCTCAACGCACTGAATTATTGAAAAGTGCCGAGAATCGTCATACTTTGAAGTAGTACAAAATTTCAATACGTAAAGTGACCGTTTCAGCAACGCTCTGAGAACCAACTCTGATATGAGACATTAATCCAATACCTTCTAGAATATGTTTTTTATAAACTGGGAGGGTGATAATCGTGTATCTCTCACACTGCTTTCTGTCAAATGTACTATTGTCCTGATGGATTTACATTCCGCTTCAAGATGGCTTATCATTACCCTCTCCTCATTTCTTTTCCATTTTTTATTGTTTCAGTTTTCTTCTCTCAACTAAATCTTCATCGGACGTTCCAGTTAATGTGGCGTAAATAAATTTGATAAGAAAACTCACAGAGTTATAAAGTAAATCCACAAGTAATACACTGCTACCTTCTCTTCTACCACACTCCTCTCTATCATGCTTGTTTTCTTAGTGTCATTACAAGGACCCCCACCACCGTTAGCAAGAAAAGGCAACCCAATATTTTGTGTTCACTTGCATCCCCACTCGGCCTGATTGTATCCTACATTCCTCACCCTCTAACCTTTTCTTCATTTAGTTTAAATAATTCCTTGGAATGTTTCAAACTGACGTAACCCTTTCCACCCGGTGTGCCTAACAGTTTACGTGAAGAAAAATTTGGAAGTGGAGGAGCAGACGATATAAAGAGTAACAAATCTGAAACGAGGCTCGGTAATAATTTAATCCAACAGCTCGACATTCGACAGAGCTGTTGGAGTTGGATTAAATTATTACTGAACCTCCCAACAAACTAGGATGGTTTCGACCATTTCGTCGTTGGCAGTATTGGCTGAAATTATACCTTTCAGTGGGCCAGTATTGAAAGGTTTACGATTTCAGTCAACTTGTGTAAATCCATCAATTTTCTATGGAGAAGACCCAAAAAAGCTTCAAGCTTACTGTCGAGTCCCATACTTAACGGTTTTTCTCTTTGTTATTTTGTGTACTATTAGTTTAGATTTCGCTTTGTTTCATGTTCTTTGTTGTTAAACACCTGATTTGTACATACAACATGGTTTTTGATTTGAAATAAAAATATTCTTTAAATTAAACGACCCCTGTTTGACAGTTGTGTTTGTAAACCAGTTGCTAATCTTTTCCACAATCCTATATTCGTACCAAAAAATAAAAGTAAGCAACATAAGCGATTTTTGTCGTGGTGGTTACATTAAACAAATTCACTGAGACGATCAATCGGTGTTGGAAGTCTTTTTCTTTAACCCTTTACCTAACATGAAAAGCTGACTACACATGCAAACAAACTTCTAATGTTTGTTCATTTTTTGTCTCAAAAACGTAGGTTATGACCCCTCGTTGGAACGAGCTCGACGAGATCGTTCCAACGAGGGGTCATAACCTATGTTTTTGAGACAAAAAATGAAAAAAGTAATGAAAATTAATTGGCGATTTTTGAAAATAGCGCTGGCCGGTTTTGGCCGTTACGTTAGGTAAAGGGTTAATCAAAGAGTGACTTCATGTGAGTGATGACTGAAGTAGCAGATGTGCTATTTAATAAAGCATTTCTGAAAAGTAAATAATATTATATAACTATAAGGTAAGCTTTATCATTGCAATGAAAGAAATCAACCCCAATTGTTTCGCAAAGAGTTGCGGTATCACTGCCTTTTTTCAATTATTGTTAAGTCAACCAACGAAGTAGGAGTGACTTTTATTACACGCCTGTTCTATGTTATCCCCATCTACAGCAATACTAAACCGTGCAGAAAATAAAAATCTGTTCCGCACATATGTACTTTTACATATGGGTTTTACTTTTGACCTGTTAAGCTTTACACCATCAGCTGTTAGGGTTTCTCAATTCAATCTCCTCTAACAAAAATAGACATTTGGACTGGCTTAGTGTCACTTAATCGATCCAAGGCTTCAGCTAACCTGCTGACGTGCTCAGACTTAGAATCACCACAGCACTGAACTTTAAACCGAAAGGTTCACGGTTCGATCCCCGTCAAGGGCAACTGCGTTGTATCCTTGTGCAAGGCACTTAATCCCGGTTGCTCACCTGGGGGCACGGTGGCACTATGTACTAAGGAGTACTGCACGTCGATGGTACACTTTTCGTCAACCATTGCTATCCCTGCTTGTGTGGAATTAGTACGTTGAGAAGCCTAATAGTTGTTCGCCGTTGCTCAGAGGTTCTCTCCTGGTACTCTGGCTTCCTCCACCCATAAAGCTGTCTGACACGAGGTGACCCTGGCTGTCGAAAGTGTTGTAAAAACCCCAATAAATAAACAAATAAATAAATAAATAAGTAAATAAATAAAATCACTTCAAATGACCACATCATCCATATATGCCCTCACTCCATCAAACTCTTCAAAGACGTGTTCCAGAGCCCCATGAAAAATTTCGAGGGCTGAATTTATCCCAAAGGGAAGGCGTGTAGATACACACCTTCCAAAAGGTTTATTAAATGCGATGTTTGCTCTGTTAATGCTGCTTTATTTGCTAAAATCCAATTAACTTATCAAGTTTAATTTTAGCATTGGACATTTCAGCTATAATTTCATCTTTTGTCAAGAATTATGTGATGTTCCCTTTTAACACATTGGTTTAAATGTTTGGGATCAATGCAAATTCTCAGCCCACCCTTGGGGTTTCTAATGCCTTCCATTGAGTTTACCCAATCAGTTGGCTTTTCTACTGGTCCAATCATCCCAAGGTCACACATACTTTTAAGTTCCTTGCAGATCCCCGCACACAGGGGTGAGGTAATTCTTCTTGGAAGGCGTATCACAGGAATGCATCTTTTCTGCAACTTTTATATGTGAATGGTACAGTCATTATGCTTGCAAAGCTATCATGACATTCTTGTGCAATGACTACAGGACAAGTTGTATTTCTTGCAATTTTATTTGGTCCCTGCTCAGTAATGAGATTTTTACTTGGGTCTGGTCTTTGTTAATTGTGGACACTCCTTTAACCCTTCAGTCAACATAACGGCCAGCGCTATTCACAAAAATGATCATTAAATTTTATATTTTTTTTTGTGTCAAAAAGACAGCTTTTGTCCCTCTTTGGAACGAGCTCGTTTTTGACACAAAAATTGAAAAAAAATTAGCTATTCAAGAATTGTGTTTGCAAATGTCGTCTTCCATACGTGCCAGGTAAAGGGTTAATAAGGTTAAACCCACACGTGTTGTATCACTTAACCCTTTACCCCACATGAAAAGCAGACGACACTTGCAAAAAAAATTCTTGAATAACTAATTTTTTTCATTTTTTGTCTCAAAAACATAGGTTATGACCCCTCGTTGGAACGAGCTCGACGAGCTCGTTCCAACGAGGGGTCATAACCTATGTTTTTGAGACAAAAAATGAAAATATTTTGAAAATTAATTGACGATTTTTGAGAATAGGCTGGCCGGTTTTGGCCGTTACGTTGGGTAAAGGGTTAACAGAGACGTTTACAACTACAAACTGTACTGGGAATGTTTTCCTCTTGACCTTCAGACGCAGTATACATTTACCCTTGTTTCTGATGTCCTGACCATAACAATCGACCAGTTTTGTTTTACTCGGTAATAGTTTGGGTGTATGCTTAAAGGACCGCTAATATTGGTATAATATCAAATTAGCTTTAGCCCCTGTGTCCAATTTGTCTATAATATTGACAATTTTTGTGAGAAAAACCACAATAAATTCATCCTCACCATTCTCCCGACTGGTTGCGCAACTTACTGGAAAATTCAGAAAATATTCCGCTTCCGATGCTGTCTGCGACGTTGCTCCAGCAACATCGAGCACGTCTGCCTGCCTTGATGGATCAGTGACATGGCCATCACCATCCTCAGTGTGAATTACTGGCTCATTTTCGGTGTGTTTTACTTTTGAATAATTTGCCTCCACTGGGTCACTATTATGCACTGGGTCACTACTGGGTATTGGGTCCCCATGTTTTATTTTGGAATCTGCAGATTCTACTGGGTGACCGGAATGTGTAAGAACGCCATAGTAATTGTTCCATTTACAAAGCCAATACATAGCTGCTCGAAATCGGAGGCAGTGTCTCCATAACCACTGCTCGAGTCACCATGGTTTTTTGCAACATTAATGTGTTTTTCTGAGTCGACCCCATTTTGGGTTGATATGGTTAATATTTTCTTCATATCTACTGTTACATATTTTCTGGTTAATATTTTCTTCTTATCTACTGTTACACATTTTCGAATAGTAATTCGCTTTCTTCCTGCGATTGTAAATTTTTCCAAAAGATGGGCATTTGCTAGGAGGAGGATTTGTTATACGTTTTCTGCAGGTTTTGTTCATTACGTTTGTTTGTATGCACGCAGACTTTCTGTGGTGTTAGTATTGTGAATGTTTGGTTTTTCTTCGCCCTGTCCGAACATCTTTTTGTGAATGATTCCTTAACTGTGTCCACTTGATACGATTTTATTGTTCATGTTCCTGCTCACTGGCCTTGCACGTAATTGCAGGTTTGTGATAACAAACGCAATTCGGCTTTGTGCAGTACAGTTGCCGGGGCTGGTCGTAATCCACGCATGGGAAGTGATGTCCACACATGCGTTTACAAGGTAATAAAAATCACCATCAGCAAAAGTTTAATTAATGACGCACCAGGTGCTTCATTAATTAATTTCTTGATGATTATTCCTATAATTAGTGCTCGGAATCTAATATTATAGCTCCTGTGGAAATACTGCCCACCCGTGGAAAGTGACCAGTCCACGGTGGCGTACTATATGCGTGGTATGTTTTATCGTCTGTTTACTTTGCGATTTCTGAAAACATATTGTTCGCATATTTCATTTGTTTTCGGCACCAAATAAATATCAAATTTTCTCTTTACTTCATATCTATTTCTGTCTTTCTCGTCAGAAAATATGAATATGTTGTATATTTCGAAGCTCTCTGGCCCGCGACAGTCAGGACTGTTTCTATACGGCGCGACCATCAAGCTCGTCTCCTCTGGCTTCCAAAGTGAATTGCTGCATGAATGATTGTTTCTATCAACGGGACCGTTGAAGTCCAGATTGCATGGCGGTTTAAGAAAGTTCGTTTTCTGTGGGTTTTAGTTCTAACTTCTTATTTCCCTGTGCTACCATGTAATTATATGAAGACATGTGTGGATATTTTAACCATCAACCGTATATCGGCTTTATTGCCATCAACTGGTATATCACATACAGGCTGTAAAACATTACACACAGGCTATGAACGACATCTCGTTACAAGAACCACAGAGCAACGGTAAGCAACTGTCAGACTCCCCAACTTACTAACTCTGAACAGAGAGAATGTGCAACGGCTGAAGGCAAGTAACCTTCAATACGTCTTAGTACACAGCTCCACTGTGCCACGAACCACACGTCGGCAATCAGAGTTTAAGGTCCTGTCAGAGGACACAACGCTGTCACCACTGCACATACTCAGACGGTCGACCTTTCGTTTTAACATCCAATGATGCAACCACTGAGCCATCATGCTCCCCAGGGCGACGTTGGTGTCTTGCGAGAATAGATAATTGAACATCCTTATTTAACCCATTTTTCCAAACGCCACATGATATCAAAGGTTGTTGTGGTTTTCAACAAAACCATATCACGTGACCTCTCTTTGGAACGATCACAACGAGTTCGTGCCATTGAGAGTTTCACATGATAAGGTTTTGGTTAGCATTTTTGGAAAAATAGTTTCCAACTGATCAATTTGTAAATTACGCGGGTGAAGCAGACCCTCACGTTAGCACAGGGTATAAACCGTATAAACCTTTAGCCGGAAGTGGAGATAAGCGAGGCGAGAAATTTCTATTTTTATCTCAAAGTTTCAGTCGCAGCGTATCAAAGATCACCGAAAACAAGATGTTTTTAATAAAAGGAATGACCGAAGAATGCAAAATCAGTAAGTATGTTATATAAAACAATATTTAACAATGAAACGACACAACTTAATGGAAAAATCGACTCTTGTAGTATGAAAAAACACCTGCTGATCATCTCAGAAAATGAATTTCTCGGGCAAATTTCTCCTTCAAATATCGTTTTTCACATGTTCGCACAAATGTAACATGTTAAAATCATAGATCGACAGATTCGGCGTTCAATTCCACACCAGAAACTATCAACCATAACAACGAAGGAGGTTCGGTGCTACTGAAACTGTTCAAAATATAATGTCGCCGTATCGATTTTTTTATACGCCCAGTTGGTAAAATCGTTGGTCGGGAGTTGGTGATAATTATACGTCCAGTTGAGATTATTCGATTTCCCATATGATCGTTCCAATGCCCATACTTGTGCATGTACGAAGGTCTAATCAGTTAACAAACCATATGAACAGACTCGAATGAACAACGTTGACGTCACACCTTTCAACTGAAACAATACTGACTGAACCACCGAACCTGCAACCACGGGGGAGGGGGCGAGAGGTCCGCTCCTCCCCCCCGAAGAACTTTCGACCCCACCCGAAAGATTTCAGACCATGTTTTTCAATCGGCATTCATTTTTTAATTTACCTATGCATTAGGGTAAATTAGTTCAGTTACAACTGTAACACTTCATTTTGCCTTGGCTCTAATTCCTTCACACCTGAAATTAACATATCCATAATCACTTGTCTATGAAGGTAATCCCATTGTTATTTGTGAGCTGTTTATTCATCAAACATACATTCACTCAGCTTTGACGGGGAATTATTTTTCCAATTGGGGGTATTTGGGGTTTGTTTCATTCTTTTTAATGACCTTTTTAAAACATTTTTGTTTACCGTTTTTGACCGTGGTCGTTTTTATTTCATAACGATCATTTAGTGTCTATGTTTTGCGTTTTTGCCTGGCTTTTTTTAATTATTTTTTTCTATTTATTTTATTTTATGTTGTTGAAGTGTGTGTTTGTGGGGGGGGGGGGGGGGGGCAGTCGAATGGGAAGAAAATGTTTTCACTTCAGATAACGGCTTGTTATAACAATACGCCAATCCTCTGTTAATTGAACCAGTTTGCCTGACAGCATGCTGAGCTAGCAGTTTATTCGACAATAATCCCTAACCCGACCCCCACCTCACCCTCTCACGCTCTCTCATTTTCGCTCTCATTTTGGCAACAGTCTTTTGTGTCCATTAACTGTCGAACCAACATCAAATGGGCTATTTTTTAGCATTCTCTTCGAAGCAACTGCATCAATAAGTATCTGGCTTTTAACGATTCCATTTTTAGAGAAATTAGCGAAACACTATGGAATCCTACATGAAGTATACCATACCTCTACTTTTGTAAATATTCAATGTTGTTCTTTGAGAACTTATTTTATCTGAAATAAATACTGTTTAAACTAAACTAAAGTATTTTTAGATAAGGCGTGACGTCACATGGGATTCCCTCGATATCTCGCCAATGTCGTGTTGAAACCAAACAGATCCAGGGTCGAAAACAAGTTTTATACTCACCAAGCGAACCCTACCGTGTGACAAAGTCAAAAAGATGAAATAAATAGAATAATTCGCGCCTTACATAAGTATTTTATAAATTTTCATCTTATTTTCACTTAATTTGCATATGACTTCACGGAAACAGTTTCGAAACAAGACTTCTGTTACCAGTTTTCTTTTTGAAACTTGAATGCCAAACAACATTCTACATGATGTAGGATAAGCACAGTTAGGTCAACAGTAGCTGAAATTAAATTACGTTGTTGTCAATAGCAGTTCAGAGAAGGGTCAAGTTGTCAAAAATACAAAGCGATCATTTCTTTCAAATTAATCGATCACATTTTTTGTCCGACGATAGCCTTCAATACTATTCACATTCTCATTTCCATTTCACTCCTGCTGAAGAACAAAACACCTCTCGGATCCAAACGCTCCCAGGGACGTTTCTGGGTAGTTCAGACTCGGTGTGTGTCACAGTGAGATCCTCAAATTTCCAAACTTTCATTTCAAATTGATACCATAAAAAAGTTTCCGGCATTTGATGATCGGTTTTGAGAAGGAATTTTCTTTATAGATTTATGTACAAATTACATTATATTCGCTTGATATTTGGCCTTTTCTCCATAATTATGAGTAGACTTTGTAATTGGCCTAACAAAAGTCTTCTTGTGGTACATGATACTGCTATATTGTGCGGGGCCGTCGAGTGGGCGGGGGAGAGTAAACCCCGGGGCCCGGCGTTATTGAGGGCCCGCCGATTACCGTAATTTCCTGAAGGCGGGGTACTCGTGCGTGCGGCCCCTTCACTACACGTCACATTTAGACGAGCAGTGAAGGACTCTCACGTAAGAGAATCCTGCCTTAAGGCAATTAGAGAAAATCGGCGGGCCCCGGTGTTCCAAATTGACACTATTTGTGTGCATTTACGAAAGCGCAATCTCGATGTATTGCTAGCTTACGCAGTTACAAACTTGGAACATTATCAATATTTTAGTTCTGCGCGTAAAAGAACTAGTGGGTCATACTATAAAGAATAAATGTATTTCAACCAAGAATCACTAGTTCTATATTTGCTTAGAACTAAATGTTTCCAACTTTTGAAATTTGAACCATAAAATTTTCAACTTTCAAAAATCAGGGTACTCATTGGGAGGGAGGGAGTCCCCCCCCCCCCCCTCGGAACGTCCCTAAGTGCTCTTCGTCTTTGCTGGCGAAGAGTAGTGTCTTGCGCATCCCATTTGCTTTTATCTAGGTGAAAGGTAGTGGGGTGCACAGGAGACTATGCGAAGAGGTCATCCCGCACTTTAAAAACACAGCCAAACGGAACGCACACCTGGCACGCGTCACTAGCCAAATCGGCTTCAGAGTGACAAGAACCGATCTTGCCGGTTTCTGAGAATTTCACCCAAACAGGCCGCCAACAAAGCTATCCAAACTGCTCTCCAGTTTCCTTCTTAACCCTTTTGGAAAAAATAATTTTGTACGCCATGTGTCCTGGTCATATCTTGATACACCCAAACCGGCCTCTCGACTCAGCAATTTCATTCAAACCTAGACCGGCCGTTACATTATTCTATAAAATACACCTGCAACTAATATATTTTACTGATATATTTATCCATTTTGTCATGCCTGTAAACTGAAATTATTTACTCTCATTCAAGAACGTAACCGGGGGGGGACACCCCCCCCCCCCCCCACCCAAGTTGAAATGTGGGTGACAAGTTGAAAAGAGTGGTGGATAAGTTCGCTGGTCTCTCGTGCCAGAAGTCGCGGGATCGCGGATCCCCGGCTGAGAAAAGATATGGAGGTATCTGAACCCTCTCTGGCGTGTCGTCCTATTGGGTGGGGAAGTAAAATGGCTGTTCTCTGTACGGAGAGAGACAGACTCCACACAGGCTAAAGATCCAGTCGTAGAACACAACAAATTGGAATTCTCTGCTCCTTTCGTTATCAGACTCGCTTCTAAATTTATTCGTTTGGTTATTTTCTTCGTTTGCGTTTTGTTTTACACTGACCTCTAACATGCAATTTTAAAAATGTAGTTTACATGTATACCATATTTTTTCTTTGTTTATAGTAATACGATAACACACTGGAAAGGCGTTCATTTGAATCAGTTCCACGCATTTATTTTTAAAATAGAGTATAGTTGATTATTCAGGAGCGAAGGAAGGTAAAAATATTGGGGGTGAGGCTATAAGAGCTAATCCCAAGGGGACCACCAGTGGTTAGGTGGTGTGTGTGGGGGGGGGGGGGGGAGAGGCACAAGAGGTGATATCGCCGTATCCCATTCTCGATGGTGAGGGTCTGCGGGCTTTCTCTGGTATATTTTGAAAAATGAGGGCCAAAACTCACATGCTCAGTGATTCTGAGGCTGCTGTGACTGACTCCTCAGACTGAGGACTGTTGAACGCTGCAAATTCGAATTCTCTCCTTTTATTATTAGATTCGCTTCTAAATTCATTCGATTGGTTTACCCATTCGTTTGTGTGTTTTTTTTTTCTTTCTTTGGGAGCATCATACTAGCATGCCCAACACTCTGTAAAAGTGCGCACGCTCGTGTGTCTGGGTGTGTGTGTGTGGGGGGGGGGGGGGGCAATGCAGAAACCTTAGATACATTGCCCCTCCCCCTTCCCCCACACACTTTCAAATTGCTCCCCGGCGCCTGCAAAAGCTCGGGGTTTTCAAGTTATATACAGTAGGTTTAATATATATTCCCATATATTTAGTATCCCGTTTGTATCTCATTCAAAGTTTTTTGTTTTTTTTTTAAATATCTCGAAGCAAATTCTCAGTTCAATACTGAGTCTTATATTCGTCGTTATGTCATTTATACTCCACGCCGGCATGTGCCGGCTCTGGAAGTGTGAAATCGTACCAATATTTCTCCATTAAAAACCTCAAAATATCCACTCAGGTGCAAGGAAACGAGGGTTTGGGGACCCTGAAATTCACAATTTTCCTACCCCGGGCCCAACTATGGTCAGCCATTAGTAGCGAAGGTCCTGCTTAACCCCATAATAGATCAATTGCCACCCTCTTTGCGAAATTGTTGGTCTGCTATTTAGCTACATGCCTGCCCCTTCCAGAGCGTATTTAGTTGCAAAAATGGTGGGGGGGGGGGGGAGGAGCGGAGGTGTAACGTCTGCTTTTACGTGGGGGATTATGTGCGGGTTGTCTCTCCCCCCCCCCCAACACGGCTCTTCGCTGCCTTTCCCACTCCCACTCCGAAGATCGACCCTGGTTGCAGGCCTGTGGACCACGGATTTATAGATTCATCTCTTGCGAGAACCGCGACAAATCAGTGGCTGGCCAAAGAGTTATTATTAAAACTATATATAAAAGAGTGTGTCTGTTTGTTTGTCTGTTTATGTATGCAAGCAACCGCTGCATGAATTCCGATGAAATTCGTCTTCAGTGTTCCTTGGATCACTGGGAAGTTTATTAGTGGGCTCGGAAATGCGCCGTTCTTAATGTTGTTTTTTTTCTTCATTTTTTTTCGTTTTTTTTTTTGGTTGTTTTTGTTTTTCTATAGTAATAAATGAGGATCGAATGACCGGAGTGTCCCGCCTTCTAGGTGGGCTGGGTCGAAAAATGCGCCGTCCCAATGTTTTTGTTTTTTTTCTGTATTAATTTTTTTATACCATCCCGTCTGCAGGTGGACGGGCACTTCACCTATAGTTTTGAATAATAATTGGGGTGGGGGGAGGATGTGGAGCTGAGGTCCACTTCATCCGAAAGAATCCTGAGTGCCCGAAAAAATCCTGACTGCCCCCCAAAAAATTATTTCACCCCAAAACGTGTTTTGGAACAAATTGTGTCTGAAAGAGTCAACTTACAGTAAATAATGCGGTCCAACTTGATCTGACATTGTTACGCTATGCCATAAAACCAGTCTCATCTTCATATAGTTGTCCGCCTATCGTTAGATTCTGTAATGCAGTAAAATGGGCTATTTCTCTGCGTTGAAAAAGGTAACCTGTGGTTCGCTTTTTCAACGCAATGCAATGTTGCATTCAACCCGGCTTGTGCGCGTGTCGGCCTATCATGCTTTCGGGACTTACAGGCTCCAAATTTACCAGATTCTCACATCGAAAGGGTCACCTGACAAGCATAAAAAATGTATACGACTCATCAACTGAAGATACGAGCGTATACAACTGGGCGTATAAAAAAATCGGTAAGGTGACATTATATTTTGAACAGTTTTAGTAGCACCGAACCTCCTTCGTTGTTATGGTTGATAGTTTCTGGTGTGGAATTGAACACCGAATCTGTCGATCTATGATTTTAACATGTTACATTTGTGCGAACATGTGAAAAACGATATTTGAAGGAGAAATTTGCCCGAGAAATTCATTTTCTGAGATGATCAGGTGTTTTTTTCATACTACAAGAGTCGATTGTTCCATTAAGTTGTGTCGTTTCATTGTTAAATATTGTTTTATATAACATACTTACTGATTTTGCATTCTTCGGTCATTCCTTTTATTAAAAAAATGTCGTTTTCGGTGATCTTTGAAACGCTGCGACTGAAACTCTGAGATAAAAATAGAAATCTCTCACCTCGCTTATCTCCACTTCCGGCTAAAGTTTTGTACGATTTATACCCTGTGGTTAGGTATAGGGTTAAAAATGCTGAACATTCTTGGCCAGGTTAGCAGTTGAATGGTTGATTAGTCATAATGAATTTATGAAAGCTGTATGGAGATTGACGCCAGTTACACAATTTTGTGCCCTGAAGTTGTCAATTATTCTGCTAGATACCAACCATTTGATTCGCACAATGCGGGATAAATTTGCAAACAGTCTTTGTCCATCCAGACACATTCGTAACCCATTCTGACACAATCCCCACCGCCTGTTGGATACTCCTTTGACTTCCATTTCGTCCAAAAGATTGGCTTCAAGTTCCATGTGACCCATACACCTTGTGTTCTTTTATCGTTGATCCCCAACCACACTTGCTGACAGTTTCCCAGAAATCTGAAAATGAGCGTGTATATATGCTGTAGATCTTTATATGTTAACCCTGTGAACACGAGAAATCGTTATTTCAGCCCGGCTACTATGTGAATGTATGGGGTAGACCAATCAATATTTTCAACGTACAGCCTCAAGGCAACATACTGGAAATATTAATTGGTCTACTCCGAAATAATAATGAATATGGACTCTTCCAAATGCTGCCATTAAACTGACACGGAAGACACCACCAGTGTTCAAAGGGTTAAATATGAATAAAACTGATACCTCAAACTGTAAGCATGTATTTATTCTGACAGTTGGGAAATTCGAAAGTGGATTATCTCCATATTATCAGAGCGCTCATTTTACAAGAAAACATTATTTTTTTTTAAAAATAATGGAGATATTTTTTTTTTTACACAATTGTCATAAGAAGTGCAAAATAAAATTTAACCCTTGTCTCGGTATGCGTAATTCCTTTTTCAATGTAAAACGAAAATTGAGAGGTATACAGTACGTGGAGCGTGGATTGTAACAAAATCACCCGCGGAGTGGAGTTATCTGCACATATGAACAAAAAACGCAAGCAATGTTGCAGCCAATGGACCTCCGGGTTCAACCCGGAGGTCCATTGGCTGGAACTTTGCTTGTGATTGTTATGATTTGCAACAAATTTGCAATTATTGCTTGGATGGAGTCTCCACTCCACGGGTGATTCAGTGATAATACACTCTCAGCGTACTGTATAGGAAGTTAACACAAGTAATTCCTTATTGGTAAGGAGGGAGGGGAACGTGGGCAATGATACTGTTATCCTGGGAAGGGTATATTATTACTGAAATTCCTTATACGTGTAGAATAAATTTACCCATTTCCTGGAGGAAATATTGTGTAAAACTTTAAAGGCGGTTTTATTGAAATGCTTATTTTATATAGTGTCATCGGTGGTCGTAGCGGTCCACAGAAATATATGACCAAGAGGATTTACGCCCTTACCGCCCTCGTTCCAAACATTTTCCACAGAGTGCCCAATTTCCTGTTCTTTTTCTAGAACAAACTTTCGATATGCCAGTTTGGCCATTTCAGATGTATGAGTCATTTTTGTATAATAAACCAACTGAGGATACCAAAGACTCATGCATATACAGTGTAACTGGTTTAGAAACCCCCATGTTAGCCTGTCAGCAAGAGATTCCCCGGAATTTTGGTGAAAATAAAAGCTACATTTTGAAGGCAAAAATGGAACAATGATATCATTTAGGTTAAGATTGTAGGCAATAGTGTGAAAATTAAAGTGCGTCATCAACGCAGCAGAAAGTACACTGCGTCCAGCAAATACATTTGATACATGGGAAGAGAACCTATAACAAGCTTTCAGAACACCAGTATAATTGTGTTAGAAAATTGGCGCTGTTATGGACTGAGACAAGTCTAGGCCTTAAATAGGTCATCGCCTATGTTTAGGTTCACTCGTCTGAAATAGTTCAGTAGGTTGTTTCGCCTTTCCGCCCAATTAATGCATTTCGGACTAATGAATCTGAAAAAGGTCATAAAGATTAATTTTCTGTGAAGCAAAGCTAGAAATTTTGTTCAATCGAGACTTGATTGTTTTATGTTTAGTAGTAGTTACACAGTATGTTAATATCTTTATGTTTTCCAGATAAATTGAATTTTTTATTGTTTGGGCTATCTGTAACTGGGGCAGGAGAGAATATCTGCCTATCTTGGTAAGTAAAGGCACATAACATTAGTTCAACGGTCGTCTGTGCGAACAGTTTCACAAAGAAGTGGGTAAACAAACAGCCCATGCCAGCGTTGACTTCCAAACAGAACAGACTGGTGGCCCGAGAGCTTGAAAAATACTACCTGTGCAAATGCACGTTCGAGTACGCAGTAGTTTCATGTAAATTTCCAGTTTATATCCAATAGGTAGTCTGTGAATTGACCGTCGAAGTGGGTGATTTTTGATGTTGTTAAATGTTCAAGCCGTTTAAGCATGTAATTGTCCAGTCAGTTTGGGTTATGTCTCCTCAGCTGTAAATAATTGGCTGTCCGTTCTACTCCCCGGAAGATGACGAATGTTTTGAAAAAAACACCGAATTCGCAGTTCAACAATGGAGATGAATTATCTGTTGTTTTTGGAGTATCAATGCGTGTTAAGTTTTGAATGAAGTGCTTCGATAATCCATTTCAATTCGTATCTCCGTGATCGAAGTCACAAATTTTACAACTCTAGATCTCATAACAGCGGGGTCATTTTGCTGTTCTCTATGAAGCCCGGTAGGTGACAGGTTTCACTCTTATTTTATTTCGTTTTAACGAAATAATATTTCGAAATAACGAAATAATATTTCGAAATGACGAAATGATATTTTGTTTTAACGAAATAATATTTTGAAATAAATAAATATTATTTCGTTTTAACGAAATATTATTTCGTTTTAACAAAATACTATTTCGTTTTAACGAAATAATATTTCAAATAACGAAATATTGTTTCGTTTTAACGATATAATTATCTCGTTTTAACGAAATATTGTTCCGAATTACGACATGATATTTCGTTTTAACGAGATAATTATTTCGTTTTAACGAAATAAGTATCTGTAGTGGTAAGCAGGGCCAGATTCCACATCCTCCCTACATTTGTATTGCAATTCCTGCTTAACTAGTTAACTCGGTTACGTATTCTTGAAAAATATCGGAATTTTACTCATTAAAATATATGACTTCACTTTAATGTTGAATAAATTTAGTCGTATTCACTTGAAATACTCTTCAATCAATTGACGTTATGATCTTTCCGTTTTAGCGATATGTGAATGAAGGAATATTCACATCGTTTTTTTTGGTGCTATTCCGTATATCATAGAGTGGTTTATCGGTACAGAAAAATTTGAATTGGCGGAATGTCCAGGATGCCCCCCCCCCCCGCCCCCGCCCCGCCCCCATGGCGTGCCCCCCATCCTCGTTAAAACATTGAAGACATTCGGTAAGTGGATGGGGAAAAACTTTCTTAAACTGAATGGTGACAAGGTCGAATTTCTACAAATAGGCACGAAACACCAGCTAAACAAATCTTCCACTATTTGTCTGAAGATCGGTGATATCAGCATAAATTCCAGCGAAACCGCTCAGAATCTTGGGTTTGCCTTTAGTAGTCTCTTCGACATGGGTAATCAAATTACCAAAGTCAGTAAAAATTGCTTCTTTCAGATTAGGAACATCAGCAAGATCAGAAAACTATTGGACAAAAACACACTGAAAACTGTTATGCAATCTATGGTCATGTCTCGTTTAGACTATTGTAACTCACTATATTCTGGACTTCCATTGAAATCAATAAATCGACTTCAGCGCATTCAAAATACCGCAGATCGGATTGTCACCGGCACTAAAAGAAATGAACACATCACCCCAGTTCTCAAATCACTGCATTGGCTACCAATAGATTTTCGAATCAGATACAAACTTCTAACGACAACACACAACATCATTCATAAAGACAACGCCCCTACTCACTTAAAACAAATCATAAATTTACACAACCCCTGTCGGAATCTTAGGTAGTCATTGGATAACCTTCTTGACATTCCACGTGTGAGATCGGAGGCATGGGAGCGATCTTTCGCTTTTGCTGCCCCTTCACAGTGGAATGCATTGCCAAAGAACCTACGAAACATCTCCAAAACTGAAGGCTTCAACACAGGTTTAAAGACTTATTTGTTTAAGATGGCTTTTGATTGTTAACCCTTTACCCAACGTAACGGCCAAAACCGGCCAGCGCTATTCTCAAAAATCTCCAATTAATTTTCATTATTTTTTTCATTTTTTGTCTCAAAAACATAGGTTATGACCCCTCGTTGGAACGAGCTCGTCGAGCTCGTTCCAACGAGGGGTCATAACCTATGTTTTTGAGACAAAAAATGAAAAAATTAGTTATTCAAGAATTATTTTTGCAAGTGTCGTCTGCTTTTCACGTTAGGTAAAGGGTTAACCACCCTTTCTTCAATTCCTTTTTCTCTTTTTTAAAATGTAAGGGCTTTAGAGCAGATTGTATTTGAATTAAGCGCTATATAAGTAAATTATTATTATTATATTAAAACACATTCTGATTGCAGACTCGATACCGATAGACTCTAAATGGCAAACAAAAGTAGAAATGGAAAACAGAGAACGACATTATAAGATGCATAGGTGTGCGGCCAAGAGGGCCCGGAGGGTGGGGGCGGGGGCCGCGATGTCGGGCAAAATCAGTTTTGTTTCGGGTAGTTTTCATAATTTTTTGAGCCAAGCTTCATTGACCTTCCGGTATTGTCAAACACCCAGTCTATTGTCTTAATATAAGGGATACCACCCGCCAAGACCAAACTTGGAACCAAAGTCCGTAATATAATTTTGTTTTGGTGTGGTACGTCTCACAGGAGGTGGGTGCTAGCTTGGACTACAGTCTTATGCGAGTGAATATGCTTCTGATGACTTTGGATACATAGGCGTATATATAACAGTTTATTTTAAAATATGCCCATATGCTGTTTGAGGTGCAGGGGGAGGGGGGGGGGGGGGGCGGGGTGGCGGTCGAACTGTCGCCTATAAACATTTCTGTCAGACATTTTCACATTCTGTCGGAAAATAATTGCTGAATTTGTGTGAATCGAAAGCAAACAGCTTCAGATTTTGAAATGTCAAACATTATATTGTTAACGTTATTGACTAAAATCAGCAGCTGGACAAGTCAAAACAGAGGCACCCGGATGCTATAGAATTGTTCTCAGAGTCACAGATTTAAAACAATTTCTCTGGGGAGTCTCCCGATCCCCACCAACGGGAGGGTGACACCCCCTTCCATACACTTCCCCATCTCTGTGTTGGACACCTCGGATATGCCTTCGTCACACAAACGCCTCCCGCTTCCACCCACTCCCTATGTTGGATTTTTAAATACGATTGGTTTCGGGCTTGCGGCAGAGGGCCGCCAGCCCCCACCCTCCCACCCTACCACCCTACCACCCCAGTTCCACGTGCCTCAGTGATGGCGGAAAATATCTTCCAGCCTCTTCTGAAAACAAATTGCCCGTACGACTATGATAAAATGACGTTCCGCCAAAAAGGTTTGAAAAAAAATTCAAAACGTTTGTTTAAAAGGCATAAATTTCCTGAGCCTGATTGTTCACAATTTTTCTATCTCAAATAATGGAAGTGAACAATTATTCATGGGCTAAAAATCGACGGAACATAGCATTTTCTGGCAATTTTGCATCCTCCATCACCCCATGTACTAACTTATTTTTTTGTAAAATGATTTTATGAAATGATTATTTCCTTTTAACTGAGTACAATTGCAGATCACCACGAGCATTTTCTGTACACTGTAAAACTGGTTTTAGCGCACCGCCGCCCGGAAACGTTCCCTACCCTCGCCGTCCCTACCAATACTGCGGACTCAGTGCAACACTAAATTGAAAAGATTTGCAACTTCACGACGATTAGAAGGTATTTTGATTCGATGAGATTTAATACACTACGTGGAAGCGCAGTGGCTCAGTGATAACGGCTTTGACTTTAAGCCGAAAGATCCACGATTCGATCCCCGCCAGAGGTTCTTGCATTGTGTCCTTGGGCCAAGCACTTCATCCTGATAGCCCATGAATGCGCACGGTGGCGCCGTGTACTTCGATGGCGCACTTGTCTTCAACCAGTGTTAACACTGCTTGTGTGGAGTTAGTACGTTGGGGAGTCTGGAAGTTACTCGCCGTTGCACGATGATTCTCTTTTCGGCTTCCTCCGACCCGTAAATCTGTCCGACACGAGGTGGCCCTGGCAGTCGAAAGTGTCGTTCAAATCTCACTAAATAAATAAATAAATAAATATATAAATAAATAAATAAATAAATAAATAAATAAATAAATAAATAAAAACCCTACGTCTTGAGTCAGCCAAGAAATGTTGGCGAGCCTTTCAAAATGTGTGTCTCTGCAACTGCTACTTTCTACCAATCTGTCTGTCGCCAATACTTTCGAATGCAGACAAATCAAGTTTTAACCACCCCCGCCCGACAACCCGTGAATCATCATCAAGATGCTTCTGGTAAAAAAAAACTACCGACGTTTAACTATGATTGTCACAAAAACGATCTGCCAGAAATCACAAAATGGGGCCGATAACGGAAGCGCACGAGAGAGGCACTGGGAATATTCTTCCATATAATACACATATCGCGAAAACTGGAAAGATTGTAACTCCAATTGATTTGCGATTATTTCAGGAGAATATGACTTAATTTATTGCACAATAAAGTGAAGTCATTAATTTTATGACGGAAATTCATATTTTGCCGAAGGCACGCACGAGGTGTCCCCCTTCGACGCGCGAGAGTGTATGGTGGGGTGTTCCCCTCCCGTTGGTGGGGATTGGGGGCCTCCCTAGAAAAATTGTTTTAAAACAATTCTACAGCCTCCAGGTGCCTCAGTTGTGACCTGTCCAGTTGCTGATTTTAGTCAATAATGTTAACAATATATTGTTTGACATTTCAAACTCTGAAGCTGTTGCTGTTTGCTATCGATTCATACAGATTCAACAATTATTTTCCGACAGAATGTGAAAATTTCCGACAGAAATGTTTATTAGGCGGCAGTCCTCCCACACTCCCAAAATCATGGGAACATGCTCTCTCGTTAAATGTTTTTAAAAAAACTGTAGTGCAAACTAGTACCCAAAGTCCGTAATATAATTTTTTGGGGTGGCATACCACTCTAAAAAAAATTATATTAATGACTTTGGTTCCAAGTTTGGTCTTATAGGGCGGTATCCCTTATTTAAAGACAATAGATTGAATGTTTGACACGACACTGCAGGTAGATCTGTGAGGCCCCCCCCCACCCAAACAAAAATATGAAAACTGCCAGAAAAATTGATTTTCCTCGACTTCGCACCCCCCTCCCCGAGTCTCTATGGCCTGTACGCCTATGCATCCTATAATGTCGTTCTCTGCTTTCCATTCATACGTCTATCGGTATCGGGCCTGGAAGCAGAAGGTTTATGTTAGGAAGAAGGGGGTTGGATCGAGAAGTTATGTAGGAAGAGGGGGGTACCCGTGGACTTTCCGCAGCTTCATTTTTTCGGTGCCGATAAACCACTCTATGATAAACGGAACAGCACCAAAAAAAAACACCCCAAAAAAACACTGGTAATACACATATCGCGAAAAATGGAGAGATCATAATATTAATTGAATGGAGAGTGTTTTAAGTGAATACCACTATATTTATTCCACAAGTGAAGCATTAATTTTAATGAGTCAAATTCGTATTTTGCTAGAATACGTAACCGTGTTACTTAGCCAAGTAAGCAGAATCTGCAATCAAAAAGTAGCGAGGTGATGTAATCTGGACCTGCTTACCGTTATAGATAATTATTTGGTTTTAACGAAATAATTATCTCGTTAAAACGAAATATTATTTCGTTATTTCGAAATATTATTTCGTTCAAACGGAATATTATTTCGTTATTTCGAAATAATGTTTCGTTAAAACGAAATAATATTCTTTAAAACGAATTTTTATTTCGTTATTTCGAAATATATTTTCGTTATTTCGAAATATTATTTCGTTAAAACGAAATAAATAAGAGTGAAGCCGGTCATTCACGGGCTCCACAGTTCTCTTTTTCAGATATAGTTTTGAAAAAATCAGTATGAACACTACCAGCTAGTGAGACTAGTGAGGCCCTGGTGTTGCGACGATGAACGTATATTATTAGTAGTTCATGTGTAGTTCAAAACAGACTTTAATTTTCCCTCTGGTCGAAATATTTGGAGAAAATTAGAGACATTGAGCTGAAAGAGATTTTACAGAAAAGGTGAGAACTATAAAGTAATAGCAAATTAGTACATACACTTGTTGAATGACAAAGTCATACGATTCGCTGTCATAAAACGTAGCCAAATGACCATTTGTTGTTGCGCATTTTTCTTCCGCCATTGTGTGTGTGAATTCTCCTGGAATCATCCAGTAGCAGAGCCCCATCGGGTGATAATATTTGGCGTCACCACCTCCAAACGGCGCGCATTCCAGATCTTCATCAGCTGGAAAGACACAGAGTACTTGCTTATGTTCTTGCTTGTAAGCTTTTGTATGTTGTTGCACAAAACAAAACAAACGTAAAAAAGACCGAAAACAAAAATAAACCGAAACACAAAACAAATCTAAATATACAAAAAAATGAACCATTTTTGTGAAACTGTGCTTACAAGATACGAGTAAGTTGACGAACACGAAAGGCCTTGGACACTTGCAAATAAAATTACTGAATAACTAAATATTTTTTTTGTCTCACAAACACAGGTTACGACCCATTATTGGAACGAGTTCAACTAGCTCGTTCCAATGGGGGTCATCAATATTTGGACAAACTATTAAGAAAATTATAACAAGAGGCCCCAGGGGGCCTTAGGCGCTCGCCGAATGTTCTATACTGTTAAGACACAAATTTTATCAAAAGCTGTTCTTAAAGTTCTACAGAGTAAATCTATACTCTCTGTGGGGCTAAAACATCAACAGGACTGAATGGGATAATGCTGCTGATCAAATATCAAAAGATTCTGCATGATGGTTATGAAGAAGATTTTTAAAGAATTTTCCTTAAATTGCACAAAGTAAACATTCACGTCCCCACAGTGAGCACCAATATTGATCAAGAGATCAAAAGACTCAATTTGAACAAACGTGAATCCAACCCATATCAAGATGCCGCATACCAAATATCTAAAGATTCTGCCCACTGGTTCTGGTGAAGAAGATTGTTAAAGATTTTTTCTTAAATTGCACTAAGTAAACACCCCCACAGTGATCCCCAATACTGAACGGGGGATTCAATCTGAACAAACTTGAATCAGACCCATACCAAGATGCTGTATACCAAATATCAAAAGATTCTGCCCACCGGTCCGGAAAAGAAGAGTTTTAAAGAAATTTTCTTAAATTGCACCAAGTAAAAATCCACACCCCTTTAGTGAGCCCCAATATTGATCGAGGGACTCAACTTGAACAAACGTGAATCAGACCCATACCAAGATGCTGTATACCAAATATCAAAAGATCCTGCCTATTGGTTCTGGAGAAGAAGATTTTTTATTTTTTTTTCTTAAATTGCACTAAGTAAAAATTCAGGTCCCCTTAGTGAGCCCCAAAATTGATCAAGGGACTCCATTCGAACACACTTGAATCAGACCCATACCAAGATGCTGTATACCAAATATCAAACGATTCTGCCTACTGGTTCTGGAGAAGAGGATTTTTCCTTAAATTGCACTGAGGAAAAATTCATGCCCCTATAGGGAGCCCCAATATTGATCAAGGGACTCGATTTGAACAAACTTGAATCAGACCCATACCAAGATGCTGCATACCAAATATCAAAAGATTCTGCCCATTGGTTCTGGAGAAGAAGATTTTTAAAGAATTTTTCTTAAATTGCTCTAAGTAAAAATTCACGCCTCCATAGTGAGCTCCAATATTGGTTGAGGGACTCGATTTGAGCAAACTTGAATCAGACCCATACCAAGATGTTGCATACCAAGTATCAAAAGATTCTGCCCACTGGTTCTGGAGAAGAAGATTTTTTAATCATTTTTCTATAATTCATACGGTGCTATCAGAGTTATGCCCCATACAGAGCCCTCAAGGGACGTGGCCATTTTATTTGAACAAACGTGAATTGACATATAGTAATGAAATCCACATGAAGTTTCGTGAAAATCGGACCAGTGGTTTCAGAGGAGAAGTCGTTTGAAAAATTTTCACGACGGCGGACGACGACGGACGGCAAGTGATAAGTTAAGCTCCCTTCGCTGAGCGAAAAATTGAATGGTGATTTCTGTAAATGGCGCTGCAGGTCTTGGCCTTCACGTTGGTCAAAGGGTTAACTCAAAGACTTATCACTAAAACTACTTTGGGGCTGTTTACTCCGGGTATAGAAATTCACACAATTGAGGACCAAGCGCCTGAAAGAGATGTCGTCGTCGTTGTTGTTCTCTGTTTATTCTCTGTTTATTGTAGTCTTAGTTACATTAAGTTTCGCCTGGCATTTGAAATATGTGGATTTGGAATATATAAATTGGCTTTGATGTTCCTATAACCAACTTTAATTGATTCTGACGACTGAAAAAAATCAATTGTTAATAAGTAAGTATTTGTTTTTATTACTGATCCATTGTTTTTAATTTCCATATTTTTCACGTCTGTGATAGCATGTGGTTTTCACTTCCATATCTACAAGCTTTCTGGTATTTAACCCTTTGATCTCGACTGACCGTTTTCCGTCCAGAAGCATGATACGTCATACTTTCATTAAGTGGGGCTGCTGAGTGAATGTGTGGTGTGGACTAATTGATATTTTCAACGTGCAGCCTTCTAGCTGCACGTTGAAAATATGAATTGGTCTACCCCCAAATAACGAATGTGGACTCTTCTAATTGCTGACATTGAACTGACATGGAATATACCACCAGTGTTCAAAGGGTTAATAAATTTATTACCTGGCTCCTTTATTACATTTGATTAGTAATGCACCGATTCTTAGTTTTCAATAGTTTGTATTGTGTGAGCAATTCCTTTTTAACGTTTTCCAATGCCAATGGATTGATACTAGATGACTTATTACCTCGTCAGCTGCATAGATGATGGCAAATTGTGACCGTTTCCTTGAATTTGATAAAATTCCTTGGTCTGAATCAGAACTATATAACCTCGATCTCGTTTTGTTCACCCGTGCCATCATAGAGTAGCCGCTAAAATGACCATATCAGAATAGGCATATCATTGTTGTACAAAACAAACTATCCAATGGACAGTGCATAAAAAAAAACTGGAAATAAAAAAAAAAAACCTTTACAGAATATACTGAGAAAAGAGATTATAGCAAACCAACTAGTTTAGCGACCACTCAATGCCCCGCTGTGACGTCCATTTCTGTGGGTCCTGATTGATCGAAGAGGAATATCTGACTAACTATCTACGATTAAGTTGGGGCCTGAGGTGATATATTGGACAATATACTCAATGAGTCTAGCCCAGTCGGGGCTACAGCTGCCATCAAACACCATGGCAGCGTCACCATGGCCTTAAGAACGCATTTCAAGAGAGCGTACGACGCCCCCTCCTTCCTAAACAGGGGCTTGGGCTGGCTACGGCCTATTTTTTCCTTATTTTACAGAACAAATAACGTACCGCATTGCATGAAAGTTGCATGTCTAACAGACCACCACTGAGCAACCACGCTCCTATTTGTTTTTAATACATTTAGCAATCAAAATGCATGGTATTCCCAACTTCTTGTTTAATGAGCACGTACAGCACATCATACTTATAATGGGCGCCCCAACCGCTGGAACCAGATACTAGAGACCTGCATTTATATGATCGCCTGTGTGACTCGGGCTCAAGAAGCAAATCAAGCCTGGTAATAAAGTACCTGACTACTTGCGAGAATAGATCAGCATCTTAGATTCCGAGTCAGATGAATATCTACTGGAAATGTTATTGGGTGGGGATGGAAGCCCCACCGCTACCCCCCCCCCCCCCCGTTAGTTAAACATGTGTTCACGGTATAAGAGCAGTGTTCATACTGTCGCATGCCAATGGTGACAATTACAGTAAACCCTGAGGTCCATTGGTGGCAACATTGCTAGTGTTTTTTATGTTCATATGCACAAAATCTGAAAGTGATATTTTGGGTGATAGCTCCACTCCACGGGTGATTTAGTCACAGTCCACTCACCACATACTGTACCCTAAAAAAGTCGCTTGGCACAAATATATTCTATTATTTATTATACACTGATCATTTATTTATTTATTTGTTTATTTATTTATTTATTTATTTATTTATTATGTCGCTTGGCACAAAAATACCGGCATTGGGCACCAGAATTATTTTTCATCAAAAATATACTTATTATTATAGGTAACATTGTAATCACGGCTCTTTGTTATGAGTCAGATGAATTAACAGTTTATCCATTTAATTTGATTCTTCTTTAAAACATTTCTTCGTTACTTGATGTTTTTAATCTCGCTTTAGTTTTTATAAGCCTCCTGGAAGATAATACATTATTCGCTACTAGTTCATCTGGAGTAAATAAACAGTGGGTAAATAACAATCCTTAAATAATTGTGTAACCGATAATAATGGTTTTTACTTCATTTATTTATTTATTTATTTATTTAGTTTTTTATTATCATTATTCTTACTTGTGTTTTTTTTCAACGAAAATACTTAAAAGGGCAGAGTAATACAAAAATTAAAATATCGCACTTTGAATGTAACAAGGCTCTAAAGTATTGCAGATGATGCCTTGTTGCGCTGAGAGGACGACATGTGATCAGATTCTATTTGGTAATAAAATCTTTCATTTGGCACCCGAAATCATTTGACATCGTATAAAACATACACTTGCTACCAAACGAAAATTCGAACCTGCGTGAAAACTGTATAAGATACTTACCATTACAAAGACAAATTTTCATACTTGTGTGAAACAGAAAGGCAATGCAGAACCTCAGCCAGAACGCCATCGCTGTGCCGTTGTCTACATTGCAAATATAAATAAAAGAATATCAGAAATAGTGTGCAGATATACAGTCGATCGAATGTTTCAACTAGCCTCGTATAATAGAGACTGGTATTTGTGTTCTGAACAGTATTCAGGTATTGACTATTTCACACCTAGAAAAAAGGAGTAAATGTTTTTTTCAGATTAACCATGTCAATTTTCATTACACAAAATACAACGACGTACGGGTAGATTGAGTTAAGGCGCTTTTTGGTAACGCGCCAACAAACCTGTTACATGTAGATCGGTAAATGTACAGTATCACGTTTGGTTATTATCATCTGAAACGTATCTCCCATGACCTTCCAAGTACCTGAAGAATTGCTGTCTGCGATAAATGTTAATTAACCTAATGTTCTCATAACAGAGAGATACGAAACTGATATGTCTGCTATACACTCTATTATCGAGATAATATCAAAGTTGAAAACTGCTATTTCTGTCGAGCTTGAGAATCGGATTCAATGTATAAACAACCAGAGACTCGAGGTATGCGGGATTTTCCTTTCTCACGGTAGTCGGTGACACCGATTGGGTTGCAAAAAAAAACGTTACTCCATCTGTACAGCCCTATTCCAAAAAATCGACATTAAAATTAAATTATGTTTTCACCTTTTGTCACAGAGCTTGTGACCGCTCATTGGAATGAGCTCACCGGGCTCGTTCCAATGGGGGTCGGTGGCTGTGTTTTTGAGGCAGGAGATGAGGTTATTTAGTCATCCGTTGCTGTCCGTTCGAGATTCCCTGCCTGCCATCCATGATCAATATTTAGTAAAAATTTACTGAAGAAAATATTTTTCTATGAGTGTTTCCTGCAGTCCGTTCGAGATTCTCTACCTGCCTCAAGCTCACATAGAGAGAAACAATCGTTATTCCAATTTCGTTTTGTTTTCAATATTTGTCTCGCAAACATAGCTAGCTAGTGACCCCTCTAGACTAAGTGTAGACTCCCACTTGCTGGAAAAATCCGAAAATCTAATTTCCTGGAAAGGTTCTTTATGGCCAAAATCGATCAACCCTATTTAAAAAAAATCGCTATTTAAACTTGATTGTGTTTCCATCTTTTCTCCCTTAGTCATGGTCTGTGACCCCTCATTGGAATTGGCTCACTTGGATCGTTCTGGTGGGTGATCGGTGGCTGTGTTTCTGAGATGGGAGATGAAGACTTTTAGTCATTCAAAAACTTGTTTGAAAATTCTCAGTTATTAAAAGAGAAACCTGAACAGTCAATTGAGGTAAAATTTTGGTTTCAATTTTTTTTCGAATCCTGAATCTTCCAAGAGAGTGATCCCACATTGATAGAATATCTACTGCAGGTTCTCATTGACCCTTATCCACAAGGTCAGCCACTTATAAACAATGGAGATTCTATATACGTTCTTGTTATTTTTATCTTACTGTTGCTTCCCATTTTCTGAAGATATCTCTCGGCCAAAATCACACAGTCTTATACCCTTTACCTAACATGAAAAGCAGACGACACTTGCAAAAATAATTCTTGAATAACTAATTTTTTTCATTTTTTGTCTCAAAAACATAGGTTATGACCCCTCGTTGGAACGAGCTCGACGAGCTCTTTCCAACGAGGGGTCATAACCTATGTTTTTGAGACAAAAAATGAAAAAAATAATGAAAATTAATTGGCGATTTTTGAGAATAGCGCTGGCCGGTTTTGGCCGTTACGTTAGGTAAAGGGTTAAAAATCAACATTCCAATTATATATTTATTATGTTTTCATCTTTTGTCTCATTAGCATAGCTTGTGACCCCTCATTGGAATGATCTCACCGAAATTGTTCCAGTGGGTGGTCGGTGGCTGTATTTTTGGGACGGGATATGGGATATTTAGTTATTCAAAAATAATTTCTGTTAAATTCTGCTCGGGAGTACCAGGAAAAGAAATATATAAAAATATATTAAAACCCGAAGATCTCATTTTCTGAAAGTGTTTCTCGGCCAGAACCGCTCCGCCCTATTCTCAAAAATCGACATTCAAATTAAATTATGTTTCCACCTTTTGCCTCAGAGAGAGAGCTTGTGAACCCTCATTGGAATGAGCTCACTGGGCTTGTTCCGTTGGTGGGTCGGTGGCTATGATTTTGAGGCAGGAGATGGGGATATTTAGTTATCCGTTGCTGTCCGTTCGAGATTCCCTGCCTGCCATCCATGATGATTATTTATTAAGAACTTACTAAAGAAAAATTTTTCTGTCAGTGTTTCCTGCAGTTCGTTCGAGATTCCCTACCTGTCTTCAGCTCACATAGAGAGAAACAATCGTTACTCAGAATTTGTTTTGTTTTCAATATTTGTTTCTCAAGCATAGCTAGCTAGTGACCCCTCTAAACTAAAGTGTAGACTCCCACTTGCTGGAAAATTCCGAAAATCTCATTTCCTGGAAATATTCTTTACGGCCAAAATCGATCAACCCTATTTATAAAAATCGCTATTTAAACTTGATTGTGTGTCCATCTTTTGTCCCATAGACATAGTCTGTTACCCCTCATTGGAATTGGCTCACTGGGCTCGTTCCGGTGGGTGGTCGGTGGCTGTGTTTTGGAGACGGGAGATGAAGACTTTTAGTCATTCAAGAACTTGTTTGAAAATTCTCAGTTGTAAAAGAAAAACCTGAACAGTAAATTGAGTTAAAATTTTGGTTTCAATTTTTCGAATCCTGAATCTTCCAAGAGTGTGATCCCACATTGATAGAATATCTACTGCAGATTCTCCCCCGCTCTCATCCACAAGGTCAACCACTTATAAACACTGTGAGTGTTTCCTGCAGTCCGTTCGAGATTCCCTACCTGCCTCCAGTAAATATATCCATGATAAATATTTATTAATTTTTTTTGCTGAGAGTGTTTCCTGGAGTCCTTTGAGATTCCCTACCTGCCTCCAGCTCACATAGAGAGAAACAATCGATACTCAAATTTGGTTTTGTTTTCAATAATTGTCACCCAAGCGTAGCTAGCTACATGTAGTGACCCCTCTAGACTAAGTGTAGACTCCCACTTGCTGGAAAAATCCGAAAATCTTGTTCCCTGCAAATATTTTTTACGGCCAGAATTGATCAACCCTATTTACAAAAATCGCTATTTAAACTTGATCGTGTTTCCATCTTTTTTCCCATTGACATAGTCTGTCACCCCTCGTTGGAATTGGCTCACTGGGCTCGTTCCTGTGGGTGGTCGGTAGCTGTGTTTCTGAGACGGGAGATGAAAACTTTTAATCATTCAAAAACTTGTTTGAAAATCCTCAGTTATTAAAAGAGAAACCTGAATAGTCAATTGAGGTATAATTTTGGCTTCAATTTTTCGAATCCTGAATCTTCCAAGAGAGTGATCCCACATTGATAGAATATCTATTGCAGGTTCTTACCCTTATCCACAAGGTCAGCCATTTATAAAAAAATGGAAATTCTATATACGTTCTTATTATTTTTATTTTACTGTTGCTTCTCAGCCAAAACAAAACACACGACACTGCATTGGGCCTTCAAATATCGAGTAGAAACTACCTGCGGCCTTTCATCTCTACTCGGGTAGGTACCATACATGATGAATATTCATTGAATTACCTGGATATTGGACGACTTGGTGGCTTTATCTGGAACGATGGCGGGTAACGTATCGATTGACGAGATCCAGAGTAAGGAAGAATATGATTTTAAGTATACATATACTCGGAGAACAATCGACGCGAATGCTAGTGAGGATTCCCCACTCATAGAATTTCAAAATGAAAGTAAATATTATTCACCAAAAGATGTCTTCCCAAATATTAACTATCATTATGAAAGATTTTCAATATTTCATTTAAATTGTCAGAGTCTTAAAGCCCACTGGGATTCTTTACATGATCTATTGTACGAGGTTCAGGGCTCTTGTAATACCTTTGATGTGATAGGACTAACGGAGATATTCCAAATTCCCCCAACTCATTATACACAATTAACGGGTACTACCCCCTTATTAAGAATACAAGACTCGATGAAGATGATGGTCGTGGTGGTGTTGGAATTTTCATTAAAGAACACAAAGACTTCCAAATACGAAAAGACCTTTCTGTGTTCATTCTACATGTCTTCGAATCCCTCTTCATTGAAATTAAACTAAAGAAATCCATTAAACTAGTAAGAGTAATATACAGACCTAATACACCACCGAAAGCAGATACTGACTTCTTTCTGTCAAAACTAAACGAATTAGCGGATATGATAAATCATGAAAATAAAAAAAACCCTTTTTCATGGGAGATTTCAACGTTGATCTTCTGAAATCAGGAGTACACACTAATACGGACAACTACAAAGATATTATGTTCAGCCAGGGTTTTTTACTTTTTATCACCAAACCAACGAGAGTAACTAGTCATTCTGCCACACTAATTGATCATATCTTCACAAATAACATATCATCCAATTCTTTTTCTGTTATAATCATTACAGATGGCTCTGACGACTTCGGAATTTTCTATGTCGAAACTCATAACGTGACTAAAGAAATTTCGTCATACATCGAAAAGCGCAAGATAGATGCAGATAGCATAGCAACCTTCAAAACATTTTGTCTCAAACAGACTTTTCAACCATCTTGGAGACAGACTGTCCAAATTTGGCCTATGACACTTTTTCAGCTATTATTTCCACAGCCCTTGAAAATGCTTTTCCGATAAAACACATCCTATTAAAAAAGGATTAGTCAAGCAAAACCCTTGGATGACCAAAGGGCTATCAATCTCATCACACACTAAATCCAAATTTTATAACAAAAAACTAAAATGTTCTACAGAACACAATAGTGCAAATTACAAAAATTATTGTAGAATATTCAATAAAATAAAAAGACAAACTAAAGCTATGTATTATAAAAATATCTTATTAGAAAATAAAACCAATCTGCGGAAAACAAGGACAATCTTAAATAAAGCCATTCACAAAACAAAAAGAGTGTCTGGATTTCGTTACTCTTTTGTAAAAGAAGATGGTGAAGAAATAAGGGAACCAGCTGAAATAGCCCAAGAGTTCAATAGCCTTTTCGTTCATATTAGAGAGCGCTCGAATAAACAAATAAAGAAACCTCAAAAACATTTTCTTGACTACATGAAAAATAATTCTCCACATAATTTTGTTATAACTCCAACATCACTACACGAGGTAATAAATGTCACAAGTTCAATGAAGTCCCAAAATAGTGATGATTGCGATGGTATGACGACAAGCCTTCTTAAAAATAATTAACATAAAGGCAATACCGCTGTCGCATATCATTAACAACTCGTTCGTCCATGGGACTGTCCCAAAAAGGATGAAAATTGCTAAAGTAATTCCAATTTTCAAAAGTGGGGGTGATCAGAAATTTAATAATTATAGGCCAATAAGTGTTCTACCAGTCTTTTCTAAAGTATTAGAAAAACTCATGTCGAATAGAATGACAAGTTATCTTGATAAATTTGGCATGTTATACCAACACCAATATGGATTTAGAAAATATCACTCTACTATACACCCAATAATTCAACTCCTCAAACATACAGGATGGGAAAATAATACTGAAGGTAATAATAAAAGACAGTAAGAGAAGGTGCAAGTATCCAGATATCTTCATTAATGACCAAAAAATTGTACGAGTAGGGTCGAATCAAGAAGAGAATTCTTTGAAATTTTTAGGTCTAAATATTGAGGAAAACCTAACAAGCGCATATTTCTACAATTTGTTCAAAGAAAAGATGGGCAAATTATGCGTTGAACAAGGTAAAAAAGTACTACCACGCCAGGCCTTGAAAACGTTATATTATTCTATAGTCCACTGCCATCTGGTATATGGTATTCATATATGGGGCAGTTCGAGGGCAGTTAATAAATTACTGAAATTGCAGAAACGTTCCACACGAATTATAAATAACAAAAAATATAACTCGCACACTGACCCACTATTTGTAAAGGATAGGATTCTAAAAGTTACTGACCTGTTCAAATTGCGAACTTGCCTTTTCATATTTGATTGGAAAAATGGCAATTTCCCAATGTCATTTAACGACTATTTTGGTATTTAGAAAATATATCTCGTATGAAAACGAGGCAAGTGGGACAAATGCGTGTATACAGAACTCGCACAAAATCCCTAGATAAGTCACCTGTATTTGCATTCCCTAAAGTATGGAACAATTTGGACATGGATCTACAAAAACTAAATAATAGAATCAAGTTCAAAAAGAATCTAACAATAAAACCTTTGTCTCCGTATGCTGACAGTACTCAATGTAGTAACACGTACATGTATGGTCCAGACTGCTGTGTCTCTAAAAAGTTGAAGTTGCATAACCCACGTAAATCTATGAATAAGTTCGCAACTTTACACATTAATTATGACATTTATCAATGAGGCAAACTCGAGAAGAGTATCGGACAATTCAGTTCAACAGGAGTGAGGAGTTCGCACTCTCCCGATTATGCTGGTGTTGCCCGAGTGTTAGTTTATTAGCGCTCGGATAATATTGGTATAAGCGCAGATCTAAGACTGTATACGTATTAATCGCAGGACATGGCAGTAAATGCTGAAGGTGACTTAAACACACAATAAATAACCGAATAAAAACCTAAAAACCAAATAATTACATTGTTAATGTAGTTATACGTTTTGGGCCCAAATACTCAATTCCCATTGGTCAGCTGGATGAAAACGTCATGACCAAATGTAATTCATTTTTCAATGAATATTTTTGGTCGAACTTTGAGCAGCATTTACATTCAAGTTAATAATTTGTGATATCTCAAACAACTTACAAGAAATGTCAATCGACAGTGTGAAATTATTTCAGTGATTTTATTCTTGAACTTGTTGTCGTTTCATAGGTGCTTATAGTTTACTGATATGTTAAATAAATTGTTTTGAACATTCCAAGTTTCGTTGCGAAAGACGGCAATTTGACAAATTTGGGTCAATGCCGAAAACCGGCGCTCAACTCAGAGTTGTGCGCTTTGTCTTTTGTGTGAGGGTGGTTTTTCGCCTCGTTCGTTCGTACATGTTTTATTTCGTCTTTCTGCTCTGTTGTTTAGTGAAAAGTAGTTTAAACAGTTACGGAATGTAATTATAAGAATTAAATGCAATTTTTATAATCTTTATTGGAGTATGAACGTGTGGGAATGGGTACAAATTATGTATGAATCCCTATAATTTGTACCCATTCCCACACGTTCATACTCCAATAAAGATTATAAAAATTGCATTCAATTCTTAAATGGACAACTAAATGAATTAACGCATGAAATAACTGAAAGATTGGTTGGCTGTTTAAGTAGTTGGTTGATTAGTCAGTTCATCAGTAGATTATCTGACTATTAGACTATTGGATAATACCTGGTTATCTCGTATTTAAATAAATCCACCGTGATGAACCACCAAGTCCATGGGTGAGCGACATCACCTGGAGTGATCTCAGACGCTTGGCAGAATTAAACTTTATCTTCAGTATGTATCCAAACTGTGTCCAAATCCAACATCAAACATCAAGGTCATGGCGGTCAGTTAGTCTTTTTTCTTGTCTGTGTTTTTCGTCTAAAAAAACTGGAAAATATGCCACAACAGTAAATAATCGTCAGTGATCTTGTGTGACTTTGTATGCTGTTACCTGACACAGATAGGGATTGAGTTTTCAAGAATTCAATGGATTCTAAAAGGTCGTTTCATTGACTTCACGGTACGTGTTGTTATGTGAACGATGGTCATTTTCTGATCAGACGTTCATCTCTCCAATGAAAACTTCTTGTGAAACCTTTGTTTTTCCCAGTGAACACTCGGGAGATGAGCATATGTGGCTTACAAAGCGCTTGATCTGGGAATAGGTCAAATCCTTGTCCTTGCCAGTATCCGAAGATGAGTTATTCCTTTATGTTTTTCCCTCTGAAACTATATTTCCGATTTTCTAAACTCGCAATTTTCTCTGATGATAACTGTATCTCCACTGACCACCAACCATTGATTTTTTTTAACTCAGCATTGATAGATAGTCAGTCATCCCATCATCGGACTCTTTTATGTTTCGCACTTCAGTGAAGAAGAAAGAATTCGTCTCATGAAGTATTTTTTGTCAGTGTGCTGCTGGTACTTTATAATTGTCACTGTTACATTAACCCAAATTAACCCAAATTCCATGGAAAGCCCTCCTTCAAAAGAAAAAAAAGGAGGAGAGCTCCAACGAAAGTATTGTATATGCAGAGAAAGCCAACAAAAAAGTCAAAGATAGCTGCCTGTCCCTTTCGAGTTACACGTCGTTAGATTTCAGCAGTACCCTTGTATCCGAATCAGAGGCAAACGAGCATAGAAGATACACTGGTGATATGGCTGAGGAAATGGCTGGTTTGTCGACTCCTTTGACATCTTCTCCTGTTAAGCCCACAACTATTCACGAAGCTGGCGCTGTTAATATGTTTATCTAAGCTCTAAAATATCCCTCCATTAAGAGAGGACTAAAGAACTTAATGAGTTCAGCTGTGTCGGAATAAATAAGTTACTTTTAGAAGCGCGTGGAATCACTGCAATAAGTTGTTCAAGATACGTCTGAGACTATTTGTCGATTTGAAGCGGAGTTAGACGACCTAAAGCAGTACGGTATGCGAAACTCTCTTAAAATTTCTGGAATTCCAGAGAAAAGATACCGAGAACACCGACAATACTGTGCTTGATCTGGCTGCCTCGATGGGTTTACCCATAATGTTGGACGGGATTGAGCGCAGCCATCGGCCAGGCCATGCAAATGCCGCGTCTTCTGCAAATAAATGCCCCAGAGCCTTTCGTGTGAACTTCAGAAGTTACAGAACACGAGATCGTTTCTGTTGAGCTCATCGTTATCTTCGACCTGTATCCCAGATAAAGAATGTCTACTTTAACGAAGATCTGACCAAGACGCGCTCCTCACTAGCTCGTAGGGGGCGACTTTTGCTCAAGGACCAAGGACAAGAAAATCTCTGGCACATGGACCCACGACCGTGTAGTATTCGTTAAACAGCACGATGATTATGTTCATAGAGCAACCAGTGACCATCAAATGACCCGTATAGAAGAGAAATTCAGACTCCGTAACAATTCGGAACTTTCAGTCTGAAACCACTTAATTGTATCTCAGAATGGGCACCATATCTTAATATCGATTGGTTATTAATCCGTTTCTTCGACAATGCAACTGCGATTCGTTGGAAACAAGAAATTGTTTGTCCACCTGAAGGGCTTATTTATGAACATTTCTCCGCAATTTTTAATTTTAAAAATTTTAAATTTTAAAACATTTCCTTAACTGTCGTCGACATCAAGGATGACGTTTGCCAGTTCTCGACCTGGACTCCCCACTGCTTGTATAGTACTTGAACCACTTCCACAATCTGATGATGAATACTACACCGTGCTAGAATGGGACATACCAAGGTATAGATGAGCCTCTTCCCTTGTATAGAGACTGCCCTCCCTCAATTCTCAAAGCCATTATATACATTAAAGCTTTATCTAGCCAGCACAGCTTCGAAGTGACGCCTCCAAGTTCTCGTTACTAACTTAGTCCGCTCCCAGAAGAACAACATGAACCAAGGGAAATAGATCGCCAACATTTCTTTTCTAATGCAAGTAGAGTCTGGGTCCTGGCGGTAATACAATTATTCAGAAAATAAGAAAGAGCCCTCTCCCCAACCCCAACACACCATGAGGTACCTGAGTGGGGGCAGCTGATGGAATATCAAATCAAGACATACTGTGTTCGTATGCGATAGTGCTCAACTTTTCAAAACCACCCACAACACATATACTTTAGTTTGTCTGAACTAGTAATAGATTAGCGCTCGAGTGTGCCGAAGGTGGTCGTTTGGGTGGATTGAATTCAACTTGTCCTTACTCTCATGGTTGTTATGCAGTCTGCACCATCAGAGCATGCCCTCTTGAAGGCAATCCGGGGTGGTGCATTTAGGAGATTTGTCGGTCGGGGCAACAGTCCCAAAACTCTTTTGGTGGATAATCATGTGTGTAGTAGCTGTAACAAACGGACTTGCTAACTTTTTATTTTGATGTGAACATACGGGATTGGGACCGATTCGGAAACAGATCCCTAATTGTCTCTGAACGACTTCGTGCGTCACATAAGCTAGAGTTACAATCTTGGCCAAGTTAGAAAGCGTGCGAATGCCAACAAAAATGAACCTAAATTCCAAGACAGTATTTTCTCCAACCACTAAGGTACTGAGACATATATAAATATATAAAGTCGTGTGGGACAGCTGGGAGAGATACGCCTGTCTCATACCACCCACGTGACAGCTATCTCACCCCAACCAGGTGGCCAGCCTATTTGCATATTTAATTAGCACCGAAACTATTTAATCATCGCAAATCAAGCCTGCACATGTTTTAACAAACAAAATGGAAGGACGTTTTGCTTCCATAAATACGACTGACTTTATAAATGAGAATCGAAACCAGAACACTCTTAGAAAAACTACAGCACACCTCAACTTGCTCTATCAGTTTATCGGAGAGAAATATACATCTGATATCACTGCGCTCTGCCAAACTGAAGTACAAAACATAAAAAAAAATCTTGTAATCCTCTCTTCGTGGCCCGGAAACCCTCAGTGACCGTAGCCAGCCACATTGCATCCAGTCTTCATCTTACCATCTTGCACAATTATGTCTAATACAGATTTCACTGGGAATCCAATCTGCATGCCTTTTGCCTGAACATTTTTTGTACTCGTCTCTAAGCATCAGTAATTAGTCACAATCTGGAAAACCGAAATACTGTAACTAAACCTCTACCTTCCATCATCTTAAGGAAGATTTGAGCCACAAATACAAAAATCTCTGCCCGGTCACCTCTCGTTTTATGACTGCCGGAATGGGACTCTGCGAACACTCGAATACAACTGAATCGAGCGCCGAATCGAATGCAAGACATACTCCACGAATCAAATCTAAAATCGGAAGGAATACATAGCAATCGTTATCGTAGCACTTCGACGAAAAATTACTTTCAAATCCAGTGCGATGACAAAGCCGATCCGTCGCAAACGACATATCATTTAGGTGTCTTTTCCGCGTAGATAGACCAGAATTTGATAATTCCCCGGAAGGATGGATAGAGGGGGGAGGGAGGGGGGGGGGGGGCAGTTTTACGTAAATATTCCGCAGCTGCTTTCATATTTTCTGTCCAAATAATTAAATGCTCTGTGCGTCTCAGTAAGCCTCTGTTTAACTAAAATACGGAACATTCCGATCACGAAGGATGTCTGAAGCGAAATTTGAAAACTTATCATCTTTGCTGTTGCTGAGAAAGGCCGATCACATACATCGACTCTAGTGAACTACCAACAATGACCGCCTCGTCCATGCATGGTTGTACGAACCATACTCTTCGTCCGTTCGTTGACACTATTGGCAATATTTTGCCTGCTAATATTGTAGGCTGTGTAGCAAACAACGACTGTTAGCGGGCATTGGAAGTCGGAGGGTAGTCCGTGGCTGATGAGTAACCAATGACTGTTTTTCGATTTCCATAGTTCATTCGTTAGCGGATTAACCCTTTACCCAACGTAACGGCCAAAACCGGCAAGCGCTATTCTCAAAAATCGCCTATTAATTTTAATTATTTTTTTCATTTTTTGTCTCAAAAACATAGGTTATGACCCCTCATTGGAACGAGCTCGTCGAGCTCGTTCCAATGAGGGGTCATAACCTATGTTTTTGAGAAAAAAATGAAAAAAAATAGTTATTCAAGAATTTTTTTTGCAAGTGTCGTCTGCTTTTCATGTTAGGTAAAGGGTTAAACAGTTTTAAATGTAGACTATGCTCGCTCGTGTCTGTATCCGTTAAATCTCGACCACAAAGAACACCGAAGGAAACATAAGAAGCGTTTCATAGATTCATAAATATTCGGCTTCGATTGTTGAACAGAATTCGCATCATATACTGTGATTGAATCGCAGGGGCACCACACACCACATACAAGTGTTTCATTCTTGGCCCAAATGTAGAGCTGGGCTTTCCGAGTACTGTAGTGGCCATATTCTACAAAAACAAATAACGGGGCTCAAGAAAGAAATCATGAGCTTCCATGAGCAATCATCGCTCCAGGCAAAAATTTTTGGTACAAAGTTCCATGAATTATTGATACGAATGATCGATCGTTCCTGGTCGACCTAAGGTCCATGTTAAATCACAGGCTACATATGTTTGGTGGATACTTTATACATGTAAGATCTGCTAATTCTTGCACGACATTATAACCTTTCCATTGCTACTAAATGTCCAATCGCCAAAGGAAAAAAAAATAGTCATGCAAAATGCACTGACCTATGGCCAAAACGTAGACAAATTGTTAACAATCAATATGTTACTTCTGTTCATTTTTACTCTTGTATATAGTTTATTTTTTCTTCGCTTAACCACACATTCATCCTTCAAACACTTTTACTTGCAACAGTTTTCCACTCATCTTTTCAGTTTACATATTTGTATATCAACCGTATATCATCCCCACGCCTCGCCCAGGCGGACTTGAAATGCAACTACTCACATGTATCTGTCCGCTACAGACCCACTCAAGATGTTCCCTGATATACATCTTTTTCTTAAAGAAAACGCATGATCGACATAACTAGATATAGAGTTCGAGTGAGTCTCTTCTTGCCAATAGCTCGCCGTAGTGTTTGCCATAAAAGCCTACTTAATGCACATAATATCCTGTTTTTACTTTTCATCATTAGCTTTGGCCTGAAAGGTTTATCTCTCGCAGTTCTTACAATCTGCATCTGAAGATTAGAAATACTTTCGATTTTAAGTCAACGACTCGCATTAGCCTATCTCTGAGCGACCGCTGAATCATACGCCCAACCAAGAGTTCGAAATTGTTAGCTCGACACCAGTACTTGACTCACGAACCGATTTGGGGTTACGCTGTAATTTTTCATATGCCATGGTTACTAAGGGACTGTTATAACCCTTTGGCTTTACGATTTGATCTACCTCAGTGGCGACATTGAGGTCAACCCCGGGCCCATTGGCTCACCTTCCCCGTCACTCCGGACTTGATCATTAGAGCAAATGGTGGAAGCCAAACAGGGATACGCATACTCCATCTCAACGTTCACAATATAAAACCTAAAATAGATTTACTTTCCTGTGAAGCCCCAGCCAATGATATACATGTTTTTATTGAAACGTGGTTAAAAGAGAGAGCGACAGTAGTGCTGATATTACCATCCCAGGTTTCCAACTGCCTGTTAGGAAGGATCGAGAAACTAGGGGAGGGGAATAGCTATATATTTGAAAAATTCCATTTTACATATTTTGCGCCACGACCCGGAAATTGACAACATCGAGTGCTTATGGTTGAAAATTGAATCACAAAAGTTTAATTTCCTGCTTGGTGCGTTTTATCGTCCGCCTAACTCTGACCCTGACCTTTGGAATGCAATTTCAATTTCTATAGAACAAGCAATAGATACCAACAATTCGCAGATTATAATAACTAGTGACTTCAACGATGACCAGCTGACATTCCATAATGGTCGAGTCCAGCAAATATTAATCCAAAACAATCTGACCCAAATAATTAATCAGCTCACATACCCCACAGAAACATCCTCTACCCTTCTGGACTTGATAATACTAATGAATCGTCCGTTATTGCACACGATGGCTATGCCGAATGCATCCGTTACCACTGTCCGGTTTTTGTTGAACTTAAGCACCGAAAAGCACGGACCGAGGCATTCAAGCGGAGGGCGTGGATGTTCGATAATGTCGACTTTGATGTAATTAATAAGTCACTTATGGTTATAGACTGGAATACATTCTTGCTGCTGGTACGCGCTCATCAATAGCTGGTGATTTCCAGAAAACATTAGACAATATAACCCACAAGCTCATACCAAACAAACTAATAACATCAAGACATAATGAACCCCTCTGGATGCACAATGAAATCAGAAATCTAATTCGTCAGAGAAAAATAGTTCCTCGCCTTGCTGACCTGAAAAATACACCAATGGCCTTTGAGAAATACTGAAAGATAAAAAGCCGAACTATATCGGCAGTCAGGAGATCAAACGATTGGTATCTTGATAAGACAGGGAATATACTCAACAATACACCCCCCTCTTCTCACCTCTGGTGGAAAACTCCCAATACGGTTTTCTTTTAGAACAAGTCCGATATTCCTGCTATACATTATAATAATTCCATTCTATCATCCAACGCCGATAAATGTGAAACCTTCAAGAAGTACTTTTGCGCTATATCGACCGTAGATGATACTACTGCCTCAATACCACTTCTAAATAACTCTTGTTATCACCCAACATTAGGAAACGTAAGCATGGATCAGGATGAAAACCATGTGGCGGAAGCGTTGCAATCTCTTAAAGTTTCAAAAGCAAGTGGTCCCGACACTATAAGTTCAAGCGTTTTAAAAAAATGCTCAAAGAGCTTAACTAAACCCCTGACACACATTTTCAACTTTCTACTCAATGAATGTTATTTCCTAGAAGAATGGAAAAGAGAAAACGCAAAAAGGATAGTCCAAATATCATTTGCGCCTATAGGCCAATTTCACTTTTGAATTGTGTTGCTAAAGTCTTCGAAAAGTGTGTATTAAACCAGGTTTTTGATTTTTTTTCAGCTCGAATAATCTTAAAACCCACGTCCAATCCGGCTTTACACCTAAGGATTCAACTCCCTTCCAGTTAACTGAAATTTATAATATCATAAGCTGCGCTGCAGATGAAGGTAAAGAAATATTTTTTTGATCTGCGACGTATGAAAGGCATCTGATAAGGTGTGGCACTTGGGCCAACTCTTCAAATTGGAAAAGATGGGTACTATAGGGAATCTCCTGAAATGGTTCGAGTCATATTTGAAACATAGACGGCAAAGGGTTAGTATTCAGTCTGCAGCGTCATCGTGGCACCCTGTGTTTTATTGTATAAAAACTGAGTAAAAAAAAGTATAATAGAAACAAATATGAAAAAATAGCATAAAGGATGAAATATAATAGTTCTAATGTTGCATGTTTGTGGACAAGGAATCGTACAAAGAGTTTAATGACATGTTGTTGTTCTCCACCTAACCATATAAATTTTGCTACGGATTTCAAAATAGCACGTGCTACCCGAGAATGTCAAATTGAATGGGTGATCGACGATTTTCTTTGTGTTATGTTGTGCTAGAGAGCCTGGGTTATTGAGTAAACACGCTAGTTTTGTCTTCCGACATTTTAAAAAATGTCGAGGTTAACTGAAAATCAGAGGTTGCGTGCCATTGGTATGCATGAAGCTGGGATACCTCTAGATCAGCTCGCTGCTGAGTTCTGAGTCACCGTGTCCACTATGTACCGTCTCATTGGAAGGGAGCGAACCACTGGATCTACTGCCGACCGACCGCATTCAGGTCAACCAAGCTTTACGACCCCTGCACAAGACCGACACGTTGGGGCGTCTCACTTGCGGGATCGCTTCTTTCCGACGACGAGGACAGCAGCAATTTCTCCTAGCAGAACTAACAATAGAATTAGTGCACAAACTGTCCGCAACAGACTCGCTGCACACGGCATCCGAAGTAGGCGTCCATACCACGAACCAATCCGTACCCAACGTCATCGTATCGCCAGAATGGAATGGATACGTCAGCGTGTTAGCTGGACTCAGCAGCGTTGGGGCACAGATCTTTTTAGTGATAAATCACGCTTTTGTCTACGGCGCGCTGGTGGTAGGGCAAGAGTGCATCGCCGACAAGGAGAGCGGTTTTCTGATGCTTGCCTGTGGGAATGCGACCGTTTCGGTGGGAGTAGTGTAATGGTTTGGGCAGATATTTCCTTGCACCATCGGACGCAGTTGATCATCGTGAATGGTAATCTGAATGGACAGCGATATAGGGACGAAATCCTTCACGCTATTTTTGTCCCGTTGTTGGGCGCTAACGTCGGATTTCGGTTATTCCAGCATCGACCTTCTTCCCTGGCCTCAATTTACGCCAGATTTGTCGCCATCGAGCATCTTTGGGATCAACTGGACCGTCGGATACGACTTAATGATCTTCAAACGTTAGGCGATTTACGTAATGTTCTAAGGCAGGAATGGAACGCAATACCACAGGGTGGCATCCAGAGACTTATCAGATCCATGTGCCGTGAATTGTGACGCCCTGACGTGACGCTGACAACAGTAAGAACATGAAATTATGCAAATTCATACAGCTAGACCTGAAATATTAACTTACAATAATTTGTTTGGGATTAAAGTCGATAATACAAAAAAAATTGCTCCTCAAAGTTTATTATACTTTCCTTTTTGACGCAGTATATAAATGACATTGTCGAAAATATTTCCAGAAACATCTGGCTTTTTGCTGACAATACATCCCTTTATCTCATCGTAGTAGACCCTACAGACGCTGCTCGACTGATTCGAGGCGACATTATAGAAACAGAACAATGGGAAAATCGGTGGCTCGTTGCTTTTATCCCAGAAAAATGGAATCCATGATAATATCCCGTAAAACTAACAAAACTGCACACCCAGTTCTGACAATGGAAAATGCGAATATTGAAGATGTACAACAACACAAACACTTAGGATTAACACTAAATTACCGCGGACCTGGGGAAACCATATCATCGAAATTACATGCAAGGCATTGGAAAGGGGGGGGGGGGGGGGGGCTACTAAGAAAATATAAATAGTTTCGCTACCGCAAGACTCTAGGAAAAAAATAAAAAGCCTTTATACGACCTATTCTTGAATATTCTGACACGGTCTGGGACAACTGTGCTACAGCCGAGAATGACGAATTGGAGGAAGTTAGAAGCAGAGAGAACCGTAACAGGTGTGACGCTGTGTATCAGTAGACAGCTGTTGTATTCAGAGACGGAACCACTAAAATCCAAACGAGAAAAACACAAACACAAACAATATTACAAAATAAACCGCAATCTTAATCCCCAATATTTGTACTATATGACTCCTCCGCCATCGTCTGCGTCACATGGGTACAACCTACGCCACAACACGGACTTAACAATTCCCTTCTGCCGTACTCAAACACACCAACGGTCATTTGTACCCAGTTCTACACAGTTATGGAATTCACTGCCAACAGAAATTCGTGAAATCAACTCACCCCTACAGTTTATTAACTTTCTGAGCCACAATAAGCTCCTCGTGCCAAGTGTTTCTTTAATGACAAATCACGTAAAGCCCAAATATATCACTGCAGACTGCGCCTATCCTGTAGCAACCTCAATGACCACCTCTGCAAAAATCACCTCTCACCTACAGCAGCTTGCAGGTGTGGTGCGATCGAAACTACTTACCATTACCTACTCCAGTGTCCGATCTATTAAGGAGAAAGGGATGCCACCGTTAGACAGTTACCTTACCTCGTTGACACTGATATTTTACCGATCGGAAGTGTTAACTATAGCAACGAAATTAATCACCATATCTTCAAAAGTCTCCATGAATACATACTAACTAGTAACGTTTTTAAATCATCGTATGTGAAACGAACATACACACAACATCACACTGGAAATCCGTTCCTAACAGTCATTTTCGGTGGCGATGAATCCCCACCGTGCTGACTTGTTTGGGGCGAAGTCTCAGGATACTGTGAGGGTCTCAGAATAATGAGAAGTTTATATTGGATCTAGTGGGATAAATCAAATCCCCTCATGTAAGCAGCCTATCAGCTGGTTATCTATACTGGACTGCATGACGCTTCGCTGGAAGACGCTTCGTCGAGTGGTTTCTTTGTCGGGTGATCATTTGGTCGAGTGTACTTTTGGTCGGGTGGATGCTTCGTCGGGTGGACGCCTGGTCGGAAGGACGTTTGTTCGAATGCAATTTTCGTTGAACTTTCGTCGAATGTTCGACGAAAGTTGTTTGAAATTTTGATTCGGGCTGATTTAATTTTCTTTTGTTAAAGATTGATCAGTTATTGGGGAATATGTCTGGAAAATATATATACTTTACACAAATAACTTTACTGGCAACATCATTTGTGTTCTGGGGCTCTAACAAATAAAAACAACTTTATAAAGAATTTTTTTTATTTTGTACTTTTTCAAAACTAACAAATGCAGTATATAGCGGAGAACAAAAACACCAAAGAAACAAATATGGATTGTCGAGTTTTTTATGACACATATATGCAGGTTGAATGCTGAAGAAACTGTTTGTTCTATGATAAACCCAAACTCTTACGTATATGGAACCAAGAATAGAATGAACCAAACTCCCGGTCAACTCCATAACAAGAAAAATAAATACAATAACGCTTATAAAATGTTGAAAAATAATGGCCTAATTTTTAGAAATAAAAATTAGATCAGTTGTGTGTTCGGCGGAGTGTCCTTTCGTCCGGGTATCTATTCGACCGACTGTCCGTTCGGCGGGGTGTCCATTCGTCCCGGTGTCGGTTCAACCGGGTATCGATTTGGCTGGATGTGCGTTCGATCGGGTGTCTTTCGACGATGTCTCATGCTACCCTATACTGTTGTACAAATGTGTAAAACCTTTCTATGGGCCTTCTATGCCTTCGATGACGTAAAAGTTACCCGTAATATTAAATTACGTAGCTTGGTAGTTCGTTCCGCACTTGTGTTCGATATATGAGTCGTGTGTAACGATTTGGACTTTGTCTTTCACACAAGAAGCACGTGTCAGTAACTCACTACCTAACAGAATGTGGCGCATAGTCAATTTAAATTCACAACGGTTCTGTTGGTGGAAAGTAAAATATTCACTTTACATGTGACTGGGTTGCTATCAATTCCTCCCGGGCATCCCTTCCCCTCAATTCCTCCAATCAATACTCTTTCTGTTTATTTGATCTCCTTTTGCCAACAACGCATTGGAAGTTGAATTTGTTCGAATCTATTGCAGGGTGAAACTATAAATTTCAATTATCAAATATACATAAATCAATTCCCTCGTCATGACTATTAGAGACTGCAAATTGTGTCCCGGAGACGGCTTACAAAAGCAGAAATACTTGCTGCCGATTCCCGTCTTGTGTCTAGTCTGTATGACATTATTGATCATGTTACTCATTACTCTATTGTTTTTTGTATTCATACTTATTTTCACAAATAAATAATGTTTAACCCTTTACCCAACGTAACGGCCAAAACCGGCCAGCACTATTCTCAAAAATCGCCTATTAATTTTAATTATTTTTTCATTTTTTGTCTCAAAAACATAGGCTATGACCCCTCATTGGAACGTGCTCGTCGAGCTCGTTCCAATGAGGGGTCATAACCTATGTTTTTGAGACAAAAAATGAAAACAAATAGTTATTCAAGAATTATTTTTTCAAGTGTCGTCTGCTTTTCATGTTAGGTAAAGGGTTAAACTAAATCCAACAAACGCGCCTGTGATTGTGTATTAAATCCACAAATTGTTGATTTCAAAATAGAAACCAGAAACATATTTCCTTCATTGGGAAATGGAATTCAAAGGCAAACGTGAACCACATATTCCTCCTTGGCATTTCAGAAAACTAAAGTTACCTGGACCCGGACGAGAATATCTTTGCAATTCTAGCAAACATATGCTGAAAAATTAAGTATACGCATATGAAGTGGTCTATACAGATGAATTTAAAGATGGTTATAAAGTATCGAAGCATCACTGGCTGCTGTGAGTGATGATCAGATTACCCTAATCAGAATACCAAATAAAAGTTATCTTTTCATAGCCAAAGTTTAAACCTAAGCCGTATGCTCGTGCAAATCGAGAATGGCCAGGAAAGAAAGTCTATAATGTTTTGCGACTCTCTATCTGTTTTCTTTGATTTACTGAACTCTAAATTGATGAATCTTCTAATTTTTGAAAAAAATTTGAAATTTTAGTTACTTTTTAAAATTAGATATCATATGGAAGTGTCTTCCAATCACCAGGTGGAGTTACATAATGTTCCAATAAGACAAAAATCATCACCTTCAGATTGGACGAGAGCTCGCGTAGCTTTTTTATGTTGACGGCTCCAGTACCATGTGTTACCCTTTGACTTCACCACGCGAAATATCTGAAATAAGGTTGCCTGTTTCGCATTTATTTTATCAACAAAGCGACTTGGAAATCCTGCCGTTTTTCTATATTTTTCACATGTAGAGCGGGCGATACTTCCAATGAAGTGATGTTTAAATTACAAATCAGTTTACTATCTGAACTAAGATTAAGTAACGTCGATCGTTATCTCAGTTATTTATTATTTGTTCAGTGAAGTCGTGGAACACGCGATAATTGTATTTATCCTATGACTCGTCCGTTTTGTTCACTTTAAAACATTTGAAATTTTGTTTTCATATTAATCAGTGATAAATAAAGCCTTCCGACAATTTCATTGGTCAGTTTCAAAACTAGACAATTTGATTGGCTGAACAAAATACAACTAGGCCACATTTTCATAATTTGCATAATTAGAGTTGGGAGCTTTCATTTGTCAATTTCAAAACTGGGCAATTTGATTGGCTAAACAAAACACAACTGGGTCACATTTGCATAATTTCAGTAGGAAGAATTTACGTTATCTGTCCTCTTTAGGGTGGGTTATACTGTATTAATCTTTTACCTCCAAGAAAAACGCCATTCATTTTTTTTTATATTTTCACTTTTTGAACTAAATGAAAATGTTTAGTTATACAAGGATGTTTTTTTCCAAGTGCCGTCTGCCACTCAAGTCAGGTGTGATGGGTTAAAAAGTCATACCAAGTGGCTAATTTGTGCGTGTGTATGTCATATGATAAATAGAATATGAAGTGAGTGTTTTTCTCATATAATATTTATGAAACTCGTCCGAATTTTCCGTTTGGGCTCGCCAGAGGCTCGCCAAAACGGAAAATTCTTAGACTCGTTTCATAAATATTATACGAGAAAAACACTCATTCCATATCCTCTATTTACTAAACCTGTTATCGTTAAGTTGAAAAATTGCCTTGTTCATAGCCAAAAACGTAGAGTTGGGTCTGTGAGGATGGCCTTATTAGAAAGTATACCTTATTCTGATGAATTGACTGTAAAATGGTCCGCGGTTTGCGGCCCGGAGCGCAGGTTGAACATAATCTCCGAGCCACAAACCTCAGACCGTTAATTTATCACATTGATTTATAATGTTCATTGAACTCCTGTTACCATTTATTCAATGCTTTTGTCTTTACTTATTTTTCTCTTTTTATAGTGTAAGTAATAAATTTTTAATAAATTATTGTGTTTCTTACAGATACTGGCCTCTTTTATAACAGTCAATGCGGATTTATCGCCACGATATAGCATTGGATTCTGGTGTGGTTCAATACCAAACCAACTGAACTACGCTGGTGAAGAACTGTCGGGAAAAAGCGAACAAGTTCAGTATTAAATATCCATGGTTGGTGTATTTGAAACAAATAGATCGTGACTTGAGTGGAACAAGACTCCTTCTGCCATTGCATGGCAGTTTTATGAATAGCATTGCCCAGGTTTTAGTCGTTACGTTGGGTAAAGGGTTGACACAAAATTTATTACAAGTAAACGATGAATACCACAAAGCATCCCTATCTCGGGAAATGGAAACAGAAATATGCAAAAGTCTCACAAACTTTATTGTGCACCATCGACGCGCAGGACGTCTTAGAATACATCATGGAAAATTATTGTGAGTTTAGTTGTATCATGTGGCACTCTAGACCTGTGCTAAATATGAAATGAACAAGCGTGATAGTGATCATTTTAGCGAATTTTGAGAAAGAAGTCAGTTTTCTCTATAATTCGTCAATTTACTGAAAAATTAGGTTTCTCTGACAGTACTAATTTTTATGAAGCCAAAACTGGTATTTGATAATGCAGAACCACAAAACATATAGAACAAAAGTTGTTTCCACTTGAATGCTCAAAACAGGTATGGAAAGCAAAATGTGCAATGTGCGTTCTGGTTCGGAAAAATGAGAACAGAAAAATGCAAAATGTAAATATTTTTTGACAGTGCTAATTTTTAGGCAGCTAGAACGGGAAAGCGGGACAATAATAGCTTTGAACAAGATGTGTTGCCCTATCAATTGTGAGTATCGTTATGTAAAGCAATACGATCTACATCATTTGTGGTTTAACAAAAAAAAAAGGAATACAGAAAAGTGCAAAAATGTCCAAACATCGAAGTTTTTCTGGCAATAAGAAGCCGAAGAAGATATTGGGTTAAATTCTACAACACATCTTATCAAAGAAAATTTGTTAAATAGACTATTCTACATACAGGTACGAAAAGAGTTTGAAGTTAACCCCCTCGAAACAGATAAAAACAATAGTAAGTGCAGTTGGAAAATTTCGGAACCCTTTAAACGGTACACTTAATTTAACCTGGTTGGAGAAGGGTTAACATGAAGAGAGAAAAAAAAGTTTGACAATAAACTTAATATTAAAGCCGCATCTGCCTGTACTAAAATCTTTGTCACAAAATGGTCGTAGTAAGGAAATATTGCCGTTGGAGATTTTGCAGAATATCACTGCATTTGGGCTATTCGTTGGTGATGAGGGTTAATGTTTAAACAGTTATGCAGTGCTTTTGTCGTATCATATTACACTCTAAATTTACAGCAATTTTAATAAGAATATGGCAGATAGTTTCAAAATAATTTGAGAAAAAATGTCGATCGTGGCTATATATTGGCCTGGGTTTGGCAGAAACGGAGATTTGCCGGATATGACACTGCAAAGAGTATAGACTTCAGACTGGTACGAATAAGTGTGCAAAATTTACGAACTTCGGTTAGCCAGTTTTCGAGGTCTCAAAATTCGGTTAAAAAAATAATACCCCCTCAAAAGGGGAATAACAAATGATTTAGCCCTTGACAGGGGAATGCCAAATAAGCAAGTGGGTACACAGATGACGTTCAGTGTAACTTAAGAGGTGGCATGGGATCCTCAGGGATCTATCCTCGGACCTGTTCTGTTCATACTCCATATAAATGATTGGAAGAATTCTGCGAGTCTTTGTTTGTTATCTTACGCTGATGACATGACTGTATACACACCTGGTGATAATTTAGTTTCACTTGCAGAAGTAGCTAATACTAAACTGCATGGAATAGGTACATGTAGTTGGTATTCAGCAAATACACTGTCGCCTAACGTCAAGAATATAAAGTTTATTTTTTACATCCACAACACGATTCTTATCTAACCGGAAATAGGGCTATTATTGTAAACGATTTATATAGTGAACATGTCTGCAACGACCATAATGACAAGTTTATACAATTCTTCGGTATTATCATGGATAAAAATCTTAAGTTTAAACAACATATATCTGTTGTCTGCACAAAAATTTCACGAGCCATGTATGCAATTAACAAGATCGGGAAGACAACTCCAAAATGGTGTCTAAAATCTCTTTGTTTTTTCCTTAGTACATGGCCATTTGATGTATGATATTCATGTATGGGGGAATTTGACTGATGACAAGTCGGTATTTAATCTAAAAAAGAAAGCCATTCGTGTTATTGCAAATAAAAAGCTCAACGCACATGCTGACCCCTCGTTCAAAAACCTTCAAATCTTGAAATTCGAAGAGTTATACAAATTGCATGTACTACTGTTTATGTATGATTGGCTCAACAAACAATTACCTATTAGCTTTTATAACACTTTTGAAATTTATACTATACTATACATAGACAGAACCGCACAAGCCTTTGAATGGATTAATGCTTATTGCACGAGTTTGGTTGGGCGCAAGAATACCATGAGAGGCGAAGCCTGGAGTGGTATTCTGCGCCAAACCAAACGAGTGCGATAAACATTAACCCATTCAAACGCTTTTGCGGTTCTGTATTTTTACACACCTTCGCAACTTTCTAAAACAGGCCTTTTACAGTAATACTTAGTGAGAATTAACCTATCCTTCTGAGACGTAAAGGAAATAAAATAAGACAAAAATCCAAATTATTCTTCACAAGCATGAGACCAGTTATATTGTTATTTCGTATGCTGATTGAACTTTCATTCATAGTTTCACTTGCAAATTGTAATGCGTCACCACTTCGATCGATGAAACACTGTTCATCTGAAATACAGTTTACCGTCTTTTTGTGCCTCAATTTTACCGCGCGAATTCTGAACGGTTGATGTGATCCCCACCAAAAAGTTACCACACATTCACAAGAAACAATAGGTGCAAATTCGGAAAATCCATCAATGAGAAATTATAAAAAACTCACATGTTTATCTGACTTCCAAATTCCATGCGACTGTTGTTACTCGACTGATTGACAGACAGGTTAAGATTTTAGTCAAGATTACAGTAGCCATTGTCAATTCATCCCACGTAAATTAAATTTATATCCTTATTGTCCAAGAGAAATGATAGTATTGTTCACAATGCCTGCACAAAATTTATTAAAGTTCGTGTTATAGCCTTTAACAAGGGTACAAAATCCATACGAATTCAAGTGAATATCGACAGGCAATTTGTTTTGTATTTCGATTTGGTGACCTAGAAACTTGCTCACCGTCACAGCCCACGCAACGCCATTCATTCGAAATGACGTAACTCATAGACGCGTTCATATTCTGTCTACATTGTTCTTTAGTTTGAACTGCATGCCAGTCATTTCCATGTCATAATTTAACCCATCGGGTTATTTAATCAGCAGTCAGTCAGTATTGTTCACGTTAAGAAAATAAATTAGAAAGCTTCTTTTGATGGTCGGTCAGTGTATAGGACATGAGTTTCTTCAGAAACAATATAAACTCAGATACTATAGACCGCGAACATCCACTTTACAACATCAAAATAAATGACCCATTGCATCGAAACGGGCCCATGTACTGTATCCCCAGAAATATGACTGGTTCCATTCTTACATTAAAAAGTGCAAAAATCTGTATCCCACACGTGAGCAATACAAGTTTACTTTTATCACACATCCTAGAATGTCGTGAAGAAACCTTAATTTTAAATGGGGTGTGTAATAATATCTTTTATTGCATAAAACATTTACATGTTCATAGCAAAAAGAAAAACACAAATTGAGTGAGAAAAAAACATGGTAATGTACATACAAATCTCCCGGGAAGAAACATATGACAATCTGGCATACTGCACTTAAATAAACCCAGAACAAATGCCAATGCCAGTTTTACCTTACACCCTTTTTCGGGGATCTGGAATGAAATTGAACCACAAATACAAAATCAAGTCAGTCTCTTATTTAAAAAAAGACACTAACAGAGAATGTTATTTAAATTCGTACTCCTCAAACATGAGCTGTAATAATCCCATAGACCCAGACTGCATAAATAGGTCTGAAGTCTCATCAACTAGCTTAATCCTTTGCGGCTTACACACCTCTCTTTATGTATCTGATACTTGTGGTTACCTACCTGTCACCTTCTTCATATATGTATTCATAAGTAAGTTCAATGCTGCGTAAGTTGGCATGTCACATGGAAAAATAAAAAAGTGTAAACATGTTTCTAGAAGGATTGACTAAATCTTCAAAGCATTCCATTTTACACTTTTTGTTGTTAGTGTAATACTTGTGGTGCTAAGATACAGTATCACGACAACCAATTGCCTGTCGCGTTCTGTGCCTTGATAGCTCCGAACTGAGTGCCTTGGTTCGAAGTTATTAAAAGCCGATTATTTAAAAAAACTAAAAATTGTAATAAAATCTGCTGTCTGCTACAAGGTTTTTGTCACATCCCTCATTTACCTTGTAGCACGTAACTGCTTATTGCGTTTTACTGTCTTACTGTTTATTTATTTATGAGCTGATGTTTCTAGTATGTAACAAATAACACTTATTGAATAAAAAGATTGTTTAAACTAAATCTGCTGTCAGGAATGTGTTTCCCAACTAATATTGGGTGCGGTAGGAAGACAGTCTTATGGCCATGTCATTACCCTGCAGTAACATGCTCACCATTTTTCAATGTTATCACATTCAGTACTGAAAAATAAAACATTCATTCATTCATTAAAGCGACAGAGCGTGAAAATGTGCATGCAATTAAATGTGAAAGTACTGATAGACAGGCTACCGAACAAGCCACAAAACATGAGAAACAGCCTGCAGAGAGATGTGAAAGGACTAAGTGGCAGGGATATGGGCAAGGACTGCGAGAGAGGTTTCCGGTGGCCGAGTGCAAGAAACGACTTACCGAAGAGGCGACAGACAGTAGCTTTCAGTCAGACAATTTGCCTGAAAGCATACCCGTTATTGATGCTATCAAGAAGAGAGATTTGTGTTAGGAGGAATGTTCCTCTATGCAATTAGTGGAAAGTGTGAGAAACCTTTCTTGTCAGATGGGCAAGGACTGAGAGAAAGGTTTCCGGCGGCCGAGTGCAAGAAACGACTTACCGAAGAGGCGACAGACAGTAGCTTTCAGTCAGACAATTTGCCTGAAAGCATACCCGTTATTGATGCTATCAAAAAGAGAGATTTGTGTTAGGAGGAATGTTCCTCTATGCAATTAGTGAAAAGTGTGAGAAACCTTTCTTGTCAGATGAGAACGGGAAGACATTGGTCCACATGGGGTATTAAGGATCACCATGCGTCGGCTTGCACCGTGGCTCCTGGGTACGGGCGTAGCGGTATGTAAGCAGCTGATCAGAAGAAATCAGAAAATTTGCCTCCTCCACTTGTGAGTAATAACCGATGGAGCAGTTAAGAGATACCCCACACAAGGGTAAAGATGGCCAACCCACTTTATAATGTCGTAATAGTAGACTTGCGTATACATAAATCCATGTATGTCTTAGTCATATGCAAATAGTGTTTGATCAGACCCTAATAAATTATGGTTAGCCAGGAACCGCAGCATTGAAGAGAGGCACGACTCTGTGACCCAGCCTCGAGAATAAATACAGAGTTTGAGGAGCCAGGTATGCACCAGATAATAAGGTGCAAGGACCAATGTGACAAAAAACGTAGACAGATGTATATTGAAGTTAAGTGAAGTGCAGGATATATGGGTGGACTCCTACGCTTGAGTGTGTGTGTGTGTGTGGGGGGGGGGGGGGGGGTAGCAGTGTCAGGAAAGACATTGCGCATGTGAAGCATCACCGGAAGAACTGGTCGCAAAGATATTTCGTACCGGCGATCTCAGTTCTCAAGCCACTGAAACTGAAAGTCTTACCACTGTGCAACAAATTTATTAACTGGACTGCAGCTTACATGATACATGTAACACGAGGTTTTGACGGGAGGGTTACCAAACTCTCTGTCCAACGTTCCTGCAATCGGTTATCCGAGTTACCATATTTACAGATGATAACATGAATTTATATTTTCAAGTAACATTGACATGAAACGATCAACATTGGGAGCTGTGAAAATCACACGCAGACGTTTGCATTAATAAAGTGGGCATTGTAATGAATTGTATGATTATTTATCCATGTGTTCATTAACCCTATACCTAACACGGAAAGCAGACGACACTTGCAAAAAAAAATTCGTTCCAACGAGGGCTCATAACATATGTTTTTGAGACAAAAAAAAAATGAAAAAAATAATGAAAATTAATTGGCGATTTTTCAGAATAACGCTGGCCGGTTTTGGTCGTTACGTTGGGTAAAGGGTTAAGTTCTCAATCCGTTATTCTCAAAGTATCTGATTTAACCCACTGATTCTAAACTCCAGACTTTAGGCTTCTGATAATAGCGCGCCGCCTCCCAAAAGTATGCCTCCTAACATTTGGGCACATCGTTCCTGAATATTTTAGTAGTCAGGAGTGGTTCTCTTTTAGCACTGGTAAACGTAATATGCGAAAGAAATAAACTGACTGCATTGTATAAGTAACACAGATGATTTTTGAACCCCGCGATGAAAGATGTCCACATAAAATGTCCACTATTTCATTTGGATTTCAAAACCTTTTTATTCAAATTTATGTTTGCAGACGAGAATTGAGTTTCGGACGTTTTGATAAATCCATAGAAACCGAATTGCCATCATCTCTGATTACAATTATAATGGTCTATGAGCCTTGCTTTTAAACACAGGAATCTCAATTAATGGAAGATCCGTGAAGATGCAACTGCTTGAATTTAAGTTTATATGGCCTATGTCAAGCAGGAATTCCACAAGGCATAGCCCTAGTACCGCGCCAATGGATTGAAAACTGTAAAGGTTTTCGAAATGTGGCCTCGACGGAAGTCGAACCTGGGTCTTCGTCACCCTATCGCCTAGCTATAAATGCTCTGCCACCATATCAACTGAGCCAACAGCAACCCCCGAAACGGTTGTAACTGACTCAGCCAGTTTGTCAAATCACATTTACAACCCGACCCGAAACCGATATTCGATATTGACAATTACTGAATTGTTGTAATTGTTTTCTGTCGTGGCCCCCTTCCAAAAATATATTCCCATATCCAAGAAGTGGTTAGATGTGTGAATATTGTATGGGAACTTAAAGGGGTCATTTTCAGGTAGCACAAAGAGCCAAAGTGATAAATTGGAAGGGAAGGGAAACGTGAAACGGGGAACATATCTTTACTTGTTGCCACCAAAGGGAGATATGATACAGTTCTTTTGCATGCAGTACATTTAAATATGAACAAGGCGTTTGAATGATTCGGGCCAAGGTGTGGTTGAATGTGTGAATACTGTATGCGAACTTGCCTCTGCCTCTTTTACCAGGGAGATGTTGAGATAAATGATAGAAGGTTTGTAATTCTGAAGCTGAGAACAAACTTTGCGCGTAATAACGCGGAATAACTCTTTTATTTGTCGACACCCAATGAAGATATGAAACGGTGATATTACAACTGGGTTCGTGATTAGGAGCTAGTCAACAACTCGACAAGAAATAAATTGAACATTTTTTTAATTATCATCTAACGATTAGGATTAGCGTGACGCTTACTTTTTACGTTCCCATAACGCGGTATACATTAGTACGGCACTCAACGTAACGGAATGTGGATTAGTCAAAAATGAAAGCCGCTTCGAAGGGAGTAATACCCCGAGCATGAAGCAATTTGACAAAATTATAAAAAAGTATTTGATGAAGTGTATATAAATATATGTATAAAATAGAATCTTTTTATACCTTCCCTGAGTAGTAACAAGCACCCACTCCGCCCGATTCTTCCAGAGTGTGTAAATGTCTTATCCCCTCCCACTTTTGCAGTATATATACCCCCACCATTGATCCTGTATATGGCCCCTGTTGTAATGCCTACACTTACGATCGTACGCTAGGGTGTCCACGCACCCCAAAAGTTCAAATGTGATCTATCTACTTCAATGTGGAATTTGTTAAATCCAGTATGTCTGCGAAACCTGTACCCCGTTTCACATACTTGTGAATAACCACGGGCCATTCAAAAATGGAGCGTGACTGTACTATTACACGACACTGCGTGTCAACGGGTCACCACTTCACTTCTTTTCAGCCTTCATCAATGATTCCATGTCCGACTAGACAAAAGCTGAGCGTTTCGCCCGGGAAACATTCTGGATAGAACAGCTATCCACAGAACTTCAAATTCAAACTATTCTTAAGCAGGGACGAATCGTCCTATCGGTTTCCACGCGATCCGCGTTGTTTCCACGCGGTCCGGGCAATCGATAAAGATTCGTAACTATCAATCAAGTATCGCTGTATTAATTCCGTAAATTTCAAGCAGCTGCACTCAGCGGCCCAGACGGATTTTATTTTTGTCCCACGCTACTAAATTCATCATCTTCATTGTCTTTTTAGCCTATTTACAAATTGTTCGCCATTAATCCTATCTGTTCACTTTTAATTTCTGGCGATCATCTTAGTGTTTTTGGAAGCGTCGGAACCCACTAGCAATGGTCTTATAGACGCAGTTTTACTTAGTCGCCTTCCTCCACCAGTAACAGTGAATAACAAGCCTTCAGTGGCACTATTCCATTGCGGGGAAGTTCTAGCACATCCCCACATCATTTCGCACCAGCTAGAAAAACACCAAACTTTGTTGTGTCAGAATATAGATCTTTATATATATATCTGAGAGAAGAAAGCGACTAAAGCCAAAGAAATTCGTCTAATTAAAGCGCAAACAGCACAAAAAACCCAATTTTCACCTAGCTTTCGGTCTGGTGAAGACCTTCGGGGTACAGACAAAACAAGGAAAAATGCACAGAGACGACGAAAGAAATGAAATGAGGCGATAAAAGTTGTTGTAAGCCAAGATCTGACTGAACAGGTGTGTAATACAATCCGAAAAGAAAAGAAACCAGGGTAAAAGTAGAAAGCAAAAGGTAAAAAAATACTGTTAGACAAATTCTGAAAAGTATTCTATTAAGACCCAACTCCCGGTAAAACCCGATTTGAATATATTCTTCGAAAATTAAAAGAAACTCAAATTTGTGAAATGTTGAGATAGTCCCATGTATAACATGAACGTAGCCCGCTAGAGGACATTTTAGAATTTGGTGTTTTTCTAGCTGATGAAAAACGACGTGGGGATATGCTAGAACTGTCCCGCTATGGCATAATGCCACAAAAGGCTTGTTATTCACGTTACTGGTGCAGGGAAGGCAATGCAAGACCATTGACGCTACCTAAAACACTTAGATGATCGCCCGAAGTCAAAGGTGAACAGATTTCGCGATAGGATTAATGGGGAAAAATGTGTAAACAGTCTACAAAGACACTGAATGTGATGAAAATAATAGTCTCGGCCGCTGAGTGCATTTGCCTGAAATTTAATGAATTAGTACTGCGATCCTTATTAATGCAATAGAAACTCCCAATCTTAACTAACACCCCAAGTCTATTGCTCCGTTTTATACTCCTGCTCACCTTGTCATCGGAGGCTTCCTGTGCCCCTGAAAGCATTGCTCTCTAAACCCTGTGGTTCATTTAGAATAAACTGGATTTGTCCTTGATATTCATATTTATGCGCGGAAATGGGTTCATTTTACTTGGAGTCTCAAACGACCTGCACCCAATGACCGAATAGCTCATAACCTTACCCCAGCCGTCCACAGGTACCTTCACACACAAAGCCACAGATGCTCCCGCACACAGCACACAAATGTGTGTCTTTTAGAGCCGAGCTGAAAACGTAATGACTTTCATTTCAATGGAGAAAATTATTTACAAATAATGAGCCGTCCAATAGGCAACAAATTCTATCATAATTTTGTCAGCATATATGTAGCAGAATGGGAGGGAAATGTCATAACCCTTTACCTAACATGAAAAGCAGACGACACTTGCAAACAAAATTCTTGAATAACTAATTTTTTTCATTTTTTGTCCCAAAACACAGGTTATGACCCTTTTTGTAACGAGCTCGTCGAGCTCGTTCCAAAGAGGGGTCATAACCTATGTTTTTGAGACAAAAAATGAAAAAAATAATGAAAATTAATTGGCGATTTTTGTGAATAGCGCTGGCCGGCTTTGACCGTTAAACAGGTAAAGGTTAACTGTAAGTTAATGTACAAAGCTTCCTCTCGTACTCCTGAGATATTTTGATGGCACTTTTATCATTTACGAATATCTAAACGATTTTGATGAATTTTCAGAGAGTTTAACTCTTTGCATGCTGTTGGCGGATATTCATGCTCAAGACAACATTTCTTATGCCACTGAAATCATATAATTCGGACACGTATAAGCAAATTTTGCCCCTGTAAATTGAATGGATTTTTCACTAATAATTTCTTAGTAAAATTTAGATAAAGTTTTCATAAATTCTAGTCTTGGCTGCTTTACAGGATTTAAGATTTAAACAGTCAAAATCCAAACATCAAAATAAAAACTACCACCAGATTCTGTTGATTTCCAAAATTCTTGAATAACTAATTTTTTTCATTTTTTGTCCCAAAACATAGGTTATGACCATTTTTGTAACGAGCTCGTCGCGCTCGTTCCAAAGAAGGGTCATAACCTATGTCTTTGAGACAAAAAATGAAAAAAAATAATGAAAATTAATTAGCGATTTTTGTGAATAGCGCTGGCCGGCTTTGACCGTTAAACTAGGTAAAGGTTAACTGTAAGTAAATGTACAAAACTTTCTCTCGTACTCCTGAGATATTTTGATGGCACTTTTATCATTTACGAATATCTAAACGATTTTGATGAATTTTCAGAGAGTTTAACTCTTTGCATGCTGTTGGCGGATATTCATGCTCAAGACAACATTTCTTATGCCACTGAAATCAGTATAATTCGGACACGTATAAGCAAATTTTGCCCCTGTAAATTGAATGGATTTTTCACTAATAATTTCTTAGTAAAATTTAGATAAAGTTTTCATAAATTCTAGTCTTGGCTGCTTTACAGGATTTAAGATTTAAACAGTCAAAATCCAAACAGCAAAATAAAAACTACCACCAGATTCTGTTGATTTCCAAAATTCTTGAATAACTAATTTTTTTTCATTTTTTGTCCCAAAACATAGGTTATGACCATTTTTGTAACGAGCTCGTCGCGCTCGTTCCAAAGAGGGGTCATAACCTATGTCATTGAGACAAAAAATGAAAAAAAATAATGAAAATTAATTAGCGATTTTTGTGAATAGCGCTGGCCGGCTTTGACCGTTAAACTAGGTAAAGGTTAACTGTAAGTAAATGTACAAAACTTCCTCTCGTACTCCTGAGATATTTTGATGGCACTTTTATCATTTACGAATATCTAAACGATTTTGATGAATTTTCAGAGAGTTTAACTCTTTGCATGCTGTTGGCGGATATTCATGCTCAAGACAACATTTCTTATGCCACTGAAATCAGTATAATTCGGACACGTATAAGCAAATTTTGCCCCTGTAAATTGAATGGATTTTTCACTAATGATTTCTTTGTAAAATTTAGACAAAGTTTTCATCAATTCTAGTCTTGGCTGCTTTACAGGATTTAAGATTTAAACAGTCAAAATCCAAACATCAAAATAAAAACTACCACCCGATTCTGTTGATTTCCAAAAAGGAAAAAAATTCCAAGTATCCGATCAATAAGATTATAAAATAAATTTTTAACCAACTCTCTCGCACCATTTGTTTCATCCATCATATACATTTAACCTTTTACCAGACAGACGACGCTTCGAAACAAAATTATTGAATAACTAATATTTTTATTTTTTGTCTCAAAAACCTAGGTTGTGACCCCCTCTTTGGAACGAGCTCAATGAGCTCGTTCCAAAGAGGGGTCACAACCTATGTTGTTGAGACAAAAAAAATAATAAAAATTAATTGGCGCTTTTTGTGAAAAGCGCTGGCAGGTTTTGGCCGTTACGTTGGTTAAAGGGTTAAAGGAGCCATCAAATCACACCTTATCCGATTTCACCGCAACTCAAATGATAAGGTTAATTTCAATGAGGAGTGTTCCACCCAATTCGGCACCATGGGATCTAAGGGGTACTCTAAGAGCTTTTTGCGTACCTTAAAATCCCAGACTTTCAAACGGCCTCGTTGTAGGTTGAATAATTTTATACCTGATCAGAAAAAGGACTTTTCCTCTGAACAAACCAAGAATTATTATCAGATGTGAAACTCCCTCCATTGTGATTCATCCAATGTCATTCACCTTATCACTTGTAAACGCTGTTGAAAAAAATCTTTCCCAGATGCGTGCTACTCGACACACACAGGGTATAAAACATAACGCTTACGCCGCAGTTGCACAACATTGTAAGCTTCCTGGCCATGTTTGGACGATTTTGAAATCCATCCAATTGAACAACCATCAATTGAAGATACATTAGAACAAACGGTTGGATGAAGAAAAAAAGAGAGAAAATGTTTTGCTCAATACGCTTCAAACCCTCTGGTCATTTGGTTTGAACATATCAGAGGGAGAATGAGAAGGAAGGTTCACCATTCCTTTCACTTTAACACTTTACCTAACGTAACGTCTCAAAAATCGCCAATTAATTTTCATTATTTTTTTCATTTTTTGTCTCAAAAACATAGGTTATGACCCCTCGTTGGAACGAGCACGTCGAGCTCGTTCCAACGAGGGGTCATAACCTATGTTTTTGAGACAAAAAATGAAAAAAAATAATTATGCAAGAATTATTTTTGCAAGTGTCGTCTGCTTTTCAGGTTAGGTAAAGGGTTAACATACAAAACAATGAATGTAGAAACAGCAAAATAGTAAAAGATGAATTCAATTTATCCAACTTTACTTTAAAAAAAAAACCTTTAAATTTTAGATCTGTCGTCGCTTATAAGAGAAACAAAAGCTTGCGTTACATCCTTGTAAGGACCAAACTGAAGTCCACCAATAAATAATATCAATCATTGCCAGGAAGTTTAAACAGTCCCTGAACTCAACACTTTGTTTAAATCATGAAACTTGAAACCCATCAAGGTTCAGTATTCATGTATATCGGATCATGTAGAGTATAACATAAATTTTAAACGAAATGATTCACACCACACGTTATATTCACCCTCATTTCATCTATTGCATACATTGAAAGGAACCATCTAATCACAGCTTTTCCAGTATCACCGAAACTCAACCGATAAGGTAAACTTCGTGGGGCTTGTCCCACTTTCTTTTGGGAGTCTAGGGTCTAGGGGATACGCTAAAAGCTCAGACGTGGAAACTGTTGCAGAAATTAATGATTTTGATGCAATGGAAATTGAACACAATAGACTGATGCACAAATTGCAGTGGCGCGATATTAAATTGTATAAAACCTCGTTGTAGATTGCTTTTAATGCTGCGTCAGCAAGAGGAATTTTCCCATGCACTAAGCAAAAAGCATTATCAGATGCTAACTCCCATAAACAATATTACGGCGGAATGTTAAAAAACGTTTCTGTAGGAAATATCTTTGCCAGTGATTTTTTACCGTAGAAACCAAAATATGATTGTGCCCTTCAAAATACACACAGCGGCCCGTGCCAGGCGTCTTCTGATGCCAATCGGAGCATTGCCGTCGTACTTTTGCTATCTAGAGCGTTCGACACTTTCATTCTGCTGCTGAGAGGAACGTAAACCAAGTGAGCACAAGATCTTCATCTAAAAAACTACATTCCAACATCGTTTGTTGACAGTGTGCAACGATCTAGTAATTTAGGTGTTGGACTTCTTATTGCCAGGCGATAATGCCACCAGTTCGATTCCCGGAAGGAGATTAGAAACTAACATTCAAAATTCCTCCAAACATGATTGTGTCCTTCCAAATAGACACCCCGGTCTTCGCCGGGGCCAACCGCAGCCTTTTCGTCATACTGTAGCCAGCACGATCCATACTTTCATGCTGCTGCCGAAAGGAAAGTGAACCAAGTAATCACCAGAATAATATCTAAAAAGCTATATTCCAGCCATCGTGTTTTGACAGTATGCAATAGACTAGTGGTTTAGATGGGATTACCGTGAGTCCGATTCCAGGCGAAGGATAGAAATCAACATTCTAAATTCCCCCAGACCATGATTGTGTCCTTCGGAATACAAACCCAGGCCCGTGTCAGCCTGCCCCTGAGGCCAACAACAGAACTTTCATAGTCATATAGCCAGTCCGTTCCACACTTCCATGCTGCTGCTGAAAGGAAAGTATACAAAGTAATCATGAGAACTTCATCCAAAAAGCCAAATTCCAGCATTATCATGGTGGACAGTGGTCTGGTGGTTTAGGTGTTCGACTGCTGATTGCCAGGCGGGTTGCCAATATTTCGTTTCAGAAATACACAGAACGACACGCGCGTTTGAATGGGTTATACGATATGGCACGAGTGCCAGTGCGGAAAGATGGAAGGAGCGGTCATAGGCCTCGAGTGTTATCCTTCGGCGATGACACAAGTGCCATATCGATCAAACCATTCACAAACACGATTGTCATTCTGTGTTTATTACACGCTTTTAAGTCAAAAAAAACAGAATTATTGGAAGGACACTCAGCAATTCATTTGACAATTATCAACAAAAAGAACACATTTTATCGCCAACCAAATTTGGGAGGGGAACCCGTGTTACTGTTTCGTACCTTGAATGTCAATGTGTTCTATGTGCCTACTGTATTTTTAGCTATCTCTAGCGATTCAAATTGTAACTGCGGTGCACGATTTGCAGAAAATTTCAATGAAAGTTCGCTTCTATTTAAAACTAGTCCGTCAACGATTTCCGTTCCGCACATATGTGCGGAACAGATTTTCATTTTCTGCATAGCTTAGTGTTGCTGTAGATGACGATTTTATAGAGCAGGCATGTAATAAACCAACATTCTAAAGTCTTCCAAAACAAGATTGTGTCCTTCGAAATACCCGTTCACACAAACACACAATCCTAGTCTTGTTTAGCCAGTTTTGTGGGAACTTGTGTTTTCCTTTTTTTTTCTCCGTGACAAACAAGTCCCCATAAAATCGAGAAAAAAACCCAACCCATTGTTTTTTTTGTGAAGCCACCACCCCCTCACTCAAACACAATCATGAACACCACACAATCACTTCCATACCATCCCTTCCACATCCATTCACCCTCACCTTCACACACACATCCCAACCGCCACACGCACCCTAAACCTTTTAACTCTTTTACACACACAGGAGCACACCCTAACCCACACTTGGCCCCAAACAGATACACACCCTCCTTCACATAAACGTTATACCGTATCACACACAAAATCTTTTCGACCAGTTTATTTTTCGTTACAGTAAATCTTCCGAGAAGGTAGATTCGAAATATTCATTTTTAAACTGAGTAATTTTTGCAGCTATTAAAAAGTTGTCAATAACGAGTCTTTTGTTTTCGTCTCCTTTATATAATCTTCCGATCCGGGGATCGAGCTCATCAAACTCATGAACAAGATTTGTATTCTTGCTCAGATTAAGGATTGCTTGAAATGTTAAAAAAAACTCGACAAATGTACACACAAAGAGCTTTTGTCTTCAGAAGGTTCAGAAACATCGATGTATGCAACGAAGGAAGATGTTTATTTGTTTTTCTTTTGTGGCTTCTTCAGTTACTTAAAGTTTTAAAAGATGTTTCTTCGTTGTTTTCTTCTTTTCTATGCATTAATCGATGGAATGCATTAGCAGAAGCGTCAACAACTCAATATTACCTTTTTTGTATCAACCATCACAATTTCAAACTACGTCCAGCTTCAAGTAGTAAACTTATTTGCTTTGAAACTGAAGTCGTTTCAAATAACATAGTTTCCTGTCCGTTCCTTTTTTGTATGTGTACAATGCACATAAATAACAAACTGTCAAAATCAACGCTCTTTATTCACCAATCTGTTGTTTTGGCAAGGTTTTGTCAATATTATAAATATGTCATTGCTAAATGCTTCTTAAAATAATCGATTAAGATTTGTTGAACAATTGATAAACACCTACGTTTTAACCCTCTCCTTTATTTTTAGGAGACACTAGCGATGATCTCAATACAATGACAGACAGACAGACAGACAGACATACAGACAGACAGACAGACGGGGGCATAGGAACGGTTATAACCTAATGCTGAAGAGAAACTAACCCTAACACCAACCCTGAACTGACCCTAACCCTTAATATAAACCCTGAAAATTCGCAGTTTGCCTCATAAGTCTCATATCTTAGTAATTAAGCTCATAATATAGCAAATAAGCACATAATATTTCGGTAAGCTCATAAAGCCTGTCCGGACAGAAAAAAACTCGTAACTCCCGTATTATAGCGCGGACGGACAGACGACTATAGCGACAGAGAGAGGAAGAGAGAGAGAAAGAGAGAGGGAGAGAGAGAGAGAGAGAGAGAGAGAGAGAGAAGAGAGCGAGAGAGCAACATTATGTTTGCCAGTGGGTCATTGTACTCTGGGAATTTGCAGGAAGAGGGTACACAGACCCTTTGATCTTAAGCTATGACCGAAGACTTTAGCATTAGATTTGTCTCTACTACGGCCTTTAAAATCAGGAAAAATGAACATTTTTGGTTCCATATTGATCAAATTTGTTCATTATGGAGCAAAAGAAGTGGAGCATTTTGACAGTATAGAAGTGCTGGATTCCCCAAAATAGCTTTTTGCATTTTATTCTTACAATAGAACATTGGCCACCACTGAAAAATAGCAGCATGTGGGTGTCCTAGTATGGTCGTGTTCCAAGTTCGGAATGCTTTCTATGTCCCTGTAGCATAAACACAAGCGCGACGCATGCTTATTAGTTAGTATCTAAGCATACTACCGTGCGATGTGTACTTAACCCTTTCCGAAATGAACTCGTGAATGGTATAGTGAGAAAGAACAGTCCTTGCACGAATCTTTTTCATATCCATTATGTCAGTGGAATTAGTTAACTGACCCAAACCAGTACTGAGGATCCAACATGACCGATTTGTAGTACTGACACGATACGTATTAATTAAATAAGAAGTTATGTCTAATAAATTCCACCGAAGAGTTTTTTAAACTATAATCCCGAGCTACTAATATTTCAACTACAACATCAAGGCATGCCTTCGGCGAATGCATACCTTGATGATGAAGTTGGAACATTAGTTAGTCGGTTCTTGAACCATCACAGTCGGGGCAAATCAGATTTACACCCACAAATTGTCATCTTCGCCACGCCTCTGCATAACGGATTGAAAAGGTAAAACAAGAGACCGAACCGATCCTGCTTGGGTGGAAACACTATAAACTTTGGCGTTTGTCATGGTACGCCTGTTATCCATCAGCACGAATAGCGATACAGATTTAATTAGCAGCTGGAAGCCTATCACTTCCGTTTCATCGATTGTTTATTCTGTGTACTATTCTTCCCCCATGCGCAAAACTAGCGATATCACAGGCACCATCGGGCACCCAACCAAAATTTGGCAAAACTATGGGATCGCTTTTGGCCTGTAACCTTGACGGAACCACCTAACAGAAATGAGCGGAGATTTATTTATTTATTGATGTTTAAGGTCACATATTTATGCACAATGGCTAATCATGACCGTGACAGTTTTAAGGGTGGAGGAAGCCGGAGTACCCGGAGAGAACCACCGAGCAACGACGAGCAGCTGCCAGCTCCCCAACATCGTAACTCCGCACTGCAGCACAGGCAGGGTTAGATTGGTTGAAGACATGTGTACCATCGACGTGCAGTACGCCTTAGTACACAGCGTCATCGTGCCCCCACGCGGACAATGGAGATGAAGTGTCTTGCCCAAGGACACAACGCGGTTGCCGCAGGTGGGATTCGAACCGAGGACCTCTCGGCTTGCAGCCTGCACCTCTACCTACTCATCCACCGTGCTCCCATATGAGCGGAGATGGTCGCCGATTGTCAGTACAAATCAAGGAGATTTCGTGTATAAGACATCGAAACCTTCAAAAGTGTATTGTCCGTAATGACGCCGCGTGAAGGTAGATTTGCTTTGCGTCATCACCTTCTACACCATAACGTGTTTTTAGATATTTTATAGTCTTACCCCACCACTAGTGTACGCCATTTTAAAACCTTAGCAGGGAAAACCATTTGAGAAAGATGTAGTCCACGGTTCCGGTTGTATTTGGTTCAAAATGTGCTATGGAATCAACTTTTGATTTTAGGCAATAGTTCTCGTTCATGTTGTATCTGTGCACTCACTATAGCGTTATACTCCACTCAATCGCATTGCAACTTTTTCTCTTTCTCCAATTATGGCCAATCTCTGGTTACTGGAACGAGTTCCAGTTCGCACCTGATGAATTTGTAATGCTAAAATTGAGTTTGCGAAAATAAATGTTTATGTTACTTAAAACTTGCATCAGGTGAGTTAATAATTGAGAGTCTACATGACAATGTTATTCTAATTTTAACTCCTGCATTGCACAGAGATTCCATACAAAACGGCCGTGAACTGCAAGTGAAGAGTTTAGCTTCTAGCGCGTATTAATACTATATTTAAGTTTGCACATTGACCTCAGTGTAGAGCAGATTTGTATTTACTCTAGTAGATCCCGAAATTGTTCAGGAATCTTCCAAATAGAGTTCGGCCTGAACATACACCCAATAAAAAACATTTTAACAGCCGGGCAACGGAGAGATCTCACGAAACTTCGCAATATAAGAAACTGGTCATCAAACTAACCGGCAAAGGTGGGTTGGTTGTCGATCTATCTCAGGATAATCATATACTGACGGAAAAACGAAACGCAAGTTCAGTTTTGGTAATATGATTTATTTTATCCGTAGATCAAATGTAGTAAAATTTGACAAATAGCTACCTCAGCGTACTGTCTAAAGAGTCGTTGGTTAAAAGTCGGTCAACCATGACCACGTGCGACGCTGCATGCTTTCAACTAATTTTTCGACAAAACGTGTATCCGGGGTACTCCGAAGTGCTATGGGCTTGAAGACAATACCAAATCGAAGTTTTGAACCGTACACATGGATTACATAACATTTCATTTCAACTCGATTGAAAAGCAAAATGCCGCGAATGTCCGAAGTTGACAGGGGTAGGGTTATTGCTCTAATTATGCAGGGCCAATTGCAACGTCTCGTCCCCCAGCAATTTGGGTTCATGCCTCAACGATAGCTCGTTTAGTTGAGCGTCTTAGAGCCACAGGAAAATCAGCTGAATGTCCCAGGAGCGGACGTCCGCGCGTTACGTCGCCACGTCAAGATTGAGGCATACATCTCTCAAACCTCCGTAACCGATTTCAGACGGCGACGGAGACGCCGCGTCAGGTTGCAGGCACTCATGGTCGCCGAATGTGTTCAAGACAAGTTAGAAATCTGTTGCGGCTGTTTAGTTTAAGGCCTACATTGGTCCGAAACTTACACACCAGGTGACGTCAACGTCGATTGCAATGGTTGCGGGAACATGCACCAAACTGTTTTCACTTGGCCCTCTGGAGATGTGTGTTATTGACAAGTCTCGATTAACGGTTTCTGGTCAGATGGACAACAACGTTGCTATCGACGTTAAGGTGAGCGATATTCTGCCGCGTGCGTTAAGGAAAATGACAGATTCGGGAAGGATCTGTTACGGGTATTTTTTAGGGGGGGGGGGGGTAGGGGGGATTTCTCATGGCGCGAAAACACCTTTCGTGGACATCCAGGGCAATCTCAAAGTCGTAAAATATCGGAATCAGGCCCTCATGCCTCACGTCCTTCCACTTATCCATGTGCGTAACCTTTTAGTCAGAGAGCCAGGTAGTTTATATTACCACTCTCGCGTACGAAAGATGTGATGTGCTCGGATTGTTACAGCCACCAAACTCACCGAAGAAACTGAATTCTTAAGTTCCGCAACTGCAGCATAAAGGGTCGAGGGGGCCCCAAGCCCCCCAAAATTACCTCAGTTTCCACTTTCGCGTACATCCCGGATATTTACTATGTGATACTTCAACATATACTTACAACGGAAATACAACTTAAGAAAGCTTTATCTGCAGCAAAATCCACTTAAGAAACGGTCATCCGATGGAACCCCAAAACACGGAAAAATCGGCCCAATTTCCACTTTCGCGTACATCCTTGATATTTGCTACGCAAATACTTCATGGATTACTGATTATACAAATATACTGCAGCGTATTAGCGCCAGTTCGTTTTTTTGCGTAACTTATGTTAAATTGTTAAATTTACTTACAATTTAAGCTATATTGTAATCACAATTTAAGCTAAGTTGTAATTACAATTTATTAAGTTGTAATTACAATTTATTAAGTTGTAATTACAATTTAGCTAAATTGTAATTACAATTTAACATAAGTTACGCAAAAAAACCGAAATGGCGCTAATACGCTGCCGTACAAATACAACTTATGAACGTTTTTTTTTCTGCGGCAATATCCACTTAAGAAAGGATTTCCGGAGCCCAACTAAATTACACCAACTATCCCGAGTTTTCCCTGTTTTATGACATGCACGGACAACGTATTGACAACGAACATTAAATTGTGTTTTTCACAAAAGTTTTATCGATATATCGATAATATTTCTCAGTGTTTTAGCATTCTTGGGAATCAAAGTTACATATAGACCTACGAGCAGAAAGTAACTGTATTGAAATCGTTGAGAGAGTTTAGGTTGGAATGACACATGGTACAGTAAAGCCTATTAAGCATAATCTGATAGCATTGACTTTAAAATCTTTGACTGGGATCAAGAAAATAGTGACATTCACGAACATGTTGGAAGCTTACATAAACTATCATAGCACAGAAGAGTTGGTAACAAACCTAGCTCATGCCCTGCTGAAGAAAAAGCTCAATTCTCCTGCTGCATCCGCACCCGAGTTAACGGAATGATTGGCATTCGATAATTACGATGAGCTGACACAAACTTTGTCGGGGGCAGATACCTTCCATGATATCATGGGTATATTCTACTAAGCAGAGGCCGTATCGAGTGATTTCCAGGGGTCGCCGGCATCTGTTGGTGGTGCGTCAACGGATGTTTCAAAAGACGCAGAAAATATCCCTTCGCCACAAAGGGGACACACACGACATCGAAGAACACTAGAACTACCATGCAAAATGATAGATCCTTATAGGAAACTTCCACGCATGGGATTTGTTTCATATGAAATCAATAATTTTCGAAGTTTCATTTCATCGTTGTCGCACACAGCACGGAAGCGTGACTTACTGTGGTTGGCAGCTCATGCCCTCGAGATGGAGAACATACCAATGTGGACGGGGTTCAAATGCACTGAGTGTCCTCCCATAAGCGATACTGGAATAGCAGAGAGGATGACAATAACCGCTGAATGTAAGCAAACAAATGGCGTTGTGACTTATAATATTGATGTAGCCAAAAACTATTGTCCGGATACAAGTGACAGAGCGACCAACATTTTATAACATTTTCATCCTTTTCGAAGTTTTCACCTAGAAATGTATTTGTTCCGGGCCCTGGAAAAATTATCGATGAATCAGGAATATGTTGACCGAATCGTTTGTTCGTGCACCAGGTTCCATAAGGGTTTCCTCACGTGCACGGACTTCAACGGGTGCAAAAATCTTCATCCCATGTTGACCCTGGTATTCGAAGTAGTGCATTTTCCAAGTTTACGGGCATATACATGTACTCTGAGAGCTTGTCAGATGTGGCGTTGAACACACAGTTGGCGGAAATGAAAGGAGTTGACAGGCTGATTGATTTACCTGTGTTCAATTAGTTGTTTGATGATTACGCTGCAAACACCAAACGCACACTTGGCAGAGAGCTTGGAAAGACTGCACAGTTTTTCATGCAGTATGTGAATAATGTTCATCGGTTTCTCATCGTGGATCGAGGAGTTAGACAATCAGATACTGACCTGTGCATCAGTGCTCTCACTGATGCTTTCGACCTGTTTTTCACCACAAACCGACTCGACTACGCTCGTAAGATTTAAGAGCACCAGCTCAAATAGATGCAGTTACCGATCACTCACCCTGGTCTAAAGAAGTTTCTTGTTTGGAGTCTTTTGAATGTTCGCAGAACACCATATCAGGTGGATAAACTTCCGGTAGACCTAACACTGGAATAGACCGTCAATGCAGATGATGCTTCAAGGGGGACACATCTGGCTACAAATAACTACCAATCTCGACTCCGCTGGAGCGTGACAAAAGGCATTAGAGCTTCTCTAATTGATAAGGCGGGATTGAAACAGAAACTTTGTTCTCAAAAGGACTTTGCAAAAAATCGCACCAACCGTGATAATGCGGACTTGAAAAAAAACGTATCTACGAGTAAATGTCATGCAAATCTATTCTGTACACGGACAAATTGGTGAAAATGTGCCTCTGACGAGATTTCGAAAATCCCAGCACCCCGTCATCAGAGTACTCAAGTGCAAGAGGGACATGCTAGGATAGATTGCGATAGTTGCCTCAAAGCGAACAATTGATTTGCAAATTTATCTAGCATTCCCGCTGACTCTTGTACTGATGCCCATGTGCAGTTTTGACGGAACAATGCTGCATAAAGACAAGAGCGCCTTGTTTGACATCCTTGAAGAGAGAGGGGACACAGATTCGCATCTCAAAGATAAGGGAGCGCACATTATTGATGGAAACTTCCTGCTGCACTGTTTACCACCAAATCTTCCTGCAACATACAATGGACTATCTCGTGTTATTGTAAACAGTGTTATGAGCTACCCATCCAATAGACTAGACACAGTGTTTGATACTTTCCTGGAACCGTCGATCGCGTATTGCGAACGAAAACGACAAGGTGCAGAAGATGTTCACTTAGAACCTGATATTGGATGAGAATTATAAGATGGTGAATACATCGTTGTTTGGAGTAACTGCTCGCAGGTGACCCCATCTGTTTTTCCAGATGGAGATAAACTAGAATCGGATGATGAGGAAGTGTCAATGTCGTCATCTGATGCGAACAGTGGCAATGATTTCGAATCGAACCACGATTTGGCAGTGACTCTGGCAGAGGTTGGGTGTGGTAAAGAAACTTTACCTATAACTTTTTTCTGGCTGACAAGTGAACAGGAGCGTGGTGGCTTAGTGGTACAGCATTGGACTTCAAACCGATAGGTTCACGGTTCGAACCCTGCTAGGGTTCCTTGGGCATGGCACTCCATCCCGACTGCCCGCGTGGGGGCACGGTGGCGCCGTGTACTAAGGCGTAGCAAGTCGATGATGCGCTTGTCCTCAACCAATACTAACCCTTCTTGTGCGGAGTTAGTACGTTGGGGAGGCTGACAGTTGCTCTCCGTTGCTCGGTGGTTCTCACCGGCTTTCTCCACCCGTAAAACTGCCCGACACGTGTAGGACCTAGCAGTAGAAAGGGTCGTTAAACCCCAAAAAATAAATAAATAGATTAATAAATAACAAATCAACAATGATTCGTGTTTGTGCTACAAACAAGCGAAGTTCACTAGATTATTTTTAAGACAGTTTTGTATATGTACGTGTCATTAGATTTTTCAAACTTATGAGTCTTGATATTACGTAAACTGTAACGTGGATGGGTTCCATATTCATTCGTTTAAGTTTTAACAGATGATTTACTGTTTCTGGTTATATTTGCTGAGAAGATTTCGGTGATGCCCTTTGATAAAATATTGTGTGTCGCTTGTTCCCTGACCCGTGTGTAATATCGTCTGTGCAGATGAATGTTTTCATCAGTGGTCGTGTCGGAGAATCAGTCACTTCAGTCTTAGTGATAAACTGTTCTTCCTTGAAGTGACTACTGTTTGAACAATTGTTAAACAGAATTGCCTTCGCTTCTAGAGGATGTGACAACCATAATTCTGTTTCTCTGAGTGAGGAAACGGCACTTTTCTTAGGTTTATTATCAATATCATATTCATTCATGAAAGTTTTAACTGATGATTTACTGTTTCTGTTTATATGTGTTGAGAAGATTGATATCTAAGTCAATTTCGGTGATGCTCTTTGATAAAATATTGTGTTTCGCTTGTTCCCTGACCCGTGTGTAATATCGTCTGTGCAGAGTCTGATTAATGTTTTCATCAGTGGTCGTGTCGGAGAATCAGTCACCTCAGTCTTGGTGATAAACTGTTCTTCCTTGAAGTGACTACTGTTTAAACAATTGTTGGGCAGAATTGCCTTTGCTGCGAGAGGATATGACAACCATAATTCTGTTTCTCCTAGATAGGAAACGGCACTTTTCTTAGGCTTATTATCAAACTTTCTCACACCGGTGTGAGACATTGTAAAAATAAATCTATGAAAAGAACCATTTCTTCTCTCTGAGAATAAAGGTATTTCTTGTCTAGTCCCCCCCCCCCCCCCCACACACACACACACTCACACACACACCTCCCGTCTTGCTTGGCGTTACACATTACAGTTATAGTTATCTCAAACTGATTGTTGTTGGCCAATCAGGACTAATAATTCCCCGAAACTTTTCCAGACATTCCTGTGTTTGCTTCCCAGCCGATAGATTGTCGACATTTTGTCTAAACAGGACGTATGATGTATGCAGATGATGAAATTCTGATGACTTCCTAAATGGATTTTTTCTGCAGAAAAATCTTTCTTAAGTTGTATTAGTTTAACCAGTAAACCCTGAAGTATTTTCGCATCAAATATCAAGGATGTCTGTGAAAGTGGAAATTTGGGCGATATTTCGAGTTTTGGGTTTCGGTTGGATGACCGCTTCTTAAGAGGATTTTACCGCGGATAACGCTTTCTAAAGTTGTATTTCTGTTGTCAGTATATGTTGAAGTATCACCCCGGTAGATATCAGGGATGTACGCGAAAGTGGAAATTGGGGAGATATTTCGTGCTTTGGCGTTCCGTCGGATGACCGTTTCTTAAGTGGATTTTGCTGCGGGTAAGACTTTCTTAAGTTGTATTTCTGTTGTCAGTATATGTTGAAGTAAACACGGTAAATATCAGGGATGTACACGAAAGTGGAAATTGGGGTGCTTTGGGGTTTTTTTCGGGGGCCCCTCGACCCTTTTTGCTGAAGTTGCGAGACTTAAGAATTAGTTTCTTCTGTGAGTTCGGTAGCGCTAACAACCACAGCACACCAAATATTTCGTACGCGGGAGTGGAAATAGAACTGACCTGGCTCCCGGTCAATTTCGTTGCAGCAGGATAATGTGGGGCCGCACGTTGCTAGGGTTTGTCGTGACTTCCTCAACCAAAACCCAGTCCAGATATGTCCCCGATCGAACATTTGTGGGACGAGCTGGACCGGAGGGTCAGGAAGAGCATCAACGTCCCAGGCAAGTCGCTCAGCTCACGCAGGTTCTTTCTCTGGAGTGGAATAACATCCCACAAAGGACCATAAACCACGTGATGGCCGCAATGGTAAGGAGAGTTAGAGCAGTGACTGAAGCCCAGAGTGGGTACACCCGCTATTGATTTTGATCAGGAAATGGCGTAGGGTACCCACGTTTGAACGTTATCCATGCAAACGCCGTATGTGTTCAGACACCAGAACTCGTCAAAGTTTAATCAGAAATGAAGAAATAACATCAAATAATCACCCATAACACATTTGAAATATTTACAGGGGCGGAGGAACTGGGGGGGGGGGGGGGCGGGCTTGAGCCCCTCCACTTTTTTGGACGGGCCATGTTATTTTGTATGTATATATTTTAACACAGCTAATGACTGGTGAAACAAGGGGCGAATCCAGAGCCTCCCCATATTTTCGCCAGCTATGTTTCTCTCGTACTGGTTCTGTTTGATGGATTTCATATCATTTTTTGCAGTAAGTGGCAGCAAAAGGTAAAATGTTTCCAGTCTGTTAAAAATCGGCTAACTGAAATGGATCGTACATTGTAATCTTACAGACTTTCAAGTACCAAATCAACCACAGACAAGATAATCCACAGAGAGTATAATTGCTGTTAACGTGTGGTAAAGCATACAGGTGGATCTATTTATCAGCTTTGGTCGTTGCGACCAAAGCTGATAAATATACCTCACCTGTATACTTTACCGACGTTTTTTAACGGCTCTCAAAATGCGAAATCTTTCAAATACATCCCCTGAAAAATCTCAAAATATCCGCTTAGATGCATGGAAATGGGAGTTTTTGGACCCTTGAATTTAAAATTTTCGTCCCACGGGCCGAACCATGGTCGTCCCGTCATACCGACGACCATCCATCGCCCGATCCAGCCCCCCTCCCCCACCCCCACACACACTTTGAAAATCGTCCCGCCGTCCCCGATTTACCACAGACAAAAACACCACTCGGGATACCAATTGCCTCGGATTATAACTCTAAATCTAAAGCCATCTTCGAAATAACTGATTATCCTTTGAAACCAATAGCTAATAGTCATCCGAGCTTTCTAAAAAATACACAGAATATCCTGACTTTGTGAGAACGAAGGAAGAAGGAAATCCCCTATCACAGTCCTCACAAAGAAAATAATGGGTTAGGATTTTGTGGGAACTATTTGTCACTGAGAACAAAAGAAAAAGGAACTAGATTGTTTTTAAATTTCAAGCTAATTTCCAGAAGACACTCAACGAAGCACGGCCGACGACGATTCGCCCTACATAGGGGAAGGTGTCTATCGCCTTTTAAAAATATCAAAGCCACAGTTAACTGCGGCTTCCAATCGCTTTTCAACATGTGTTTATCTCGCACAAAGTTTTCAACAGTATGTCGTTGATTTGTGTGATGCGCAGTGTACGAGCCGATGTTGCTTGTGGTGTCAGATTTATTGCCAAGCACATTTTTCCTCTGAGAGAACACCTCGGGATCTCACCCCACCAACCCATTCCCGACTGTGGAGAGTTGATGTCGGGGTACCAAGGTATTCCGTGGTGTTCGCCGCCCCCAGGCGAAATTTCACTCTGCGCTATCAATCCAAGTCGTGAAGTTCACAATACCTCAAATACCAACCGGTGGTAGTTAGTCAAAGAACTACAACTCACTTCTATATCGTTTGTGCATTTATCTTGGTTACGATTGTAACAGGGGACTCCAAATGGAAGGAAAATAGAACGCGAAAGGATACATTTTCTGCTGAAATAGAAATAGGCACCGACCGTTGACATTTTGGGTAGAAATGGTTTACGGATTTTTACTATCTCAAATTGTAATGCTTTGTAAAACAAATGTGTAGATTGACGTTAACTGCATTAGATTTCTAAATATGTTAGTTCTATAACACACCAAATTTTTAACGAAATCGTTTGCAATTGATTTTCTGGATGTAAAGTCAGTTACGTCAGCAAAAAATAAATATGTTGTGGCCAACAATGTAAGGAATCGATATTAGATCTAGTTTTACGACTGATATACATTTGCAAAATTTTAAATAGAATACTATAGGCGAATGCAGAGATATGGGAGTTTTAAAAAAATGGCGTTGGTGACAGTTTTCGACAAAATGAAATTGGGACTATATGGAAGGAAACAGACGTAAACCCCCATGCCAAACATCAGGCTCGAGAGTGGAGTATAAATGTGGATGGGGAAAGGAAGATAGAAGAAAGAAAAAAGGAAGAATTCCAAAGTGTCATCTTTACTTCGTTGAATAACATTACTAAGTGCGTCCAAAAAATCAACGGCTTTACCGAGCCATTTAGAACATTTCTCATCGTTTCACATAAATCTATAGCTAAATGTGTTTGAAGAGTGTCATATGGAAGTCGGGCCCAGGAGTTTATTAGTTTTTTTGTTTATTTGTGTTTAAGACCACATTTCTGCACATTGGCTTGGCGTGAACGAAACATGGAGATTATGTCAAATTCAGCCAATCGTTTATATCCACGATTTTCACCACAGACATTGGATTCCAAGACATTTTTACCAGTTACACAAAGCTTGTTTACACAGTAAACAAGCACTGCTTCACCTCTAGGGATTTCCACGAGGAATACCAAGAGTTGTGTTCTGGGATGAGAAAAAAACATGAACTGAAACTGAGAAGCAGAATATACTGTGTACAGTAAACTTGGAGTAAGTGTGTGGTATTATGAAGGAACTATGGTTAATTAGAAAATCGCTGGTCGTCTCATGCATTTAATGGAATGGAAAACAAAATTAGATTTTGTAAACATGTGCAGAATTGTTTTCAGAGATTCAGACCATCCATCCAAGACATTCAGATCGCTGGTATGTGTTGTAAAGAAAATTGAATCTTCCGTTTCCAATTCTGACAACTTGAATGTGTTAAAAAATGAGATGACTAAGGAACACACTGAAGGCTCAAAATGAGATTTTCTCGTGTTATGGCGTCGTAAAGTGATATTATGATGACGTAACTGCATACAGCATATTGTTACCCTTTTAAAATTTACAAGCGTCCTGATTGGTCAGTATCTATTGCATCCAGCGAGATACGTTTAACTCCAACGAATTTTATGAAGTTCAACGGGGTGTATGAAAATATCACGTGACATGTAAATGGGGTGTACGGACATTCTATTGTACACTTCGTCTTTTCCGATTTCCGTTCATCCATCGCCTCAAAAATTTTCGTCAGTAATAATAAACATTCAGACTCATAAACAAAAATGAGAACAATATTGTTTCATGAAAATATTCTGAAAACTTGAAATAAAACATGTGTACATATCCCGAACATCCGAGTCGGCAGTTTACTGTCGATAAGAGCGACTCTGTTGTGGTGTTTCTACACTACAGAACGTTGCTGATTCTAAAAACATGCAATCTCGTTATATGAATTGTCTCTTCCGTAAAACTTATTAAAGCACTTGCACGAGTTTGAATATAGTGTCATCTGTTCTCCAAGATGCACAATGCAGCACTCTATGTATCGAATAAAACACTAAAAATCAACTTGTGCCCCACAATAATAACGACGCGTCAGTTTCCAATGTCCTTAAATAGAAGTCTCCCAAATGTTCGAGTTCAATCGAAGGGAAATAACTCCAATTCAAATAAAACATTTTTGTCTGCTTGTCCAAATAATTTGTCAGCGAAAATAGACTGTTACAGTTTATCGGTTGACATATTCAAGTCAGATTCAGATTCTTTATTCACGGTATACATATATGTTAGATGTTGACAAAAAAAACATTATACAAGAGTAACAAATAGCATACCGATGGAAGTGGCATAGCCAGATTGGCTGTCTACCTGCCAGCCCCCCCCCCCCCCCCCCCCAAAGGAAAGAGAACAGACTGTGACTAGATGGGTAAATATAAAAATATCTATGATAGGGATGCCGATTTTTCCGTTCCTTGGGTCGAAAATATGTTATGTTTTGGCAGAGTGCAACCTGCTTGCCAAATTCCCATCATTGCTCAACGTTACGTTCAAGAGCCACAATCAGTCAAACCGATGGTTAATACCGTTCCAACTCGAGAAGAACATGATTTTTATAATTGGACGAGGGGTCTATATCGGCGGGAGCACTATGGGAGGCGAATGCCGTAAACTAGCTGACATCATATAGGTGTGGGCCAGTTCACCGCAAGTGACTCCCCATAATTAGCCGTCCGACTTGACCAAGCACTTGCGTAAATACGTGTTCCCGAGCGAAAATATTTTCCTCAAAAGTATTGTTTACAGCTTCTTAGCTGCGTGTGGCTCTACGTGAGGTTAGTGGGGCAGCTAGAGAGAAAACGCAGCAGGTTGCATTGGACGAGGATGCAAGATTAGGACATATCGCACGACTAGCATGTTTCTACTGCGGATTTGTTTGCTAATGGTCCACTATGATCAATATTTACTAAGTACAGTCTGGGCATACGGGATTATCGCAGCGGACATAAGTCGAATATGACAAAAAGACTGTTGGGGTCAAAGTTTTCTTAAATGTAGCCCTGTTATTGATATGTCGAACTGTGTCGTCTAAAGCGTTCCAGAGTTTCGGAATGGCGTATAGATGAAGTTTATCTAGGGTTCGTGTACGTGTCTTTTCTATGTATAGGTGTCCCGACTGCCGGGTTGTCCTTCCAAGTGGATTGTCAATAGCCTTGAAGGTATCGTTAAAAGTAGCCGGTAACCTGCCAATTTGCCAGCCATACGCGAACAGTAATGCACGCAATTTGAACAAATCATCTACTTTGAGTATTTCATTTTCCTTAAATAAGGGGTCTGTATGGGAATTTATTTTTTGTTATTTATTATTCGTAATGAGCGCTTTCGCATTATAACTGGTTTATTAATAGCTCTTGAATTGCCGCATGCTAAAATCCCGTATACCAGATGGCTATGAACCAGGGAGTAGTACAATGTTTTCAGGACTTTACGTGGGAGAATATGTTTTACTTTGATGAGGCTATAATTTGCGTGAGCTATTTTCGAACATAGCCTAGATATATGAGCTTTGTGGGTTAAATATTCATCAATGCTTATTCCCAGAAATTTTTCGACATTTTTGTGTCTCACTTTCCCAGACTTTGATTATATTTTGATTATTTATTTTTATCTCTTGAAAGAAGTTATTATTCTTATTTTTATTTGTGTTAAATATAATGTAGGAGGTTTTCTTTTAGCATTCAACAGCATTTGCTTGGCCGAACACCATTCAAATATTTTTTGAACTTAGTTGTTGAAATAGTGTGTTATGGCATTCCCGTCTGAACCGGAGCAGTGTACCGTAGTATCATCCGCAAACGATAATACATTGAGTGATGTTGAGTTACTGATGTCATTGATATATAAAAGTAAGAGTACAGGGCCCAGAATTGATCACTGTGAGACACCACAGCTTTGTTTTGCTGAGTCCGATTTGTGTTCTTCGTACATAACATACTGAAGCCTGTCAGATAGATAACTTCTGAACCAATTATTTGCGAGGCCTCGGAAACCATACTTTTCAAGTTTACCTAATAGAATTTCGTGATTTATCGTGTTGAAGGTCTTTGACAAATCGAAGTACAGTGCTAAAGTGCTGTTCTTTCCTGTCTATTGTTTTTTATTGTGGTGGTTTTCAGAAGTTGGAGGATTGGGTGAATGGTGCTATGGTATTTTTTAAATCCTTACTGATGGGGGTATAAAATATTGAATCCATTTAGAAAATTTGTAAGTCTCGTTTCCATTAGCTTTTCCAGTACTTTCGAAAACGCGGGAAGTATACTAACAGATCTGTAATTGGTAAATCTATGCTCGTCGCCGGTTTTGAATATAGGTATCACATTTGAAATCTTCATCCTATCAGGTACTTTGCCATTAATAAAATAATTATCAATAACATGTGTGAGGGGATCCAGTGCTTCGTGTATTGTTTGTTTAAGAAGACTGCTATTTATACCATCGCTGTCTTTCGTTAGTTTGGGCTTCATTTTATTTACTATTCGGCTGCCTTCTGAGGGATCTGTGGGTAACAGATAAAAGGTGTTGGAGATATTGGTGTTCAAGTGGTCTAAATAGGACTTGTTTGGTTTCTGAATCTGGTCGGCTACATCCTTTCTAATGCTGATAAAAAAGTTGTTGAATTAGTTTGCCATGTTATTGGCTTTTATTTCTATATCATCCTGCATAAATAAACGATGGCAATCCACTTTCGCGTTTTCCCTTATTTACAGCTTCGTTTAAGGTTTGCCATGTTCTTCGCATATTGTTTCTATTTTAGTTTAAGATGGCTATATAATAAATGGTTTTGCACTGCTTTTTGACCTTGTTGAATATTCTACAATAGTTTTTTTGTAATTTAATGCGTTCTGCTCATTAGGGGCCTTAAGTTTTTTGTTGTAGAATTTTTATTGATAGAGGATATGATAAGTCCCCTTGTCATCCAAGGCTGCATCTTAATAAATTTATTATTCTGACGAACACGTTTGTATGAAAAAGCTTTATCGTAGGCTTTCATACAGATGCTAAAAAAAGGTTTCGTATGACTCATTGGGACAATTCGACTCCATTACCGGGCTAAAATCATTCTCTAAGAGAAGTGTGTTTGTATTCTGCGATTCTTTCCGCGCTTATAATTTGTTTCAAAGTAAACCGCTGGGTATTACATGTTTTGGGTGTAACTTCAATGTAAGAAACGCCAAGATGGTCTGATACATCCGATAACATTATTCCCGATATTGCTGCTTGTGAAGTATTGTTAGTAAAGATATGGTGTATCAGACTAGCAGAATATCTAGAAACACTCGTCGGCTTTGTAATATAAGGTAAAAATCCCTGGCTAAACATGAGATCAATAAATTCTTCTGTCTCGGAGTATGTGGATGCCTTTAAAGGGTCAAGGTTCAGGTCTCCCATAATATGAACTTTTTTATTTTCGGAATTTAAAACATCCGTTATTTCAGTTAATTTTGGTAAGAAAAGGTTGTTGTCGGCTTTAGGTGGGGTGTTGGGTCGATATATGATGCCAAAAATTTTGGAGTTAAGTTTATCTTTTATTTCTATAAATAGGGATTCGAAAATATGAGGAATGAAGACTGTGATGTCTCTTCGGACTTTATATGTTATCCTTTCTTTAGTGTATAGCACAACCCATCTCCGGCCATCTTCATCATCGGGTCTCATACATTTTATAATCGGGACGTAACCCTCCTATTTAAACGAAGTATCTGGAGGAAAACGGAATATTTCGTTAAGACCTATTATGTCGAAAGAGTTTTCTCCTGTTTGTAAATTGCATAACAAGAGTTGAAAGGAATCCCAGTGAGCCTTTAGTCTTTGGCAGTTGATGTGAAATAGTGAGAATCCGGCGTCTAAATTGCTTCTCTTAGACCGAAAGTCACTAGGCGAAAAGTAATTACAGTTGTTTGTGTGGTTTTTGAATGATTATTCGTCATTTTCTGGTAGGGAACATACTTTTTCATTGCAGTTTTAATTCAAGTATTAATCCAAGGTAAATATAGTAGGAGTTCAAGATCCGGACACTGTAGCAATCTTTAAAGGGGGTTGAATCGGTAGACGAATATTTTCTTGTAATTTTAGTCACAGTCTGATGCAGTTTTAACATATGGTTTGGTATCACACTCACGCTAATTCTGTACAAATATGGTAAAAACACTAAAATATGTACATAAATTTGCTGGGTCCAGCATCGCGTCATTTGGTATCTTTGATGGCTATTCAGTTTAATTGGTGAACTTAGTGGATAATGTGAGGATAGAAGGAAGGGAGTAAACTTTAAATGGAAGCCTTACAAATTCACTTTCTGTGTACCTTTTCCCGATGACCAGGTGAATGGGAGAGTGGCAGAGCGCGGATCGTTAGATGCCTAGTCGGTGAATAATTTATAAATTACTGGAGAAAACAAAGTATGTGATGTCGCTAATGGGTCGACATGACAGCAGAACTATATTTAGCATGATGATATGGTTAATCAGAATAATGCACTATTGAGTGGGGTGTCAATGGATTATCGGACTTGGAAAACTATGGGTACTTGTTGTTACAATTTTACATGTTGTTTCAGGCTTAAACTATTCCTTTCGAGTCTATCGTTTAAGTTGTTTTTGGTTTGAACTATGCCTTTCCGAAGTTTTATCGTTCCTGTAAAATAATAAAGAAACACGCGTTTCTTTCAGTTTCTCAGTTATTTTATCAAGGTTTTCGTCACTGGAATGCCGTTTGTGGATTAACCCTTTACCTAACGTGAAAAGCAGACGACACTTGCAAAAAAAATTCTTGAATAACTAATTTTTTTCATTTTTTGTCTCAAAAATATAGGTTATGACCCCTCGTTGGAACGAGCTCGACGAGCTCGTTCCAACGAGGGGTCATAACCTATGTTTTTGAGACAAAAAATGAAAAAAATAGTGAAAATTAAATGGCGATTTTTGAGAATAGCGCTGGCCGGTTTTGGCCGTTACGTTGGGTAAAGAGTTAAAAAGCAAAACAAAACTCGACACTTTGAAGGAGCAGGGTAATAAATTCGTCACACGGTGTCTCAGCATGGTGTAATGGACTGTCCTACCCTTCTGAGATTCGTATTTCGTTCGGCTTTCAGTCTCAGGAAATACAGATCTCAAAAGGGTAGTACGGCCCTGTACACCCTGCTGGAACACAGTGTAACTAATATTTCAGGAAGGTTAGACAATGAAAACATAAGTACATTAAAATATTACGCTCCCGAGAGTAGTAGATGAGGTAACCGGGCCACATTGGGCGGACCCCGGAAGTGATGTCATGTAGCGTGAGCAGTGACGTTATGGTCTGTTGTCCTGGTAACCCGCGTGAGTGGCCATCTTGTGACGTCATTCCCATAGTGATACATGGTCCTAGTGCGCATGCACAAAGCGTGTTGTTAGGGTGATACGTGTTTCCGTCGACCATTTGTATACTGGAGGCCGCCGTCTTGGTTTCTATGGAAGCTCGTGGTTGCTATGTGACCCAACGGTTTACAGTAGGACAGGGGTAAGTTCGGAGAGTATGTTCCTTTGTACAAGAGTAATTTCTCGATTCGTAGAATAACCCACATAAACCCGACTATCTCTACAAATCACCTAGAACAACGTTTATTTGATATGAAACCCCAGTTTGGGTTTTTTTTCTCCAATAACAGTTCGATTGAACTAGAGTAGTTTTCTGGCTCGGATTTTCCCCAGAATCCTAGGATACTTCGCAGAATTACCACAGACAACCCGATAATTGATTACTTGGCTCAGAGTCCCCACGGAGCCTACTTGTTTTCAATAATTAGAGTGTCCCTTTGTATTGTTATTACCCAAAATCCCCTGGTTTTCTATGGTGCTATAGGCGAGTTCGATTGAATCGGATTATACTCCAGAACAGTAGAATAGCCTATCGATTGGAACAGTTTTGTTACTATATTTAGATTTTCTGGTCTGTTCCGGCTAGTTCTAAACCCACCCTAAGTACTCTTGTTCTTGTTTTCTAGATAACCCAATCAGTTCACTTCACTGCAGGTGACTAATCAATCAGACTGCTTGATTTCCAAATCCAATAAGCTATCGAGCAGTTACTGAAAAGTCATTGCTCGAACCACTCGAAGCCCATCGATCAAATGAGATTTAGAGCAATTGCTCGATCGAGTGACTCCACATACTGCTTGAACGACTCGAATCCCATCGAGCAAGTGAGCTATAGAGCAATTGTTCGTTCGAGTTCCTCGCACATACTGCTCTTCGACTCATTTCTGTATTTGAGGATACCTATAGCCTGGTATTGTATTATTTGAGGACAATTTTTATAGGATACTTATCTAAGGATACTATTACTTGTTTGGCCCAGCCTTCTAGGCCACTGCACGAATACAAAATGAGCTTTAGAGCAATTGTTCGATCAAGTGACTCCACATACTGCTCGAACGACAGGAATCCCATCGAGAAAATGAGTTGTTGAGCAATTGCTTGTTCGAGTGATCCGCACATACTGCTCTTCGACTCATTAAGGTATTTGAGGATACCTATGGCCTGGTATTGTATTAGTTGAAGATATCTTTCGAGGATACCTTTTATAGGGTACTTATCTAAGGATACTATTACTTGTTTGACCCGGCCTTCTAGGCCACCCCAGGACATATCTGTCCCAAATTCCCCTTATAAGCTATCGAGCAGTTACTATAAAGTCATTGCCTACATGACTCTAATCTGATCGAGCAAATGAGCTATCGAGCAATTGATCGATCGAGTAACTCCATTACTTCTCGAACGACTCGAACCCACCGATGATAACTATTTTATCGTTAAATAAAAGTATTTCTGGTTGACATAATTGAACTTTTAAGTGACAAATAGACGGTTGTTTTCTGAGGATGGTGTATATAATAAAACAGTTATGGACTTTTGTGGTGGTAAATATGATGTGATATGAACCTGAAAAACTTTTATTGACCTCGGCTAAAACCTCGATCAATATAAGTTTTTTAGGTTCATGTCACATCTTATTCGCCACTACAAAAGTCCATAATTGTATAATAACATTGAAGTGTCATTGTGTTATTACATTGTCACATTCTAAGTTTTCGTCGTGTGGCGCCTCGACATCACATAGTTATAACGTTGCTTGGCATAACCTAGTGACGTTATTATGTCGAAACGTCCATGCCATACATCACATTGGCGATCGTTTATTTCCAACCCTACACGTGGTATTTGTGTGTAGAAATGTAACAAAACAAAATTGTAATCATAATCAATATTAATAAAGAAAAGTTATTCATGTGCATATGTGTTCTCGATGGAGTTGAGAAGTGATCATCCCGCTCTATATAGGAATAAGTATAAACTGTTTCTATATGTGGGAGGAATATTGATGTTCTTTTCTTAGTTTTTCTTACTTCAAGTATACTATTCAACAAAAGTAGGGGGGATATTTGATAAAAGTGAGATATGTGAAGAAATAAATTGATATGTTCATCAAAACGACAGTTGAGACATTGCACTGTGACATCTGGTGAATGATTTCAACGATAGTTGGGTGTCTGACAAGCACACATTCCACACACTGAACTGTGGAAGACATGGACGGTCAGTCAGAGAATTTACCATATTCAGTCCAAGACCTCAATACCTTGTAGATCCGCCTCGGTTCACGAGACAAGCGCGGATCCGAAGTGGTATACTCCTCACCAAAATACCAATATCAGTTTGACTGATGTTATTCCAATTTTTCTGCAGTGCAGTGCCCAGTTCCTGGACAATGGTAGGGTGCTGTCACAGGCGCCTGCCAAGCATATCACATACGTAGCGACACGTGCCCTGAGTGCTCTTGTATTGTTAACTTGGAAAATGAATCGACGGTCGTGATGCCCCGCAAATGGCACCACATGTGCAGCTAACATGTTGTCACGGTAGTACTGCCCTGTGACACATCCATGGATGACATGTAATGGTGTTCTGCTTGTCATGGTATCCTTCGTTCCGCCACCACCACACTCTGTTTCGCCTGTCGTGGAAGTCGAGAGTGAATATCGATTCATAGGAAAAAATGATGTTGCTCCACCGACGATTGTCCCAGCGGTGTCGTGCTCTACGTTGTTCACGGCAATTACACCATGCTGCCATGTGACGTTCAGTCAAACGTGGAATTATTCGAGGTCGTCGAGCGTACAAATTCCAGTTGTGGAGGCGATTTCGGATAGTCTGACCAGTGACTCGCACATCTGTCGCTCAGTGCAGCAGCTGTCCAATTTCCGAGGCACTTTGGTGGCGGTTACGTAATGCTGTGGTTCTGATGAAAATACCCTGGTTAGCAGTTGTCACCCTTGGACGACCTGATCTAAGTCTATCATCAACTTTGCCTGTCTGACGGTAGCGTGACCACAAGCTGCTAATCAGCGATTGAGTAACGTTGAGAATGTGAGCCACTGCAGCCTGTCTGTTGCCAGTTTCCAACATGCCAAGGGCACGTAAACGTTAGTCTTTGCACACCTCAAATGTTACGTTTCGACCAGAAACTATTGATGAACGAGTTTAAACCAAAAAATAAAACCGATGAGACCTCTGTAAAAGCCCGTCGTGTACGAATGCAAATTTCAAAACGCACACCACAGACATTAACGTGGCGCTCGTGCGAAAAACCTGCACGAAGTGTTCGTGAGCCGATGACATTCATGATCCACACTAAACTTGGTAACATACTGGTGTGTCCAATCACGTGTATCAAATACAATTTTCCGAAAATATCAACATCAGTTTGGATATCGCCTACTTTTTTCGAATAGTGTAGTTAGTTAATCTACGCGTTATGACCTTACGAAGGCTATCAAATTATGTATATATGGCCTGTGCACAAGCAATTTTTCAGCCAATGGATCTCCGGGTTAACACCAATGGATCTCCGGGTTAACCCGGACGTCCATTGGCAGAAACATTGCCTGCGTTTGCTATGCGTAACCAGGAGAACCTGCCGTGCTTTGGATACCATTCTATATGGCAGTAGCGCGCAATTCTTACGCGCAATTAAGCCTAGATAAGCGCACAGTTCGTGACAGGACTTCTAGTTTAATCTGTAGTTATATTATCCAACTAATCCTTTTATTGGTTTTCTATTTGAATCTCGTAAACTGTTATCGATTTTCAAGTCGCATATCTTCTCAAGTTTCTAGTCGCTTATATCAGTACAAAATGAGCCGGTGTGACGGGAATGATAGTCCGTAGGAAAATTAGTCCCTCTGGACTATTATTCCGCGGAATTATAGTCCTAGGTCTAACATTCCTAGGAATAGTAGTCCGGCGGACTACTATTCCTAGGAATGTTAGACCTTGGACTATAATTCCGCGGCATAATACTCCAGAGGGACTAACGTTCCTACGGACTATCATTCCTGTCACACCGGCATTAAATTTGTGAAGCAATTCTCATTGTAATATTGTTTTAGTGCATTGAAAGACAAAAAGTATAAACCCACTTGTCCCAATATCCCGATACATTCTGTCTTTTGATTGGTCAGAATGCCTTGGACAAATAGCCATGGCAAAGGATGCACCCAACATCCAAGATATATGAGAGCGTGCAACATCCAGGATATAAGCGCACGCGAAACATCGGGGGTATATGGTTTAAACGAAAGCTTTCCAATTTTGCTCGCCTCGAAATAAAAGTCGAACAAAAAACCCCGAAAATAATCACAAATATCATCAGATTTCCGACAATGCAATCATAAAATAAAATATGTGCAAATAATTCGTCCGCTGAGTACCAATGTGCCAGTAGGCACATAGAACACATTGGGACTCAGGGGACGATATGTCAACAAAATACTGTTTACTCGTTTCCTTAACGACCCAAGGGATGTAACTCTAACTGCTGTCTCCTGCCATTATAAAAACAAAATAATTATCACGAATTTGGTCCAAGTGATTGTGGAGCTGAGAAATGCGTCCACAAATTTATTTCTACTATGCTTGTATTGTGTTTCAAACCGGACAGAATGCCGTTTTATAGGGTACTTATCTAAGGACCGACATCCATGTATTAAATCTCCACATACCATACATGTTGGTGGAGATAACTTATATTATCGTGTACATAACCAGGCTGGTGAATGTTTTGTCAGGATAGATTACTCTGCATCGATGAAAAAATAAAGAAATACTTGGGGATTCATAACCCAAAAACCTTTTTATCAGAAGCACATGGTAATTCCCGAGAAAAACGCGCAATCATTATGAAATACAGACTACCATACTTACACGAGCATCCTTCAAGTATAATATGGAACTTCAGAGCATGGAACTGGATGAGACGGTAATTTATGATTTATTTATAAATTCCCATGTTACTGAGTCAGATAATGCTTTGTTGACATATTATCCAAGAAAGTGTGGAGTTTATTTATTTATTTATTTATTTATTTTTATTTATTTATTTATTTATTTATTTAACGTCACACCAGCATCCAACCTTTCATCGTAGAGATAAAACCAATTTGGAAAAGCAGTTAGTATCATAGGCCATATACAAGGCCTTGTATGGATGGTTCTAAAGTTGACGATAGAATTAAAAAGACGCGTCGTATAAATTGTCACAATTTGAATTTAAAACATTTTTTTTAACAGAACGTTTGCAAAATTGCAATCAGGTTTGACGAAACAAGATCCAAAATAACATGAGGTTTTGCCAATTGTCTGTTATCAAACCAGGGGTTATTCCAACAGACTCCAGATCTTATTCTAATTACCAATAAATACACTTGTTTCTGTTTTAATTGAATCAATTTGAAGGCAGAACTATAATCATAGGCTGGGTTTGTTGGATGAACATATTGTTTGGGCACGGGGCCTATTGGGGAGCGGGCATTAACCAGATCCGTCTCGACTGTAATCGTTAAGGGCCCGACAGATCAAATACAGCAACTGCATCATCAGGGCATGCCTTCGTTGAAGGGATACATTGACAATGTAATTGGAATATTACTCAACGGGGAGTTTTGTTAAACATTTTCAAAACTTGTTTGAAATTTAATTGTGGATGATTAAAATATACACGTAGTGGTTGTGCTGCATCATCTAATTTAATTAACCCTTTACCCAACGTAACGGCCAAAACCGGCCAGCGCTATTCTCAAAAATCGCCAATTAATTTTCAAAATATTTTCATTTTTTGTCTCAAAAACATAGTTTATGACCCCTCGTTGGAACGAGCTCGTCGAGCTCGTTCCAACGAGGGGTCATAACCTATGTTTTTAAGACAAAAAATGAAAAAAATTAGTTATTCAAGAATTTTTTTTGCAAGTGTCGTCTGCTTTTCATGTTAGGTAAAGGGTTAACCGGTACTCCAAATTTATCATGCTGTGCCCCTGAGAGCCAGAATCCGGCATAGAACAGCTCACATTTGTTGGGGCGACTGGGCGTGTGGTGCGAGACCAGGAATCAAACCCAGTCCCATAAAAAAGTGCATGATTACAAGCATGAGTGAATCAATATACAAGACTCCCATCCAGATGAAAATGTCTAATGGAAAAATTATTGTAGTCACATCCTATGAACATCTAATGAGATGACTCTGTTTGGTAACTTTCTGCTCTGAGAGTGTAATTCTGCACTTCTCATGAGAAATCTATTCTGCTTCGACATGAATTGAATCAAATAGAGATGTTTCGAATGCGGCGTTAATTCATGTATCACTAATATGGATTGCGTAAAAAGGTTTGATTATGATATCCGCGACTAACATTAACCCACGTTATCGTAATCTAACATTGATCTAATATAGAGTTTTTACAGATGGGGAGGAGGAGGTCAGACAAAATGGCGCTTAAGATAAAATGACATTTGATATATTGTTCAAACTGTCTCTATTTTCAACTTGACATTTAATAGTAGGCATTTAATAGTAGGCATCACTAATCACTTTTATTGTCAGTTCTTTTCGTAGTTTTGTAAAAAAAATAGGTTGACCAGTGCAGGGTTTGCGCCACAAAACCCTGAACAAAATCGTGTAGCACAATGAAAACGTCAGGGAGGTAACGCTAAGATCAGTAAGTATTGAGTGCTGTTGGTTTCAATTTCACTTCGTATCATAATTCAATTCCAGTGTCTTTTTGGATCAAGTAAATTCAGTTATTATACGTTAGACTGTGTTTGAACACTTTATCGCTGCATTTGCAGAACAAAAGTTAACAGAAAATCCGTCGAAATGGAGCCCCAGGTTTGTAGTTCTGTACGTAAACCCACTGCACAAAGGTTCGATCAAGGGCAAGAGGAGTTTTAGTTTCTCACACAAAAGACGCCACTTCCTCGCATCTGAGGTATTTGGCGACGTCTCAAGTAGTGTGCTGAAAGAAGAATATATCACTGGTAAGGAACCTACTGGGCAGTCCGTGGTTCACACCCGTGCTAGAAAGGTTTTATCTTGGCGACCGAAAAAATACAAAATCCTCGCATCTGAGACATTTTGCGACGCCTGTAGTAGTTTGTTATAAGGAGAAGATATTGTAGAGGTTACCTGAGATGTAGGATAGGAGACATCGTGAAATTTTCCTATGTCTGACATTACCACTGTGTAGCAAATTCCTAAACATTTATTTTAAATAACGTCAAAAAACTTGCCTTATGGAGTTTTTCTCTCCAGCTTGTTTTTGTGAGTCTATCATCTGCTGTTCGAACATGAAGGTGAATGTAAAAACGGCGAAATATTTGTCTGCACTAAATCTTAAAGTATAGCGTATCGCCACTTTATGGAGGCTAGTTGTCAAGACAATCATCTGAACATCTGTCAACGAATATAAAAATCATAGCAGTTTTGGTAAGCACGGATATCATAATATATATACTGATCACCTCCACACAACGAGATCAACGAGGGGCTTAAACGGCCTCTGCTTCTTCTGACTCATAAATTTGCCATCAGTGCGAAAATGGTGGCAGTTGACTCCCCTCCCGTGCAAATCCGGCCCCACTGGTTGCTGCTACCATCCACATTTAAAAAGTTATAGAGCTTTTTAAATGTACTTAGTTGTTTAGTATGTGATGTGGAATTCAGTTTACAGTCAAACAATAAATCAAGAAATTTCACTTATTTTTCAAATTTATAGTGGTCGCCTCTATTTTTTACTCTGGATCAAGAAGACACCGGTGCGGTTTACACAGCTTGTTTTCCTTATCGAATAGTTGAAATCATTATCCGTGGCCCATTTAAACTCAGCTGAGGTCTGTGCTCGATAGCATTCATCTTTTTGAAGCTAAACCAGATAAAAATGCATCAATATTCAATAAAAAATTTACAATATTTCCAAGTGCTTCGAAACATAACACTCTCCTCCCTCCCCCATACACTCAGTTGCAGAGAGTAAACAAGTGGTCAGTGAAGCGTCTTCCTTTCCGGAACCCATTCAGGATTTCTCCCAGAAATCTTCTTTCAATATTAAATCGTATTTTACTGATTGGTGTCTTCGGTAGCTCCAGGAGAGGCAGTGCAACAATACAGGCCCCAGGAAAGCCTATCACTGATTTTCAAATTTCTTTTTGTGATTTTAAATCGCACATCTGTTACTATGGCAAATCTATGTGGTAAGTGGTATGGAATGGGGCCAATGACAAGCTCCATTGTGTTCGATCAAAATGTAATGACAAACGTCCGTTCAGTCTTCTAATTCTGACATGATGTCATATTGGTCATACAAGATTTCCACATTAACTATGTTAAAGGGTAACATGCGAACGTATCTTAAACTAAACACAATTTAATTTACCATACAAGTCCGCAAAAGATTCAGTCATTTCTCATCAAAATCAACCTTTTAAATAAATTTTAAATTGTTTTTATTTTTTTAGACCAGATATGAGCTTCGTATTCATTCCAACCAACAGGTTGATTTAACCCTTTACCTAACCCGAAAAGCAGACGACACTTGCAAATAAAATTCTTGAAGCACTAATTTTTTGATTGTTGCGACAAAAACATAGCTTATGACCCCTCATTGGAACGAGCTTGTTCCAACGAGGGGTCATAAGCTATGTTTTGTGACAAAAAATGAAAAGGTAATAAAAATTGAATGGAGAATTTTGTGAATAGTGCTGGCAAGTTTTTGCTGTTACTTTGAGTAAAGGTTTAAGATGTATTCACCATTTGTTTTCTCGCTGTTTATTTCTCTATCATGTTAACTCTTTGAATCCGAAATGTCCCTTTTCTGGTACAAAAGTGTGATACAATCTGAATACATCAATTACATAGTTCCTCAGTAAATTTGTGTAATAGACCAACGTAGATTTTCAACGTGCAGCCGCAGCTATGAAAATTGAAATTTCATTTGGTATTCTGACTGAGGTGACCTGATCACCAGTAACACCAGTCGACGATAATGTTGTGAAAATGAATGGAAAAACAAAAGCCTGAAGATATTTTATGTTCACATTTTGACAAGTAAAAACATATTTTAAAACGACATTTTGAAAAACGATTTTGATATGAATCCGTGAGTGATTCCTTTACCATGACTGCAACGTAGATATGAGGTCAAGTTTATCCAGTAGTTTATATAAATGCCCACTTTAGAAAAACTACTACCACGGGTTTGGCCGATGAATCCTGTTTTACCTGAAACATAGAACTTGTTTACCACAATAAACAAGGAATTGCGCATGGAATTTTCAGTTTTAGAGAGGCATTTGCGAGAGACTGTACACGTTTCAATGTAGGAACAGGGAGATATTCTTCGCAAAAGTGTAATTATTAAATTACGTTAAACCACATTGCTTTTGTGTTCTCTTTGTGAATCGCATTCGAGTTGAAACAATACGTCGTTTACAGCGCAGAGTCATTTTGGAATGTTAACGCCCGTAAAATGTATTCGGTGATCTGGCAGCCGTATAGTGCAGTTTAGTGAAAAATAAATCTTAAACATTTAAATGCTGTACTCAAATTTTGCTCTTGTGTCTGAGGCAGTACCTCGACACGAGAGGAAGGCTGAACCTGTTACTATATGTTGTACATAAAACATAAAATGTAATGGTAGAATATATTTAAAAGTTATTAATTACCTGCTTAGTTCCATATCGACCGAAGGCTGATGTTAGGTTAACGAGGGTAGTAGTGGAGGCTGGCACTATTGGGACAAGCATTTAACACTGAATTCCCCATACCCCAGAACTGGCTCTATAGGGACACATTTAACATAGGATTCTCCATAGGGTTTTGTCCCTATAGTGCCATTTTTGTCCCAATAGTGCCATTTTTGGAGGTATGAACAAGATTTTAAAATCTTTTTCCTGTAGACCAGAGAAGATTGACGACCTGTCCTTTTTACAGATGAGTCAAGGTACTGCCGAGAAAACACAGATAGGCGTTCTAGGGTATGGAGAAGACCAGGAGAGCGATTCCATGCAGCCAACATTGCTGAGAGCATGACCGCTATGGTGGAGGGTCAATAATGGTCTGTGGCGGCATTAGCTAGGATGGACGTACATAGCTCTCTGTCCTTGGTCGTGGTACATTGACTGCACAGCGGTATGTTGATGAGATCCTGGATGACCACGTCAGATTGTATGCAGGTGCAGTGGGTGATAGATTCATTCTAGTGGACGATAATGCCCGTCCTCATGCTGCCCATACTGTCCGGGAGTACCGACAGAGGGAAGGGATTGAGCGTATGGACTGGCCAGCAAGATTTCCTGACCTCAATCCAATCGAACATGTCTGGAATGAGTTGCAGCTTGCAATTGCAGTCCGTTTAGTCCAACCAAGAAGTGTCCAGGAGCCTTGTGCCATGCCGGTCCAAGAATGGAACCACATCCCACAAATGACCACCTGGAACCTGATTGGGAGCACGAGAAGACATTGTCAAGCTGTAATTAAGAATAATGGGTCTCATACTCGATATTGAACCCTATCAGTTCGCTCCGTCAACATTTTGGTAAATTTGAAAAATTTCCTCTTTTACCAATAATATCCTTTTTTCATGGTTATCGTATTCAAAAGCTAAACAATATTGTCAAACACAAACAAACTCTTAATTTCTGTGCTTAAATCATTATAGATATAATTAAATATAAAATATATACACTTTTCATAACAATATTTCAACTAAAACGTAAAACGGGAGTTGGATATATTTGATGCTTAGCAAACTTTGAGTTGTATATGATGAATTCTGTAAAGCGCTCGATGAAGGAAAATAAGTTGTTTGCGATGTCAGTGAGACGTTCGACAAGCAACGGCATGTTGGTCTCGGTCATAAGTTGGAAAGTATTGGTGTCTCGGGTGAATTGTTGCTGTTCTTAAAATCCCACCTCTCAGATAGATCATAACGCGAGTTGTGGGACCAGAGGCTTCCCCATGATGTTCTATAAATTCTGGAGTCTCTCAAGGTTCTGTACAATGACCCTTACTATTCCTAATCTACATTAACGACATAACCGAAAATTTACTCAGTAGCATTCGCCTTTTTGCAGATAATACTTCTTTATATCTAATTGTAGAAAATCCAAACCAAGCCTCGAATTTAATTAACCATGATCTAGCTGTAATTAGGCACTGGGTAAAAACGTGGCTAGTCGAATTTAGTCCCCCAAAAACTGAGAGTATGTTTATATCACGCAAAACCAACCCAACTGCCCATCCACCCTTATTTTTAGGTGGTGCTCAACAAAGTGGAGTCAATACTCATAGGCGCTTAGGAGTTGTACTAATTACAACATGTACCTAGACAAATCACATTGAATATATCTGTTCCCAAGCCTGGTCTCTACTAGACCAGTTGCTGAAACACAAATGCGAGCTTGATAGGAATGTTTTAGAAAATATATACTTTGCCTTTATCGGGCATTTACTTGAATATGGCGATACTGTTTGGGATAATTGCTCGTCAGGACAAGTCGCCGACTTGGAAAAAAATGCAGATCGGTGTTGCGAGAATAGTTACAGTGGCAGCAATTAGAGCTAGTAAATCGTTATTAAACTCCGAAACACGCTGTGGCACTCTACAAGACAGCCGCCGAAAACATAAGCTCATGCATTGCTTTAGAATGTATCAATACCTAACACCTCCTTATATTGCCAATAAATTTCCACTTCTCATATCCTCAACAAACCCTTCACTCAATACTCGAACACGCCAAAAACACAGACTTCAGTTTTGTTGCACACACTTAAACCAATCCTCTTTCATCCCTAATGCAACCGGCCAGTGGAATAACCTGCCTTTATCTGTTCGTGAGAATTCATTACTCGGTAATTTTAAGACCTTCTTAAATGGTGGAGAACTACGACCACCATCATTTTGCAGTGGAGCGAAATCTCGCGCGGCTCACATTTATCACTGCAGATTGCGATTACGCTGTAGCAGCCTTAATGCCCATTTATATGATAGTCATCTCGCACCTAGTCCACTCTGTCAGTGTGGTGAATTTGAGACTCCTGAATACTTCCTTCTCCATTGTCCAATGTTTCTTAACGTACGCAATGGAAACATCAATTTATTCCCTTTCACATAGATATTTCCTCACTTCTTTTTGGCTCATAATTTTTCATTTTTCAGTAACGAGGAGAACAGAATTTTTGATATAGTGCATGACTTCATCTTACAGAATGGCAGGTTCCTGTGACGACAACTGTTTTTCGAACATACTTCACCTTCATTAAGAATTCCTCTCTCGGTGTCCGCACTATTAAGGCGATGCACTACAATTTTTTTTTGATAGAGCTGCTTAATTTCAAGACCTTCTTTTCTATTCAACTTTATCTAAAGATAATGCACTATGTATTCGGGATGACTTCGTCTTTTTACTTCTTCTTCTTCTTACATCTTCCGAGCCTGGCATTCTGAAAAATGCAGGAGGGCAAAAAATCGCTCTCCTCAATCAGCTCAGGAGAGCAATTAGCTTGACACAGCATTTCAAGTATCCAGTTGAACGAACTCATTGAAACTGAAACCAACAGACTACATCAGTGATTTTATTAACTTTACTAAGGTAAAGAGAAACTCTTAGACATCTAGATGTCTCACTCAACAACCGAACACACACTTGACAAGAGCTGTGTGTGTACCCAGACCTGTTGTCCAAGAAAGTCATATCCCTACCACTACCACCTTCAATCCCCAAGGGGGGTTGAAGGTGGTAGTGGTAGGCGTATGACTTTCTTGGACAACAGGTCTGCTTGAATCTATAGTCACATGCTGGTGCAAGTGCTTCAAGTGACAGGATAGTAGTAATGGTAGTATATTATAGTGTCAATATTCCTTGAATAATTACCCCACAAACTGTGATGTCAGTTGTTGAACTTGAAACTGACAGAAAAAAAATATTGCTGTGACCCATTTTGCTTCAAATGATTGCAACTGTGTTTGGGTATGGTTGCAGCCATTACCTTTTACCACTAAACCACTTTAAAAATGAAATTACGTGATGTTATGTGACTTCGAAGTTAAATTACATTTTTGCTTTACAACAAAAATTTAATGTGAGCATAATACATGTAATCTCAATCATCCCAGACCAAAATATTTAGGAGGGCAATTTTTTGCTCTCCTTAATTCTTTCAGGAGGGCAGTAAGGAGAGCTAAAAAATCGCTCTCCTGCATTGCCAAGCCTAATCTTCTTACTCTCTGACTTCTTTTTTTATTTATCTATGTTTTTATCAGTTAGACCACTTCTGATTTCACGTATGTGTAGTTTAGACAATCGCGTATATCGCTGGCTAAGGGGCTCAGCCTGTTGGTCAACTTGTTCTAAGCATGAAATTAGTATAAATTGCTTTTTTCAAACTTTTCTGACGAGCAGGCGGCACCCCTCAGCTGCACTTGTTGTTGTTAATAGAAGTGAACCATTATGTAATTGCGGGTGATTGCACGTACGCACCTAATAATAATCTCACTCAGTATGACTCGGGCCGGTGGTGGGCTTGTCCAAGATCAGAGTATCAACCAGATTCATTGGCCCTCTAGTGCTCACGCCCCTTAGGCCACGATATACATGTCTCATTTATTACTACTGACCAATGCCATCATCTTTACGAAAAGTGCTATTAAACGCAGGAGACGACTCATATAGGCAATAGGCTTCCTGTTGAATCCTAGTCTACCTACCAACTTGATTATCACTGTTGTTGTTATTTCGTATACTGCTAACAAAACTTTTTTTATTAATCTATTATACTGCTATGTAATGTATGCATATAACATTCTATTGAATAAATATTGTTTAAACTAAATTCTTGCATTTGTTCAACAGTGGTTGTCGATGTGGCACTAATGCCATCTATAAGTCTGAATGTCAGATCTGGTTTGTGGGGAATAGGGTGCCAGTATTTACGCATCCAGAATGACATGTTGATGTTAGCATAAGTAACTATAAAGGGGGTACCCATAGCAGTTCCAGACACTTGGTGATAGAACCTGCCGTTGAAAGTAAATTCATTGCTACACAGAACAAATTGCTTTAGTCTTAGAGTGGACGTAGCATCGACTGCCCGACCTGTTTCACTTAGAGCATGATTGATGGCTTCAATTCCTTCTTCTGTTATAATATTTAGGTAGAAGCTGGTTAGAAGCTGCCCAAAGCTAATAAATGGGGAATCCACGACGGATAGCTGAAGTATTTCTTCTCCAATCTCCTCTGAATCACAATTTTCCTTGAATTGTCTGCACAGCTCTTTTCCTTCTACTCTTCACCCACCTAATCCCAACGTATTTCCATCAGCAATGCCCCACCCCTCAAACAATCGGCTGCACACTACTTCAATAGATCGAGAAGTGTAGGAGAGGCTGCCCGAAAGGCCGACCTCAAGCACATGATTTAACACGAGGGTAAGAGTTCCAGAACAACCAGGGTCGTTGGTAAATGTTTTTAGCCTCAATCGTTACACCGCTCTCACGTTGTTTTGTGATTCAGTCCCGGTGAATCGCACCCCAAACTCCAACTCACATTCTTTACAACATGCATAATGTCACTAACTGTCGAATGCTAGTCAACGGCATAACTGTAATAGATCTAGAGTGAATTGCAGGATCCGAGGCTCGAACCGTCGGTCTCTAGAACATAAAGCGACAGATTTACCACGAGACTAAGAGATTCGGACAAACCGGAATGGTTGATAAATTACCTTTATTGCTATACTTCTTACACCTGTTAACCCTTTACCTAACGTAACGGCCAAAACCGGCCAGCTCTATTCTCAAAATTGCCAATTAATTTTCATTATTTTTTCATTTTTTGTCTCTGAAACATAGGTTATGACCCCTCATTGCAACGAGCTCGTTCCCGTGAGGGGTCATAACCTATGTTTTTGAGACAAAAAATGAAAATAATAGTTATTCAAGAATTGTTTTTGCAACTATGGTCTGCTTTTCATGTTAGTTAAAGGGTTAACGTCAAGTTTCCTAAACGAACGTGTTAGATAAATACTGTAAAGAATTTCAACTCAAACAAATTGGTAACACATCAATAGGGACAACTCTTGACTAGTTCATATCGGCTGAGATCGGCGTCATATCAACCGACTTTGAAGTCGTATCTGTCGAGTTTGATAATGGACAATTCTGGGAAAGAAACTCACATCTAATAAATAGACACCTTTAATGGCAACAACAGTAACGAGTTGGAATGGTATAGTCATATGTTACGAGAGCCGTAGGCTCGAGCGAAATATGACAAGGCCATTCCAACGAGTTATGTAAAACACCCACTGATTCAAACACACATCGCGTTCTGTGTTTATTTCACATCCCAATCATAAAAAAAATATCCAAATAAACACATTTTTATTCCGATGTTTAAGCCCAAAGGTGAAGAGTCCGTTTGTTTTGTTTGAAGCTGTACTGATCAAAAGGATCGATAAGAAAGCACAACATTTTGAGAACCAGTCTAAATTCCGTTCGTTATCTTTTCTATTGGGCGTGTTTGTTGAAATTCGTTTCGCTGTTTCTCTTCGTTTGCTGTCCATTCACGCCTAATCAGTTGGTGGCTGTTACTATCAGTAAAAATATAAGTACAATGTTGGTGCAGACTTGCAAAACAGACGGGAGAAACCTTTTTAAAAGATATTTGAAGCATGTCAGGATGTCCGAAGATTTACCGAAGTAAAGTTGACCAAATTGGATACAACGGGATCCACAGACGAGAAGGCCACGGCACTGGGTTATTTATTTATTTATTTATTAGGGCTTAACGACACTTTAACAGCCAATGTCATATCTTGTCGGTGATAGTTTTACAGATGGAGAAAACCGGGGCACCCGGAGAGAACACCTAGCGACGACGATCAGCTGCCAGCGGCACTAGGTTAATGTTGTGTGTGCAGTGTATACATGATACAACACACATGACATTTTTCGTGCTGCAATTTACATTCTGTTTACATCTGAAAGTAGCCGACTGACACGTATTCTTCACACTCTGGAACTGAATACAACTTCAGTTGGCACATTTATGTTTTTAAAATGGGTATTTTTGTTATTGGATAGAATAGGAATCGCGCAGGAAAGAAAGGGACACGAAGGTGTTTGTTTAAATGCACTAGGATATGGACACACACAGTTGGATAAAATATCGACTCTAGTCAACTTCTAAAGTCCGCCGTGCTGTCAAAAGAGTACTTTACTCATTTGAAGCGATACGAGCATTATTATCCTGCGATAAAGTAATAACTAACGATTTCATTTTCCTTCTCATTTTTCAATTTTGACACAATGTTTCGAGTTTCATTTTTTTATTTAGGGTAGACCAAAGGCAATAATCTATTAAAATTTCTCCCATGTCAGATATGAAATAATTATTTATACCATGCTCGCCTCTGTTACTACCTGTGAAAAGCCTATATGTCAAATTTTAGCTTTTAACCCCACTACCGATGTAAAGCTTCTACTGCGGTTAAAAAAAATTACACCTACAGTCGGAGGTTCAAAAACTTGGCCTTTAGCATGACGCAATGTGCCGACTTCGATACATGTTTCATTCAAAAATACATTATGCGGTACTCTCTCCTACGTGCATTGACTTATTGAGTTTAAAATACCTACAATTAAATATTTAAAATTGTTTTAAGAATTGTAATGATAATTTGACTGAAAATGCAAGGTAAATTCAATCAACCATGACGATGTGTCTAGCTGTCAATCAAGCATTCACGCACAACCAGTAGTACTGCTCAAAGGTGCAGATGTAAACAAAACAAACCTGGGAGTTTGCGATGGAAAGTGACATTTTTTCTAAATTTTAAGTGACAAAGTCAATTATTTATTAAGGTTTAAATAAAACAAATAGGTACTAGGGCCGGTAATCAGATTTAAACCACTCTCATAGAATAAGAGTTTTAACCAGTCGGGAACCCCAGTGGTTAGAACACTTATCTTACTCGCCGTTTAAATCTGATTACCGGCCCTAGTAATTATTTGTACTTTATTATGTCAGCTCTTGGGATCAACCAATCAGCGTGAACAAATGATGGCGGCCTATGAAGCCATATCAGGTCGATGATGACGTCATTGGTGACCCGATATGAAATCAATATTAGGTGTGTGTCCACCATATTGTTTTTAGAAATAAAATACAACCGCCTCGTCTTAAAAAATGACAATCTCACAGCAAACGCTCTGAATCATCTGTTGAATGAAAGTAAAGTTTCATTAAACTTATTTGAACAAAAATAAATAATATGTTTATAATATGTGTCCCATTTTGAGAAACTTATTTCAATCGATAACCCCCACCCAATAGGTTAATCGTACCGATCGATAATCACACCAGCACGAAACGATTGCCAGAGAGAGTTACTCCCTTACCTTGTAAATTTACGTCTTCGCGTTTATATTTTCACAAATAAATTACCGGGCCGATCAATAAAAGGGAGATACTGGATTTTGTCCGCTGACATAATAAATATGTTACGGGATGTTTAGTGGTCGGATATGGTGTCATGTGAGGTTCAGCGACATCAATGCTCGATCGCAATATTGATCTCACTTCGCCTCACATGATAACTTATATTATTATGCCAGCTCTCGTGGTCAACCAGTCAGCATGGATAAAACGTGGCGACCTATGGGGCCATATCAGGTCGAGGATGACGTCATTGGTGATCCCATATAGCATCAATATTAGATGCGTGTCCACCATATTCTTCATAGAAATAAAATACAATCGCCTCGTCTCAACAATGACAATCTAACAGCAAACGTTCTGAAGCGTCCATTGAATTTGTTTCATTAAACTCATTTGAACTAAAATAAATAAAATGTTTATAAATATGTGTCCTATATTGATACCGAGAAACTTATTTCGATTGATAACTGCAACTGGTTAATCGTACCCATGGACGATCACTTCAGCGCGAAGCGATTGCTAGATAGAGTTACTCCCCTTACATTGTTAACTAACGTCTACTTGTTTCCATTTTCATAAATAAATTACCGGGCCGATTTATAGAAGGGACATACTGCATTTTCTCCGAAGACATAATAAATACGTTTCGGGATGTTTAGTGGTCGGATATTGTGTCACGTGAGGCTCAGTGAGATCAATATTAGGTCTGGCTAACGCCTCGCCTTATATTGATCTTACTTTGCCTCACATTACACCATGCCCGGCAGTAGTTTTGCTCAATCAAAACGTATAGAAATGGCTTGGCCAGAGACGAGCCCACCAAAGCGGCCAAGGAAGCTCTTAAAGACAGCGTGAGAGCTTCTCTCTGTAAGAAATTTTTTAAGGTGATGAGTCGAGCACGGCAGTTCAGACAGCATCTGGTCGATGGAAGTCCCTCAGCTTTGGGCAAGCTTTGGGAGGGCTTTGATGGGGAGGAACAGTCCTTACAAGGGTTTTAGTGGGGAGGCATAGCCCATATAAGGGATTTGGTGGGGAGGGAGAACCCACATATAGGGAGAGCCAAAGCAATGTGGGGCAAGCTTAAATATATGTTGGGCTATACATAGCCTGGGTCCCTTTGGATGGGCTTTCAGACTGGGCAGACATGGGCTTTTGGGGAGGGGTAGCCTAAAATAGGGTACATACAGGGTGGGAAGGGGGTGGGCGCCTAAAGATAGGGTACATACATGGCGTGGTGGGGAGTGGACGCCTAAAAATAGGCTTAACGGAAGTCCTGATAAAAAGGTGCGTTTTGACCGAGCTATACTACTTCCGACCACTAAACATCCCATAACTAATAATATATTATCACCGAAATTAGTCGTTACTTCAAACTTTATATTCATTGACTTTATAATTTCACTCAGCATTTTGGTCTAAGCGTTGTTGATACCTGTTTTAAGTTTATTTTCCGCAAGGCTCGCATGAGAAGCATCACAGCATGTAAAAATTACATGAATATAATCAAAGTACGATAGTTGTTACTTAATTGCAACGCTCGCATTTCATTTGGTGTGTAACTACCTATAATATATACGATAATAAGTGCATTCTCTTCAGAAACAATCACAAATACTCCCTTGCCGATTACGTTTATCCAGAAGTAATCTGGGCATCACTTCTTCAATAACCATCTTCGTTTGTCCCCTCTGTGTTCATGCTGCTCTTAAAACAATCCATCAGTCACCATTTGTTCCGCTTCCCACTTTTGGGCCAGATCATTAACACCATTCACACGAATATATTGCTAAGTAAGTGTGTTGAGTACAGTCAATGCGTTAACAAACAAATTTAATTATTGATAGTTAGCGATTTAACCCTTTACCCAACGCAGACGATATCAAAATTTGTTATTTTAAATATCATTTTTTTCAAATTTTTCAAAAAATTTCAACAAAACCATATCATTTGACCCCTCGTTGGAACGAGCACGACGAGCTCGTTCCAACGAGGGGTCACATGATATGGCTTTGTTGAAATTTTTTGAAAAATAATATTTTTTCAACTGCTGAATTTGCATATTAGGCGGGCGGATGCGGGCGATTCGTTGGGTAAAGGGTTAAATACTGGACATGAGATAACCCCCCAATATAGCTCGTTATCAAGAGGATAACAGTTTCAATACTCGGTTGTCTTTTCCTATTGATTACATTAGGGGGAAGTGTCATAGCCACTCATGTCGTAAGCCAGTAAGCTAAATTTACCCTTTACCTAACGCGAAAGTCAAACGACACTAAGTCTTGCAAACAAAATTCTTGAATAACTTCTTTTTTTCAATTTTTGCGTCAAAAATATAGCTTATGACCACTCAATGGAACGTCTCAACGAGATCATTCCAATAAGGAGTCATAAGCTAAGTTTTTGAGACAAAACTGAAAAGATAATGAAAATTGAATAGTTATTTTGTGAATAACGATGGGCGGATTGGACTGTTACGTTGGGTAAAGGGTTAAGCTTCAGGGACGACCCGCGTTGTGTGCTTGGGCAAGGCACTTTATCCCGGTTGCCTACATCGGGGTACGACGACGCCGTAAACTAAGGCGTACTGCGCGCCGATGGTGCACATGTCTTCAACCGCTGATACCCTGCTTGAGTGGAGCTTGGACAGAATTAGAATGTTTAGGAGCTGACAGTTGCTCGTCGATGCTCGGTGTTTCTCTTCCTGTCATGGTCACGATTGGCAATTGTGTATAAGTGTGTGACCTTAAACACCATTAAATACATGAAATAAAAGAAAAAAAAATAATAATAAATAAATAAATAAATAAACTCAAACTATTCGAACGGTCATCAAATTTTACAACTTATCAGATGTCAACATCCTACTTGCGTATTGTCTCGGCTCTAAAGGTTAGTTAAGAGTTTCATTTACCAAACTCCTCCTGGTTACTGATTTTGCATGACAATCTCCATTCACCACATCAAACTCTGATCTATTTGACCACTGTGACTAATCCTTAAATCTCGCTTTATTTTGTTCTGTAACCAACGTACATTTTTCTACGAGCTAGATGCTGAATTTTATGTCATAATTTTGTAATTGTGCTTGAAATGAAATTGTGTACATCCATGATCTGGAATAAAATCTTTTCAAAATAAATGTGGCCTCATTATGAAACTCGTTCACATCTTCCTCACTTCAAAAGATGTGATTATTATTCGAAATACAACATGCTGTATTGGGGTATTTCAGGAGATTCGAAACATCTGAACGAGGAAACTACTATAGATGAATATACGATAAATAAAGATGTGTACAGCGTCCGTACTCTCACTAAATCACCTATCACATCTCTGCATTTTTTGTACGAATCTCCAAGAATAAACACTAATTCAAATTTCCACTGTTTACCGCGATTCTCTGAAACAAATCGCCCTGATTGGGCTTCTCTCGCGACCTTACACGATCTTGTACGGTTCATCACAACTGCGGCAGAAATCTACAAAGCTTTTCCAAGTCGATTCAGTACGAATCGACACGACCTTGTACTGTGCTCGCACAACACCGGTACGAACTAGTAACATGATGCAAGACCTCGCAAGAATCATCGATGGTCAGATCAGAATGATTTCTAAGCCGCTGTGTGCCGGTGTTTATATCTAATCTTTTTTGTCGTAAATCGTATCAAAATCGTCCAGAATTTCGAAACTTCGTAAAAATTCTTAATGTGGCCACACCAGTTCTTACTGGTATCGTGATAAATCTTGACACGTCGCACTATAAGTCGTACATTGTCTCGGCGGAACCGTACGAAACTCGTAATGCCACAGAAATAGATCTAACAAGTTCCCAGTGAATCTTGACGCAACTGTACAGGCCAAGTGTGCACGGACATTCACGAAAACTCAACAATACGCAAGAATACCCCGTACGGTTTAGTACGACTGCGGTACGACGTAGCGCGGAATTGAAAAATCGCACGATGGAGGATTGAAGTTTTAAACAGTTTAAAACTATCATACGTTTATGCCGATCAACCAAGAATACCCAAGAGTAATTTCAAAGCAGTGCATATCTCAGAACGGATATCCACGATTGCCTTAGCTTTTCATGTCGTGATAGATCGTGTCAAATAATCGCAAAGGTGTGACAGGTGCTTAATGTAACGTACTCCCAACACAATCTGGATGTCTGCAGGATAACTGCCGAAAATTGCATTTCTTCACTCCAAGACTCGGCATTATCGAAAACGAAAGGCAGACGACACTCGCAAATTTCCATTATTTTTTTTTCATTTTTTACTTCAAAAACATAGCTTATGTTCGTCATTTTTGAACGAGCTTAAAGAGCTCGTTCCAATTAAGGGTCATAAGCTACGTTTTTGCGACGAACAAGGAAGAATAACAAACCTGAATGGTGATTTTTTTTGTGAATAGCGCTAGCCGGTTTGTCTATACGTTGGGTAAAGGGGTAAATATAACAAGTCTGAAAAATGCTGAATACTTCTAAATCTAAAAAATAAGGGCACAGGGTTCAAGTTTAACATTTTCAGTGAAAACTTATAGAATTGGTATTTATTACAACACATCAAATATTAACCAATGGAAAATTTACAACATGAAAAGTAGAAACCCAGCCAATGTAGGCTTTTGAGACACTTGGTGATATATGTAGAAATCCGCTGAGATATATATTGATATTTACAGAAACATGTATATGCATCCCCAGCCTCCCGAAAAATAAAACAAGGAAACACAAAACCCCCCATTGTTTATGTGTTCTCGTGTTGGTTATATATAAGTATCATAACATATTTGTATTTTATCCCTTTGTGCCCATGTTCTCCTGTAAAAGGATTACTATGATAAAACATCTACGCACAAATGGACAAATGGACCTGTCCAAATCATAATCGTAGTGGTTTATACAGAATGGCATGTTTTCAAATGAAGGGGTCGTCCAAACTAACTTTGGTCAAATTTCAGCAAATTTTCTCCAAAGTCCAAAAATGGCTAGACAGAAATAACCCCAGTACATTATATACCAAAATGTTTGGAAAGAAACATAGAACATGTGGAATCTGATATTTGCTATGGAACTGTTGCAGTGTGGTTGAGGGCACTGTCTGAAAGTCTGCTAAAGCATAAGTAGGAAACCAAAAACATTGAAAATAAACTTCCTTAACCCTTTACCCAACGAATCGCCCGCATCCGCCCGCGTAATATGCAAATTCAGCAGTTGAAAAAATATTATTTTTCAAAAATTTTCAACAAAACCATATCATGTGACCCCCTCGTTGGAACGAACTCGTCGAGCTCGTTCCAACGAGGGCTCACATGATATGGTTTTGTTGAAATTTTTTGAACATTTAAAACAAATGTTATTTAAAATAATGAATTTTGATATCGTCTGCGTTGGGTAAAGGGTTAAAAAATAACTAAAAGGTTATATTTTGCAATCCTTCAAGTACAGACTCGGAGAAATCTTTCTGTCATTCATGAAAACATGATCAATACCACTAATGCCCATTCATGGTATCTGCAATTTCCAGATGCTGCCATGTTGTTTTGTTTTTCTTTAGATGAAGAAAGTTCAGCAGGGGTCAACTCCATGCAGTTCAGAGCAACGGGCATGGAGGCACAGTTGACTTCATTAATGAAAATGAAAACATCGCAATGTGAATATTTTATAATAATTATACCTCATAATGCTGTTGAAGATGGTTTAATATTCTAGGCAAATTCGCCAAAATGATTTCATTGATAAACTAGGTGGACCAAACTACCCTAAGTTATTTATTTGGTGTCATGTGAGCCATTTCCGGTGTTTAGTTTCGACAACTGACATTTAAATGCTCAAATAAAGTGAACTATGACAAAAAAGATTGGTGAAACAATTAATATTAACAGTCTCACATTAAAAGAATTGTACCGACTAACTAATTTGGTTTAGAGTGTGTGCATGTTCATTCTATGCTTTGATTTAAATAATTTGTTTTGAAATTATCGTCCTCCTGGAGTACATTCCTCGGAAGGTGGACTGTTATTAGAACTGGCCGCTTTTACAACAATGATAGCTTATTTGTTGATTAAATCCAGTTTGGTAGACAGCAAATGAAAGGCGTGTACAAAACCACGACTATTTTGGTTAATGATTTCATTTATCTGTAATTTCATAACCGTTCTGGTCTCATTTCGGTAATGTGATGGTTCTAACCACGAGGAAATGTTGATGTTTGTGAATACAATGTTGATCTGCGATCTTGGTGGCACCGATTTCATATTACAAGGCTTAACCATTTGAACTCTTGTGGTGTCTTCCATGTCAGTTCAATGGCAGTAACCAGAAGAGCCCATATTCATTGTTTGGGGGTAGAACAATCAATATTTTCAATTTGCAGCCTCGGGGCTGCTCGTTGAAAATATTGATTGGTCTACACCGCACATTTACTGATCAGCCCTCCTATATAATGACGTTATGTTGTATCATGTTCCTGGCCGGTAAAACGGCCACCAGGGTTCAAAGGCTTAAGCGATAAGACCGTTGTAGATCGATTTGACACAAAATATAATTGCGTGGCAAAGAAAGTTAACGTTTCGATGTTCCCAAATTTCGCTGAAAATGGACATCTGAAAGCGTTGTTGTTCTCTTATTTTGAAATCATTTCGGTAGCAGCCAAACATGGACATGGAAGCAGGAAGTTATTATAAATATAGTTCGGTCTTCAATCAAATGATATTTTCGTACAAACACAAGTATGGCGATTACCATTTATCTTTGTGTGGATATAATTTTGTATCGAAACTATTTATCCAGGTTAATATTTTATGTATTGATAACAACAAAACTATAATATTCCGAAACTGAGGCGTAGTGATCCATTTCTAAATATGGCATCCCTGGATAAGGAAACTAAAAAGGTGTCCCGCAATTTCGACCTCAGTTCGCATTCATGGGGTTGTCAATGTGACTTTCCCCATGAATGTATTGGGCGTTTGAAATTCCAATACCTTGCAGATTTGAGAAGAGTGTGGCTGTTTCTGCAGTTCTCAGATCTTTCAAAACAAAAGTTTGCACGAGATCAAGATTTGCCTTATATGGTAACAGGCCGTCATGTGACCGATTTCTCCGCATGGTTTTCAAATGGAAGCTTCTTTCTTTTCCGTGCAGTTTTCTTTGGGACGTTTGTAACACATCGGATAACAAATCGAAAATGTGCTTTCTCCAAGTCTCTTGTTTCCAAGTCATTTATATGAAACCTTGTCATTGGAATTACCGATCTATTCGTGAGTTTTTCAATTCGTTGCTTATGCCATTGGAAGCTTGTTTGTTGTCAGAATCGGAAAAATAATATTTTCTTCGTGAAAAATTTACTATATTAAATTTCCTTGTACACTAGTCATATTTTGATATATAATATGGCTTTGTTTAACCTTTTGAGACATTAATTATCCAGAGGTTCAAACGTCACAGGGAATTCAGTTTCTTCAACGTTTTTCAAAATGCGACGTCAAACATCGGAAAGTACAAATAACAATATATTTTTCACATTAGTGATCATCTGGTTAAGGGTTAGATTATTTTTGGTGGTCTGAATTTGTTTTTCAAAACTTGTTTCATTACAAATTATTGGAGAGTGCCCTCAGGCAATCTCCAATAATTGTAATAAAACAAATTTAAGTAAACAAAATATTATTTGTGTTTGACTGAATATATACTTTAAGCAAGGAAAGTGTTGGCTTTTGCTCTGGTATCCTCATTTTTTGAAAGCCCTGATAGTGGTTTCTTGCACACAATCAGTTAAGAAGTCTTGACAGCGGAATTATATTAGTATTTTAAGCTGCGATAACATTTGGCTCAACGGTTGTCACTGAGCACAATTCTGGAGAAAACAGGAATTGAGGTTAAAACTTTAAGAAAATAGAAAAAAAATAATAAAACAAATGACCACAAAGTATCAACGCGCTGTGTGATTTCGTACGTCATAAGACGTACAAAAGTATCAATGGGCTAATTGTTTTATCAGTATTTTGGGCACTAGTGAAAAATTCAAACATATCACCAAAGTTTTGTTGGATGACCTTTTAAACACGTTGGCGTCTGTCAAACATTCCATACACAGCTAATGCTAGAATAGTTTGTACATGGCCATTAGTCATGATGAACACAAATGTATCTGTTAAATCATATCACTGAAAATTGCTGTTTATCGTAGGTGCCTGTTCGTACAGACTTTCCTGAATGTCACTATAAAAAGTACATTTCGTTAAAAAGTGTTTTTCATTTTCGATTTTTTTATCGTTGCAGAACTTGCAACGCCGATTGTCTGGGGCAATTTTCGGTCATGCGCACCTTCCAGTCTCAACTTCAAGGTGCAGTACATAGCTTCGGAGGGTAGCCTGTGTTTTGTGATTTTTTACGATTCACGCTCGCGTTCGATCTAAAACTGCCGAGAGGTTCGTAATTTGTTTCCATTTTCGTTGCCACTGTCATTCCGCAGTTTGTTAAACCAATTTCTGTTATCAGAGGAAGAGATTTTTTTTGTTTTGCGACATTGAGGTCGACGTTATCTCCGAGGTTGTACTTTTTAACATCGTCTTTACATTTGAGTCCCAGAATCTTAGATTTTTGAGCGACCAGCTGTGGATTACCGAGAAAACTCGATTAATGTCCAACGATTTTATTCTTAGCCAGTACTCAATAACATTCGTGTTGTGTTTGACTGTTGTCGACTACCAGCTTTACTCTCCTAGTAAGGCTAAATCAAGTGAGGTTTTGTGCAGTCGAACATATAGCGTGCTGCTCTGTTTTTGATGTTGTTAATTTTGCTGCTTTCTCGTAACCTCCAGATAACACTCCAGTAAAACAAGATAGACTGAACTAGGGAATTATATAAGTTCACGAACACAAAAACAAGAAAACATATTCCACCAGCAGAAAAACACTTATATGATTATACAGACTGATTTTAGCGATTTGTGGGCCTGAACAATAACTTGATTATTAATCAATTGCGATAATTTAAATAATATCGTTTATTATGTATTGCGATAAAAGTTTAATCGATATATCGCCCTCTACGATAACTAATTTTTATCAGCGATAATTTCTCAATAATTATTAAAGCTACTGATATCTCCCAAAGTACACCTAAAGCGTATTCTGGCCATTGTGTATTTTTATTAATTGGCCTAGCTCACGACGGCCATTAATCTAATTGCCTGTGTACTTAATGTCATTTTCACTCAATATAAATAGGGGTATAATCCCCAATAAAACAGTCAGATAATGAATGAATACCGGAGGAGAAACGCGGATAGGGTGTAAAAAAATTCTTTCTTGATTTACTGTTTACCTATAGTTAAAACTAGAAGTCCTGTCACGAAATGCGCACAAATAGCACATAGATCTGCGCGTTAATCTACGCGTTATGACCATAGTAAGGCTACCAAATCCTGTACATCTGACCTGTGCACAAGCAATGTTTCAGCCAATGGACCTCCGGGTTACGCCCTGTCACAAAATGCGCACAAATAGCACATAGATCTGCGCGGTAATCTACGCGTTATGACCATAGTAAGGCTATCAAATCCTGTACATCTGACCTGTGCACAAGCAATGTTTCAGCCAATGGACCTCCGGGTAACCCGGAGGTCCATTGGCATAAACACTGTCTGTGTTTGCGATGGGTAACCAGAAGAACCTGCCATACTTCGGATGCCATTCGATAAGGCAATTGCGCGCATTTCCTACGCGCAATTAATCCTAGATAAGCACACGGTTCGTGACAGGACTTCTAGTTTCAACCTTGTGTGTGTTGTTCATAAATAAATGTATACTGAGATTAATTTTTGTTATAATGTTTTGTGTACGTAAATGACACTCGAGAAATCGGCGGCTTATGATAAATTAATAATAATATGTATTGGTAATTATGTTTTTGATTCGTGCTATCGTTCGGCAGTACGAATTAATGACATAATTCGTTTTACACATCAATAATGCTCCACGCTATGCGATATTTAATCATATCTCGATATTGTTTAATTGTCGTAATCGCCAATTATCACCAAACTTTAAGCGACCACATATTTTCTTGTTGAAAAAAGAATCTGAGGATCATTAACCGCCTTACAACCTTCGCGATAGTTCATGACAAATTTGCTTGCTGCGTCCTCTAATATCTGCATTGCAGTTGGCATACAGACTGCAAATTTGTCTGTTAGGGCCTCTCACTTCTGGGAGATTGGTGATTCATGAACTGTCAATTCAGCTAGCAAATAACTGTATTTAGGGAAAGTAGCTCGCCAGATGGCTGAGTGCCAAATTACTCTGTGTTGAAAGCACGCTTAAGTATTTGAATTGGGGCCTTTACTCTTTGAACCCGAGCGGCCGCTTTTCCGGCCAGGAACAAGATACGCCATAACGCCATTAACAGGATGGTTGTTCAGTAAATGTGCGCGGTAGACAAATCATTATTTTCAACGTGCAGCCCTAAGGCTGCACGTTGAAAATATTGTTTGGTCTACCCCAAATAATGAATATGTACTCTTCTAATTGCTTCCATTGAACTGGCATGGAAGATACCACTAGAGTTCAAAGGGTTAAGAATCGAACATTTCTGGTAAATCTGAATCCGGGATGGAATTTGGCAGAAGTTTCCGAAAAGAATCTCAACGTTTTTCAAGTTGTAGACATTGCACCTTCCTACAACCTTACATAATGATCTCCACCCAAGAAATATTATATGCAACGGCGACGCGTATATATTTAGGTTAATGAACAAAAACGAGGAATTTTTCCAGAACGGATTCAAAGTGGTTTCGTAAGCGGAACGTCGATGAACGCTTCTTCTATTAGCAAGTCTCCCGGATAGGAGACCTTGCGATAGACGAAGCGTTCAATGGGAGACCGTTGGCTGGTTTTGAGAACAACGCGGTGCATGATTTTGATGCTTCATCCATCCAACGATATCCGACATTGCTGCAACAATTGCGATTTGGCCTATTAGGATTATTCCGATGTAACCCATAACTCTAGATGACAGGCGGTCGTCAGTCGCAGAATAAAACTTGCGTTGAAATTTTTTCGTTTGCCTCTTGTCGATTCTCAAATTTGGAATGAAACTCCCTTTTGTTTTCCAGCAATTGGGTCGCGGGATTAGTTGTCCATTCATGCCGTGCACTGGTCGTCTTCTGGCTGCAATGACAGAAACAAAAAGAAAAAGATGAAACACTTTTCGAGTAAATAAATAAATAAATAAAATAAATAAATAAATAAATAAATAAATAAATAAATAAATAAATAAATAAATAAATAAATAATAAATAAATAAATAAATAAATAAATGTTGTGACAGGGTAAACGTTTGGACCCTACGTTTTTATGTTATTTGTTCTTTCATTTGTGTTTAACCCTTTAGACTCTGGTTGCATCTTCAATGCCAGTTCAATGGCAGCAATTAGAATCGTCTATTTTCATTATTTGGAGTAGACCAATCAATATTTTCAACGTGAAGCCTCGGGGCTGCACGTTGAAAATATTGAATGGCCTACCCCACACATTTACTGAACAGCAATTCTATTTAATGAACATAAGATGTATGTTTGTGGCCGGAGAAATGGGCCGTTCGGGTTCAAATGGTTGACATCTCTTCAACATGGATGTTTTTATGTATTGGTACTAAACACCACATCAGCATCCAATGTTATATCGTAACGATAAACAAGATTTGTTGGGCAAAATAGACCATTTGGTATCATGAAGTAAAGTAATTGAGTAACAATAATGAAAAATGAAAAACAAATACATTTTAAACACAGTGAAATAAGAGTGAGAAATTTATTTATTTATTTATTTGTGTTTAAGGTCACATATTTATGCACCGTTGATAATCGTGACCGTGACAGTTTTACGGGTGGAGGAAGCCGGGTACCCGAGAGAACCACATTCTAACTCTGTTCAAGCTCCGCTCAAGCAGGGTTATAGCGGTTGAAGACATGTGGACCATCGACGTGCAGTACGGAGTACGGCTTAGTACACGGCGTCATCGTACCCCCATGGAGGCAACCGGGATAAAGTGCCTTGCCCAAGGACACAACGCGGGTCGTCCCGGACGGGGATCGAACTCGGGACCTCTAGCATAGAAGTCCAACAGTCTACCACTGAGCTCCCCGTAAAAAGTATTAAAAGATTGATTTCCTTAAGAATCGGATGTGAATGACGCCTTTAAAATAGTTCTATAAGAGACGCTACAGAATAATGGCGACGTCTGATATCAATAAATTTAAAATAGAACAAACTGAAAGAATGTGTTTGAGTGTCAAAGATAACTGATGGGGAACACATTCTGGTCGCATATCTCCCTTCAATAAAAAAAACAAAAAAAAAAATCAATGTTGAAATGGTATAATATCTTGTCAGATTACAGATGCATGATAGTATCTATAAAGTCTATCTGACGAATAACTGTCATCGATAGGAAGCGATGGAGCTTGCTATTTATCAATCCGCTGTCTCACCCCGCCAGCCAAATTGATTTGATATAGTTACTGATATGCGGTTTAAATCACTTGTTTAAAGCCTGTTTTGATGCACTGTCCGTACGGGTATTAACGGAGATACCCAAATGACCAGGTAATAAACAAAACACTATATTATATTGGTCAGACAAAACATTATTATAAAGAGGAAAGAGAGTGGGAGAAAAGTATCGACTTCTTTTCCAGCCTTGTCTCGATCTGGTCAAGCGGAAGTTTTAAAGCTTTGACTTCAGCTATGAAAATAGAACTTATAATTGATATTATCTGTTCACAATTAACAACAGAGGGTGATACTGTCCCCTCATCTTGTATAGATTATTTTGTATTCCATATACGGTGATTTTATTTCGGGATATTTTTGCTTGAATTGTAAAGAATGTGAACCGAATTTTTACTAGATTCAAAATAACGTCAGGTTTTCTTAAATGCCAAGGAGGAATATGAGGAGAATGGGGTGGGGCCATGGTTCTCTTTTAGCGAATGATCCGTGGGGTGGATTCCATATGATGCTTATCCATTTACCTAACGAATCGGAAGCATCCACCTGCGTAGTGTACAAATCGACAGATTCGGGTGAGGGCGTAGTGTACAAATCAACCTGCAGTAAACAAAGCCATAAAGGTCAAAACATAATTGTGCAGTCAAAACTTTTTTTTTCTGTGGTAAATATTTCAAATGTGTTATGGATGATTATTTCATTGTTTGGATTTTGATGTAAGTTCTTCATTACTGATTAAATTTTAACGAGTTTTGTTGTCTTAACACAGGCGACATTTGCATGAATAACGTTCAAACGTGGGTACCCCACGCCATTTCCAGATTAAAATCAATAATGGGTGTGCCAACATCCGGCTTCAGTCGCTGCTCTAACTCTCCTTACCATTGATCACATCAAGTTGTTTATGGTCCTCCGTGGGATGCTATTCCACTCCTGAAGAAGGACCTGCGTGATCTGAGCGACGTCGTTTGGGACTTTGATGCGTTTCCTGACCCACATGTCCAGCTCGTCCCACAAATGCTCGATCGGGGACAAATCTGGACTGTAGGGTCGTCAGTCGAGAACTTGGACATTGTTTTGGTTGAGGAAGTCAAGAAAAACCCTAGCAGCGTACGGCCTCGCATTACCCTGCTGCAACGTAAGGTTTGCGCATGGAGAAGTGGAAGGACGTGAGGCACGAGGACCTGACCCCGATATCTTACGCCTGGAAGATTGCCTTGGATGGCCACGAGCGTTGTTTTCACGCCATGAGAAAGACCCTCTTCCTCCCCCCCCCCTTCCAAAATATAACAGGCCCTCACCCGAATCTGTCGTTTTTCCGTAACGCACAGGTCAGAATATCAATCATCTCAACGTCGATAGGAATTGTCGTCAATCTGACCTGTAAAGCGTGAACTGAGAATCGTCAGTGAATAACACAAGTCTCCAGTGGGCCAAGTGAAATAGATTTGGTGCATGTGCCCGCAGCCATTGCAATGGAGTTGACGTCGTCTGGGTGTAAATTTCGGACCAACATAGGGACGTCGTGGTCTTAAATTGAACTACCGCAACCGATTTCTTACTGTTCTTGGGCGCACTCGGCGACCATGAATGCCTGCAACCTGTCTCGCCGTCTCCGTCGCCTTCTGAAATCGGTTGCGGTGGTGTGAGAGAGGTGTGCCTCTATCTTGGGGTGGCGACGTAACATGCGAACGTACGCTCCTAGAACGGTCAGCTTCCTGTGGGTCTGAGACGCCCAACTAAACGTGCTATCGTTGACTCACGGACCCCACATTGCTGGGCGATAAGACGTTGTGATTGGCCCTGCATAATTAGAGCAATAGCCCTACCCCTATCACCTTCGGACATTTGCTGCATTTTGCTTTTCAGTCGAGTTGAAATGAAGTATTATACAATCGATGTGTTCTGTTCAATGCTTCGATTTGGTATGGCTTTCAAGCCCATAGCACATGGGAAGGTCAAGGCGGATGCGCGCTTTGTCGGACAATCTGTTGAAAGCGCGCAGCGTTGAACGTGATCATGGTTGACCGAATTTTAACCAAAGACTCTTTGTATAGTACACTGAGGTAGCTGTGTGTCAAATGTTATTGCATTTGATCTACGGATAAAAAAACATATTGCCAAAACTGAACTTGCGTTTCTTCTTTCCGTCAGTATTTAAAATAATAAATTTTTATTTCGAGTTGGATAAAGAGTTAATTCAAATTCATATGGAAGAATATGTTTCTGATTTTGAGTAAAAAAATCAACACTTGGAGTATTAGATACACAGTCGTAAGCGGAGTTTCATGGGTTTGCAGAAAGTCGGGAAACATATAAACTAACAATTGTTTAATCATGCGCTTCTCGGGAGAAGGCTTCCCTGCTTCGATAAGTATCCTGTCTGTGGGCGATGTTCTAAATGCGCCCAGGCTAATTATATAGAGGATGTCCACTCGTTTTAGTGAATACCGTAAATTATCTCATTCGTGTGGACCTGAAAGTATTATTTTTCTCTCGCGCTCATTTAGGAAGCTACCGAAAAAAATCATCGTGTGGACCTGAAAGTATTATTTTTCATTCGCGCAAGCGCTCGTGCAAAATAAAACTTCAAGTCCACACTCATGAGATAATCCAGACACTGACTAAAAAAGAGAATATTTTCTTTTTTATTATATGCTGCGAGACATTTTATTGCACAATATTCAGCACAATTCGATCCCAAATGCGAACGTTTCAAAACAATAACAAAGATCAGCTGATCGTTCCTTCAAGGCGACGTCATGCGTCATTTAGGAAGCTACTGGGAAATATTTCTCTATATCCATCGAGTCGATAGATATCGAGAAACATCCTTTAGATAATTTGCGATAATTCACAGGCTAGCGTATAATTAAATACCACTATGATGGATTGCAGCAAGTGATTTGATGTATGATTTTTAGCAGAGCCATGCACCACACATCGTAATCCCATTTGGGTTTGACAAGTGATCTTTACAGAAAGAGTAACGTGTTTTGCTCTGCAACTTTACACTACCTTCAAAAGATTAAGAGCTTCTCTACAGCCAATATTCAGTCGACTCATTTGAGAAGTGGAATTCGATTTACTGCCAAACCCACGATGTTCACTTCTGTGGCACCCTTATTGTACTCCAGTCTATTTTCAACTTCGGATCAAGTTGATGGTTTCGGAGCTCGTAGCACTGAACACAATTTTGAAGTTTTCGAGAACATGAAACAATTTTCTGTTGCTCATTTCTGAATCGTATGTAAAAACAGCTGAAGTGTACGCTCAATGTCATTCATGTTTTTTGTGCTATAGAAATCTAAACTGCGACCCACATACAATGATGAATTTAGCATATTCTCACTTGCGCGGATGATGCCAATAATTTCACTGAACAAAATGTTTAATAAATTACATACTAACCTTTGGAACCCTAACTCTTCCTGTGAAAAATTTAATGTACGCCCAACAAGAACTAGAAATTGACTCTCCTTTAATAAATTTCCTATTGAACGTGAGTAGTATGTCTCGCGCGTTTCAGGGCCCAGTTGGATGACCTCGGTGGATGACCCCGGAAGTGACGTCATGTCACGTGGCCCAGTGGCGCCATGTTGTGTTGTCATGGTAACCCGCGTGAACGGCCATGTTGCGACGTCATCTCCATAGTGATACGTGGTGTTAGTGCGGATGCGCATCGCGTGTTGTTAGGGTGATACGTGTTTCCGTCGTCCATTTTGTATACTGGAGGCCGCCATCTAGGTTTCTATGGTAGTACGTGATTGCTATGTTACCCAATTTTTCTGCAATAAGACTGGGTATGCTCGGAGGGTGTGTTCGATTGAATCGGAGTAAATCTACTTACCACAAACGACCCGACAATCCCTCCAAATCACCAAAATCTACCCAAAATCACCGAAATAGACTTTATTTGATACGGATTTCCCATTTTATCGGCTTAGCACGTAGTGTTATAGTACCGAGAGGGTACCGGGGATGTTCGATTGAAGTGGAGTATTTTTTGTAATTTACAATTCTTCCAGAATTCTCGAAGAATTACCCAAATAAACCCGACAAGTTGTACTATTTCTAACTCTTTCAGAATTCTCTGCTTCTATCTATATATGCAATAGTTTTCGTCTATCTGGCCCTGTTCCTTTGTTCTGGAGTATACTCCGGTAGCGTAGAAGAGCTTATTAGGTGGAACAGTTTACCTTATTATTACTATATTTAGCAATTTCTGGTCTATTCTTGTTAGTTCTGACCCTATTCCGTGTACTCTTGTTGTTTCATTTATCTAGATCATTTATAACCAATCAGATTGCTTGATTTCCTTTAATCTGTATGCACGGTTATTTCCCTTGTGTATAACAAAAGCAGTCCCAAAGCCAATAAGCTATCGAGCAGTTACTGATAAGTATTGCTCGAACGACTTGAAGCTTATCGAGCAAATGAGCCTTAGAGCAATTGCTCGATCGAGTGACTCGGCATATTGCTCGAACGACTCGAAGTCCATCGAGCAAATGAGCTATCGGGTAATTGCTCGTTCGAGTGACTCCTCGAACGACTCTTCGACTCATTTCAGTATTTGAGGATACCTATGGCCCGGCATTGTATTATTTGAGGATACATATCGATCGAGGATACCTTTTTATAGGATACTTATCTGAGGATACTGTTACCTATATCACAAGGCATACCTATCCCAAATATTTCTTATAAGCTAAAGAGCCAAGAGAGTAATTGCTCCATGAGCAATTGCTCGAACGACTCGAAGCTCATCGAGCAATTGAGCCTTAGAGCAATTGCTCGATCGAGTGACTCGACATATTGCTCGAACGACTCGAAGCTCATCGAGCAAATGAGCTATCGAGTAATTGCTCGTTCGAGTGAAGATTGGAGATTTAGAGACATAATGATTTAACCGTTTTGAGCTCCGGTGGTATCTTCCACATCAGTTCACTAGAATTAGCTAGAAGGGTCTATTTTCAATATTTTCGATATTTTAGAGCTGACCAATCAGTATTTCCAACGAGGAGCCTTGGGGCCACACGTTGGAAACAGTGGTTGGTCTGTACTACTTATTGATTTAACATTATTTTGTCACGGAAAACGGGGTGTTCCACTGGCTTTGTCCGAAAAAGGGCCACCGGGGCTCGAGGTGTTAAAGAGTTATAGGATTAGAGAGTGAAGGATTGCCGTTGTCTAGGCTCGCCTGCTGACTTTTGCATTATTGGATCTCTATCGTCTTTAGAAAAAGAGAGCGTGTAAGTTAAAAACAAATTGGTGGAAATTAAAATTAAAATTAAAATTAAAATGCAGTTCCACAGCACGCCACGGTTGTCTCAACGCACGCTAGTACACAACTAAGGGTGCAATATGCATCGTTTGGGTTCAGGCGATCTTATTCAAATCTGCCTGTCGCAAGGATGAATGTTTGAACTTTCCTGAATAAAAGTTCAATTTGCTTTGTTGTTAAACCGATTATTCCATAAAGTAGCTCGTCAATATTAGATATATTGAGCGTGATAACAGCATTAAAAAAGGTCAATCTTTGAGGGTGGTAGTGCGGGCATTGAAAGAAGAAATGGTGTGCATCTTCTTGGGGATTGCCACAGGTACATTGTGGGGTAGAGGAGATAAAATTGTTAAATTTGTCGTGGTTTAAATCACTGCAACAGTTTCGTAGTTTGCAGTGGAGAACGTTTCCTTTCCTGGTTCCTGTATAGAAATATGAAGGTGGTTTAACGGAAGGGTTCAGTTTAGCAAGGTTGCCTTTAAAAACAGAAAGTGTTGACGCAGTTTTGGTATTAGTTGGGAGCTCATTCCAAATTTTGGAAGATGAAGGGAAGAATGTAGTTGAAAATTGTTCTGTTCGCGCTTGGTACATGGATAAGTTGTTAGAATTACGTATATTGTAATTTGCTGTTTCACCTACAGTACGGGGTAATAATTCAACAAGGTAATCTGGAGCATCGTTATTAGATATTTTTAAAAAAAGCACACAGTTTGTGATGGTGCCTTCTCTCATAAAGTGAGCGCCATCCAAGTTCCAAGAGTATACGCTCGGATGAAACAGATCGTGTGAGACCAGACACTATTCTTGCTGCGTCGTGGTGTAGTCGGTCTAGTTTCATTAGAAGAGGCTTAGGAGCACAGTCCCAGACGGTATCACCGTAATCAATGAGTGGCAGGATGAATGAGAAATATATTTGTTCCAGAGTTTTCCTCCCAAGTTTATACTTGAGTTTTCTCAGATTGGACAAGCGTGCATTAACTTTTTTGCAATTTTCCGCTATCTGGCGATCTCATTTCAAGTTTGACTGCAGGATTAAACCAAGATGTTTATGTGAATCGGAGAAATTTATCGGAGTTTCGTTAAAGAACAAATCTGGATGGTTATGATTAGGGATTCCAGAAAAGTAGACAGCTTGCGTTTTAGATGGGTTGAAGGATACCAGCCACTTCTGAGACCAGGAGTATATTTTGGCCAGATCATTATTCAAAATGGTTATTAGTTCAGAACTGGAGCTTTTACCGTTAGTGAGACATGTATCATCAGCAAACAATCTCGTAAGGGATTCTAAATTGTCTGCAATATCGTTGATATAGACTAAAAAGAGGAAAGGTCCCAGGACAGATCCTTGAGGAACTCCAGCTTGTATTAGCTTGTATGGAGAGTATGTGTTATTCACCAATACTCGTTGTTTACGATTTTTCAAGTAACTGTCAAACCATTTTAACAGAGGACCTGAGATTCCATATTGCTCTAAATTATAGAGAAGACCTTTATGCCATGCCCTCTCGAAGGCCTTTGAGATATCACAAAAGATAGCACAAGTCATCAGTCGTTCATCTAGTGACTGACATAGCGAATGGTATAGTTCAAGAAGTTGAAAAGTAGTGCAGTGGCCAGGGATGAAGCCGGACTGATATTTATATAGAAGATTGTTCTGATGAAAATGAGTAAAAACCGATTTCAGGAGCACTTTTTCACAGATTTTCCGTAAGATTGGTAAAAGGGAAATCGGCCGATAGTTGTTTTTGTCCGCGGGATCTAGTTTTTTAAAGATGGGGATTACATTGGCTTTCTTCCATTCGTCAGGATATGTTCCGGTATCGAAACTTTTTTGAAAGAGCATACTCAATGGTGCTGCGATGGTATCGACAGTCCCCGTCAGCATTTTAATGCTGATCTCGTCATGGCCATGGGCCTTGTTTGCATTTAGCGACTTAATAACATCTGTAATATCTTTTATATCAAAGAGAATGCTCGAAAGGATAACGTGACTTTTTGTAGGAAAGTTTGGAAGTTGGGTGTTTTCATCATCAATTGTACTGTTTTTTATAAAAGTTTCGTTCAGAATTACAGCTTTTTCTAGGTCGTCCGTTGTTAAAACGGATGGATCGGGGCTATCACCACGATAAAGGGACGGGATTATTTTTTCGTCAGTTTTGTTTAACAAATTTCGAATAATATGCCAAAAATCTCTGGGGCTGGGGGCGTTCGATAATCTGTCTTGGATGTTATCTTCGTAAATTTGTTTTGCGTATTTTTTCATGTTATTTACAGTATTTCCTGAATGTTTGTACAAGTTCCAATGGTGTGGCTCCTTGGTTTTTAGAGCTCTTCGTCTGAAACGGTCTCTACGCCTAATCTCGAGTCGGAGTTCCGAAGTAAACCACGGTTTGTCATTAGGGCGTATTTGGACTGTTGATTTTGGGACTGTGGTGTTCATTATCTCCATAAAATGTTCACAGAATTTTTTGGGTCTGTGTGGTCATCTATTATTGATTTCCAGTCTTTCTGACAGATCAGTTCGTTTGCTCGTTTAAAATTTGCCTTTTTATAATTTCGAACGGTACGATAGAAAGCCTGCCTATTGTCAAGTTCGAATGAGACATAGATATAAACTGCATAATGATCGGACATTCCCAAGTCAAGCGTATCAACCTCAACAAGGTTCACTGTTTCACTAATGATTACTGGATCAAGAAGTGTCTGGGAGGTTGGCGTAACTCTTGTTGGCTTATCGATAACATTACGGAGGTTGTAGCGATTTATTATTTCATTTAGTTTGGAGAGCGGATTTCTTAGGTCAGAGTTTAAGTCTCCTACTATTACTATAGCCTGTTGGACATTTAGGGCATTCTCAATTGAAGCATCTAACAGTTCCCAATATTCGGGATTAGCAAACTGTTGGGATCTATAGGTTACTGACATCAAGATTGTGCTGGATTTCGAAGAAATCTCGAACCACATTATGGAATCATCAAATCGGTCTTACGATTGTAGTTTAGTCTTTTCGAGAAATAAACGGCTATTCCTCCACCAGAGTGGTTTCTGTCGTTGCGAACTGGGGCCGAAAAATTTGGATGAGTCACACAAATAACATAATTCCCGATATTCACTCAAACAGAATAGATTTTCTATTTGTTATATGCTACGTGACATTTTAATGCGCAGTATTCAGCCCATTTCGACTGCAAACATGTTCAAGACAATAACAAAAAGCTGCTGATAGTTCCTTCAAGGTGACGCCATGCTCCGAAGCGTAACATCATTTAGGAAGCTATTGAAAAAATTCATCGCGTGGACCTGAAAGTATATTACTTTTCACTCGCGCAAGCGCTCGCGATAAATAAACCTTTGAGTTCCACACTCATGAGATAATTCCCGACACTAACTAAAATAGAGTGGATCTTCATTATTATTATTATTTTTATTATATGCTACGAGACATTTTATTACACAATATCTTACCTCCTACAAGTATCTGGGAATTTCATTGGTTCAAAGACGTCACACGCAGACTGCATATAAAACCATATACTGCCTGTCAACATCAATATACGCTGACAGCTACGGGTAATCTCCCCTTTGTTTATTGATTATTCAAAATGACGGCAGCCGATAAACGATTCAAGTTGAAAGATTGAGTGTTGGAAGCCCATATTTGGTCTGAAGTGCAGGTTAGGCAACTTCAAGGGCTTCATATTTCGTGGATGTGTGGCATGTTACCTTCGAAATGAAACTGTCTGGTATGTATGAATTTGCCTTGTTACAATTTATATCTCCAATAAATTGTAACAAGGCAAAGACACGTGAACACATTGTGAGAATTCTCCCATTTAATTTTGGCCGGTGTTGTTATTAGTAACTGTGTAACTAATAATATTCAGCCCAATTCGACCCCAAATGCGCTCGTTTCAAAACCATAATAAAGATAAGCTGATCGCTCATTCAAGGCGACGTCATGTACAGAAGCGTGACGTCACTTTGGAAGCTACTGAGGAATATTTCTCGATATCTATCGAGTCGATAGATATCGAGAAATATCTTTTAGATAATTTGCGATAATTCACAGGCCAGCATACAATAAATTTATAATACCCCAAGCGTCCCGAGGAATGCAGTGAGTGCATGTCTAATTAAACAAAGCATGTCCGGATTTATCATTAAGCAAATTTGTCGTCAACCCAAAGCTTCCCAACGCGTTTGTTGCTTAATTATATGGCATGTTTTAATGATGAAAATTTTTGTGATATTGGGGAAATATGTCTCTTTCCTGTTATTCCTTATATAAAAATGTATTTGAATTACGTATGTTCATAACATATAGATTAAAAGTGTTTCTTTAGTTCATTGTCAAATTAAGTCATGACTGCTTAGAAGCAGCCTTGACTTAATTTGACAATAAACTCCAGCAATAATAAATCCTTGGGAATTGTCGCTGAAGGGTTAATTAATAAATTGCTAACTTCTTTGCCACTTTCCTATTATTCTTTTCTCTCTCCATTTATCTGTAGGGTTCCTCTGGAACACGCACTCATTCTTCGCAGCACCACTCTCTCCAACACTACAAGAAAGTGGCCACTCCCGCATAAGAGATCTCTATGTTTCCAAGAAAGATAGAAAGATATGCGATAGTGGGATTAATTAAGGTAAATAAATCAGATACGGGATGCAGGTAGGTGACTCACCCATCATTATACAAACGAACGCAAGTTGTATTTTGAGATAAGCTTTTCCTATGTTTTGCCCTTCATGTCTTCTTTACTGTAGGAATCACACGAAGGAGGGCTGTGTGCATTAAAAACAAACTGCAAAATGTTTTGAGTTGGAAGTTGTGAATTATTTGCCCAAGATTATTTAACTGAAGAGTTTTATGTGGTGAAACGAACATTGAACATAATGTAATATTATTGTTTAATCCTTTACCCAAAGCAACGGCAAATATCGACCAGGGCTATTCTCAAAAATTGCCAAGTAATTTTCATTATTTTTTCATTTGTTGTCTCAAAAACATAGGTTATGATCCCTCGTTGGAACGAGCTCGTCGCGCCCGTTCCATTGAGAGGTCACAACCTATGTTTTTGAGATAACAAATTTAAAAAAAATAGTTATTCAAGAATTGGTTTATGCAAGTGTCGTCTGCTTTTCATGTTAAGTAAAGAGTTAAAGTTGGGCGTACCGCTACGGCCGTTAGATTTGTGTGTACAAGTACAGAACTGTGAACAATGACCTTTCCGACGGAGACAGACGTTGAACGAACATGAATATTATTTTCATCTGCCCATGTATTATACGAAGTATAATGCTTAAAAATGAATGAGCATGACTTTTAGGTTTCGCCATTGTGTTTCCTGAAAACAAAAAGCATCAGGTTTATATTTTTGAATTAAACATCCTTTACTGAACTTCGCACTAAAATTTCGACTACTCTATTATGTTAAGTGATCAGTATTATAATTCATATTTGGTAGTCACTGAGGTGATAGACATTAGGTATTTGTCTCAGGTGAATCTTTCTCCAAGGAGGCGCAGATATGTGGAGAACATGCCATCGCCGCTTTCGTCGACTCTCATGTACTCAAGCCAGAGCATATCGCAAGTAACAGCTGTGAGTAGTAGAAGAGGGATGGATCGCCCCACGCTGATCGGACCCCACAGGGGACCAGGGAAGGGAAGTAGAAGGAGATGTGGAAATCGTGTCACATTAGCGGGACCCCACAAGGAAGGGAAGTAGAAAGAGCTCACCCCAGATTGCGGGAGGGGCGCCGCATGACACAAGGAAGGAAAGTAGTAGAATAGGGATGGATTGACCCAGATTGGGGGGGGGGGGGGGCTTTTATGGGGGACCCCGCAGGGAAGCGAGGTAGGAAAGTAGTAGGAGATGTGGATCCCCGGTTGTAGGAACCACAGGTTATTACGTCCATTAGCCTGCAGTTGCATACTACCACACTATAGGTATCCTACAATTGTCCCCACCAGTCCTTACCAAACCCCAAATCACTTTATTTAGTTCGTAGTTCTAAAGAATAATAATGGCACATAAACAAGTCTCGATGCGATCAACATGTAAGGCATCCTACCATGCACAGGGTTAAGGAAATGTGTAGACTGAAGTGGGCTTAGATAAATGGATTAGTCGACGAAGGGATCGTGACAAGAGATAGCTATTAATCCTATAGCAGAGCTACTAGGCGGTATTATTGGTACAAAGCTGCAGGGGTGGTACAAAACTATGTTATGGGGTGACTACAGTCGATCATGGACAAGTCAGCAATAATTTTTTTTTAATTGTCATAAAAAAAAACAGAAGACAAATATAAAGGTATAATATATTGTACAACATTGCATCAATGCGCCGACTGTATTACCTAACATATACTGACAGAACTTTGTTGGTATCTTTTCATTCAAAAATTATGCTGATGTACCTCCATTTTCTTCTCATGGTCTCTGCCTTGCCGATTGGATACATGCAAAGTGAGTACAGTTCAATATTTCTGTACAATTTTATACCTTGTAAAAGACCTGAAAGAGTTGGGATAATTTTCGTTCGACTTCAGAAATGAATGTATTTTTGTAAACGGGAAGACATATATTCCAAAAGGTTGGGGGAAATTGCGGAGACATTGAACTAAAAAGTATTTCTTTGTTGTTTATATCTGTGTGAAGTTTCAAATGTGGATTAAGATTATTTTTTTCCACCAGTCCTATTATACAGTTTTTTTAGAAGGAACACGCATAAAATGATTTCTTTAGTATCTCAACAGAAGAAACACAGTTCTGTCGCTGACAACTTGCATTTAAACAGTTTAGAGTTAGTAAATAAGATTCTATGATTGATCTTAAATTGACGAGATTGTAGATATGTATCGTCTGTTGTCTTAAAGGTTTGCCAAAATATATGCTGTCAATCCTTTTCGCCAATATTCACATCTAATATGTTGTGCCACTTTTATGTGTAAAAAAGTTCTTTCGAAATATTTTGAAGAAATGTGAGATAGAAGTGACTGTTTCGTTTAGTACAGGGGATTATGATGAATGGGTCCATTATACACGCAACTGTTTTGTTGTTGGATATTTTATTTTTCCACAACCATGGAATAGCATTCTCCACCCCATTTTAGGCGGTGGATGGTGTATCAAAGTCGTATTTTTCTTGAATTCTCGGAAGCTCATGAAAATCCCGTGTCATAAGTTATGTCGTTTACATAAATATGCACTTTGTACACCAGCGTCTATAAAAGAAAGATTTATTATTAATTGTTAAATGTTTGTTGTAAAATAGGGGCTGAGGGAGGATCTCGGTCGGGGCTGTGGGCTCGACTTCTTTTAGGAGTGCCCATGCATAAAGTACATTCCTCCACAAGGGATCCATTTGTTTGAACACTTCTACTAAACACTCTTTTTAGTCAAAGACCACACTTTCCTACCACCATTTTTTTCAAAATTGTCGATAACTAATGTTTTCCACTGGGCCAATTTTTAAGGGTCTAATAGCTTTTTAACCCATACCATTTTCAAGAATGGCGCATTGTTTTTATGTGAGGGACTTTAATTCCACCATTTTCAAATGAGTTAATTATAATATCACGCTTGATTTTATCTTTTTTTATCCGACCATAGAAAATGAAATAGTAACGCTTCAATTTCGTCTAATATCTGATCTGATGGGTCTGGAAGAACAGTAAGCGAGTGGCTTGGAATAGGAATGGCCAATGTTTTGATCACTGAAGCTTTCGCGACTAATGTTAGATTCCTTAGAGGCTAATCGTTTAAAAGTTTGCGTACTTAATTAATTTTGTCCGAAAAGTGTGTGTTGAAAAAAATTTCGCTGTTCAATTCATATTTTATACCAAGGATGGTAAAGGTTCTACTGTGATTCCATCTTATAGGTCTGTCGGCTTTCAATCCAAGCCCAAAGCCACTACGAGGTCCTACCCAAACAATGTGTGTTTTATCGAAATTAACACTTAATCCAGATTTTGCAGCGAAGCTGTCAAGTGATTTTAGGGCCACGTTTCGGGATTCCTCGGCATCCTCTAAAAATAGAGTACTGTCATCTGCGTAATGATGTATTCAAATCGTTGATTTTGATTCCATTTATTTTGGGGTTAAGTTTAAATTTTCTGAACAATGTCCATTATTAATCATGCAGCTGGAAACATCGCTGTTGAAGGTGTTGAACCACTGGCTCATGGATTCACTAAAATTAAAAAAAATCTAAGTACTTTTCTAATGAACTGCCATTCAAGGGCTCGAAAGCTTTTTCGAAATCAATTTGGACCAACTTTCCAGGAACATTCATATATTCTGTTTTTTATTAAGTCTGTGATTAAACGCGTTTATTCCCCTATAAATCTTCCTTTCATGAATCCCAACAGGCTTTCGGATATCAGTTTCGGGAGGACTTTTTTAAGTCTGTTTGCAACTGCCGAAAAGCCTACTATTAGCAATAATGGTCTTAGAACTATAAAGGGTAAGGGATGGCCTAGAAAGCGGGTGTCATACTAGGAACCAAAACTATGTTAAGAGAGCTAGCCTCCGATAAGTATCCTCCAAAAGGTATCCTACAAAAGGTATCCTCTAAAAGGAATCCTCCAATACTACATCACCATGTCATAGGTATCCGCCAATACTCGCATGTGCCTATATTCTGCATGTGATGTGCGCGCATTGTACACTACCACAAAAGCACATATCCGCACATCTAGCATGTGCCCAAGTGTCGTATGCGATGTGCGCACATTGTTCATTAGAACACAAGCACATTCCACCAAGCATGAGCCTCATGTTGGTGCAATAACTTCGATGGTCTGACTATGCCTGTAGAATCCCCTTTTCAACCGTACGTGCCTATGTGTCGTATGCGATGATCTGACGATGCCTGTAGAATCATCTCTTCAATCGTATGTGCCTAACTGCCGTATGTGATGTTCACACATTGTGTATTAGCACACAAACACATATTATAACATCAAACGTGTACCCATGCGCCGAATACGATATGTACACACTAATACGCATCGTGTACTAGTACATAGACACACCATAGAAGTTAAAAAGTTGGGTCCAGTTTACTGGGGTCAAACAGGTTTCATTAAGTGTAGTTTTCAGAATTGCTTGACATTGCATTTTATCACCCCAATGCATTTCTGAAGTTCATACAGAAATGCATTCTCTTCAAAATGTGGGCAGAGTCAACAATATCCATTGCTGATTCCTTTACAGAACATACTTAATACTATGAACCGAAGTTATTTCTTCTTTCTTGAAAAATTGTATCTGAATCCTATCCGGAAATCTTTAAACGCTGTTTACGAAAATCTATTTCCGAACTCTTTAAAGATATTTGACTCCCGAAAATAAATCTCCATAAATTCTATTTCTATTTAATTTAGTTCTGATGCTTTCACCATTTTCACAAATACTCGAATTTAATGGCTGCAGTAAATTCTGTTTCTCAAGTTTCAATTCTTATCTGTAACTGCATTTATATACTCACCAATTTCTGTAATCATTGTGGCAGGAGTTGTTGTAAACGGAGCGGTCAATGTCAGATCTGACACGGCAGATGGGTGGTGTGATGCTATTTCCTGTGTGTCTTCAGTAGATTTAGGGGGACCTAAAACGACACATAAGCTATACGTATCAGATAAATTCACTCATTCATCCGATGTTGATCACTTGGAAAGTGAATACAGTAAACATAAGAAAACATCTTTCGTGAATCCAAATATTCCAACACAAACACTGGTTGTAGCTCAGATACTGAAACTGACGACACATCTCGTAGATAGCAACATTCACGCGACAGCAGGCATCCAAAACACACTACAAGTACCTCATATGACTCTGTTATAGTATTAACCCATTACTCAACGCACGGAGAATGAAAATTTATTATTTTAATTAATATCTTTTCGATTCTTTAAAAAAAAAATAACAAAACTATAGCATGTGACCCTCACGGAAACGAGCTCATTCCAATAAAGGGTCATATGATTTGGTTTAGCTGAAATATTTTGAAAAATAATATTTGTTCAACTGTTCAATTGGTAAATTACTCGAAAAGATGCGACCGGCTCGTTATGTAAAGGTTAAGACACACTCAAATATATTGGGGACGACGAAGCGGAAGTAACAGTCCATTTCGCCACAAAATGTCTACCTTTTCCAGTACTATTGTTTAATTTGAATGTATTGCTCACACAAGGAGTTGAATAAAAAAAAATGAAACTTAACAGACTAATCAATAGCATCAATGACACATCTTAAGAGTATGTTAATACAATGCAATTGGGCTTATGATACCTTGAAAAAAGAATTAAAGCAGACGTTTAGCCACAAAAGACTCCTGTCCAGCCCACACAAGAAATATAAAGACGAACCCCGTTGTTGCAGTTTCCCTCACATATTATAATATAATATCAGCAAATACAATCTTTAACCGTCCATGGGAGTAGTATGCAATGTGGTTTTGGGGCCTGTTCTGGGGGAAGGCTGGATGATTCCTGGGTGATGCCTGGGTGGATGACATCATCATAATTAAAATGTTACGTAAGGTAATTAATGTTACTTAATGTTTTTTTTTAATCACTTTAATAATTAATGTAATTAATGACTGTTGCATAATTAATGTAATTAATGTAATTAATGAGTGTAATTAGGGTTGATTATAATAATTAGAATATTAATAAATGAATTAATATTGACGTACTGGACATATATATGAATGCTATCGACTGACTGACTCGCAAAGGTGAACATCGCGTGTCTGGGTATAATTAAATCGATTTTTTCTTTTCAAATGCCAACTACTGACAGATGTTGAAGCAATTAAATCTATTGTCACACTTTAACGATCGGTCATAAATATCGTTAGACTGGACATGCTATCATGTATTTAAAAATCAATGATGATCTCACGTGACAAGATGTGTCTTGCATTTAACAGAAGACTGTGAACGACTCCATTGTGGCTATTTTTATAGGTGTAATTGGATTTAAAAACTTGGCGAGATTCTTACATATTAATAAGGCTAGTTTATTCTTCTCGTTTTTATGGCTGTCGAAAAACTCTCATAGACCAAGGTATTCTGATTTTACACCTCACGTGATAAAGTACTTTTTTAATCCGATGACCACATGAACAAATAACATTTCCGTTTTTGAAAAGCGGGCGTGTTTGTTTTTTCCCCTATAAAGTCTGACGATTCGAACCTCACTCTCATTAAAAACTGTGTCAGAAAAGCCAAGATGACAAGCATCGACTATACTTCTGTAAACAGCTATGAGCGAACCAAGAAGCAGCGAGCCAATGAAGAATTTGCATTAGCATTAAAAAAGTGGTGGGCAGCAATGCTCCCCATGAAGGAACAAGAAAAGAGACTAAAAGACTACCCGTTTGTTGAGGCTGCCAGACGTCCTTTCGGGGAGATACAGTACAGAAATCGCCCCAAACACTGGTTCGATCTTCCTGTACACATGCAGGAGGAAGCACTAGTAGGGCCACCAACAGTTAACGAAGATTGGGAAAAGGATTTTTTCACCGAGGCGGAGATGGGAGGAAAAAAATAGCTTTCTATGGAAAGCAAAAAAAACGGCCCTTTTCAGGGCCACCATAATCTTAAAAAGAGTTGCTTTGTCACAAACACACACTTTTTCAACCAATCAGACACCTCCATTATCCCATACCCTCACCGTCACACACCTGTATCCCCTCACAGTACCTAAATCTTTCAGGAACTCCCCCTCCTCCAGGTCATCTAATACTAAAATTCTTTTGGAAACCGCTCTTCCCCGCCCCACCATAATCTTAAAAAGAGTTGCTTTGTCACAAACCCACACTTTTTTAACCAATCAGACACCTCCATTATCCCACACCCTCACCGTCACACCCCTGTATCCCCTCACATTACCTAAAACTTTCATGAACTCCCCTCCTCCAGGCCATCCAATACTAAAAAAAACTTTTGGAAACCTCTCTCCCCCTCCCCCAGCCCTCACAATAGCTAAATTATCTCGAACCCCAGTTCAGTTCTCTAAATGTAATGAACATGTCAGGCCCCCAAATACGCCTTCCCCACAATTTTGAGCGATCAAATTACTCCGATTAGTCTCCTCTCATAACTTACCACTCTCTTAACCCGTATTTACTATGAGATTGTCCCCCTAGTAAATAGCGTATGTTCATTTAATATAATGTATTAATAATTTTCGTTAAATAATTCATTCCAAAAGACACTTGTCGAAAAAACAAAATGGTGGATTAGTTTGACAGAAATACGCGTATCGATTTATTCAGGAATGTCTGTCGGTTGTGTCCTTGGGCAAGACACTTCATCCCTATTGACCATGTGGGGGGCATGGTGACGCTGTGCACTAAGGCGTTCTGCACGTCGATGGAACACCTGTCTTCAACCAATGCAGACCCTGTGCAGAATCTTGACAGTTGCTTGCCGTTGCTCGGTGGCTCTCTCTGGCTTTCCCCATCCGTAAATCTGTCGTGGTTATGATTAGTTATTGTGCAGACCTTAAACACCAATAAATAAATATAAATAAATAGTCGGTTATCAAAACAGCCCTTAAGTGTTTAACAGTTAATTGTGGACCAGTGCGTTTAAAAATCAAAAAATTTGGGTGATCGCACTACGGACTGTGTTTAATCATAGAAAAATCACACCCGCGCTATTACTAACCCGTATGATTTATTTTTGAACGTTCACTGAAGAATAACCCACCCATCTAAGTAAAAGCATGAAAGAGCTAATATTATCTAATTACCTATGTGGGGGAGGGGTGGTCGGTAACGTTGTGAACTAGGGCGTACTACCTTCTGCCAATGATAACCCTGTGTAGAACTTTGACAGTTGTTTGTCTCTACATGATGGTTCTTTCCGGATTGCTCCAACTGTCGTTAAATTAATGAAAAAAAACTACAATTCTATGATAACAGGCCAAGCCCCCTTCGTTTTGTCAGGGGGAAAATCAACAGTATTTTCACCCCCCCCCACCCTCATTTTAATAGTTGAAAAGCGCTGTTACCCGATCAAAAAAAAATGGTAAAAGGATATGCGACTCTGTATTAGCCACCGAAATTTGTGAGACTTGGGAAATATAACCCACCTGGGAGCTGCACCAAAGCTACGTACACTATTCGAACTCCCGCATTGTGTCCTTAGGCAAGTTAATTTACCCCGATTATCCCCATGGGAGCACGATGATGGCATGTAATAAGGTGTACTGCACGTCGGTGATACGCATATTTTAGAACTATCTAACCATGCTTGTGCGGATTTCCGATTTTCGTGAGATGACAGTTACTCGTCGTTGCTCTGTGGTTCTCTTTGGATATTCCGGAGTCTACCCGTAAAATTGTCATGTTTAATTATAACTTGAACTTGATGTCCGGGTGTAATGAAATAGCGTATTTTCTGCAGACATTCTAAATAAACGCAGCTGGTTTACAGACCTGTATATATTTTTTTTTCAATTGAGTAAAAATATATGATAGTTACTGATGCAACACGCCGATTAGTATATTTAATGAATCTAACTCCACCAGTCTGACCGACCCTTTGCCCACCATGATCACAACGAACGTTTCAATTCTCTCTCTCTCACCGATACAGTATGGGTGGAAACTAATTGCGTTCAAGCTGTTGTTTTTTTCTAGGTTTTACCACCCCCTTACAGCGCAAATCGAAATGAAATCTGATTCATTGAACCATACTACAGTGCATGTCAAAATTAATTTTTGAATGCCATTTCTTCTATGTGCCACTATCAGCAGCTATGACCATAGCGTAACTTTGTGGTAAAATGCTTATTTTTGTACAAAACTCAAGACCTTTCTCTGACAAATGCCTATATAAAAACAAGATAATATGCGAGAATGACTTGTGTGTCTGAATTTTGTTGATAAAATATGGCCTTATTAGACTACATTCCCGAATATTAATAATGTACCCGCTTAATAACAGCCAAATTTTTATCAGATCACAGTTTTTGATTTGAATAATTGCCGATTTTTTTATTAAATCACATTCAGTAATTTATGTAGATTTCCTGAACTGGGCGAAGGTCAAAAAAGGCACTCTGTAGTTTAGGAGACTCCACAAATAAAAACAAAATAAAAACTCTTAGATATATTGCATTTTTTTAATTATCCATATTAACCAGAAATCAAAACTAGTCAAATTAATTAGAATTAAATTACAAATGGACATGAAATTTGCAGTAAACTGAACACTGGTATATGCTGCTGACCGCATTTTTAGCTGTCTGTAATGGCTGTTGTTCAGAATGTCACCCTATTGGGGTGAGTTTTCACTTTTTCGTCCAGTTTCATGAGAACTTCCACGAAGTCCGTTCCACATTCGCAATCTTTTCCAGGGGCTATTCTTCAAAGGCTGGTCCATCGCAGCTTTGCAGAGATATTGTTTTCTGGACGACAAAAATCAATATGATCTTGATTTCCGATCAGACCCCTTGGGATATTTTGATCTTTAAGGATGTTTGCCAAAATTTTTCACCCTGTCGGTTGAAAATCTTTTCTTTTTCGCAGCAGATAATTTATTAGATCACACATATTGGAGCTCGAAATTGTAATGCTGTTATACACGAGTCGATCTCTCTCATCCTAGGATAAATTGGGTATATTCTTTATTATCTGGAGTAACAAAAGCGCCTTCTGCTGCATGGAATCTGGTATAACGGCTAACCAGTCCGCATGATTTTCCACTGAAAAACTAGTTGTTAAGGAGTGTGGTTTGGTGTTTTCTTTGCGTAAATTAGATTGGCGCTGAAAGATTGTCTGGTTCAGCAGCCCTTTCTCTTCAGAACCCGATGTTAAAGATTCAGTAATTGTTCTCATACCCTGGTCTATGGGCGGGACAGCTACAGCATTCAGGGGTGTGCATATTTCCTGCAACTGTTCACTCCCCCATGGTTCAATACACTGAATTCTGCTTGAGGGTAGGTTGGTTGAGTCATCTATAGGTTTTTTCCCTCAGTGATTTCCCCATCACTAACGATTTTACTGGCTCTAGCTTATTTGCAAGCCCCAAAATATTTCCACTTGTTAATACATTGTTCCAACTAAAGGCTGATTTCATATGCACTGGAGGATAGGGTGGCTGGTTACAGACAGATCTGGTTGTTAACACAGCTGTATTTGGGTTTGCTCCCCCTATAGTGTGTTTAAAATTTACATTTTTGTGTAATTTTCATCTGTGTCGATAATAATTAGTTTTATGAGAGTAAGATTTTTAACACAATTCACAGACGTAGCGTGAATTCATCATTTTCAGAAGCGAGTTAATAGAGTGGCAATAGAGTTCCAAGAGTCTGCCATTTATATGTATGAATAGAATGGGTCCCACCCCAACCTGTCAATCGCTGATTGGCTAATTATATATCAAGATAAGGTGGGTTCTACCCAAACCTGTTGATCATTGGTTACTTCAAATTCTCACACAGTGCATTGTGGGAAATTACAGTGGTAGAGCTCTGAGGTAAAATAAGTTTTTTGCTCAACTTCACACAAATTAATATAGTTTACTTAAAAAAAAAAGAAACATCAAAGTCACATTCATGACAAGCCGAGGTAGCACATCTAAACCACCAACTCTACACTGTTTAATCAGATAATCCCTTTAATCAGATAATTACATGTGCATATCGGTTTTTCATTGGTTTTTCATCAGTTTCCATCGGTTTTTCATTGCTTTTTATCGGTTTTCATCAGTTTTTATTGGTTTTACAATTCGATAAAATGGTTTTTAGTGATTTTACAATTTGATAAAATGGTTTTTAGTGATTTAAATCACGTAAAATGATCACTAATTACCACTAATTGGTCACTAATGGTCACTAATTGCCACTAATTAGTGACCAATGGTCACTAATGGTCACTAATTGCCACTAATTAGTGACCAATTGGTCACCAATTACCACTAATTGGTCACTAATGATCACTAATTGCCACTAATTAGTGACCAATGGTCACTAATGATCACTAATTGCCACGAATTGGTCACTAATTGGTCACTAATTGCCACTAATTGGTCACTAATTGCCACTAATTGGTCACTAATTACCACTAATTGGTCACTAATTGGTCACTAATGGTTACCATTAGTGACCAATTAGTGGTAATTAGTGACCAATTAGTGACCAATTAGTGGCAATTAGTGATCATTAGTGGAAATTAGTGATCATTTTACATGATTTAAATCACTAAAAACCATTTTATTGAATTGTAAAATCACTAAAAACCGATGAAAACCGATAAAAACCAATGACAAACCGATGGAAACTGATGAAAAACCAATGAAAAACCGATATGCACATGTAATTATCTGATTAAAGGGATTATCTGATTAAACAGTGTAGAGTTGGTGATTCAGATGTGCTACCTCGGCTTGTCATCAATGTGACTTTGATGTTTCTTTTTTTTGAAGTAAACTATATCAATTTGGGTGAAGTTGAGCAAAAAACTTATTTTACCTCAGAGCTCTACCACTGTAATTTCCCACAATGCACTGTGTGAGAATTTGAAGTAACCAATGATCAACAGGTTGGGGGTAGAATCCACCTTATCTTGATATATAATTAGCCAATCAGCGATTGACAGGTTGGGGTTGGACCCATCCTATTCATACATATAAATGGAAGAGTGTTGGAACTGTATTGCCACTCTATTAACTCGCTTCTGAAAAGGATGAACGCACGCTACGTCTGTGAATTGTGTCAAAAATCTTACTCTCATAAAACTCATTATTATCGACAATTACACAAAAATGTAAATTTCAAACACACTATAGGGGAGCGAACCCAAATACAGCCGAGTTAACAACCAGATCTGTCTGTAACCAGCCACCCTATCCTCCAGTGCATATGAAATCAGCCTTTAGTTGGAACAATGCATTAACAAGTGGAAATATTTTGGGGCTTGCAAATAAGCTAGAGCCAGTAAAATCGGTAGTGATGGGGGAATCACTGAGGGAAAAACCTATAGATGACTCAACCAGCCTACCCTCAAGCAGAATTCAGTGTATTGAACCATGGGGGAGTAAACAGTTGCTGGAAATACGCACACCCTGAATGTTGTAGCTGTCCCACCCATAGACCAGGGTATGAGACCAATTACTGAATCTTCAGCATCAAGTTCTGAAGAGAAAGGGCTGCTGAACCAGACAATCTTTCAGCGCCAATCTAATTTACGCAAAGAAAACACCAAACCACACTCCTTAACGACTAGTTTTTCAATGGAAAATCATCGGTTAGCCATTATACCAAATTCCATGCAGCAGAAGGCGCTTTTGTTACTCCAGTTATAAAGAATATACCCAATTTATCCTGGGATGAGAAAGATCGACTCGTGTATAACAGCATTACAATTTCGGGCTCCAATATGTGTGATCTAATAAATGATCTGCTGCGAAAAAGAAAAGATTTTCAACCGACAGGGTGGAATATTTTGGCAAACATCCTTAAAGATCAAAATATCCCAAGGGGTCTCATCGGAAATCAAGATCGTATTGGCTTGTGTCGTCCAGAAAACAATATCTCTGCAAAGTTGTGATGGACCAGCCTCTGAAGAATGGCCCCTGGAAAAGATTGCGAATGTGGAATGGACTTCGTGGAAGCTCTCATGAAACTGGACGAAAAAGCGAAAACTCACACCAATAGGGTGACATTCTGAACAACAGCCATTACAGACAACTAAAAATGCGGCCAGCAGCATATACCAGTGTTCATTTTACTGTAAATTTCATAACCATTTGTAATTTAATACTAATTAATTTGACTAGTTTTGACCTCTGGTTAATATGGATAATTAAAAAAATGCAATATATCTCAGACTTTTTATTTTGTTTTTATTTGTGGTGTCTCCTAAACTACAGAGTGCCTTTCTTGACATTCGCCCAGTTCAGGAAATCTACATAAATTACTGAATGTGATTTAATAAAAAATTCGGCAATTATTCAAATCAAAAACTGTGATCCGATAAATATTTGGCTGTTATTAAGCGGGTACATTAATAATATCCGGGAATGTGGTCATGCCATATTTTATCAACAAAATGCAGGTACACAACGCATTCTCGCATATTATCTTGTTTTATATAGGCATTTGTCAGAGAAAGGTCTTGAGTTTTGTACAAAAATAAGCATTTTACCACAAAGTTACGCTATGGTCATAGCTGCTGATAGTGACACATAGAAAAAATGGCGTTCAAAAATTAATTTTGACATGCACTGTATTATTGTTCAATGAATCAGATTTCATTTTGATTTGCGCTGTAAGGGGGGTGGTAAAACCTAGAAAAAAAAACAACAGCTTGAACGCAATTAGTTTCCACCCGTACTGTATCGGTGAGAGAGAGAGAGAGAGAGAGAGAGAGAGAGAGAGAGAGAGAATTGAAACGTTTGTTGTGATCATGGTGGGCAAAGGGTCGGTCGGGCTGGTGTAGTTAGATTCATTAAACATACTAATCAGCGTGTTACATCAGTAACTATCATATATTTTTACTCAATTGAAAACAAAAATATATACAGGTCTGTAAACCAGCTGCGTTTATTTAGAATGTCTGCAGAAAATACGCTATTTCATTACACCCGGACATCAAGTTCAATTTATAATTAAACGTGACAATTTTACGTGTAGACTCCAGAATATCGAAAGAGAACCACAGAGCAACGACGAGTAACTATCATCTCACCAACGTCGGAAATCCGCACAATCAGGGTTAGATTGTTCTAAAATATGCGTATCACCGACGTGCAGTACACCTTATTACACACCGTCATCGCGCTCCCATGTGGATAATCGGGGTAAATTAACTTGCCCAAGGACACAATGCGGGAGTTCGAATAGTGTACGTAGCTTTGGGGCATTCTAGGTGGGTTATATTTTCCCAAGTCTCGCAAATTTGGGTGGCTAATACAGAGTCGCATATCCTTTTACCATTTTTTTTTTGATCGAGTAACAGCGCTTTTCAACTATTAAAATGAGGGGGTGAAAGTACTGTTGATTTTCCCCCTGACAAAACGAAGGGGGCTTGGCCTGTTATTATAGAATTGTACTTTTTTTTTCATTTATTTAACGACAGTTGGAGCAATCCGGAAAGAACTATCGTGCAGAGGCAAACAACTGTCAAAGTTCTACACAGGGTTATCATTGGCGGAAGGTAGTATGCCCTAGTTCACAACGTTACCGACCACCCGACCCCCACATAGGTAATTAGATAATATTAGCTCTTTCATGCTTTTACTTAGATGGGTGGGTTATTCTTCAGTGAACGTTCAAAAATAAATCATACGGGTTAGTAATAGCGCGGATGTGATTTTTCTATGATTAAACACAGTCCGTAGTGCTATCACCCAAATTTTTTCATTTTTAAACGCACTGGTCCACAATTAACTGTTAAACACTTAAGGGCTGTTTTGATAACCGACTATTTATTTATATTTATTTATTGGTGTTTAAGGTCTGCACAATAACTAATCATGACCACGACAGTTTTAGGGGTGGGGAAAGCCGGAGAGAGCCACCGAGCAATGGCAAGCAACTGTCAAGATTCTACACAGGGTCTGCATTGGTTGAAGACAGGTGCTCCATCGACGTGCAGTACGCCTTATTGCACAGCGTCACCATGCCCCCACATGGTCAATAGGGATGAAGTGTCTTGCCCAAGGACACAACTGACAGACATTCCTGAATAAATCGATACGTGTATTTCTGTCAAACTAATCCACCATTTTGTTTTTTTGACAAGTGTCTTTTGGAATGAATTATTTAACGAAAATTATTAATATAATATATTATATTAAATGAACATACGCTATTTATTAGGGGGACAATCTCATAGTAAATACGGGTTAAGAGTGTGGTAAGTTATGAGAGAAGACTCATCGCGGTAATTTGATTGCTTAAAATTGTGGGGAAGGCATATTCGGGGGCCTGACATGTCCATTACATTTAGAGAACTGAACTGGGGTTCGAGATAATTTAGCTATTGTGAGGGTTGAGGGGGAGGGGGAGAGAGGTTTCCAAAAGTTTTGTTAGTATTGGATGACCTGGAGGAGGGGAGTTCAGGAAAGTTTTAGGTACTGTGAGGGGATACAGGGTTGTGACGGTGAGGGTGTGGGATAATGGAGGTGTCTGATTGGTTAAAAAAGTGTGTGTTTGTGACAAAGCAACTCTTTTTAAGATTATGGTGGCCCTGAAAAGGGCCGTTTTTTTTGCTTTCCATAGAAAGCTATTTTTTTCCTCCCATCTCCGCCTCGGTGAAGAAATCCTTTTCCCAATCTTCGTTAACTGTTGGTGGCCCTACTAGTGCTTCCTCCTGCATGTGTACAGGAAGATCAAACCAGTGTTTGGGGCGATTTCTGTACTGTATCTCCCCGAAAGGACGTCTGGCAGCCTCAACAAATGGGTAGTCTTTTAGTCTCTTTTCTTGTTCCTTCGTGGGGAGCGTTGCTGCCCACCACTTTTTTAATGCTAATGCAAATTCTTCATTGGCTCGCTGCTTCTTGGTTCGCTCATAGCTGTTTACGGAAGTATAGTCGATGCTTGTCATCTTGGCTTTTCTGATACAGTTTCGAATGAGATTGAGGTTCGAATCGTCAGACTTTATAGGGGAAAAAAACAAACACGCCCGCTTTTCAAAAACCGAAATGTTATTTGTTTATGTGGTCATCAGATTAAAAAATTACTTTATCGCGTGAGGCATAAAATCGGAATACCTTGGTCTATGAGAGTTTGTCGACAGCCATAAAAACGAGAAGAATAAACTAGCCTTATTAATATGTAAGAATCACGCCAAGTTATTAAATCCAATTACACCTATAACAATAGCCACAATGGAGTCGTTCACAGTCTTCTGTTAAAAGCAAGACACATCTTGTCACGTGAGATCATCATTGATTTTTAAATACATGATAGCATGTCCAGTCTAACGATATTTATGACCGATCGTTAAAGTGTGACAATAGATTTAATTGCTTCAACATCTGTCAGTAGTTGGCGTTTGAAAAGAAAAAATCGATTTAATTATACCCAGACACGCGATGTTCACCTTTGCGAGTCAGTCAGTCGATAGCATTCATATATATGTCCAGTACGTCAATATTAATTCATTTATTAATATACTAATTATTATAATCAACCCTAATTACACTCATTAATTACATTAATTACATTAATTATGCAACAGTCATTAATTACATTAATTATTAAAGTGATTAAAAAAATCATTAAGTAACATTAATTACCTTACGTAACATTTTAATTAAGATGATGTCATCCACCCAGGCATCACCCAGGTATCATCCAGGATTCCCCCAGAATAGGGTCGAAAACCATATCTTCTACTACTCATGGGTGTAAACACATGCTTCCAAGCACACATGCATCACCCCTCCCCAATTTAACACTTATTCCATTCCACGGGAATACTGCAGCTTCAGTGCGACTTTACGGTCACTCTTTTCGTGCCTGGTCCACGTGGGCAGTGCAACATTAACTTGATCAGCCACTTATTGCCGGCCACCTAAAATTCCTCATCATATCAGAGTGCGATAAAATACACTCGGTTATACTTTTGCTGATTTACCAATATATGGAGCACTTGCAGTTTTATCGGAATTTAACACACTTAATAAAATATAAATTATACAACTTGATTTATTAAACATGTTAATTTCACATGGAAAAGTATCGCATTATTCCTGGCCACTCGCCAGTCTAGTTTAATTAATTGGGCAACTTGAACGAACAAAACTATAGTGGGCATCTCTCTGGTGTTGGAAATATCACACTTCTACCGAAAAATAGGTGCCGGGTAGACAGGAAGGCCCCAATGGAACTATTTGTACAAGGTCTTACCTGGAAGAAAGTTCTGGTTTATCTGAACGAAACAATAAATGCTGGTCAACATTGCTTTTAGCAATCTAACAATAGTGTGTTTGAGGTTTGCAGGAACAAACGAGCAATCCAAGCCCTCAAAATGTAGGCCTTTCAAAAAAGAAGTGGATTGGTTATGTAAAAAGTATGTCAATATGGAGTCTCTGTTGCACCTTAGTCGGGCAGATAAACATACTTTCTAAGCCAAACCGTGCTTTTGGAGTGAACACGAAGTTTCTTCGCTGAGTGTGTTGGCTGATCATATTGCCCATTAGAATCCGTGGGGTGCCACCCTGGCACACTTGGGCATTTTCGCGTATTTCATTCTGAATAACCAAACCGATGTGTCAATGATAAACCGAAAATATATGGGAAAGGTTGCGCTCCCAATGTCCTCAACGCATCTACGACAACAAAAATATGAACATTAATGTCTCCGGGTAACAAGAAAAGATCTTTGAATGTCTTGCGAGCCTTTGTTACTTCAAACAGGCGCTATGACACAAGATGGTGGCCACAATGGCGGCATACATTTTCTCCTCATCTGCTTTTAACCTGCGACTGATCCACATGCACTTAAACATGTGGGATATGTGTGCAATTCTGCTCTTCAGTTGTTTTCCAATTTATTCAGTCGGGAAAAACCCGTTAACAACGCAGTGACCTAGCTATGGCAGGTGAGGTGTAAATGGTCCTCAGATCAGTCTCAGATTGCATAATTCAGAGTATTTGTTTTAAATGTTCCTTCCAGGGAGGCCCCTGGCCCCTTGTCTCCGTAAGACTACCTACCACCTCGGGCGTACCTGTGCTCCAGAATTGTTCAATATATTCTGTGTGTATCGTTAGCCGGCTTTAGTCGTCACAATTGGGAATAAGTTAAAGTAACTATCACACATACAAAGTTATTTGGCACTTTGCCATGGAGAGTGAAAATCCATGGATACTTGGACTCGGACCACATGTTGTTAAGGGGTCTCACAGAGACTAAGGGGCAGCAACGTTTTCGAGACGCAGACTCCGTTATGTCCAAACCAATCGCACATGAGATAAAGAAAAGTCGAGATATTCCAACAGAAACGCTGGGCACCCGAGATCTCGAGCTAAAAAATCGACATCTAGTGATAAAAAGTCGACATCTCGACTTCAAACAATCTAGATCCACAGATACAAAGGATCTTGAGACACAAAGGCCATAATATCGGAATAAACAATCCTACTTCTCCACTTTCAAAACGTTGAAATCTCGAGATAAAAAAAAAATGATTTCTCGTGATAAAGAAAGATAAACAGTGTCGGATCCCGAAAAGAAAATCTAGATATTGAGATTTGTTTATTTATTGGAGATTAACGACACTTTTGACAGACATAGTCACCTCGTGTCGAACAGTTCTACTGGTATAGGAAGCCGGAGTACCCGGAGAGAACAGAGAGCAGCGGCGAGCAACTGGCATACTCTGCAATATACTAATTCCATACAAGTAGGGTTAGCATTGGTTGAAGACAAGTTTACCATCTACGTGTAGTACGCTTTAGTACACAAGGGTGCCACCGTGCCCACGCGTAGGCAGTCGGGAGTAATTGTCTTGCCTGAGGGTACAACTCAGTTACCCATGGCAGGGATCGAACCTTGGACCTTTCTGTTTGAAGTCCAATGCTGTGACCACTAAGCCACCGCGCTCCAGATCTCGCGATAAAAGTGGAGATAGATATCGTCACCTCGGGTTTTTATACATAGATCTTGCATTATGGAATCCCCCTTATACTCTTGCGTATTAAACATACAATTTAATTTTCTCTTATGATGTCCGATTTCTTTGACCATGATTAAGCGAGGTTTTTCATAACTCAATGAATATTTTTCCTATCGTATGAATGTTTTTGCTTTGTCCCGCCCATTTGTCACATAAAAATGTGGCCTTGTTCAACCGTGCAATTAAACTATACTACTTACATTTTGCTAAGGATTACTCCTACCCGCCTACATATTTGATACATAAAGGGTTTAAAAGTATGTTGTTTGTTTATTCAATGGGTACTCTGGCTTCCTCTACCCGTGAATTTGCACAACATGGTATGACCCTGCCGGTTAGAAATGTCATTTCTCCCCACATAAATAAACAAACAAGTAATGTACACTTTTGTCTTCCATGATTAAGGCATACAAAGTTAAAAATCTGTTTCTCGGGCCCTCCCGCATGGTCCTTTTAGGGACAAAATACACCACCACCCATGCTATTCTGTAGAGTATGGGGCCTAAAACATACAACAAACCAATAAATGAACTTTTGATGGCAAATAAATAATTACAAAATTAAAAAAATAAAATAATAAACTGCAGGCCCATTTGCAATTTCACAACAAGTGAAACATAAAATTTACTTTGTGGGGCCTAATTATAACAATTTAACCCTTTACCCAACGCAGACGATATCAAAATTTATTATTTTAAATATCATTTTTTTAATTTTTTCTAAAAATTTCAACAAAACCATATCATGTGACCCCTCATTGGAACGAGCTCAATGAGCGCGTTCCAATGAGGGGTCACATGATATGGTTTTGTTGAAATATTTTGAAAAATTTAATTTTTTCAACTGCTCAATTTGCATATTACGCGGGCGGATGCGGGCGATTCGTAAGGTAAAGGGTTTTAAATCAATTGTATGTCAAGTTATCGGAGTATAGATATTGCATGGGTGTATTATTTATTTATTTATTTATTTATTTATTTATTTATTTATTTATTTATTTATAGGGGTTTAACGACACTTTCGACAACCAGGGTCATCACGTGTCGGAATGGGTACTCACTTCATACAACTTAACACGCTTTTCCCACTTTCCTTCTCGGATAAAGCGACAGGTAATTATTTTAAATTCTTATTTGTACGAGAATGTATATACTCACTAATTTCTGTAGTCATTGTGACGAGAGCTGTTGTCATCTGAGTGGTAAGTGTCAAACCTGATTTGACAGATGTATCCGGTGATGTATCCATATTATCTTCTGTAGATATATGGAGAACGTTTGCAGTTGTAATTTCCACTGATCCATCCCTCGTTGTATGGACGTCAACGTTTCCAGTGGCTGGACTTTCCGTTTGCGTTGTCGAGGTATTCAACACCTCACAATCCACTGTTTTTGTTACGTTCGCATTTGACGCTAAAACGACAGTAACTGTTATTAGTTTTAAAACGTTAAAAAATGATATTGTCGAAACATTTTTGAGCACATGTAATATCTTATACAAGGCTGTCCACCAGAATGTTGTTAAACGTTTTACTGCAATGACTGGTACAGTAATTGTTTAGTTACTTTTGCATGCTTACAGTTTTACGTGCTTAATTAAGAGGATGAAATAAAATAGTTAAAAAGAAAGATACATGGTATGAGGAGTGACCCAATTGTGACCTATGGTGGAGAGGCGTGCATCATCAGAAGTATTATTGATGTAGTCACATGCTACGTTTTCAATTAGAGGCAAGCTAACAGAATAAACTTATGGAACTGACTGAATATGGACTTGTTGGTTTCCAAATCATATTACTATATACTTTATAAATAACCATATTTCGATTGGCGTGATTTATGCACAATGGCTAATAATTACCACGACAGTTTTACGGATGGAGGAAGCTGGAATACCCGGAGAGAACCACCGAGCAACGGCGAGCAACTGTCAGCTCCCCAACATACTAACTCTACACAAGCAGGGTTAGCATTGGTTGAAGACACGTGCACCATCGACGTGCAGTACGCCTTAGTACACAACGCCTCCGTGCCCCCACGTAGGCAATGGGGGTAAGTGTCTTGCCCAGGGACACAACGCGGTTGGCGCTCAAACCGAGGACCTCTCGGCCAGCAGCCTGCACCTCTAACTATATATATTGGTCTCCATTATCCCTTATGTTGAGACGGGTTGGGGTTGGCTGAGGGGCGGATGGGATCTAGGGTGGCCAATGTTCTAATTGGTAATTAATTAGTCAATTGCATCTTCTTAAAGAGAGCAAGCTGGACTTCCGTCAATGAAACCTAACTCAATATACTTCTTTAACCTTTAATTAACGCATCGGCTGCATCCATCCGAGAATTAACAAATTAAGCCGTTGAGCTCGTTCCAATGATTGGTCACAATATATATATTTTTAATATTTGAAAAACTTAAAACAAAATGATGAAAATAACAAATGTTGATATTGTGTTTGTTGGATACAGTACACACGAAAATAACTTGCAGGTGTAAACATGGCCAAACCTGAACTGCAGTTCTGATCATAACCTCCAGATGAACACAAGCCGGGGTTATTTTGTGTTTACATAAACGCTGTAATCGGTTTTAGTTCGTTTCAGAATTGTGGCTATAAACGAAAGTACTTTGGCATACCATAAACTTACTTTACTCGCTGCATAATATTGCAAGCTTACAGTACATTCAGAAGACGATGTTTTTCAAATTCATCCTATTTTTCGGGTATCCATCCAACACATTGTTACTGTAATAGGAGGAGAGATAAGTGCGGGACACAAAGCGACTGATTTACCACGAGACTAAGAGATCCGGAACAATCAGGCTGGTTGGTAAATGACATTTATCTCGACCGCTACACTACGCTCCCCTTCTTTTGAGATTCACCCGCTGTGACTCTCATCCCAGATTCCACCTCAGAGCGGTCGAAACATCCATCATGCTTCACCACAGTGTCCACAACGCCACCAACTGCTGAGGATCGGACAAGCCCACAATTGTAACAGGAGGAGAGATAAGTGCGGAGCCAAGGTTCGAACCACCGACCTCCAACACACAGAGCGACCGGTTTACACGAGACTAAGAGATCCGGACCAACCAGGGTGGCTGGTAAATGGCCTTTATACCTCGACCACTACACTACAAAGTTGAACTGGGGGCTTATATTGCTAGCGCATTTTAACCCTCTACCTTCACGAAATGCAGACGACACTTTGGAACAAAATTCTTGTATAACTATTTTTCTTTTTATTTCTTGCAACAAAAAATAGCTTATGGCCCCTCATTAGAGCGAGTTCAACGAGCTCGATCCAATGAGGGGTCATAAGTTATGTTTGTAAGACAAAAAATGAAAATTGACAATTAGATTTTAATTTTTGTGAATAGCGCTGGTCGGTTTTTGCGGCTACGTTGGGAAAAGGGTTAGTTTTGTTCTTAGAGATAATGTTGGTATTCGAACGACCCACAACCTTTCCGACCCACCACAATGTCCCAACAGACATGGTCATGAGAAGTGGGGAAGGGGTGTCCAACCGCCCGCCAGCACCCCATAAGCTTCCGACCTGTTAGGGGCATCAGCCACTTGTCTTAAAACTTTCCATCCCGTTTCGTTATTACTCTCACGGTGAATTTGATTTCATTACACCAATATATTGGACACTATAGCAGAAAATGTTCAAAATGTTAGTAGAGTTTAGTTTTTAACTGTTGAACAGAACATGCCACCCATTCAAGAGTCGACACCTCTTAGACATGTCATAAATGTACTTTATTAAAGTTGCCATTTGTCCCCTAAGATACATACCGTTTGATTCGCACAACGCGGGATATCGTTCTAATAAGCATTTTCTATCCATCCATTTACAGGTGAAACCCATTCTAACACATTTCCCAGTACCATCTGGATATCTCCCTTGCCAATTCGTCCACATTACTGGCTCCACATTCCAAGTCACCCATGTATCTTTTGTTCCATTATAGTTGATTCCTAACCACACTCCCTTACAGGATCCCATAAATCTGAAAACGAACGTATACATATGCAATTAATCTTTTATATGCAAACACAGTAAGATACATATCTTTGGGGGTGAAGGAACATCACATTATATCAACGGTGGTCTACGACAAATGGACAAAGAAGTAGCCCATAACAGTATGGGTGACAATGAACAGGAAAAGTAGTAAAATCTGAACAGTTGTTTCTAGTAAAGCGTCGTCGTCTGCCCGTTCGACCAGACGGCACTAGACTAGGAACAACTGCTGGGTCATAAATAATGAGCACAACGCGGTGTTCAACAAATTCTCTCTAATTTCCCAGGCTTGTACGAGTTAAAATATTATCCAAACTTCCAGCATATTTAGAATTAGTGGCCCCCACCCGTCACATGAGAGGAAGTCCCACTCGCGCGATGGAACACTGTCTCGCATTGCGTATAAAGGGAGGCAATCAAAGCTCGGCTTTCTGACCAGAGGGAATTTCGTAACGAAATTACAGACTTCTCATTTATATGACTAGAGAGCTAACTCGTCCTAGAACACCCCCCCCCCCCCCCACCCCCCTTCCCACAGCGCGCCGGAAAATTTATACTTGATATCAAGAGAAATAATCAAAGCTTGTTTTCCCGGCTGTACGGAATTACATTCCCCATTTATATAAGAAAGAGGCGAATTCACTCATTCACTGGAGAAAGGTTTTAGACGATACCACCAATGGCGACTGCGATGAAATGATTCAGTGACACAGTGTCATCGATAGCATTTGCGGTCTACATAGATGCTTGAACCGACAAGTCATGTGCTTTCTCCACTAAATACTTTGCAGAGAGTACATTTAAAACCAGAAGTTCTGTCACGAACTGTGCGCTTATCTGGGCTTAATTGCGCGTAGGAATTGCGCGCAATTGCCATATCGAATAGCATCCAAAGCACGACATGTTCTCCTGGTCACTCTTAGCAAACGTAGGCAATGTTTCTACCAATGGACCTCCGGGTTACCCGGAGGTCCATTGGCTGAAACATTGGCAGTGCACAGGCCATATGTACATGATTTGATAGCCTTACTATTGTCACAAAGCGTAGATTGACGCGCAGATCGACGTGCTAGCTGTGCGCATTTCATGACAGGACTTCTAGTTTTAACTGTAACTTGTCTTTTCGAAATGAAGTGTCAACATTACTCTTCTAAATGCAGTAGTAGTCTCAGTCAGACCAACCTCTTTCAATCAGCACAGGCTAAAACACATCGTGTCACAGTTCCAAGCGGCACACATTAGTGTACCACACTGACCAGGATTTATTTTTTTACAAAAAATCTCTGTGGATATATTTGTTCTGTCAAAGGCTTTAAGATTTAAAATAATTTGGTGTCTAATGATTGCGCTGTATTAATAATTATTACCGATTAGTGTATTTGCATCAAATGTCTGCAAATTAATCTTACTTACTCGCCATGAGTGTTAAAAATTGAAATACAAATATTCTGTTGGTGGATCCGTGTTCAAGAGTCAAGCGCTAGTAGCAGCATTTCTAAAGGCTGGCAGATTCCTCTGCATTAAAGAAACTTAATTTTTCTCAAATATTGGATTTCATTTTTCTTGCCAAAATATTGAAGTGATTTGTTAGATGAATTGTTCATTTTGATCGAGCACTTAGAATTTTTGTTTCGGTAGTTTGATGTTTCAATTCTGATAAATTACGCGTGCAGTTGAGGTGCTTGTCAATGGATGCTGATATTGCACTTGAGCCTAAATTAATTTATTTATTTATTGGTGTTTAAGGTCACATTTTTCTAAGCAATAACCAATTGCGATAGTTTTAAGATTAAGTCCAGCCAATTCTTTATACCCATGTTGCCAATTTTAGAAAAAAAAAATCCTCCACAAGCTCTGGTGACTGGGTTCAATTTTACCAGTTAAACAAAGCTTGTTTATCACAGAAAACAGGCACTGCTTCCCTTCTTGGAGTTCCTACAAAAAAAAAGAAACTGTGTGAGATTTCTTTTATTTTTCTCAAAATGTGGTTTTGTGTTCATTCAGAAGGACATTTCGTGTAATAAATTTTAAAGATGGTGTATCCACCCAGGAGAGATGGACTTGAACTGAAACGGCGATATCGTATGAACATAAGGTAGACACTTAGCACACACAAACACATTTGGTACATTGGTACATGGCAAGAGAACCTCCATCTTTATCATTGAAGTACAGTAGGAACTAGAAGTTTCCAATTTACGAAAACAATTACCCCACAAAGTCATACCTATATTCTTTCGTGCGCCAGTTACAAAAAGTATTTAATTCACCTTTAAAATATTAACACAATTATTGGAACAACGCGATGTAGTCACACTACTTGCTCCGATGAGTATTCGCCATGCAGAACAGTCGCCGTGGAATGGCCAAACTCCACGCGAGGGCAATGTGAACAAACAGTAGTTTTCGGCAAATATTTAATGAAAGAAGCACCGGGTAATACCCGGTACTTCATTCATTGAATATTTGTGGACGATTTTATTGTTTTATGTCAGAGATTCACTGTCAACGCATGCGACGAAATATTGCCCACGCGTGAATTTTTACCTTTCCACCTACTGTAATATTTAGTAAAAATATCTATAAAATAAAAATAGTGATGAGATGGTCAAATCAAGTCCCGACTGAGAAACATTTCTTGCGCAGATCCAAAGAAAGTATAGTTTGTGGTATTTTTTAAATTCAATCGGATGGAATATTTCAGTTGTTCGGCAAAGCTAACCTCATGGTTCCCTTTTCTGACCATCTGAAATAGTCCATTCGATTGAATTTATAAATACGCGATGGACTATTTAATGACTAAATTGGGTCCAAGCCATAACAGCCTGAGAATCGTTTAACCCTTTGCCCAACACAGAGAATATCAAAATTTATTATTTTAAATATTATTTTTAAAAATTTTCCCCAAATATTTCAACAAAACCATATCTTGTGACCACTCATTGGAACGAGCTCATCGAGCTCGTTCCAATGAGGGGTCACATGATATAGCTTTGTTGAAATATTTTGAAAAAATACTTTTTTTCCACTGCTCAGTTTACAAATTACACGGGCGGATGTGGGCGATCCGTTAGGTAAAGGGTTAAGGATTTGGCAGGTGGCTTGAGAGTTTGGGCAGAATTGTGTGAACTACTTTGATAAGCCACTGTTGGTTTGACAAATGACATTTTCACTGTTAACCCCCGTTTTAGTTAATTCAATTCTGTGTTGTATTTCCTAAAGAATATTCAACTGAAAAAACGCAAACAGCAGTCTATTTCTTAATCAGATAGCGATAGAGTCGCAACATAGTAAAAATAATGGATCGAAATTCCACAAACAATATATTGCGAAATCAAGACCGCATCCAAGAAATCAAACCAAAATGTCATCTGAGATGTTCAGAGTCGTCACTGACGTTCACTTATTATTATGTAATTACAAGATACTACCTTATTATTACAAGATATAAAACTGCAATTAGAGGATACTAGCTTATAAATACAAGTTACTATCTCGTAATAAAAGTTTTTTATCATGTCATTTCAATTTAGCTAACTTGTAATTTTAAGTTAGATGACTTGTAATGACACTTTAATAACTTGTAATTACAATTTAGTATCTTGCAATGCGGTTATATGGGGTATGCCTGGTTGTCTAGTACGGTAGGATATGATGCCCTTTGTGTATTCCTGTTAGTAAAATGTTAGCGCTTAGTACTAGTTAATCGTGTTATGGTTTTTATTATCCAAGATTGCAATGGGTAGAGCGAAATGCTAAGTCTTGCGGTGTTGTTAGTAATTCTTGGTTGTCTAGTATGGTAGCATAGTATGGATTTTCCCTATCATTTTGAGTTCACTAGCCCTGGGTACACCTGTCGGTTGTGGGTATTATGCGATTCCCTAACAATTCGATTGTTCTGGCGGGCACTCCATTTCCTTAGACTTAGCCTCCCCACTATATCCCATAGATTGTAGCCTATTATGCTTTTAAATCCCCAATTACAGCCTTATTTCTTGCTCCTGATGTGGATATATGTGGACTATTTGGTACCCGCCTCAAAGAGAAATGGATGGGGAATTATTGGAGATTGATGTCAGAGGATATTGGCTTTGGGACAACTGGAGACCAAGGTGGTTTATGGTTCTGCCAGAAAGTCGTACCTCAAACCAATTGATGCAATTCCTAACAGTGGTACTAGAATTGGCCTAGGCTGTTTTAGAACACCACCAATTGATTCGATGATCGTTGAGGCAAAGAAGACTTCTCTTGAGAAGCGCAGAATTAAACTGTTATTTTTCCAAACTTTCTCAGACCCCAAAATGTTCAATATTTTAATAGGCTCCAGAAACATATTCCTCTATTGGGAATAAGAATTAGAATTACTCACCACATGTAGTCCGCCATACTTGAATTTGATTCGATAAACAAGAAGCGTAAACCACATATTCCTTCGAGGAATTTGAGGATCCCTTCTGTCATTTTTGACATTGCTTTCACAAAAAAAAATCTGAGACAAACTCTCTGCACTTCAAACAAATATATGCAGAAATAAAGTCTAAGTACAGGACATATAAAGGAATCTACAGAGATGGATCTAAAGATGGTGACGGTGACAAAGTATCATCAGCTGTTGTCAGTGGTGAACAGATCACCCCCTGTCAGAATACCAAATAAGAGTTCTAATTTCACGCCTGAGGGCAACACTTTACACTCAGCGCATTAAATACACCCAGAATGTACAGAAAAGGGAGTCTATTATCTTTTCCGGCTCTCTTTCGTCTTTACTACCTTCACTCAGCCTCAAGTTGAAGAACCCTCTCATTTTTGGAATTTCATGAGGAGTTGAATTCTCTCATGTCCGACAAATATGATGTTGTGTTTTGTTTGCTGGTTACCCTTACATGTTGGTATCCCCAGCAACACCATGGCAGACAGTGCAGCAAAATAAGCTTCTAGCAGATTTTAAAATTCCCGTCAATGAATCTATACCAGATATCAATAAGAACATCAAATCTGGGTAGCAGGCGGAATGGGATGAGACAAATAACAAGCTCCGTAGCGTCAAACCTTATATGTAGGACAATAATTACCTGTCTGGTAACCTCTGTAGAAAAGACTCTGTTATTTTGCTGCGATTCATATAGGTCATACGAGACACACGCATTCCTTTTCGTTAGAGGTTAAAAAGCGCAAGTGTTGACAATGGAGTACATTCGTTTTCACCGTACAGAGTTTAATATTGTCAGGCGGCAGTATTATAAGGTCCGATCTCTTCGAGGCCTATTTTATAATGTCAGTGCACATAAGATTCTGTTGTTTTGCAAGCAAATCAAGCTTTTAAATAAATTTTAAATTGTTTTCATTCTTTTCAACAAGAGTTTCACTTCATGTCTATTCATTGGGTTGATTTACACAATCTTCCATTATCCTATGACATCATTTCCTCTTTACTGTTCTCACTACTTATTTATTCCTCTTTATACTGTGTTCGCCTATGTTAGTACTTTATGTTAAAGTTTAGCTTTTAACCACACTGCAGCTTCTACAGCGGTTAAAAAAGAATTACACCTATAGTCGGAAGTTCATCCAACTTGACCTATGGGATGACGCAATTTGCCAACTTCGATACATTCACACTAAGCAATGTTTCATGCAAACATCGACACTTTGCGGTACTATCTACTACGTGCAATGACTTATTAAGTTTAAAATACCTACAATTAAAAAATAAAATTTAAGAATTGTTAATTATAATTTGACTGAAAGAGCAAGGTAAATTCAATCAACTTTGACGATGTGTCTTGCTGTCATTCAAGCATTCACTTCCAGCCGGTAGTAATGCCCAGCAGTGCAGATGAAAATAAAACAAACCCGTGTGTTTGCGACAGGAAGTATAGCGTTTTCTCAATTTTTAGGAATAAGTCGATTATTTATTAAGACCATGGTATAAATAAAACAAATAGGTACTAGGGTCGGTAATCGGCTTTCAATCACTCGTAGAATAAGGGTTTCAACCACTCGGCACGCCGAGTGGTTAAAACCCTTATCCTACTCGTGGTTTAAATCTGATTACCGGCCCTAGTACCTATTTATTCTATATTTTTAGGATTTTAAAGACTTTGTTTTATTTTACCGAAGTTTCATTACTTAACTCTTTATCGCCACGATATTATAAGTTACAGGACGTTCAGGTGGCGGATACGGTATCATATGAGGCGAGGTGAAAACAATATTGGACGAGGCGGTACGCCAGTAGTATGTCATGTACCCGGACGGGCCTCATTGGCAGGACCTCGGTGCAGGACCTCGGAATTGACGTCATGTCACGTGACGTAGTGGCGCCATGTTGTGTTGTCATGGTAACCCGCGTGAGCGGCCATCTTGTGACGTCATCTCCATAGTGATACGCGGTGTGAGTGCGCATGCTCATTCGGTTGGTGTAATAGCTGTATTAGTAGGTGTCGTATTGGGCTTAATAGACGAAGTGGTTGGTGTTGTACTTGTAGCTGTTGGTGTTCTTGTTGTTTTGTTGATATTGTAAAGGCATTTACAATATTTAGTTTTGGTAAATCAGTTGTAGTGATTAGTGTTTTGTGACATTGGTGCAAAACGAGTAGTTGGCGTTGTAGCTGTGATGAGTTTAGTAGTTGTAGAGGTAGGGGTTGTGGATGGCGATGTAGTTGAAGTGACTGGGGTTGTACAGCTTGATGTCGCAGTTGTTTGTATAATAGTTGCAATAATTCGTATTGTACTGATTAGTTTTGTAGTTGTAATAGTTGGTGCTGTAGTTAGTTTAGTCATGGTAGTTGTTGGTGATATTGTTGCCTTAGTGTGTGCAGTGATTGGTGGTATAGTTGTTGCAGTTGGTGCTGTGGTTGTGGTTGTTGGTATTGTAGTTTGGTGTGTCGTGGTATTGTCGTGGTTTCGGTGTAGTCGATGCTGTAGACGTTGTGTTGTGTCAACCGGTGTTGTAGTTGTTGGTACAGTAGTTGCGGTGGTTGATGTAGTAAAGGTTGGTGTAGTAGTTGTTTTGAGTAAAGTAGTTGTAGTTTGTTATACCCCTCGCAAACAAAGTTTGGGGGGGGGGTATATAGGAATCGCCCTGTCCGTCCGAAATCCGTCCGTCCGCCCGCCCGTCCGTCCGTCCGTCCGTCCATCTGTCCGTCTGTCCATCCTTATAAGCGCAACTCCTCCTAAACCGTTTGAAGAATTTTCATGTAACTTTACACAATGGAAGAACTCCATATGAAGATGTGCATGAAGCAATATAATTCCGTTCTGACATTTCCAAGGGGAGATAACCTAACTTATACATTTTAATGTAACAAAAAGGCTAGAAATCCTTATAAGCGCAACTCCTCCTAAACCGTTTGAAGAATTTTCGTGAAACTGTACACAATGGAAGAACTCCATATGAAGATGTGCATGAAGCAATATAATTCCGTTCTGACATTTCCAAGGGGAGATAATCTAACTTATACATTTTAATGTACCAAAAAGGCTACAACTGAGGCGCGGGGGGTATCACTTAGTGAGCTTGCTCACAGTACCTCTAGTTAGTTTAGTAGTGTTTGTGATGCAGTAGTGGTTGGTGTGGTGTTGTTGGTGTCGCAGTTGTAGAACTCGGACACCAGACATCACAATACTGCATCAACTACTACAACAGCAACCGACCTACAACTGCAACACCGACCAGTGCTAAACCGACAACCACAACTACAACACCAGCCGTTACAAGTACCATTTCAACCACTGTATTCCCTAAACCCACTACAACACTACCAGTATAACTACTACACAAAGCGAAAGTGCCATGACGCCAACAACAACACCAAACGCAGCAGCACCGACCACTATAACATCACCCACGTTAGCTATGACGACACTAACCCCAACAGCAACCACTACAACTACTACAACAACCGCTGCAGCTACTAAACGAAGCCCTAAACATCCAACTACAGGTATTATCACAACAAATATTGCATAAAAGAGAGTTCTCAATAATCCCAAGAACTCCTCGAACGTACCTAAGCCACCACTTCAGTCCCGAGTACGCCATAAACCATTCACACCAGTCCCCCTAAACATGGTCCTCAGTAGTCCGCAAACCACTATCTTCGGACATCAATCTCAAGAAGTCCCAGAAGACCCCAAAACATGTTCCCTTGAAACTGGTGCTCAGGAGTCCACAAATATCCATGTTTGTCCAAACTTGTCGGAGGAGGAATAAAGACGTCTATAATCTGGGATCGAAGAGTCATAAAGGCTATAAGCTAGAAGCCGTGAAGGCTCTACTAAGATTCTGGAGTGTACTCCAAAACAATCGAATTGTAGTGAAATAACATAAAACCCACAGCGTTGTATATTATATAGTTTAAGGCAATCGAAATGTGCCCCAAAGGCAAAAGAGGTAGAGAAAAGCCACACTATACATCCACACTAGACAACCAAGCCTGAATATAAGCAACCTGTCATGGGCTCCCCAGAGGGTGAATTTCCTGATGCTATTCCATACAGCGGGCCAATTTATCCTCTCGGTACATTTTTTCTGTTTTGGCTTGAGACCTTGATTCAGACTAAGGTTCACAGAGGTTAAATTTTGTGATGCCACCCTGCACAGCAGGGTGGCATCACCAAATGAACCCTCTGTGGACCTCATTTTCCAGGGTAGCATCACCAAATGCACCATCTGTGGACCTCACTTTGCACTTGACAGTCTGCTTATTTTCAGGCGTGTAGACAACCACTGCATAACCGAGCATCATGTACTTCCCAAAGCAAACGTAGGGTAGCAAACATATAACATGAGTAAATAGTACCAAGGACTAATATTTGACTAACGGGGATGCATACAGTCCATCCTATACTACCGTACAAGACAACCAGACATAGCTCCACTTAACCGCATGTTAGCTAAGCTGGATCAACAAGCTATTAAATCATAATTACAAACTAGCAAGCTAAATTGTAATTAAAAGTCAAGGAATTGTAATTACAAGTTACTGTTACTATATGTTATTTATAAGTTACTGTATGTTATTTAAAAGTCGCTATATGGTATTTATAAGTTACTATTTGGTATTCATATGTTACCTGAATTGAAATTTCAAGTTGTAATTAGAAGTTAGTATCTTGTAATTGATATCTTGTAATTACAAGTTAGTATATTGTAATGACAAGATAGTAAATACAGGTGTGCAAAGGCTCTCCGCAATGCTTCCTCGAGATACGATTCTTCAGTATGTGGGTAGGAAGGAGGAGAGTGGATTTTGATTACAAAGCGACACAGTCGAGATCTAATCGAATATGTATTTATTTATTGCGTTTTAACTGTACTTTTAACAATCATGTAGGACAGTTCTTCTGGTAGAGGAAGCCAGGATATAGGAAGACAACTTTCAGCTGGGAGTATTTGTCGTCCTCTCCAACTTATTTATTTATTTATTTATTTATTAATGTTTTTCCTCAGGCCACATCGTAACGATAAAGAGTTATCTAAATTAAAGTAGATTAGTTGCTTTTATTTCTTAAAAATCGTGAAATAAATACAATGCAAATGAGGAATAAATTCGTGAGTGAGAATACCAATAAAAAAGATATTATACAATTACGGACCTTTGTGGTGGTGAATATGATGTGATCTAAACCTAAAAAAAATTATACTGCCCGAGGCGTTTTTTAGGTTCATATCATGTCTTATTTCCCACCACAAAATTCCATAACTGTTTTATTATATACACCATCCTCAAAAATAACATAACAATCTTCTATTTGTCAATTAAAAGTTCAATTCTATCAACCAGAAATACTTTTATTTAACAAAAAAATAGTTATTATCTGCAGAATAATATAAAAATAAACAATGTTATAGAGATTATGTCGACTGAAATAGAACTAGAGATGGGATTTCCAAAAGCTATATTTAGAAAGTTGATATTCACTGGAAAACCGGTGTGCGTGGATTTCTGAGTAACAATCACGTACATGTATATAAGATCAAGCCAATAGAAATGTGGTTATTTATAAGGTATATAATAAAAATGTATTGAGTTATGTCTAAATCAACCTGGTGAATACACATAAAAACAAAATCATGGTTGAAAGAATACAAATAATTCATCCCTTGAGTGCAACGAGGTGGCATCTACACTGCTTATATTCTTGCCAAGGACACGATTTATCTTGTCATCGATATAAGTATAATTTCTGGAAATTTAATGAAATATACCTCCGTAAATGACATAGATTTTTTAACCAATGATTTCTTGAGTTAAATTTAGTCGAACCTCTCATCAAGTATAATTTCTGGAGATTTGATGAAATATATTTTGGAAATACTCAGCGGGGTAAGAGTTAAGTATCTTGCCCAGGGACACAACGAAGATGACATCATCCGAAATTATGCTCAACTCTCCATAGAGGTAAAACGCAGAAGAGGTGAGGTATTACCAACTAACAGGAGGAAGACGGCGAGTCAATGCACAAAGTATCTCGACAAAAATCTACAGCACTTGCTGTTCCATCCATTTCCCGTTATTATAGGTTTTTATTCATTTTGTCAAGTCAGTTGCAATTTACTGATAATATTGGAAATAAACATCGTTCAAACTAAATCTATAATACATATTATTGCACTTTGAGGGGTGCGGTGGTGTTGCGGTAACCGGTTCTCGTCAGATTACCGAAGTTAAGCACGTCGAACCCGCTCAGTCCTTGGATGGGTGACCGTCTGAGCGAACGATTCGGACTCCCGCGTTATGTCCTTGGACAAGGCACTTAACCTCGATTGTCCACATGGGGCACGATGGCGCCGTGTATTAAGGCGTACTGCACGTCGATGGTGCGCATGTCTTTAACCAATCTAACCCTGCCCGTGCTGCAGTGCGGTGTTACGATGTTGGGGAGCTGGTAGTTGCTCGGTGGTTCTCTCCGGGTACTCCGGCTTCCTCCACTCGTAAAACTGTCACCGATACGATATTACCTTAGTTGCTAAGTGTCGTTAAACCTAAATAAATACATAAACTGCACTGTACGGTTTATACGCAGTCTTCCGAATCGGAGTTACGCATTTATTACAATAATACAAAAAATATATTGCCACACCTGTTGTCCGAATGCTGTCTAAGAATAGACTTGTTATCAATCTACAAAGTGAATTATGATAGCAAAGATATATGTTCCTTAATCTACACCACATTATGTCTATTTGGAAGTCTCCACGTCGGAAAAGGCTCCAGAAAATAGGCAGAAATGTTTGTAGCTGTAGATTTATTTATTTATTTATTTATTTATTTATTTATTTATTTATTTATTTATTTATTTATTTGTGTTTACAAAAATTCACATATTTGTGCACAATGATTAATCGTGACAGCTACATGGAGATAAAATTAAATTTAGTGAATTGCTTATACCCATGTTGCCCATTATAGAGGTCTTCCACCCCAAGCATTGGTGACGGGGTCTTATTTTACCAGTAAACAGAGCTTGTTTACCATAGTAAACCAGCACTGTTTTACTTCCCGAGGTTTCCACGGTTCCCACATTACAAATGTAGAAGAAATCCATTTTCGTTTGAAAAGTAGAGGGTGCGCGGCAGTATTCAGAAGCTTCAAGTGGTTTACATATTAGAATCGATGCAAGCCTATCTGGCGATGTGAGAAAGTAATAATTAGCCTTTTAGATGACGTAACGTACAAAACCATTCATCGCTATTTTCAAAAATCGCAAATAAAATTTTATTTTGATCATTTTCTTTGTCTCAAAAGCACAGCTTATAGCACCTCACAGGAAATTTTTCAAAGAGCTCGCTGCATTGAGGGGTAAGGAGCTATGTTTTGGGCCAAACATTGGCCTTTGTTAGTCTTTCAAGACATTTCGTGTCAGTGTCGTGTTCTACTCGTGATAGGCGAGGGGCTAATATATATAAAACCCTTATTCTACGAGTGGTTTAAATCTGATTATCGACACAAGTACCTATTTGTTTTATTCATACCATGCTCTTAATAAATAATCGACTTTGTCACTTAAAATGGAGAAAAACGACACTTTCTATCGCACACACATTGGTTTGTTTTGTTTACATCTGCTCAGGTGGGCAGAACTTCCGGCTGCACGTTAATGATTGATTGACAGCTAGACACATCGTCAATCTTGTTTGATTTTACCTTGCTTTTTCAGTCAAATTTGTATTAACAATTCTTAAATTTTATTTTAAATATATAATTGGAGATGTTTTAAACTTAATAAGTCATTGCACGTAGTAGTACCACAAAAACATACGGGTTTCAGTGAAACATCGCGAAGTGTGAAAGTATCGAAGTCGGCAAATTGCGTCATGTCAAAGGTCAAGTTGGATGAACTTTCTACTATAGGTGTAATTTTTTTTAAACGCAGAAGACGCTTTTCACCGGTAGTGGGGTTAAAAGCTAAAATTTAACACACAGGCTTTTCACAGGTAGTAACATAGGTGAGCACGGTTTAAAAATGATTTTGCAGTTTGGAGGGTTATTTTATTCAAAATGGGATGCAAATAAATTGAAGACTGGAAAACAAAGACATGATAAATAAAGAACAATTAGTATTTTTTTGTCTCCATTTGTGCATTGGTCTCTTGAAGACGATATAGTTTGTTCAGAAACAAAGCTCAAATTCGATGTATCACACAGAGGCGAAGTCAATTAATAAAAAAAAGTTGAAACAATCAATTATTATTTTTTTCGCATAGAGTGCAAGGCTTGCATCACATCAAGTGGGTGAATGAGTATACTGAATAACCAGACCCGAGGAGCGGAAATTCGAGCCCCAGGGTTAATTCTGTGGCGGCCCCCTTTTCAAAGGTGTCAGGATACAGCCGAAGGCATCTGCCGCGACTGCCGAGCGTATCTCCCCATGAAAAGTTTGAAATCTGTTATAAAATGGAGACATCTCGCGGCTTTTGGGATAAAAAATAACGTTATTTTTGGCCTTCTCTTCAAAGTTACGTTTTTAGCAGCATGTTTCAAATTTGCAAGTTCTCCGGAGAGTATCCAGTGACCTAGAATTACAGCTTTTGATTGCATAATTCTTGTGATACTTCAATATGTCAAGTTAATTTCATTAAGCTATTAGTTCAAGAATCATGCAGTCCAAAATTACGACCGTTGTTCAAGTGCAAAGCTCCATTTGCGATACAACCCACTTCTCAACTGTTGGCACAGGAGTCAGAACCTTGGGGAACCCTAGTCCCAAAATGGCCTGAAAGCCCGTATTTTAATTTTATGGTTTGGTACGTCCTTTTGAACTGGAGGGGGGGGGGGTGCGGCATGCCTAACCCAATAATGCTGGAGTACTGGACCAAACACTGGTCCCCAAAGTTCCGGGCGCCGTGGCTACTACCCCAGGCCTCCACCTTCTCCTACTGGGCCCCACCTAACTGTTTTTTTCTAGTGATTCGAGAGAAGATGCGAATATGTTTTTACTTTTTAAGTATCCTCGCCTATCTAATCACTTTAAAGGAAACTGCTCAATACCTCTGGTTGTTCGCTGACATTTTACGTGCAGTAACAACAAATTCGTCTTTTACTCAACATAAAAATACCTATTTAAATTTTAAGTTTTTAATTTTTACTTGAAAGAGAGAGAGAGAGAGAGAGAGAGAGAGAGAGAGAGAGAGAGAGAGAGAGCACATGGCACCCTTACTAGGGAGTAAACAGGCTAGTGAAGTGGTGGTTGGGGAGGGAGACAAAATATGGCACTGGAAGCAGAAAATACCTTTTCCCTCCCACCTCATTTCACCTTCTTCTGGTTAAAGAGTCTGTATCCCTCATTGGTATTACTGATAGGTGGACATCTAATATCTTCCCCGTCCGAAAAAATTAACTCCTCGTGCCAATTATACGCTGATTACTTTTTGTAGGCTTCAGTACACAAAAAGTAAAATACTAACTTTAGTAAATGGCCTTGACATATCAGGTTAGCGCATACGGAACAGTTTTAGGTTTCCAGGCTTGAATCTATAGAAATATGACATTTCTAATAAAAGGTATGTGTGTGTGGGTGTGTGTGTGTGGGGGGGGGGGGGGGGTGGACTCTAGGGCTGCAACGATATGCACCCCTAACGATACGATATGTATCACGATTCAATCTGCACGACACGATATGCATCATGATACACGTGATCTCCCATGACATGCAACTACGACTATCAAATATTTTGAACTACATGTATTCATTTCTAGTAGCTTCCTTTTACTACTAAGTTTTGAATGCACTCTTAAAGTGATGGCCATTGGCATACGTTTATTTCAGGTTTTGATTTTATGACCCGTTTTCCGGTGCTTTTCCAGTTCAATCAATTTAATCCTTTATATCTTGTTTGACAGAGCTCTGTGAGCTCTGTCAAACAAGATATAATGGATTAATCAAATAAATAGCAAATCAGGGGGAATTCACCAACATTTGGTTAACTGAATAATCCTGTGTTAATGGCATATTTAACACTGTCAATGCGGTATGCAAAAACAACAGCGTTTCACTGTAGCAGCTTTCAAAATCTACGTAACTGTTTTGCCTTATATTTATACTTATTGCATCGCGATACACAGTGGACAACGATACGTATTGAATCGTGAGCAGTGTATCGCGGTTCAGGCGTATCACGATTAATAATCATTGCAGCCCTAGGGGACTCAAGCATGGCTACGCCGCTGCACTCTCATTAAAACAAGCTAGTGGTGGGTGGACAATTTTGGTGGATCATAGGTGTGGCATAGGCCTGGACAAGCTAATTTGGAAAAGAGCTGCCAAAGGGGCTACAGCACGACAAAAGACCAGTACATACATTTGTTGAATGACAAAGTCTGACGATTGACTATCATATAACGTGGCTAGATGACCATTTGTTTCCATACATCTTTCTTCCGCCTGTGAGTAGATAAAATCTCCAGGAATTTTCCAGTAACAGAGTCCTCTCTGACTGTAATATTTTGCCCCACATCCAAATAGCGTGCATTCAAGGTCCTGTTTAACTGAAAAAGACATACAACTCGCTGTTTAGATTACACCAGTGCCTGCACGATGCGAAATAAATAGCTATAGAATTCCATATCAACTTAGAAACACCAAACGTCGGACGGTGTTGTTGTTCTTTGTTCAATGAGGTTAAAAGGCACTTTACGCATCTATATGTTGCGACCACACTACAACAACGATCATAAATTTAAAGAATCGATTACAGCTGTATTTCCAATTTCAGTGTCCATGCAGCCTGTGGGTAGGACTAATTTCGAAATGGGTGGAGGATGGTCAATCATAGAGGGACATCCTTGCACCGATATATATGGCAGTATGTGTGCCCTAGTTGCATGACGCAAATACAGTATGCAAAGCTGTGTTTTGGACTTACCTATCTTTACATGAAGTAAAATGCTCACTTTTGGCTCTCTATTTGAAAGAAAGTCCGTTATAGGCGCTGCCAAAATGCACGTTTTTGTCGACATTACATGCAGCAGAAGAAACAATTCATGCAATGGAGTCTTTGGACACATCTTAGGGTTCCCAATAAGATTGCAATGGTGGGGACCCAAAAGGGAAATTCAAGCTTCAGGTGACTGCATCTGTGTCCAGGACCCCCCCCCCCCCCCCCCCCCCCCCACCCAAACCCCGTTCTGGGTATTATGGTTAAAATGTAATCGTAAATATAATGGTGTTGATCTAATTGCCGTTCTGTCTTCCTCAACCATTTCTGGAGAAAAAAAATGTTGGTGGGGGGGGGGGGGGGTGTTGAGAGCTCCTGCGACCCGCGTCCCTTCTTGCGCCTCAGACACTGAGTACCAGATCGCCGCAAATGAGAAAATCAGAATCATTGCTTCACACAGTTGCGTAGCGGTAATGAAAACTATTACTTTGTCGGCAGACTGGGGCACTGACATAGACAATTGTCTTGTGGCAAACAAAACCAGCTATTTGAGGTTTTCCGAAAACAATATCCTATTTTTCATGGTAACTTCAAGGTTGAAATTCATAAAACTTTACAGCAGTTCTGTTTGGAAAGATAGGTTAATGAGTAGAACATTAGAAGAATACGGTGCTGAATAAAAACTTCTTTAACCCTTTACCTAACATGAAAAGCAGACGACACTTGCAAAAAAAATCTTGGAAAATGAACGTTTTTAAATTTTTGTCTCAAAAACATAAGTTATGACCCCTCATTGGAAGGAACTCGACGAGCTCGTTCCAATGAGGGATCATAACCTTTGTTTTTGATGACCAAAAATGAAAACAAATACTGAAAATTAATTGGCGACTTTTGAGAATAGCGCTGGCCGGGTTTGGTCGTGATGGTGGGTAAAGGGTTAAGGCTATGTTATATTCTTCTATTTCATTTTTTCTTTTATAGAGTTCAGGATTGTGGTATAAACCAACACGTGTACAACACTGTGAACTGCGTGTCTGAATCAACCAATCGTTGAAGTTGAAAATAAACAAGAGAAATATTTTTTTTCTTTTTTCTTCTGGTTCCGCCGCTTGGGAGTTAGGATTATGTATCTTATTTTGACATCAAAACAAAAGCTATATACGCTTTTGTTCCGTTTGTTAACACTGTTCGATTTGAAGGAGCACTTTTAAATGAATTGCTGCTACATAGCTTAACTTATAGAGCGCTAAATTATTTTGGTCATTGTAAGTTATCTCCGCCAACATGTATGGTATATGAAGATTTAATACCTGGATGTCTCATTTAAACAACTTGCCTGCGGCTCGGTGTTTAAAAACCGAGCCGCAGACGAGGTGTTTAAATGAGACATCCAGGTATTAAATATCCATGTACCATACATGTTGGCGGAGATAACGTTTTTGTACCGTTTGAAACACAATATAAACATTGTGGAAACAAATTGGTGGACGCGTTTCTCACGTTCCACAATCAGTTGGATCAATCTCGTGAATAATTGTTTTGTTTTTACAAACACAGAAGACAAGTTTTTTTTGGTTCGATTTTTATATCGAGGAGAGCGAATGCGAAAAGCTTTCATTTAAACCATATGCCCCCGATGTATCGCGTGCCCTTATACCCTGGATGTTGCATTCTTTCATATACCTTGGATATTGGGTGCGCCTTCTGCCATGGCTATTTGCCCTAGGCATTCTGACCAACCAGAAGACGGAATTTATCGGGATATAGGGACAACTATATTTGTCAGCGAGTACTTTCCTTGTTGCAAATTTGGTAGGTGTCTATGGGCACTTTTCCATAAATTGTGACAAGGCATATCCGTGAACCCTTTGAACTCGAAAGCCTTTTTCGTTCTAGGGTTGTGAGACGACCTATCTCCATAAAGTGGATAGCTGCTCAGTGAATTTGTGTGGTAGACCAAGCAAGACATTCAACGTGCAGCCCAAAATCTGCACGTTGAAAATATTGATTGGCCTTTCCCCAAACAACGATTAACCCTTTACCCAGCGAATCGGCCGCATCCGCCCGCGTAATATGCAAATTCAAGAGTTGAAAAAATATTATTTAAAAAAAATCAACAAAACCATATCGTGTGACCCCTCGTTGGAACGAGCTCGTCGAGCTCGTTCCAACGAGGGGTTACATGATATGGTTTTGTTAAATTTTTTTGAAAAATTTAAAAACATGATATTTAAAATAATAAATTTTGATATCGTCCGCATTGGGTAAAGGGTTTTAGCTATCATGTTCAACAAATGGCTAAATGACACATCATTATGTGATAAAAAGAAACTCAAATTAGTCACGATTTGTTTAACCCTTTACCAAACGCAGACGATATCAAAATTTATTATTTTAAATATAATTTTTTAAAATTTTTCAAAAAATTTCAACAAAACCATATCATGTGACCCCTCGTTGGAACGAGCTCGACGAGCTCGTTCCAACAAGGGGTCACGTGATATGGTTTTGTTGAAAGTTTTTGAAAAATAATATTTTTTCAAATGCTGAATTTGCATATTACGCGGGCGGATGCGGGCGATTCGTTGGGTAAAGGGTTAAAAATCCTAACCAGGTAAACCTGGGCTCTGGGTCATTTGAGTGAACTCTGTTTAGAAATATCATATCCTGCTGTGGCTCATCATAGATGTTCTATATTCAAATTACTCGCATATTAGCATTCATGTATACTCTCCGGGACCGTCGCAGCTCAACGGTTACGGAATTCGACTTCAAACCGAAAGGTTCACGGTTCGATCTCCACCAAAGGCAACTGCGTTGTGTCCATGGACAAAACACTTCATTCCGATTGCCCACGTGGGGGCACGCTGGTGCTTTGCACTAAGGTATACTGCACGTCGACGGCGCCCTTGTCTTCAACCAATGCTTGTGTGGTGTTAGTACGTTGGGGAGTCTGGCAGTTGCTCCGCGGTTCTCTCTGGGTACTCCGGCTGCCGAAAGTGTCGATAAACACCAATACATAAATAACATGTGTACACTCTAAAATCGTTTGAATTACAAATCAACCCCAAACGTTGGGTTAAGGGAATATGAACTCGACTGGGTTCATATTCACTCAACCCAGTTGATTTTGGCTGATGTTTAATCCAACTGATTTTAAAGTGTATAGGATCGCCATTTATGGTAAAGTGGGAGTGCCAAGATAAGAGTTAACTGCAACCGCACTATTCTGATGACATAATCATAACAAGGTCAAGTTTTTCAGGATGTGCAACTACCGTGTTGAACAATTAGTTGGTTAAGTGATCGTGGGAAAGTGGGACTATTTTTTATGTTTGAGTGATTTGGCTAGTAAAGGCTTGAAAGAACGATCAGCTGATATTTGTTATTGTTTTGAAACATACACGTTTGCACTCGAATTGGGTTGAATATTGCGCAGCAAAATGCCACGTAGCATAATACCAAAAAGAAACTCTACGCTCTTTAGTGAATATCAGGAAATTATGTAATTCGTGTGGACCTGAAAATCGCTCGTGAAAAATAAAACTTTCAGGTTCACACTCATGCGAAAATTCCAGATATTCACTAAAATGGCGTAGCTATCCTCAATACATTTATGGATAAAATGCGATCTTTGGGATCTCACATACTAAGCTGGCTATGACAACTGGCAGCCTTTTTGGAACAATGTATATGTCTTGGTGGCAACTGGCGTTCCACTGCATGTTGTAAACCAGCCATGCAACTGGTAACTGGAAGTTTAATCTCTTTAAATAATATTCATGATTTATTAGACATGTTGTGAAATGCCAATATTGGGGATGCTATCTTGGACGCCATGTTACATTCTGAAGTTTCTCCAAAGCGAGTTTTAGCGGATTTTGTTTATGTTGTTTGTGGTTCATTTCTGTTCATAATTGCGCAGAAGCCAGTTTAATAAATATTTCCGCAAGGTCTAACTATCAATCAACCACATCACAAACCTAGTTCCCACAATGCCCTATGTTCAAACTGCTCCTAATTTTCCCCAAGAGGAATTTTAGTGGATTTTGCATATCTCATTCCTGGAGATTTCTAAACAAAAGGACACAAAGTCTAGCATGTTAACAATTTCTTTTAATTTGTCCCGCAAAATCTGCTCCCCCGACAACACAATATCTAATGGGGCACAGTTCCAAACATTTTTAATTGAGGTGATCTCATCACCAGTAGCAACAACCAATGATACCTTGTCGACGTCATTAGATCCATCTGCATAGATCATACTGTATGCTCGATGTATAGACTTTATTTTGCCATCGTGTGGTTTGAATTCCAAAGAGTTGGTCTCGGATTTTTTGTTAGAAGGAAGGTTCAAAATAAACGTAAGTTTTCTCAGATGCCAAAGCGGAATATGTGGTTACCACAGTTCTCTCCTGTCGAATCTCTTTCAAGTGTGGCGAACTCCATATGAAGTTTGCCTCTCATTCCCAAAGGTGGAATATATTTCTGGTACAATAATCCACATTTTGAGGACTTGAGATACTACTATAAGCAGGCAGCAACTCACGAATAATTTCTTCTCCAGAATAGATAAACTGTTTCTGTGATAAGCTTCTAGATGCATTGTTGTTCTGCAACTCCCTAAGGTTTGGAAGGAAACATTCCCACTATGAAAAACTAAAACACTCACTGCAGTGTTACAGGTTTTTCTCGATCCCGACCGCAGCTGACAAGACAGATGTCTATTACATGACTGTGTGCCACATGCTTCTACTTTAGTTCTATTTTAGCAACAGACCTGTGATTTTCGACCTTATGGAGACCGACATAAAAATTGACAAGGTATTTCACTTTTCATATGCTATTAGTTTCTGTGAGTATGGTTGGGATGAGATAAATGGAACTAATGGTATCATCCAAAAACTGAAAGTGCTATTTTTATTTTTAATTTTATTTTTTTGTCACCTCGTGTCCGATAGGTTTTCTGGTGGATGAAGCTAGAATATCCAGAGAGAACCACCGAGCAGCAGCGTGCAACTGTCAGACTCCTCAACATACTAAATCCACACAATGAAGGTTGACATTAGTTGAAAGCAAGTGTACGCCTTAATACACAGCGCCACCGTACCCTACGTGAGCAATCAGGATGAAGTGCTTTGCACAAGGGCCCAACGCAGTTACTGGTGGTCAGGCTCGAACCGTTGACCATTCGGTTCCAAATCCAATGCTCTAACCATTGGGCGTGATGCGAAAGAAAAGTTATTGCTCAAAAACCAATGTTTCGCGAGTTTCTTTTTCTACCACCTCACTCATGACGTTCGACCTTATTGATGCAGACAGCAAAATTGACAGATTATTGTCTTCCCCATATTTATTTATTGGTGTTTAAGGTCACATACTTATGCACAATGGCTAATCTTGACCGTGACAGCTTTATGGGTGGAGGAAGCCGGAGTACCCCAAGAGAACTCCGAGCATCGACAAGCAACTGTCAGCTCCTCAACATTCTAACTCTGTTCAGGCTCCGCTCAAGCAGGATTACAGCGGTTGAAGACATGTGTACCATCGACGTACAGTACGCCTTGGTGCACGGCGTCATCGTGCCCCCATATGGGCAGCCGGGATAAAGTGCCTTGCCCAAGGAGACAACGCGGGTCGTCCCGGACGGGGATCGAACTCGGGACCTTTAACTTAGAAGTCCAACAGTCTACCACTGAGCCACCACGCTCTCTTGTCTTCCCATAGCGGCGCCTGATATGTAAATCTTCGCAGCTTGTTGTATACAAAACAAAGGTTATTGGCCACAAACGACGCAGATCTATTTTTTAATAGGTCTGCCCCTCCCTCAGACCGAAAGTCTTCATTTACGTTCGCTCGGAAGTTTGTTTATACGATCACTTTAATCCTTTACCCAACGTTACGGTCAAAACCAGCCAGCGCTATTCTCAAAAATCGCCAATTAATTTTAATTATTTTTTTTCATTTTTGTCTCAAAAACATAGGTTATGACCCCTCAGTGGAACGAGCTCGTTGAGCTCGTTCCAATAAGGGGTCATAACCTATGTTTTTGAGACAAAAAAAAAAAGAAAAAAAATAGTTATTCAAGAATTTTGTTTGCAAGTGTCGTCTGCTTTTCATATCAGGTTAAGGGTTACATTAGTTATCGGATTTCAAGTAATCGTGGTGTGTTATTCACAGTAAGAATGGCTTGGAGAAGATCAAAAACCTCCATTATTCAAAGTTCATGAACGGTGTTATTGCATTTTGTTGAATTTGTCTCAAAATTTCATTGTTCATGAAATAACTTGGACGGGAGCTCGGTGGCTCAGTATTTACGGCATCGAACTTCAAACCGAGAGGTCGACGGTTCGATCCCCGCCAAGGGTGACTACGTTGTGTCCTTGGGCAAGGCACCTAATCCCGATTGCCCACGTGAGAACACGGTGGCGCTGTTTACGCAGGCGTAATGCACGTCGATGGTGCATGTATCTTCAACCAATACTAACCCTGCTTGTTTGAGTACGTTGAGGAGTCTGGCAGTTGCTGGCAGTTGCTCGGTGGTTCTCTACGGGTAGTCCGGCTTCTTCCACCCGATGAAATTCGATGCATTGCTTTATATTAATACTGTCGTCGACACGTTCGAAACCACAGTGATTTCTGAAAAATGATAGAGTTAGTGCCCTTTTTTAAGTTTGCTCGGAATTTCACTGTTTATGTAATAACGAATGTAGGACAAGCGTCCCCAGTTCAATTATGCGCAGTGAGACAACCACCGCCACACCCCTGCTCGAATTAGCAGCCTAAGTAACTGCCCCAGCCGAATTGAAACAGAGTTGGCCAGAATAACTGTCCCCAGTCAAATTAGCAGCTTGGACAAAACAAAATCGAGGAAGTGGTTAGTTGAAGGGCGACCTGAAGTAATTGTCAACAAAAGGGAGGCTGGTTGAATGCCGTACAGGATACCGTTACAACGGGACTTATCTTCAGAAAAAAACGAAATGAGCTGTGAAAGATTGCTGCGCGCTTTATGCGTTTTGCCAAGTATTGACCTGTATTCAGGTTGTTTTTCTTTTATTCTTTCTTTTTTTTTTTTGGGGGGGGGGGGGTGGGGGTGGAAATGGGCCAGCTGGACAGCCATTGCAATGAATTTGATTTTGTTTTGTGTTGTGTACTTGATAGTTAAAAACTTATCCTCCTAAGTAAACAATTATTGATTTTTGCATTAAAAATATTTCCAGTAATCGAGACTCATGTTGGAATATTGTGGCGATGAAAATTATGTGTTATAAAATACGACAATATCTTCCATGAAATAAACAAAAACAAGTTGATGAAATATGGGGGATAAAACTAAGGAGTGAAAACAGTAATGAGAAAACGATATCAGTTTTTTAATTTTTTATTTATTTATTGGTGTTTAAGGTCACATATTTTTACACAATGGCGAATCATGACCACAACATGAGTATCAACTCAAGACCAGAGGTGAGCGTTAATAACCCACGTTGCCCATTTTAGAGAGGGTTTGCACCCCCCCCCCCCCCCGCAGCACTGGTGACTGGGTCCTATTTTACCAGTAAAACAGAGCCGGTTTACCGCAGTGAACAGGCACTGCGTCACTTTCCGGGGTTCCCGCGGGGATATCAGTTTTTTTTAAAGAATGCTGTGTAAATCGGCCTGTTAAATAGAAATGAATAGATGAGAGTTTATAATTAAAACAATCTAAATTTATTAAAAAGGTTGACAGAATGTTATTAGAATTTGTGTTGTAAAATAGGTCTCGAAGAGACGCAACATTAAAATACAGCGGTCTGACAAGATTAAAATTTGTACAGTGCAAAAGAATGTGCTCCACTGTGAACCACTGCTGACAAGGAACTCATTGTGGTCGCTATTATTACCCTCTAACACAAAGGAATGTGTAAGTCTTTTATGACCAATAAGACTTCGTGTCAGAAATACATTAGCTTTTCTGCAAAGGGTACTTGAAAGATATTTATCATTGATAGTTGGTCGGATGTAATGGAGCTTGTTATTTGTCACCCCATCCCAATCCGCCTGCCACATAGATTTGATGCATTTACTAATATATGGCTTGTAATTACTGAGTGGAATCTTGAAATCTGTGATAGGCTTGTTTAAAGCATGTTTTGCTGCACTGTCTGCAATGGTGTTACCGGAGATACCAACATGTCCGGGTAACCAGCAAAACACGATATCATATTTGTCAGACACGAGAATATTTAACTTCTCACGAAGTTCCAAAATGAGAGGGTTCTTTAACTTGGGGTTGAGCAAAGCCAATAAAGAGGAAATAGACTCGGAAAAGAAAATCGACGTCCTTTCCTGTACATTCTCGATGGGTTCAAGCGCAAGTTGTAAAGCTTCAACTTCAGCTGTAAAAATAAAACTTGTATTTGGTATTCTGATCGAGGTAATCTGATCACCAGTAAATACACAAAACGACACGAGCGTGTGAATGGGTTAATCGATATGGCTCTTTTTCCATCGGGGAATTATAAAACTCGAGTTCGCGCGTCATTCTGTGTTTATTACACGCCTTCACGTTTATAAAAACATAAATGCGATCTTGGGGGAATTCCCGTAGACAGATTTATAAATGGGCCAAACGTATGGTGTACGTATGCTTGTACTATCGTAGTACATACATATTTGAAATAGTTGTATTCAATTTATTATCGTTATACAGCTGATAACGATTGGTTTGAACTCTTCCTTCTAAACTTTTGAAGTAATTCTATACACAAAGATTGTTTTTTATAAGAGTATTGGGAAGTATGGGGTAGTATTGTGGAAAGGGTTTGGTAGTATTGGGTAAATAGACACGTCGGTTCAGTTTATTGTCAACCCTTAAACCCAGGAATTTGTTGTTTTATCGTTATGATACACTCATCTATTTTCAACTCCGGATCGAGGTGACTTCTTGGGAGCTTACAGAAATGAACACAGTTTGTTTTGTCTTGGAAAAGTTGAAACCATTGTATGTGGCCTATTTCTGAATTCTATTTATACACAGCTTATCCATGATGCCATTCTTGTTTTGTGCTTCTGTCGTAGGTCAAAAAGCCATCAACATACAATGAAGAATCCACCATATTGTGAAGAGTGTCGATGATGCCATTGGTTTTCACTGAAGTGAAGGGACATCGATAAAACACTACTCGAAGGACTAACGATTTATGCTGGTGTAAAACAATTTCAGCCCAACACGGACTTAAAATTCTATCTTTTAAAAACATTTCTATTAGTCATTCAACTAGATGACAGGGTGGGTACCAAACTGGCGGGCAAATTGCGACGTATTTTTTCACGGGGGCTATAGCATACTATTCTTAAAAATGTATGATAGCCTTCATGAAATGGTAGCTTAATGAGAAAAAAAACGAGTTTAAAATAACATTATGGTCATTGCGATTTGAAGTTTCCGTAGTCTGTAAAAACGCGTGAAGGGCGTCAGTGTTCTTTACGTCGATCGGTTGTCCTAATTTGTGTGCGAAGACAGAAAAGGAAGTCAATTTTCAACTTTGAGAAATATCAAGACTGTATTCTCGATTGGTGTTGTTGTAATGAACATGTATCTTCAGAAAAGAACAATACATTCTCGAAAAATGTGAAAAAAATAGATGAAAAAATTTCTCTCGGAAAGTGATGCCTTCGTCGGCTAACAAAAAGTACGGAAACCCAATTGGACCAAATTTGCGAAAAAATAATGGATCATTGTGAAAAAAGTGCCCAGTCTTCGTTTTCAGAGATTGAACTGAAACAAAGTGACCCAAAATATGAGGCTCACCCTTGCCCTGTTAAAAAGCAGAAACGAGAAGTCAGTTGTATCATACATTTTGCAACATATGACAATTTAAAATCACCTTTGCTCCAGCCGAAAGACATAGATTCCTGGAAGGCGCTTGTATCTGCAGCAAAAATTCGAGGACATAGACCTGTTCTTGATATAGCAGATGTATGTCCTGATGGAATGGTTCCACAAAACGTTTACTATCATAGACAGTGTCGTTCACGGTTCACCTTAAAAAAAAGAACTAGACGCTTTCGTTATCAAAGAATGTGAATATACTCTTGACGAGGCGAGTCGAACCCCTTCATCCCGAAAACCATCAAATAAGATAGTTTACGAAAAAGAATGCATTTTCTGCAATAAAGATAAATATTTGAATTGAAAGGAACAAAATCTCGCGAGCCACTAGTCATGTGCACGGATCTTCGAGCAGATGATACGCTGAGGAGAATGGCTTCCAGTACCCTTGATGAGAAGATAATGCCCATCACGGTTCGAGATATTGTCGCCGCTGAAGCTCATTATCACAGATCTTGTTATAGAGTGTACACAAGAACTAACGACCACAAAAGAAAGACCCAGTTCTGTGAACCAGACCCAAACGATGAGATCTATCACAACACTGAGAAAAACGCCTATATAGAATTACATAACTTCATTCGAAACAATTTGCTTCAGCACCCTCGAGTGATGAGAATAACCGAACTAACTGAAATGTTAGTAGGCCACATGAAAGAAGCGGGTGTTCGTGAAATAAAATCTCACACAAGAAAACACGTCAGAAGAAATTTGGAGAAAGAATTCGGCGATATCATTCGCTTTTTCGCTGATGATAACGGGAGGCTTCTCGTAATGCCAGAAAAAAATGACAGTTTTCGATTTGGCAAAGGAGAATCAGCGCCTTCTACGAATCATAGAGCCTATGCAAAATGCTTCGAATCGTATCGAGGTGGTCGACAAAGCCGCACAAGTTTTGAGATCAGTTATTAAAGATCGAGGGTATGAGAAACCTTGGCCAATATTTCCCGATACCCTAAATGACTTGGATGAATATCCGCCTGAACTTAAAGCATTTTTCATGCGCTTGTTGACTGGTGAATCTCATCCAGAGAGTGCATCTCAAAGAGTCAAGTGGCTCATTGATTCTTTTTCCCAGGACGTGGTTTATGCGGTAAGCAACGGTGAGCAGAAAACAAGGAAACATGTCTTGTTACCGGTTGCAGTAAAATCGCTCACTGGAAACACAGAACTCTTACAAGCGCTTAACAGACTGGGACACGCTGTTTCCTATTCACAGATCGAGGAAAATGAGACGGACATCTGTCTTAGTAAACTTGCAACCTCATCAGATGAAGATGCTCTACTCCCAGAAACTATACAGCCTCATGCATTCACCACCCTGGCATGGGATAACATAGACATTCTCGAGGAAACTTTGACGGGTGCAGGCACAAGCCACAGAGTAAACGGAATTGTTGTCCAGCCGAGAATGTTTGGGCCTGGTCAACGGAGGGAGAGACGACCTATCGCAAAAACTAATAGGAGGAGCATTACTGCGGGATGTACCAATCTCCCAATTTACAATAATGGAGTGAGATGTAGTCCTGCGAATGTCGTTACTCTCGAGTGTGATAGAAAGTCTCATGAGACTGAAGCTTTTAGAAAAACATTCCTTTGGGTGCTGAGTAGAATAACTTTCAAGGACAATCAAATAATACCTGGTTGGACAGGCTTCAATATTTCCAGTCGAGAGGTTGTTCGTGTTCTCCAAGACACTATCGGATATCTTCCCCCCATCAGCGCCCCTGCCACCAATATGTCTACATGCGCTGAGATTCTGAAAAAGACTGATGTTATAAGAAAACAGCTAGAAGCGAGAAGTGTAGTCGTCGTTTTAGACCAAGCATTGTACGCTAAAGTATCGGAAGTTCTTTGAAAACACAAAGAAGAATTCCCCGGAGTTGTGTTGAGGCTAGAGACATTCCACACGATATGTAATCTCCTCAGCATAATAGGAAAGCGATACGAAGATGCTGGTCTGAGAGACCTTTGCATCGAGTCTGGTGTATTAGCAGAAGGATCAGTTACTGCCGTGATGGGAGGAAAACACTACAACAGAGCCGTACGAATCCACAAATATATTTTTGAAGCACTAATGCGACTAGCATGGAAAAAGTTTATTTCCTGGTTAGAATCTACTCATCCCTCCCACCTGGAAGACACCAAAACTTTTGACGACATTCTTATATCGTGGCAAAGTGATCAGGCAAGTCTGAGTGAGCTAAACAGTGTAGCAGAGAATGATGTTTTCACGGCAATATTCGGCAAGTTTCTCCAGTACCTGGACTTCTTGCGTTCATCAAATGGACCATTATCTGCCTTCTGGATGTCATATATCGACATGATCGGGAATATTTTGCTTGGCCTCATTAGAGCATCCAGAGAAGGTGATTGGAATCTTCACTTGTCAGCAATTAGAAATATGATTCCATGGTGCTTCGCCTATGATAAAACAAATTATTCGAGATACTTACCTCTCTATTATGCTGAGATGACAGGACTACAAGAAAGCCACCCTGAAGTGTACAGTGGGATCCAGAATGGATTATTCTCCGTGCAGCTTGGTGCAAAAAACTACTTTGCCCGTATTCCAGTAGATCAGACTATTGAAGAAACTGCCAACAGAGACACAAAGTCGCACGGAGGAATTCGAAGGTTCAGTCTGAAAGAGGATGCCGTATCGAGATACTTCTTGACATCTGAATACAGATGTTCCTTCATGCGACAGTTTAGAGACATGCTGGGACTAAGCAAACAGGGGTCGGGCCATTCGGAGCTTACTGGGCCAAGAATAAGAAAAGATGAAGAAGCTGTAGCAGCAGTTGTCGAAACCCTCAACAACTGGATTAATCCGTTTGACGGTCATGAATAAATTATCAGTTTGTCGACTGCAACCGCTCCAAAATCTGAAATTGCTCAAGATCTGCAAAAGGCTATTGATGTTGGTGAACACAATTATGCAAAGTTCAAGATGGAACGACTTGAAGCAGATTCTCAGAAGAAATTGTTTGAACCTATACCAAAAAACAAATTGTTAACCTTTTCGGATCTTAGAAGCAAGAAGAAAATTACAACGTCCAAAGGAAAAGAGATCATTATGAAAGCTGATCGAAACTTATTCTCGCATATGATTTTGGTTGCAAAAACAAGAAAAGACTTAAGTCTCAGAGATGTCTTCACTCATCCTTTCGGACCTTTGCCGTGGTCACTTGGTTTACCAGACGGATCTATGAGAAAAACAACAAAAGCTGTTTTAGCTAAAGAACTTCGAAAAGACATTAGCTTTGCAGAAAGCATTCCACATCCTTCTGCTACAATCATCGATGGGATGGCTTTAGTCCAAAGAAGCAAAGGTGAACAGAAAACATTCAGTGAATTAGCGGTCTCGTTGTTGAAATTAGCGTTTCGAGAAGAGGCGAAAGTTCAAGAATTGATATTGTATTCGATGTGTACAAAAACTGTAGCATAAAGAATGCCGAGCTCCTAAATAGATCATCCGCTGATTCTGTTCAGTATCGAGACATCACAGGAGGGCAAGTAGTACGGCAGTGGTGAATTTTTTTGCGAGGCAATGACAATAAGGCTGCTCTTACCCATTTTCTGGTTGAGGAGTGGAGTAGAAATGATACCTGTGAGAAACTCTTGGCTGGAAAAACACTGTTTGTGACTCTTGGGACTGGGTGCTATAAACTTTCCTCTGTGGGTGGTAGAGAACGTGTACCGGAGCTCTTCAGTAATCAAGAAGAAGCAGACACTCGACTCATCCTGCATGTTGTTCATGCTGCAACTTCCGGCTGGAAATCTGTTGTCATATCATCAGATGATACCGATGTCTTAGTGCTGTGTGTGAGCTTTGCTAACAGAATAGATATTCCATTATTTAAAAAAAACATGAGTGGAGGAAGAACTCACTACGTAGACGTTAAAAGTTTAGTATCCGCAATAGGCACTTCTGTCAGTGAGGCCATTCTTGGACTGCACGCTTTCACTGGATGTGATACTGTCAGTGCCTTTGCCGGACGCGGAAACACTGCAGCTCTGAAACTCTTGAAGCAGAATACCTGCTTTCAAAATACCTTTGTAGACCTTGGAACGGACTGGCAAATCTCACAAAACCTCTATGTGAAACTTGAGAAATTTGTATGCAAGCTGTATAGCTCCAAATCGTCCAGCGTTGATGTGAACAGTTTACGATATGATCTGTTTTGCAGCAAGAAGGGGAAAATTGAAAGTTATCAGCTGCCTCCATGTGCTGATTCTTTATACAAACACGCGCAACGTGCTAATTACCAAGCCGCCATTTGGAAACGGGCCCTGGAAAATAATCCCGAAATTCCCCCTCCTGAAGGACATGGGTGGAAAATCCATCAGTCGGCTAATGGACCAGTTCTTGACATTGACTGGGTGGATGGTAATGCAGCCCCTGAAGAAGTTTTGGAGCTTTTATCTTGTGATTGTTCGCGATCTTGCAAAGCGCCATCTTGTCCATGCATAAACACTGGTATTCGTTGCACAGATATGTGCAAGGCAGCTGCATGTGAAAATAAAGATGTTCTTGACGATGAAGGTACAAACATTGAGAACACAAGTGATGATGACGAAGGTGATGATGTCTCAATGTACTGAACCAACCAACCATACCAACCTACCACACTTTTAAAACGTGTTTAAAACCAAAAATCAATTACTTTGTTGTCATGTTGAACGTTTGCTAAAGTGACTTTGCAGGGAATTTTTTTCAGAGTGATAAGGTCTGTCACAGTTGATTGGATTCATAACTGCACTACGCTCATGGGCGTACGAGCCAGGGGGGCTGCAGCCCCCCCCCCCCCCACCAAAATTTTAGTTTCGGGCAAAAGGTTTAAAAGAAATCGGGCAGTTTTGTAAAGGTGTCATGCTAAAAAAATCGGGAAATCACGATTTTTTTTTGCATAACACCTTCACAAAAAAAGGCCCGGATATGGGATTTTACTTTCCCTTTGTTGACACGGGCCTACACGACCACACCAGATCAGTGTTTTTGTTTGATTTTCGACTTTTATGCATAATTCACTGTATATAATAAACAAATAGGGTTGTATATACGTACGAAAGGTTTTTCACGTTCTTTGGAATCTTGGTATAGGTCGTGTGTTTTTCGGGCAACTTTAAACAGCCCCCCCACCCCCCTCCCCCCCCCCCCCCCCCCACACACACTTCCTAAAATGTCGGGTCTCCGGACGCCCATGGCTGCGTTGTTCAGCAATGAAGTCTTGAAAAACATTTTTTTGCATCGTACAAATTGGGCATATTGTGACTACCCCCCCCCCCCCCCCCCCCCCCCCCCCCCCCCCCCCCGCCCAGCATACTGCAATTTGACAAGACCGTGTTTTACTAAGGCAATGTTTGAAGAGAAACATAAAAATCTGACAAAACATTTACGTGAGAATTCGTATCATCGAAATTAGATTCAGTGATTTTTTTTTGTTTCACTTCAAACAGATACGACTCAAATGCATAACTATAATATTCTATCGAATTATTTTCGTCAAATTCCGCGGGGTATAGATACTTTTCTTTCGAGCGGTGACTCTTTTAAAATCAATTTTCGAAGAAAATTATGACTAGAATGCATTCAAAGTAGCACTGGTTTTTATCGACGTCATATTTACGCGTGAAATTTGACGACGTTATTTACCGGCACCGACATTCAACCCTCAAACCACGGGTGAACAAAAGATTTAGATGTGCTCAAACGAAACTTTGCCTGAAAAATAATTCCTTTCTATACAAAAATGTGCGAAATGAACAGCGAAACTATTAGCAGTTCTCGGCGTATCGTTGATAGAGCAAGCCTACCCTCTATCTGAAATTTCGGTAGATATCTAAAGTGGGTGCGTCACTTCAAAGGGTGTTTTTCCAATCAAAGCTCCCACATTCAGATGGCTATCATACATTTTTGTATGCCAGAAATACCCCATTGAAAGAAAAATGCTATGAGAATTTGCCCGTCAATTTGGTACCAATTGTCCAAATGTTCGTGTCTAGCTGATGGACTATATCAACAGTGACGCGCTGTCCATCGACCTACTATTGAAGAGATCCTTCACGTCGTATCGAAGACTGCTTTTATGTGTATTTGAATCGCTAAAGATACCCACTTCAAGACTTTCCAAATAATCTGCCATCTGAAATCAATTTGGGCATTCGTCAGTAGGCTGTGGATTCTCAAAATCAGACAAGTCGACTCAAGCTCTCAATTTACAAGCCATATTTTGTGACCTCGACGCTGTTATGGCCGGGAACAGTTTAGCCCTTAAATAGTAAGTCATTTTTGTTTTGAGTCACTCGTCTAGAATAATATAGTTGGTCGGAAAAGTGAACCGAAAAGTACATTCCCACCGCTTGAATATAAAAAAATACCATAAACATTAAATTTTGTTATAATTACATTGTTAATGTAGTTATACGTTTTGGGTCCAAATACTCAATTCCCATTGATCAGCTGGATGAAAACGTCATGACCAAATGTAATTCATTTTCCAAGGAATACATTTGGTCGAACTTTGACCCGCATTTACGGTAGAGCGCAGTTGACAGAATGTAATTCGGGCGGTGTTTGGGCGGGTTTTTAACTTTTAGCGCCTCTCGCAGTGATCAACTCCGCTGCTGTTTCTTTGGTGACATTTCCCAACTGTGGCATAAAGCCCGTTACTAAAATACTCGTTTCCATTTCTAAAATTGTGAAAATTAAAAATCAGAGTTGTGCGCTTTGTCTCTTATGTGAGGGTGGTTTTTCGCCTCGTTCGTTCGTTCGTACATGTTTTATTTCGTCTTTCTGCTTTGTTATTTGGTAAAAAGTAGTTTAAACAGTTACGGAATGTAATTATAAGAATTGAATGCAATTTTTATAATCTTTATTGCAGTATGAACGTGTGGGAATGGGTACAAATTATGTATGAATCCCGAGGGATTCATAATGTATGAATCCCGAGGGATTCATACATAATTTGTACCCTTTCCCACGCGTTCATACTCCAATAAAGATTATAAAAATTGCATTCAATTCTTAACCACCGTCAGAAATGTGTCTCAATCGAGACTTGACATGACCGAATCTTCGATGACATTCAAAATACCATTATACATTTACTATTTTTATACTAAATAATCATGAATGTAACTAGTGTTGAGTTGCATTTTACCAGCCACAGAATGCATTTGACCATTTCTGCTTTCAGTTTCACATGTCTGTTAACTGTTTATACATGTGCTTTTTGTTCTTGTTTATGGGGTGACACATGACTTGCAGCCACCCTAACTATTAGGTTGCTGACAACTAACTGTTCACTGCATGCGCATGATTCTATTAACCACAACTCATTTTACTTGCCAAAATCTCCCCATTCGTCTTTTTGTTTTCAAACCGTTCGCTTCGTATATATTTATCGATCAACTGCTGTAACTTCCATTTAATTATCTGCGAAGATTTGTTAATATATTATTCTGCCACATACCCGGTGAGTGTGATTTATGTTATATGACAGGCTAGTCCATCGACATGCACAACATGATGACGTTCGAGACCGACCCCGCTCCGGGAGACTCCGAGTTACCACCCCTGCACAATATCGGTATATCCGTGTCGCCCATCTCCGGAACCGGCAACAAACGGCAAAGACGACAGCCATGAACATCCCTAACCTGAGACGGATACATCCTCAAACAGTAATCAACCGGCTGAGAGAATACGGCTTACGTCCTCGAAGACCTACAATTCGTCCGATTTCGACTGCAGTGGTGTAGACAACATCTCAGGCATCCCTTCCACTGGTGGCGACGCGTTTTATTCACAGATGAATGTCGTTTCCATCTTTCATCATCAGATGACCGTCAGAGAGTGTACAGACGTCGAAACGAACGCTACGCAGATCCGTGTGTCGTGGAGCGAAACCGTTATGGGGGAGGGTCTCTCATGGTGTGGCTGGCATCACTGCCCGTAACAGATCTGAGCTGGTCATTATTGATGGCAATCTCAATGCAGCCAGATATCGTGATGAAGTGCGTACACCTGTTGTTGTCCCATTTCTGCAACGTCACGGCCCCGGCGTCATTCTACAGCAGGACAACGCCCGACCCCACGCAGCTCGTGTTGTTCAACAGTATCTGCAGCAACAACAAGTGGATGTTCTTCCCTGGGCCGCAAATTCGTCCGATATCTCACCCATTGAGCACGCATGGGACGAAATGAAACGTCAGCTACGCCGGTTTCCCCATGCACCGTCAACGCTTGTGGAACTCCAAAGACAGCTTATCAGAATATGGAACAACATCCCACAACACTTCCATGCTAACTTGTTCGCTTCCATGAGGCGTAGATGCACAGCAGTCGTCGATGCAGACGGAGGTCATACCAGATATTGAGTGTGTGACTTTTGTGTTTGACCCTTAGTGTCTTTGACTCTCCATGGCACCAAGAGTATTCGTCATAGCGTAATGAAATTTCTCGTGTTGATCACAAATTGATTTATCTGTGATTGAATAAAATTTCCATGAATAAAAATGATATATATCTTTTTTTAGTGTTATTTTTTAGCATGCACACTTTCTTGTTTGGGAGAGTATATTTGTAGGTTTTTGCTATGGGGTATTGAAGATGACTGTCTGGTATTGTTTTGAATAAATCTTCATCGTATCCACCTCATTAACTGTTATTGTTATTCGAGAACACCGAGTCACAACTGAAAACTCACCACTGCCGTAGTTTTATAATTATGCCCCGTAGGTCCACTAATTGTGTTAATATCTTGATGTATTCAAGGTGAAATAAATACCCTTTGATCGGAATATCTATAACTGGAACACAGCAGAATATCTGCATATCTTTTTCAGTAAAATTACATCTTTTTCATCAACGGTAGTCTTCGCGCATATTCCATGAAAAGTTGGTAATCAAACAGCCCATTATAGCGTCGGATTTCTCACAAAACTTGACTGATGGCCTGAGAGCCTAAAGTCTGTCATTTATTTACTAATTGGCACTTGAGACCTCATCGAATTCTAAGTCTACTTATTTTTTTTTTTATTGCTTAACGCCACATCACCATCAAGGTATATATCGTGGCGATAAAACGGTATTTAGTGTAAAATAGGTCATTTACCTTTACGAAATAAAACAATATTTTAAAATCAGGAAATTATTATTTTATAATGATAGAGAAGTGAGTAGTGACAATAGAAATGTGAAATAACACCAGTAGTTTATTGAACAATAATTAATATTTATTTTATTCATTTATTGAATAATAATTAATTTATTTTATTCATTTTATTGAATAATATTCAATTATTTCATTCATTTTATTGAATGATAATTTATTTTATTCACTTCATTAATAATATTAATTTATTTTATTCTTTTTATTGAATAATAATTTATTTTATTCATTTTATTGTGGGCGTTTAACGCCACATCATCATCTAATGCTATATCATGGCGATAAGAGGTTATGTTGGACATTTGGATAAACCAGCAGTCCAGTTTGCCATTGATCGCTCAGATGAAAAGGAAACAGCTTTCCTTCAATTTCAAAAATCAAACCTTTTCTCCGATTGTGCCGAACTATGGTCTTCCCGATGGGTCATCTTCCCCCTGTTGAACCATGTTGTCGAATGATCGATAACGATGATACAAATATTATTCCATCGACATGTCCTCTACGCGGACTGCCTTTGATTGATCAGATGCAAGGGAGCCTTGTTCAGTTCGCAAATTCGAAATTTTCTGCGAGCCTCCCCTCCCCCCCACCCCGGTGGATTCCTCGGTAACCTTTCTTCGCCCAGATCGCCCTTGGTTTCTACTAGATGGATAATTATCAAGGACATTTGGTCGGGATCGATGGAGCTTATTTCCTGCCCCCAACCATTCTCCGTCTGCAGCACAGATTTGATATACGCACTGACATATGGCTTGTAATCACCGAAACACATCTTAAAATTCTTCAAGCTCACTTTACTGCAGTCTGTGCAATGGTGTTACCAGAGGTATTAACAAGTCGAGGTAACAACCACAACACAGTATCATATTGCTCAGACAGTCAAGCTAGTCTATTCAAATTCGGGAAATTATTCGGTGATATGGCTTGTAATCACCGAAACACATCTTAAAATTCTTCAAGCTCACTTTACTGCACTCTGTGCAATGGTGTTACCGGAGGTATTATAACAGGTCGAGGTAACAACCACAACACAGTATCATATTGCTCAGACAGTCAAGCTAGTCTATTCAAATTCGGGAGTCCGAAAATACATTGGCTTTCCTTTCTTTCTCGCCATTTCACGTGCAAGATGTAAACAGCTTGAACTTCAGCTGTGGACATGGAACGTGCAATTATTATGTATTTACTAGTGCTCAACGCCACATAGTGTCGAAGGCTATATCGTGGAGCAAAGACAGTATTATGTGTAAAAAAGATCTTTATAGTTTAAGTAAAAAATTGTTGAAAATCGGGAAAAAAATACACAATTTATTTATTGGTGCCCAGAGCCACTTTAGCACCTAACGCTATGTCGTAACGATTAAAAGATCTATATTCCTGTAAAAGAGGTAGCTATCTGTTAGGAAAATATAAGCAATTTATTAAAAGTGGGAAACAATTATACTGTAACATGAAAGAGAAATTAGTGGTGATAACAGTCATTTGTAAATGGCAGCAGTAGTTTGCAGGACATTATATAAATTAACCTGTTTTGTTTGGAATTTATACCACGGTTGATACATGTATTCAACTTTACCCGATACAATTCAGACACTCATAAAAATGCTAGATAAACAAGGCGCGAAACCCGGCCGGCCTTCGTGGAAGAATGTCATATGTGAACGCATCTGAATGAACGTTACATATCTGGTTGACGTTATGACATGAATGAAATGCTCGACACGAAATAGTGTTACGCAGGGAAGTAAACACCGCCGGGGTGATATTTTTCTTAAAATCTACGCTTCACTGAATTTAATTCAAGTTTAGTCACAGGTTGAATACGGGTACAGGATGCAACGACCCTTGTTGGAGTTTCGCATATTTCACTCTCACCTTCAGTGCTCGTGAAATTCCTGGAACTGCTCCAACTCAGGTCGTTGACTCTTTTTCTCCGTACATCAGCCTCGTTGTGGTCTATCCTAGTCTTTATTTAAGGGAATTTGGTCATTTCCCTTGTATTATAGTGTTAAAGTTGGTATTTATTCCATTATATCTTGGTATTCTCTGTCAAACAAGAATAATAGATTGAATGCTTGTATTGAATGTACTGTGGTCCAATAGGTCTATAAGCAGTGGGTGCTCGGTGATATAAAAACAATTTAAAACTTTTTAAAAACTCTGAGATCCTTTTCGTATCTTCAGCAGGTTCGTTATAAAATAGATCTCTGTTAGATGCTACCACACACTCAGACCACCAGTCTAATTCTGTGAAAAAACTACGCTATTAAAGATGGAACCGGTCCAGTCCACAAGAAGGTAGCCTATGTTTATATTCACTCCTTTGGACACATTTCAGTTGGTTTTAAAAGCGAAGCTGCGATTCGCTTTTCCGTTTAACTGATATATTGCGGAGATGAAATCTGAAAAATTTCATAGAGATTTATTTTCTGTGAATCAAAGCTAGAAATGTTGTTCAATCGAGACTTGACTTGATCGACATTTTGATATCATTACAATCAGAAATGAAGACTTACCACAGTCGTACTTCCATGATTACGCCAGGTAGTTCCACAAATTGTGTTAAACTACTACTACTTATTGATTGGAATATCTATAAGATGGGCAGGAAATGATACCTTGATATCCTTGTAAGTGAAGGCACATCGCATTACATCAACGGTCGACTTTGCGAAGATTTCCAGAATAAATGGGCAAGCATGCGGCTCAACCGAATAAAATTAGACTGGTGGCATGAGAGTTTGAGACCTTGAAATGGCGCAGTCTGACAAGATTTCAATCCATACAGTGTAAGTGAATGTGTCCGACTGTCCCCATTATGGTGTCACGAAAACATTTCGGTGGCTGTGTCAAAGCCTGTCTTGCCTCAACAGCTGCTCTGGTGCTGCTGGAGATGCCAGCATGTCCCGGTGTGACAGGAATGATAGTCCGTAGGAACGTTAGTCCCTCTGGACTATTATTCCGCGGAATTATAGTCCTAGGTCTAACATTTCTAGGAATAGTAGTCCAGCGGACTACTAGTATTCCTAGAAATGTTAGACCTAGGACTATAATTCCGCGGAATAATAGTCCAGAGGGACTTATTTTCCTACGGACTATCATTCCTGTCACACCGGTAACCAGCAAAGCCTGTCATATTGGGCAGGCTTTAGCGAATTCAAATTTTCACGAAGTTCCAAAATAAAAGGTTTGTACAACCTGGAGTTGATAAATCCTAGCAAAGAGGAAATCGAGTATTCAAGAAGAACGAGGCCACGAAATTGCCGTTACGAAGGGCATCCCACACACCTACGTTTCTGGGCCAAGAAGAGGCGTTAATTAATATAAGATGCATAACTTGTTCGCCAATCCGTTGAAAACAAATGAGCTTTAAGAATAGGTGAAAAACTAGAAAATTGTCGACTTCGTTTTCCGTTCATTCTCGACATGTTCGAAGGTATAAAGCTTTGACTTCATCAGTAAACATGACTTGTTTGGTATTCCGATAAGGTGGAATCTGATCACCCGAAACTACTGCTGTTGGTAATAATATTATCATCTTTAGATCCATCTGTAAAGATCCTTTTATATGTCCTATACTTGAAGATTTCATTTCGGAATATTATGGCTTGAATTGCAAAGAGTTTGTCTTAGATGCTTTGGGAAAAACAAGATCCAAACTAACGTTTGGCTTTCTTGGATGCCGAGGTAGAGTATGTGGTTAATGGGTTTCTGTCATAGAATCTCGCTCCATCGTGACGGACTCCATACGAGGTTTTATTCTAATTCCCAAAGGAACATGTTTTTGTTTTCCATTAAAAAGTTCAATTTAAGAATTGTATGCACCCACCGATCCGATGCTTGTCGAAGATAGTTCACCTGTTCTGTTTTTGTTTATTTCTTCGTCCACTTTTAGCGATTTCATCTTCCTTCCTCTTAAGGACGTCTTACCCCAATTTGCTAAGAAAAAGGAAATCTCATTTAAAGCCGAGAATGCAATTGCGTTTAAATTGAACACATGTAAAGAGAATGCCGTAACAGTTTTTATATATTTGCTGAAAAGTGTCTAGAAACTTTAAAGCTTTTAACAATAAATTTGACTTTTAATTGGAATTCGCGCAAACAAGATACAGCAACATCCATGAATACAAAATTCGGAAAACAAATAAATCAAAATTCTAATTAAGAATGCATCTTTGTTGGGCCCTCTACTGAAATGTATTTATAAATCCCATAGATATACTCCCTTGAAACTAGCAATACTTTAAAATCAGTCGGTTAAAAATCAACACAAATCAACAGGGTTGAGTGAACCCAATTGGGTTCATATTCGCTCAACCCAGATGATTTGGTTTAATTTTTAACCCATCTGATTTTATAGTAAAGGAGGTATAGTATTACCAACATCATTTACAAAAGATACAGAAAATTATGGGAGCGTGGTATCCCTCGGTGGTTGAAGGATTGGACTTCAAACAAAATGGTTCACGGTTCTACCCTTAGCTCATTAATTAATTAATTAATTAATTAATTAATTAATTAATTAATTAATTAATTAATTATTTATTTAGTCACTTCGTGTCGGACGAACAGCGGTAACTGCGCTGTGTCCTTGCGCGAGACACTTCATCCCGTTTATTGCGTGGGGGCACGGTGGCGCTGTGTGCTAAGGTGTACTACACGTCGATGATGCGCTTACCTTCAACTGTTGTTCACCCTGCAAGTATAGAGTTAGTTCGTTGGGTGTTCGATGGCAACTAGCCACTGCTCGGTGACTCCGAGTTACTCCAGCGATCCCGACTTCTTTCACCCGTAAAATCGTCCAACACTATGTTACTCTGGCTGTTGAACGTTTCGTAACGCCTACCAACCAAACACACAGGAGATCATGCTTAATATCCTAAGACAGTTAACTAATACACACGTAGGTTGTTAGTGGTAATCGTAGTCGTCAGTTTTTCAAAACGAAAAAAAACATGCATATTTACTGCGAAACGTTACCACTTCCTTTCCAAGAATCGAAAGTAGTTTCCCTTCCAAACGCGAGATAACAATAATCCCATTATCCAACTGTGTACTACTCATACACAATGAGTCAATGTCGTTTTTTCTTTCTTTTTAAAGTCATTCAACAAAGTTGATACGAGTTATTAACCATTTAAAACAGGCATGTCAAAGTATCGCAGGTACCAACATAACCGGTGCCGGTACGGGACAGAGCCTGTCTCGTCGAAACCGGTACCGGGAATAGTCAACAATTGTGTGACATCGCAATCAGATGGGAGAAATTCGTATTTAAACCGACCCAGTCCCCAAGATCGCGAAGACAAACATGGCATCGTAACAATTATTCTGCGGCGACATCAAAGTAATCAAAAAGCACGAAAATCCAGCTTTATGATTACTTGATTTCGCCACAGAATAATTTCTTTAAAGTAGCCGATAACGATGCTTTCAATGTCTTTGATGCCACTTTTGAAAAGTTAAAATGATCGGTCTTATCGAGGTGGTGGTGCAGACAGGAGATGACCCTTTAGAGTGCTTTGGTATGTTCATTCACAAATAAGCTGAAAGTATGTCGTGTAAGTATGCCATACACAAGTTGTTCCCTGAGTTCCAATATGTTCTATGTACTTGTAGGCACATAGGACACAGTCGAACTCAGGGGATGAACTATTAGAACGTTTCCCCTAGTTCAGTTAGGAATTTCCCCATAAAATAATTTTGTCACGATACCGGCGGGACAAAAGCTTCCGTGCCGGTGCCGGTTGGAGCAAGAGGGGACAGGCGGTACTGGTACCGGTACCAATTGACATCATGCCTGCTTTAAATTCCAAAGACCGTTTTTCCGGCCAGGAAATTAGTACTTCATAATTTCCTTAGGTAGGATATATGCTAATTGAATTTGTGGAATAGAGAAATCAACATTTTCAACGTGCTGCACGTCGAAAATATTAATTGCACTGCTCCCAAATAATGAATATTGAATCTTCCATTTGCTGTTATTGAACTGCCATTGAAGATACCACTGGGGTTCAAAGGGTTAACCCTTTACCCAACGTAACGGCCAAAACCGGCCAGCGCTATTCTCAAAAATCGCCAATTAATTTTCAAAATATTTTCATTTTTTGTCCCAAAAACATAGGTTATGACCCCTCTTTGGAACGAGCTCGTCGAGCTCGTTCCAACGATGGGTCATAACCTATGTTTTTGAGACAAAAAATGAAAAAAATTAGTTATTCAAGAATTTTTTTTGCAAGTGTCGTCTGCTTTTCATGTTAGGTAAAGGGTTAGTAAATCAACGGAGATAAAATGACTTATTGAGATCGCTAGCGTTTTTCCTTTTTGTTCATCACACCGCAGCCACATTTTTAAAGCTATAGTGACCAAATTTAGTATACTTGTTAATGGTGACCTTTAGTTATACAACTGGACATTCGTTTTCTGATACCCGACCGTGTGGTTAGTCCGCGGCGGCCGTACTGTCAGTCAGTCAACAAATTTGGAATGATGACTTATTGAGATCGTTAGTTTTTTTTTCTTCATCACTCTGCAGCCACGAGTTAAGGTGATAGTGGCCACATTCAGTACACTTGTTAATGGTGACTTCGAGTTGTACAATTGGGTATTCGTTTTCTGATATCCAACCTTTATCCAAAGCAACGCCACTTTTAACATTTTCCTCTATCAACTCCTCTATCAGGCCTTCCTCTTTACAATTTTGGATACATCATCTCCATCGAAAACCATAAGGTATCTAAACAAGCGCTACTGACATGGGAATGTATCAACGGTTATTGTCGAATTTCAGGGTGATGCTATTGCCGTCAGCGTCATATAAAATTAAATATCTGTCGGTATTCATGAAAGTTTAATATACTGATTCAAAAAAGAAAGTATAATAGACTTTGAGGAACAATTTTTTCAGTATTATAGACTTTAATCCCTAACAGATTATTGTAAATTCATATTTCGAGTCCAGCTGTATGTATTTGCATAATTTCATATTCTTACTGTGCCAGCCTCACGTCAGGACGTCGCAAGTCAGACATGGGGTGAAATGAAAAGTTCACACATGCAGTCAATAGCTTGTATGTCCACCGTTTTGCCTCTTGGATGGCAAGACATCGACGGCGCATGGACTTGATAAGTTTCTGGATGTCACCCTGCGGTATTGCGTTCCACTCCTGCCTTATAACATTACGTAAATCGCCTAACGTTCTGAAGATCATGAAGTCGTACCCGACGGTCCAATTGATCCCAAAGATGTTCGATTGGGGACAAATCTGGCGAAAGTGGGAACCATAGAAGTTCGATGCTCTGCTCCTCAAGAAAATCACGGCAGATAGGCGCCACGCGACATCGGGCATTGTCTTGCTGGAATAACTGAAATCCGACGTTAGTTTTGAACAGTGGGACAACAACAGCGTTAAAACGTTCGTCCCTATATCGTTGTCCATTCAGATTACCATCGATGACGATCAACTGCGTTCGATGGTGCAAGTAAATTCCTGCCCAAACCACTACACTACCCCCACCGTAACGGTCGCATTCCCGCACACAAGCATCAGAAAACCGTCCTCCTCGTCGGCCGTACAACCTTGCCCCACAATCAGCGCGCCGTAGACAAAATCGTGATTCATCTCTTAACAGAACTGTGCTCCAACGCTGCTGAGTCCAGCGAACACGCTGACGTACCCATTCCATTCTGACGGTACGATGACGTTGAGTAAGGAAAGAATTGGTCCATGGTATGGACGCCTACGTCGGGTGCCGTGTTCAGCGAGTCTGTTGCGGACAGTTTGTGCACTGATTCTATTGTTAGTTCTACCAGGAGTAATTGCTGTGTCCCCGTCGCCGGAAGGAAGCGATCCCGCAAGTGAGACGTCCTGGTGTGTTGGTCTTGTGCAGGGGTCGTAACTCTTGGTCGACCTGAACACGATCCAGTGGTTCTATACATTCCAATGAGACAGTAAATAGTGGCCACAGTGACTCCGAACTCAGCAGTGAGCTCATCTGGAGGTAGCCCAGCCTAATTCATGCCAATGGCGCGCAACCTTTGATTTACGGTTAACTTAGGCATTTTTTAAAATGTCGGAAGACATAAAACTAGCTTGTTTTCTCAATAACCCAGGCCCTCTAGCACAACATAACACAAAGAAAATCGTCGGTCACCCATTCAATGTGACATTCTTGGGTAGCATGTGCTATTTTGAAATCCGTAGCAAAATTGTATACGATTGGGTGTACAACAGCATGTCATTAAACTCTTTGCACGACGTCTTGTCCACAAACATGCAACATTAGAACTATTATATATCATCCTTTAAGTTTCTCATTTGTTTCTGTTATACTTTCTTTTTTGACTCAATATATATATTGTAGAGCTGAAAAATGGGGGTGTGGGCTGTTTTTCAATTTATCGTCATTGTTAGCGTTTTTACTTACGTCACTTCAAAGTTTAGGCTATTTTGGACAAATGTTTATTATAAACGCTACGTTTGTGCTTCCATTATCTCCGTATTTATGCATTACACATTTATGCCCCACCAGGGCTAAATGCGCTGTGTCCTCAGGCAAGGCACGTAATTACGATTGCCAACGTGGGTGAACGGTGGCGCTGTGTACTGAAGCGTATAGCACGTCAATTATGCACTTGTCTTCAACCAATGCAAAACCTGCTTGTGTGGAGTAGTATGTTGGGGAAATCTGACAGTTGTTCACTGTTGTTCGTTGGTTGTCCCTGGGTACCCTGGCTTCCTCCACTCGAAGGACTGTCCGACACCAGGTGTCCCTGGCTGTCGAAATCGCCGTTAAACTCCAACGAAACAAACAAAACAAACAAACAATTTTACATAGTTACGAAATTTCACACCCCGGAGCCTGGGCATTTGCACTGATACCAGCGGTAGCACTTGTAATGTCATGTTCTGGGCCTGGTAATTTCAACGCCATTTTAAGCCTCAGGTTTTCGAAGTTGAGGGGATATTATCTTCACAAAAACTTTACCTAAATTATGTTGTAGTCTTGTGAAATTCTCAACCATTATGGCCTAACTATGAGGTGATAGCAGGCATGTCAAAGTTCTGCCGGTACGAACATAACCGGCACCGGTACGGGACAGAGCCTGTCCCCGTCGAAACCGGTACCGGGACAAGTCAACAATTGGGTGACATCACAATCAGATGGGAGAAATTCGTATTTAAACCGACCCAGTCCCCAAGATCGCGAAGACAAACACGGCATCGTGCCAATTATTCTGCGGCGACATCAAAGTAATTATAAAGCACGAAAATGGTGCTTTATGATTACTTTGATTTCGCCACAGAATAGTTTCTTTGAAGTAGCTGATGACGGTGCTTTCATTGTCTTTGATGCCCCGTTTGGAAAGTCAAAATGATGGGCCTTAACGAGGTGGTGGTGCAAACAGAACATACCCCTTTAGAGTTTTTTTATATGTTCATTCACAAATAAGCTAAAAGTATGTCGTTCACGTATGCCATACACAATTTGTCCCTGAGTTCCAATGTGTTTTATGTGCCTGTAGGTACATAGAATGCATTGGAACTCAGGGCACGAATTATTAGTCTGTCTCCCCAAGTTCCGTTAGGAATTTCCCCATAAAATAATTTTGTCCCGGTACCGGCGAGACAAAAGCTTCAGTTCCAGTGCCGGTTGGAGCATGAGCGAACCGACGGTACCGGTACAGGTACCGATTGACATGCCTGAATGATAGGGTAACGAAATAAAATACGTCGGATTTTTTTTTTAAATTTAAGTATGTTGCAGAGCTCAAAAAAGAAAACTAAGAGCTGTTATTTTGTTTTTGATTTGACACCATTCCGACATTTTTCTGGTCGCTTCAATGTTTAGCGTATTTTTGGACATATTGTATTGAAAACGCCACCCTTGTGACTAACGTATCTCTAAAATTGAAAATGCCACAGCACTGAAACTTCACACACTGTTTTCTGTTTCTTTTGCAGTTATTTGGTTTTATATTTTCGTTTAACCCTTTACCCAAGGTAACGGCCAAAACCGGCCAGGGCCATTCACAAAAATCGCCAATTAATTTTCATTATGTTTCATTTTTTGTCTCAAAAACATAGGTGATGACCCCTCGTTGGATCGAGCTTGTCGAGCTCGTTCCAACGAGGGGTCGTAACCTATGTTTTGTCGAGCTCGTTTCAACGAGGGGTCATAACCTATGTTTTTGAGACAAAAATGAAAAGAATTAGTTATTCACGAATTTTGTTTGCACTAGTAGTCTGCTTTTCATGTTAGGTAAAGGGTTAATAAATAAAGAGGTTATTATTTGGTTAACTTGGTGCTGGCCGAGATATCATTCCTGGGTAACTTCACATCAGCCTTCGACCTGCGTTGTCAGGCTGATATGAAGTTTCCTCGGCCTTATATCTCGGTCGATATAAAACCTACCAAATAATTATTGACAATATATAATTTTACGAGGCAGTCGTGCGATGTCAAAACCTATCTTTTTTAGACAAAAATAAAAACAATTAGTTATTCAAGACTTTTTGTTGCAAGTGTCGTCTGCTTTTTATGTTAGGCAAAGGTTTAAAATTTCGATCCCCGATGCCAATTTTATGTTTTTATCTTTACATTTTGTACTCATTTTCAGCCTCAGCCTTTCGACATTTTGGGAATATTATCTCTGCAGATAAACATATCTAAAACGTCCAAGAAATTCTCAACCGTTTTAGGAAATTCTCAACCGTTATGGCCGAACTCCATTTTAATGAAACTGTAGTATGGCTTAGAGGTCGAAAAATAAGAGGATAGTTGTTTTTTTTTTGTTTGTTTTTGTTTTTCGAATTAACGTCATTTTGACGTTTTTACGTCACACAAAAGTTTAGCCTATTTTTTACATTATTCATTAAAAACGCTAATATGTTTGAAAGGATCGAGAAGCGTTTATTGTTGAATGACTTCTGAACATTTGCTTTTCGATTTCAAAACATCTAGTCGTGTTTTGTTTCTTTTTTTCATAAGGTTATTGATTTAGAGGTTTCATTCAACAATGACTTTGAAAAGAATCATTTTTCCTTTCTTTTCACCCTTCACCTAACACGAAAGCGGACGACACTTGCAATCAAAATTCATGAATAACTAATGGTTTTCCTTTTTTTGCGTCAAGAACATAGCTTATGACCCCTTACTGGAACGAGCTTGGTGAGCTCGTCCCAATGAGGGTCATAAAGCTATGCTTTTGAGACAAAAAATAAATAAAACATAATGAAAATTGAATGGTGATTTTTGTGAATGTTGTTGGCCAGTTTTGGCCGTTATGTTGGGTAAAGGGTTAATGTTACAATTTCCCATTAATCCCTATATTTGCATGTCTGGCTTGAAGAAAACATTATCAAAACATTGCGCATTTAGATTAATCCTTTACCTAACGTGACAAGCAGACGACACTTGCAAAAATAATTCTTGAATAACTAATTTTTTCATTTTTTGTCTCAAAAACATAGGTTATGACCTCTCGTTGGAACGAGCTCGACGAGCTCGTTCCAACGAGGGGTCATAACCTATGTTTTTGAGACAAAAAATGAAAAAAATAATGAAAATTAATTGGCGATTTTTGAGAATAGCGCTGGCCGGTTTTGGCCGTTACGTTGGGAAAAGGGTTAAAACTGTGTTGTTTTTTAGCATTTAGGAAGTTCAGCTTTTGGCATTTCTTCACAGTGAAGCAGAAAATACAATACAATCTTTTCATTTTTAAAACTACCTAAGTATATTTAAAACTTATTTATACAGTATTTGGCCGGACAGATGTTCACTTAATATTTTCGTGTAACTAGTTCGTTGATATTCCCTCAAATCCAGCTGTAGGTTGTTTTTAAAATCAAAAAATTAAAAGTCATTGTGTTCTCATAAAATTTACTTCTCTGGATCTTCATTTATCACTGAGGTGTTCTTTAAATTGAATTGATCCATTAAGTATGCAGGGTCTGTTTGTGTTCCCACTATTACCTTTTGTTGACATTTGAGGTCTCTAAAGTTCAATCTAATAGCTCTGTTTTTTGCCAAAGTTAGAAAGTCGATCTTTTGTAGGCATTTCCACACAGTTTTGTTCTTAATCCTTTACCCAACGCAGACGATAGCAAAATTTATTATTTTAAATATCACTTTTTTAAATTTAAAAAAAAAATCAACAAAACCATATCATGTGACCCCTCGTTGGAACGAGCTCACGAGGGGTCACATGATATGGTTTTGTTGAAATGTTTTGAAAAATAATATTTTTTCAACTGCTGAATTTGCATTTTACGCGGGCGGATGCGGGCGATTTGTTGGGTAAAGGGTTAAACAATGTTAATTAATTCACCACCTTTACTGACATTTTATATGTTTTTGTTTCGATTGTGGGTGCAAGCGTTTACAGCATACCAACCAGAAGTGGAACTGTTAATTAGACCAGAGCCAATAACTCACTTTCCGATAGACACTATAAAATGCAAAAGACACCCGGATGATTCCGAAGTTTACAATCCTCACCCTCTTTGAAAATACTAAGCATTTTACAATTGTTTGCATACTTTGTGATCTATATAAGTCATAAAGATACTGGTTCAGAAAAATCGCAAAAAAAAACGTTGAGTGGATACCCCCCAAAAATGGGCTAGAAACACAATTTTGTCACAGAGCTTTCCCGAGCAACCCCAAATCGTGATATTATGACACGAAGGCTATAGAAATAATGCGGTCGCATAAAATCCCCTTTCATATGACACTTGGCGCAATTCTCCCGAATGCTGTAATTGCTATAAAAGTGATATACGCCCACTCAACTCCATGTTGAAAAGATCTTTTAAAATTCCATAATTCCATGTTGTATCATATTCTTTTTCAGGTTAAAGAAGTTGGCTCCCACGTGTTCGTACCCGGAAAAGGCAATTCAAGTAATTGTTTCAAGTCTAGCCAAGTGATCCATAGCTCTTCCCAGGTTCTGAAACCACACCGAACATTCGCTAACAGATTGTTCGATCCAGAAATCAGATAAACAGAACATTGATAACCCCTTCCATGATTTTGCACAGACAACTTGTTTGTGCAGTAGGTATGTAATTACAAGCATTACAATGGTCCTGACCAGGTTTTGGAAGGGGAATTATTGTTTCTTGTTTGCCCGGTGTTCAATAGAGTACTGGAAATTGACATAAACGTTCCAGTGAAGTTTGAGGCAGATGTTTTAAAATTTGGTAGTGCAATTTATAGGGGACCAGGATTTTTCGGTTATATAGCGACATACTTATCTCTTCCGTAGATAGAGGCTAATTGTAACCCTTCAAATTATTTGAAATAAATAAATTTGATTTTTTCCAGACTGTTTATTTTATCGAATTCTGGATTACAATAACTTTCAGACGAAAATTGTTTTGAAAATGCTGCGACCATTTTGTTTGATGTTTCCTGTTTGGATGTAACTGGTGTGTTGTTATCTATCAGGTGCTGTACGTATACTTAAGCTTTTTTTTCATAACACAATGAACCGCAAAAACGCATTTATGTCCGCCCTAAACCAAGCCCCCAATGTCTGTCTTAAAACATACGTTGCACTGTGTGAATGGAAAAGTACCCATGCATGCTCATATTTTTTCAACATGAAAAGTAATTAATGTTTTTCTCCTCATATTAAAAAAGACTTTCAAAATAAAATGTGAAAAACAATGAAACCCTTATCATGCTTTTTATTCCATGATCAATATGTATACAGGCAATAGGTAATCATCTGCGTTCATCGTTTTACCTCAATCAAACGTAAATAATGGCGGGTCATAATAATCCACAAACGAAATTCACGCGAACAAAACTTTCCAATTTCCAAACATAGCGGGGGAGGAATTCGCTAGAATTGTGCACTTGGTGATACCTTCCTGAAATTTGGCATGATGTAAGGGTAGGCATCAGAGATTTCAAAATCGATCGGCTACAAGTTGGCACCATCCTCTAGCCACCACTAGCAGCGAAATCCAAAATGGCCGCCAAGCGGATCGAAAAAAAGCTATTTTCGCCGATCGCACAACTGAAGCTCCAAACCTAACACCATACATGTGCTGTAATTGATGTGAATGATGGAGTGAAGCCCTTGGAACAAGTTGGGGGGAAGATTAATGGATAATGGGATCAGAATTTCCGTCGATGTGTGCGTCTGTGTGTCTGACTGTCAGTATGATCGTCCGTCCGTAGATAAATTAGTGTTGAATGTTTCTCGGGAATGCAATGGTCAAATGAACATGGTATGAGAGATTCCTGTCAACACATGAACAAGGGTACTCGATAGTATGCAGCAGTGGGGATACTTGGACATTTGATAATCCAATTAAAGTGACAGTCTATTCTCAACTTCCGGCATTTTCGATAGATTTATTTTCTAAGAAAATAAAACTATCAAATTTCTAGAGGAGTTCTGGTTCAATCTCAACACCATAGCGACACGTCTGCCAGCAAGGGCAGTGCTGGAATGAACTCGGGATGCATTAGTTCCCGTTGTTAATTATACAATGTTATCTTGCCAGTATAGAACATTGGCAAAATGGGACTAGAAGGGGTGAGTGTATGTTTGCAGTCATTCGAGGTACAGGAATATTTTTTGACTACAAGTAGTATTCTTCATTTTCGGCCAGTTAAGATGTGGTGTGTTCCAAGTCAGGATTAATGTTGCCGACACTTAATGCCCATCCCTCATGGTATGCTACTTTACCAGGGATATAGAGATATAGCCACCACTGGGAGCCAAAACATGACCTTTGATGTCGATGAGTGGTCGAAATGTTTTAGCGAATAACTTATCGAAATATGATCCGGTATGGCAATTTGATACCTTACGTTAGATTTATTAGATCAACTCAGGTATGGATTCATTGAGACATGAGTGCGCTACAAGATGAAGGATTTCCAAGTTGATTTGCTATGGAGTAGGAACTGACTAGTCACATGTGGCCTATGGCCAGAGAAAGACAAGGATACCATAGATGAACACACGGGTGAACGAAGGTATCAACTGTTGTACAGAGGCAAAATAGTTGGGGATATTGTATCATGCTATGCATGAATTAACACCGTCTTGTGCAGTAAATAACAGACTATTTTCCGAAATCTAAAACTGTATTCCTATACCCCGGACAATGTAGCAAGCCACATGGGATGAACATTTGTTAGCAAAATCAACTCAACTAGAAACATGACATGTGTTAACTGGCCGAAAATGGAAAAAAAAATACCAGAATAGGAGATGACTGGTCCTAACATGACAGTATACTACTCAATATTGTTACAACAGCCACCTTCACACTTACACAAAGGTGTGCACCTTAATCCAGCTTTCAAGCATTTGCAATTGCCCTTGCAGGCCTTGGCACAACTACAGTGGAGCATCAGTGCACATGCAGCACTTGCGTCTCCTAGGTGAGTCCAAAATGGGACCAGAATATTGAGACGTGGATTCCACTCCCATCCGTACTGTGATGGGTCTGGCACACATAAGTGTTTCTGCAGAGCACGATGCCAAATGAAAGATGACACAAGAATTACCCTTTTTACATGTTGATACAGAGCTGCTTTGGTGGGCGGGATGTACATCTGTATGGTGAGTTTTTCGATATGCTGCATATGAGGGGAATCCTCTGAAAAGACTTGCGGATTCTCAGTCAATTCTATCATCATTTCAGTTGATGCGGGAAAATTCATCCATGCATTCCATCCTGTCTTCTTCCCAATGCCGAGCATGCTGGATGTTACATCACAACCTGTGAAGGCGTGGAAGAAAGTCAGGGCCTTACAGTAATCAGGTCCAAGTTGTGAAGCTATCTCATGAATTGGCATATCTTTATATGCCTTTCCAATTCCAAACCCAATCCACAGCTCACTGAGTCCAAGGTCACGGAATGTTGCGAAATGGTGCAAAGACAGAATGACGACATCAGAATCAACCGTGCGAAGAAAAGCTATTTTGTGACCTTGTGAGACTGCATGGTTGAGATGAAGCATCATGCGCGTGTCTGCTTCCTCGTGGTTCGATGGAGATATGTCACATAAGCTAACATCCTTATTGCATAGTACATATTCTCCTGATGTCGTTAACAACTGGTACTCGGATGTTGATGTTAATTTCAGCAGTTCAGCAGACAGGAACTTGAAAAATTCGTCTTTATTCTCACTAACTTTCAAGAATGCCTGCCAATTCTTCCCTTTAGGTAAAGGGACGTTCTCGGACACCCGTATCAACCTAACTGCTGTCTCACCGAGGCGTTTTGCTCGCGTCTGATTCTTCAAACTGCCTTCGGGGTAACAGTCATAGATCGCATCAACCCTTGTGGTGTTCGTGTTAATCAGAGATTCGATGTATGGCAATAATTGCAATCGAGCATATTCTCCAAACAGATCCGCTTTCTGTGGTTTGATTACATGGACTACAGCAGGCATATCCAAGATGACAACTGAAGCTTGTCTAGCTGCTGAATTCTTCCCTTGTGCAGGAATAGCTGGTAAACAATTGAGAATTTGAGATTTTGTCCCACTCCGTAGCTTACCTCTATCGGATAATGCTGGCGGATCACGTGCATTCTCGTGCATGAAAAACTCATCCATGTTTGAATCAGGCCGGGCTTGCAGTGAAACGAACATCTGGGTAACTATTGCGGCAGTTGCTTTACTTGACATGAGTTTGTCTCGGCCTTTGTCCAGGTTGGCTGGGGGTGGGTTAAGGAAGGTATATATATTTGCCTTGGGAATAACATCATTCAGGGGTACGGTGCATTCCACAAGCCTTTCCTTCAAGAAAGTGGAATATAAATGCTTGCCCCTTTCGGGTAATGACCGTAAACTCTTACTAACTTCGGGGTCCATATATTCACCAGTATCTAATGTCACCAGCTGACCACTAGTTTCATCATAAGGGTTGATAATGAGTCCCTGATTCACCAGATCGAGGAGAGATTTCAATTGATTCAGAAATTTTTTCTGCTCTGATACCGAACTTTCCGGGTGTTCCGTGTTATCTGATGATGTTGTGTGGAAACTTGCATATTCATACTCATCTATAACACGCAGAACTTCTGACCTTGAAAGCTCAATAACGACTTTCTCTTCAGCCTGGCCATAGAGACCTTTTGGACCACTGTCTTCTTTGAGTAGTTGGATACTATGTTCTTGGCTCTGATCTAAACCCATCATACTGAACTTCCTCTCACTACGCTGGACCACAAAATGGCCTTCCATGAATTTGTTGTGGATTGAAGGATGCCGCCTGGGTAGCTGAGACATGTCTCTCAGAAATACGGGGACCCACCGACAATAATTTGTATGTCCTAGGGCAAAAAAGTAACTGCACAACTCATCGATAGAACACAGTGTACCAGGCCAGTTACCGATTCGTTGGTTCCGAACGAATTGACAGCTTGTCAAGAGAAAGTTCCGAACGATTTCACCCCAATAGCGCGCAGTTGGAGATTGTGAAAGAATCCTCTGTTCCCACATTTCAAATGACTCATGGGGCCCAGTCTGCTGACAGTAAATCTCATAAGCATTCTTTCTGAGGATCTCAAGCCAAGCTAGAGTGAGAAGATATGCCTGTCGCGTCCTCTTGACATGTTTCCCACCAAGTAGGGATGATGCTACACCGGGTGTGAATATCTTTGCGAGGTGAAACATTCGCTCCCAACCAGAACCACCCATAAGCTTACCACCAGCTTCTTGGGTGCACATTTCAAGATGCAGGAATCCAATCATACACACCATTCGATCCTCACCTATCTCCTCTGGGAACAGCCATTGACATTTTTTCTGCCTGGCATACAACGGACAGTCACCTTCAATGACAGGTATCTGGCCGGGGTTTACGAAAGCAGTAGCTTCCCTGACCACATACATAGCATGCTTCTGCATACTGAGTGAGTCCGCTTTCTGCTCACTGAAAACAGGGAATACCCCAATAACTGCACGAGGTTTGACATTGTCTTGATCTTCATGTTTTGAAAAGAAGCCTGAAAAGGTCACAGGGACTTCATCAAGCTGCCAGCTGCCATCAACCTTCCCTTTATTGCTGATCTGTGACACATGAGACAACCAGTCATTCTCTCCCACGTTCAAATCTGCATATTCATTGGGCCGTACATTACATTCATCTGGAGATTCAAGCCTGATGTCCCCACCAAAGTCTTCAACGAAAGGAACAAATGCATAGTCGTCTGGGAGTTCAATTTGTGTGTCTTCTGGAACATCTAAACTCAGTGGTGGGGGATCAGTACCCACATTGTCCCTGCTCAGTTGACCAATGAGTGTGATGGACGTACCATGCATATCAGATCTACCAGATACATCAATGTTATCAGTGGTTCCTATCGAGAAAACATTACGTTTGCAGTTAGCTGGGACTACAACACCTTCGTTCTTGAACCGCAGTGAAACAGCTCTCGCGAAACTCCTGCGAACATCCATTACGCGATCATAAGAGACAGAGAGTCCCATTTGATGAAAATCTCTGATAAGATTTTTCATACGATCATGGGCATGCAACTTCAAACCCACATAAAGAGGCATTGGAGTTTCTCTGTCACGTCTCTGGTGAACATTTTGTGCATGTTCGGAGCGTTTCGCTGAATTGCTGATCAACATCTGTGAAATAGTACAAGCCACTCGAGTCTTGGCATTAACAGTCTCATCATCGCCTAAGTTCTGTATACTACATGTGCCCTCAAGTAGAACTCTAAGAAGAGTCAGGAGTGAGTTGGGTACAGGCTCGCTCAAGCAATAAGATGAAAATGATCCCGTGAAAGGAGCTTGAGATATGAGTATGTGTTTACGCAGAAGAAGACCCACATCAACTATCTTTTTTGCCTCTTCCTCAGACACTATACGAGTTGAAGATTCGGACAACAAGGAGCCAACTCGAAACCTACTTGAAATAAACACATCTCTACCCTGTGTGAAGGCGTCCCAGCCATCGCCCAATTTCTGCAACAAATGTTCTTTGAATCGAGTGGAATGTATTTCTTCACTAAGCCAATCAGAACCGACTTGCTTCAACCTCCGACTGTACAGATTCTTGAGATCGACAAGCTTCATCGCGGAATCGTTGTGTTCAACAAATGTTATGAGCTCTGCCATAACGAGAGGGTCATAGGGCAGGCCTGACGCGGAATGTTCGGCGTTCTTCGACTTTTTAGATTTAGCCGCTCGTGCTTCATTGGCAAGCTTACAATAACAGGTTTTGTGATAGTAAAGATCACTAGCAGCGGAATCAAATGCTGCATTGACCCGAGAAAAAACAACCCAGTTCTCGGCTTCCTTTGCCATAATTTTGAGTTTATTGTTATCAGACATTGATCTGCAAATAGGCTCACTGCTGTCACCTTCGCGTTTGTGACAATAAACACACTGGGGCAGTTTCCTGTCACAGCCAGATTCAAAACTTGTCCGTGTTCTTTTAGGACTCAGCGTGGAGCAGGATGCCACTGCCTCATTTCGCTCTCGCTTGTGTAGCACGCGCTGTACGATGTGAGTCCGAATACTGTCACGGCATGTCTTATGATATATTGCCTTATTCGTCAACAGTGACATCGACATACACTCATCACTCTCTCTCATCAAACAATCAATGGTCAAATTATATGGAAGCTCAACGCCATTATCTAGGAAGCGCGTTATGTCTTCCTCAATAGCTTTATAGGCGTCATGAAAACGAGATTCTCTATACGGACGCATCAATTTCTTGGAACTGTCTTGCTGGCAAAAGCAACAACGTTCCCAGTCAGTACTAGTCCGTACACGAAGAGGATTCTCACTCATTCTGTGAATGATTTTTGTGAACAATCGCGTTCTCGAATTAATTTCGACAGACAAATCAGAATTGCTTGCGGAATTACGCCAAACAAGAGATTGTATGGCAAAGAGACTGCTTCATAAAGAGCGTTGTTTCTCCGGGATCAGCGTCATTCAGGTTTGCCTGAATGACGCTGATCCCGGAGAAACAACGCTCTTTTCAAGTTCCAAGAAATTGATGCGTCCGTATAGAGAATCTCGTTTTATTCTACATCATCTCCCACGTCTGTTTCCAACACGTGCGTGGATCAGAGTTCACTTTCGCGCCCTTACAATCGGATGTATAGTCGGTAGACCGTCGAAAAGGAGGTTCCCTTCAGCCGCTGGCGGCCATTTTGGATTGTGCCGCTACTGGTCGCCACCGGTCGGTGTCAACTTGTAGCCGATCGTTTTTGAGAACCTCATAGCCTACACTAACAGTGTGCCAAATTTCAAGAAGGTATCACCAAGTGCACAATTCACCTGTATGTGACGAATTCCTCCCCCGCTAACAGCCTGAACGAACTCTTCCTGAGACAAAGGTCACCCAACTTCATGTCACCTGGGTTTATATCGAACTCCACAATTACAAAATGTGCTTTCAGTTTCTCAGGGAATAGTCAAAATCAAAATTAAATTTTACTCAGTGTTTCTTTGAATGACAGCACCACCCCGTCAAGTGGAAAAGGGGATTGAAGTTTTGTGTGGGCGTGGCCTATGACGTTCCTTTTAACTTACGCAATTCATTGGTTAATAAAAGTTTTAATGACACAATAACATGTTTCAGCGAAATGTATCTTTATTTCAAATATAATTTTAGAAAACTATGCCTTTTTTATTCAGTTATCAGTAGGAAGCATGATGCGACCTAGTTTTTTTTTAACTCCGCAAAGTAGAGACTGTTTAAATTTATTTCCCCTCACTTTTAATTATAAGGAATGGTTGTTTGTATCTGTCTATTTCTTGAGGTATGAACCCCAAAAAACAAAGGCTAAACATAGTGTAAATGGGCCATTCACACAGTGTGGTCTTTGTTTTTTGGGGTTCATAACTCAAGAAATAGAGAGAAACAAACGATGATTCCTTATTTTATTTTGTTTCCTTATTGTGGATTTCTTTAATCATTTTTCGAATTTTGTTGATGGATGTATGTAGGTTCAGATTTGAAACATAATTTTTTCAAGAATTTTCTTTTGTTTGTTTTATTACCCGTCTAGGTTAAGCCAGATTAATATACAGTTTGTGTCAATTATTTGTTTTTTATGACATTAAATTTTCCTTCTGTTTCCTTTGTAGCATTTTACAAATCATGGTTTGGTGAATGTTTCGGATATGCCGAGCTAATTGGAATGACCATGCTTCCACTGTGAATCAGCTCCTTAAAAAAATGATCTACCTGGTCGATATTTTCTCCAAAGCTCTATTGTGTGAGCCGTTCAGAACAAAGTGTCGAGAAAGTGTCTCAGTTTGGCTTTTCTAAGTTCCACTAAGTTCCACTGGGGCACCCTCTTATCCTCTGCTGGTCCTACACTTCCCAAAACGTCATTGTCAAAAGTCAAAATTCAAGACAGAAGGACATGCAATTGTGAGATCAACTGCATGTGTTCGACCCAGATGCGGGATGCAGATCCATTATTCAACAAAACCAGTCGTATTTTGAAATAAGTTTGGAAAAGATCTCACATTTAACTCCCAGCTTACTGTTGAATCCACCACTTCTTGTATTTTTACAATTCTGTTTATGTGATATTTTTTTGGAAATAAATATTTTTTAAACTAAACAATTTCTTCGGCTTCTTTGAAACTTATTTGTCTTTCGCATTTTATGTTTTGGATTGTTTTTCCCTTTTCCAGGCATGGCGGTATTTTGAAAATGGCATGTGGTTGACCTGGCAGCTTGTGCAACTGATGGCATTACTAATATATGGCTCTTCGAATGTAACACCAAATCAAAGCCCATAAAAGTTACTTTGCCCATATCTTTGTCACTTGAGACGCCAAAGTGGATTTGGGACAAAAAAAATCATACTGTCCCTCAAATTTACGCTAGTGACTCATTCATGTTGTGGTTCGGTAATAATTTCAGATTGATTAATATCAGCTTAATTAATGCCCTAGCTCTTATAACACCTCGGTTGGTATTGGGAGTTCTGTGAAGCTTGTCTGTACTTCAATGTAAACTCGTTGTTTAATGTTTAAGGCTTGAATATCTTTAGAACATTGAATCAAGATACCATCAGTTCTCAGTTTCTTTTCATTCTTCACGAAGCCCGAGGCGGCGAGACCATTATCTGTAGAATATCCTGAGTCGAGTGTATTATCTGACCTGAAACCAACTTTACATTAAATTCCTGCTTTAATGCGCAAAAATGGAATAATTTTACGACATTGGGGAGAATAAAAATTGAAAATGTTAACAGTTTGGATCGATGACTTAACGTTCGGCCTAACTCATCAAAAACAACTGCACACTGAGCACGAATGGTTCAGTACAAACCCGGGGCGAAAACTCAGTCAGGTTAAGTTGAATTTTTTGATGAGAACAATAACTGTGTATTATTTTAGATTAAGCATATTTATTTGTCGTTTGATGTTAAAAGACAAAAAATGATTGGAACACAAGTTACTGCAACTTATTTCCGTTCCTCTCTTGCACAGTGCAGTGATAAATGTAATCAAACATGTGGAAAAACGACAAACATAAACAGGAATTATAATTTTTTATCGAACGAATTTACAAAGAAAAAAGAATCTGAAGGTACACTGGGTACATACAAATAAAGTGAGTTAAATGATGTTTATTTTCATGGTTGGGCAGTCAAAAATAGATTAAGGTCGGAGTGATGTGAGGAAAGTCTTGTCTCTTTGTCACTGTAAAATGCTAGTATTGTTCGGCAGGTGGCGGGAGACCATTTGAACAGGTGCGTGCTAAATTATATGATAATCTGTCGAGGGTGAGTACTGAAGCAGTAATAATAATAATAATAATAATAATAATAATAATAATCATTACCAGCACTACCACCATCATCACCATTTTTATGATAATAATTATGATAATAATAACAATGTCCGGTCATTCTCAAAAATAATATATACACAAGTCTGTTTTTATTAGAATACTCGTACAGTGACGATGTAAATGGCTCTCCAGTTTAGAGTGTGTGGTGGACTTGAGTGTTGAAGAAAAACAGACGGAATCACATGGCAGTCGTATGCGAGCACACTAATCGTATGCACGCACTTTCTTGCAGTTTGGAATGAGCCCACAAACTATAATTACTGAAGGTGATGTGTCGTCATTTTTCGTACAATAATTATTTTTAACCCGAGTGGTAATGACGTATTATATCTCAGGAGGCAACAGCGAACTGCACACAAACAAGCACAATCCTGGTGGGGAGGCAAGCACTATTGTCTAACAAAATCGGGAAGACACCTACCCGCATCACATAGTCTTGTTTATCCGTTCTGGAAAATCGCCTTTCCTTTTGTTCTCGTTGACAACCTTTGACAAACTAATCCCCAGAAAATTGGGAAGACAAACCCTTGTACATTGTTTTCTTCGGGAAGACACTGGGAAACAAAGGAATAGTCCGTGAGCTAGGAAGGTCTACTGTGCACCCCCCCCCCCCACCCCCACACACCCACTACTTAACTTTCTTGGTACCAAAATGTGCGCCAATGTATACTATTGACGAAACAAGTTGTTAACAGAAAAAATTTTGGGACGTAATATGCTAACCAGGTAGCTGTTTAACCCTACCGTACCCTAAAATTTGCTCCAATCCGTTAGGGTTGGGAGTAACTTTTTTTGTCACGTAAGCTATCAAAATATGGCTCCAATCCATAGTATTTGGTATCATTTTAAAGCTAATATAAGAAGGAACAATATTATTACTAAACTTGTTCACGTGAGTCCAAGGTGATGACGTGAGAGGTCAAAAGGTCATCGAAACTGAAAACGCAAATTTCAGAGTTTTTGTTGCATGTTTTTCACATGTGTAGTTTGCCCAAATGATTAATATCTTACTTTCTTTGTGTTTTCAGATTGTTTATTGAAAAACTTAATTTTTGACTCAAAACACATTTAATTATCTTCAAAATGATACCTACCATTGTATTGTTGATAATGGCTGACACTGGACAGACAAAAAGTAAGTTTACGTTCCCGTAGCCCGAATGTTTTTATAGAACTGAATCTAATAGGAGCAGATTCATGACCTGAAAGTCTAGAATATGTAATTCTGATGAACAAAATCATTTTTTATTTTGGGCGAATAAACTCTATATAATCTGAAAACACAGATAATTTTAAACATTACTTCCCCTGAATTCCAGGTTGTCCAATTTACCTACTGTATCAGTTGATAGATAGAAGAACCTGGAACTTGGGCGACGATTAGTCAATTGTGAAAAGTACACATTTGCCAATATTGCAAAAATGCCTTTAAATTTGCGTTTTGACTTTTTTCGGTGAATTTTTGACCTCTGACGTCATCACTCTGGATTTGTATAATCAGGTTTAGTGCTTATGTAGTTGCATGGTCAGTTAGCTGTTAAATGATACCACACATAACAGGGTTTGCCCATATTTTGATAGGTTAAGAGACAAAACAGTTACCCCTACCCCTAACAAAATTGATCGAGTCAGAAAGGAGGGTAGGGTTAAGTATCCCCTGGTAAGTATAGTTCCCTAATCAATGAACTAAATCAGTTTTATTTTGATCAAGTATACTCTGTGCAATCTGAAAACACAAAGAAAGTAAGATATTAGTCATTTGGACAAACTACACATGTGAAAAACATGCAACAACAACTCCGAAATTTGCGCTTTCAGTTTCAGTCGATGACCTTTTGACCACTGATGTCATCACCTTGGATCCACGTGAACAGGTTTAGCAATAATATTGTTCCTTATTGTATTAGCTTTAAATTGATACCAAATACTATGGATTGGAACCATACTTTGATAGCTTTCGTGACAAAAAAGTTACCCCTGCCCTCAACGGATTGGAGCAAATTTTAGAGTAGGGTTAAACATCTACCTGATTAGCATATTACATCTCAAAATTTTTTCTGTTAACAACTTGTTTCGTAAATAGTATATATTGGCGCAGGAAGTCAAGTAGTGGGGGGGGGGGGGGGGCGTAGACCTTCCTAGCTCACGGGCTAGAACTCGTTGTGAGAACGCAAAGACTGTTGTCTAGATTATCACGTAATCGAGAAAACAGACACCTCTCCAAACACATACACACCCAGAAATACACAGTCTTGTTGAAACGACGTTGTGTGTACTTGTTGTTTTTTTTTCCTTTTGTTCTAGAGACATACAATGACAAATACGTCCCCACAAAATCGAAAAGACAAACACTAGCCCACTGCTCTGTTTGTAAGGACATGGGGAAAACCAAGGAAACACAAACGGGGGCCAAACACTATCGTCTAGGTTCTCACAAAAACGGGAAGACAGATCCCCCACGAGAGTAGACTACAGAGGACTGGGATCTACGACCCGAGTCGGAGTTTGTCCTGTATGTTTCTGAAATACAGGAAACATTAAACCAAGGGTAGTTGATTATTGTTTCCCGCCCCCTACCCGAGCTGTTTTTTTGTATTTATGCCATGATGAAACTTGAATTAATTGAATGAAACTGATATTTTTTCTAAAGAGAAATATCACTTTTGGCGGTCTGAAAACTTTCATGCTTGAAACTGCTTTATGTCGAAGCATTTCAGTTACGTCATAACTTTACCCAGATGCGTAACGTCCCATCAGACTCTTTGTTACATACAGATTATCACCACAGTGTGTGCCCCCGGGAATTCAGATCAAGTCGAGTTGTAGGAACAGAATAGTATTTCGACGAGCCCGTTAGGGCGAGTCGAAATGCGATTCTGTGCCTACAACGAGACTTGATCACAATTCCCGGAGACACACACTGTGATGATGACAAATGTATCTCACAATATTGGCCACAAAATGTGTTATAAAACTATTTTAAGAGGAACTTTTTAATTTGCCTTATCGATGGAAAGACGCAAATTGAAAAACAGAATAACGTTCATTGATCTCCATATTGAGGTCAGTGATAACGTTGCACTTCAGAGAAAATTACGTCACTGGGATTCACTATACTGATTACTGTCTTGCGAAGTGCAGCAACTGTGTGTTTCGTCAACGTGAATTTGGTTGTCACTTTTGCAATAATTACTGGTGAATTAAATATCCCTCTTAGTATAAAGGTTTATTATATTTTAAAATATGCCGTTCATCGTTTATTGAGGTGGAGTTTTCCACTTTTCATAGCGAAAGCTAATCCTTTAACTTCAAGAGAGAAGCCTCGACTCGAGTGTTCAGGTAAATCCTTATAATAGGCTACAAACCAGCCCAAGATGCCGAAAAGTGCGCATAATTTAACTATTCGTTGAGTTTATTTCACCAGTGACATTTTAGCATGCCTTGCATAATAAATACGTTACATGGCATGTAGTTGGTAGATACAGTGTCATATACGGCTCAGAGAAAACAATATTAGGTTCGGCTTCGCCTCACTTAATATTGTTTTCTCGGAAGGGAAAAACGCGAAGCCGTTATTTTGACAACAGCAGAATCACGCGCTTGTATCAGGGGCCCTTGATACGGATTCGGAAGAAGGGCCCAGATACATTAAACTTTAGTTGCGTAACAGTGAAAAAACGCCCCGATTGTGAGATAAATGACGTTCTCGAGCGTAATCTAGATTTCAGGCGTTGTGTTTCTAGAACATTTCCCAATGTCCGTATTGTATCGCGTAAAGCTGATTACGACAATAATCGCGGTATAATACATACTTACCACCACAAATAGAAACTCCCAGGCATGTATACATAAGCGAAAAACACAACCACATTGTCGGTCGTCGTATCTTCATTGGGAACATGCATCCCAGAGAGACCAGAAATCGTGTATAGAAATAGGAGTATCGATTGCTTCAATATATCTCATTAACATTCTGCAAGGGTATTTGTATATTCCACAATACTCAACTATCTACAAGATAAAGTTGACGGGAAATTAAAGAATGTAGGTAAGAGAAAATTCATCTTCCGACAACATCCTGTGTTTATCGTCATTGAAAACAGTACAATGACAGTGGCTTACTAATCGGGCAATAATACAGACAGGTTCGAATAAAGTGTCAGCCAATGCACATCTTAGTTCAACCCGACAAAATCCCAGATTAACCTTCTCCCATGCCTTTTATTCTTCTTTAAAGATTATAGATTAGTGTCTGAGCGGAAGATCTACTCGTTTTAGTGATTCACACGCTGCATGTTTCTAGTTTTCGCCATACTGGTTGAGAAAGCATATCAAATCATCTCCATGGCTCATCAAAGGAACTCGCCGAAAAAATGAAGAAACGAGTCACTTCATTTCATGTCACTCACATTTCACGAAGAGATATCTTTCTTGTACCGTGATTGTTGTGCGTATTCAACGTTATGCCATACAATACGGACATTAGGAAATGTGTCAGATACACAAGGCGGTGGAATCCAGATTACGCGGAAGAACACCACGTAGGAACGCATCTGACTGGACGTTACGCGTCTGAGTGACGTTATTACGTGAAATACCCACTACAACACAAGTCAAGCAAGAACATTATCAGACCACTGAAGGTGATAATTTTTTTCTTTTAGAATATAAACTTCGTTCAGTTAATTCAAGATGATTGTGCTATAAATGCAAAACACAACTCGGGCCTTTTAGGCCCTTGAAATACAAGAAAGACCCCACTCCACATCCTCTATCCTCATCAGCAGTAGGGGAACGATGGACCATCCCCGATTGGCAGGATCTCATGCGGGATCTCATGTGACGTCATAGTCACGTGATCTGGTGGCGCCATGTTTGGTCGTCATAGTGAGCTGCCATTTTGTGACGTCATCCCCATAGTGATACGTGACCCTATTGCGTATGCGCGGCGCGTGTTGTTAGGGTGATACGTGTTCCCGTCGTCCATTTTGTACACGGAAGGCCGCCACCTTGGTTTCTATGGTAGCTCGTGGTTGCTGTGTTACCCAAAGGCTGACAATTCGACCGGGGTATGTTCGGAGGGTGTTTTCGATTAAACAGGAGTGTTTACCCGATTCGTAGAATTACCACGAACAACCCGACAGTCCCTCCAAATCACCAAAATCCACCCCAAACTACCGAAATTGACTTTATTTGATGTGGATTTCCCCCCAAATCCTATTCACGACCGCCAAAACATGGTACCGAGAGGCCCCCTGGTACCGAGAGGACCCCAGGTACCGAGAAGGCCCCGGGGATAAGTTCGATTGAACTAGAGTAGTTTTTATTGTTAGGATCCCCTCCCAGAATCTCTTTTTGGGACCGCCATACCACGGCTTATAATAGTAGCACGTAGTGCTATAGTACTGAGGAGAGACCTCCTTCGAAATATAGCCAACTGATAGACAACCTCCGATAAAGCGTATACCATTCCTAATGCCAATAATCTATCGAATAGTTACAGATAAGTCATTGCTCGAAAGACTCGAATACCATCGAGCAACTGTGCTATAGAGCAATTGCTCGATCGAGTGACTCCACATACTGCTCGAACGACTCGAATCCCATCGAACAAATGGGCTATCGAGCAATTACTCGTTCGAGTGACTCGCACGTACGACCCTTAGCCTCATTTCGATATTTGAGGATACCTATGACCTGGTATTGTATTATTTGAGGATACCTTCTGAAGAATCCCTTTTTGTCACGTGTGCTTATGTGAAAAAGCACAATGTGACACATTATGCACTAGCAAACAGGCGCATACTGGATATGCCTATATGTGCTAATGTGAAAAGTCTCAATGTGACACATTGTGCACCAGCACATAGGAACATACGGGTATTTGCGGATACCAATGACCTGGTATTGTATTATTTGAGGATACCTTCTGGAGAATCCCTTTTTGTCATATGTGCTTATGTGAAAAGGCACAATGTGGCACATTGAGCACTAGCACATAGGCACGTGCTGGATGTGCCGTTATGTGCTCATGTGAAAAGGCACATTGTGACACATTGTGCACTAGCACATAGCCACATGCGTGTATTTGAGGATACGTATGACCGGCGTCTTATACAGCTCCTAGCTTCTATATGACTCCTATACAGGTAGTCTTACCAACAACTTCCATCTTGTCTACAACTATCGGTCCTATGATTTGGTTCTATTGTAGTCATCCACCAATACTAGATAGTCTTCTAACATCCTTGTAGTCTTGTGCCATTACTATTGGCTACCGTTATTCTGCCCCATTAATATTATTAATTATCCTTGTATTTTCCAGGGTGTATGGGAATTTACACAGGTTTGGGAACTCATACACCCCGAGGTAAAGCCGAAGGGTGTATGAGTTCCCAAACCGGTGTAAATTCCCATACACCCTGGAAAACACAAGGATAACGGATTTATTTCCAAGAATTTTGGGGTACTTAATACTTTAACTTAAATTGTGGGCAAAAACTGACAGAAAATTTGTACTTTGTAAGTTTCTTAATACAAAAAACCAGACAGATATGGATGTCATTGGAACTGGCTCAATGAGCCAGTTCCAATGACATCCATATCTGTACAATTTTATTGCACATAAATATTAAATTTCCTGTATTTTTATTTTTGTTCTAACATAACAGAGCAGAAGGTATGAATTATTAATTAAAAATTGGTACTTTTTTTTAGCCATATAGCCTGCTATTGTATATTCTTGTTTTTACACCGTGGTTAACCACGGTGTAAAAAAAAAGCCACTGTGGATTGCAAGTTACACCGTACCTCTCAGCCAATCAAAATGCAGTATTTTGTTTCATTTGGAAATAATGACTTGTATCACTACTTCCTAGCTATACCTGCGTTCAGGCATTCAAAATATTCAATCAGGTTGCTTCATTTTCCCTGTATACATACAGACAGGCTATATAAGAGGTTCCGTAAGTGGAATTCCTAGACGATTAGAAAGCCTAGCAATAAGGATTATTACAATGGGCATGATTATTTCTATATCCTTTTATCCTATTATTAGAAAGTGAGCTTTGAATTCCTTTCTGCTTTGAATTTTTCCTTTTTTCTTTGTCTACTCCATTCTATATTTCGACAAGGTTTCGATAGGCAAGCTGTCCAGAGGTTTGACCTGCATAGTACTTGCGCTCAGGAGTGATGATTGGCTGAAAGTTGATGAGACTAATGTAAATTATGCGACTGTCAGAAAGACACTTTTTTTCAAGAAACCAATAGGGAGCTTGAGATTTTCACCGGAGTGAGAATGGTAACTTTGCAAGTTGTTAAACTTCAAATACTACAACCTGTAGTGTTCTACAGCAATGTTTATTATTAGTCTGGTAACTAATGTAACCACCCAGCAACAGTATCAATTTAATAATATAAACTTTTAGCCTCCCATAGTTAACTGAAAGTATTGTTCAGCATGTGTGCAAGAGCTGAAGGCAAAACCTGTGTTCTAATTTCTCGCAACCATGTGAGCAGGGTGTAATTCATTATTTTGAAAATAACATGTTATTATAAACGCATTATCTATGTGTTGAGATAAAGCAACATCAATGAATCAATGTGTAAGCAATTTGAACTCAATAAAAAAATGCCGAAATAACACGGCAAAACGACAGTCATGAGTAACTTCATTCTTTAAAAAATAAACCAAAGACGTGTAAATAATTGATATATATGTTTTTAATATATGTAAAATACAATGTTGCAATATAACGGAAGTTTGTATTGAGTCTTTTTACTATAATTAAATAATATAATTATATATTACGATATTATCTCATCATATGGATATAACAAAGATTGCTTAAAGCAAATTCATTTTCGGGGAAATATAATATAAATATGAGAAAAGTGGCAAGTTCCAGTATAGCAAAGGAACGGCATTTGATAAATAGATGAAATTTTAGAATGCATCACCGTTAGTGTTGATGTGAGGCGAATACAGCAGAGCCTAACATTGATCGCACTGACCCTTACATGACGCCATACCTGGCAAGTAAACATCCTGACTCAGACTTTGGAGGTTGCCTATCAATTGTCTATAATCCAATCACACCCATATTCAAGTTAAAGTCGATTTTACAAAGAAACTGGTCCGAAGGTTCCCAAACAATCCGAACAAAACTTATGACAAACTCACACTCATTTACAACTCCCCGAGGTCCCTATGCTGTTCACTAATATTCCACTAGGGGGAGATGTTGCTCAGTAGGTAGAAGTGCAAGCTGCAAGCCGAGAGGTCCTCGGTTCGAATCCCACTTGATGGACCGCGTAGTGTCCTTGGGAAAGACACTTCTCCTCCAATTGCCCACGTGGGGGCATGTTGGCGTTGTGTACTAAGGCGTACTTCACTTTGATGGTGCATTTCTCTGCAATCAATACCATTCCTGCTTGTGTGGTGTTAGAAAGTTTGGAGCCTGACAGTTAGTTATTCGGCGTTACTATGTGATTACCTCCAGGTCCTCCGGCTTCCAGCATCCACAAACCTGTCCGACACGAGGTGACCCTGGCTGTCGAAAGTGTTGTTGTTGAACCCCAATAAATAAATTATTCCACTAGCTCTTTGGGCCCCAGATTTACTGTGGTGGGAGGTGTTACCATTAAGAATCAAACGCAATCGGGACCCAGCACATGTCCCTTTCTGGTAAAATTACCTCAGGTGACAAATTCCGACCCGATAATGTAGCCTGTCGTAGCATGAAAGGTTGATTAATTAGAGGGTTAAAATGACTATGTACAAGGTACTTACAAATGGACCGCCAAGTTATTCCTAATAAAAATACCTCCCTAATTACCAAACTTCAGCTCCACATCTCTGAACAAAAAGGTGTGCATACCGAGGTTGTTTTGGTTCAAGTGTTAACACAACGTTGAATTCGTACTTTATTGATGCCGTTTGATAAGTAATAAATTAAATGGCATCACAATTTCCCTCTCTTATATAATATTAGAACGTTTCTTTTCATGTTCTATCGGTCGATAGTACCCGAGTTTCGACCGATAGAACATGAAAAGAAACGTTCTAATTATTTTATTATGCCGAACAAAAAATGGCTCTCAAGTTTTAAATGCATCATGCCATCAATCTTGTAATAACAATGTAGTCGAATCCAAAAACATGACGTTATTTCGAACGAATGAAGTCTCTTTATGACTTTCCAGATCAACAAATTCGAAAATGACTTGTCACAAGTGCCGTCGCTTTTGGAGTTTCTTTTTCACCAAATACCAATGTTTGCAACTGCATCATGCTGTTCATGTTACAATTCGTAATTAATGCTTATGTGATAAGTGGTATAAATTAATGGAATATAAATTCATGTTTCTTGGGCGACGACAGTTGTTAGAATTAAGCGAAGTGAAACAATTTATTTTGAACTTTAGGCGGAGGCTCAGTGAGGTCGAGAAGTACTAAACTTGTGGAAATATAATTGATTGAAGTCATAACTCATATTCAGGATTGGTGAACAAGACGCGAGTTTTTAATATTTCTGATTCTTTTGAATTCATTGTTTGCAGTTAAAATTAAAACACACCCACTGAAGATGACATATTTGTTGGAAAGTTTGTGTCTATCGGTGACGAAAAACGTCAAACGGACACGGCCCCAGCGATTGGTGTTGAGAAATTCCAGTCACAGCGTGCGTTATCGACTCAGATCAATGGAAGTGGAGCTTACATTTTCTTTGTTCTCTTGTCTCCAGGGAGGAACGTTCCGATGGCACCCGTGCTTTGCCCCAACACTCCAGTACTGTGACTTTTAGAAGTTGTCAAGTTAACCAATCACGGCTGATGTTACAAAAGTGAGGCATAATAAAAAAAAGATAGTGTATGTCCAAATAACTACCGTTAACAGTATTGGGACACGTGCAGTGCGACCACTATCAGTGAGTTGAAGGGAGCCGACTTTACACAGTTAACTTTCACCATGTCCACTGTGATGTCAAAGTATGTTGTCAATTCCACACGCTGAACAGATCAACTGAAAATCAGTTTAACCCTTTGATACTTTTGTACGTCTTATGACGCACGAAATCAAACAGTGCGCTGATACTTGGTGGTCATTTGTTTTGTTATTATTTTTCGATTTTTTTAAAGTTTTAAACCCAGTTCCTATTTTCTCCCAAATAGTGCTCAGTGACAACCGTTGAGCCAAATGTTATCGCAGCTTAAAATCCTAATATAATCCTGCTGTTAAGACTTCTTAACTGGTTGAGTGCTGGAAGCCACTTTCAGGGCTTTCAAAAATGAGGATACCAGATTAAAAGGCAACACTTTCCTTGCTTATATTTCACATTCAGTCAAACACAAATAATATTCTGTTTAAATAAATTTATTTTATTACAAATTATTGGAGAGTGCCTGTGGGCACTCTCCAATAATTTGTAATAAAACAGGTTTAGAATAACACATTCGGACCACCAAAAATAATAGAGCCCTGAACCAGTTAATCACTAATGTGAAAAATATCTTGTTATTTGTACTTTACGACGTTTGACGTCGCATTTTGAAAAGCGTTGAAGAAACTGAATTCCCAGTGACGTTTGAACGTCAGGATAATTAAAGTCTCAAAGGGTTAACCCAGCTGGCGTTACGCCGGAATTCTGTTACGCTGTAATGTATAGTTTTTTTTATAGGAAATACTACATGTTCAGATTACTCGAAATCCAGATCATTTATTCATTCATTTATTTTTGGAGTTTAATGTCACATATTTCCGCACAGTAGCTAATCATGACCTCAACAGTTTTACGGGCGGAGGAAACCGGAGTATACGGGGAGAACTACCGAGCAACGGCGAGCAACTGTCAGTTCCCCAACATACAAACTCCACAAGCAGAGTTAGCATTGCTTGGAGACAGGTGCATCATCGACGTGCAGTATGCCTTAGTACACTGCGCGACCGTGTCCACACGTGGGCAATGTGGGAGAAGTGTCTTGCCGAAAGATACGACGCGGTTGCCTCAGGTGAGGTTCGAGCCGAGAACCTCTCGGCTTGCAGCCTGCATCTCTGCCCACTGAGCCACCGTGCCCACGAATGCAGAGTCGTCGTTGGGCAATATCAGCTTCGGTAACGACAACGACTGGTCGACCAATTGTTTCAACACTAAAACTTACCCTCACCCTACGTGCGACAAGAGGGTTATAAGGCGCATGCTGAATTTCCATTTTTGCATAAAATCACTCGAAATCCCTCAATAGTTATTTTAAATCAGAAAAACGTTATCCAGATAGACCGTCCCCTATCTGGGAGCCAAGGGGTCATCCAGATAGACCTTCCCTTATCTGGGGGCCAGGGTTTCATAAGACATTTTTCAAGAGTGGTTCAACTTTGATGAAAAAAGGCATACCGGGGTACGCCATGCAGATACCGAGGGCGCGCATACAAGGGATTGGGGGATTTTAAAATTTTCTAACAAAGAAAACTCTCTAATGGCTTTTGGGGGATTCTTTCGTATTCTACGTTCTTGAAAAAAATAAAAGGGGGTTCGACTTTATCAACGACCTCCCCCCCCCCCCCCGCCCCTTCCCCAGAAACGCTTCTCTCTCTGTCTCTCTCTCTCTGTCTCTCTCTCTCTGTCTCTGTCTCTCTGGAAGTTTGGATTAAAATTAGACAGTGGGGAGGGATGGCACTAAAAAGTTTGTGAGGCAGGAAGACAAAGGGGCACTAGGTTGGGCCATCCATGCATCGCAAAGGTGGGGTGGAGGGTCGACACCCAAACAACAATAACAGTCTACAGGCTGTATTTATGAAGAGGTTTCATTGTAACGTGGTAGGATGACTCCGTATAACGTCTAGATGAGAACGTCCAATATTGGTTGGGTTCAGTAACCATGACGGCCACAGGGGCACGTTACCTAGATTCATCTAGCACAGTCTACAGGTTGCATTTATGAAGGGATTTCATTGAAAATTGCTAGGAGGACCCAGTATAATGTCCAGATGAGAACGTTTTATATTGGCTATGGTCGGTCAGCCTTGACATCCGCAGTGTCGTGACCTAGATTTGTTTAGTACAGTCCACTGCAGTTCATATTTATACAGTTAGTTCGTTATAGGTTGGAAGGATAGCTCAGTATGATGTCAAGATGGGACTCTCGTATTTTGGTCACGATCGGTCAACCATGACCACCGGATCGGCACATGACCTAGATTTCTTTAGCGATGTCTGCGGGTCATATTTATGAAAGGATTTCATTGCAACTTGGTAGGATCACTTGTTGTGGAACGCTTTTACTGTAACTTCGTAACTTTGGTTGGCATTCGTTATCTGTGAGTGCCACATCAACCCAGGCCTCAATTCCTTAATATAGTCTACTCCTCAAGTTATTCTTATTGAAAACATAGCATGTAGGGAACATAAATTAACATTCTCAGTTATCACAATTCTTGTCTCACTTCATAATCCTTTCACAAACATTGAACATTATCCATTCCATCCAACATTACACACAGCCAAGTTGTTAAGCTACATTGCCATTGACACTTTCATTGCAGATAGGGAGGTAAAGCCTTCTTTCACGTACAGACTGAGTACCACAAAAAATTGCTTTGTGCTGTCGTAAAACCTCAAATTATGTAGTTAATTAGCTGCAGCCTTTAAACAGATTAGAAATATTCTCAGAATGCGCTAAAACCTACCGTTACAGTCACCCAGAGTACAAAAATTGAAAAATAACCACTCCTTCCTGGAAAGGGGGAGGCACTCCATTAAAGTATCCATCCCTCCCGATTTGAAATTTCCATAGTTCTACCCCAACCCCCCCCCCCCCCCACCCCACACACACACACCCGCATTGAAAACCTCCTACCTTTACCACTGATGATCGCCTAAGGGGTACATATCTAGTACTGTAATACCTAAATGAATAGTTGAAATTAAACTTTGTAGAGAATGGTCGTAGAACGAAATATTTTAATATGTTGCATCACAGGAACACTATTTTTATGATATTAGGAGGGTGTTTGTGCATATTACGTTAATTATTACAGACTATTTTCAATACTAATGAGGTTCCAAGTTCCTGTTGTTACATGCTTTGGGGTTCCTCCTTACGCCTTGCTTAATGTCATATTATTTCCCGAGAACAACTTGTGGCCAAATGTGCTTCACATATCCAGGAACAAAGCTAGGTATCCAAACACTCGAGGATGCACCGATAGGACTGCATTTGGGAAAAGGACAACAGAGTCTGCATTTTGTTTATCAAAGTTGGTTTCAATATTCGACGGACGTGCGCAAATCACTCGGTACCGCGAATTTCCATCAAAAAACAAATTCGTAATTCTAAATTTCACCAGTGGCATGATATTTGCATAGACTATGGCAACTGTACATTAACTATATAAAAATAGTATGCTGTATTAAGGCGATCTTTCTGATTACTTGATTTTAGACGGCGTTGTTTTTCGCTGCTTTTTCCGTCCGATGACGTTGGCCGGTAATCGAAAGTAAGAATATATGTAAACAAAGCCGTCTATTTTGGCATTTGCCCCATGCAACCCTGTCGCTGTGTTTTGAAGGATTTGATGCCCTAGCTTTATTCTTGGATATGTGAAGCACATTTGGCCACAAATTGTTTTCAGGATAAAAAATTTCATTTTCTGTTCTGGCACGAATACGGTAGCAGACTTCTAGGAATTAGTGGTGCCTGCTGTCAAGTCTATGGGTTGATTTCATATAGTTTTCGTATTCTATACCTCCCAACCTTCATTGTGATGTATAAGTTCTGTATATTTAATTTGAATTGAAGGAATATCAGAGGTGGAAATTTCCAAATAAACAAAATTCCATAACTTTTATAGCACCTTAAAATAAATCCAATGATAATCAATGTATTGATTTTTTATGGCCTTATGTCTGTATATTTTAATGAAACCTTCATCAATGGAGTTTCTTCGTATAATTTATTGTACTTATTAGAACTAGGCTATAACAGTAATCTGTCGTCAACTTCCGCAACAAATGTTGTTTTAACAATCAACATGCGTCACTGACTCCTACTTAAAAAAAAACAGTAGACGCTGGCAAATCGAGAACACCCCGCTGAGATATTTGATAACGATCGTTACCCATTTTTTGTTTTGGTACATGTACAGTCACGAAAATTGGCACACTTTTCGAGCGTGTGCCATGCTATATTTTGTCGAGCAACTTTTATTAATTTTTATTACCGTTGTCCAAAATAGCGGCCAACTTATGTATCAAGGCCTCTTTCCCGACGTTTGGAAATATTTTCTCCAACATAAAACATATCTAAAAACGTCGAACTTACCAAGGAAATTATCAACGGATATGGTCGAATATTCGGGTGACGTTATTGACGTTGTCGTAAAAATAAATGAAAACTCGTCATTTTTTTCTAATTGTTAGTTTGTTGTGGAGCTAAAACAATTGGGAGACAGTTCGATTTGTCGTCACCATGGACATTCTTACATAACTCCAGAGTTTGGTTATTTTGGTCATATTTAAAAAAAAGGCTAGTTTTGAGATTTTACAGCTCCGTATACAAAAAATTACACGGCACATTTTTTCTGATTATTTGAAACTGAACGCCTCCATTCTTGGAATTAAAATTTTGACCTCTGATGCCAGCTATGCATATTTACGTTATGATCTTTTTTGAAAACGTTTAGTGTCAACCTCATTTTGAACCTGAGCATTTCGAAATTTTGAAAATATAATCTTCACAAAAATACATGACTATAATGTGGTGCCGTCCTCGAAAATTTCCAACCGTTATGGTCGAACCCTTAGGTGACGTCATGGGGGGGGGGGGGTGATAAGTTAAATAAAATTGCTTTCGATTTTTAAAAAAAAAATATAGGTTGCAGAGCTCAGAAATTAGGAGATAACTGCTTTTTCAATTTATTGCTATTTTTTTTGGGGGGGGGGGGGGGGGGGGGGAGGGGGGTTGCGTCACTTCAAAGGGTTGACTGTTTTTGTCATATTTCATTAAAGGGCCACCTTTGTGACTACAGTAGCGCCCCGTATGTATAAATTATATAGTCACGGAACTTTCTACACAGTCATTTGGCCATTTGAAATTGTGCTGCATCTTTTCTATTGGAATTAAAAATTCGATTTCCGATGATAATTTTACGTATTTGTCTTGACCTTATAGTTTCAATCTCATTATTACCTTATGATATTGGAATTTGGGAGATACAATGTCCACAAACACACTTTATCTAAAAATGTGGCTCTGTCCTCGAAAATCTCCAACTTTTATGGCCGTTATGGTCATAGTTTAAAAAGGTAAAATACGCCAGATTTGTTTGACATTTTAGAATGTTGCAAAGCTTAAAATATTAGGAGATATCTGTTTTATTTATTTATTTATTTATTTATTTATTTATTTATTTATTTATTTTTGATTTATCACCATTTTTTACGACTTCTTTACATATTCATTAAACATTCTAAAGTTTTTGAAGAGTTAATGTTTTCTAGCTTGAAAACAGCAACTACACATCTCACTTGACCACCTAAACGGGTAATAATATGAGCGAGCAGGAAACATGCATGCATACATAGAGACAAGCTTCAAGATTATGCGTGGAACATGAGAAAACAGGGAAGGAGAATCGGAGAGCGTGGCGTTTCTAATGCATGTCGGAAAATGCCATTCCGGTACCTATAATTGGTGAAAAGAGTTGGGCGACACGTGCCACCTGCCCCCCCCCCCGCCCCCTTCCGGTTCAAAAACATTCTTGGGGTAGTAAGCTACTCGTAGCTTAGTGCTCTTTAGATTAACAGCATAGCTGTCAAGATTACTGACAACAAGATCCTATTTGCGTGTTGAACGAATTCTATGGTGTATTTGTTGGGTAGTTTGTGTGGACAAGAGTAGCACGTTTGGTCTCTGTCCCAGATAATAGCACACACAGAGCATGTCTATTTCGTTATGTAAACACCTGTTGAGATTTGTCATGATTACAAGTTTACAAAGTGCAGTCGGAAAAATAGAGATTACCACAATTGACAAAGGGAAAGTATGGCGAAAGAAATTTGGAAGTCAACTTTTTCGCGAATACTTTTCTCTTTCTGGTATTTCGAGGTAATTTGCCTAGAGCGTTCCAAAATTTCGCAAAAGTTTATAAAAGTACTCTATGGGATAAAATACTACCCCGAGGAGGAATCCCTAATTGTTACTAGTGAGGATCAGATAACGTAGATCCAACACGAACTTGAAGTTGATCATCCTTTAGAAATTTTCTATGAACAGAGGCATACACCCATTCAACAGCATATTAAGATTTTTTTTTTAAATTCCATACCTCCACGTTGTATAATTTGCCTTCTCCGGGTTAAAGAAGATGGCTGCCACATGTTCGGCCATAAAAAATGCCTTTCTAATAAACGTTTCAAATGTAAACAAATTATCCACTATACTTCTCTGGCTTCTGACCCAACACTGGAATTTCGCAAGTAGATAGTTCGATTCTAGAAACCAGACAAGTCGATCGTTGGTCATCCTTTCCATGGTTTTATACAGACAACATGTAGTAGGTCTTTAATTACTTGGACTGCTGTGATCGTTATCGGGATATGAAATGTCAATTATTGTTACTTATCGCGGGGAAGGTGGAACCTGGCTGGTCACCCATATGTCATTGAAAATTGATAGTAAAATTAATTTTAGTTTGAGGCAGATGTTTAAAAGTTGATAGTGTGTTTCATCGGGTCCAGTAGCAATATCTTTTGTTTTTTACAACGAGTTATTTAACTCGTCCATAGAGAATGGTTCATTGTAATCGTCTAAATGGTAGGAGATAAATGTAATCATTTCATTTTCCTGTTGTCTTCTTTTAATTTTAAGGGAAGCCGGATGACAGTTTTCAGGCAACGAGTGTTTAGAAAAAGTTGAGGCTAGTTTGTTTGATATGTTGTTTCTTGGTGTGATTAGTGTGTTGTTATCTTCCAGGTGTTGTTCAATTTGTTTTTTTACCTTTAACATTTTTAATCATATTCCAAATGATATTGATGGGTGTGTGTTAGTTAAGCTTAGAAACATACGTTTTCCATTATTTTTTTTTTTATTTTATGGGTCGTCTTTTTGCCCAATGTATATGTAGTTTGTCCAAATTAGTAGCAGTTGGCGACTTTTTAAATTCCTGTTCAGTTTTCTTGCGATCATTTAAAGCCTGTTTGAAATCATTATCAACCCATGGTTTAGTGAAACGATTTGGATTTGCAAAGGCTTTTGGAATGATTGTGTTTCTTATGTCAAGCAATTCCATACCGAAATGTTCTACTTAGCTCTTTCTTCACATTTCCGACGTGTGAGTCGTTCTGAACAAAGTGTCCTAGTTTGTTTTTTAAATACGTCCACTGAGGCACTTTCTCAACATCACCGGAACCACACTCCCCAACACAATTTAAAAGTGGTCACTCCCACACAAGTCATCTTCGACCTTCCAAAAAAACAAAAAAAAAAATTGAGGATGATAGAAAAGCATGCCATAGACAATTGATGTGTAAGAACCAGATGCGGTATGCAGCTAAGTGTGTGATGCGCCATTGTACAAACACAGGCCACATTTGGCAATAAATTCTTCCACCGTTCTACCTTTTACATCATGGCTGTAGGAATCATCCCAAAATAAGCTATGTGCGTTGAAATCACCCTACAAATATATGGAGTTGGGAGATGAGGACCAGTAGCTCAAAATCATTCAGTTGTTGAAACATACCACCTGGACAAGGGTTGGTAAACTAAGTCTCGCCTTGGCGTAGTATGTGTTATTGGATTTGGGTCTTGTTTGGTGTGGCCGGGGAAGAGTTAATATACTAGTACTCGGCTACCTTAACTGCATGTATTGAACTGGTATGTGTTTATCGTTCGATAATTTCATGATCTCCACTCGTCTCGGTTAGCACGTGGAGTGCGAGTCAATTCAGTGCACTTCATGTATATAATCGCTGTTTGGTTTGAATGAGGTGGAGTCTTCAGAAGGGTAGTTGAGAGGTAATTTTCTAGTTATTCCTTCTGGGGTATATTCAATCTTGACCGCTGTAAATTATTAGTCAGGTTTGGGAGGATTCATGGAAATTTTCTTGGATTGAATTCATGGATAGTCCTTTGAATCCTCCCTCCCTCGTACTGACTGACCATGATACACCCCCCCCCTCCCTGTAGGCAAATATTGGAATATTGAGAGAATTTGTGTTGTAAACATGATATATCATGGATCGTACTCTTTGCTTATTAGTGATGACTTTTAATTTCTGGTGAGGACCAGATATAGTTGGTCGCCGGGATGTAATGGTTGACTATGTTTTTATAGAATGCGGGAGGTGTTACTGATTTTATATATACGCGTATTAAAATGTTGTACAAGTTGGTACAATGAATTTCATGGAAGGCCAGCTCACCTCCATTGAGGTTTGCACTGGAGAATTTATTGATTTTGTTGTGAGCGTACCATAAGAACACACCCCATAAGAACCTTCTTATAGTTTTGAATGGAACCATTGTGCAAGTCTTTCCTCGTTGAAGAAAGTCTTGTAGCACTGGCTTCATACAAAACCTTACTAGGCACCGCTTGTGGAGTGAATTAAGAGGGGCGGGGTTAGTGGGGTCTGTTACAGTTTTACTCTGTGAAACGTAAATTAGAAAAGGTCGTAGTCGTTTTTATAATACGCCAAACGATAGATTATCGAACAAATTGCAGAAAGATAGAAATCGTATCTCCCACTGTGAAGATATAGAAATTTTCACTTACACGGTATCAATCAAAATGGCGGCTTTCAAGGCATCACTCCAAGGTGAATACAAGTCATATTATCACTGGAAATGATCAATTTGTTCTAGAAACGTATAATGAAAAGAAAATCTATTGTTCCTGAATGGATCCCGATCATTTCCAGCAATAATTCAACACGTATTTACCTTGAATTGATACATGAAACCCACTAGACCAAACATGGCCTGAAAGTCCGTAATATAAGTTTTTGGTTTGGCACGTCCTTTCACAGGAAGTACCAAACCAAAAACTTATATTACGGACTTTTACGTTTGGTGTAGAAACCAATCTACTGAATCAGCTCGCAAAGCGCTATCTGTTCCCAGTATAAATCAAATCACTTCCGTGTATCAATGATTCAATGCGCTGTTTACTTTCATGCATCAGTACATGGTTGAAACGAATGGAATTATCAGATTATTATAAAAAGTGTATAATAAAAAGAAAATCTAGTGTTGTTGAGTGGATACCTAAAATTATCTCACTTGTGACGAGATAAATGGATATTTTCGCTCGCGCAAGCGCTCGGGAAAAATAAACATTTGTATCGGTCACTTATGAGATAATTTTCGGTATCCACTCAAAAACACTAGATATCCTCTATATCTAAAGTTAAGCGTACATCTACAACTTGTAAATTTGTTTGAAAGGCACAGAACTGTGAACAATGTCCTTTAGGATAGTCGTTCCCAAACATGAAAAATATTTTTCTTTGTACAGGTATAATACGGAGAATGATGCTTAAAAGCTCAGAAGGCCCAGTTTGTTAACCCTTTACCTAACCTGAAAAGCAGACGACACTTGCAAAAATAATTCTTGAATAACTAATTTTTTTCATTTTTTGTCTCAAAAACATAGGTTATGACCCCTCGTTGGAACGAGCTCGACGAGCTCGTTCCAACGAGGGGTCATAACCTATGTTTTTGAGACAAAAAATGAAAAAAATAATGAAAATTAATTGGCGATTTTTGAGAATAGCGCTGGCCGGTTTTGGCCGTTACGTTGGGTAAAGGGTTAAAACTCGCTCTGAAATCTTGACAGTTCCGTTGTATTAGATTGGTTTTGTTTATATTATCAATATTTAGTTGGAGATGTTGATAGTGGACGCACGCGCGAAATAGCTCCGGTAGATTTTTTGAGTGATTTATTTCTGGGGTAGCTATTCTGGGAAGAAGTCGGGCGTAGCTGCCCGAACATCTTGTCGCTACCTCCTAGGACGTTCAAAACCCTCAAATCTGTTGCGGGTAACAGGGACTTGAAAAGCTTTGGGTGTTGTGTTTGATAACTGTTTTTGTTTTTCTTTCTCTATTTTCTTTCTTTCGAAATTTTCTTGTTTTCTTCACTGACTCAGATTTTGCAGCTGCAATTTTTATGTTTGTTCTGTTTGGGTTTTGTAAAGTCTTTCTTATGTTCACATTGTTTATTTTCATAATGCTGTGAAATTGCAGTTATTCAGTACGATATTGAACGGACTGTAAGTAGTTGACACAGGGAGCGACCACATATTCCTTCAGGTCCAGACGCGTTTCGATACTTAAATATTTTTATATGCTTCATAAACCTCACTAGTTTGTAGTATAATACTGCCAAGTGGTTGTTGCGCATGAAAGGTTTAGTTTGGCATGGTAGCATTAGTGTCATTCATTGACGACATAGTGCAGATGTATTCGTTAAGCACTTCAGCCTTTTCGAGACTGGCTGAGTATTATTCATTAGGATGGGTGATTGAGGGGATTCCCGATGTATTTTGGCATATGAATGTTTTCAAGCTTATCCACCTCTCGGAACAAGGTGTTTCGGAACAACCCAATGTTGCTTGCACTTTGGATATGTAAGCAGCCTTAGCCTTTCTAACAGATGAGACACCTTCATTTCGTTTACACTTATATTGCGCCCAGTCAGGAAATAGACCCGTACGCTTTGCTGCCCGATACAGACATTTTCTCTGTCATATTAGGAGCCGTATCTAATGATGCATCCATTTGGGATCGTTGGTCTTAGACGTTATAATTTTGTTAGGAATAAACTTAGCTGACGTGTTGAGTAATTGGTCAGTGACATTAGAAACTAAGAAGTTTAAGTATATCTGTTTTAGTCGAGAGTATGAACGTGTTTGATCCAAGGTAGACTCACATCAACATTGCTAACATTTCGTGAGAACATCGCAAGCCACATTCTGGTGTATTACAGAAAGAGTTATGAATAGTGGTCAGCATACCTATTGCATTACTTCCACTCATCCCTTGGTAGCGCAGTTGCCTCTATAGTATAAAATCCATATCTGGGCTACGGATCTCGAGGTCCTGTGTGCGAAACCCCATTTCCATGCTTGAGTCTAGCGTGCAGAAGGCATATGTAGTTTGCTATCTAATTGATATAGTATTGGATACAATCGTATTGGACCAGATCTGTATTGAAACTGAAACCACAACTCAACATTCCAGTCTCGGTTGGGAGCGGGTGAACTCACTATCCTACTGACTATGATTCAGTCCGGTGAGTGTGAAAAATACTCCCGGCATATGTTTTGCGATACTTTTTCTCAGCACCTTTTTTATGGTAATTACCCTAAAAGCCCAGGCCACCAGTTAAAATCTGGAAAGAATTCGACGGTATTATAGCTTGAGACCAGTCTACCCTTTAAATAGTACATCGTCTATGTTTACGTTCAATCGTCTGAGATATTTCAGTTGATCGGAAAAGCGAACCAGCTGTTCGCTTTTCCGATCAACTGAAATATTCCAGTCGACTGAATTTAAAAATACCATAAACATTCACTTTCTTGGAATCATTTCAAGAAACCTTTTCTCAATCGGAACTCGATTTGACAGAATTCTTTATGATATTTCGAATACCATTGTATTTGTGTGTTTACTAAATAATTATGAATGACGATTCAACACATACGTAGCTTTATGATTACTCCGGGAGCGCGGTGGCTCAGTGGTTACGGAATTGGACTTCAAACCGAAAGGTCCACGGTTCGATCCCCGCCAAAAGTATCTGCTTTGTATCCTAGGGCAAGGAACATCATCCCGATTGCCCACATGGGAGCACGGTAGCACTGTGTCTAAGGCGTACTGCACACCGATGGCGCATTTGTCTTCAACCAATGCTAACCCTTCTTGCATGGAGTTATTACGTTGGGAGTCTTCAGTTGCTTGTCGTTGCTCTGTGGTCCTCTCCGGGCACTCTAGTGAAAAACAGTATGCGTCGATAGTGCGTGTTAGACACTGTTGACATGGTGTGTCTTTGGTGGAAATCGTTGGGTATATTGAGTGTTTCGAGAAATGCGACCAAATTGCGAGCGGAACATTGCTAACTTTGGCAAAATAATTTGAAACAACACAAATAATTGGTTACCATTGTCGTAATTTGGGCACAATGATGACCGTCACCAATTTGAGGAAATTTAACTTCGTACCCAACAAACACGATATCAAAATTTATTATTTGAATTATTCGTTTTTTAATTTTTTCAACAAAGATCAAGAAGACCAAAGCAAGTAGCACCTCATTGGAACGAGCTCGTTCCAATGAGATGTCACGTGATATGGTTTTATTGGAATTGTATGAAAAATGTGAAATCATCTCCTCAATTTGTAATTATTTTGTAAATTATGCGGGCGGATGTGGCCGATTCATTAGACAAAGGGCTTAATTGGTCGGATACAAGTCATATTCTTTATCTAATTGTAGGTTTTGATTTTGTCACTTCCACTTCTTGAGTTGAAATGGGATAAGGTAGTACAGCCGGTTCTGCGACAAAAACATTCAGAGCTATGCGATCGTACCACACAAATCACATTGATACATGTTCTGTGAAGCACTCTTAATTCCAATCAGCATACGATAGAGTATGGTGGGAGTGTATGTGGCGCAAGCTGGAGGCTCTGGGCTTGGGGGGTGGGGGGGGGGGGGCGAGTTTGTTGGGATTATGAAAGCATTATATAAAGACGTACAGAGTGAACTTAGCCCGGGAAACATTACAACAAAACGTGTGCCTATGGAGATAGGCCTAAAACAGGGGTGTATCCTTTCGCCAATTCCTTTTGCATTGTACATCAAAGGTCTAGGAGATGAACTCCTGAATAGCGACGAGGGGGTTGCAGTTGGTGACTTGAAGATCCCAAGGCGATCTTTTTGCAAACGATATAGTGCTAGTGTCAGAAAGCGAAGAAGGACTAGCAAAGATGCTGGGAATTGTTGGGAAATATGGGAGCAAATGGAGACTCGAACTTAATGAAAGCAAGAGCAAAGTTATACCCGTGGGCCGCAAAGTGGACCCCACTCGAAGGTGGAGAGTGAGGGAGTTCTGCATTCCGGAAGGTAGCAGTAGACTTCTTAGTGTAGGAGAGACTACTGACTATGAGTACCTAGGGGTAAATATAAACATCACAGGATGAGGCATCTACCGAAACCACACAAATAAATTGATTCTGAAGGGGAAGCGAATCCTTAACCAAATGAAACTTATAGGGAGAAACAGTTTCAATTAGGTTTTCGTGGGGAAAACCATTTGGGAAATGGTGGGTCTGCCAAGTATAACATACGGTACGGAAGTTGTACCCCTAAATCAGACAGCTGTTAAGAGCTTGGAAATCCTGCAGAACGATGCAGGCCGATGGATAACAAGCTCGAGTAATGCCGCAGCGCTAGAAGCAATCAGGGCTGAGCTTGGGTGGATGAGGATCAAGGACAGGATAGACCTATTGAAACTCGGTTATCTTAATTATTTGGTAAATCTCCCCGAGAGCCGATGGTGTAAAGTAATGTTTCTGAGAACTTTCAACTCAAATATCAAGACGGGGTGGATGGTCCAAGTGAGGGAGCTAGTAGAAAACTACTCATTGGAGATCTCGGACCTGGACGTTGGGGCAAACCAGGGCAAAAAGATCGTCAGAGAAAGGGTCACGGAGGATTGTAACCGTATTTGGCGAGAGGGGGTCAAATCAAAGAGATCTTTGGATGGCCTGCATGATAAAGAGAAGCCTGGTTTTGAAGAGTACCTTGATGGCACCTTTGGGGGGGATCACTGATGTTCAAGCTGAGGTCGCGGTCCCTGGAGCTGAGGGGAAAAATTGGGAAAAACAGTGAAAAAGAGTGCCAGATGTGTAACGTGGGCGTGGTGGAGACCCTGGAACACTTTCTTATAGAATGCCCAAAATACCAGTCTAAAAGAACAAGATTCACGGGGAGTATAATGGAGAAGTGGGATGGGAGAATGAAGGACATGTGGTTAGGTGGTGACTCAAAGGAGAGGGTTAATTTACTAATCGGAGAGATTGGGAAGAATGGGGCAAGGGATGTCATCAAGCAGTTCGTCTCCGAGTGTTGGGAGGAGAGAAGAAGGGCGGGAATAGGGAGGCAGTTGGTAGAAGATGGGTAACGAAGGCCTTCTCATACGAGAACCGCGGCAAATTAGCGGCCGGCCGAAGTGTTATTATTATTATTATTATTAGTTTCACGCAGCGCGCACACGACGAGAGTTAAAATTACATATGCCCGTCTCTGTGTTTTCCGAAACATTACATTAGGAGAAGTGTTCAGATATTCTTGTTGAGTTTATTTGAAAGCTGTCAACGCAATGCTAACAACACATTAATCCTCTTTTGCAAACATCTTGATGTTTAATGCTCTTGACAAGTGTCCATGAGAGGTCGACATCGATCTATCAATATTTCTGTTGTTAACACTGTATTTCTAGTCCCATATTGGTGGGTTCCATTAGAGGTTGATCCTTTGGTGTTTATTGATTACCTTCGCTTTAGTTATCAGATGCGATTAGTGGATACACTTTCACTATTTACATCTTCACAGCACTTCACGTCACAAAAATCTCCATTCAAATTTCATTATTGCGTTAAGTTTGTTTTCAAAACATATCTTATCACACATCATTGGAACGTGCACATCGAGCTCGTTCTAAGGATGGGTGAACAGCTATGCTGTAGATGCAAATGATGAGGTGTTTAGTTTCTGAATAAAACAGTTAAAAGTTTCATATTCTACAAGTGTTATGCAAAGTTTAATTTTGTGAGAGTGGGGTTCACATGTACATGATAAACTTTTATAACCTTGATGGTGTTTTATGTCCAGAAGTTCATTTTGTTCACTATATCAGTGGTGATCAAGAGGTCATATTTTCTGAACTGCATGGCTCTGTACTGCGAACTGGAAACATCCACCACCCGCCAAACTACAGTACGTGGAGAGGGGATTGTAACAAAATCACACACGGAGTGGAATTATCACCCAAAGTATCACTTTCGAATTCTGTACATATGGACAAACAACACAAGCAATGTTTCAGCCAAAGGACCTCCGGGTTTAACCTGCAGGTTTTTTTGGCTGAAACTTTGCTTGTACTTGTTACGCTTTGCAACAAATTTGCAATTATTGCTTGGGTGCAATCTCCACTCCGCGGGTGGGGCCTTTGTTGTTATTTTTCTTCCTCATCATCGTGGTAAAGGATGATACGTATATTTATGCGTCCATAAAACTGAAATTTTATTTACAGTATCTTAGGACACAACATACGCGTCTCTGTACACAGTTGCATAAAACTATAATGATTGAAAACAAAATATGTTTCATGATAATGAATATAATTGCACAGTTTCGCACCACGAAAGACATTTACTGTGAAGACTGTGAATATGATGAACACCACACCAATCGCCACACTTTATGGTGATCACATAAATTTACCAAGGCTGCAACTATGGAACCAAACAACCCCTTTAAAATAATCTCATCACTTTTCGAATCATTTCGTAATAGAGATGACATGGTGTATACAGTTATAGATAATTTGCTAATGTTCTCAGTTCTTCAGCCGTGAAAATGGAACGAAGGCCATGCGAAAAGAAGATACTGAATCATTTAAAATATACACATCCAGGAATTGGGGCACATGCATGGCAGTAAACGGACGCGCATTGTCTAACAGACACTCACTCTCTAAAATCGGTTGGGTTAAAAATTAACCTATTTTAACTGGGTTGAGGGAATATGAACCCAGTGGGGTTCATATTCACTCAACCCAATTGGCAGTCATGAGAACAGAACGACAGCCATGCGAAAAGAAGATACTAAATCATTTAAGTAATGCACATCCAAGAACTGGGACATATATGTTGTGGTAAAAGGTTTTGCGATGATTGGGTTCCTATTCACTCAACCCAGTTCATTTGGGTTGCTTTTTAACCAAACTTAGTTTAGAGTGTACCGACGAAAACAGTCAAGTTCCCAAGCCATAAATCAACGTATGTGATGAATTTGCCTCAGTTATGACCTGGGAACAGTGATTTCTTTTCAAAGTCGTTCGCAAATGTTTCATATTCAATACAGTCCAACTAAAACATTCCAAACGAGTTGATGTTACAGTATCATAAACATTCATTTGATTAAACCAACGCAGAACTGATTTGACCGAATCTTTAATGGAATTACAATATCATTAGACACGTTTGTAAACTAAATTCTTATGAATGAAGGCTCACCGTGACTGTAGTTTTATGATTAAGTCGCCTAATTCCAAGAATTATGTTAATATTTCGATGAAATCGTATGAAACGGGTTGACTAATAATTACCGAATGCAACGGGTAATAGCGATCAGTAGTTCTGTAATTGCAAAAGAAGAAAGAGATCATGACGAGTTCTGAATATTATGAGTTTTGGTTTCATTAACATTACTTTGAATGTGTTTGTAATTTAAATATTCTTTCATGATATTCGATTTGATTGCACAAGATTGGCCGACGTGGTCTTTAACCCCGGTGGTATATTCCATATCAGTTCAATGGCTCAGATCGGAAGAGCCCAAATTAATTATCTGGGGTAGAACAATTAATATTGTCAACGTGCAGCCTTGGGGCTGCAGGTTGCCAATATTGATTTGTCTAGCCCACACATTCACCAAGCAGCCATCCTGCTTAATGAAATTATGGCGTCTCGCTTTTCTGTGCATGGACGGTCTCTCTTGTTCAAAGGGTTAATAATACGTTGAATAATTAATTGTTTATCGTTTAAATGTTTTTGCTTTGTCCCGCCCATTTGTCAAAAAAATATGGGCGTGCCGAACAGTGCGATTAAACTGTAATTGCTTTCGGTTGGACGTTTGTTAGTATTCACGTGGGTTGTTCATACTGGTTTTTCTCTTAATTGTTCAAAACCACGTTCATTAGCCTGTTGGACATAATAAATCTCTCGTCTGCACAATGTTGATGTGACGTGACTGCAGTGATATAAATAAGAGGGACCTTGACCGCGTTACGGTGCATTATAATATAAGCAAATAGTCCGAATTATATTTTAAAAAATGGGATGAATTATCTGTCGCTATTCGGAGTGTGAATACAGGATGGGTGAGTTAAGTTGTGTGTGAAGTGCCATATGTATTTTGTTTTAAAAAAAACAAAACAAACGGAACGTTTACAGTTCATGATATTACCGAACAGACGGCAGGTTGATGTAAAATTACTCGCGGAATCTGACTGTCACTTGTCATGCACAGCCAAACGAGTAGCTTCCCAGAACCTCGGATAAATGCAAGATAAGTGGGAAAAATCGAAGCTATTTGTGAAATTTTGTTTCAAGGGGTACAGTCGTTCATCCTAGATGTATTGCTGAATGGAACGAGCAAACACAAAATTACAAGTACAAAGGTCAGGCTGTGTTGTCGTAGGAGGAAGAGCAGTTTAATCTAATGGAGTGTTACGTCTAAATTATCTCTAACTCTTTGTATCTGAAATATCGCTTGTCTTGCCTAGGATAATGATATCTCGGTACTTTATAAAATATAAATGACTGCTTGTAGAATGTGTGGGTAGACCAGTCAATATGTTCAAAGTAAAGCGTCTTTCCTTTCACAGTGCAGCAGATAAAATAATGATGCTAGTTTATAACTATTAACCCGCTGAGTATTTGTTCAAATATTTTTCATCACATCTAGTCATGGCTGCTTTTTAAGCAGCCATGACTAGATTTGATGAAAAAGTCATGAATATTTAACACAAGAAATTATTGGTTGATTCAATTTACAATTGCCAATTTGGTTTCCAGTTCTCAAACCTTTCTTATTTTGGAGGCAAGAGATTTCCTGTTCTGGGCAGGCATATCCGCCGGCGCCATGCAATGAGTTAAACCGTAAAGATTGTCTCGTTTCAGTTGTGATAGCGTTAGGTGTAGATTTTATCAACACATTTCATCATGTAACTTTTTAGGATAAATGTTGTGATTGTTTTTGTATAATGACAAAATTATTCAGCATCCACTGCTACAGACATCCACACGTCCTGCAACCCTCTATCGGATGAATTTATGACAATGAAACGAATGTTTGTTTCTCTAGCCCTGCAATATTGAAAAGTACAGAAATATACAATGTTTCATATAATCGCAGGTCGTTTAACAGTTATACCGACACCACAATAAATTTATTTCAAGAGTTTACTACTGTTGATGTTATAAAAATCTTGTTTCAAACGTAAATATTTTATTTACCATAAGTAACCTTAACTTTTGACTTACTGACGCCAAACGCAATCCCAATTATCGTCATTTTATAGACAATCAAACTCACTGGCAGACAGCCCGGTGCTGAACTCTGTTAGAGCATATACGCATGGTTGAATGACGCCACAATCACCAAGCTGGCATGTACTTTACAGCTATTGGGATCTGCGCGGGAAGACAGCCCTCGAGGCTATGCTTTTTCGCAGTCACATATAAGAAAAACTACAGTATTTTTCAAATTAATGTGTTTCTTTTTAGAAATATCTAATTAATGTGTAACACAATCTGTAGTGTATTGAGAAAACACCGAAACGTATATATGTACTTACATATGACAAATAACTCATCCATTCGTTCTGAGTATGACTTTGAAGTTTTGTACACAAAATGAAACTATAGTTACTGCAAACCTACTGACCCAAAAAACACAACCATAATCATCGACACCTTATAGGTAATTAAGTCATTCAACGAAGTTGATATGATTTATAATGATCGTTAGCCATTTGGGTTTTATTTATGTTTAGACAACTCTTCGGGCACTTATCTTTGACGTACACCCACGAAATTTGGCACACATTTCAAGCGTTACAAACAACAACGCATGTAGTTGAAACAGGTCATCAACCTTAACCCCTTGAACCCTAGTGGTATTTTCCATATCAGTTCAATGGCAGCAACGGGAACAATCCATATTCTTTATTTGGGGATAAACAAACTAATATTTTCAGCGTGCGTTGAAAATGGTGATTGGTCTACACCACATCTTCACTCAAAAATCAACCTACTTCATGAAATTATGAAGTATCATGTTACTGGACCGGAAACCGAACCTCTGGTGTTCAAAGGGTTAAGTAATCTGTCTTTCTTGAATAGAGGTTCTGTATGGACATTGTCTTTTCTGTTATTAATTATCTGTAGTGATCGACCGCTTTTATGTATTCATTAATTTCTTAGTAGCCCCGGAGCTACTCCATGCCTGGATTCCATGCAACAGTTGGCTGTGTATGAAGGCATAGTATAGCATTTTCATGGTTCGGTGGATGAGAATATTCTTGATGTTTGTTGAGACTATAGTTCGCGATCCCAACGCAATCCCAATTATCGTCATTTTATAGACAATCAAACTCACTGGCAGACAGCCCGGTGCTGAACTCTGTTAGAGCATATACGCATGGTTGAATGACGCCACAATCACCAAGCTGGCATGTACTTTACAGCTATTGGGATCTGCGCGGGAAGACAGCCCTCGAGGCTATGCTTTTTCGCAGTCACATATAAGAAAAACTACAGTATTTTTCAAATTAATGTGTTTCTTTTTAGAAATATCTAATTAATGTGTAACACAATCTGTAGTGTATTGAGAAAACACCGAAACGTATATATGTACTTACATATGACAAATAACTCATCCATTCGTTCTGAGTATGACTTTGAAGTTTTGTACACAAAATGAAACTATAGTTACTGCAAACCTACTGACCCAAAAAACACAACCATAATCATCGACACCTTATAGGTAATTAAGTCATTCAACGAAGTTGATATGATTTATAATGATCGTTAGCCATTTGGGTTTTATTTATGTTTAGACAACTCTTCGGGCACTTATCTTTGACGTACACCCACGAAATTTGGCACACATTTCAAGCGTTACAAACAACAACGCATGTAGTTGAAACAGGTCATCAACCTTAACCCCTTGAACCCTAGTGGTATTTTCCATATCAGTTCAATGGCAGCAACGGGAACAATCCATATTCTTTATTTGGGGATAAACAAATTAATATTTTCAGCGTGCGTTGAAAATGGTGATTGGTCTACACCACATCTTCACTCAAAAATCAACCTACTTCATGAAATTATGAAGTATCATGTTACTGGACCGGAAACCGAACCTCTGGTGTTCAAAGGGTTAAGTAATCTGTCTTTCTTGAATAGAGGTTCTGTATGGACATTGTCTTTTCTGTTATTAATTATCTGTAGTGATCGACCGCTTTTATGTATTCATTAATTTCTTAGTAGCCCCGGAGCTACTCCATGCCTGGATTCCATGCAACAGTTGGCTGTGTATGAAGGCATAGTATAGCATTTTCATGGTTCGGTGGATGAGAATATTCTTGATTTTTGTTGAGACTATAGTTCGCGAGCATTGTTTTCGAATATAATCGAGATAGGTGAGCCTTGTAGGTCCAATGTTCATCAATGTTTATTCCAAGAAACTTCAATTATTTTTTAGTGTCGGTAGCCAAACCTTGTTTATTATTTCACTATTTATTTTGAATTTTTTGCAAACATTATTGTTGCTTCTTTTATTTGGGTCCAATACAATGTATATGTTTTTGTTCCATTTATCATTATCTGGTTCCCAGAGCACCATTCGAATATTGTTTGAAGTTCACCATTAAAATAAGTTGTTGTGGGATATTACGGGAACCTGATATTACTGGGAATCAGCAGAAGATAAAATATTGAGTGAGGTTGAGTTACTAATATCGTTGATATACAGTTAAAAAAGGACATATCCTAGAAATGAACCCTGTGGAACATCACAACACTCGATGGCTACTCCATTATGTTCTTCATACATAACATACTGCGATTTGTTAGGCAAGCAACTTCTAAACCATCTCTTGTTGAAACTGCGTATGCCACACTTTTCCAATTTGAGTAGCAGAATTTCATGATTTATGGTGTCAAATTCTTGGATTGATCCAAGAGTAATGCTAGGGTACTGCTCTTGTCCTGTTTATTATTGTATATTCCGATGCTTTTTGAAGGAGTTTGGGAACTGAGTGAATTGTACTTTGTTGTTTTCGGAATACGTAGTGTTGGTGATATAAAATATTGAAACCTATTTAGAAGGTTTACAAGTCTCACCTCTTTGAGTATTTTCATTATTTTGGTAATATGGAAAATGTACTGACATGTCTGCAGTTAGTTAAACTGTGCTCTTTACCCGCTTTAACCCTTTACCCAACGAATCGGCCACATCCGACCGCGTAACATGTAAATTCAGCAGCTGAAAAGATATTATTTTTCAAAATATTCAACAAAACCATATCATATGACCCCTCTTTGGAACGAGCTCGTTCCAATGAGGTGTCACATGATATGATTTGGTTTGATTTTTTGGAAAAATTTAAAAAAAATCATATTTAAAACAATAAATTTTGATATCGTCTGCGTTGGGTAAAGGGTTAATTCGCAATCCCCCTCCCCCTAGTTGGTACTATGCCACTAATGAGGGAATTATTAATAGTAAGTGCGAGAGGCTTAGCAAGTACATTCACTCTGTTTTAGAAGGCATGATGTGATATTGTTTCAATCTTTTTACGATTTTGTCTTCATTTTATTTATCACATTGCGGACTTCTAATATAAAAATTATTTGAAACGTCATTGATCATGCATTCCAAATAGTACATATTTGGTTCCTGAATTTATTCGGATATTGTTTTCCTGATGTTCACAAAGAAATTGTTGAATTATTTTGCCATGTCACGGGCGTTGTTTATTTCTTGATTATCTGAACAAAAAACTAAAAATAATAATAATTTAGCTTCACGTTGTCCCTTGTTGATAGCTTCGTTTAACATTTGTCATTTTTTACGCGTGTTATTTTTGTTTTCATTTAGAATACCTCTGTAACAGATTATCGTGCATTGTATTTTAACCTTATTGGAAATTTTACTATAGTTTTTAAAGTTTTGCTTATTCTGTTCTTTGAGCAGTTTCAGTTTTTGTTCTACATTGTTTGTTTATTGTTAGAAGATATAAGTTCCCCGGTCACTCAGAGTAGTTCATGGTAATTTGTTTTGTTCTGGCGAACACATTTGAAGGGGAATGCTTTTCATTGGTTTCTAAATAGATGATTATGAAGGTTTCGAAAGAAGTATCGGGACAATTTGACTGCAAAACTGGAGAAAAATCACTTTGTGATAGAAGTATTTTGAATGCAGCAATACTTGCTGGAGTTCTGGAGTTTTAGTTTTTTACAGAATAAAGCTTGGTACATCACTTAACTTAGGTAACATTTGGAAATAAACACCAAAGTGATCGAAATATGAGATATAATTATTCCGACAGTAGCTGTTTGTGAAAACAGATATGATCTATCAGATTGGCGGAATGACTGGTTACTCAAGTTGGCTTTGTAATGTAAGGTACGAATCCATAGCTTGGCATGAAATTGACATATTCTCCCGTCTTTGAGTGTATAGTCGCTTTATTCTGGTCTATATTAAGAAGACCCATAGTATAACTCTTTCTTTATTTTTTGTTTTTCGTGGTCTGATGGGTCTTTTTTAATGACACTGAACATTTTGGAATTGTATTTATCTTTCATTTCAATAAAAATAGATTCGAAAACATGAGGAATAAACAGAGAGTAATCGCTTGACTGGACTGGTTACAGGAAGTACTTCGTGAGAGGTGAGGGGCGTTGTACAAACACGAGCGCGCGAAAGCGCACGAGTGTTCTACAATGTAGTCCCTCGCCTCGAATGAATTATTTAACGTTACCAGTCCAGTCAAGCGATTACTCTGTTTATTACTTTTCATTATTAACGATAATTATATTATTTATCCCTTTACCTAACGTAACGGCCCCAAAACCGACCAGCGCTATTCTCAAAAATCGCCAATTAATTTACATTATTTTTTTTCTTTTTTTGTCTCAGAAACATAGGTTGTGACCCCCTTATTGGAACGAGCGCGTTGAGCTCGTTCCAATGAAGGGTCGTAACCTATGTTTTTGAGACAACAAATGAAAATAATAGTTATTCAAGAATTAGTTTTGCAAGTGTCGTCTGCTTTTCATGTTTGGTAAAGGGTTAAGAAAAACAAAACAATGAAGTCCCCATTACACCTACGGCAAAGCGTCTTCGTTTGCGCGCGCGGATGCATGACACAATTGTTGAACGCATAATTCACTTATGAAGTTATCCTTCATAATCGAACCCGGAAATCCCAGTAAATCACACTTTGGGAAGTAATAAATACAGAGATATCACTTCTAACTTTGTAAGTTATTCCCTCTTTGATGTAAAAACCTACTTTTACTCGACCACTATCATTGTCGGGCCTTATATTTTTAATAATTGGATGATAACGCTCCACGGTATGCGAGGTGTTTGGGATGAATAATATCGTAAATTTTCTTCTGATTGCAAACTTCATATCTTGTTATGAAATGATTCCAAGTGTGCTTTCAGCTGTTATGAGTTCATATGGTTTTCGATCAAACGACGCAAGGCGGGAAGAGCTTCCAGTCGCTCACGTGATTTTTGGTAAGGAAATCGTATTTTCTGGCAAAGAGCAGACTTTATTTTTGCAGAACCGCAGAGAAATCGTATTCTGCGTTTACCTATGCCTCGTCGAATGTAATTTTATCGGCCACCAATCACTAACAAACCACGAACCATCACGATTTTCAGCCGGACAGGCATCCTGGTCAGTTCCAAGGGCAATAGTTGGAAAATATATCCTTCCACGACTCGCAAAGAAGAAACCAAACCGGGGCCCTGTTACAGTTTTGATTTGGACTGAACGCAACTTCTACTTTTTGTCATAGGTTGCTGCAATAACATGCAATTTTGGCTTTGGTGGGAAATATAATTATACTGTACAACTGCCACAAAGCAGCGGAGTGTGTTTACAGGTAAGTTGAATGCGACATCCCATTACAAGAAGTTATGGTTTTGTGGTATAAGTGATAGGTAGATGAATGGATGGATGAAAAGATAAAACACAAATAAATGAATGAATGAATGAATGAATGAATGAATGAATGAATGAATGAATGAATGAATGAATGAATGAATGAATGAATGAATTGAATGAGTGAGTGACTCAATGAATGAATGAATGAACAATGGATAGCTCAAGTTGTCAAGCAACACTGCTTTGGTAAACATGCGCTTTTTGCGTAAATAATGTGAACATCAAAGGAATACTATTACATGGCTGTGCCCAGCAACGAAGTGAAAACGATCTTGGAATATCTGCTCTCGGATGTTTTTCCACAGTCTACTCTCAACGGACAGAACTTTAATTATGGTGCGAAATACGCACTGCTCTGGAGTTGTTTTATTGTGGTTTAACGGCACTTTCGACACAGGGTCGCCTCGCTGGTTAGAAGGCGATAGACACCTTCTCCTCGCTGCTGTGCGATTCGGGGTAGGCAGTGCTTCCTCGAATGACTTATTGTTTATTATTGGAGGAAATTCACCTATGTTGTATGAAGTTATTATTTTGTACGCAAAAAATGTAATGAAAGTAAAACACATGAAGGTAAATGAGAAAAAAAAAACGTTCGTAATGGAAAAATGTTTAATAAAAGTGATGAGAAAATCTGAAACCAACACTTAATATGCCTCTTGACTATAATATGTGTTAAAATAAAAGCCAGATAAAAAACTAAAGAAAATAACTTGATGAGAATACGTCGTATATTCCAGTTCGTCCCGAGACGTAACATTATAATATCGACATCTGGTACCACCAAAATAATACAATCGAGATAATAATGTGCTCCACAGTAGGAGGCATTGACAGGAAACACAATTTCGTCGCATATCTCCCTCCAATATAATAAAGAAAAACAACTAGGAGTAAAGCATGCACGACCAATATGACAAGATGCTAGAATTACGTTACCTTTTCTTCAAAAGTAAATAGATTTATAACTATTCGTAATAGTTTGACAGAAGAAAAGGAGCTTTTCATTTGTTGAACCACCCCACCCCCTCAGCCTCGTAGATTTGATATACTTACTAATATGTGGTGTTGTAATCACTATTTGTTTGTGTTTGATGCCGTACCAGCATCTAAGAGCGTATCATTGGGATAAAAAGATTCGCTGAATAAGGCCTAAAAGTGCAAAACATCTGTTTCTCAGGCCCTCCCGTAAGGTCCTGTTGATTGCCGCATGTTCTCTTTTTATAACCAACGTAAATTTAAAAAAAAATAAAAAATTAAATGGTTTATGTCATATTTCACCCAAGTTAATAAAATTGAAAAATTTGTTCCTTGAATGCAGCAAGGCCTTGCAATGCTTTAGCACTGCAAATCCTTGTTGCATTCAAGGGATGATATACTCCATCACTCATGCTATTCTGTAGATAATGAGACCTGAAACATGAAACAAATCAAGATCATGAAATTCTGATGACAAAGAAATAATTACAAAATTAAAAAATAAAATAAAAAGCCGCTCTCCCGCATGCAAGTTTACACAAACTGGAGTGAGAAGTAGACGATTTACTTTGTGGGGCATAACGGGTGGTATTTAACAGGTATAAAATAGTCCAAGACAGTTTATTTATTTATTTATTTATTTATTTATTTATTTATTCATTTGTATTTAGTTACTTATTTATGCTTATCGCTCGCTACATCAGCAGCTAAGGCTATATTGTGGCGAGAAAAACGTAGAAAGCAAAACATGTCATTGTAAATTTCGAAGTAAATTGATTGATTAAAAATAGGAAATAACTACAACAGAATGTTGAAGACAGGAGTAGTTTGAATAGTAACGAGCGATGATACAAGTATAATATAAACCTAATAAATCAACCCCATGGTTTGAGACTTGAAGAGTCTAGTTTAAAAAAATGAAAAGATTTTAAAATTTATTAAAAAGGTTGATGGAATGTGTAAGTCGTGTATGACAAAGAGGAAACCGTGTCAGAAATACATGACCTTTCCAACAAATGATACGAGAAGGATATTTATCATTGATAGTTGATCGGAAGCAATGTAGTTTCCTATTTTTCGCCCCATCCTATTCCGCCTGCCACATATGAAATAGTTATTAATATGTGGTTTACAATCTCTAAGAGGAATTTTAAAACAGGGATTAGGCTTGTTTAAAACCTATTTCCCATGCACGGTCTGCCCTGATGTTACCGTGGATACAAACATTTCCTGGTCACCAGCAAAATGTAAAGTTAACGAGGACTGATATCTCGGCCGATATGAAACTAACCAAGTAATAACCTCTTAGTATTATCCTCAAACAAAAATGAACGTGCAAACCTGGTATGACCAAAACAACATTATCTCAGATTTGCATGATCTTTCCAAGATAGGTTGCTGGACAGATAATTATCACCATTAATAAATGTCGAAGCGATGGAGCTTGATATTTGTCACTCCACCCCACTTCGCGCGCAATAAGGTTTTTACTTATTGATATGCGATTTGAAAATATTTTTAATCGCAACGATGGGCTTTTACAAAGCCTGTTTTTTCTGCACCGCCTGCTATGGAGTTACCGGAGAAATCAGCATGTTCGGGCAACCAGAAAAATCGATATTATATATTCAGATTTCATTGCACCCAGGGGGCGCTTCTGCATCGGATTGCATAATGTGTGTAATCAAGAATGGGAATCCGCAAAAGCTGAATGGAGATGATGAGACGCTCGGTTGGGAGAAGAAAGTGGTAGTTTGCTCCGGGGTTCGCCTTTGACTTCGAATAGCGGAATGGATACGTGTGCAATTTATCAGAATGTATTTTCGAAAGGTGGCGATTTTTAGCCTTGAAATATTTCCAGTTCTGAACAAAATGGGAGTTTTGTGTCGGGTTTGAAGGGAACATGTCTGTTGGGTGGTGGAGTAAGGAACAGGTCAATAAATTTAGCCTGAAAATGATGGTTTAGAAACGTCCAATGAAACGAGTAAGAAAAATGTGTCTGACTTAAACAACAGGCGAGAGAACAGTATTCTATTGTCGCCCATCGTCCAAGTACGTCTGCCCCTCCCCTTTAACGTAGAACAGTATTGGTGTTTAACCCTTTGAACCCTAGTGACCTTTTTCCGGCCAACAACATGACACGTCATAACGTCAATATATAGGATGCTGTAGAGTGATGTGTAGTCTACCCCAAATAATGAATATGGACTCTTCTAATTGCTGCCATTGAACTGGCATGGAAGGTACCACTAGAATTCAAAGGAATAATATCAATTTTGTTTTCTTCCCCAAAGGGTTTGCAGGGGGTTTGAGTTCTTCCTGGTGATCGTCAAGAGTTTCTTTCATAATCGTACCGGAAGGAAATTCAAGGTTGCGAACGTCCTGAATGTGGATTATGAAAACCAAGTTGTGGTTGTTAATTTTGTTCAAATCGGGGTGCCATTAATCCTCTGGGAGGTAGAGATCTAAGTCACGCTGGTTGGTGGTTGGGATCGAAGAAACACAGGGCAGAATCGTTAAAGTTTTGTTTCAGGAATTCGATTCCCGTAAGCTTCTGGAAGAGAGAAAGTGCACAAGAAATTTAAAACGAAAGCTGTTTGGTTGTAAAGATTATATTGTTTTAGATTATATTTGAGGAGACGATTGAGTACGAAATGGCCCAGAAGTTGTTCATGAGTCTTCGAGAAATCGACCAGAAAATGTTTGTGATCCAGCACTATCAGTTACGAAATTACCCAGTCTTGAGAGGTATGTTGGTGGAGTCGTAGTTTTTGATAAATGAAAGCTACTTGTTGAAATACGCGATCTATTTGGAATGGATTTTCAACACAAAACTGAAATGACGATTAATATTTCAAAACAGCTACCGATATGCCTGGAACAGTAATCAAATTCACCCGGGAAATTGAATCTGTTTGTACTCGAGTGAATGTGAATAACAGTGTAGTTGTTCCCCCTGATACGCAAATAGAAGTATCCGTGTTTTTTCAAAACGATCACTTCGGTGACGGCTTGAACGCATGTGAAAGGAAATGATAATGACATTGTTTATTTTTCAGTTCTTAATTATTTCGATATACCGGTTCAACTTACACACAAATACTTCGGCAGCTTCCGTGCAGGGGCCAATGTTTTTTTCGGAATGTCATAAGGCGTTGAATTGTTTGTCCCGCTCATTTGCAATCTTTGGTTGATAAAAGATCAAATGCACTGAGTATTGACCATAGAAGGGGGTTGCCATATTTACCCCCTTGAACTCGAAAGGCCGCTTTTCCGGTCCAGGGTCGTGATACGACCTGAATTCATAAAGTACAGTACGCGGAGAGTGGATTGTAACTAACTCACTCGGGTAGCGGTGTTATCGCCCAAAGTATTACTTTCAAATTCTGGACATGTGGACACAATAACACAAGCAATGTTTCAGCTAATGCATCTCCTGGTATAACCCGGAAGTTCATTGGCTGGAACTTTGCTTGTGCTTGTTATGCTCTACAACAAATTTATAATTATTACTTGGGTAGAATCTCCACCCTGTGGGTGTTTTAGTGGTAATACACTTTCCATGTACTGTAGATAGTTGATCAGTAAATTTATTTGGTAGACAATCACAGTTTTCAGAGTGCAACCCCAAAGCTGGATGTTAAAACTATTGCTTTTACAACAGGGACACAAATTTGTCACCTAAATATCCAATGTATAAAGCACAAATTCGATATATGGCAGTGTGAAATGTCTACAACCGATATATGTGCTTTTACCGAAACATGGTTAGGTCCTTCCAACGACAATAGTGATATTCATTTGAACGGGTTTCAAGAAGTAATACAGAAAGATCGCCTAACAAGGGGAGGTGGTGTTGTTGTTTACATCAAGATTGGCATAACATTTAAACCAAGGCCAGATCTTCAATTGTCCTCATTTGAATGCTTAGGTGTTAAAATATATACAGCTTGTGGCTCCTACCTACTCGGTGTATTTTACCGACCACCTAACAGCGATAATGATGTTTGGGATTTGATATCTGCCTCTATTGAGAAAGCTAAGGACTCTGGAATCACTGAAATCATTGTCACTGGTGATTTTAACGACAATCTACTCTCTCTTAAAAAGGGAAAATGTAGCGACGTTGCTGATTATTTTAATCTTACATAGGTTGTGTCAGAACCAACGTTTTTCACGGAGACATCAGCGACATTGTTGGATCTGATTGCAGCAAGCGACTCTATCAATGTGCTGTCAACTGAAGTAGCCGATCCATTCCTACCAGATTTAACCAGGTACCGCTGCCCCGTTTGTATCGAGGTTCACTTTACGAAAAGTACCGCAAAGAGTTTTAAACGTCGAGATTGGTTATATAATGAGGGCGATTATAAGGAGCTGAATAATTCATTGGCAAGCAACGATTGGGACACCACTTCTTCATATATGAATCTGGATACTGTGGTCAACATGTTTACTTCCAATGTCCTTGAACTAGCTTCTATGTATATTCCCAATAAAATCACAGCAATCAGAAGAAATGACCCAAAGTGGATGGGTAATGAAATTAGGCATTTGGTTACCGTATTGCCAAGTCGAAAGGTCGGCCCGAGGCGGCTTGGGAGAAATACCGCTCCAATAGAAACGAGGTTGCTTCAGTCATAAGAAAAGCAAAGACCATTTACTATAACAAAATTCAGGCCACTCTAGACAGCCCTGATACTACCTCCTCCGTGTGGTGGAAGACCCTAAATGTGTTTTTAAGGAACAAAAAAAAACTGAAATTCCTAATATAAATTACCTGGACAGGATAATTTCTTCTGACAAAGACAAGGTGGAGGCGTTTAATGACTATTTTTGTAGCTAGCATATCAACCCTTGACGATAGCCATGCGTGCCTTCCGTCGCAGCCATTTCTAGAACGCTCAAAACTCACAACCACAATACTGTACCAACAGGATGTGTTTTCCTCACTGAAATCACTGAAAGTATCAAAAGCAGCAGGCCCGGATCTAATGAGTCCACGTCTTCTCAAAGAGTGTTCCACTTCCCTAGTCCAGCATCTTACTATCCTTTTCAGTATCCTGTTGCGTCACACCAGATTTCCTGAATTGTGGAAGAAGGCAAATGCTATACCTGTTCCTAAAAAGACCCCGCAAATCTCTTGTCAAATTATCGACCGATTTCACTACTTAGCTGTCTCGAAAAGGTTTTTGAACGATGTATCTTCAAAAAAGTGTGGTCCTTCTTAGACGAAAACAAAAAAACTAAGCCCATTCCAGTCTGGGTTTACTCCTTGTGACTAAACTGTATTGCAGCTCACGGATATTTATGACACATTTAGCCCTGCACTTTATGAAGGTAAAGATGTGAGGGTTGTATTTTGCTACGCCAGTAAAGCCTTTGACAAAGTCTGGCACAAGGGTTTACTCTACAAACTTGAGAAAATTGGAATTACTGTTGAAGTCCTCGGCTTCCTTAAATTTTACCTCTGCAAAGAGTGGTGGTCAACTCAGAGGAGTCCTATTGGAAACCTGTTACCTCAGGGGTTTCCCAAGGATCTATTCTCGGCCCTCTGTTGTTTCTCATTTATATTAATGACATAACTTTAGACGTAACCAGCTATATTCGCCTTTTTGCCGATGACACAACTTTATATTTACTAATTGAAAACCCTGACCAGGCTGCTGTTATACTGAACAATGATCTTACCACAATTGAACTTTGGGCACACACGTAGTTGGTAGAATTCAATCCCATTAAAACCGAAACCATGACCATTTCACGCCGAACTGACCTCACTCAACAAACATCCCTCGTACTGGCAAATGTCCCTATCAAAGAAGGCACGGACTACAAGCACTTAGGTCTTATTCTCAACTCAAACTGTTCGTGGGATAACCACATAGAACATATCTGCACAAAAGCATCTCCTGAGAAAAAAAAATAGACCGGAATATACTCGAGAAGATATATTTTGCTTTCGTTAGACCCCTGTCGGAATATGCAGATACGGTTTGGGATAACTGCAGCGAAAGAAATGTGATAATTCTGGAAAAAAATCAAATTGCTAGTGCTCCAATCGTTACAGGTGCAACTCTAAGTGCGAGCAAGGCATCCCTCTATGCGGAAACTGGATGGGAGACGCTACAAATAAGACGGCAGAAACACAAATTAATACAGTTCATTAAAATGTATCACAACATCTTCCCGCCATATATTTCCTGCTTAGTCCCACCCCCTATCTCGACAACTCAGACTCTAGAACTACGCACCGCCAGTATCTCCGAATTCCTTACTGTCGGACCACGGGCTACCAAACATCTTTTATCCCATCCACAACGAAATCGTGGAATGAAATTCCTAGTAACGTGAGAGACAACTGCTCCCTGATAGAATTTCGAAAATACTTGAACCATAACCGTGTTCGACCTCCAGCATTCTTTTTCAAATCAACTTCCCGTAGAGCACAGATGTATCACTGCAGGTTACCACTTCGAAGTAGTCATCTCAAAGAGCATCTCTTTGTCAATCACGTGGCAGCTTCGCCGAGTTGTCCATGTGGTGAACGTGAGACTACAGAACACTTTCTATTAAAATGCCCTAATTACGACCGTATACGAAGGGAGACCCTACGTCTTCTTCCCAATCCAACTGACTGTAATATATTGCTGTATGGATCTGAATTTTACACCCAAGGCGACAGTTACTTAGTTCATATATTCTCTCTTCTGCGAGGTTCGGTTAAAACCACAGTGGTGACCATCTGTTAATTATGAATGGTTAGTGTAATGTTATTACCATAATCCTAAGAATGTAAATTAATACTAAATATAATGTAGATTGTATCTATATTCATTCCAGCAGAAAATATCCCCTACTGTGCTTTTCCTCGAAGTTGTTCTCAGATCTCCCGTGTGTTCGCTCCTACTAGTTTAGTTTATGGACTGACAAGCCACTTTCTATGCCACGTCACCCGGAGCAGGCCGAAGCCACTGCTGACCAACGGAGATTTCTTTCTGTTTTTTTCTCTAACTTCAACAATAATTCAAGTGTACATAAGATTTAAGCTAACTGGTATTATCTCGGACCATCTCTGTGTTGGGACCTCCACTGACAAACACAACACAATCAAGTTTAGGTTCTACCAGTCCTCTCAGCGGTATCCCCACGCTCAAATAGAACCCGTACGTAACTGATTGACGGTACAACATGGAGATGGTTCGGTTCTGACTGGTGGCGCCTTATTCTTTTTCTTCCCGAAAACTGTTCTACCCTTCTTCCCTTCTATCAATTAGATAAATTAAACCTACTTGTATCATCGACAGTTATAAATTCATATCGGCCAGTCTGGAAAAATTAGTCAATAGTTTGAATAGGGAGAAATTTAAAATCACGAGTAAACATTTTGATGATCAACAACAATTGATGGACGTCATGCTGAGGAAAGGTGTCTACCCTTACGATTACACGTGTGATCTCGAGAAATTCGACGACGTCGCTCTACCTGCTAAAGAAGATTTTTATTCGAAATTATACCAGGCTCACATTTCCAACGACGATTATGAACATGCGCAAAAAATGTGGAGATTATTCGATGGGAAATCCATGAGACAATATCACAACCTCTATTTGGAAACCGACGTGCTTCTCCTGGCCGATATGTTCGAAAATTTTCGATCAGTGTGTCGTCGACATTACGAACTAAATGCTGCTTGGTATTTAACGGCACCCGGACTTGCTTGGGATGCTCGCCTGAAGACGACGCAGGTTCGATTGGAATTAATAACGGACGTCGACATGTTGCTCATGTTTGAAAAGGCTGTGTGGGGTGGCGTCTCTATGATTTCCACCAGATATACTAAAGCTAATAATTCTCACATGGGAAAAGATTTCGATTCGGAAAAACCGAGTAAATACATACAGTATTGGGATGCTAATAATTTGTATGGTTGGGCCATGAGTCATCCTTTACCTATTGGAAATTTCAAATGGGTCGAAACGTTAGAAGAAAAACAAAATTGGAGGCACTGTCCTTGTATTTCAGGGGTCGATTTGGACTATCCGGAAACGTTACACGATCTACACAACGATTATCTGTTGGCTCCCGAACGAATAGAAGTGAACGACATCGAAAAACGCATTCCTAATTTAAATCACAAATGCAAGTATGTGGTCCATTGGAAAATCTGAAACATTACATCGCTCATGGGATGACATTGATCAACGTGCATCGAATCATTCGATTCAACGAGGAGCCTTCGATGCAAAAATACATCGATTTCAACACGAATTTAAGAATGCAATCCAAGAGCGACTTCGAAAAAGATTTCTTCAAACTCATGAACAATTGTGTGTATGGGAAATCTATGGAAAACATTAAGAATAGAACCGACGCTCAACTCGTCCCCTCTGAAGAGAGGTCTAGAAAATTAATCGCGAAACCCAATTATAAACATAGAACCATATTCGACGAAAATCTAGTGGCTGTACACATGCAAAAGGCGCATCTGAAGTTCGACAAACCCTGCTATCTCGGAGCGGTCATCTTAGACGTCAGAAAGCAGTTGATGTACGAGTTTCACTACGATTATGTCAAATCCAAATTCGGTTTGAAAGCCAAACTATTATTCACCGACATGGACAGTCTGGCTTACAATATACGGACTAGAGACGTCTACAAGGACATAGCGCCAGACGTGAACGAATGGTTCGACACGAGTAATTATCCCGACGATCACCCGTCTAAGATTCCAAAGCGTTTCAATAAAAAAGGTGTTGGATTAATTCAAATACGAGAGCGGTGGAAGACAGATCACCGATTTCGTGGGTTTGAGACCTAAATTACGCTTATCTCCTCGACGGTGAAGACATCAAGAGATGTAAAGGCGTTCAAGCATGTATGATGAATAAAAGCATCACTTTCGACGAGTATAAGGAGTGTCTTTTCGAAGGTTCGACGGTATATAAAAAGATGACTGCGATTCAAAGCGAAAAACATGAGATGTACACCAAAGAAATCAATAGATTGCATTGACGGCTGACAACGATAAGAGAATTATATGTGAGGATAAAATACACACTTTCACACTCGGACATTATTCTGCGACATTTCAACAACAAACTCGAGAGGATGATGAGTGTAGTATGACTGAGGACGTCGAAATGTTGTAAGTCTAAAAAAAAAACTCGCGAGTTTATAAACTAAAAAACGAATAGAAAAAAATAATAAATAAAAAAAAACAAAAACAAAACAAAACATATTTATAAATAATAAGAAAATAAATCACATTTCCGTTGAAGGTGTCGTCTTACCCAACAAACCCTATCCAACATTAATCTGTCAAAAGTGGCGAAAGATTTAAAAATCAAACTTTTTCGAGAAGTGTTTTCTAGAGATTCTTTACCGAGAAAAAAAGATGACGATTCGAAATGTGGAATTTTAAATCTGGGTGATATCGGAGGTGAGGGCACGCATTGGGTCGCCTGGTTTTTGAATAATAAAAATTATTATTTTGATAGCTACGGAATCTGACCGCCGATAGAAATAAGGAACTATGTAACATCAGTTATTTACAATACCGAACGAGTGCAAGCGCCGGATCGAGTGTTTTGCGGCCACCTTGCTTCTACATGTATGTTCTCAAGAGATGGTCGGAAGGAGATCACTTTCAGGATATTTTCAACGACTTACGTTAAAAAAAACATTTTTTGGATATATATCTAATTGATAGAAGGGTAGAAGGGTACAGAGATAAATAAATAAAAATGTTTGGTTGTTACGATTAAGATAATAAAAAAAAATACAATTTTTAAATAATAATAATAAAAAAAAACAAAACAAAAAAAAACAAAACAAACATGACAGTCGATAAATTGTGGTTGGGCTGACGAAAATGAAGGTCCCTCTAGAAAGAAAAGAAGAACTACAGTCGAAGTTGTTGGTGGGGGTGACATTGCCAACTTAGACGAACGATACATTCGGAGATACGAACCTCGAAAAGAACCTTTAAACTTAAACAATAAGAAAATCTACAATCTTCCCGAACCGATTAATCAGTCAGATGCCGTGTCTAAAAATTACGTCGATAGAGGAGACGAAAATTCCCGGCAGATGATGAGAGATAATTACATGAATAAAGACCTGACGGACGATCTTGACTTGAAATCTAAACGAGTGGTGAATGTAGCAGATCCTAGAGAATCGACCGATGCTGCCACTAAAAGATATGTGGAGGACGCTCACGGGAGATTCAGTAAACATCTGAGAGATTGCTATGTTCCTAAAGTGATGCAGTCCGAATTGAACGCTAAACATCTGAGAGATCGCTATGTTCCTGAAGTGATGCAGTCCGAATTGAACGCGAATTCTAACAAGATAACCAACATGCCCATTCCCACGAATCCTAACGACGCGGCGACTAAACACTACGTAGACTTGGAACTGAAAAAGAATAACGTCGACGAGCTAAAAACGAAATCGGATCTGGATGCGGGATTCATCAAGATATTGAATCTGTCCCAGATCGACAATGAGGACGAAGACTCGACGGTTGTCAACAAAGGCTACATGTATTCTGCCCCACAGGATTCTCAATCATATCTGGAATCTCAAGTCGACGAATTGTATCTGAACAAAAAATCCGGAGGAACCATGGAGGCCGGCATCGACATGGCTGGTTACAATCTATTCGGTCTCGACGGCAAACAGGAATTCGCTTCCAGCGCAGTCAGCAGACAGTATTTGGATGAAAATACGATCTGGAGTAAGGGTGATATCATGGAAGGCAGAATGGACATGGGGGGACACGTACTCACGAATCTACCGGATCCCACACACATGTCGGATGCCTGCACTCTGATCTCCGTCTCGGAAAAGATAAAATACGCCAGACAATTGATCACCATCTGGGCCGAGAAGAGCGGCGCGTTAGATGCGGAAAAAAACGAATGGTCCTTCAGAAACGGAGGTAACGAACAGCTGCACGGTCTGATAGGATATCCCATGCCGGTGGGATGTGATATCATTCGAATGAGTCTGACTTCTACAGACCTGAGCAATAGAGCAGTTGTCAATCTCGTGGTGAACGGTGTGGAAACCGATAAGAATCGAAAAGATGAAGGAACAACACTCGAACACTAACGTCTTCAGTACACATCTCAAGGTGCAGATGGGGGATAGGATCAATGTCAAGATGAAAGCCAATAATCCCGAAGCTGCCACTTCCGTGGTCTCTCTGTTGATCGAACTCAATCCTCTGAGCAAACAGTGAGTACAAAAAAATGAAATAATCACTTTTTGTGATGTAGGGGAGACAACTCCAAAATAAAATATAATTGGATTTTGAGAGTGAATAAATCAAAATCCAATTATATATATTTTTTTTATTTATTACTTTTTATTCTTAAAACACTCGTCCATGTCTAAACCGAAATCGAACATAGCAATAATACATTCTTCAAAAGCCGTTTCTCCTCTATATGTTAAACATATCTAGGAAATGTCTCACGTAATCTTTCATGGTTGTTCCCTGTTTTTTTTAATTCGTTCTACCATTTCTGAAGTCAGTATTATGGGTGTTGTCATTTCCAACCGATCTAATATATTTAATAAATTGCTCTCATCTATGTTTTCTACCAAATGCTTTTGATTTCGTCTCAAACATTCTCTATCTTGATTTTTCATTTTTTAGTTGTTTTTTTTTAATTTATATATAATTTTTTTCGTTTTTTTTTCTTTTTTATATATATATATATATATTTTTTTTTAATCAAACGATGGACTTTTTTGTCCATCCGATTCGAATTCTAACTCTCTATCCAACAGGACTAGGGCGAAAGCCTCGGTTCTCTTCAGCACATTCCTATTGAATTACATCTTGATCTGAATGTCTAAGATGCTACTCTTGAGTCACTCGCTCTGTTTACTGACGTCGAATACGAACATGGGATACATCGATTTGTATTCGATGGGAGTGATGTTATTATTACTCATCAATTTGTCCAGTCGATGATATTTCTTTCTGAAATTACCGGCGTCGCCGTATAGTCTGCAGAAATCGTTCTTAACGAAAGAGGCGTTGTAATCGATGACCGGATATCTCGTAGCATTTAGAAATACCCGCAGGTTTCTCAAGTGACAATGAACGAACAGGGAAGGATTTTTCTCTTGAGACCCATCCCTATCGGTTTGAAATGCCACTGCAATGAATCGTTGTCTTCCCGAAGCAGATTTCACGGTCAATCTCCAATCGAAGTGATTGGTGGATGGTGGAATACTAGTCGTGTCGCACTGTCTCATTCTAAATCCCACCGGTAATTTACTCTTCAATTCTATGATCTTGTAGAGACATACTTTCTCTGCGACTGAAGGCAGTACGTGTGGAACGAACCAAGATATCTTGTTCAGATGTATCGGTCGCGGAGGATCTCATAATAGCTTCGTCGTTTCCTTTTCGAATCAACTTCAGATTGTGATTGAATCCATAGAGAATCTTATCGTAATCTTCCTTGAATCCGAATATGTGTTTCAGAGGTATCCTGAACGAAAACGTTCCTTTGGGTCGCGACGTCTTGACGACATAGTTGAATCTCAGGGCAGCACCGGTATTAGCTGCACTCATGTCGATGATGGTGTCTTTTACCCACAATTGAGTCCTTCAGATTTCGAAAAATTGTCCGGATACGTCAAGAGTCTGTACAACGTGGTGCTTGTCCTGGATGAAACACGGATTCTATCTCTTGTACCGAAAGCATGTATTTTATATTACTGATCAGATGCATCATGACGTTATTGGCTAGAGTGACCACGTCGTCGTTGGTGTAATCGCTTCCGTCTTCCTTGGTGAATTGTCCCTGTATCACTATGTAATTTTTGCTGGGATGAACGAACAGATCTTGAGTCTCGATGTTGATTCTTATTTCACATTTATTGTTCAGACTGGTTCCAGTGAATGGTTCGTACTCGTGAACTTCGTATTCTTGAACGCTTTCGTCTCTCAATATACCTTCGGTTATATCTAATATATTCGTCATGTTTTGTTTTTTGTGTTAATTCGTTTGATTTTTTTCATTATAATTTTTTTTTTAATTGTTATTTTTTTTTCCTTACTAAAAAATAATAAAAGTGAAGGATTGGTTTTTCAAAATGTCGTCTTCTGCAATTCTTGTTCGTAAAATGTTCCGATGATTTCTCTGCTGTCATCTTCATCTTCCTCTAACACTTCTATTTTGTAAGTCAATGGATCCGTGTGAATTATTCTAACGATCTTAAAAATTTCCTCGGTCCATCGAGGAGTGTAACCTTTCTCGAAGAGTGACTTATAAGCAGTGATTCTCACTCGATCACCTACTGCAAGTTTCGGTGGTTTAGACTCCTTCTTGGTGTTGGTCCTTTTGGGATAGAGATTCGCGAAGACGCATTTTTCGTTTCGAGGATCGCTAGCTTCCACGGGCGTCATCTTGATTGATCTGTGTCACGTGTTGTTGTACTTTTCGACCAGTTGGTCTTATTGGCCGCGAAATACTTGTACATTTTTTCCTTCATGGTTCTATTCCAATGTTCGATCACGTTAGCTTTCCCTTCATTTTCGATGGAATATAGGTCGACCAATGGACGAACGTGACTGTTGTAAAATTCCTTCCCCTTGTCCACCCATAATTTATCCGGTTTTCGAGAAGACGATGCGAATATGCTCTTCAGAGCCTCGGCCACGCAAGCTCCCGATTTATTCTTCAGAGGTCTCATCCATCCATATTTTGAAAACATGTAGATGACCGTCAGTATGTATTTAATGCCCTCGTTCCGTCTCGAAAATGATTTCATGTCGACTAGTTCGGCCGACCAGATCTGATCCAAACCCTTCACGAACACCCTTCTCCTTCGAAATTTACGAGTGACTGGCTTGAGTAGTTCGTTCGCCAATGCATTCATTAATAATTTGTTCTGGACATTTTTTTTTATGACCCCATCCGAATCAACGTTTGGTACCGATCACTTTACCGACCAACGAACGTTCGAGTTTCTCTCTCTTAGTGGGATTCGGTATATTTTCAACGTCATCAACATGTTTTTATCGCAGATTCGATTACGAATCCACCCTATTGATGGGTTTGCTCCAAGATTTAGGTGTCAGATCTCGATTCAGTCTCTTATTTAATTTCGTGCCGGGTCCCTAAATTGATGTCCTGGCAGATGCATTTCAATGGGTAGATTATCAATCAATTTATTCATTAGACCGGCACCGCGTTTGACAAATTGTATCTTGGTCGAACCACACACTTTACACGTTCCACGAAGCATGGGACTTTTATTTTTCGTCAGTACTTTTTTAATGTTAACCGTATAGGTAACTCTCTTGCATTTGATGCAATACATTTGTTTTTGCTTTTTTCATATATATTTAATTTTTTTTTTGTTCGTTTTTTTTATAATTTATATATAATTGTTCTTTCTTTTATATATATATAAAATATATATATATATCAAAAATGAAAGCCGCTTAGAAGGAAGTAAACTTCCGAGCATGACGGCAATTTGACGAAGTTATATATATATATATATATATATATATATATATATATATATATATATATATATATATATATATATATATATATATATATATATATCCTTTTTTTAATCGATTGCTTCTGAAATCTTTTTGGGATCAAACAATTTAGGAAACGATCGCCTCGCTTCTTCCCTACCTTTTTCCACGAGAGAATCCTTCATTTCTTCCTTGAGGATCTGACGACTCGTGATGGTTATCTTCACTTTAATGACTTACACCGCATTTTTGTTTTTCGTTCAATATGTCGATGTATTCGACGTGCGAAATCCTACCGTCTTTCAACGCTAGAGAGATCTTATCTGACACAGTGCCAATCTTTGCATCGGCCAAAACGCTGATGTTTTCGTGCTTCTTGGCCTTCACAGATAATTTCTTAGTGATTAAATTTTCAATCGTACTGACGAAACCGACAGTCAAAGCCAATTCTTGTACAGCCAACACGACTGGAACAACAACAACAGCGGCCGACAATAGACTGATTCCAGCAACATTCAAACCCATAAAGGTTACGATGAATGTCAAATCCACACCGTTCACAAATTTCTCTAATCTCGAATATTTCTTATTGAGCGAACGATGAGAATCTCTCTCTCGTGTCAGATACAATTGAATTCTATTGACTTGTTCGATTCGATATCTCTGCCCCACATCAACACTACTTTCTGGTGGTGGAAGAGGTGCCGTGGGCTCCAACTTATCTAACGATAGATAGATCTTTTTACTTCGAAGTTCCATTTTCATTTTATTTTATTTATTTATATCTATTATTTTTTTTGGTATTTTTTTACCACTTGCTTCAGTCGCAGCTTTCTTAACCACATCGATCGCCATCTTCTTTCTGATTTTGACAGTGCTGGAAGCGATCTGTTTCGCGGCATCGCCGGTGAATTTACCAGTTAAAAATCGCATCATCGAATTCACGATGCCCGATCCACCGAAGACGTAAGATCTAGCGCACCCCCTCTTATTTATCACTAACATTTTTTATTATTAGTATTATTTTTTTTAATATATATATATATATTTTTTTTATTTACTTAATATTTTTTTTTCTTTTTTCGTACTATTTTATTATTTCAAAGAATTTATCAACTTTTCATAATATTTCATAGTCAAGAACTTGTGCCTCAACAATTCGTTGCACATGCTCATTATCTCGTTATCCACTCCGGTGTTACTGGCCTCTCTGCTAGCCAGCAACAATCTCAATCTCTCCGACAAGGCATGGGGATCGCAGGGAAGAAATATTGTGTCTGTCATTCCCTTTCCAGTCATCGATTTCGCGAAATACTCGTTCGCCTTCCATATGGGTTCCACCATGTTGTTCCACTTGTAACCTCTTCTATCCTTTGGTCTCGTCTCTTTGGAATCGTTGTTCTTCTTCATGGCGTGAGTTTGAACCAGAATGTCTCCGTAATTTTTATAATCCTCCTCAGTGTAGTCGTCGGCTCTCTGGTGAGAGAGCAGAGTATACAATCCGCCGGTCATTTCATACCTGTTCGAACCTCCGATCAAATAGCGACCTTCAAGCGATACTTCCGTGCCACCCACGAAAGTTTTATTGCATTCGTCACGAAATCCGTATATCAGATCTGTCTCGCTCCACTACCATCATCAGACCTGATGCTAATCATGCTCGAAGCATCGTTATCGATGCTACTTGCATTGGTCTCAATTCTCTGAGGAGTGTATTCAGACAAAGTTCTCAGCGTAAAACTACCCACGCTACTTGGATCGGTCTCGATTCTCACCGGAGTTCTCGATGCAAAACTACCGGGATGCGAGCCCATCCTCAGAGAACCTTCTTTTATGTGTCTCAAGTCTTCGACGATCTCTTTCCTGGCTCGTTCCTGAACGTCGGTGATGGATCTGAACAACTTGGTCGCCTTTCGTCTCAATCCCATCTCTCCCAATTGCTTGGCCCTACCCTGCGCCTGAATATTCCCCTTACTCCATATTATTTTGCGAACCTGCTCGTCCTTTCGCTTCGAATCTCCGATGTGTAGAAACATTGTTTTATTTATTTATTATTATTTCTTTTCCTTATTTAATGAAAAAACAGTTATTTTTTATTTGTATTCTTAATTTTTTTTTTTTTTGAATGTTGTTTTATATATATATATATTTTTTTTTATTATTTTTGTTTTTGCTTTTTAAACAGTCAATTTTCTTTTTTTCATTACTCGTCTTGCAACCCGTAATAATAATATATTACATACATTTTGTTTGTTTGTCGTTTGTTTTCAATCAGACTCGCACACTCGAATTTTTTTACTGGACCAACTCACCTCGATCGGACCCCTCGTCTCTTCCCATGGAAATCCGCGTCTGTCTCAGATCGAGTTTTTTTCTGGACCAATTTTTACATTCACCTCGATCGATCACTCGTCTTTTACTGTGACAATCGACGTTCGATCGTGTATTTTTTCTAGCCCGAATTGTAAAAAATACACTGTTTTTTCGGAATTTTTCCCAATGGAAATCTCTGTGCTAATCTGTCACCGTTCACAATCGTGCAATTCAATTCATAAGAAAACTTGAAAAAATCAACCGAATGGAGAAATCAGTGTTAAAATTTTCAAAAAGCAGGGATCCTAAACCCGCATTTTTTAGAAATCTTTTTCAACTTCACCTCAAAGTACTCCAGAAATGTTCAAATTTTAAACATTTTCCGGGAAAAACAAACATTTTCCAAGAAAATCAATTTTTTGGACGGAAAAAATTAAGTTTTTTTCTAAAACTAACTGACTCTTCTGGACCACAAATTTTCTGGACCATCATGATTGTAAGTAAACGTCCTGTAACGTATTTATCATGCCACCAAACGAATTAAATAATAAATCGAAAGACGGCGATCATGTTACATGTGTCGAAAATGTTGCGACAATGAACTGTCTTATTTGCACGAAAATAGATGAAAACTTGAGGTGGGAAAATTAATTCTGAAACAAAATGGCGCCCTGCAGAGGGGGTGTATGGGCTCACACACGGTCACTGGCAGTGTATGGACTCAATCCCACAACCGGTTCCCCATTGAATAACCTAATATCGCACACCGATGCTATTGGAGCGCGTGGGTCAAATTAAACAGGTAGCATAATAAAATGTATACTGTCCATTTCTGACTCCAATACAACTGATCACACATTGCATGTAAGTAAAGTTGACTTTACCTGTTGAGACCCAAATGACTCCTCTTTTTAAAGGAAACTTGAAAGCACGGCCAATCAAAGTGATTTTGACCGCGCGACACAGAACTGCCAGACCCAATTTTTCCAGAAACGAGATAAACTTTGATCAGTCAAATTAAACAGGTGGCATAATAAAAATATATACTGTCCATTTCTGACTCCCACACAACTGATCACACATTGTATGTAAGTAAAGTTGACTTTGCCTGTTGAGCACCCAAATGATTTCTTTTTTATGCTTACTTTACTGTATGGAGAGGAAATTTGAAGGCACGACCAATCAAACTGACTTTGACCACGCGACACAGAACTGCCAGACCCAATTTTTCCAGAAACCAGATAAACTTGCAATTGGGTCTTCTTTTTCACAAAGGAATTCGAGACATGCAGAGAATTTTATCGCGTTTGTAAGTTTGCGTGGTGAGAGAAAACGAGTAATATCGAAACTGATGATTTGTGGAGCACTCCAGTTCTGAAGGTGGTTCAGGTACGGTTGAGGTGTATCTATTGGTGACTCCATAGAGCCGTATGTCACCAGAACTAGTATCGTGACTGGTAAGCGAGGCACAAACAAAATCCTCTACCCTTCTGTACGCCCCTACATTCGACTGTTCGACGACAACGTGTCGGAGCAGCGAACAATATCTGAATGTCGAAACACTCAGTGCAAGGAGTGACCTTCATCCTTTACCCACCTGGTACATACAAGAGAACAGACAGAAAACTACGAAATTGGTCTATTGGTGTGAATTCCAATGAGGAAGGTCTTACCCTTAAGGTGGAATAATAGTAAGGAAAATTAGTTTACTTTGAAATTCCCAAGCCTGGTATCCCAAAAAAGTATATTAACATGCTCAAATTGTGCATTAAAATGAAGATTATATAACACGAAAAATACATGCAAACAACTCACAGAGTTGACAGCTGGCATCAGTGGTTTCTGCAATTCTGCTACCGTGTTCGTACTAGAACAGATAATCAAATAATATTTCTCGAGAACAACTCGTGGCTAAGTGTTCTTCAGATAACCATGAACAATGCTAGGAAATCAAAATTCTTCAAAACGCAGCGACAGAGATGCGTGGGGGTAAATTCCCAAACTCTCGGCTTTGTTTTGTTTCCGTTTGTTTTCATTTCAGCGAAGGTCATCTCACTGGAAAGACCATCAATATACAATTCCGTCTAAAATCAAACGATGAAACGGATCTCCTTCGCACTTCACACTATCATTTTATGAAGACTTCACAATTGCCATTATACTTACAACTTATCATGACAACTGTTTGAATTTCCTAGCATTACGCGATTGTTTTTCGATTAAAATTCCAGGTATCACATGACATACACGTGTCCGTCCGCTATAAATTCGTTTTTAATAAAACATGCAGACAGGCATGTTGGCCTTTTCTCCAAACACAGCCCTGTCACTGCACTGTAAAGTGTTTTGAATGCCTAGCTTTTCTTTTTGGTTCGCTTTTCTGACCAACTGCTATATTCCAGCCTATTGAATCTGAATATAGGCGATGGACTATTTAAGCGCAAGACTGGTTATAGACCAAGGGAGATAACTCTGCATAGAGATTATGGGGGGGGGGGGGGTGACGCAATCTGATTGGTTATTTAGCATCTGGAAAGTGAAGTGATTGGGTGATCTAGATAAATGAAACAACAAAAGTACTCGGCATAGGGTCAGAACTAAGAAGAACAGACCAGAACAGCTAAATACAGTAGTAATAAGCAAAGCTGTTCCAGCTGCTAGGCTCTTCTACTCTACTGGAGTATATCCCAGGAGAAAGGAACATGGTCAGGTAGGCGAAAACTATTGCATAGATAGATAGAAGAAGAGAATTCTGAAAGAATTCGAAATTGTACAACTTGTCGCGTTGTTTGTGGTAATTAGTGTAGTAATGGTAATTGTGGTACTTAGATTTACTCTAGTTCAGTCGAACATACCCTCCGAACTTACCCCTGCCCCATAAGAAGCATTTGGGTAACATAGCAACCACGTACTACCATTGAAACCAAGATGGCGATTTCCAGTATACAAAATGGACGACGGAAACACATATCATCATAACAACACGCGCTGCGCATGCGCACCAACACCACGTATTAATATAGTAATGACGTCAAAAGATGGCCGCTCACGCGGGTTACCATGACAACACAACATGGCGCAACTGGGTCACGCGACATGACGTCACTTCCGAGGTCACCCAAATAAGTCCTGAAACGTACATGACATACTACTCATATATATATATCTAATCTTATGGGCTGCAAGTAATGCTAGGTTATGTGGAGTTGAGAGGGTGTGATTGACTGTCTGGCATGGTAGTGAAGTATAGCCAGTCTGTACCCTGTTGTTGTGTGTAAGTTTGTATGCGTGGGATTAAGTGAGTATGGGCGTGTGTGTGCACATGCGAGGCGAATGATGACATTAAGATATCCACTGACAGCTCGTTTCAGTCTACATTTTGTACAGTTTTTATGGGTAATTATGCTTTGTAATGTTAAGACAAACCTTGAATCCCCCAAAAGTTCAACATTTTAGCTAAATCATAACATCATTGGTTACAGGCCGTGGCGTCAAAAATCATTATCCTTTACGGAACACTGGACTAAGTGTAGTTTTGTCAAGTTTAGGCGATCGTTTACACTTAGGCTGTCCACTTTAGAGAATTTCCAATTTCAATTTTAGATTTTTGGACCCCCCCCCCCCCCCAACCAACACACACACACTATTGATGGTTATTCACAGTCCTACTCGGTATTTGCCAAACTAGACAAATGTATTAATCAGGTTGCTCAGGCAGTGTATCATTAAATATTTTTGACAATATGCTACTTAAACAGTTACATCATGTGATTATAAAAATGCATTAATACCCCAATTCTCTGATTTTCTGGGTTTGAATGACTTCTATTTAATTCAGTGTATTTGAATGAGTATACCTTTTCATTTTTTAACCCTTCACCTAACATGAAAAGCAGACGACACTTGCAAAAAAATTCTTGAATAACTATTTTTTTTATGTTTTGTCTCAAAAACATAAGTTATGGCCCCCTTGTTGGAATGAGCTCGACGAGCTCGTTCTAACAAGTGGTCAAAACCTATGTTTTTGAGAAAGAAATGAAAATTAATTGGCGAGTTTTGAGAATGGCGCTGGCCGGTTTTTGCCGTTAGGTTGGGTAAAGGGATAAAGTTTTCCTTAGCTTGCACATGCAATTTACAGAATGATACTTCTTTCACCTTTATTATCTTATTTCTAAAATTGATTGTGAAAACGAGTGGGATGAAAGATATGAAGTGTGGTACTGTCAAAAGCCGGTAACAACTTTTATACACATATTCAGAGATGTCAGTTTTGTCCAAGCTCATCCCTGATTGCTTCTAGTGCTGTGGCATTACTCGACCCCGTTATCCATCGGCCTGCATCGTTCTGCAGAATTTCAAAGCTCTCTACAGCCGTCTGGTTTAGGGGTACCACTTCCGTTCCATATGTTATACTTGGCAGACACACCATTTCCCAAATGATTTTCCCCACGAAAACCTTATTGAAACTGTTTTTCTCTATAAGTTTCATTTGGTTAAGGATTCGCCTCCCCTTCAGAATCAATTTATTTGTGTGGTTTTGGTAAATGTCTTTTCCTGTGATGTTTATATTACACTCGTAGTCACCTGTCGCTCCTACACTAAGAAGTTTGCTGCTACCTTCCGGAATACAGAACTCCCCCACTCTCAACCGTCGGATGGGGTCAACTTTGCCGCCCACGGGTATAACTTTGCTCTTACTTTCATTAAGTTCGAGTCTCCATTTCCTCCCATATTTCCCAACAATTCCCAGCGTTTTCCCTAGCCCCTCTTCGCTTTCTGCCTCTATCACCATATCGTCTGCAAAAAATAGCCCTGGGATCTCCAAGTCCCCAACTGCTACCCACTCGTTGCTATGCAGGAGTTCATCTCCTAAACCTTTGATGTACAATGCAAAAAGAATTGGCGCAAGGATACACCCCTGTTTTAGGCCTATCTCCATGGTCACACGTTTTGTTGTTATGTTACCAGGGCTAAGTTCCCTCTGTACATCTTTACATAAAGCTTTCATAATTCCAACAAACTCGCCTCCCAAGCCCAGAACCTCAAGCTTGCGCCACATACCCTCCCTCCATACTCTATCGTATGCCTTTTCAACATATATAGCATGAACTTTCGGGAGAATAGAAGTGCAGTTTACTTAATTGGATATCGCTTTATTGATGAAGCTTGTTCATTGAATATAATAGTCAATGTCCTTACAACAAATATTCTAGTATGACTAATAAATTTCTTTTTTGCAAAAGCCTAAAGTAACAGCCAAAACAAGCTAACTGTATACACAAGAATCGCCATTCACTTTTATATTTTCTTTTTTTTTTTGCTTTCAAAACATGGAATTAACACGTCGCGCTCGTTACTACCCCCCTCTCTTTTTGTTGGGTACCTGGGGCCTCCCCATGGGAAATCTTCATAAAATGAAAGCTTGAACTGGGTAAATTCCCATAGTAATTTTGACCCAAATTATGTTTGATGCTGAGCAAATAGAATCACACTGACTGACTTTCAGAATACCGATTTTAGGGACAATTTTGCTAATCTTTAGAAAATATCGAGGGGGGTGGTAAATACCCTTTTTACCGACCCCCACCCCAACCGCGCCCTCTCCCGGTTTCTGCACCACTCTTCCTATCACATTGTTCACACCCGCCCACATCAATCAAATTGCGATTAATCCCCGCGCTTCTAACAGACGTCTCTTAGACACAATCTGTCTGCTTGTTTTGCGCGCTGTTTTTGAGACAAAAATTCAAAACATTATGGACGTACGCTTTTTTATATCAGGTAGGATAAATAAATGATGTATTTGGATAGTAATTATACATTACTTATTTACTTTTCTGATATTAAAATAAAACTTAAAAAAAATAACAAAACCCTTTTCAGAAACGGGAAGAAAGGATATTTATCTCTGCAATAGTGACATCACGGAAGAGTTTAGCACTTAGAGTTGGCTAAATGAATGAATGAATGAATGAATCTTTATTTAGCAGTATACAACAAAAATATACATAAGTAATATATATATAACAAACATTATCAAATATACCTGTACACCGCAGGGAGACGGCATAGCCAGATTGGCTGTCTACCTGTCGTCTCCGGCAAATTTCATCATGCAGCATTGGAATCGGACTGTCTAACACCGTTTATCTATTCTTGGTCTAGGACGATGGGGGCTGGTGTACCCAACACGAGTGAGTTAAGAGACGAGAATTTGTCCAGACATATACATAACCTACAAAGATGGGTCTATAAGCACTACTACGCCCTCGCTGGTAAGTCCAAAACCACGCGCCGCTCCAGCACTTTACAGCTCAACGCAAAATGTGGAGTCCTCAATAAGGGTAGGACAATATTCTACCTAATGTTAAATGTTAAATGGCACAGACAGTATGGTATGGATTATTACAGTCAATGTTATCAATAAGGGTAGGACAATATTCTACCTAATATTAAATGGCACAGTCAGTACAGTATGGATTATTACAGTCAATGTTATCGGCGTATTGGGACAACAATTTTGTAGTTAGTTGTTTTTTAAAACTGTTTCTGTTGTTTATGTTACGTAGCTCAGAGTCTAAATCGTTCCAGAGTCTGGGGTAAATGTGTGTTGGGAAGTATTCAAGAGACTTTGTCCTTGTTCTATCAATTTGGAGGCCATCTCTCCTTCTGCTAGCTCTACCCGTAGTGTTGACTACAGGGTGGAAATAATATCTGAAGGATATTGGCAAGTTTTCATGATACCAGTCAAACACAAACAGGCAAGCGTGGAGTTTAAAGAGGTCGTTTACTTTAAGAATCTTATTCTCCCGAAAAAGAGGATCAGTGTGTGCATTATATTTCTTATTGTTTATTATGCGGATGGAGCGTTTCTGGAGGAGCAGTATCTTTTTAATCGTTCTAGCATTTCCCCATACATTTATCCCATACACTAAATGTGTGTGTATCAGAGCATAATAAAGTGTTTTTAGAGCTTCACGGGGAAGCGTGGTCTTCACTCTATTCAGTGCGAAATTTGCCCGTGCAATCTTCGAAGAGAGTTGAGATATATGGTGTTTGTAAGACAAACTATCATCAATATGTATTCCTAAGAATTTAAGAGATTTTTCTGTATTATTTGAACCTACTCTACTTATGATTTGGCCATTTATTAAAATATTATCCCGAATTGTTGTTGTTTTTTTGGCGGAGGGGTTGATTAAAATGTATTTGGTTTTTGTTGCATTTAATACAAGTCGATTCGCGCAGCACCATTCAAATATTTTTTCAAGCTCTTTGTTTATGAGTTGAACTAATTGATTTGGGTCTGGACCCGACGAATGCCCTGTGGTGTCGTCAGCAAAAGATAAGAGGTTTAAACATGAAGCTTGATAGATGTCATTGACATATATTAGGAACAGTGTTGGGCCGAGTATCGAGCCTTGTGGAACTCCATGTGATATTTTTGTGCTGTCAGATGTATAGTCGCCAAATGCGACATACTGTAGTCTATCTGATAAATAGTTTTTAAACCAGTCGTTACCCAAACCTCTAATACCGTATCTGTATAGTTTATTTATTAAAATGTCATGGTCTATTGTATCGAACGCTTTTGAAAGGTCCAAAAATAGCGCGAGTGTGCTGTTTTTACTTATTTTGTTATTTTCTTCAGATATAGTTTTCAACAACTGCAAGACAGGATGCACCGTACTATGATTTTTCCTGAAACCGTACTGATTTGGATGTAGGATACTAAAACGATTTAAGTATTTTAAGAGTCTTACAGACATAAGTTTTTCTAACACTTTTGAGAATGTAGGAAGTATGCTAATGGGTCTGTAATTTGTAAAGTTATGTTGGTCGCCTGCTTTAAATAAAGGAATAACTTTTGCAATTTTCATTTTGTCTGGAACAGTACCACATGCAAACGAGCAATTGAGGATGTGCGTTAATGGATTATCTATAGGATCAATAGTTTGTTTTAGTAGATATGAACTAATATCATCACAATCTTTACTTCCTTTTGACTTTAAGGATTTTACAATATTCATAACTTCAAAGTCACATGTTGGACTTATGTAAAAATTATTAGGAGAATTCGTCTCCATGAAGTCGTGAAACGACTTATTGGTGCCCGGTATTTTATCACTCGTTTGTTTACCTATATTTGCAAAGTAAACATTGAGTTCTCTAGCTATCTCTGTTGGGTCATTAATTTCTTTATCATTGTGAATAAAAAACTGAGGTAAGTTGGTTGTTCCGTCGGACTTTTTGATGGCTCTATTTAGTATTTGCCATGTTTTACGCATGTTATATTTATGTTCGTTTAGAATACTTTTAAAATAAGTTGCTTTGCATTGCTTTTTTACTTTATTAAATATTTTACAGTAGTTTTTGTAGTTTTTTTTGTAGTTTTTTTTAACTAATTAATTTAATTAATTAATTCAATAATCGGGGCACGATGACGCCGAGTACTAGGGCGTACTGCACGTCGATGGTGTACATGTCTTCAACCGCTGTAACCCTGCTTGAGCGGTGCTTGAACAGAGTTAGAATGTTGAGGAGCTGACAGCTGCTCGTCGCTGCTCGGTGGTTCTCTTCGGGTACTCCGGCTTCCTCCACCCGTAAAACTGTCACGGTCACGATTAGCCATTGTGCATAAGTATGTGACCTTAAAACCCTTAAAAATAAATAAATAATTCAATAATCCTCTTTTCATATACATATACATTGATTGACCTCCGAGAAATAATTAACTGAGACAAGATAACTGCCAGTAGTGGTACAATGAACAAATGCCGACAGCTAACTAGTGTACTGTTTGTCAGCTGCACGTTTTCGGTATACACGGAGATTTTAAATTAGAATATCCAAACCAACCTAATTTTCTTGACTTAGAAAAAAAATATCGGCAAATTTTCACGAGATAAATTCGATAGGGTATCCAAACTTCGATGGACTACAAATAGTGGTTATTTTAAAAAATAATCGGAACATTCTTCATTTTCAGCTGTTTTCGCTTTCTACAGAGGAAAACAGTGGTGTCTCTACAACTCACTCTTGGTAAAGGGTCAACAGGGTTCATCAGTAGCAGAACTGGAGAATGTGGATGGATAAATAGATAACTGTTTCATTTCCCGACTTGTACCGTTAAAACAAACCCGAAGTTACATGAATGAAATGTCGTACTTCATGTTTTACAACTAAAAACTTTATTAACAAGAGTCAAAAACAGTTAATGCCCGCAGTTACATTGACAAATCAAGACGCCATTTCACTCACATGAATCCCGCAAGGTATAAATAAATAAATAAATAAACAAAAACATGAATAAATAAATAGAAAAAAACATAGCTTATGACTCTCATTGGACCGAACTCAACGTGCTTGTTCCAATGAGGGGTCATAAGCTGTGTTTTTGAGACATATTTTCAAAAATAAAAACTGGTAGTTTGTTAAGAAAACATCCCTGTGGTGTTTAAGGAAACTCTCGGATGACACTTGCGGAAATTGTCTATTATAACCAAAATTATTTTTGGTTTTAAAAACGTGCCTCATAACTCCTCATTGGAATGAGCGGGATGTACTCGTTCCAATGACGGATCATAAGCTTTGCCTTTTAGCGAAAAATAAAAAATAGTGGTGAAAATTCGATTTCTCTACTACAAGATGCAATCTTCATTATGACAATGTACTTAATATACTTGTAGTGCTTATAAGAATGTATGTAAAATATCGCATGCTACCTGATATTCATCCGTCAATCTCTTGTCTCCCAAGTGTTCATCGGTAAGCTTTCCCAAATGTATAAAAAACATTTTATGTGGCAATTATGCACATGGGATATTTTTTACGGAACATGCATTTTGTTCAAAAATGTCATTTGCTCGTGTCGTGCACGCAAAATCAGACTGGAATACAATTCCTACCCGGTAGTTATTTCTTCGAGCAAAATACAAAAAAAACACAAGCTATTTTTCTACTCATGACTGGAAAAGTCCAGAATGGTTTATGATGGTTGTAAAAACAATCAGATGTTCCATCATCCCATCTTCGAAATTACTCAAATACTGCATGACAATATTAGTAACACTTCGTTTGGCCCGCCGCTAATCTGTGGCTGTTAAAAGAAGACAGAACATATGCCTATTGCTCTCAGAGGTTTTATGTCTTGGGATTAAAGTAACTAGACTTAATCCATTGTAAGGTCAAAGAAAGATAGTGAGGGAGAAACCGTCTATAGTTTTCTATACTGTGATCGTATTCTGTATCACCATTTTCAAGTAAAATTATACTCAATGATGGGGGCGCTGTGGCTCAGTGATAGACTGTTCGACTTCTATGCAAGAGGTCCCGAGTTCGATGCCCGTCCGGTTCGACCCGCGTTGTGTCCTTGAGTAAGGCACTTTATCCCGGTTGCCTACAAGGGGGGCACCATGACGCCGTGCACTAAGGCGTACTGCACGCCGATGGTGCACTTGTCTTCAACGCTGTAACCCAACTTGAGCGGAGCTTGAACAGAGTTAGAATGTTGAGGAGCTGCCAGTTACTCGTCGATGCTCGACGGTTCTCTCCGGATACTCCGACTTCCTCCACCCGTAAAACTGCCAAGGTCACGATTAGCCATTGTGCATAAGTATGTGACCTTAAACACCAATAAATAAATAAATACTCAATGATTCTTAGTAAATGCATGGGGACAAGGAGAAATCAATTTCCAAACTAATTTTACCTATTTGCTTTGCGTGGAAACGTCAGGAATAAATTATGCACTTTCCATATAAATTAGGATCTGATGGCTCTGATTTTATGTTTGATAGAGAACAAACACAATAATGAACTTAAATGAGACCAAAGTTCAATGCGAAACATAAAATCAAAAAAATGTAAGTTTTGACGCAATTGGCCGTGTATTTGTAGATCATTCATTCATTCATTCATTCATTCATTCATTCATTATTCATTCATTCATTCATTCATTCATTCATTCATTCATTCGTTCATTCATTTATTTATTTATTCATTTATTCGTTCATTCATGCACAACTATATAAAAATTGTATTTGAAGCCGAAAAGATACTCAAACTTTATGTGGATTAATTTCGGACTCGTTATGGACATTTGAATTAGAAGTGAACTTTTCAAAAGAAGAAAAATTATAAAATTATGAAATTATAAAAATTATAATCACCTTGATGTAAAATCGTAAAAGAAAAGTACCTAACGTATTATTTTTCCACTTCAATTCAAAGTAAGGAGAATATCTCTACCTTTTGGAAAGCGATACTCACTTCACAGGGAAATTCGTTTTCATTTAGAAAAATCTCCAAAAATGCTCTTCTTTAGCATAAAAGGAAGAAAAAACCATTAGTGCATACTTATTATTTTTAGATTTTAGTCTTCAGTCTTCATTGCAGATTACTAAAATAACACGTAAAAATTTCTACAGATAATCAAAAAGGTCCGAAAATGGACTTAAACATACCTGGAGTCGACTACTTTCGTAAAATTTACTAACGTAAAACAGGATGTTTACGACCAATTTTCAATCCAAAAAGAAGCAAAAAAATGACGCAATAACTAATAGCACATAAAACTAGAAATATTGAACTAAATGGACATAACACGTAAAATATTGTCACTCAACCTGTTCTTTGTGTAATAAATGTTTAAAATATTTTCTCCATAGGCCACAGGGTTAAAATGTAGACTCCCCGAAAATTGTGCATGCGCAGCAAGCATCGGACGAATTGTTAGGAATGGAATGACGGAAACAAATGGCAGTGTAGTAAATCTGCAAGCAGACACGTGACGCAACTGGTGTGGAGGGATGTTTCGCCCCAACCCAAATGCCGGTCTAAAATTTAAAATCGTAAAACAGTTGTAAAGTTTGGTGTATCGGTCGGAAAATTTTCAACCAATGTGCGGGGGAGGGGGTACTTGTAAAGGGTTCAGCTAAAATTTGGGAGATGGATACCCCACATTCAAGACCCTCTAGACAGGCCCGTATCTGCAAGGTCATTAATCACATTCGCGAGTCCAGTCTCTCTGACGTTTAACAGTCCTAACAGAGTTATTGTCCCCGCACTAGCTATGGAAAAAAACAAGAAAAAGCAGAAAAGATCCATTGTTCTCGCAAATTTCTTTGCCGGGGAAAGTCTTTGGCTTTTGCGACGACGACGGCAGCAGAAAGTTACATCTTGTTTGATATCTTGGGCTTTGTCGTTTCCGCGGTGCTGATTCTCCATTTCAAATGTGCTGATTGCTGAAGTAGAAGGAGTAGCGTGACTACTGTCCACCTTCCGTTTCTTATAAATGAGATATTGCCACATGTTCTGTATCTGTGACTTCGGTTCCTTTAGAAACGTCGGAAGCTTTCGTTTTCTCTCTTCTTCCTCGTCATTTGTGGTTTGTTCTTCTCGTCGGTGATAGCACAGAGACAAAAGAACACTTACTATAATAGATAGTCCACTCAAGAGTAACATGGCAGCAACATACACGCCTAGAAAGGGCAAATTTGACGATGTGTTGGGCATGTTGTCAGTAACGAAACTAAGAAATACAGCAAAAGACAGTAGCAAAGCGGTGCACATGGATATTTTCTCACCAGACTCGATCGGCAGAAGAAATACAAAGGAATTAATAAATGACATCATCATTAGAGGTATCAGGGTGTTTATAACATAGAAGTATGGCCGTCGTTTAATATGTATTGAGAATATAACACATTCCGATCGGTGACTCGTGTTCAGTTTTTCAGCATCAGTGTGCATAATATCCCATTGTCCGTTTTCATCTGGTTGCTGAATGTCAATGGTATTTGAAGAGACATTAAAGGAAACCTCATCTGGAGTATTCATTCTGGTACAGAACTTCAAATCACATCTCTGATCATCGAGTGGGTACATGGAGATGTCCATAGAACAAGAAGTATGAAAAACGTCCCCAGGTTTCCAGTCAACACTGCCGTCAGAAGAAACCTTCACTAGGAGATCATCGTCACCTAATTGTTTGTGGTTCACAACGGTATTTACCAAACGAAGGTCTGGCTTCCAAATGTGACCTTGTGAAATCGAAAGAACTTTTATTCCCCCGTTATCTTGTTCATTCCACGTCAGGCCAACGTCATTCCACCGGAGGTTCAAAATTCCGTTGGTTACCATCACTTCATCTTTTTCATTATACGCAACAAGGCTGATCATGGTAAAAGACACATCAACAGGCAATGATTCATTTTCATATTTTCTAGGAACGATATTAACTTTATCATTAGGTATGTTGGATGGATTCCCGAACACTTTCTTCCGAAGTTTTAATTGTTGTGTGGCATTACCCTGCACACCAGAACTTGAAATGTGCATCAACATCTGAACTGCAAATATAGAACAGGCGACTTTGACATTCCAGACCATTTCATTTGTCCTGATATAGTCTTTTTGAGCTGCCTAACTGAAAGATAGAACAAAAGATTGTAGTTTTTCAATCACACTAGGAATCACACCAGACAAACTGCAAATTAATATATACACATTATCATGACCATGTCATGTCATGTAATTTGTATCAGATTCGAGGTCGTGTTTACAATCAGATCGCAAAGAGCCCGTCAAGGCGAGTTTTGATCCAATTTGATCCCTGGTGGGCTCGTTGCAATTCGATTGTGAACACGACCGAGAATCTGATACAAATTACAGGACATGCATTTGGTCATGATAATACATTTATCTAACAATCCAGTTACATAAAGCCCATTTCCCCCGTTTTCAGTTTAAATTGGGTTTTAATTGGTCAATTTTTTGAATTTCATATATTGAACGTAACAACAATGCATATATGTGATAGTGCGGTGTTTACCGGAAGTTGAATCTGTCTGATAGGGAATCGGAACAGGAGGGTGATACAAACGTTTTTTCCGACATTTTGGTTGCAAATTAAGTTGATTCTTAGATAAATACTCTGATTCTGGACATTCAGTACACAATGGGTATCTCTCAAATTGTCAGGCCATAATTTAGTCAAATTCTGGAAATAATTCGACACAGTTATGAGCTGTTTTGTTTACCCACTTGTTTTGTTTACGCACTTGTGGAATTTGCACGCAGTCTACTCTTGATTTTAATGTATTGTCCTTTCACTTATAAAGATATACAAATATTATTTCGTGCTCCAGTCGGAGATATTCCAGTCAATAAGTATTTAATTCACATTGAATATATCAAGGTATTTACACAAATAGTGGAACTGCATGGCGTAATCAAAAAATTACAGCGGTGGTGAGCCTTCATTCCTAATATTTAGTAAACAAATGTCGTGAACAAAAAAAAGTTAAGGATAAGTTTTCAATATAAGTCCTTCAGTTGTAAGATTATAATTTACAAGATGTTTACTTGACAGATATGGCGTCATGTGAGGCAAAGTGTGATTAATATTAGGCGAGGCCGTAGGCCGAGCGTAATATTGATCGCATGGAGCCTCACATCACGCCCTACATGGCAAGTAAACGTCCTGTGGTGTATTTATCATGCCACCAAACGAATTAAATAATAAATTACAAGACGACGATCAAGTTACGCGTGTCGAAAATGTTGCGACAATGAACTGTCTTTTATTTGCACGAAAATAGGTGAAAACTTGAGGTGTGAAATTAATTCGGAAACAAAATGGCGCCCAGCAGAGGGGTGTATGGGCTCATACACGGTCATTGGCAGTGTATGGTCTCAATCCCATAACCGGCTCCCCACTGAATAACCTAACATCGCATACTGATGCTATTGGAGCTCGTTGGTCAGTCAAATTGAACAGGTGGCATGATACCAATATATAATGTCCATTTCTGACTCCCACACAACTGATCACACATTGTATGTAAGTAAAGTTGACTTTGCCTGTTGAACCCCCAAATGATTTCTATTTTTTATGCATACCTTACTGTATGGAGAGGAAACTTGAAGGCACGGCCAATCAAACTGACTTTGACCACGCGACACAGAACTGCCAGACCCAATTTTTCCAGAAACCAGATAAACTTGCAATTGGGTCTTCTTTTTCACAAACCAATTCGAGACATGTAGAGAATTTTATCACGTTTATAAATCTGCGTGGAGAGAGAAAACGAGTAATATCGAAACTGATGTTTTGTGGAGCACTCCCGTTCTGAAGGTGGTTCAGGTACGGTTGAGGTGTATCTATTGGTGACTTCATAGAACCGTATGTCACCAGAACTGGTATTCTGACTGGTAAGCGAGGCACAAATAAAATGCTCTACCTTACTGTGCGCCCCTATGTTCGACTGTTCCACGACAACGTGTCGGAGCAGCGAAAAATATCTAAATGTCGAAGCACTCAGTGCCTGGATTGGCTGTATCTCAGAACGTCGAAAAAATTAAAATCTGTACCGGAGTGTTTGCACAAGAGAACAATAGGCTTAAGTGTATAGTCTATATCTAATTAGCATCGGGCATTTTGTGGGAAGAGTCTATAACCGTGGGGAATAACCATGTGTGTCCGTTGTGTAATATTCTCACGGACGTTTGAATGATTTGTAAAGCTTGAGAAGCGCGTCTGTGTTTGCTTCACAATTTTTACCTCTGATTATCTTCTGAAAATTGATATGGATACCAATGATTTGTACGTATATTCAGTACGTGGGGAGTGTCTTATCACTAAATCACTCGCAGAGTGGCGCTTTCACCCAATCAATAATTGCAAATTTGTTGCAAAGCATAACAAGCACAAGCAAAGTTCCAGGCAATGGACCTCCGGGTTATACCCGGATGTCCATTGGCTGAAACATTGCTTGTATTTTTTGTCCATATGCACAGAATTTGAAAGTGATACGTTGAGTGATAACTCTGTTCCTTGGGTGATTTAATTACAGTCCACGTACACACGGCTCAGTAAACTCTGTTCACCGAACACATAAAACCCAGGGTCTGTACGTGATCCCTGAACGCAGAAACATCTCACGAGTGACCACTAATTAGATATAAACTATAATTACTATCAAATCAAATTTACCGAGGTGTGAATTTCAGTTTTGCGACGTTTTGAGAACGCAACCATGGAGTGACCTTCAGCCTTTACCCACCTGGTACAAACAAGAGAACAGGCAGAACACTACTAAATTGGTCTACTGGTGTGAATTCCGACGAGGAAGTCCTGCCCTTAAGGTGCTATAAAAGTAAGGAAAATTAGTTTTACTTCGAAATTCCCAAGTTTGGTATCCCAAAATTATAAATTAAAATCAAAATGAAGATTTTATAACATTAAAAATACACGCAATCATCTCACAGAGTTGGCAGCTGGCATCAGTGGTTTCTGGAATTCTGCTACCGTATTCGTACTAGAACAGATAATCAAATAATATTTCACGAGAACAACTCGTGACTAAGTGTTCTTCAGATATCCACGAAAAATGATAGGAAATCAAAATTCTTCAAAACGCAGCCACAGAGATGCTTGGGGGTAAATTCCCAAACCCTCGGCTTTGTTTTGTTTCGGTGTTTGTTTACATTTCGGCCAAGGCCATCTCAGTTGAAAGACCATCAATATACAATTTCGTCTAAAATCAAGCAATGAAACGGATCGCCTTCGCACTTCACACCTTCATTATATTAAGACTTCACAATTGCCATAATACTTACAACTTTTCGTGACACCTGTTTGATTTTCCTAGCATTACGCGATTGTTTTTCGATTAAAATTCCATGTATCACGTGACATACACGTGTCTGTCCGCCATAAATTCGTTTTTAATAAAACATGCAGACAGTGTTGGCCTTTTGCTCAAATACAGCCATGTCACTGCATCGTAAAGTGTTTTGAATGCCTAGCTTTTCTTTTTGGTTCGCTTTTCCGACCAACTGAAATATTCCAGCCTATTAAAACTGAATATCGGCGATGGACTATTTAAGCGCTAGACTGGTTCCAGACCATAACAGCGTCAGATTTGTTTCAGAATTTGACTGATAGCGTGAGAACTTGTGTATATCCCTTGTAATTTCATAATGTGCGCTGCAGGTAGGTGGTGGACAATTTTGGTCTATCGCCAGCCTTTCCAGTGCATAGGTCTACCTAATGCCTTACTGTTACACCGCATAAGCTTATTGTCAGCAAGAAATGCTAGGTTATGTGGAGTTGAGAGGGTGTGATTGACTGTCTGGCATGGTGGTAAAGTATGGCCGGTCTGTTCCCTGTTGTGTGTAATCTTGTGTGCGGGGGATTAAGTGAGTATGGGCGTGTCTGTGCACATGCAAAGCGAATGATGTGATTAAGATATCCTCTGGGAGCTCGTTTCAGTCTACATTTTGTACAGCTGTTATGGGCAATTATGCCTTGTAAATTTAAGACAAACTTTGAATTCCCCAAAAGTTCAACATTTTAGGTAAATCATAGCATTATTGATTACAGGCCGTTGCATCAAAACGCATTATCCTTTACGGAACATTGGACTAAGTGTAGTTTTGTCAAGTTTAGGCGATCGTTTACACTTACGCTGTCCACTTTAGAAAATTTCCACCCCAGATCTGCTGGAACATATGATGATTTATTTTTAACCTTCGACATTTTTGATCAACTACCCCTTTCCCAATATTTTTTTCCATTTTCGGCAGTTCAATTTTAGACTTTTGGACACCCCCCCCCCCCCCCCCCCCCCCTTGATGGATATTCACCGTCCTACTCAGTATTCACTGCAGTTTAAAAATGTTGTCAGGGTGTTTTCTATTGATATATCATTTTCTCCAGTATTATATGTTTACAGTCTTCACAGGAACTTGATGAGCATGTTGTACTGAAAAACGTCTACAAAATATGGAGAGTTTTCTGCAAATTTGTGGTCTATATAATGATATCCTCAGTATTGAGGAGTTACAGTTTGGATCATAGGGCAAGGACAATCAAATGATGACAGTAGTTCGGCTGTTGAAAACGATTTTATTTTCGCACATCCCAACTTCCAGAATTGAACATAGAGTTGGCTATGCTTGTACCCAGGTTAACCCTTTACCCTATGCCAAAACCGGCCAGCGCTATTCCCAAAAATCACTCACCATTCAATTTGCATTATTTTTGTCTCAAAAACATAGCTTATGGCCCCTCATTGGAACGAGCTCGTTGAGCTCATTCCAATGAGGGATCATAAGCTATTTTTATGACGCAAGAAATGAAAGAAATTTGTTATTCAAGAATTTTATTTGCAAGTATCTCTGCCTTTCGTGTTAGGTAAAGGGTTAATGAAACATGGACTATGAGACACCAAACTAGACCAATGTATTAATCAGGTTGCTCAGATAGTGTATCATTAAATATTTTTGACAGTTTTACTACTGTTGCTACTTTAACAATTAAATCAAGTGATTATAAAAATGCATTAATAATCTTATTCTCTGATTTTCTGGGTTTGAATGACTTCTATTTTATTCAGTGTATTTGATTGTGTATACCTTTTCATTCTTTAAAGTTTTCCTTAGCTTGCACATGCAATTTACAGAATGATTTTTCTAACACTTTTATTATCTTATTTCTAAAGTTGACAGTGAAACGAGTGGGATGAAATATATGAACTGTAGTACTGTCAAAGGACGGTAACAAATTTTATACACATATTCAGAGGTGTCATTTTTTGCGGAGTGAAAATTTGAAAAAACACAAAAACATTTATTGAAATTTACATGATTTTTATGACTTTCTGTTTGCACATACATCATATGTCGCTACTACTGTTGCGATTAACAATGTTGAGTAAAAAGCTAAAAAAAAATGTTCAAACTGGTTGAAAAAAGTGACAAATGAATCATTGAATGATTGCTGTAAATCTGTAAAAATGACAATACCAACATTTATATGGATGTACATGTCGTAAAAAATTTATAAGACCATTAACCCTTTACCCAACGTAACGGCCAATACCGGCCAGCGCTATTCTCAGAAATCGCCAATTAATTTTCATTATTTTTTTTCATTTTTTGTCTAAAAAACATAGGAGTAGTATGTCTCGCATGTTCGAGTTACTATTTCGGGGACCTCGGTGGGGGACTTCGGAAGTGACGTCATGTATCGTGATCCAGTGGCGCCATGTTGTGTTGTCATGGTAACTCGCTTAAGCGGCCATGTTGTGACGTCATCTCCATAGTGGTACGTGTTGTTAGTGCGCATGCGCAGCACGTGTTGTTAGGGTGATACGTGTTTCCGTCGCCCATTTTATATACCGGAGGCCGCCATCTTGGTTTCTATGGTAGCACGTACTTGCTATATTACCCAAAGGCTTCTTATAGGATAGGGAAATGTTCAGAGGGTATGTTCCTTTGTACAAGAGTAATTTCCCGATTCGCAGAATTGCCACAAACAACCCGACTATCTCTCCAAATTACCAAAAACGACTTTATTTGACACCGATTCCCCCTGAATTCCTTTTAAGACCGCCATACCGTGGTACCGAGAGGTCCCCAGGTACCGAGAAGTCCCCCAGGGGTGAGTTCGATTGAACTAGAGTACATGCAATTACCCAAATTGACTCGACAATCCGTCCAAATCACCAACATACACTTTTGTTTGATATGAAACACCAGATTGGGTACATAATAGTAGCACGCAGTGGTATAGTACAGAGATATCTCTTAAAAAAATGGACGACGGAAACACGTATCACCCTAACAACACGCGCTGCGCATGCGCACTAACAACACGTATCACTATGGGGATGACGTCACAACATGGCCGCTCACCGAAATATCATGACAACACACCATGGCGCCGCTGGGTCACGTGACATGACGTCACTTCCGAGGTCACCCACCGAGGTCATCCAAATAGTGACACAAACACACGAGACATAGTACTCATAGGTTATGACCCCTCTTTGGAACGAGCTCGTCGAGCTCGTTCCAATGAGGGGTCATAACCTACGTTTCTGAGACAAAAAATGAAAAAAATTAGTTATTCAAAAGTTTTGTTTGCAAGTGTCGTCTGCTTTTCATGTTAGGTAAATGGTTAAAAGAATGAAAGGAAACACATTTTGAAACCATGGAAAAAATTGATTTCTGGCCACTTCGACCACCTACCCACCCCATCATACGTTCCCGGAAAAATGATCCCCCCCCCCACCGCATCCCCCACCCCCACCTGAGTAAAGCAGAACTTGTTTACCACAATATGAGGCCATCCAGATATTAACACAATTTGTGGAACTACGAGGCGTGAACATAAAACTACTGTTGTGTGAGTCTTCATCCATAATGTAATGTCATCAAAAATCTGTAAAAAATCATGACTCCATTTTAGCGGGGGAGGAATTCGTCACATACAGGTGAATTGTGCACTTGGTGATACCTTCTTGAAATTTGGCACACTGTTAGTGTAGGCTATGAGGTTCTCAAAAACGATCGGCTACAAGTTGACACCGACCGGTGGCGACCAGTAGCGGCACAATCCAAAATGGCCGCCAGCGGCTGAAGGGAACCTCCTTTTCGACGGTCTACCGACTATACATCCGACTGTAAGGGCGCGAAAGTGAACTCTGATCCACGCACGTGTTGGAAACAGACGTGGGAGATGATGTAGAATAAAACGAGATTCTCTATACGGACGCATCAATTTCTTGGAACTTGAAAAGAGCGTTGTTTCTCCGGGATCAGCGTCATTCAGGCAAACCTGAATGACGCTGATCCCGGAGAAACAACGCTCTTTATGAAGCAGTCTCTTTGCCATACAATCTCTTGTTTGGCGTAATTCCGCAAGCAATTCTGATTTGTCTGTCGAAATTAATTCGAGAACGCGATTGTTCACAAAAATCATTCACAGAATGAGTGAGAATCCTCTTCGTGTACGGACTAGTACTGACTGGGAACGTTGTTGCTTTTGCCAGCAAGACAGTTCCAAGAAATTGATGCGTCCGTATAGAGAATCTCGTTTTCATGACGCCTATAAAGCTATTGAGGAAGACATAACGCGCTTCCTAGATAATGGCGTTGAGCTTCCATATAATTTGACCATTGATTGTTTGATGAGAGAGAGTGATGAGTGTATGTCGATGTCACTGTTGACGAATAAGGCAATATATCATAAGACATGCCGTGACAGTATTCGGACTCACATCGTACAGCGCGTGCTACACAAGCGAGAGCGAAATGAGGCAGTGGCATCCTGCTCCACGCTGAGTCCTAAAAGAACACGGACAAGTTTTGAATCTGGCTGTGACAGGAAACTGCCCCAGTGTGTTTATTGTCACAAACGCGAAGGTGACAGCAGTGAGCCTATTTGCAGATCAATGTCTGATAACAATAAACTCAAAATTATGGCAAAGGAAGCCGAGAACTGGGTTGTTTTTTCTCGGGTCAATGCAGCATTTGATTCCGCTGCTAGTGATCTTTACTATCACAAAACCTGTTATTGTAAGCTTGCCAATGAAGCACGAGCGGCTAAATCTAAAAAGTCGAAGAACGCCGAACATTCCGCGTCAGGCCTGCCCTATGACCCTCTCGTTATGGCAGAGCTCAAAACATTTGTTGAACACAACGATTCCGCGATGAAGCTTGTCGATCTCAAGAATCTGTACAGTCGGAGGTTGAAGCAAGTCGGTTCTGATTGGCTTAGTGAAGAAATACATTCCACTCGATTCAAAGAACATTTGTTGCAGAAATTGGGCGATGGCTGGGACGCCTTCACACAGGGTAGAGATGTGTTTATTTCAAGTAGGTTTCGAGTTGGCTCCTTGTTGTCCGAATCTTCAACTCGTATAGTGTCTGAGGAAGAGGCAAAAAAGATAGTTGATGTGGGTCTTCTTCTGCGTAAACACATACTCATATCTCAAGCTCCTTTCACGGGATCATTTTCATCTTATTGCTTGAGCGAGCCTGTACCCAACTCACTCCTGACTCTTCTTAGAGTTCTACTTGAGGGCACATGTAGTATACAGAACTTAGGCGATGATGAGACTGTTAATGCCAAGACTCGAGTGGCTTGTACTATTTCACAGATGTTGATCAGCAATTCAGCGAAACGCTCCGAACATGCACAAAATGTTCACCAGAGACGTGACAGAGAAACTCCAATGCCTCTTTATGTGGGTTTGAAGTTGCATGCCCATGATCGTATGAAAAATCTTATCAGAGATTTTCATCAAATGGGACTCTCTGTCTCTTATGATCGCGTAATGGATGTTCGCAGGAGTTTCGCGAGAGCTGTTTCACTGCGGTTCAAGAACGAAGGTGTTGTAGTCCCAGCTAACTGCAAACGTAATGTTTTCTCGATAGGAACCACTGATAACATTGATGTATCTGGTAGATCTGATATGCATGGTACGTCCATCACACTCATTGGTCAACTGAGCAGGGACAATGTGGGTACTGATCCCCCACCACTGAGTTTAGATGTTCCAGAAGACACACAAATTGAACTCCCAGACGACTATGCATTTGTTCCTTTCGTTGAAGACTTTGGTGGGGACATCAGGCTTGAATCTCCAGATGAATGTAATGTACGGCCCAATGAATATGCAGATTTGAACGTGGGAGAGAATGACTGGTTGTCTCATGTGTCACATATCAGCAATAAAGGGAAGGTTGATGGCAGCTGGCAGCTTGATGAAGTCCCTGTGACCTTTTCAGGCTTCTTTTCAAAACATGAAGATCAAGACAATGTCAAACCTCGTGCAGTTATTGGGGTATTCCCTGTTTTCAGTGAGCAGAAAGCGGACTCACTCAGTATGCAGAAGCATGCTATGTATGTGGTCAGGGAAGCTACTGCTTTCGTAAACCCCGGCCAGATACCTGTCATTGAAGGTGACTGTCCGTTGTATGCCAGGCAGAAAAAATGTCAATGGCTGTTCCCAGAGGAGATAGGTGAGGATCGAATGGTGTGTATGATTGGATTCCTGCATCTTGAAATGTGCACCCAAGAAGCTGGTGGTAAGCTTATGGGTGGTTCTGGTTGGGAGCGAATGTTTCACCTCGCAAAGATATTCACACCCGGTGTAGCATCATCCCTACTTGGTGGGAAACATGTCAAGAGGACGCGACAGGCATATCTTCTCACTCTAGCTTGGCTTGAGATCCTCAGAAAGAATGCTTATGAGATTTACTGTCAGCAGACTGGGCCCCATGAGTCATTTGAAATGTGGGAACAGAGGATTCTTTCACAATCTCCAACTGCGCGCTATTGGGGTGAAATCGTTCGGAACTTTCTCTTGACAAGCTGTCAATTCGTTCGGAACCAACGAATCGGTAACTGGCCTGGTACACTGTGTTCTATCGATGAGTTGTGCAGTTACTTTTTTGCCCTAGGACATACAAATTATTGTCGGTGGGTCCCCGTATTTCTGAGAGACATGTCTCAGCTACCCAGGCGGCATCCTTCAATCCACAACAAATTCATGGAAGGCCATTTTGTGGTCCAGCGTAGTGAGAGGAAGTTCAGTATGATGGGTTTAGATCAGAGCCAAGAACATAGTATCCAACTACTCAAAGAAGACAGTGGTCCAAAAGGTCTCTATGGCCAGGCTGAAGAGAAAGTCGTTATTGAGCTTTCAAGGTCAGAAGTTCTGCGTGTTATAGATGAGTATGAATATGCAAGTTTCCACACAACATCATCAGATAACACGGAACACCCGGAAAGTTCGGTATCAGAGCAGAAAAAATTTCTGAATCAATTGAAATCTCTCCTCGATCTGGTGAATCAGGGACTCATTATCAACCCTTATGATGAAACTAGTGGTCAGCTGGTGACATTAGATACTGGTGAATATATGGACCCCGAAGTTAGTAAGAGTTTACGGTCATTACCCGAAAGGGGCAAGCATTTATATTCCACTTTCTTGAAGGAAAGGCTTGTGGAATGCACCGTACCCCTGAATGATGTTATTCCCAAGGCAAATATATATACCTTCCTTAACCCACCCCCAGCCAACCTGGACAAAGGCCGAGACAAACTCATGTCAAGTAAAGCAACTGCCGCAATAGTTACCCAGATGTTCGTTTCACTGCAAGCCCGGCCTGATTCAAACATGGATGAGTTTTTCATGCACGAGAATGCACGTGATCCGCCAGCATTATCCGATAGAGGTAAGCTACGGAGTGGGACAAAATCTCAAATTCTCAATTGTTTACCAGCTATTCCTGCACAAGGGAAGAATTCAGCAGCTAGACAAGCTTCAGTTGTCATCTTGGATATGCCTGCTGTAGTCCATGTAATCAAACCACAGAAAGCGGATCTGTTTGGAGAATATGCTCGATTGCAATTATTGCCATAAATCGAATCTCTGATTAACACGAACACCACAAGGGTTGATGCGATCTATGACTGTTACCCCGAAGGCAGTTTGAAGAATCAGACGCGAGCAAAACGCCTCGGTGAGACAGCAGTTAGGTTGATACGGGTGTCCGAGAACGTCCCTTTACCTAAAGGGAAGAATTGGCAGGCATTCTTGAAAGTTAGTGAGAATAAAGACGAATTTTTCAAGTTCCTGTCTGCTGAACTGCTGAAATTAACATCAACATCCGAGTACCAGTTGTTAACGACATCAGGAGAATATGTACTATGCAATAAGGATGTTAGCTTATGTGACATATCTCCATCGAACCACGAGGAAGCAGACACGCGCATGATGCTTCATCTCAACCATGCAGTCTCACAAGGTCACAAAATAGCTTTTCTTCGCACGGTTGATTCTGATGTCGTCATTCTGTCTTTGCACCATTTCGCAACATTCCGTGACCTTGGACTCAGTGAGCTGTGGATTGGGTTTGGAATTGGAAAGGCATATAAAGATATGCCAATTCATGAGATAGCTTCACAACTTGGACCTGATTACTGTAAGGCCCTGACTTTCTTCCACGCCTTCACAGGTTGTGATGTAACATCCAGCATGCTCGGCATTGGGAAGAAGACAGGATGGAATGCATGGATGAATTTTCCCGCATCAACTGAAATGATGATAGAATTGACTGAGAATCCGCAAGTCTTTTCAGAGGATTCCCCTCATATGCAGCATATCGAAAAACTCACCATACAGATGTACATCCCGCCCACCAAAGCAGCTCTGTATCAACATGTAAAAAGGGTAATTCTTGTGTCATCTTTCATTTGGCATCGTGCTCTGCAGAAACACTTATGTGTGCCAGACCCATCACAGTACGGATGGGAGTGGAATCCACGTCTCAATATTCTGGTCCCATTTTGGACTCACCTAGGAGACGCAAGTGCTGCATGTGCACTGATGCTCCACTGTAGTTGTGCCAAGGCCTGCAAGGGCAATTGCAAATGCTTGAAAGCTGGATTAAGGTGCACACCTTTGTGTAAGTGTGAAGGTGGCTGTTGTAACAATATTGAGTAGTATACTGTCATGTTAGGACCAGTCATCTCCTATTCTGGTATTTTTTTTTCCATTTTCGGCCAGTTAACACATGTCATGTTTCTAGTTGAGTTGATTTTGCTAACAAATGTTCATCCCATGTGGCTTGCTACATTGTCCGGGGTATAGGAATACAGTTTTAGATTTCGGAAAGTAGTCTGTTATTTACTGCACAAGACGGTGTTAATTCATGCATAGCATGATACAATATCCCCAACTATTTTGCCTCTGTACAACAGTTGATACCTTCGTTCACCCGTGTGTTCATCTATGGTATCCTTGTCTTTCTCTGGCCATAGGCCACATGTGACTAGTCAGTTCCTACTCCATAGCAAATCAACTTGGAAATCCTTCATCTTGTAGCGCACTCATGTCTCAATGAATCCATACCTGAGTTGATCTAATAAATCTAACGTAAGGTATCAAATTGCCATACCGGATCATATTTCGATAAGTTATTCGCTAAAACATTTCGACCACTCATCGACATCAAAGGTCATGTTTTGGCTCCCAGTGGTGGCTATATCTCTATATCCCTGGTAAAGTAGCATACCATGAGGGATGGGCATTAAGTGTCGGCAACATTAATCCTGACTTGGAACACACCACATCTTAACTGGCCGAAAATGAAGAATACTACTTGTAGTCAAAAAATATTCCTGTACCTCGAATGACTGCAAACATACACTCACCCCTTCTAGTCCCATTTTGCCAATGTTCTATACTGGCAAGATAACATTGTATAATTAACAACGGGAACTAATGCATCCCGAGTTCATTCCAGCACTGCCCTTGCTGGCAGACGTGTCGCTATGGTGTTGAGATTGAACCAGAACTCCTCTAGAAATTTGATAGTTTTATTTTCTTAGAAAATAAATCTATCGAAAATGCCGGAAGTTGAGAATAGACTGTCACTTTAATTGGATTATCAAATGTCCAAGTATCCCCACTGCTGCATACTATCGAGTACCCTTGTTCATGTGTTGACAGGAATCTCTCATACCATGTTCATTTGACCATTGCATTCCCGAGAAACATTCAACACTAATTTATCTACGGACGGACGATCATACTGACAGTCAGACACACAGACGCACACATCGACGGAAATTCTGATCCCATTATCCATTAATCTTCCCCCCAACTTGTTCCAAGGGCTTCACTCCATCATTCACATCAATTACAGCACATGTATGGTGTTAGGTTTGGAGCTTCAGTTGTGCGATCGGCGAAAATAGCTTTTTTTCGATCCGCTTGGCGGCCATTTTGGATTTCGCTGCTAGTGGTGGCTAGAGGATGGTGCCAACTTGTAGCCGATCGATTTTGAAATCTCTGATGCCTACCCTTACATCATGCCAAATTTCAGGAAGGTATCACCAAGTGCACAATTCTAGCGAATTCCTCCCCCGCTATTTAGCAACTATGGAAGCGTATTAATGCCTGTGTAGTGGATTTTTTTCGGGAACTTATCTCCTAATTAGGACATAACTATATCCTAATTAGGACTGATTATCACCTAATTATGACTTATTATCACCTAATTAGGAGATATTATCACCTAATTGGGAGATATTGTCACCTAATTAGGACTTAAGTATCACCTAATTAGGAGATGTTATCACCTAATTAGGACTTAAATATCGCCTAATAAGGAGATATTATCACCTAATTAGGACTTAAGTATCACCTAATTAGGAATTAATCTTACCCAATCAGAAATGACGTTTCGTACCCAAATCTTTAGTCGTTTCGTGCCAAAGTTCTGGACTTTTCGAAACCACGATTGGACGTTTCGTACCCAAAACTTTTGTGTACGTAACGACCAGTGTCGGGATACGAAACTTCCAATCGGTGTTACGAAATACCAATTTTCGGTTTGATGGGGACCTATGGTGTTTCCCTCATAACGTGCTGGCTTTCTTTAAGTCGGTTTTAGGTTTTATCCGAAATGAAAGTAAGGATTGTCTGCGCTTGATACTTCGGAATGATGAACAACAGACCTATGCAGTTAATATTTACACATCCATCTTACGATTTATGAATTTCAAAATCTTGTAAATTGAATATGGCACTAAATAGTTTACAATATGTACTTATTGAGCTGAGTGTCTCTCTTGGACATCATTCGAAAATCCTCCAGGGTGACAAGTCTTGCTTTTCGATTTCAATTCAGCACACAACTTTCCTTATTGGGAGTTGAGGGGTTAAGTTCGGCTTCGCATCCTCTGCTTGCGTTTGTGTGCTGATGTTGAGACCTATGAAGTTCCGGAGTGGGGGTGGGAACCCCTTCACAACCTGATATGGAGCCTTCAACATAAATCAAAGTTTTCAACCATTTTTGGTTTAACAGAAACATTCAATGTGAAAGAAAACACTACCTTCTCACTAGGCTACCACCCCTTGATTACTCGACATCGACCTAGTAACGACGATGGTAGGGGAGGTGTAGGACTTTATATAATATATACCATCCCTTTTAAAATCTGCGAAGACCTTTCTGTGTTTATCCCACATATATTTGAATCCCTTTTTATGGAAATTTCGACGAAAGAAAAATATATTGTTGGAATTATTTATAGACCAAACACAGCCCCTAAAGTTGACCTTGATTTATTACTGGAAACATTGACGAATTTAGTAAACATCTCAGGTGACTCGATCAAAAATGTTTATCTTACGGATGATTTTAATATTGATTTACTTGGCTTTTGTTAACATGACAAAACCAATTTATTTATCGACAATGTTTAGTGCAGGTTTTATGCCATTTATTACAAGACCAACTAGAATTACAGACCATTCAGGGGGCGCGGTGGCTCAGTAGGTAGAGGTGCAGGCTGCAAGCCGAGAGGTCCTCGGTTCGAATCCCACCTGCGGCAACCGCGTTGTGTCCTTGGGCAAGACACTTCACCCCCATTTCCCACGTGGGGGGTGGGGACGGTGGCGTTGTGTACTAAGGTGTACTGCACGTCGATGGTGCACTTGTCTTCAACCAATGCTAACCCTGCTTGTGTGGAGTTAGTATGTTGGGGAGCTGACAGTTGCTCGCCGTTGCTCGGTGGTTCTCTCCGGGAACTCCGGCTTCCTGCACCCATAAAACTGTCATGGTCATGATTAGCCATTGTGCAGAAGTATGTGACCTTAAACACCAATAAATAAATACAGACCATTCAGCCACCATAATTGTTAATATTTTCAGTAAAATAATTAATCCCCATACATCCGGAATAATTATTACGGATGTAAGTGACCACTTTGCAACATTTTATGTTGATGAATCATCAAAAAGGCACACCCATCCCATACAAACTTCTAAAAGATCTTTTTAGCAGGAGATTGTAAACCAGTTCAAGTCTCTTTTATCTAACAGTGACTTCACAAATGTAATGAATGCACACTGTCCCAATGGAACCTACAATATTCTTGTCGAGACAGTTCAAGTGGCTTTCGACCAAGCTTTTCCAGAACAACTCGTCAGAATTCCCCATAAGTTTGTGAAGCCTGAGCCATGGATGACATCGGGCCTTTTGCAGTCATCATTAGAAAAAACAAAACTATATGTCAAAAAATTAATATCCCAACCACACGAAATAAAATAAGATACAAAACGAACTGTGCCATTTTTAACAGATTGAAAAGGGCTCGCAAATCTGATTATTACAAGACTATACTTTACGAAAATAAATACAATATGAAAAAAAAGAAGTCCACATTTGTGGCTGGCAATGTGGATATATCGGACCCTAAAGAGATAGCTGACAAATTTAACTCCTACTTCGTTATCATTGGTTGAAAATTAAGCGAGTCATTACCGTCCTCCTCTCGTCGTTTCACCGATTACGCTCAGGGAAATAACCTTGAGTCATTGTTTATTTTGCCAACTATCCCGAAAGAAGTAATAAAGTGTACAAAAAACCCCTGAAATCAAGGATCTATTCTTGGTACTCTTCTTTTTATAATCTACATCAACGATATTATAAATTCGACACTTCTGAAAATGTTATCATGTGCAGAGAATACTACTGCCTAGACATCTGGTTATAACATAGATACTATTATAGAATTAATTAACAACGAACTCAATAACAGATACTATTGGTGTACGGCAGTCGTACGAGATGTGGGAATCGGCCCCTATTGGGGGAGGGAATTGGGAAGGGAGATGTGACGTTATAGTAACATGACCTGGTGGCGCCAGGTTTGATTGTCATTGTAACCCGCGTGAGCGGCCATCTTGTGACGTCTTCCCCATAGTGATACGTGGTGTTAGTGCGCATGCGCAGCACGTGTTGTGTACTGTATAGGAGCTGGATCATAGGTATCCTTACATACCGAACTGAGGCTAAGAGGGCTGGTAAATTAGACCTCATAGAGGGAGTTTTTCATAACCCTCATGTCCTCAAAAGAAATGAGGTTAAGAGGGATAGTAAATTAGACCTCATTGAGGGATATTCTTATGACCCTCATGGCCTCGTTCGACAAAAGGGGGTTCCAAGAAAATTATTCTCCATAGGTAGGTATCCTCAAGTAATACAATACCATGCAAAAGGTATCCTCAAATACCGAAATTGGACTAACAGGGACAGTAAATTAGGCCTCATTGGGAGATGTATTCATGGCCTCAAACGAAATGAGGTTAAGAGGGTCAGTAAATTAGACCTCACTGGGGGATTTTCTAATCGACCTCATGGCCTCATACGACAAAAAAGGGATTCTCCATAAGATATCCTCGATAGGTATCCTCAAATAATACAATACCAGGTCATATGTATCCTCAAAAATGAAATGAAGCTAAGAGTCGTATGGCCGAGTCACTCGTTCGAGTAAATACTCTACGGCTTATTTTCTCGGTGGGATTCGAGTCGTTCGAGCAATGACTTATCAGTAACTACTCGATAGATTCTTGGCATTAGGAATGATATAGGCTTTCATGAAGGTTTGTCTTTCAGGTGGCTATAACCCAAAGGGGGCCTCCCAGTACTATAGCACTGCATGTTACTATTATAAGCGGTGGTATGACGTTGCTAAAAGGGATTCTGGAGGAAATCAGAAGCAGAAAAAAAACACTCTAGTTCAGTCGAACTTACCCCGGGGTCCCCTCGGTACCAGGGGGCCTCTCGGTACAATGGTGTGGTGGTCCTAAATAGGATTCTGGGGGAAATTCGTACTAAATAAAGTCAATTTCGGTAGTTTGGGGTGGATTTGGGCGATTTGGAGGGATTGTCGGGTTGTTTTGGTAATTAGATTTACCCCTGTTCAATCGAACATACCCCGGTGCCCCTCGTTACTATAGCGCTACGTGCTAATCCGATAGAATGGGGAATCCGTAGTAAATAAAGTCGTTTTTGGTGATTTGGAGATATTGTCGGGTTGGTTGTTTTAATTCTACGAATCGGGAAATTACTCTTCTACAAAGGAACATACCCTCCGAACATACCCCTGTCCTATTATCAGCCTTTGGGTCACATAGCAGCCACGTGCTACCATATAAACCAAGATGGGGACCTCCAGTATACAAAATGGCCGATCGAAACACGTATTACCCTAACAACATGGGCACTAACACCACGTATCACTATGGAGATGACGTCACAAGATGGCCGCTCACATGGCACCACCGGGTCACGTGGCTATGACGTCACATCTCCCTCCCCCCATTCCCTCCCCCAATAGGGGCCGATCTCCGCATCTCCTACTACTCACGGCTAATACACTTGCCCTAAATGAGAGTAAAACAAAATTCATTATTTTTCACCCTCAGAGTGACATGTACTCTATTGAAAGCGGAAGAATTGCGCTTAACAATTCAACTATCTCACTCGTTGCAAATAATCAAGAGGACACATCTGTAAAATTCTTAGGAATCCACGTAAATGGAAATTTGAATTTCAAAAAGCATATCTCAGAAGTCTGTTCTAAAATTCCCAGAACAGTTTATGCCATAAACAAAGTGAAGAGGAATCTACCTAAAAAGTGCCTGAAAACATTATACTACTCTTTGATCCAGTCATGTTGTATGGTATCCATATCAGGGGTCACTCGCCATCAACTCGAAAGATCACAAAATTACAAAAGAAAGCCATCTGAATTATATCTAACAAAAAATACAATTCTCATACAGACCAACTGTTTAGAGAGCACAATATAATATTTTAAAATTTACAGTCCTGAACAAACTCCAGGTCTCTTTGTTCATGCACGACCGGTACAACAACATGCTACCCGAACGCTTTGTGGACACTTTTAGAATTTACCCAAACCCCTCTGGAATGGACACCAGACAGTTGGGTAAATTACATACATTAAAACCAAGAACTCAGATGTGAAACACAATAAAACCATCGCTTCAGAATTCTTCCAGATCATCATTCAAAAATCCTCTAACGGAGCAATTCTTGAATTCGTACTCTCTTCGCGTCAGATGTAATAATCCAGTTTGCCCCTACTGTAGATCTGAAACAACCAGTAGTATAATAATTAACCAGAAGTGTGATATTAACCAGTAGTGTAATAAAAATTAACCAGTAGTGTAATACAAATCAACCAGTAGTGTAATAACCAGTAGTGTAATAAACTTAACCAGTAGTGTAATAAACATCCATGAAAACCAAACATTTTTCAACAAAATTTGAAAAAAAAATTGGGGTGGATCAAATCATAGTTTGGGTACATCTTCTCGATTTTTAATCATTTTATCGTACACTTAAAGGCGTTTTGCAGGTCAAACATCATTTCGTGGGTTCAATACGGCGAGGAAAGGTGTTTTTATGATTTGTATGTGATGTGCGTATTTTCTGCCGTTTAATGTCACTTTCTGCATTTGTGGCTTTATGTAAATTCAAAGTTGGACATTTATTTATAGTAATGATGTGCTTTTGAGAGTCTGCTTACCCCAGGCATAAGTTGTCAGGTTCTATCATACCAGAAAATTTATGGGTGATAAAGTGTGGTATTCAAGGGCTAGAACTGTGTGATCTCCTGCGTTGTCTGCAATTATAATATTTAATACGGCCCCGGAGAATCTCCGAAGGTCTCTCTCACATCCACCCATTTCAGTCGCTGTATCATTATGCTTGGCTTTTTCAGTCTAGTTGACCGTTTTGAATTCTAAAATTCGTTTCTCTTCTGGGTGTCGTGCTCATAATATTTCTTGGGCATAGACACTTTACCATATTTTACGAAGGTGCGGTGGGGCGGGGGGGGGGGGGGGGTGGTGGTTTACCTAAATGAAGGAGGAGGTCGATAAGAGAGTAGAGGGTATCTAAGGCGAGGCGGATAGGGTGGGTGCTGTGGAGGTCGACTGCCATTTCCGTCTGCGATGTCAAGTAAGTGTTCTCGATTACCAATGGTAGGCAGCTAATTAGATCCTGTGATGATTTACATTTAATGTAAAAAGCTTAAACTCATTCAACATGTAGAAGATATTGTTTCAGCAGAATTCCTTGATTAACACTACTCTTATACTACATTATATGTGTGTCCTGGATAAATGACCCTCCTTTTGGAAGAGAATGGGGGAGGCGCAAGGGGCGTCATAGTCACGGGACCCAGGGCAGCACGCTGTGTTGCTATGGTAGCCCTCGTGAGCGGCCATGATCTGACGTATTATTAGGTACGGATTCTTCCAGAATCCTCGTCTTTATGTGGCTTGAATTCTGTGTAGAAACCTCCTTTTTGACTGCTTAGACCATCTACTGCCCATTCTTAATCTATTTAGGTATACCTGGCTATGTCCGTATCATTAGCTCTAGTCCTAGCTTGGTATGACACTCTCCCGACTGACATTTGGCACCCTTTTCATCACACGAGGCCATAAGGACCATGATAAAATTCCTTATTAAGGCACAATCTGCCATTCATCATATCCTCATCTAGGTATTTGGGGATCACCAGAGCCCGTCTATGGGAACTTGTAAGAACCACTGGGAGACAAGTCTTTGGAAACTAGTGGAAACCAGTCTTCGGAGACAACTACCTACTACTGATATATACTACTAACTATTACCACTACTACTACTACTACTACTACTACCTACTACTACCTACCGCCACTACTACCACTACTACTACTACTATTACTACTACTGACTACTACAACAACAACTACTACTACTACTACTACTACTACTACTACTACTACTACTACTACTACTACTACTAAGCACTACTTCTACATCTCTTCCTACTACTATCTACTGCTACTAATACTACTACATCTCTTCCTACTACCACTACCGCTACTACTATTACTACTACTGCTACTACTACTACTACTACTACTACTACTACTGACTACTACTTCTACTGCTACTACCACTACTAACTACTAACTACTACTACTACCACCACCTCTACTACTACATATCTTACTATTACTATCTTTTACTACTACTACTACTTCTTCTACTACTACTACGAATACTACTACTACTACTACTACTACTGCTACTCACTGCCTACAGTCTATTATCTAGTATCTACTACTATATACTGCTATCTATTAATATCTTCTAAATATACTACTACTACTACTACTAATACTAATACTATTATCTAGTATCTACTACTATATACTGCTATCTATTAATATCTTCTAAATATACTACTACTACTACTACTAATACTAATACTACTGCTACTACTACAATCTACTACTGCTACTACAATCTACTACTACCCACCAGTACCATCCACTAGCCACAAGTACTATCTACAAGTACTATTCACATGTATTATACATTAGTATTATTCACGAGTACTATCCACCCAGTACCATCCCCTAGTACTATCCTCTAGTACAATCTACTAGTACTATGTATAACTACAATTTCTAGTATTACTACTACGTGCAACTACTTCTACGACTGGGGCTAGTAGTAGTACAATTACCACTACCAGAAGCAGTTTTATTACAACTAATATTAATAGCAGTAGTACTAGTTACACTACCAGTGCTATTAGTACTACTAGTACCACTGCCAGAACTAGTACCACTAACAGTAGTACTAGTACACCTATCACTATAGCACTAGTACCATTAACAGTACAAGTACTAGTACCACTGACAGTAGTGCAAGTACTAGTACTTCTATCACTACTAGTACTAATACCACTACGACTACCAGTGCTAGCACTAGTACTACTGTCGGCACTAGTACTAGTACAACTACCAGTACTAGTACACTTGCACTACTCATACAAGTATCAATAACAGTTCTAGTACAGCTACTACCAGTAGTTGTAGTACTACTACAGCTAGAACTGCCACTACTACTCCTAGTCTTAGTACACCCACCATTACTAGCACTAGTCCAACTACCACTACCAGTACTAGTGCGATAAATAACTATAACTGGATTGAGATTTGCCACATAGAAAGTTAAAAACAATGTCCCACCCAGAACTAATAGAATTAACACTTCTTTAACAGCCAATGAGATCGATGTTCATTTACACCGGGTAAAAGTTGACTAAAAATCGTATAATGTCAACAATAAGATACCCCCCCCCCCCCCCCCCCCCCACACACACACACCGTAAAGGTAGACGCGTAAAGCGGGAGATGGGGGTGTGGGAGACCTTTAGTGATCCGTCATTGCCGTATTAAATATTATAATTTAAGACAACGCGCAGGAGACACGTCCTTGAATATCATACTTCAGCACCTGTAAGTTACCTTGACAAATTATTCTGTTATCATGGAACCGGACAACTTATGCCTGGGGTACGAAGGCTCTCAAAAGCACAACATTAACATAAATAATTGGCCAACTTTGAATTTACATAAAGCCACAAATGCAGAAAGTGAAATTAAACACCAGAAAATACGCACATCACATAACAATCATAAAAAATACCTTTCCTCGCCGTATTGGACCCACGAAATGATGTTTGACCTGCAAAATGCCTTTAAACATACGATAAAATGATTAAAAATCGATAAGATGTACCCCAAACTGTGATTTGAGCCAACCCCCCAAAAATTCAAATTTTGTTGAAAAAGTTTTGGTTTTCATAGATGTTTATTACACAACTGGTTAAGTTTATTACACTACTGGCAATTACACCACTGGTTGATTTGTATTACACTACTGGTTGATTATTTCCATACTAGTTAATTTTTATTACACTACTGGTTAATATTACACTACTGGTTGATTATTACACTACTGGTTGTTACAAGGTTTATTACACTACTGGCTTTTACACCACTGGTTGATTTGTATTACACTACTGGTTGATTATTACCATACTAGTTAATTTTTATTACACTACTGGTTAATATTACACTACTGGTTGATTATTACACTACTGGTTGTTAAAAGGTCCTAGCTCTGTAATCTCATCGAGTGGGAGAATTGAAAACCACAAGGCTGTTTTCGTGGATGATATGGTACTTGCGTCAGAAATCGAAGAGAAACAATATACAATGCTGGCAGTTGTGGGGAGATGTGGGAATAAATGGAAGGGAAAACAGGGTTATACCTGTTGGGCGAAAATGGAGGTTGTCAAGAGTTGACGATTTCTCTTTTCCGGAAGTTGACAGCAAACTGTTAAGGTGGAAGAGACATGTCGCTACGAGTATTTAGGGGTCAACACAAACATCATGGGAGGAGGCGTCTATCGAAACTGCACGAATAAATTAACTTTGGAGGGAAACGAATTCTTAATAAACAAAAACTGTTAGGAAACAACTTCTGTAAAGATTTGGTGGGAAACCATTTGGGAAAAGGTTGGTGTACCAACTATAACCTATGATACAGAAATAATACCTCTAAACCAAACGGTTTTAACGAGTTTGAAAACTCCGCAGAATAATACTGGCCGATGGATAACAGGATCATGAAATGCCGCAGCACTGGAAGCAATCAGGAGTGAATTTGAATAAATAGGTTTTTTTCTTTCAATGCCCATGTTCAGACAGGATAGGTGTTCTGGGATACGGCTCCGTTGAAGGACATGTTTGCTGTGTGTTCAATGGTATTCATGACTGCACTGCATGCAGAATCATGGACAGAATATACTTGATTAAATGCCGTTATCTTAACCCTTTATCCAACATATCGGTCAAAAACGGCAAGCGCTATTCTCAAAAATCGCCAATTAATTTTCATTATTTTTTTCATGTTTTGTCTCAAAAACGTATGTTATGATTCCTCGTTGGAACGAGCTCGTTCAAACGAGGGGTCATAACCTATGTTTTTGAGAAAAGTTTTATTTTTCACGCGCGCTTTTTTATTATATGCTAAGTGACAGTTTGCTACGCAATATTCAGCCCAATTCGAATGCAAACAGATTCAAGACTGTAACAAAAAGCTGCTGATCGTTCCTTGTAGACCTGAAAAATAAAACTCTCAGGTCCACACTTATGAGATTATTTCAGATACTGACTAAAATACAGTAGATTATTTTATTTTTTATTATATGCTACGAGACATTTTATTGCAGAATATTCAGCCCAACTCGACCCCAAATACGTACATTTTAAAACAGTAACGAAGATCAGCTGACGTTCCTTCTAGGCCACGTGATGTGAAGAAGAAGGTAGAAGCCAATAGCGGTGATAGTGAAAGGAATCGCTAATAGTGGGAACGCGATGGCTTAGTGGTAAGACTTCAAATCGAAGGACCACGGTTCGATCCCAGCCAACGGTATCTGCATCCTTGGCAATGCACTTCATCCCGATTGCCAATGCACGGTAGAGGGGGGGGGGGGGGGGGGGGGGGGGCTTGGCGCTTTCGTTACATTCAGATTCCGTCCATTCAGATTATCAGTAATTTACCCGTTCAGAATCGACGGGAGCTTTCAGGGCCGGGGATAGCAAATTTGGGCACCAGGGTACTGTAACGGGTCCCCTTTCGAAAGTGTTGGGGTATTAATGCAGATTCCGAAAGCAAGAGCGATGATAAGATAATAACGTGGGTCAGGGGGTTTCCTCCTCAGGACCTTCTGGAATCAGTTATTAAACGAAAACTTCTGGCGACTTTTGGGATGAAAAATCACGTTATTTTTTGGTCACCAAAATGACGTTTTTAGCGACATATTTCAAATTTGCGCAAGTTCATCAGTGAGTATCCAGTGACCTGCAGTTATAGTTTTTGACTACACAATTCTTGAAGTGATAACTTTATTACGTCAAGTTGATTTAATGAAGTTATCACTTCAAGAATCATGCAGTCCAAAATTACAACCATTGGACAAGTGCAGAGCTCCATTTACGATACAGACCCCTTCTTAACTGTTGGCACAGGAGTCAAAACTTTGGGGGCCCAGGCCTGACCCAAGAATTTAGGACTCCCGGGCCAAGCTCGGGCTCCTCAAAATTCCGGGATTAAACCCCGCCCCATCCGCTCCCCGGTCATGGTCCGACCTTTGGCAGCGAAAATAAGAAATATTTATTGATCGCATGCCCCTCTTACCAACTGTTATACTTATTCACATTAGGCCTACAACAGTGTCTTTTCGACTGAATCAGACTAAAGCAGATTTTGTTTACTGAGTCAGGCGTCTATTGTATTTTGTGCTAAAAATCGCCATTACTATATACAAATGGAACCAGGTGATGCAATATGCGATGAAATGTGCATAGACAAATCCTGGTGCCATTCGCCTCTTCGCAAGAGTGCAGCCGAAAAGTGTCTGTGAAAAATATATGCATGGTCAAGGGCCATATCAAAAACGTGTTTGAAAACATAAACAAATATGGCGTCTTTACGAAGTTCAGTGCAATTACCCCGTATCAAATTCACAGTATACCATAAACTGATCCCAATTCAGGCTAACCTAAGCTGCGCACATATACATAAATATATCTACTTTAACCCTTTACCAAACATGAAAAGCAGACGACACTTGCAAACAAAATGTTTACTTTTTTGTCTCAAAAGCATAGGTTATGATCCCTCTTTGGAACGAGCTCACCGGATTTGGTCGTTACGTAAGAAAAGGGTTACATGGCAGTCGCTAATAGGGGCATGCAATTGATATTATTGTTCCAATTTTCGCTTCCAAAGTTCCTGTCAATTCTGAACGTGGAAATTGCTGGTAAATTCAATAGACGGAATCTGAACATAGTGGGCAAGCCGGTACGTTTAGATCGCTGAACTATAGTCTAACGTGCACCTGCCTTCAATCAATGCTTACCCTGCTTATGGGGAGTCCGTACGTTGTGGAGTATGACATTTGCCAGCCGGTGTTTGGTGGTTCTCTTTTGGGTACTCAGGGCTTCCACCACGCACAATTTCGCCACAAAACTGTGCGACACGAGGTGTCCCTGGCTGATGAAAGTAACGTTAAACCCCAAATAACTAAATAAAGCCCAAGTGCTGCCAGACAGCAGTAGTAACAGAAGCTGATCATGAGTCAAATAGTGGCAGCCATGGTTCAGGGAAGTAGAAGTGGGAGTGTTCTTAAGCCGGTAGTCTGTCAACAGTACAATCTCTGATACAAAAACAATTTTACCCACAGGTCTCTAAACAGTGGTCATCTGTGGTCCACAAATAACCGTACTGGCGTGTGTGTTTCGTGTGCGTTGTGCACTTCTTGCTCTAGCGCACACGCACATCTCGGCCTTCCGGCACATGGGCAACAGGCAATTGGCAGTTTCGGGACTTCCGTCATATGGTGAACAGATAGTGTCACTTGCTTATTCATTGGGCTATTCTGAAAAATAATAGCCGAAACAGCCCGGTAGTGGACAGAACAGCCCGGAAGTTCTTAAATTAGTAACAAAATTGTCACAGAATTTCAATGCCATGCTACTTGAGTACCGGTACACATCAGAGAATCAAACACACCCCAGCCTGTAGGCCTAATACAAGGTTATATCCATAAGGCTTTATGTAAGCTAACAGACATTTCAATGCTAAAAATAGACCAACAAGGGTAAATACCGCCCATAATATTCAGCCATGGTACTCCCGTTTTTAATCCAACACAGACCCATGCCAGATGTCCAAGCCAAATATATAAGCCACCCCGTGGCACGAAGGACATCCAGAGCTCACGTCTCACCTCATAATATGCGCTGTGCTTTGGCACTAACGCCGGCCTACTGATCACGTCATTCATGATACGAGTAAGAAATTTAGAATCTTTTTTTAAAACTAAGAGTTCTTTGAGGCAGTTTGATTCTAGTACTCACGAGAACACTAAAGAAATGAAAAACAAATATCTGTCCCACGAAACTTAGAAATAATGACAGTCGAAGTTCCTTTCTAGTTTAGCCACAAGGTTCCCACGGGGGACGTGTGAATTTTTTTTATTTCTCTTTACTTGAATCACGGACGTCCCCCAGCATTACTATACCGGTTGGCCTACATACATAAACATGGGACCGGTGCTGTGAAGTTTTTCCTCCAAGAACAAGACCAAATATTACCCGGGGAACTTTCTTCAAGATGGCTCATTTATGTATTGATTTATTTGTTGTGTATTTAAAAGGTCCCCCCCCCCCCCCACCCAGCCCGTACCCTCTCATGGCAAATACCCTGGTCTTGTGATGTAAGGGATTAAAGAAGTATAGACTGAACATATACACATAAAGGTTGTGGCTTATCTACGACTTCGTTGGTTTTCAATTTGAACCTTCAGAAAATCGAGTTGAAGTTACAAAATTTCATAGCCTAATGATAAAAAATATTACAAAATTCGGGAATCACCCCTCGTAATCTTGTTCTCAGACAGGTTTGTGACAAAGATTATCACCAGACATTTTGGATCAATGCGTGTAACAAACATTTTCCAAGATCGATTTTCTTGTATAAAATCAAATCATAGATGTTTTTCGCAGTCGTAATTTGATATAATCACATAAGCAGGAAAACAAAAAGTAGTTTGAAATCCCCAGCTTCAGAGACTGACTGACCATAGTGTTCACCAGGAAATTTCCCGGTGGGTCCCCCCCCCCACCACCACCAAAATTTACGCAGCCCATCACCTGTTGGCCCCTGAAATTTCGTGAAAATGACCAAAAGGTGAATTGGATCTGATTGCATTGACTGTCGGTTTATCGAAATGCCCTCTATGTGGACTGTCATTGGCAGTCCACATAGAGGGCATTTCGATATACCAGCAGTCTAGTCTGCCATAGATCGGTCAGATGCTAGGAAACAGCGTTCTTTCGGTTCGAAAAATCAAAATTTTCTCCCATTGGATGGAACTCTGGTCGGCCTGATAAGTCCGGGGCCTCTTTTGGTGCAACAATTTTTGCAAACGAGCGACAAAAATGCCATCGAAAATGCCCTCTTTGTGGACTGCCATTGATCGCTCAAATGCAAGGAAGCAGCGCTCTTTCGGTTCGAAAAATCAAAATTTTGGCCGGGTCCGGGCCCCCTTTGGAACGTTTTCCGGCAACTTTTTTGTGGCCCAATCCGCCCCTGCCAAGCGTCAATATATGTGAACAAAACTGATTACCTTTAAGTTTTTCCAACACTCCTCATATTGCTCATCGAGCTGCCCTGTCTCTGATTTTGCGTCGGTCTTTCATGCACGCTCCACGGTCTGTCTTGTGAAAAGTTTAGCAAGTAGCCTATATTTATGAGGTGAAAGATCTTGCCACTATGAATTAATTCCACACAACCCTAATGCCTTGTCGAGGCTTTGAAAAACACAGCGCGGAAAGCATTTGATTTGAAAAGTCACGAGACTGCAGACTGGTTCAATAGAAAATCCATTAAAACCGACACGATTGTGATGTTTTAACACTGCTGTGAATGCAAACCCAGAACACAATTAGTTTTAATGTTCAGCATTTTGTCCATTAATGCTTCGAGCATTTTTCTATACATCTCTTTTGTGTCTTTACTTATTTTGGTCTCTGTTTGGATATATTTGAGCATGAAAGCAAATCAATACGACTACCATAACCATATGTTGCAATAGATGTGCTGCTGTTGTGTCATCTCATCTAGAGATTTTCAGCTACTGCTACAGCTTTCCCATCGTAGTTAACCCTTAACCGTTTACCCAAAACCGAGCCGCGATATTCTCAAAAATTACCATTCAATTTTCTAATATTTTTTCATTTTTTGTCTAAAAAAATAGCTTATGACATCTCATTGGAACTAGCACGTTTCTAACAGAAAGGGAAGTGCTCACATGTACATATTTCTCGGGGAATTCCCAACCAAAACACACCAATAGTCAACTGAATTTTTAGGTCCAAAAAGTCTCAAATTACCCTCTTTATTCATCTGGAACATTCAACAGTAATGTAAGATGCCAGTAGAATGCTTCAAATGTTTATTGAAACAATATATTTCCCCAAGACTGCATAGTTATGGGGATTACATAATTTCCGAGTGCAACATTTCGAGGCAGGTAAATCTATTTAAAATATTTACAACAGTTATACCTATGAGCAAACGCAACCCAACCAAAGATACATTAACCTCTTTCATGTAATGAAAGACTGATTTCTGCAATAGAATTGAACTTTTGGCTTCTGCCAAGTCAAAAGCATGGGAAATTTGTTCTTTTGAAGAGAATTGTCCAATCTGTGACAAATGGGTTTAAAAATTGGTATTGCCTCCGACAGAATTCCTACTCTGTTACCTAATGAGTAAGCTGGGAGGGATAATTCACAGCTTTCTTTGAAAACTACCCTAATCCCAAAATAAAACTAAAATCTGCATCAGTACACAATACCTTTTGACAAAATCTGTCTGAATTAACCACGCAGCAAGATAAATAGTGCCACTGCCTCATGAAACAATATGTCAATTTTGTTTCAAAATTGGGGTTGTGCAGGGCTTATAATTCCTCTAAACTTGGGAGAATCCCTTCGGATTCTTGCGAGAATTCAGACCTTCTATGAGTGCCCCAGGATCCCATGAGGCCAGTATAGTTGAACTCCTGTTGTATACTAATAACACATGTTAACACTTTACCCAATACAGCTTTTTAATTTTGAAAACACCAACTACTCATTTTTAAAAAAAACTCAAGAGCCCCCACCACCACCCCCACCCCCCACGAAGGGCCCTTAATCGATCACCTGACAAAGTGGTTCAGAGAAGTATTTTGGGTCACATTCAGTTAGTCATGGTTCATCAACATTACATATGAATGATGTTTTTGAAATTATTCATAACTCTAGTGTCCATGTCAGATGATTGTTAGCATAGGTCTTCCTAATTGCTTCCAATTCTGTCAGCTATAGACAAGTACTGTCAAACCTCCAAGTGTTGCTGTGTCACTGCAGCTTGAAAGGCAAATTTTCTGGAAAAACTCTAAGAAATGGATTTGAACATTAATGAACAACCTTGAACCCAACCCGCCCCTGCCCAAATATTAAGCCAGGGACTCGAAATCAACAAACTCAAATCTGACTCCTCCCCCCCCCCCCCCCCATCCCCCGCGATACCAAATATGAAAGGAGATGTTGTATAGCAAATATGAAAGGATTCTGACTGATGGATCTGAAGAAGATGATTTTTTAAGAAATTTCCTCATATTGCACTAAGTTAAAATTTTGGCTCCCAAAGTGAGCCCAAATATTAACCCAGGGGCCCGACGTGAACACATTTGAATCCGATGCCTCTAGAGATGTTGTATACCAAATATGAAAGCATTCTAGCTGGTGGATCTAAAGAAGAAGGTTTTTTAAGAAATTTCCTCATTTTGCTCTAAGTTAAAATTCGGGATCCCATAGGGAGCACCAATGTTAACCCAAGTACTCCATTTGAACAAACTTGAATCGGACCCCTCTAGAAATGTTGCATACCAAATATCAAAAGATTCTAATTGATTGTTCTGGAGAAGAACACTTTTAAAGAAATCCCTCCTCATATTGCACCAAGTTAAAATAATAACCCAAGGACTCGATTTGAACAGACTTGAATGTGACGACCAACCTCCTGCCCCCTCCCGCTCCTCGAGATGTTGTATACCAAATATGAAAGCATTCTGACTGGTGGATTTGAAGAAAATTGTTAAGGAAATTTCCTCACATTGCACTAAGTTAAATTTCGGGCTCCAGTAGAAACCCCAAATATTAACCCAGGAACCCAGTTGGAACAAATTTAGATCTGACCTCCCCAGAGATGTTGTACACCAAATATTAAAGCATTCTAACTGGTGGATCTGAAGAAAAATATTTTTAAAGAAATTTTCTCATGTTGTTGTTAATTTGAGCTCCCATAACAAGCCCAAATATTAACCCAGAGACTCGTTTTGAACAAACATGGATCTGACCCCCTCAGAGATGCTGTATGTCAAATATGAACGGATTCTGACTGGTGGATCTGCAGAAATATTTTTTAAAGAAATTTCCTCATACTACACGAAGTTAAACTTTGGGCTTCAATAGATAGACCAAATATTAACCCAGAGACCCGATTCAAACAAACTTCTATCTACACCCCCCCCCCCCCCCCACCCCTCCTCCCACTAGAGATGTTGTATTCCAAATATGAAAGCATTCAGACTGGTGGATCTGAAGAAGGTTTTCAAAAAAATTTCCTCATATTGTACTGTTGATATTTGGGTGCCCATAGGGAGCCCAAATATTAACTCAGGGACTCGATCTGAACAAACTTGAAACTTGAATCTGCCTCCCTCCTCTCCCCTAGATTATAGATGGTTCTGGAGAAGATTTTTTTTTAATTTTGGAAAACAATTTATGGGTGCTATCAGAGAAATTCCCCTTCTGGGAGCACCTTTATTTGAACAAACTGCAATTCGTATATAAGGAACATGAATATCAAATTCGGTTCAATTCGGCCCAGTTGTTGATGAGGAGAGGTTGATAATGTAAAGTTCACACCAGACAGATGGACGGATGGTCGACAGACAGAAAGTGATCACTTAAGCTCCCCCTGACTTTCAGTCAGGCGAGGTAAAAATAAACAATATTCACCAAGCTTAATAATTATGGATGTTACTGGAGCCGGTTGATGGGCCGGTGTGACAGGAATGATAGTCCGTAGGAACGTTAGTCCCTCTGGACTATTATTCCGCGGAATTATAGTCCTAGGTCTACCATTTCTAGGAATAGTAGTCCGGCGGACTACTATTCCTAGAAATGGTAGGCCTAGGACTATAATTCCGCGGAATAATAGTCCAGAGGGACTAATTTTCCTACGGACTATCATTCCTGTCACACCGGTTCCAATGGCAGCCATATCTGTACAAATTTTATTGCCAGTGTCACGATATTTCAGGTCATGTTAGTGTTGTATTGGTTAATTTGCTGCCTTTGTGTTATTGCAAGGGTTAAACTGACTCAGTTCTTTTCACGTGAATCCTAGCAGCGGTGCTACATGGTTTCTCATTGGTTTTGTTGCACGGATCTCTACGCGAATCGATTCTAGGATTCTCGTCGAAATGTAAGCCTTGGCTGAGGCTATATAATTCACCAATATCAATAGAAAGTGCCATTGTATCTCAACAAATTATGTCAAAGTTTCTTTTACCTAGTGATGGAGTAAAATATAGCCCTGGATGTGCCCCCCCCCCCCCCCCCCCACACACACCCCTCAGTATGCCTTTTTACATAAAAAAACTATATTAATTTATCAATTAATTGATGTTGACACACTGAATTTCCCATTTTTATTTAATCACATTCTGGCTTCTGAAGACATTTCACATTGTGTTTGATGAATATTTTGCAATATTTGTAAGGAAAAGCCTCAGTGTTCTCAGTTAAGGCACCTTGAGTCATGAAACAGTGATTTTTTCCAACAGAATGACCAGTAACTGCTACTGTGGTGTCTCGTGACACTGTTAAAATTCCGAAAGTCATCAAATATTGATTCTGTAGTGCTGTGCTTGTGCTGCAAGTATCCGAAAGGGCACTTTCACTGCTTTGGTTTTAATCCCCACAGGCACCCATTCTGTCAAAAGGAATGAAATTGTAAAAAATGTGTTCCCAAAGAGGACAAATCAGTTACAGTACAGTCGCCGTGGACTGGTTGTAATACACGCGTTTACCAGGCAATAAAAATCATCATCCGCAAACTTTTAATCAATGAAGCACCGGGTTGTACCTGGTGCTTCATTATTTAAATTTTTGATGATTAATCATATAGTTAGTGTTTGGCATCAAATATTATTGTATCCGTGGAAATATTGCCCATCCGTGGAAAGTGAACAGTACACAGCAGCTGCACTGTATTTGTTTCAAGTATATAATACTCTTTGATGTTTAATATATTTGTGACAGGGCTGGGTCCAAAGTACTCAGTACTCGTACTTGTAGTACTCGAGTAGCACTTTTTTGACAAAGTACACAATACTAGCCCCAGCCCTGATTTGTGTATGTGTGTGGGGAAGATTGGGGGGTGAAATGTAGCGCAAATTATTTAAAATGAAAATGAAAAGCAAAGAAACATTTCATCTGAAGGACAAACAGACAGACATGCATTAACACACTTTGGAAGCCTACATAAAAGTAGTGACGGACTTACAATGAAAAATATAGAGAGACGAGCCAAGGCGATGTTGTCAAACAGAAAACAAGAGGCCCCAGGGGGCCCGAGGGCGCTCACCTGACATGGTAGCCTAAATATCAACCCAGGGAATTTATTTGAACAAGTTGCCTCTGCTCCTCTTAAGAAAAGCTTATACCAAATATACAAAGATTCTGACCGGTGGATCTGAAAAAAAAGATTTCTAAAGAAAATTTCTCATATTGAACTAAGTTATTATTCGGGCTCCCACGGGGAGCCCAAATATGAACCCAGGGGCTTGGCTTGAACAAACTTGAATCTCACCTCCCTAAGGATGCAGTATACCAATATCAAAAGATTCTGACTACTGGATTTTAAAGAATATTCCTCTTATTGAACTAAGTTATAATCGGGCTCCATCAGGGAGCCCAAATATGAACCCACGGACTTGGCTTGAACAAAATTAAATCTCACCCCTCTAAGGATGCTGCACACCAAATATCAAAAGATTCTGATGGTTGGATCGGAAGAAGAAGATTTTTAAAGAATATTCCTCATATTGCATTAATCAAATCACAGAGATCCCAAATATGGACTCAGGGATTTGATTTCAACAAAAAGGTGACTGAATCTTCCAAAGATGTTATATGCGAAATATGAATGCCTTTGGGGCACTGGTATGCGAGAAGAAGATTCTTTAGTGTTTTTCCCATCACTCACAGTGTTAGAAAATGATGACGCAGCATTTGTTCAAAGTCCTGGAAAACTACCCTATGATAATACCGATGGCAATGTTTTTGGTCCATTCTCCTTCTACTGTTCCTAAGGAAGATTCACACAAAAAATTCCCAGTGCCCTGTAGTTCTGGAGATATGGGCGTTTTAAATATGTTCTATATTTAGCATAAACTTCTGACCCTATAAGTCCGTCATATCAAATTTGCTTCAAATCGGCCTCTCAGTTCGGAAAGTAGAAATTTTGGTACAATTCGGTCTCCAACAGGAAGCCCAAATATGAACCCAGGGACTTGGCTTTAACAAACTTATATCTCACCTCCCTAAGGATACTGTATATCAAATATCAAAAGATTCTGACTGGAGGATGTGAAGAAGAATATTTTTGAGAATATTCCTCATATTGAACTAAGTTATAATTCTGGCTCCCAAAGGGAGCCCAAATATGAATCCAGGGACTTGGCTTAAACAAACTGGAATCTCACCCCCCTAAAGATGCTGCATACCAAATATCAAAACATTCCGACTGCTGCATCTGCAGGAGAAGTTTTTAAAGAAAGTCCCTCATTTTGAATTAAGTTATAATTCAGGCTCCCACCGTGAACCCAAATATGAACCCAAGGACTTGGCATGAACTTCAATCTCACCCCTTAAGAGTGCTGCATATCAAACATTCCGTCTGCTGGATCTGAAAAAGATTTTTAAAGAAAATTCCTCATTTTGAACTAAGTTATAATTCGGGCTCCCACAGTGAGCTAGGGTTTCGCAAATATATTTTTGGCGGGACCCATTTCCAGCATGTGTCTTAATCACATGAATTATGCTTATTTATCTTCAAATACATAGATCGTTAGATTGTTCAACCACCACATGAAAGGCTATTGCAGTAATCATGTTTATAGAAATTAATTAGAGCTGATACGGTTAACCGATTAATCGACTAACCAATGATCAACGTCTTGATCGATAAAAAAAAGTATTTGATCGGTTAACAGTTACTTTTGAACTACAGTATTATATGGGTTAACTAAGGAACAAACTTGCTCCAAAACAGACAAACATTGTCACACTGGCTCACATCAATTATATGAGAGAGAGTAACGCCTGCCAGGTACGTGCTGACATACTTGGTCACTTGCATGATCATTATACTGTATCAGTAGCTGGAAATGGTCATTCTCAACCCTTCACCAAATGCGGGTAGCAGACGAAACTTGCACAAGAAATTCTTGAATTACTAAAGATTTTCAGTGTTTGTCTCAAAAACATAGCTTATGACCCCTCATTGGAACGAGTTCAATGAGCTCGTTCCAACGAGGGGTCATAAGCTTTGTTTTGAGACAAAAATCGAAAACATAATAAAATTTGAATGGATATTTTTTGAATATGACGCTGGCCGGTTTTGTCCATTATGTTGAGTAAAGTTTTAATTATATAAATCATCAACGGTACGGCAGTTATTCAGCTACCTATTAGGGCAAGTGATCAATCAGTTAAACAAGGTTAATCCATACAATTAATCGATCAAGAAAACCCTTTAATCGTTTCAGCTCTAAAATTAATCTAATTTTATCAAGTTTTATCTGATGAAAAATTGCTTATATTTTTGCGGGAACGGTAAATGGGTCTCCTTAACAAGCATTTGCGAGAACGTCACGAGAACGAGAACGAAACGACCGTTCTCGCAATTTGCGGAAACTCACTGAGTCCGAATATGTACCCAGGGACTTGGCTTGAACAAACTTAAATCTCACCCGCCTAAGGATGCTGCATACCAAATATCAAAAGGTTCAGATTGGTGGATCTGAAGAAGATTTTTAAAGAATATTTCTCATACTGCACTAATTTCAACATTTGGACTCCCATAGAGAGCCCAAATGTGGACCCAGGGATTTGATTTCAATAAACCTGTGACAAAATCTTCCAGAGATGTTATATGCGAAATTTGAAAGCTTTTGGAGCAGTGGTTTGGGAGCAGAAAAGTCTTAAATGCTTTCCCCATTACCCACAGTGTTAAAAAATGGTGACTCAGCATTTTTTCAAAGTTCCGAAAAAGTACCCCATGATAGAACCGATAGCAATTTTTTGGACCATTCCATTCTGTTGGTCCTAAGAAAGCTTCACACCAAATAAGAATTATCAGTGCCGTGTAGCGTTGGAGATATGTGCGTTTTAAATGTTGTTCTATTTTTAGCTCCTGCGGTTCCCATGGGGCGACGGGAAATTTTGGGGGAATATATTAAGTACTTATGACCCAATAAGTCCCATATTAAATTTGCTTCAAATCAGCCTCTTGGTTTGGAAAATAGAAATTTTGGGCGGGGCGAAAATTATTGCCCCTCCCATAACGAAGGCAAATACAAACGCACAAACTTCTCTTGAAAAAAATCGGAGTCTATTCCTCAAAAGGAAGCTGTACACCAAATATCAAGTCTCTGTTACAGCTGGTTCATGAGAATCAGATTTTTTAAAATTTAGGCATACTTTTTGGGCGTGGCCCAACTGAGGGGCAGAGCAACTTGATTTGAACAAAAATAAAATGCGATGTCAAAACAAACAATCGTCTCAAATTTCACTTAAATCGGTTCAGCGGTTTTGGAGGAGAAGACGCAAACACCATGTTCACGGACGACGGACGGACGACGGACGGCGAGTGATCACTATAGCTCACCCTGACTGAAAGTCAGGTGACCTAAAAACTCAGTGAACCATGAGTGCTGCAGTTGGGCGAAAAACTTGGTTCAAGGAGAGAAGAAACTTGTAACTGTTGGCTGTCGAAAGTGTTGTTGAAACCCAATAAACAAATAAATGAACAAGAGGCCCCATGGGGCCTGAAGCGCTCACCTTGAACAGAACACGATATAAACAGAGTCCAAGAATGAATCTACATTAAGCAATCCATCCCCATTGGATACACTGTCAATCCTTAAGCCCATCAGGAGTGGCAAAAAAAGTCCAAGCATCATTGCCTTTTCGTCAATTGATCATAATGTCAAATAGGGTGCTCCCCTCTGAAGCCCCTTGATACAACATATGCAGATTAATCTTAGTTACACGCCTCTAGAGGGTACTGAATAAACAATTTCTAATTCTTACGCTACATGGCCAATTCCGGCTCCCACAGCGAGTCCAAGTATTAACCCAGGCATTCGATGTGAACAAAGTTGAATCTGACCTCATTGGAGATGTTGTATGCCAAATATGAAAGTATTCTGACTGGTGGATCTGAAAAAAACATTTTTTAAAGAAATTTTCTCATATTGCACTAAGTTAAAATTTGGGCTACCATAGCCAGCCCAAATTTTAACCTACAGACCCGATTTGAACAAACTTGAATCTCACGCCCCAAGAGATGTTGTATACCAAATGCGAAAGCTTTCTGACTGGTGGATCTGAAGAAGAAGATTTTTAAAGAAACTTCCTCATATTGCCCTAAGTTAAAATTTTCGCTACTAAAGGAAGCCCAAATATTAACCTAGGGAATCTGACCCTCATAAAAATGATGTATACCAAACATTAAACGACTCTGACTGGTGGTTCTTAAGAAGATTTTTAAAGAATATTCCCCATATTGCCCAAAGTTGAAGAAATTGGGCTCCTGCATTGAGTCCAAATATAAACCAATGGGCTTCATTTTAACAAACTTGTATCTGATCCCTCTATGGATGCTGCATACCAAATATCAAATATTCTGACCATTGGTCCTAGAGAAAAGATTCTCTAAAATGTTTGCAAATATGTTGACTCAGCATTATTTCGATGCCCTCTGCAGAACTCCCTATCACAACAGATGGGACTTTTTTACCATTCAATTCTGTTGGTCCTAAGGATGCTTCTTACCATATAACAGTTCTCTGCTGCGTGTAGTTTGGGAAACATGGGCGTTTGAAAATATTTCTATTTTTAGCTCCTGGGGTTCCAATGGGCATGTGGGATTTTTTTTGCATGAGTCAAGTACTTATATCCCAGTAATACCAAATACTGAATTTCGTTCAAATCGGACCATCGGTTCAGAAAAAAAAAATTGGGCGGTGCCAAAAATCTAACCCATCCCATTACAAAGCCAAACATTGCTTCACGAACTATGTTTGAACAAACTTGATTTATTTATTTATTTATTTATTGATTTACTTATTGGTGTTTAAGGTCACATATTTATGCACAATGGCTAATCATGACCGTTACAGTTTTACGGGTGGAGGAAGCGGGAGTACCCGGAGAGAACCACCGAGCAACAGCGAGCAACTGTCAGCTCCCCAACATACTAACTCCACACAAGCAGGGCTAGCATTGGTTCAAGACATGTGCACCATCGACGTGCAGTACGCCTTAGTACACAACGTCACCGTGCCCCCACGCGGGCAATGGAGATGAAGTGTCTTGCCTAAGGACACAACGCGGTTGCCGCAGGTGAGATTCGAACCGAGGACCTCTCGGCTTGCAGCCTGCATCTCTACTTACTGAGCCACTGCGCTCCCGAACAAACTTGATTCTACACCTCAAAAGGAAGCTCTATAACAAATATCAAGTTAATGTACCCACTGGTTCGTGAGAAGATTTAAAACATATTTTGAAGCGTTTCCCCCCAACCCCTCCCTATGGGGCTGGGCATGTTGAGTTGAAAACCAATGCAATACCCCTTTGGGACCATCACTCACACAAACTTTCACTTGAATTGGCCCAGTTGTTTTGGGGGAGAAGACCAAAACATGGTGTTGACGGACGACAGACGGATGGACGATGGAGTGATTAGATAAGGCCAGCTTGACTCTGCCAAGGTGAGCTAAAAAAAATTAAATGGTTCATGTCCGATATTTTACCCATGTTATTAAAATTGATAAACTTGTCTCTGGAGTGCAACAAGGCTTATGCTATAGCATTGCAAAGCCTTCTTGCACTCAAGGGATGGAATACACCACCACCCATGTTATTCTGTAGATTATGAGACCGAAAACAGACCAAGACCATGAACTTTTAATGACAAAGAAATAATTACAAAAATAAAATCAAAAACCACCCGCCTGCATGCAATTTTACAAAAATGGCCTGAGAAACAGATCTACTTTGTGGGGCCTTATGCATCAAGATTATTACAATGAATACATTGTGTTACACAAAGGAATACCACACAATCCAGTGTTGACTGATTTCAAGAACTCCTCCCCAGTGGAAGGGCAATTTTAACTAACATACAGGCCCAAATAAGCTTCATACACAGTGTAAAACTTACACAAAATTAATAAAAATTAATGTATGTTTATTAGGAATTAGGAGTATTGTAATCAAAAGTAAATTGTGTGGTTGTTCATAAACTTATATTACTTTGTTATCAGGTATTAATAAATATGAATATTTGTAAACACACCCACCCGTTTAGAATTAGTCCCTGCTCATAGCAGTGGTGCAGACATACAGTACAGTTGCCGTGGACTGATCATAATCCATGCGCGGGCAGTGATGTCCCCGCACGTTTTTACGAGGCAATAGAAAATCATCATCATTAAAATTTTAATTAATGAAGCACCAGATTGTACCCTGTGCTTCATTAATTAACTGGTAGAGTGCTAAATTATTTTTGGTCATCAAGTCTTGGTACACAGGTCTTTACCTTGTTACAATTTATGGGAGAGTGCCCAAAGGCAATCTCCCATAAATTGTAACAAGGCAAACCCTTACAAACTAAACAATATCACTTCAAAGATAATACAAGGCACATGCTCCGAATATGAGCCTTCAAGCTGTGGTACCTACTCTTCAGAATAAAGCCCAAATATGGGCTTCAAGCACTCTACCAGTCAAATGATCGATGATTGTTGCTTTAAACAAGGTTTGAAATCGAATATCATTGCGTTCGTGGAAATATTGCACACCCGTGAAAACTAACCAGTCCACGGCGGCCGTACTGTAGGCATGGGGGCTGGGGGGGGGGGGGGGGGGGGCACATGCCCTCCACAATTTCAATCATCCCCCTCCCCTGTTAACCCATATAATGAACATCCGACAATACATTTTACTGTTTAGATATTTATGCTTGTTCCCAACTTATATATTATGGACACAGAGTGAAGGAAGTTGTGTTTTTCTGTCTTGAATTACAATTTATTTTTAGGGGGGGGGGGGGGCACCCGACCCATCCATTGATGAGAGTGGCACACTCCCTCTTGTCCTCGCCCCCATCTCACTGCTATGTGGCTCAGGTGATGCTGTGCATCATATTGTTTATGCCCCAGCCCCACCCCCACAAGATATTACTCTTGCACCTAAATTTGATATCCTGGCTAAGCACCTGTATCATGGTAAACTAACATCAAATTCTGTGCTTATCCCAGTAGCTAACATTGGAATAGTATAAAGTACTTTGTCAGAAACTTGATCAAGTATTGATCACAAACGACAATTTTCATTACCAGTACCTGGTATCAGTAATAAAATAAGATTTGCAAAATAAACCCTGCGTTTTTTCCGCTATTAACTAACATAAAATTCTGCGCTTCACGAAAAATATTTTGTTACTACCTGTTAAAAATTACTGTTTCTTGTTTTGTTATTTTAGAAAAAAAAATCATTCCTTTTCTGGCGAGCAGACTAAACACCGAGGCAAACCTAGGGATACCAAGGTGAATGAAAGCAGGAGTGAAACGGGTATAGGGTGATGTTTTCTTTTTATTATTTATTCATTGGTGTTTAAGGTCACATATTTCTGCACAACAGCCCAATCATGACCACGACGGTTTTACGGATGGAGGAAGCCAGAGTACTCGGAGAGAACCACTGAGCAACGGCGAGCAACTATCAGCTCCCCAACATACTACACAAGCAGGGCTAGCCTTATTCGAAGACAGGTGCACCATCAACATGTAGTATGCCTTAGTACATAGCACCACCGTATTCCAACATGGGCAATGGGGGTGAAGTGTCTTGCCCAAGGACACAAAGCTGTTGCCACAGGTCGGATTCGAACCGAGGACCTCTCGGCTTGCTCCCTGCACCTCTACCTAGTGATCCACTGCACCCCTGGTGGTGTATTCTGATTATGTAAATAGATTTAAGCAGTATGTGCATGGTTTTGATGTCATATTTGAGAATGGTGGGTGCTAAAGTAATAGAGTGCGCTGAAAAATCTTCCCTTTGATATTTAGTATGTAGCTTGGTAATGGTATTTAAAGCCACTGCACCTCAGTAAGCAACAGTGTGAATTGTTAATCACATAGTAACTTCTTAATTAGTTCTCTTTGTGGCTGTCGGCAAATGTCTTCTTTGTTATGACAGAAATATTGTTATGAACCAATATCAGGACATGGGAAGCAGTATTTTTCGGAAGTGGTAATTTTTCAGTCGCCAACGATGAATAAAATCACTGGCGTAAGACTAGGGACGTGGTCAGCATTCGCGGCTGACCAACGTGACCAAAGATTAAAAAGACACTGACTTAATTTTTCTACAATTCTATACAACGGCGACAATTGTAAATAAAACTGGTTACGTGAAGAAGGTGAAAACCTTGAAAACAAAAAAGTGTCAACAAATCACCATAAATTAGTGGCGTAATCACAGGCGAAAGGGCTAAAAGTATACTGTATATATACAGCAGGTGCAGAGTGTCTTCGCTATAAATCACCCACAGAGTGGAGATTTCACTCAAACAATAATTTCAAATTTGTTGCAAAGCATAACAAGCACAAGTTAAGCTCTGGACAGCCAATGGACCTCTGGGTTAAAACTGGAGGTGCATTGAATCCACTGGCTGAAACATTGCTTGTGTTTTTGTCCATATGTAAAGAATCTGAAAGTGATACGTTTGGTGATAACTACACTCCACGGGTGATTTTGTTGCAATCCTCACCCCATGTACTGTACATGTACCAAACATAAGCTGTAGCTTTGGGTGTACAGCCGAGCGATACTTATCACAGTATGCCACAAAATCCTAATAACATAAAGCCAACAATGGCGAAACAATAAACAAAAAACAAACAATAAATAAATGATTATTTAAAAAAATAAACTTTAGAGCTGCCTGAACTGATAAGTTTGGCCAGCCCAAGGCCCAGACAAACTCTGATGGGAGTTTTATTTTTATCAAATATTACAGTGATCTGTTTTATTATACCCAGTTACCACTTACGCTCTTCATCCACGCACAGTCGTAGCCCATTAATAACCAAGCTACCTACTTTATATCAAGGGGTAGTTTTCGGTAACAACTCGGTCTACATGTATTGCATTTTCTCGAATAAATCAAGTAATATCACGTATATTGCTTCGAAGGAATAAATTAAATGTCTGCAATTATATTTAAACCTTTTTAAACAACCCTGGCTTACTTTTTTTCTTTTCACCTCAGTACACCTCGGTACACCTCGGTGTTTAGTAGAACCCTTTTCTGGGGGTGGTTTGGTTTGGATCAAATTGCCATAGGAATGATTTGGGTTAAATTAGCAGCCGGTTTGTGTCAAATTGCTGGAGGACAGTTTGGATGCAATTCTCACTGATGACAGTATATTATAGAACACATGGAACGTGGATTTATTTATTTATTTATTTATTTATTTATTTATTTATTTATTTATTTATTTATTTATTTATTTATTTATTTATTGTGGTTTAACAGCACTTTTGACAGTCAGGGTCACCTCGTGTCGGACAGTTTTATGGGTGGAAGAAGTTGGTGTAGCCGGAGAGAACAACCGAGCAACTGCCAGGCCCCCATCCCAGCATACTAACTCCACAAGATCAGGGTTAGCAATTGTTGAAGACAAGTGCACCATCAACGTACTGTACAGGCCTGCAACCGGGGGGGGGGGGGGGGGTAAGGGGGGCGCCCTCTGGAAACATTTTCGCCCCCCCCCCCAGAAAAATTTCAGACACTGTTTTTCAATTTTCACCATTTTGATCCATCATTTTATCTACAAGTGAATTAACTCAGAGTTGTCAATTTACACCTGTAATTACATTGAATATAATCCCATAGCTGAGTCTCTATTGTTATATTTGAGGTGTTTATTCAACACACAGATTATACACAACTATGACAATACGAAACATTAACTAATTAACAGAAGAGATTATCTGGCAGCAATAGCAGGTTAAATTTCAAGTGATGAGTGGGTTCTGGTAATTGAAAGTAGGAGAAATGCTCTCGTAAACAGAGGATTTCCATGGGACAAAGACAGGAAATTGCTCCTTTTAATGCCAAATTTTAAATTTTTTACACGCCGGGTAGAACCATGGTCGACCCGGGCACATGTGCTTGGCAAAGAGTATCCAAATTAGTGCAATTTAGTCACTTTCAGGAGATGTGGGGGGGGGGGGGGGGGGGGGTAAAATGATTCTGAATGGTCCTTCAAAAGTTAGTGGACAGATATAAAAAAAATCCAATAATGAATTTTGTTATTTGAGCTGAAAAAATAAAGCTTTTTGTGGTATGTTAAAGCAGGAATTGATCCTTCCGAAGACAGGAAATTGCTCCTTTAAAAGCCATATTAAAACATTTCCCCCGGCGCACATGTGCTTGGCACGGTGTATCCAAATTAGTGGAACTTAGTCACTATGAGGGGGAGGAGGGGCGGGAGGCGGCGGTGGGGCGTGAAATGATTCAGGATGGTAATTCAAAAGTTAGTAAGCAGAAATAAAAAAAATCAAATAATGAATCTTGTTATTTGAGCAGAAAAAAATAATACGTTTTGGGGTATGTTGAAGTAGGAATTTATCCTTCAGAAGACAGGAAATTGCGACTTTTAAAGCAAACTTTTTAATTTTTCCCATGCCGGGTCAAACCATGGTCGACCCGGCGCACATGTGCTTGAAACAGTGTGTCCAGACTAGTGGAATTTAGTCACTACGAGAGGGGGGTAAAATGATTCAGGACGGTCAATTCAAAAGTTAGTGGACAGAAATAAAAAAAAAATAAAATAATGAATCTTGTTATTTGAACAGAAAAAATAAAACTTTCTGGGGTATGTTGAAGTTGGAATTGGTCCTTCAGAAGACAGGAAATTGCTCCTTTTAATGCCAAATTTTAAAATTTTTCCATGCCGGGCCGAACCATCGTCGGCCCGGCGCACAGGTGCTTGGCAAGATGTATCCAGATTAGTGAACTTCAGCCACTTATGGGGGGGGGGGGGGGGGGGGGATACAGTTATTCTGGATGGAAAAATGATGGGATTATGTCCAGGTTGGGGAGGTGCCCCCCCCCCCCCCAAATGGCATGCCGCCCCCACCCCCGATGCCCGACCCTGGTTGCAGGCCTGGTACTGTACGCCTTAGCACACAATGCCACTCTGCCCGCACCTGGACAATGGAGCTGCAATATCTTGTCCAAGGATAGAATGCGGTTGCCGCAGGTGGGATTCGAACACAGCTTGCACCTCTTCCTACTGAGCTGCCGTGTCTCCTTCGAACGTGGATTACGGCAGAGATAATTATACAACATATAACATTTTTTAGGAGTGAAAAAAAAAATATTGTAGCGTATCTAAAATATCTCACAGATGTATAACTGTATTGCTTTTCTTTGGGATGAATTTACCCAGGCCGAGTTTTCCGCAAACCGAATCTTCATGTTCCCGAAAAACGATGACATGTTATTTTCGATGGCGTTAAAAATCTAAAAAAGTTATAAATTTTCCGTTTTTTTTTTTGGTTTACAAAACTACAAACTATTGTTCATAAATAAAGATGGACATCACAAAGTACTTTGTTTTGATCTCTGACTGGACCGAAAAGGTAACCTATCGATATCGGGTCTTTTTGTCCCAACTGCCCTTCACCCGGCTGACGTGTTGCTTCGCCGTGGGTCATCTCGCCCCATATATTGGGGCGAAATGACTCGGGTATGAGTGGGCGAAACGGCAATGATTTTATTATTAAATTGGTTTAATGGTTTAAAGTACTTTTCCACCATCAAGTAACATTATAATGCATAAAACTAATACGGACACAACACACCATCTTGAAAACATTTTTAAGAACGGCAGAAAATTAAAATCCACTATCTGTTGCATTGGATGAATATATTAGTATTATAACAAAAGTGCGAAAGCAATTTCTTATTGGTAGCACTGAGATGAATGACTCAAACTTTGTGGAAACATATATGGAGAGGTGTCCGGGGAAAAGAGTAAAAGACCTTCAGAAGAGAAACGGCACAGGCCGATTAATAATTCTATTGCATTGTTACGGATGATATATAAATGTACAAATTATACTCAAATGTCAAAAGTTGTGCTTCTGAATACTAAATTCTCAAAATATAAATAAATACATAAGTAAAACAGGAATAAAACATAATATCACTGCAAGTTCTGTTTTTATTTAATCCATACCTCATTGACATACCACCAAAACCCTCTCTATTTGTCTTATTTCACGTATCGGTCAATGCAGATACGGTGAAATTTTTCAATTTAAAAACAATGAAAATTTTAATGGAAATTGTTAACTTCAGTAAATCCTTCGGGGAAAAAAATACTAAAGTACTAAAGGAAGCAATTACATTGCATTACCAAAATAAAATTTAAATTTGGGGGCGAAATTACCCACCTCCGTCTGTGGGGCGAAATGATCAGGGCGAATGAGGATTGGGGCGAAACGACTCGAGGGGCGAACCGGAATTGGGGCGATACGACCCGGGAGCAACTTATCAGCACTGTATCACCTAATTTCAAGCAAACGTTTCATTACTACTATTCAGATAATTCAAAAACTGTGTTTTCGTTTTGATTCTTGAACTTCACTAGCTACGTGTCCATGCATATCTTTATGAAATCGCTCCAATATAATCAACAAGATCGCCGGTTTTATCTGCGCCTTTTCGATGAAGGTACATCATGTAATCGCCGAATAGGACAAGTTATAACGAAATCAGGAGAGTTCAATCTGAAATAACAAGATTATTAGCTGATCGTATTGAAAAACCTCTAAAGGGACAGAATACGCGTGATGTGTAGACATGTAAATTTCACGCAAAGCTGAGATGCGAGTTGGGTTGCAACAGAAAACGAACGCTTTTGACATTTTGTTTGATTGTTGATATCGGCCCAAAATTCCTAGAGGGGGATAAGCCGATTGCTATTGTATCGGCCATTGTGAACCGGAAGTCGCGTGATTTTTTCCCTGAAATTTACTGTTCAATTCAAAATATCGCTTGACGGTATTAGAAAATTCTGTTCTGGAACACATTTATCTGATTGGGTATGTGCAACTCCTTGCGGGCCGTCGGCCCGCTGGGGTTTTTATTATCTATGTATTTCGTATGTATGGATTTGTCATGTTACAATGTATGTGTGACAATAATAATGAATCTTTATTCAATCGGTTGAATAATACACCGTAGGCATTCTGCCTATTGGTTGGTAACAGATTTACAATTTCTTTTTTATTTGCACATGCGTCGTTGTATTTACACTGCCAGAGGCTCTGCACAAACAAATTGGCTTGATTATTTACCGCTCTATTGTGAATTTGCTTGCATATATTAGATTGCTGCGCTCTATTGGAGGATGCTTATAGGCGTGCTCCTGCAACTTGGCAATCCAGGACCTATGAATACTAAGGTTAACCATTCACTGATCTTTGTACAATACTAATATAGCAGTAAACAGATCAAAACGCCACATTGCAGGCAGCATTATGCGGTTTTATAATAAAGACCAATCTAATCAACCCTTTGAATATCCCTATCGTTCTGTGCACACTCGCAGTGAGATGGATCAGTCCAATATCAACACACATAGAGGATAAAACAATAACCACAGGGTGCAGCTCTCTGACTGCCGACCCCAGCTATTATTATGTCAATGCCCCATGTATATACCTCCTATAATAAAACAAAAATGGGACGAAATTATACCTTAGAACACAAAATCGGTCTTACGTGTTCAAAGGGTTAACGGTTGAGCCAATAACGTGCAGAGGCTTTGGCGAGTATGTAAAATATTAATATTTCCTGATATATTATCAGTATTTCTAATTCAAATAATTTTTATCAGAGACAAGGCACATATACCTGTTTGCACCGAAAATGTTTCATCTGCACATATAAACCCATCTGCAGTCCTCGTGTGTAGGGTTACATCGCTGAAAAGATAAAAGTGGGCGATACCAGAGGGTATTTCCATCAGACCATTCTATATGGCCATCGCTTCTTTTACAGTTGTAACCATGCTTGGTGAGATATACATCATAACTGCAGGAGATAAGAGCTCCCCATAATACTCAAATATAACTGTACTGATAGCTTGTTATGGGGGCGCGGTGGCGTTGCGGTAACTGGTTCTTGTCAGATCACCGAAGTTAGGCAACGTCGAGCCCGGTTAATCATTGGATGGGCGACACTTAACACCGATTGTCCACATGGGGGCACGATGACGCCGTGTACTAAAGCGTACTGCACGTCGATGGTACGCATGTCTTCAACCAATCCAACCCTTCCTGTGCTGCAGTAAGGAGTTACGATGTTGAGGAGCTGACAGCTGCTCGTCTAGGCTCGGCGGTTCTCTCCGGGTACACCGGCTTCCTCCACCCGTAAATCTGTCACGGTCATGATTAGCCATTGTGCATCAACACCACCGATCGCTTGTTGAAAGTAATTAACTGGCAGAGTTCTAGGTTATTTCTCACCACACCACCCGTGTGGGGAGATTTGCAATTTATAAGGTTATTGCTCACCAATACCGAAATTCCTCAGTTCACCGGAGAAAGCGTAAAGTCATTCTCCAGTGAACTGTAACATTCCTATTCATATGACAATATGTGATGAGTCATGTGTTCGATTGACGCCGAAGGTGAAAGCCACTACAGTAACCTCTGAATCCTTAACCAGCCAAAGCAATGGTATTCTAAGCGCCGCTGTAGTTAATTTAAATAAGGTCCAAATTTATTTATCATACTGGAAGAAACTGCGGGGTGAGATGTTATTAAATTATTTATTTATTTATTTACTTCCTTTTTTGAAAGAAAGTACATAATATGATGTCAGTTAAGACTTTCATGTCGAACGTTCAATGCCGTTCTAATGTACCTAGCTTAGTTAAATAAAACTGATTTATTATTCGATTTAAGCAGTTGACATGGTTTCAACATATTTGGTTTACAACGATAATATTGCTTGATTAGATCCTTCCTAACTTCTTTATATACTGCTCAAAGTTTGCTGAGCACCAAACATTTGACACATCATTGTGAAATTTGCCTGTGACATATTTGCGATATGTTTGGTGGATATGATTGAGGAATGTATTGAGATAGTCCCCAGTGTTTACATTAGATCTCTTGACCGGCGGACTTTTCGTGACAGTCATGGAAAGCACGTTCTCCTTGATTTTCATGATGTTTTTGTGTACTGTCAACATGTACATGGCATGTGTAGGATATTCAATCTTCATGTCAACACAAACCCTTGTGATTTAATGATTGAATATGGCAAATGCAAATGTAAGAAGACATTTATCTGAAGCAGAAATGTGGCAGGCTGTAGGGATGGTGGAGCAAGGTGCTACCCATCGTCAGGTTGGTGAAGCCCTTGGTGTGCACCATACGGTGATCACCAGAGCCTGGGCAAGATCTCAGCAGTATGGAACACCAGTAAGACGGCATGGTGGTGGCAGAGATAGGACAACATCTGCAGCTGAAGACCGATGTGTGATCATCCAGGCCCCATAGGAACCGCTTTGCCACAGCAACCCAGCTTAGCAGTGACCTTCAGAGTGCATCCGGGGTAAATGTTTCGACGCAGACTATCCGGGCAAGGTTGCACGAAGGTGGTCTCCGATCGAGAAGACAATGTTTTCGCATTCCGCTGACCAGAACCAATGCCAGGCACGATATGAATGGGCCATGGACCACGTTGGATGGACCAGAGAAAATTGGCGACCTGTCCTTTTCACAGATGATTCATGGTACTGCCTTGACCACACAGATAGGCGTTCTAGGGTATGGAGAAGACCAGGAGAGCGATTCCATACAGCCAACATTGCTGAGCATGACCGTTATGGTAGAAGGTCAGTGGTCTGGGACGGCATCAGCAGGGATGGACATACAGAGCTCTGTGTCCTTGAACGTGGTACATCGACTGAGGTATATTGGTGAGATCCTGGATGTCGACGTCAGATTGTATGCAGGTGCAGTGGGTGATAGATTCATTCTGATAGGCGATAATGCCCGTCCTCATGTTGCCCATGCTGTCGGGGAATACCGACAGAGGGGGGTGATTGAGCGAATGGACTGGCCAGCAAGATCCCCTGATCTCAATCCAATCGAACATGTTTGGAATGAGTTGCAGCTTGCAATTTCAGCCCGTCCAGTCCAGCCAAGAAATGTCCAGGAGCTTGGTGCCATGCTGGTCCAAGAATGGAACAACATCCCACACAGGACCACCAGGAACCTGATTGGGAGCATGAGAAGGCGTTGCTAAGCTGTAATTAACAGTAATGGGTCTCAAACTCAATATTGTAGCCACACCAGTGTGCTCCTCAACGTTTTGGCATATTGAAAAAAATTCTCTTTTACCAATAATATACATTTTCCATGGTTATGGTATTCAAAAGCTAAAAAATAATGTCAAACACAAATAAAATCTTAATTTCTGTACTTAAATCATCAAAGACATAATTAAATAATAAATATATACACTTTTCATTACAATTTTTCAACTAAAACGTAAATCAGGTAGTTGGATGTATTTGGTGCTTAGCAAACTTTGAGTTGTATATTTATTGCATTCCAATATAAAATGGTCTTCATCTTCCACGAGATTCTCATTATACTGTATGCACACCCTGTTATTACTATAATGTTGCATTATAACGACCTGTTTCAATATTTAATTTATGTGATGATATTCTAATTTCACTTAGGAAACTTCTTAGCTTCTTCGGTAAGTTTAGACACAAGTAATTTTGTGTTTCATATATACTATTAAAAAAATGTAGGGGATATCCAAAGTGATGTTGATATTTTCGGAAAATGGTATAGGATACGCGAGATTGGACACACCAATATGCTACCAAGTTTAGTGTGGATCATGAATGTCACCGGCCCACGAAAACTTCGTTCAGATTTTTCGCACGAGCGCCGCGTTAATGTCTGTGGGGGTACGTTTTGATTGTACTGGACGAGCTTTTTCGGAGGTCTCATCATTCTTTTCTTGGTATAAACTCGTTCATCAATAGTTTCTGGTCGAAACGTAACTTTTTGAGGTAGCGACGACTGACGCGTGACGAACGTTTACGCGCCGTTAGCATGTTGGAAGCTGGCAAGAGACAGACTGCAGTGGTTCAAACTCTCAATGTTACTAAATCGGTGATCAGCAGGTTGTGGTCACGCTACCGTCAGACAGCCAATGTTGATAACAGACGTCGGTCAGGCCGTCCAAGGGCGACAACTGCTAACCAGGATAATTTCATCCGAACCACAGCATTACATACGTGCCTCAGAAATTGGACAGCAGCTGCGGCGAGCGACAGATGTGCGAGTCAGTGGTCAGACCGAATACGCCAACACAGCTGGAATTTGTACGCTCGACGACCTCGAATAATTCCACATTTGACTCAACGTCACATCGCAGCAAGGCGTAATTGGTGTGGTGTATGACAGTACTGGGACAATCGTCGGTGGAGCAACGTCATGTTTTCCGATGAATCGAGGTTCACACTCGACTTCCACAACAGGCTGAACAGAGTGTGGCGACAGCGGATCAAACGATACCATAACGTAACCGTTAGGCAGCTCGATCGTTTTCCTGGTGGATCGGTTATGGTGTGGGGACTGGGGAGGCATAACTATGACAAGCAGAACAGCATTAGATGTCATCCAAGAACGTGTCACGGGCAGCGCTACCATGACAACATGTTAGCAGCTCATGTGGTAACATTTGCGCGACGTCACGGCCGTCGATTCATTTTCCAAGATGACAATGCAAGCGCACAAAGGGCCCGTGTCGCTACAGAGTTCCTCCAGGAGCAGAGCTTCACTAGACTGCCTTAGCCAGCACTAAGTTCAGATCTTTCACCAATCGAGCACGTCTGGGATATGCTTGGCAGGCGCCTGCTACAACGCCAACGCCCCCCCCCCCCCCCCCCCTACCAATGTCCAGGAACTCGTCGCTGCACTGCAGGAAGAATGGAATAAATTCAGTCAAGCTGATATTGGACGTTTGGTGAGGAGTATGCCACGCCGGTTCCGCGCTTGTCTCGCGAACCGAGGAGGATTTACAAGGTATTGTGGTCTTGGACTGAATGTGATAAATTCTCTGACTGGCTGTCCATGTCTTCTACAGCTCCGTGCGTGAAATGTGTGCTTGTCAGATACCCAACTATCGCTGGAATCATTCATTCAGATGTCACATTGCAATGCCTCAACTGTCTTTTTGATGAAAATATAAATATATTTCTTCAGATATCTCACTTTTATCAAATATCCCCTACTCTTTTTTTTGAAGAGTATATCTCCGGAGCCGCAGCTACTCGCGATGCGTCCCATTTACAAGCAATAGAGTCCATGCATTCATTCACATTGTTGTCAACACTTGATTGCGTGATTTTGTGTTCACGTCTTGCTCATCAATGCTAAACTCGAGCGGCGCATGGTTTGTCCACTCATAGAAATGCCCATTTACAAACGTGTTTACTATATGCATGTCTAAAAATATCAACAGGTCAATGACACTCATACCGTTGTGTGTATAACATGTGTAACTCGTGCTACCCTGCCATTCTGACCAACCATTCAGTATTTTAACCCACTTGACTTACATAACTCTGTCAATTCCCTTCCAAAGTTATTAATTTTACTATCCACGTTAGTACGAGTAAGCATTAGCTGATCTGGCTGTACATACCCAATACCAGCAAGTTCATCTAAAATGTTTGAATTTGACGATCGTTACACAGGCACTCTCACATTGAAACAAGACAAAAACAAATGAGCAGATTTTGACGACAGAGAAAAATTTAGCATCCTGTCAGTTAATGCATGCATATACACACGGAGGGCCCGGTTCTGCTCACCCCTTGTTTCACAGAAAAAAATAACAAAAAATAAAATCTTCCCATCCGCCCCAATTTAAGGTGCTATATAAGTAATGGAATTTTGTTTATTTTGAAATTCCTATGATATTCCTTAAATTCAAATTAAATATACACAAACTAAACATCAAAATGAAGGTTGGGAGGTATAGAACACGACAAATATATGAAATCAACTCATAGAGTTGACAGCAGACACCATTGGTTCCTGCAAATCTGCTACCGTATTCGCACCATAACTGACAATACAATAATATTTCACGAGAACAAGTTTTGGCGAAATGTGCTTCACATACCCAAGAACAAAGCTAGACATTCAAAACACTTTGGAGTGCAGCGATAGGACTGCATTTGGGAAAAGGACAACACTGTCTGCATTTTTTTTATTGAAGATGGATTCCATATTCGATCGACATTCCCAAATCACTCGATACCATGAATTTCCATCGAAAAACAAAATCGTAATTCTAAGAAATTTCAACAGGTGTCATGATACCTTGCATGGAATATGGCAACTGAGCAGTCTCTATATAATAACAGTATGCTGTATTAAGGCGATCCTTCTCATTATTTTATTTTAGACGGCGTTTTTTTTTTTTTCGATGCTTTTTTCCGTCCGATGACGCTGGTCGGAAATCGAAAGTAATTTACAATGTCAACAAAGGTGACAGTTTTGGAATTTCCCCCACGCAGCGCTGTCGCTGTGTTTTGAAGAATAATAAATCCAATGATAATCTATGTTTTGAGGTTTTTATGGCCTTATGTCTGTATATTTTAATGAAACCTTTATCAATGGAGTATCTTCATATAATTTATTGTACTTATTAGAACTAGGCTATAACAGTAATCCGCCTTCAACTTCCACAACAAATGCTGTTTTAACAATCACCATGCATCACTGACTCCTTCTTAAAAAAAACAGTAGAAGCCGGCAAATCGAGAACCCCCCGTTGGAATACTTGATAACGATCGTTACCCATTTTGTTTTTTGTTTTAGACAATTTTTCGTACACTTTTCTTTGAGGTGCAGTGACGAAATTTGGCACTCTTTTCGAGCGTGTGCCCTGCTATATTTTGTCGAGCCACGTTTATTCATTTTTACTTCCTTTGTCCAAAATAGCGGCCAACTTATGTATCGAGACCTCTTTCTCGACATTTGGACATTTTTTCTCCAACAAAAAACAAATCTAAAAATGTCGTTCTTACCAAGGAAATTATCAACGGGTACGGTCGAATATTCAGGTGACGTTATTGACGTAGTCGTAAAAATAAATTACAATTCATTTTTTGTAATTTTTAGTACGTTCTGGAGCTAAAACAATTCAATCGGGAGATAGCTGTTTTCTTTCGATTTATCACCATCTTGAACGTTCTTACATCACTCCAGAGTTTGGCTATTATGGTCATATTTAATTAACCCTTTACCCAACGCAGACGATATCAAAATTTATTATTTTAAATACCATTTTTTTTAATTTTTCAAAAAATTTCAACAAAACCATATCATGTGACCCCTCGTTGGAACGAGCTCGACGAGCTCGTTCCAACAAGGGGTCACATGATATGGTTTTGTTGAATTTTTTTGAAAAATACTATTTTTTCAAATGCTGAATTTGCATATTACGCGGGCGGATGCGGGCGATTCGTTGGGTAAAGGGTTAAAAACGCTAGCGTTGTGATTCTGTAGCTCCGCATAGAAAATTACAAGGCACATTATTCTGGTCACTTGAAATTGAACATCTTCATTCTTGGAATTAAAATTATGACCTCTGATACCAGCTATGTAAATTTACGTTGCGGTCTTTTTTAAAAAAACGTTTAGAGTCAACCTCATCTTGAACCTTGGCCTTTCGAAATTTTGAGAATATAATCTTCATAAAAATACATGACAATAATGTGGTGCCGTCCTCGGAAATTCCCAACCGTTATGGTCGAACCCTTAGGTGACGCCATCGGGGTCATAAGTTAACAAATAAAACTGCGTCCGATTTTTAAAAAAAAATTAGTAGGTTGCAGACCTCAGAAATTAGGAGATAACTGCTTTTTCAGTTTATCGCCATTTTTGTGGTTTTTGCGTTACTTCAACGTTTGACTGTTTTTGTCACATTTCATTGAAGAGCCACTTTTGTGACAACAGTAGGGCCCCGAACATATAAATTATATAGCCATGAAACTTTCCACACAGTTTTCTGGTCATTTGAAATTGTGCTGCATCTCTACTATTGGTATTAAAAATTCAACTTCCGATGCCAATTTTACGTAGTGTCTTGACCTTATAGTTTCAATCTCATTTTAACCTTATCATATTGAAATCTAGGAGATATAATGTCAACAAACACACCTTATCTAAAAATGTGGCTCTGTCCCTGAAAATTTCCAACTTTTATGGCCGTTATGGTCATAGTTTAAAAAGGTAAAATGCGCCAGGTTTGTTTGAAATTTTGGTATGATGCAAAGCTTAAAATATTTAGAGATATCTGTTTTGAAACCATGATTACCTATTCTACTATACAGGAAAGGCCTATGACATAAATTTTAGCATCACACACCAACCGTGGTGAAAACGCCAGAAATGGGATTTCAGTAGTAACAATTTACACCTACAGTAAAACTACATCCAAGTTGACCTTTGGTGACGTCGAGCTGAATGCGAACTTGTCTAAATTTATCGCACGTCGCCTCGCGAAGAGTGAAATGAAAGTGGCAATTATTTATTACGTTTTTAAATAAGGTTGCCCCATAAAACACCAAAAAATAACAAACATGCATTGTCTCATGCTAATAAAGCATCCGTAACTCGAAATAGTATGTTATTATGTTATTAAAATGAAAAAGGTCCTGTTTCTTTTTCTATTTCGGTTCGGTGATAAAATTTACAGCGGAAGTACCGCCACCGATGCTCATGTAAACAAAAACAAATTCGCACGTATGTACGGCTGCTGCTCAGTAAAATCGAGAAAAAATAATAGCGACTCTTAATAATCAGACGAGCATGGTATAAATAAAATATACCCAAAGTAGCTTGGTGTACCAAATGTTCACCACTCGTGGTGAACATTTGGTACACCAAGCTACTATGAGTATATTCTATATTTATTTATTTATTTATTTTGATTTATCGCCATGTTTACGTCTATTCGTCACTTTGACCGTTCTTTACATATTCATTAAAAATTTTTGAAGAGTTAACAAACGTTTTCTAGCTTGAAACCACTTGACCACCCAAACGGCTAATAATATGAGTGAGCAGAAACATGCATGCATACATAGAGAAGAGCTTCAAGCTTATGCGTGGAACATAAGAAAACAGGGAAGGAGAATCGGAGTGTGTGGCGTTTCCATGGGGCCCACGCTCAGTTTCTGGAGTGTGGAATGAATGATTCAAATTCAGATGATTTATTCAGAAAATACATATAGGGTTGAAGATAAAAAAAACGGCGACAAATACAGATCTATTACAAGTATAGTAAAAGGAATAATGTAGGAGGTGGTTCTAGCTGTCGCCCCCCCCCCACCCCCCACCACCACCAACCCCCGAAAGGAAGTAAAGTCACAAACAGACTGTGACCTAATTAATAATATTTTAGTAAAAAATTATATACGGTAAATTAGAAGTCAGTTATTTCATCGTCCAGCACAAAAGCCAGCGGGGGACATGTGCAGGTGGTTCGAGATTGATATACGAAACAATCTGTTTTTCGTGACCACTACACCACTCGGCCCTAAGTCCCAGCAATCACTCCATGTCGTTCAGGCATCGATAAAGCGATAAATCAAACTGCGCTGGTCATCGAGACCATGTCGGCCAGAGCATTCCGAGGACATGTCTCGCATTATCATTGGGATTGAATCATTAACACATATCCAAAAGTGATGTATTCCTCTAATTTAATCAGAGGCGGCGGAAGCTCCAAAAAATGTGTGTGTGTGTGGGGGGGGGGGGGGGGGGGGCACTTTCCTCGCGGGGTGAGGTCAATGGTTGTAGGGCGGTGTATTCATGCAAAATATATAAATTTATATACGCTACCCCTCACCTTTGAACCCACCCTATTTAAGCCAATAACCTCAGCGTATTTATTTTCTTTTCTTTTTGCCTAGCCCTTAGAACCTTGGTGGTATCTTCCATATCAATTCAATGTAAGCAATAGGAAGAGGCCATATTCATTATTTGTGGGTAAACCAATTAATATTTTCAACGTGCAGCCTCAGGGCTGCACGTTGAAAATATTGGTTGGTCTTCCCCACTCATTCACTTACCAGCTGTCATACTTAATAAATTTATAAAGTATCATGTTCATGGGTCACAAAAGCTGCCTCTCGCGTTCAAAGAACATAAATATGGTCATATATGTATTAGTGATGTGTAGTGACCATATATATAGGGGTTGTGCACGTTATGTCGGAAAATGCCGTTCGGGTACCTATAATTGGTGAAAGAAGTTGAGGGGCACGTGCCCCCTGTGCCACCCCCCCCCCCCCGACTCCGCCGTCCCAGAATTTATTTCTCTGTGGGCTGAACGTTCTTGAAGTAGTAAGCTAATCATTGCTAAGTGTTCTTTAGATTAACAGCATAGCTGTCACGATTTCTGACTACAGGATCCTATTTTCGTGTTGAACGTATTCTGTGGTGTATTTGTTGGGCAGTCTGTGTGAACAAGAGCAGCAAGTGTGGTTAGGTTCCCAGATTATAGCACACACAGATCATGTCTATTTCGTTATGTAAACACCTGTTGAGTTTTTTCATGATTACAAGTTTACAAAGTGCATTCGGAAAAATAGGGATTATCACAACTGACAAAGGTAAAGTATGGCTAAAGAAATTTGGAAGTCAAGTTTTTCGCGAACACGTTTCTGTTACTGGTTTTTCGAGGTAATCTGTCTAGAGCGTTCCAAAATTTCACAAAAGTGTATAAAAGTAATTTATGGGATAAAATTCTACCCCGACTGACCCCCAGTTTTTACTAGTGAGGATCAGATAACGTAGATCAAACACAAACTTGAAGATGACCATCCTTCAGAAATTTTCTATTTCTCTGGCTTCTGACCCAACACACGGGAATTTTGCAAGTAGATAGTTCGATTCCAGAAACCAGACAAGTCGATCATTGATAATCCTTTCCATGGTTTTATACAGACAACTTGCAATAGATCTGTAATTACTTGGATTGCTGTGATCTTCATTGGGCTTTGAAATGGCGATTTTTGTTACTTTTCGCGAGGAAGGTGGAAACAAGCGGTCTCTCATGTGTTATTGGAAATTGATAGCAAAATTAAATTGAGTTTGAGGCGGATGTTTTAAAAGACGACAGTGTATTTCATCGGGTCCAGTAGCAGTATCGTTTGCTTTTTATCACAGAGTTATTTAAATATTCCATAGAGAAAAGGTTCGTTGTAATCTTCTAAATGGTAAGAGATAAATTTGATCATTTCTTTTTTTCAGTTGTTTTCTTTTAATTTTAAGGAATACCGGATTACTATTTTCAGACGACGAGTTTTAGAAAAAGTTGAGGCCAGTTTGTTTGATATTTTGTTTCTTGATGTGATTAGTGTGTTGTAATCTTCCAGGTGTTGTTCAATTTTTTTTTTACCTTTATTTTTTCAATCATATTCCATCCAAATGATATTGATGGGGGTGTGTTGAAACATACGTTTTCCAATAACTTTTATTTTTTATTTTATGAGTCGTCTTTTTGCCCAATTTATATGTAGTTTGTCCACATTAGTTGTCGTTGGCCACTTATTAAATTCCTGTTCAGTTTTCTTGCGATCCTTTACAGCCTGTTTGGAATCATTATCAAACCATGGTTTAGTGAAACGATTTGGATTTGCCGAGGATTTTGGAATGACTGTGTTTGCTATGTCAAGCAATTCCACTAAAATATTCTACTTAGCACTTTCTTCAAATTTTACAAGTGTGAGTCGTTCAGAACAAAGTGTCCTAGTTTGCTTTTTGAAAAAAAAATATCCGCTGAGGCACTTTCTCATCATCCACCGAAACCACACTCCCCAACACAATTTGAAAGTGGTCACTTCCTCACAACTAATTTTCGACCTTCCAAAAAAAATCGAGGAAGACAGAAAAGTATGCCATAGACAATTGATCTGAAGAAACCGGACGCGGGCTGCAGCTAAGTGTCTGATCCGTCATTGTACAAGCACTGGTCGTATTTGGCAATAAACTTTTCCACTGTTCTACCTTGTACATCTTCTTGGCTGTAGGAATCACCCCAAAGTAAGTTATGTGCGTTGAAATCACCCCAAAAAGTATATGGAGTTAGGAGAGGATGGACCAGTAGCTTAAAATTATTCAGTTCTTGGGTTTTGCTCGATGAAGAGCGAAATAGAACAGGACGTAACCGTTTATCTAAAGTTAAGCGTACAGCTACAACCTGTAAGTTTGTTTGAAAGGCACAGAAGAAAACTCCCGGCATATGTTTTGCGATACTTTTTCTCAGCGCCCTTTTTATGTTGATTACCCTAAAATCACAGGCCACCAGTTAAAATCAGGAAAAAAATTCGACGGTGTTATAGCCTGAGACCAGTCTAACCTTTAAATAGTACATCGCCTATGTTTAGGTCCAGTCGTCTAGGATATTTCAGTTAATCGGTAAAGCTTACCAGCTGTTCGCTTTTTCAATCAACTGAAATATTCCAGTTGATTGAATTTAAAAATACCATAAACATTCATTTTTTTGAATCATTTCAAGAAATCTTTTCTCAATCGAAACTCAATTTGACAGAATCCTTTATGACATTTCGAATACCATTATAATTGTGTGTTTACTAAATAATTATGAATGACGATTCTCCACATCGGTAGTTTTATGACAATGACGGTAGCGGGGTGACCAAGTGGTTACGGAATTGGACTTCAAACCGAAAAGTCCGTGGTTCGATCCCCGCCAAGGATAACTGCTTTGTATCCTAGGACAAGGCACTTCATCCCGATTGCCCAAATGAGAGCACGGTGACGCTGTGTACTAAGGCGTACTGCACGCCGATGGTGCATTTGTCTTCAACCAATGCTAACCCTTCTTGTGTGGAGTTATTTCTTTGGGGAGTCTGTCAGTTGCTTGCCGTTGATTTGTGGTTCTCTCCGGGTACTCCAGCTTTCTCCACCCGTACAACTCTCCGACAGTATTCAACTCTAAATAAATAAATAAATAAATAAATAAATAAATAAATAAATAAATAATAGCATCGAATTCCTTCTAGAGTTAGACTGATGGTCAAAGAGCTTTACCTGCCCATTGGTCTCCCCTTGCTAACTCCAAAAAGTTTGCTACTTTCCTCAACACTACGCACAATATAAGTTATCTCGGGCAACATCCAGGGTACATGGAGATTTAATACCTAGATGTCGGTTTTCAACCATGAGACGCAAGCCGAATGGTTGAAAAGGAGACATCCAGGTATTAAATCTTCATATACCCTGGATGTTGCCCGAGATAACGATTTTGTCCCGCCTCCTAACACAGAAAGATGTAAAATATGATCCCACATTGAGACTCAGGCGACGAAGTTTAAACCCCACACTGAGCCGCAGGTTTTGAACCAAACATCGAAAGAAACTTCACAGCAAAACTATAAATAGACCGAGTCTATTTCCGAATCGTTGTTTATAAACCAGGTCACACATGGAGAAGTTTTATTATTTTGTTTTAAACAATTCAAATTCCGTATCAAAGTCTTTCTCTGACAAATACTCTCTAAAAAGCCGTGAGGCAGTATTAGTTGATTTGACAGTGGATTTAGGCGTGAGTTCAATCCGTTTGCGAACGATGTCTCCATCGGAGTGACAAGCGAAGCGAGAGATTGACATTTTGTATTCTGCTCAAGCGATATCGATATCGAAGATAAACAGATGAGTTGCTCCCTTTGATGTTCTCACCCCCGCAAAGCGCAAAAGTATATTTGCGAACCCGATTCAATCTGTTCAGTTCTCATCGAATACGACAGCCAACAAGTGCTTCTACTCATAGGGCTGCAACGATGTTTTTTAATTTGTATTAGTATTCACTACAATACGACAATACGTTGGATATAACTTAACAGTTCTAATTGGAGTTTCTGCAATCGATGTGACCCAGTCGGGGTCAAAGGTTATTTTTATCACCTGGATGTTTCTCGAGTGACAAACGGGGAACAATGGCGCACGCTCTCAACACCCGCATGTTTGAAGATAGCCGATACCCTGGCTGTTTGTTTCGGTCACGTTGACCAATCAGAAGACGCGATGCATATTGATACAGGGACAATCTTATTTACCTCCTTAAATATAAGTAACATAGGAAAATGAAATCAAAACGCCAGGGTTATTAATACATAATATCTCTACCTTCGATACCATCATCAAGTGTGATCGCCAGTGAAAAACTGTATGCGTCGATAGTGCGTGTTGGACACTGTCGACATGGAGTGTTTTTGATGGATATTGTTGGGTATATTGAGTGTTTCGAGAAATGCGACCAAATTGCGAGCGGAACATTGCTAACTTTGGCAAAATAATTTGAAACAACACAAATAATTGGTTTCCATTGTCGTAATTAGGGCCCAATGATGACCGTCACCAATTTGACCCAACAAACACGATATCAAAATTTATTTTCTTAATTTTTCGTTTTTCAAATGTTTCAACAAAGATCAAGAAGACCAAAGCAAGTAGCACCTCAATGGAACAAACTCGTTCCAATGGGGTGTCACATGATATGGTCTTGTTGGAATTGTTTGAAAAAATTGAAATCATCTCAGTTTGTAATTCTTTTGTAAATTACGCGAGCGGATGCGGCCGATTCATTATTTATTTATTTGTTTATTTATTGGTGTTTAAGGTCACATACTTATGCACAATGGCTAATCGTGACCGTGACAGTTTTACGGATGAAGGAAGCCGGAGTACCCGGAGAGAACCACCGAGCAACGACGAGCAGCTGTCAGCTCTCCAACATCGTAACTCTGAACTCTGCACCGCAGCACAGGCAGGGTTGGATTGGTTGAAGACATGCGCACCATCGACGTGCAGTACGCCTCAGTACACAGCGTCATCGTGCCCCCATGTAGGCAATCGGGGTGAAGTGTCTTGCCCAAGGACACAACGCGGTTGCCGCAGGTGGGATTCGAACCGAGGACCTCTCGGCTTGCAGCCTGCACCTCTACCAACTGAGCCACTGCGCCCCGGCCGATTCATTAGATAAAGGGCAAAAATTGGTCAGACAAAGACATATCCTTTATCTGATTTCAGGTTTTGATTACGTCACTTCCACTTCTTGAGTTGAAATGGGATAAGGTAGTACAGCCGGTTCTGCGACAAAAACATACACAGCTAAGCGATCGTACCACACCAACCACATTGATATATGTTTTATGGAGAAATCATAATGCTAGTCAGTTTCACGCAGCGCGCACACGACGAGGGTTAAACATACAGATGCCCGTCTCTGTTTTGTTCCGAAACATTACGTTAGGAGAAGCGTACAAATATTCTTGTTGAGTTTATTTGAAAGATATCGACGCATCAAACGAAATGCTAACAACACAACTATCCTCTTTTGCAAGCATCTTGACGTTTTAATGCTCAAGACAAGTGTCCATGACAAGTCGACATCAATACCTATCGATAATTCTGTTGTTATCACTATATGTCTAGTTCCATATTGGTGGGTTCCATTCGAGGTTGATCCTTTGGTGTTTTTTATTGATTACCTTCGCCTTTGTTATCAGATTCGATTAGTGTTATGGCTAGACTTTTACTATTTACATCTTTACAGCACCATACGTCACAAAAACTCTCCATTCAAATTTCATTATTGCTTCAAGTTTGTTTTCAAAACACGTCTTATCACACATCATTGGAACGAACACATCGAGCTCGTTCTAAGGATGGGTGAAAAAAACTCTGTTGTAGATGCAAATGATGAGGTGTTTAGTTACTGAATAAAACAATCAAAAGTTACATATTCTACAAGTGTTATGCAAAGTTTAATTCTGTGAAAGTGGTGATCACATGTACATGACCAACTGTTATAACCTTGATGGTGTTTTATGTCATATTTTCCGAACTGCATGGCTCTGTACTGCGAATTGGAAACATCCACCGCCCGCCAAAACTACAGTACGTGGAGAGTGGATTGTAACAAAATCACCCGCGGAGTGGAGTTATCACCCAAAGTATCACTTTCAAATTCTGTACATATGGACAAACAACACAAGCAATGTTTCAGCCAATGGACCTCCGGGTTTAACCCGGAGGTCCATTGGCCGAAACTTTGCTTGTACTTGTTACGCTTTGCAACAAATTTGCAATTATTGCTTGGGTGGAATCTCCACTCCGCGGGTGATTTAGTGATAATACACTCTACACGTACTGTACTACTGAAGGGCCTTTGTCGTTGTTTTTCTTCCTCGTCATTGGGGTACCGGATGCTACGTATATGTTGCGTCCATATAAACTTAAATGTTATTTACAGTAATTATAGCGATACAATATACGCGTCTCTGTACACAGTTGTATAAAACTATAATGATCGAAAACAAAACATGTTTAAAGATACTGAACATAATTACACAATTTCACACCACGAAAGACATTTACTGTGAACATGATGAACACCACACCAATAGGCATACTTTACTGTGGTCACACAAATTTATGTTACCAAGGCTGCAACTATTGAATCAAACAACCCCTTTAAAATAAACTCATCACTTTTCAAATCATTTCATAACAGAGATGACACGGTGTATAAAGTTATAGATAAGTGGCTAATGTTATCAGTTCTTCAAACATGAGAACAGAACAAATGTCATGCGAAAACAAGATACTAAATCATTCAGAAAATACACATCCAAGAATTGGGGCACATGCTTTATTTCAGAAGGTTGGACGATGCCTCTTGGCCAACTGACAGGCACTAACTCTCTAAAATCACCCAATGAGGTTCAAATTCACTCAGCTCAGTTGTTTTGGGTTGATTCTTAACCCAACTGATTTAAGAGTGTATCGACGAAAAAAGTCAAACTCCGAAGCCATAGAGCAAATTGTGTGATGAATTCGCCTCAGTCATGACCAAAAACCAGTAGATTTCTTCAAAGTCAGTCACATACGTTTCATATTCAATTCAGTTCAACTAAAATATTCCAAACGATTTGATGTTAAAGTATCAAAAACATTAATTTTATTTGAATCAACGCAGAAATGATTTGACCGAATCTTTAATGACATTACAATATCACCTGTCCTCCTGCTGTACTACAAAAACCCGGATCTCAATCTAACTCCCCCAAAACCCAACACTCATCCCATACCAATCTCTAAGTGGATAGTCCCATGTCGGCCTCTCCCTTATCAGCATCTCCCTTATCAGCATCTCCCTTATATGGATAATCCCATGTCGGCCTCCCCCTTATGTGATGGGAATCTGATCACACACGCACATACAGAGTCCTATCATATGGGGAATGGGCTGATATGGGATTGTCCCATGACGGTTTCTCCATTGTATTCTAGGAGGGTCGTGCATTCGGCCACGCTGTACAATACATTGGATTGTCCCAATCCCGCCTTTCTGTTAAATTACAGAAAAATCGTGTTTTGAACGTAGCCGTACCGGCCTAGTGCGCCTGACGTATCGACCTATACCAAGGAATATCCGTAAGTGTAATATATAGTATCTCCTCGATATCCAATGAGAGGCATATCCATTTTCATGTACAATACTCTGAGATTATACCGCACCGGTCATCCTGCTGTACTATAAAAAATCCGGATCTGAATCCAGCTGCCCATAACCTTAAACTCGTAACTAGTCTCTGAAGAAACCTATGGGAGAGTTGAGTTTTGAACACGCACACACACACATACAGATTCCTATCATAAGATAAGATAAGATAAATTTTATTCATATGTGATATAGAGATTGACGTGGATCGTCCCATGTCGGTCTCCCTATTGTATTGTAGAGAGGTCATGTTTTGGATCAAGCTGTATAATACGCTAGACTATCCCACTTCAGGCTTTCTGTTAATTTTTTGGAAAACCATGTTTCGAACATGACTGTATCAACCCAATTAGTCGGATGTATCAACCAGTTCCAAGGGATATCCGAGAATGTATTACATACTACAGAATACTTCAGTGATCTCCCATTTAAGTTATATCCAAAACTCGAAAATTGTGTGTATGACCGTTCCACAGACAGGGGCCCCCAATTCCACCGCTGGCCAGGTGGGTGGCTGTGTGGTGCTCAATTCTTGTGTTCTTGTGTGTTTTACCTGGAGATTATCCTGCATCAGTCCTTCAGTTGAAGTATAAAATGAAAGTGTCAATGACACTGTAGCTCAGCTTGTTAAGACATGTACATGTATAGTATGTGCCACAGCAATGACAAACATCTAGGTAATGACCTGATAACAAAGGTACATATAAAGTATTGTAACGGTCTGTACATAAATACTGACCGTAGCCTGTAACAAATGTATAGGTAAAGTATTTTAAAGGTGGGTGACAGTCAGATGCTAAACGAGAAAAGAAATCTTTGAGTCCCAGAGTAGGTCTGACTGAACCCCAAAATATTTGTTCTCATAGCACAGTGATAACAGAGGCACACCAAAACACTCATTCCTGTCCCAAGGTGATAACAAAGGTACCCAAGAAGTTTCGTGAAGATCAGTTCATAAATACGAGCCGTATAGAAGTTGTGACAAAAAACTGATTGGATCTAATTTAAGTACAAAATGGCCACTGGCAGACATCTTGAATTTTGGAACGCACCCAGAAACACTCGTTCTCGCCCCAATGTGATAACAAAGGTACCCAAGAAGTTTCGTGAAGATCGGTTCATAAATACAGCCTCTAGCTCGAGCCGTATTGACATGAGCACTTACTGTGTACAAGTAGCACTGAATAAATCAAAGTTCATCTAATTTGCATAATTTCTGCACGAGAAAAAAACTCGTACTATATGTGATGTATTGCATGTTACTAAACATTCATACAAAAAGTTATTCAAATCAGAACTTTCATACAGAAGTTCTGTACAAAAAAACTGATTGCACTAATTTTGGTACAAAATGGCTGCTGGTGGCCATCTTGATTTTTGGACCACACCCAAAAACACTTGTTCTCATCCCAGGGTGATAACAAAGGTACCCAAGAAGTTTCGTAAAGATCGGTTTATAAATACGGCCTCTAGCCTGAGCCATATAGAAGTTGTGTACAAAAAACTGATTAGACCTAATTTCGGTACAAAATGGCCACTGGCAGCCATCCTGAATTTTGGACTGCACCCAGAAACACTCGTTCTCGTCCCAAGGTGATAACAAAGGTACCCAAGACGTTTCGTGAAGATCGGTTCATAAATACAGACTCTAGCCCGAGCCGTACTGACATTTGTGCTTACTGTGTGTAGGTAGCACTGAAAAAATCAAAGTTCATCTAATTTGCATAATTTCTGCACGAGAAAAAAAGCCGTATTATATGTGATGTATCCCATGGTACTAAACATTCACACTAAAAATTATTCAAATCAGCGCTTTCATATAGAAGTTCTGCGCAAAAATCTGATTGCACCTAATTTTGCACAAAATGGCTGCCATCGGCCATCTTGAATTTCGGACCGGACCCCAAAACACTCGTTCTCGTCCCACGGTGATAACAAAGGTACCCAAGAAGTTTCGTAAAGATCGGTTCATAAATGCGGCCTCTAGCCCGAGCCGAATTGGCATTTGCACTGACAGTGCCGAAAGTAACACTAAATAAATCAAAGTTAGTCTAATTTGCATAATTCAAGCACGAGAAAAAAAACCCGTATGATATGTAATGTATCTCATGGTACTAAACATTCATACAAAAATTATTCAAATCAGAGCTTTCATATGGAAGTTCTGTACAAAAAACAGATTTCTGCATCGTCGGTACAAAATGGCGGCTGGCAGCCATCTTGAATTTCGGACCGCACCCCAAAACACTCGTTCTCGTCCCACAGTCATAACAAAGGTACCCAAGAAGTTTCGTAAAGATCGGTTCATAAATACGGCCTCTAGCCCGAGCCGTATCCAATTGTTGACGTACGGACAAACGGACAGGCGGACAGGCGGACAGACGGTCAGACGGACAGACGGACGACGGGCCATGAAAATCAGGTTAGAGACTCAACTGCACAAAATTCCGCGAAATCATCCCAATTCTATTTTTTTTCTCTTCTGTAGAAAAATTGTGTCTTGAACGAATTGAACCACGATGGCAGTGAGGACAGCTCTCTGGAACACACACACTTTCTGAACAGAATTGCTGTTCTATCGATTCCGAATCAAAGCTACATCCAAATTTTTAAAGTTAAACATCACTGTTTAATTTCGATTTTTTGAAGCCGATTTTCCTGTGGTATAATGGAGAGATTGACATGGGATAATCCTATGACGGTCTCGCTATTGAATTATAGGAGGGTCGTGTTCTGGACCAAGCTGTACAATGCGTTTGATTGTCCCAATTCATTCTTTCTATTGGAAAACATGAAAATCGTGTTTTGGCGAAGCTGTACCAACCTAGTTAGGCCGATATATTAAGCTACCTTAACGTGATTCTAAACTAAAGATTGTAGTTTGAGTGGGCAGGTGAAAACCATGATGTTTTTTTCATTACTTTTCAATAGTAATGGTTATTTAATACATGAATGATTGCTTCCTACCTAATAGATTACAAAAATGTGATAAAAATTGAAAAAAAGAAAATTTACTCACCAAAAAAATGCTTTTGAAAATCCCGAACTCACGGTCAACTTCCTGCCACCAAAACTTAAAATATGAATCTCACATTGAAGGATATGTTTTCTATATGCACTAGAGAACAACAGTTGAGTCATAACTTTTTAAAAAATAAATCCAATTGTATGTTAATTTAAATTTTTGAAGGACCACTGCATGCACTGGTCCAGTCATTTTTTCACAGGGAACTATTTACACGTCAAAAGTATGGCACACCACACTAATCAGTAATCTAGTTTACCTCCCCTGCAAATATTAGCCATACAAGTGATATATCTGTTCTGCCCTCTTCCACAAGTAAAATGACATGAGATGACCCTGTTGAAAGTGTATCGTCAAATCCCAATAATAGAAAATAAAAGACTGTGTGGCCATCCCCCCCCTCCCCACCCCCACCATAAAAAATTGAATTTTTCAAAATTGAAAAAGGGACATAACTCTGGCAAAAATTGTCGGATCAAACCCTGATTTGACTTGACCTGCATTTTATGTTGATACACATACACAACAAATTTTATTTGATTATGTCAAGTACAGATCAAGTTACTGGTTGGAAACTAAAAAAATGGCGTTTTCAAAGTTGAAAAAGGGACATAACTTTGGCAAAAATTGTCGGACTGCACGATTCGAACTGGACCTGTATTTTATATTGATACACCTGCATACCAAATTTCATTTGATTAGGTCAACTATAACTAAAGTTATCATAGGGAAACCACAGTGGGACGGATACACGACCGGACGGACACCGGCTATTTTAATAGTCCCCCGAAAAATTTGTACAGGGAAGAAAGGTACACTACCATACACATTAATATTGCCTGCAACAGTAATAGACCAACTTAGCATTTGATGCTGATTCGCATCCCATCCACAATAGAGACCCCTTTTAACAGTGGCACATTTCCAGATTGGACTGGAATCATGCAACATTCCCAAGCCACCTTCAATTTCCACTTGTATTCAGTATTTTTGTCATAAAGGTTTTCTCATGATTCTTGTGCCCTCTTACTAGTATGTACACTGTGAAACCCGTGCAGTAAATATTGTAAACAATGAGTTCAGGTTTTAGGCTATAGTGCTGACAGACAACATTATTCTGATTCAGTCTGTGACCTGCAGACTAGTACCACCCACACCCCCAGTGGTATGATACAGTTATGCATTCTTCTCAACCATTTTGCTTGACATTATGTTTTCATGAAAACATTTTGTTTCCCTAAAACACCCATTCAAGATGTCGAAGAGTCCCATAAAATGACAATCTCTTACCTCTTTATCACTATGTACTTGTATTTAATATAACTGGAAAACAATATTTATGACAACTTTCTTTCAAGTATTTATCTAACACACTGATCAAATCACTTTTGTTGCACAGATAAATGACCATTCAGATTTGATTATTTGTACAAATTTTGCAACACAAACATAGCAAGTGATTATGATCTTCAACGGTAACTGATGAGCTTACTGGAGCCATTCCAAAGGGAGGTTATGAGCTCTGTTTTTAAGGCAGAAAGTGTATATATTCTGTGATACGAGAAAACATCACAGAAGTGCCACCTTTCCACTGCATTATTGAAAGTGTTAATCAATTGCCTCCCATAAGCAATCCTTACCATTCCAACCAAAGCTTGTTCACATGAGGTGTTGGTTGAGGTACAGAAAATAAAAAAAGAAAACCTTTCAAATATATGTTGTGGAATGGTGCTGCGTTGATATGCCCACTACATCAGAGCTTCGTGTGGCCACATTCTGTGGCCAAATTGAGGCCTCATTCCCAATGGGGTACATGCAATAAAATTTCTAATATCTGGCACAAAACATTATTATTCCTTAACTTATACAGCATTATCAGGTTACAAAACCAGTGTTTTTCTCACAGTTGATTCTAATAAACTGATACCCATTCTGACCTGTATTCTCTCTGGAAAAAAGCTTCCAGCTGGGTTTATGTCTAGATGGCTAAATGAATAATTTCCCCAAGACCACGAAAAAGGCTCCTTTCCCAATTTACCTGGATCAAACCATTCATGTAGGTTAGATACAGTGCTTTTCATATCCAGTCAAGTTAATACATTTAAAAAGCTGTGTTTTACCCATGGCCACCAGGTTAAACGAACACACGGGAATATATGAAAAAAGTTTGCTAGAATTTACTTCTTTTAACCTTTTTCCTAATAATGTGAATCCATCCATCCTGTGTTATTAGTAAGAATGTTAGAATACCTTTACCTGTTGAACAATAGTGCTGAATTACAATTTTGCATGGAAATTTGAAGAAAAATTTCAGTCACCACTATTATTTAAAAGAGCTCAAAGGTGAAAATGCCATCACTGTTATTAATTTTAATAACTTTTATCAAATGTGCAAGACCTCACCATTTTTCAGCCATCACTAGTCTATTATGAGGCACGTAAGAGCGTAATGCAAAAAGTAAACCAACGGACAGATGGCCGGACAGACTTTGCCTGAAAATATATTGCCCGACTTATGGAATGTACAATTCCTTCTGGAGATTACGTAAATTTATTTTGTGTGTGTGTGTGGATCTCTTAGATTCTTGTGCTATTCAGAGTGGCCAAGCCATTGACAATGAATTCGTATATAATCTTCTTGGTATTTTGGTTATCTAAATACAGTTTTGTAATTCCGTTTTCTGGATTTTTGATTATTTAGAAGCCCTATTTGTAACTTTGTGTAGTGATGTTTTGTGAAAATGAGGATTTATTAGCCAATATTTCGATAAGGCTAAGCACTCAAACATTTGAAGCTTGATTGTGCCTTGTGTGTGTTGCCATACTTCACTTTCGTTGAGAATTTCTATGCAACGACTGATAAAATAATTTCCTAGAGAAAAATTGCATGTTCACACTTCTGTCATATTTTAATTTGTGATTAGGAGGTCTAGTGGGGTGGATAGAAAGAGAAAATATTATTTTTCGCACATTGAACAAGCGACTTACCAACGCATGTGACTTTCCGGTGACAACAAGTTCGATCAACAAATACTTGCAGACATGAGTCTAATAGCCCACAGATTATTCGAAATTATCGATGATCTTTGTGGATTGCAAACAAATATAATGAAATACATCGTTTACAATGATTCGCAATGTAAATCACACCAGATCGCAAAATTAGGAGCATTATTTCTGGAACTCACCGAAACCAGACCGAAATGGGGCAGAATGACAGACCAATAAAGGTATACCATCAATATTACATGACGAACAATAGTTCCCCCGATTTGCGGTTAAAAGAAGTGAAAAAGCAAACAGTTTACGAATATTTCAACAACGAAAGAATACAACATGTGTTTCTAATTCCACTACATGTCACAGTTTTGTTAATTAAAGATAACTGAAATTTTTGTTCTCTATTGGTAATTTTGGCGCATGAATACAAACTAATGGCAAGGTCGATCCATGTAAACAAATTGATTGCTTCAGTTGGTGAGGGAAGAATATTTACATAGAACAGACAATCAATGCAATTTGTCTCTATTAGTCTGCTTCCCTTGAGATATATCGACAATCAGAATTCCAGCAGTGGCATTGTCACGAGAATTTACTGGACATATGGCGAGAGCTTTCGTCGCAATGTTGCCCACAACCTTCAGTGTTTTGAATTTCCCACCGTAAACATGGCGGACACTTTTGAGACTGAAACGACCCAGGTTGACAACATGCTTAGTCCTATCTTCGTGGTGTTTTATTTAACATTAAGACTCAACTGCTACAGTACATTACTGATAGCTCACGTTGGTTGTTCAATGGAAGACGAGGCGTCTCGCTATTTTTTGAAAACCTGACCACGCCATTTCCGACTTTTTGACAGTACACATTTTCTAATGTCTCCAAACGACTCGTACATTTGTTAAATGCATATTTTGCGGGTCCCATCACGTTCTATGTGACATGACCCCCCCCCCCCCCAACCCTGGTATCCAAGGGCAAGGCTATTTCGTTGCCAAGTTATTGTTCAATGAAATGTTCACATTTTTCTATGTTTCTGGCTTCCATGTTGGCAGCCATGACTTTAGAATCACCTTAACAGAACCGTGAATAAGGACATTTAAAAACGATGGTGTCTAGATATTTCTCCAATTGTTAAAAACGGCCTGTGCTTACTCGTAAGAAAAAACCAAAGCCAATTCCATAGAAGCACAGTCTGTGGAATCGTCTTAGTGATTTTAGATTGTGATGACATACATCATTACCTGAACAGTAAGAATGTATGTGTCCCAAGACACGTGTCTGCTTGCGGGGCAATACTTCGTTAGTGGTCAGCCTGAGATATCGATGAAAATGCTAAGCCATGTTACCCGAGTATTTCATGTTATCCCAGGCATGGCAGAGGAAATCCAACAGCCACAGTATTTTATAGCATAGACGTTAAATTTGCCCTCGACTGTATTAAGTTAACCTGTAAGGATAGTCTCTTTGAGAAGTTTTGCGGATGTCATGTCAATCAGAGCGTAACTTTTAACTGCAATAACATTGTTGACCAGTCTACTTTTGATGGAGTTTGATATTTCGTGAGCAGCAGAGAGACTGACCTTGTTGGGATCATGCATCGCGATATCCTGTTTTATTGATGAATGGAATAGGGTGTCGCGGTGTATGATTCTAACAGGGTCAGTTCTGACGTGGCCTGGGATTGGTTCAGTCCTGACGCGGCCTGAGAACTCTTATTTAGTGATGTGAAGTGACAGACGTGACCTTTCACCTGGTTCCCAAGATGCAAGATGTGACGTCATAACCCGCCAATTTGTAACAGATACATTATTCAACTTCTTCCAGATTCCAACGCTTGAAACACACGCATACATTTCATCTCATTGCATTTCACTTATGCAATTTCTCCACGCAATCGGTAAGTACTCTTGTAGTAAATATCTCATGTAGCATCTATAAATACAAAGGCAATTTCGCTACATTTGGCGTCGCTGCGAAAAAAATGATTTTTTGATCGTCTTGTGCGTTTATGTAGATAGGAGCCGCCATGATGAATTTTTGTTTATTTTTCTCTCACTTCAATTTTTTTAACGTCAGTTTTTCGTTAATTATTTAATAATCTGATGTTATTTTGGTATTAAACATTAATACAATTTACTTGCAAGCGATGTTACTTGCCGATTTGTGAAATTTTGATAGAAATTGTGTTTTTCGTGTTGAGAAATTTGAATTTCCGTAACCATGGTAATTCGTGTGTGTTTCTAGTTTGTTTTCGAGCGTTGAAAATCAAACGTCGTGCTGCGATGTTTTGAAGTCTAGCATAGTCGATTTAATTTCATTTCTGGGCATAATTAAATTCGATTTTCAAGAAAAATAAAATTTAATTCCATGCAGTCGACCAGTAACATGAAGGTCGATTATCACTACTTTCGATTTCAATTGTGTCACGGCGCTGTAACAAAACTAAAACCGGTGTTCCTGCGATGATCCGCAATTGAAGTTGAATCGTCCGAAGATATTTTAAAAGTGACAAAATTCAAAATTTCTACAAACACGCAATGTTTTCTTTAATTAAAACATTGTGATTTCATTAAATTAGATTTAACAATTCTAACATTCGCTCTATCCTGTGATAAAGTGTACTAAGCTTCAATTTTCAGAGAAAAGGGAGGAGATTGGTAGATTTATTTTTGGTTGATTTTGATTTTGGTTATAAGTCTCTTCTTTATTATAAAGTGAACGAAAGTATAAACAATATGTCAAAGAAAGTTTTTATAAATTCTGCTTCTTATGAAGAGCTGGCACAAATAAATCAAATAGGCTCTTTTGCTGCTACACAAATTGTTAACCGTCGTCGTGATGCGGGTTATTTCACATGTAAACAAGATCTTGATGAAATAGCATTGTTTCGTGGCACCCGTAGTTTATCGGCGATGATCGATCTCAGCACACCATTGGTGGGACAGGTGGTAAATAATAACGTTCCATTAGGGAATGTATCATCTAGTCCACCAGTGACAGAGCATCAGCTAATTGCCTCGGCACTCTCTCCACCTGCTACGCTTGATAAAAGTGTCAGACCAAAAAATATAACAGGAACAGATCCACCTTTTGGCTTTAGCGAAAGTAAAATACAGTCGCCGGACCGGAGAACTTCGATCTGTGCGGATTCGACTTTCGTTCTTGCAACTGTTCCAATTACAACGGCACCTATTGCGCAGTTAACAACCGTGACCACTTTGGTGCAGCCACGGACTAGTACTGTGGTTAGAAGTTCCTTGGGACCAGACACTAATCGCTCTAAGGACCTTGATTCTTTCGCCATGAGTGATGAGCGCAGTAGGCTTCTTGAAACTGTGAGGGTGATTAATACTTCTTTACAGACACATTTTAATGATACCACTTCCGTTCAAATAACTCAATCGGAGGTGACCCAACCTATATCTACTTGTGATACTTTTACTGGATTACCAACAAGCTCTGTTCATCTGTCCTTTACACCACCTCTTCCAACTCAGTCTTACTCTGTGACTCAACCCCCACTTCTTCAACAGACAGATTTTACCCCCGCCTCTCATCCATACAATACTAGTATGGGAGGTGATGCTACTAGGTATCCTAACCCAACTTACTCTGTTTACCCTTCTGTAACTCAAACCCAAGGTTTTACAGAGCAATCCAGATATCCTAGCCAGACTTTCTCTGGTTATCCTCCCTCACCACCTAGCCATATTTTTGGACAACCTTCAGGATTCCCTAGCCAGGGTGGACCTGTCTATCCTGGTTCAACTTATCCCAGTTCTGGTTACCCACCTGCATCCCACAGTCTGGGGTGGGTAGATCACTCCAGATTTTCAAGCCAGATTAATTCTGGTTACCAGCCTCATTTAGGTCACATGGGCCAACCTTTGTATGATGCCTATGGAAATGTGGTGTGCCCTCCTTATTTTGGACATTCGGCTCCCCCTGCGCCACATTTTAGGCCTCCACCTTTTTCTCAGCCAGCTTATAGGTCTGGTTCCGATTGGGGTAGAGAAAGGAGGACACCTTGGTTGCACCGTGGTTTCAGTTATGATGGATCTGAGGTTTGGCAGCCTTTTCAATTGAAATTCAAAAAATATGCAGAGTATCAACAGTGGAATCCTAAAGAACAAAAACAAGTTCTTTGCTGGTCTTTGTCCGGGTGCGCTAGCGAATATTTCACTCTAATGAATGAGCGTGACCCTAATATGTCAATCAACGCTTTGTTAGAGGCGTTGGAAAATCGGTTCGGATATCATGACTTACCCGAAACCACTCAATTACGGTTCCAGCAGTCTAGACAGAAGCCAAACCAGTCCTTAGAGGAGTGGGCAGAAACTGTTTTAACGTTGGCAACACGTGCTTTCAAAGATTGTTCGCCTGATTTTACTTTTCGGCAAGCCATTCTTAGGTTTTGTCAGGGCTGTAACGATCCACATGCTGCGGTGGCTGTAGCTATGGAATCGCCGCAGACAATGGAACAAGCCATAAATAGAATCAGGTGGCACCAACATAACTATGCAGCTATTTTCCCGCATAAATCAAGAAAAGACGTACGTCATATTTCCTCAGACACCGAACAGGAAAGCGATGGCGAATATGATATCCGAGCTGTGACACATAAGTCACGAGATAAAGAAATAAATCCACGTGATTCTTACAAGAGTAATAAGACAAAAACAGATACGACTGATATCGCTGCTCTCAAAAGTCGGACGTTGAACATTGAAACGACGCTCGACAAAGTTGTGTCGCTGTTGGATCAGTTGACAAAATTGGTCACTAATTTGGCTAGCAATCCATCAACAACTTTTATAAAACATGAGTCGTCCCCACAGTCGAGGTCGCCCTCACCTTCAAGAAAATTTACAATTGAATGTTTTACTTGTCATGGTCCACACTATCGAAAAGATTGTCCAACAAAAAATCCTTCAAATAGACCTAACAAGGACAATCGAGTTAAATTTGGAAAGTTAAACGAGAACGGGTCAGATCATCGAGAGGTCTGATTCTGGCCCCTTCTCTCTCCAATGACCTCGATTTTCAATCAGACTCACCGCCCATGATTACTCGGGTGAAATCTACTTCGTCAATCGCAGTACCTATATCACTTTCTGGACATCAAATAAATGCTATAATAGATACTGCGGCTGATGTTTCTTTGATCTCGGATAAACTGTTTTATAATCTGAATCCCACACCACAGTGTATTAAGACAATACGTTTTAATACCGCAGCTCGTGATAGTCACATGTTTGGTAAACTGGTAGGACCAGTTTCTATCTCAATTGGTAGTTTAAAATTTGAAGAAAACATTTATGTAACTCCAATTGAAGATGATATGCTGTTAGGTATGGATTGTCTGAAAAAGTATAAAGCTCAAATTGACATTTTAACAGATACGATCACTTTGTGTGATCATGTTTTTCCGACTGTGTCTACTGACACTGTTGCCACAAAAATTGCTCGTGTTTTTGCGAATCACGAAACATTGGTTCCTCCCAACTCAGTTGTTCTTCTCGAATGTTCTATAAATCCGCCATTGAATGATTATGTTATTGAACCGCTTCAAAGTGTACAATCTGTGTTGTTACCAACTCTCCATGAAGGTTATACGACACCTCACGTCTGTTTTATAAATTCAGATGATCGACCAGTGTTGACAAATAAAAACAAATATATCGCAGATGCCTATGAAGTGTCCGAAATATATTGTGGTTTTGACAATTTTGAATCTGCTACTGTCAGTCAAATCGGCAGTGATGATTCAGGAATTGATTCGTCTGAAATGCCAGAACATTTGAAAAAATTATTTGAGCGGTCCTCCAAACTAATTTCAGACAAATATGTTTCTCGTCTTGGTAAACTCTTAATTGAATATCAAGATGTTTTTGCAAAAGATGAGTTTGATTTAGGAAATTTTGAACAAATCGAACGCACTATACCGCTAATAGAAGGTGCTCGTCCAATCAAACAGCCAATGCGCAGAACACCTGCTTGTTTTGTGGATCAAGAGGAAGCCCCTTTGAAAAAATTATTGGCAGCAAAAATTATTCAACCCTCTACATCTGAATGGCTTAGCGCATCTGTATTAGTGAAAAAACGTGACCCAGATAACAAACATTCAATGCGCTGGTGTATTGATTATCGTCGTGTAAACGATGTAACTCGAAAAGAAGTCTACCCATTACCGCGAATCGACGATTGTCTTGACACGTTGAGTGGTAATTCTTGGTTTGGCAAGGCTGACTGTCTTTCGGCTTATCATCAAGTTTCGATGAAAAATTCGGACCGCCCTATCACAGACTTTTTAACCAAATATGGGATTTTCGAGTATTTGAAAATGCCATTTGGGTTACAGGGCTCGTCATTTACTTGGTGTAGGGTGATAAATCTAGTACTACAAGGATTAAATTGGGACATATGCCTTGGGTACATAGACGATGTAGTTCTGTTGGGTAGTTCTGAAGATAACCACTTGGAAAATATACGCAAAGTGCTTGATAGGTTTCGATTACACAATCTGAAGCTGAAACCAAGCAAATGTGAATTTTTTCAAAAGGAAATTGCGTTTCTTGGTCGAAACATTAGTGAAAAAGGAGTGAAAATGTTAGATTCATCAGTTGATGTGGTATTAAACTGTCCGGTTCCCACAAATACAAATGAAGTTGAACGGTTTTGTGGCCTCGTCAATTATCACCGCTCCTTTATTAAAAAAATCGCTGAGATAGCTCGTCCTTTATATGAGATAACTGGAAAAAAAACTTCCAAGTGGGAAGCTGCCCAACAAGAAGCATTGATAATTTAAAACAACAATTAACTTCTCCACCTGTTTTGGCTCTTCCAAATTCAACTGATTTATTTATCCTTGATACTGACGCCAGTGCTCATTCTATAGGTGGCGAACTGCTTCAAATTCAAAACGGCGAAGAGAAAGTAATAGCATATGGTAGCTATGTTTTGTCCCCTCAACAAAAAAGATATTGTACCACTCGTTTGGAATTACTCGCCGTGGTCAGATGATTTGTTCGTCAGTTCCGTCATTATCTGCTTGGTCGAAAATTCATTTTATGAACTGATCATAGTAGTCTACGCTGGTTGTTAAATTTCAAGGAACCTCAAAACCAACTTGCTAGATAGTTAGAAGAACTTAGTCAATATGACATGGTGGTAGAGCATCGTAAGGGTATCCATCATACAAACGCCGACGCTCTATCAAGAATTCCGGTGAACGCTTCCTGTGAAAATTATTTCCCAGGTTGTGATTTAACTGTACCCTTGCGGTGGATGTAAATATTGTACTAGAGTTCATAACAGCTGGACCAAATTTGGACAAGAGGTCGATGACGTCGTGCCTTTATCTCAAGGTGTAATTGAATTTAGGAACGATGACTTTTCTAGTGAGTTCTCAGTGAAACAAACCACGCTGGTGGATATGCCGTTAGAAATAGAACCCGACCCTGTCAAAATTGATCATATTTCTCAAGAAACTGGTTGGCTGAATACTAGTCTGAATTTGGAGTATGCACCTGAGTCGTCTCCAAATTACAGAATTCTTAAAATTTCTAATCCTGAACAAGTTAATCTATCTGACGTCTGCTCCGCAGATGAACTGGTTGAAGTTCAGCCAGCTGATCCTGACCTCAAGCCAGTTATTGATTGGTTAGAATCTGGAGAAACTCCAACTGAAGGAGAACTTTTCCGGTGTAGTCCAGCAACAAAATATTTTTGGATAAATCGGAAACGATTTTTGATAAAAAACAATCTTCTGTATAAAATTTGTAGAGATGATAGTCAAGTTCTGGTAGTGCCAAGTAAATTCGCACCAGATCTTTTGCATATCGCTCATGACATACCGTCCTCTGGTCATTTAGGAGTGTTCCGAACTCGTGAACGACTTCGAAAACAGTTTTATTGGTACGGCATCACTAATGACATCGACAGTTATGTTGCTGCATGTTCTCAGTGTGTCAGGAGCAAAACCGGAGGCAAACACGCTAAGTGGGAACAAATAATATACCAGTCAGGTGCACCAATGGAAAGAGTGCATATTGATTTTCTCGGACCTTTTCCACTTAGTGATAATGGAAATAAATATATTTTGGTTCTAACATGTCAATTCACAAAGTGGGTTGAATTTATCGCTTTACATGATCCAACCGCCGAAACAGCAGCATGTGCCGCTGTAAATGAATTCTTTTCCCGGTTCGGTTGTCCTTTACAACTATTTTCGGATCAAGGTTCATGCTTTGAATCAAATCTTTTTCAAGAGATGTGTAAAGTGTTACAAATTTATAAATCTTGGACAACGCCGTACCGACCGTCAGCTAATGGCTCGGCGGAACGCCAGAACCGAACGCTGATGAATATTGTACGGTGCTATGTAGATAAAAATCAGAAAAATTGGGACAAATTTTTGCCTCAGTTAGCCGGAGCAATTTGATCCTCAGTGCATCGAATGATCGGTTTTACGACAAACAAAATGATGTTGGGTAGGGAAGTAAATCATCCCAGCGACATCATGTACAATTTTCATCTTGGTGAAACTGAGCACAAAAATACTGGCCAATTTGTCCAAAATTTGGTAGAAAAATCTAAAGAATGTCACCAGTCAGCCAGGTCAAGATTAAAAATGGCATGTCAAAAGATGAAACGTGATTACGATGTGAAAACTCATAAATATGAATACAAGGTGGGAGATCTGGTTTTCTTATTAGACGATTCATCCAAGAAGGGCAAGTGCAGAAAATTATGTCCTTTCTGGAAGGGACCGGGAATCGTTTCGGAGGTCTTGACCCCATACTTGTACAAAGTGCTTTTCAAGAACTCCCTGAACGTCGTTAATCATGACCGTTTTAAGAAATGTTTTGATGAGTCTTTACCTGTTTGGCTAACTAAAATGCTTGAACTTTTCCATCAGACTGGTGAAGTGAAAGTGGAATCTCCAAAAGGAATATTTTGTATATGCCGTCAGCCCGCCGGTAAAAGATTCATGATACAATGTGATTATTGTTTTGAATGGTATCATGGAGATTGTATTGGTGTTACATCACAAGATGCTGATGCTATAGACTTTTATAGATGTTCCAAATGCTAAATGATACTTTTCTTTCTCTTTTCAGATAAACATGTCTGACAAAACCTTTACCGCTGTAACTGAATCATCAATTACAGTGCCCATTAGTAGTGCTACACAGGTAACATCTACGCATGACGCCTTCTCGTCAGGTGATCTCATATCATTTACTTCTCCTTCGCATGATGTTATTTCGTCATGTGTTTCTTCTGCATCTATGCCTGATGTCTCTGCGTCAGGTACTTCTTTGCCTACCTTTTCGCTTGATGCTATTACGTCAAGTGCTCTATCTCTTACATCCTCTCCCATGCCTGTTTTCACCTTGGCTTATATACCACTGAATCCTCTCAGTTCAGTGCCGGAAACTGTCACCATGGCAGCACCACTAGCTACAACAACTACTACTGCTACTGTTATTTCAACACGTCTTGGACTATCTGTCGCTCCACCGCCTGATGTTTTTTCATCAGGTGTATCCCCATCACTCTCTGTGACACCAATGGAATTAGACCCACCAAAAACAACTAACACTGCAAGCACCACACATACCACACATCCTTCTGGATTGTCCCGCACTGAAAGACGGCGCTTGAGATTTAAAAACATGTTAGCTGGAAGGAAAGCGTCAGACAATACAAATGGAAGCACTGCTGTTCCAAAACCTTACGACAAACATCCATTATTATCCACTCCAGCTGTAACACCATTAATGGCTGAAGCAGTGACTTCTAAGGTCAAGGCAAAACAAGAAATATCTACAAATATACCATCTAAATCTAAGGTCAGCAAACCAGAAGTACAAAGTGCAGGTAAAGGTCGAGGTGCAAACACCAAAACAAAGCCCCCAAAACAAAGGTCTTTGACAAATAAACTGTATGACACGCATTTTCACTTGGATCGGCTACACAAAAAATTCAACATTAAGTCACTACAAACTGCAGCACGTGCCATCCAAGCCGTCAACCTCAAGGTTGATGTTCCTTCTTCTGTTGTGGACGAGGTTCAAGTTTTCTGTGACCCTGAAACTTGGCCATCTCCCGCAGAGCTTGTGTGGCACCCACAATGGAAAGTAGCAGTAGGCTGTCATCCTAAAAAATATAACTGCTTATCTAACCCTGAGGTCAGAAACAAATTAGAGTCCTTAGTCCGACATCCTAATGTTGTTGCATTTGGGGAAATAGGCTTGGACAGGTCAACAAATTCACCTGTCGAAACCATGCTACAGCATGATGAAACATTTCGCCGGCTTCTGGGACTGTCCAGGCTGGTGTCTAAACCACTAATATTGCACATCAGGGGACACATGGGGGATTCACTTTCCCACGACGTGAGTTATACCGCCCTAGAACACATAAGATTCCAAACTCACGTTGAACAAATCATACACCTGCATTCATTCATGGGGTCCAGATATCAGGTTCGTGCCTGGAGTTTGGCCAGACCCAATACCTATTTTGGTTTCACTGGCGCACTCCACAACTTCACAGAGATCCAGAGGGAGGGCGTTCGCGCTATCCGACTCGGCCGGATTCTTTTGGAATCTGATGCTCCCTATTTTGGCAGACAGGACCGTCCTTGGACGACCCCGTCTGTAGTCGGAGAGAATGCTAGGGAACTGTCCCGTATTCTCTGCATGGACTTCAGGGTTCTTAGTGACCAACTAAACGCCAATGCAACACGTGTCTATGGTTTTCAGTAAATTGACCATAGACACACTTTTTTGTGTTTTGGCAAATAATTTCGTTGAACCTTTTTTCATATTATTTATTTAAAATATTTTTGTTGCATTGGTGACTTTAATCCATATACTTTTCAACCAGTACTCTACCGTTTACTCCTTTAAGAGTAAACTTGGCTATTGCCTCACTGACAGCAATATATTTATTGCTACATGTTTTCTCAAGAACTAGTAGTTTGAACATTCAGTTCTTTTTAATTTAGACTGCTTCCTTGAGAAAACTAGTTATATTCTTAATTCATAGTGTGAAGTAATTTGAACCAACATCACAACATTACAGTTCAAATTACTAAATTTCATATAAAAATGTATATATTGCTTTTCCTTTTTCAAGCAGTCTGAACCATGTTGTTCAGACTGTTTTCACATATTAAATATTGTAAAGCAGTTTGAACAATGTTCAAACTGTTTCCATGTTATTTATTCTTCTTTTAAGCAGTTTGAACCTTGTGTTCAAATTGTTTCCGTTTTATATCATGCCTCGGGTGATTACTCGAGAAAAAACACTTCACAGCTTGGAACCTATTCTCCAAAGGAAGGGAACAGTGATGTGAAGTGACAGACGTGACCTTTCACCTGGTTCCCAAGATGCAAGTTGTGACGTCATAACCCGCCAATTTGTGACAAAAACATTATTCAACTAGACTTCTTCCAGATTCCAACGCTTGAAACACACGCATACATTTCATCTCTTTGCATTTCACTTGTGCAATTTCTCTACGCAATCGGTAAGTACTCTTGTAGTAAATATCTCATGTAGCATCTATAAATACAAAAGCAATTTCGCTATATTAGACCAGCCGTGGCCTGAGATCCCTTATTTCGTTTCTTTATTTGGTGCATCCATCTAAAGGATGTAACGGGCCAACAAATAGGGGTGCGGTCTTTCAGGTCATGTTTGAACTGGCTGGGTGTGTGTGTGTGTGTGTGTGTGGGGGGGGGGGGGGTGATAGGCTTGGCCAAAACATCCTGGCCTTCCAGACCCCAACGTCACTGCCCCGGCCCCCATCCAATCTCTCCCTCTGGCCCTGGTCATTATAGTAATCTAAAGCTCGTATATCTAATATATGGGTGCGAATGTCTGTATCGGTATCTCTATCTCTCTCTGTCTGTCTTTGTCCCTGTTGGGCTCCTCCATTTCTCGACCGATCGATCTCAAATTTCCTACACGGCGGTAGTTTGTCCCTGTGGGTGGCATGGGAGGGGTGCCGTGCCCGTGTGGGGTGACTTTGACCTTGAAATTGATGACCTTGATCTTTTATATCGAAAACGGCTGTGCTGATCTGGCTAAAATTTCATATGTGCGGGTGTGCTGACCCATCGATCATTTTGACTTTATCGGGGTGCTCGTGCGGAGTGACCTTGACCTTGAAGTTGGTGACCTTGGCCTTTTGTTTCGTAAACGGCTGGGCCGATCGGTCTAAAATTTCATATGTGGGGATATATTTTGCTTTTATGGGGTGCCCGCACGGGGAGACCATGACCTTGAAATCGGGTACCTTGACCTTTTATTTCGAAAACGGCTGATATGCCATCTTCTCCCGTGCAACGCCGGGTATCACCCGCTAGTCTAATATATAAATGCGAATGTCTCTATCTATCTCTATATCTGTCCATCTATCTATCTCTCTGTCTTTGTTCCGGGTGAACTCCTCCGTTTCTCGACCGATCGATCTCAAATTTTGTACACGGGGTAATTCGTCCCTGCGAGTAACATGGGGTGGGTTCCATGCCCGTGTGGGGTGACCTTGACCCTGAAATTGATGACCTTGACCTTTTATTTCGAAAACGGCTGGGCCAATCGGGCTAAAATTTCATATGTGCGGATATATTGACCCATCGATCATTTTGACTTAATCGGGGTGCTCGTGCGGGGTGATTTTGACCCTGAAATTGGTGACCTTGACCTTTTAGTTCGAAAACGGCAGGGCCGATCGGGCTAAAATGTCATATGTGCGGATATATTGACCCATCGATCATTTTGACTGTATCGGGGTGCCGGTGCCGGTAACCTTGACCTTGAAATTGTTGACCTTGACCTTCTATCGATCATATCTGATGGTATATTGATATAACCATTTTCTCCCGTGCAACGCCGGGTATTCACCCGCTAGTCCTGTATAAAGAAGGGTTTCCCAATCTCAATATGTTATGTATGTGTATCTCTATTTTACTTCTGACATCAGAGTTTTGTTTATTTCTATGAACAACATACCTTTCCATGTAAATAGATCTGTTAGATACATCATTCTGAATATCCTATTTTCCCAAATGGTTGGTCACAACAGATGCCTTCTTTAATTTACGCAACGATCATAGCTAATAACACGTTCTTTGATGAGATCCAGAAAGATAGTACTTTTGATTTTGTATCAAAATTTAATGACGCTATATCGAACAAGACCGATGACCCAAGCCCACCCTTTGCCATTGATAACCAGAGCTGCGGGTATTACACACCTAATGACTTCAAAGATAATGTGACAGACAAAATAAATCACTGTCTCTTTTTAATATTAATTGCCGTAGCTTAAATGCTAATTTTGAAAACCTTCGTTGCTCACTGTGTGATCTTCAGGCAAACGAAAATTGTTTTGATATAATAGGTATGACTGAAACTTTTAGCATCAAAGAAGAAGAAAGTTACGAGCTAGAAGGGTATCATCCACTTATTTACAGTTCTCGCCCTTCCAATGACGACGGTAGAGGTGGCCTTGGCCTATTCATAAAAGAAAAGTTATCATTCAAAATACGCAAGGACCTCTCTATCTTCATTCCCCATGTTTTTGAATCATTATTTATTGAAATTACTTCAAATGAAAAATGTTTAGTCGGTATTATCTACAGACCCAATACTGCACCGAAAGCAGACCTCGATTTATTTCTGTCTAATTTAGGCCCACTCCTGCAGAAAATTAACCTTAGTAACAAAAATGCTTACGTAATGGGTGACTTTAATACTGACCTCTTAAATTTTAATAATCACTCTAAAACCAGTACGTATGTTGACTCTATGTTTATTGCCGGTTTCTTACCAGCTATCACGAGACCAACAAGGGCCACACACTCTACTGCAACGTTAATAGACCATATCTGTAATGCCAACAAGGTAAACAAATCGTGTATTATTGTTACAGATGTAAGTGACCACTTTACAACATTTTATTTGGAAGAATCGGACAAAGTTACTCCCCAAATTGCTGAAACACAAAAACGTGCATTTAACCGAACGAATAATATGAAAATACGTGACACGTAATGGTGCACACCCAATATTGTTAATTTCGGTAAATATTGCAGGCCCCAAGCAAGATTTTTCAGGAAAGAGATGGTATATATCGCAGAAATAGCAGCGGTTATGTGAAATATAACAATTTGACAAAACGTATTGTACAGCGACATGCAATAAACACAGAACCACATATGTTTGTTCATATGTTAATATGGCGACAAATATGGCAATCGAGAAATTTTGAAAGCGTGCGGAAGGATCAAACTTCAGACAAGCTAAACTGACAAAAGATCATAATTCAATGGCAAATAGATTCATTAGGGTTTAACAACACTTTCAAAAACCAAGGCTATATTATAAGCAGGATTGTACGTCAATTTCAATAACTAAGGTTATTTTATCACGTGGTTAGTTCCCAAGATCCTTCCCATCCTTCAATACCTAGACGAGCAAAATAGTCGTACGTGGAGTCACTCGTTCAGGCAATTACTGTATGGCTCATTTGTTCGATGGGATTCTGGTCGTTCGAGCAATCTGAGAGGGTTAGCAAGCCTGTACTAGTGCTAGTAATGGTACAAGGCCGCAAGAGTGGAAGAAGACTGCGGAATTTGGTGACTACTGTAAAATCTAATTATAGGACAGACGATGGCAATATTGGGAAAATCAGTAATAGTGGTGTTGGAGATATGAAGATCATGGAGAGGTCTAGAACTGGGCAAATGCTAGGAGCTAAATTATCATCAGGTATATATAGTACTGCATCATCATGTCATAGGTATCCTCCTATACCCCGGTGAGCATTAAGAGCCGTAAAAGAAATCGCTCTTTCGATACTCATCTGCTCAATGGGATTTGAGTCGTTCGAGTAGTGACTTTTTCAGTAACTGCTCAAAAGCTTATTTGCTCGATAAGATTCGAGTCGTTCGAATAATACCTAACCCTGCTTGATTGTATTTTGGATTTGAGGACCATAGAGGACTTCGTTATACACAGGAAAGGCAAAAACAGAGACGGCCAAGACAAAATTGTCTGCTGGGATAGGCAGAAATGGGACCAGTAAAAGGCAAAACAGGTCAGGAAATAGGATAAACCACAGAAAATATCGGGATAGATAAAATACCGAGACTATGGTGCACATCCGAAACAATAAAGTTAATCTTATACAAATGAATGCGTCTATTGTTGGGCAAAAATAAGAATTCTGGGGGACAACAGATAGAAACCGAATATTTAGTGGGAAATCCGCACTAGTAAAAGAACTGTTGGATTTATTTGGGTAATTTTGCAAAGTATTCGAACAAATACAATTACTCATACCAGGAAACGCACCTTAAAGCACTGTATGCTACTCTTTTAAGCCCAGTATTGAGGAATCCGTGCCACATAAAGTTGTTTTGATGGTTTAGAGAGATTGGCTGGACGTTTGTGGTAATTCGATGTATTGTAGTTCACTTCAATTTATCCACATGAGACCTCTCATCATTCATTTAGCACTGCGTGCTACTATTATAAACCCTAGGTGGGGGTTTTCAAAGTCCGTCTCTGTAGTTTTGGATTATTAAGAGGGATTGTCGGGTTGTTTGCTGTAATTAAAATTACTCCTATTCAATCGAACACACCCTCCGAACTTACCCCTGTCCTACTAGAAGGTTTTGGGTCACATAGCAACCATGTGCACCATAGAAACTAAGATGGCGGCCTCAGATATACAAAATGGACGACGTGCACTCGTCTCACCTCAAAAAAACGCGCTGCGCATGCACACTAGGACCACGTATCACTATGGGGATGTTGTCACGAGATGGCGCTCACTCACGCTAACATGACAACCAAAAATGAAGTAACTGGGCCATGTGCCTATGACGTCACATGAGATCCGGCCAATGTGGTCGATCGGGTACATGATCTACTACTAACATCAAACCGAGAGATCCACGGTTCGATCCCCAGCAGGGGTAACTGCGTTGTGGTCATTGGGCAAGGCACTTAATCACGATTGCTCAAGTGGGGGCACGGTGGCACAGCCATGGGGGCGTTCTGGGGGCACATCCCCCCCCCACAAAACAAAAATAATTCCGATAGGATCACCGATCCAATGTCGAGTTGTGACAGTACAAAAGTGGGTTTAATCATTATCATCTTATCATCAGGGAACTAATTGTTTACAATTACTATGTGAAGGGTCGCTGCGACCTTGACCTTTGACCTACTGATTCCAAAATAAATAGGGCTCTTTCTTGCAATAATGCCAACCTACCTATGAAGTTTCATGAACGTGGATGGAACCATCGTCAAATTATCATCTGGAAACCAATTGTTTACGATTTATGTTCAAGGTCACTGTGACCTTGACCTTTGACCTAGCGAGACCAAGATAAATAGGTGTCTTCCACTCACCTAGGCCAACCTACCTATGAAGTTTCATGAATGTGGCTTCAACCGTAGTCAAGTTAGCATCCGGAAACCAATTGTTTACAATTTACTATGTTGAAGGTCACTGTGACCTTGACCTTTCACCTAGCAAGTCCAATATATATAGGGTTCTTCATCTCACTGATGCCATCCTACCTATGAAGTGTTATGAACGTGGGTCGAACCATTATCAAGTTATCATCCGGAAACCAATTGTTTTGATTTACTATGTTCAGGGTCACTGTGACCTTGATCTTTGACCTAGTGAGTCCAAAATAATAGGGTTTTTTCTCTCATGAACACCAACCATTACCTACGTATGAAGTTTCATGAATGTGAGTTTAACTATAGACAAGTTATCATCCGGAAACCAATTGTTTACAATTTACTATGTTCATGGTCACTGTGACCTTGACCTTTGACCAAGCAAGTCCAAAATAAATAGGGTTCTTCCACTCACCGATGCCAACCTACCTATTGAATTTCATCACGTGGGTCGAACCATTATCAAGTTATCATCCGGAAACAACTGTTTACACCCGCCCGCCATTCACCAAACTATTTGTCGAGCTTTGACTTCGTCACAACTTGACTAAATAAGAGGCCCCCAAGGGGCTGTAATCGCTCACCTTCCAAAGTGGTTCAAAGAAGTATTTGGGGGTCACATTCAGTTATACATGGTTCATCAACTCTACAAAGGAATGAAGTCATGAAAGGCATTTTTATGGAAAAACACTAAGGAATCGTTCTGAACATGCTCCCCATGCCACCCCACCCCGCGCATAGAGAGCCCAAATAATAAGCCAGGGACTCAAATTGAACAAACTTGAACCTGATCCCCCATGAGATGTTATATACCAAATACGAAAGAATTCTGGCCGGTGGATCTGAAGAAATGGGTTTTAAATGGGTTTTAAAAGAAATGTCCTCACATTGCATTAAGTTGAACTTTGGGCTCAAACAGGGAGCCAAAATATTTACCCAGGTAACCAATTTGAACAAAACTGAAACTGCCCCACCGCAAGATGCTGCATACCAAATATGAATGGATTCTGACTGGTGAATCTGAAGAAAAAGATTTTTGAAGAAATTCTCTCATATTGCACTAAGTTAAAATTCAGGCTGCCATAGGCAGCACAAATATAAACGCAGGGACTCGATTTGAACAAACTTGAATCTGACCCCCCCCCCCCCCCCCCTATAGATGTTGTATACTAAACATGAAAGGATTCTGACTGGTGGATCTGAATCTGAAGAAGAAGATTTTTAAAGAAATTTCCTCAAATTGCACAAAGTTAAACTTTGGGCTCCAATAGAGAGCCCAAATACTAACTAATACTAAATATGATAAGGAACATACACACCAAATTTGGTTCAATTTGGTCCAGTAGTTTGGGAGAAGTCAATAATGTAAAGTTCACGACGGACGGCAAGTGATAAGTTAAGTTCCCTTCGGTGAGCTAAAAATCAGCCATATGCCCCCCCCCCCCCCCCCCCCCCCCCCCCTCTAAGTTAATCCATATAGGGAACATCAGGCAAGACATTTTAATATCGAGATATTTATACTTGCAGGATGTATAAGGGGGAGGGGTGCGTAATAGCAGATTTATGTGTGATATCCGACCTATCTCAATTTAATGACACCAATGTTGTCGATTATTTGCCAGACTCGAGAGAGAAAAACGTCGCCGGTGTTCCGTCGAGGATTTACGAAATAACGTCGCCGTTATTTGGTAATTTATCCGTTTCTTCTGGTCCGGGTTCGCTATTTAAAAGAAGAATCTCTTGGGGCGGGAGGAAAATAGGAATCGTTAAGAAAAGTAAGACAGTAATATTATTTGATAAGCAATTGCTGCCAGTTTTAAAAAAGCATAAACCGGCTATTTGTCTTCATTTTGTGTGATATCATTAGACATTCTCGTTTAATTCTATTCATTTAGTTTCCTATTTTCAGTCGAATGTTTCAACAAAAAACCTTCACTATGAGTCCATGAGTTTGTGAACGCGCTATACATTAATAGTGAAATTTTAGGGGTTAACGTTGAAATATCAACACCAAACTTCGGATATGTATTATTTATACTGTTTTCAATCAGAAACCGTTCATTTTGATATTTTTAGGACGAGGAGTTCATTTGCGGACTCTTTGGCCCGTCTTGCGAAAAATGAGTCCGTAAGTTTGAAAACACGCTATACATCAATAGTAAAATTTTAGGGGTTAAAGTTGAAATATCGATACCAAACTTCGGATGTGTGTTATTTATACTGTTTTCAATCAGAAACCATTCATTTCAGAACATTAACCCCCATAGTTTACTTGCGGGCTCTTACGGACTCTTACGGTCCCTTTTTCTACATGCGGACTCATTTTAGAACTACCGGCGATACTGATCATTTCTATATTTTGAGTTGACATTCGTTTCGTGATTGATCATAATTCAATGATTGCACATAGATTATTATTGTCCTCACACAAGGTGAAGGGGAAATAAATTTGAAAAAAGAGATTCAATGTGGCCTAATTATTGATGCCTTTCACACGTCCTTAAATAAACTGATTTTGCGTTCATTGCTCCAATAGATTATATAAATTGTGTCCCACTCCCCTCCCCACCCCACGAAACAAACGTGAACGTCAATTTTGTTTCTAAAATTGGGGTTGCAGCTATATTATTCAGCAATACAGACACTGCCATTTATCCTAACAACTGATGTCAAATTTTCTTTCACATACTGATGTGGTAAAAAATAGGCCAGGCCTCAATGAATGTGACCACCCCCCCCCCCCCCCATAAAAAACTATGATATAATTCATAAATTAATTGATGTTGACACAAAGCAAACATCTTGCGAAAAAGCTATCACAAATGGGAAATTTACACTGATGTGGTAACATTTTAAAAAAAATAGCCCTCAATGAATGTGACACCCCCCCCCCCCCCCCCGTATACCCCTCTTCATCCAAAACGTGACATAATTCATAATTCATAAATGAATTAATATTGACACAAAACAAACAACTTGTGACATTAAATATCCGACTTGTGATCGTTTTTAAATCACATTCAGGCTTCTGAAGACTGACATTTCACATCATGTGTTTGGTGAATCATTTGCAATTTTTTGTAAAAAAAAGAAACAAGAGGCCACACGGGGCCTGAAGCGCTCATCTTGAACAGAACACAATTTAAACAGAGTCCAAGAATGAGTCAACATTAAGCAAGCCATCTCCATAGGCTACACTGACAATCCTTGAGTCCCTCAGGAGTGACAAAAATAATCTGGGCATCATGCCTTTTCTTCGGTTGATCATAAAGTAAAATGTAGAGCTCACCTCGAAGCCCCTTGATACAACCTATGTGGGTTAATCTTAGTTACACACCTCTAGAGGGTACTGAATACAAAATTTTTAATTCTTCAGCAAAATGGCCAATTCCAGCTCCCATAGAGAGCCCAAATATTAGCCCAGGCTCTTGATTTGACCACAGTTGAATCTGACTTCCCCAGAGATGTTGTGTATCGAATATGAAAGCATTCTGACTGTTGGATCTGAAGAAGAGAAATTGTAAAGAAATTTCTTCGAATTGCACTAAGTTCAAATTTGAGCTACCATAGCGAGCCCAAATATTAACCTATGGATCCGATTTGAATAAACTTGAATCTGACCCCCTAGAGATGTTGTATACCAAATGTGAAAGCATTCTGACGAGTGGATCTCAAGAAGAAGATTTTTGAAGAAATTCCCTCATATTGTACCAAGTTAAATTTCATGTTCCCATATGGAGCCCAAATATTAACCTAGGCACTCGAATTGAACAACCTGGAATCTGACTCCCCTAGAGATGTTGTATAACAAATATAAAAGCATTCTGACTGGTGGATCTGAAGAAGAAGATTTTTAAAGAAACTTACTCATATTGCGTTAAGTAAAAAGTTGGGCTATCATAGTGAGCCCAAATATATACCTAGGGATCTGATTTGAACAAACTTGAATCTGACCCCCTTAGAGATGTTGCATACCAACTATCAAAGCATTCTGACTGGTGGATCTGAAGAAGAAGATATTTTTAAATTACCCTCCATATTGAACAAAGATAAAATTTGGGCTTCCGTAGAAAGCCCAAATATTAACCTAGGGAAATGGTTTGAATCTGACCCTCATAACAATGATGTATACCAAACATTAAAAGATTCTGACTGGTGGTTCTGAAGAAGATTTTTAAAGAATATTCCCCATATTACCCTATGTTAAAACTTTGGGCTCATGTAGAGAGCCCATATATGAACCAATGAGCTTTATTTCAACAAACTTTTATTTGCCCCCCCCCCCTCCCCCCCCCCCTCCCTCCCTATGAATGCTGTATACCAAATATCAAAAGATTCTGATGATTGGTTCCGGAGAAAAGATTTTTTTAAATTTTTGCAAATATGCTGACTCAGCATTTTTTCGATGCCCATTACAGAGCACCCTAACATAACCGATGGCAATTGTTTTTTACCATTCAGTTCTACTGGTCCTAAGGAAACTTCATACCAAATAACAGCTCTCTGTTCCGTGTGGTTTGGGAAATATGGGCGTTTGAAAATACTTCTATTTTTAGCTCCCTGGGTTCCCATGGGGATGCAGGAATTTTTTTTTTTTTTTTGCTTGGGTCAGAAAAATAGAAATTTTGGGCGGGGTCAAAGCACACTGGTTCTTGAGAAGATTTTATACATATTTTGGAGCATTTTCCCCCACTCCCTCCCTATGGGAAACTGAGAGTGTATGAGTTGAACAAAAATGAAATGCCCCTTTGGGACCATCACTCACAAAAACTTTCACTTGAATTGGCCCGGTGGCTTTGGAGGAGAAGACCAAAACATGGTGTTGACGGATGATGGACGGAGAGCGATGAGATTAGCTCAGCTTGACTTTGTCAAGATGAGCTAAAGAAGCCAGTTTTCTCAGTTAAGGCACCGGGAGTCATTGAATTGGTATGGTACTGACAAAAACATAAAACACTGCTTTTTCAACAGTATGACCAGTACTGCTCATGTGGTATCTCTTAGCACTGTTAAAATGCAAAAAAAATCCAATATTGATTCTGTGGTGCTGTGCTTGAGCAGCAAGTATCCATTAGGACACTTTCACAACCTTAGATTTAATCCCCACAAACACCCATTCTGATAAAAAGTGTGAAATTGTGGAAAATATGTCTCCAAGGAGGATGAATGAGATATTTGCTTAAAAAATTTGTTTTTTTTAGTGTTTTGAAAGTCTACACAGAAATAAAAACTGACATACAATGGAAAGTTTTGTTAGAAGAGCCAGGACAAGACTGTCAAATGAAAAAAAAAAAAATCTCAATGGACCCTGAGTTCTGCAGTACCTAAGCAAATCATAGGAAACTGAGAGTCTATGAGATTGACTTTAGTTTCCAAAACATACTGTACAGTCTTTCCAATTGTTTCTCATCAACTGAGGCTTCAGTATGGGCAGGTGGGTGGGGGACTTGATTCAAGGAGAGAACAATATTTCACAGCTGTTACTGTAGTTTTGTGCTGTAGCATGGGAACCGTGACAACAATGCTCAATCTGAACAAAATTTGATCGCATCTCTTTAATTTTGGGATTCAAATATCTTTGTCAAGTATAACCCTTCAGAGAACTTTTTCCGACCCCAAAACAGGGGGTTGTGCATCAAATAAGAGGGAAAATTTAGTACTAGACTACTTTATTAGTACTAGACTGCACAAATGCCATTCACTCACATTTGCAACTTTATTGCGTTATTTTTTCCACTGTACCCCACCCCCAAATTGGTGTTCTAAAATACTCTTTCAATGAAGAAAATATTTTCTAACACTTTTTAACCCTTTACCTAATATAATGGTCAAAAGCTGCAGGTGCTATTCATAAGTATTGCCATTCCATGTTCATTATTTTCTCGTTTTTTTGTGTCAAACACATAGCTTATGACCCCTCATTGGAATGAGGTCATTCCAATGGTGTAAAAAGTCATGTTTTCTACACAAAAAATTAGTAAGTCAATAGGTTTGTGGGCAAGGGTAATCAGCTTTTCATGTTACATGTAAGTAAAGGGTTAACAGCATAATTCAGGCAAATATCTACATGCCAGTAAATAAAAGTGCAATATGGGTTTTCTGGCTGTGGGTTTGAATGGTGATTTGGAAGGGGTTGGAAGATTGGCACCCCCCTCTGCCCCTGTACTATGATGGGGAACCATGGTTTAATTAGATTTATTAATACATGTGTACATGTGGGGTAAAATAGGTTGTTATTTGGCATTTGCTGGGGGCTGTAGTGTGCCCCTGGAGGCTACACTTGCTCAAGATGTGAATTTGCTTGCAATATATAGCCCTTATTGCTGATGATGACAAAAACATACTTTTCAAAACAAAAAAAAGGTATTGTAAGGTGTGTGGTACCCCAATGAATTTTGAAATGTGAAATAATCTCTCAAAATAATAATTAAATCAGGTTCGGAAGCCAAATTATGTATTTCCTTAATCAACCCCAATCCTATCAAAGATACATTTTACCTCTCATGTGACAAAAGAGTCATTTCTGCATGATAATTCAACTTTTGGCTTCCACTGAGTTAAAAACATGGGAAATTTGTTCTTTTAAAGAAAACTGTCCAAACTGTTAAATGGCTTAAAAACTGCTGTTGCCTCCAATACATTTTTCTACTCTGCTTTGCTCTGTTACCTAAAGGAATTCATGTATATTTTTTTGAAAACTAACCCAATCCCCAAAATAAAACTAAAATCTGCATCAGCATGTAATACTTTGAGGAAAAAATTGTCTCCTTTAACCATACAGCAAGACAAAGAGTGGTGTTCCAACCCGATGAAACCATATAAATGTCAATTTTGATTGAAAAATTGGGGTTGCAGCTACATGTATATAATTCACCAATATCAATAGACAGTACCATTTTGTCCTAACAACTGATGTCAAATTTTCTTCAACATACTGATGTGGCAAAATATAGCCTTGAAGGTGTCCCCCTAGTATGCCCCTTTTTATAAAAAACTATAATAAAATTCATAAATTAATTGATGTTGACATATAACAAACCTCTTGTGATATTAAATTTCCCATTTGTGATAATTTCTAAATCACATTCTGGCTTCTGAAGATATTTCACATTGCGCTTGATGAATGTTTTGTCATTCTTGTGAAAAAAGCCTCACTTTCTCAGTTAAGACACCTAGAGTCATTGGTGTGGCACTGACACAACATTAAACACTGAAATCTTCCAACAGCATGACCAGCTGAGCACTGCTCCTATGTTATAGCATAGCACTGTTAAAATGCCTAAAACTATCGAATATTGATTCTGTAGTGATGTGCATGTCCTGCAAGTACATGTACCCACAAGAGCTCGTTTATAACCTTGGATTTAATCCCTGCAGGCACCCATTCTGATAAAAAGGGTGACATTAGGGAAAATACATGCATGCCTAGTATCCAGTGAGGATGACTCAGATATTTGCTTCAGGAATGTAGTGCTCGTTAATGTTTAATATATTTGTGTATGGGTGTGTGTGTGTGTGGGGGGGGGGGGGGGGGGGGCTCAATTGCCAGTTATTGAAAATGTAGAACTGTGCAAATGGAAATAAACCAACACTTTGCATGATGGACAGACAGACATGCAATCACATATCTTGAAAGAGACAGTCTACATGTACATAGGAATGGTATGATGGACAGACAGACATGCAATCACATACTTTGAAAGTGACATTCTACATGTACATAGGAATACTGACTGACATACAATGAAAAATATAGGGAGAAGAGACAGGACAGGGTTGTCAAAAAAGAAAAAAACTCAGTGGACCCTGGTGCTGCAGTACTAAAGCAAATCATAGGAAACTGAGAGTGCATGCTGTTAACTTTCTCATCAGCTGATGGGTTTAGTATGGGTGGTAGAGGGACAATTGTCAATGCAGTTTTGTGCTATAACACGGGGACCCTGACAGCACTAGTATCAGACTACTATATTGGTTCGCTGTGGCACAGAAGCCATTCATTCACATTTGCAAGTTTGTTACTTTTCCCACTGTACCCCCACCCCCTTTCCCCAAATTTATGTTCCAAAATACTCTGTGAATGAAGAAATTGTTTTTTAACATTTTTAATCACTCACTCAATGTAATGGCCAAAACAGGCTAGCACCATTCACCGAAACTGCCATTCAAATTTTCATTATTTTTGCACCAAAAACATAGCTTATGACCCCTCATGGGAATGAGCTCGTTCAGCTCAATCCAGTGGGGGGTCATAACTATGTTTTTGACGCAAAACAAAATGAAAAGAAATTAGTTATTCAAAAGTGCTGTCGTCTTTTCATGTAAGGTAAAGGGTTAACATCATAATATGGAGAAAGCTTCTATTAATCTTTCACTCAATGTAATGGCCAAAACCGGCTAGCACCATTCACCAAAATTGCCATTCAATGTTAATTTTTTTTTTCATTTTTTGGCATCAAAAACATAGCTTATGCTCCCCCTTATTGGAATGAGCTTGTTCCGCGAATACAAGGAAGTATGGGTTTTCTGGCTAAATGTTTGGATGATGATTTGGGAGAGGATTGGAATATAATTGGAATCCCCTCTATCACAAGTACAATGAGGGGAAAGCATGGTTTCATTAGATGTGTTTATAGGGTAAAAAAGGTGGTTACATGTGTACATGTATTTGTCATAGGTTATAGTGTGCTTAACAGTTCTGGATGCCACACTTGCTCAAGATGCATTTAACTGCATTATTTTTGGCAATATATGGCCTTTATTGCTGACTGTGACAAAAATATAACTTTTCCAAAAATAAAACAGTATTATTCAGTCTGTGGTTCTCGAATGAACATTTAAAAGTGAAATATGTGTAATATCCAAAAAAATATAATTAAATCAGTGTTGGAAGCCAGAATACATGCACATTTACTTATTTCCTATAATCAAACCCAAACCTTTCGAAGGGTAACCTACAAAACTTTTCCCTGACAAAAATTACCCCCCCCCCCCCCCCACAACACAATCATTTTCACACAATGCGCAAAAATCCCCCCTCCCCCCACAATCATTTTCACACAATGCGCAAAAATCCCTCCCCCCCCCCACCTTGTTCCTCCCTCCATAATTTCTGGTGAACAAAAATCCCCCCCACCCCCTATTTTTTTTAGAAGTACAAGTATATTTAAAGCCATACAAAAATTTCCCAAGCTTTTTACCACTTGAGGCCGAGCACTTGTCGCTTCAATCAATGCTAACTTTGCTTGTGTGGAGTTAGCATGTTGGATAGTTGCTCACTGTTGCCAGGTGGTTCTCTCAGTGCACTTTTGTTTCCTCTACCCATAAAACTGTCCGCCATGAGGTGACACTGGCTGTTGAAAGTGTCCTTAAACTCCAATAACTAAATAACTGTGTTGATAAATAGTTATTGAGGCATGTTTTCTTGTAAATAGTGATGAGTGTTTATGTAATTTACAAATTAAATACATATTTTTAAATCCTTTTGGACTGCCTTTTAACCTTTTGGTGTAAGAGGCCGGGAGGGGGATTTTTGTACTGCTCTTAAAATAATGTGAGAGAATGTGGTACTACTCAAAAACTGTGGGAGGAATTTTTGCTAAGTGTGTAAAAAAGTTTGGGGGTATTTTTTGTAGGGGGGATTTTAACCTACATTATAATCCTTCCAAAGATACATTTTATCTCTTTCATTTGATAAAAGAGTCATTTCTGCATGAGAATTCACTGCTTTCTTTAAAAACTACCCCAATCCCAAAATAAAACTAAAATCTGCATCAGCAGACAATAGTTTTGGGAAAAATCTGTCTCATTTAACCATAATGCAAGAGAAAGAGTGGTGTTCACCATCCACCCACCCCTCCATTCCACACAAAACAAAATGAATGTCAATTTTTATTTAAAAACTGGTGTTGCAGCTATATAAATCACCAATATCAATAGACAGTGCCATTTTATCCTAACAAATTATGTCAAATTTTCTTCTACATATTGATGTGGTAAAATATAGCCCTGAATGTGTCCCCTAGACCCCCAGCATACCCACTTTCATCACAAATTATGATATAATTCATAAATTAATTGATGTTGACACAAAACAAACCTCTTATGATATTAAATTTCACATTTCTGATAGTTTTTAAATCACATTCTGGCTTCTTAAGATATTTCACACTGTGTTTGATGAATATTTTGCAATATTTGTAAAAAAAAAAAAAAATTTAAATCCCTCACATTTCTTAATTAAGCCTAGGCACTTTGAGTCATTGGTATGGTGTGTCTCTGATAAAACATTACACATTGATTTTTTGAATATTTTTCCAACAGCAAGACAGTGCAGGTCATATGTTATCTCATAGCACCATTAAAATGCCTGAAACATCAAATATTGATTCTGTAGTGCAGTGACAAATATTATTTAGAGATTGGTTCTGGGGAGGTTGGTATTTAGGCTTTTCAAACGTTTTTTGCCATTTTTGGAGAAACAAACTCAAGTCTAAATATCAGAATCCCCACCTCCAGATGTTGGTCAGACGAGGAGGGCGACATTGACAAGTTTGAAGATGAATTCAGTTCTATTCTGGTTGCAATGCCTAAAGCATCCAGGAATTAAAACATTGTTTACCAAAACACAGAGGAAGTGTGCATGTAATTTAAATGGGAATTCCGAGTGAATCTGGTATTTAGTCTTCAGGAAAACGCGTCGGATCACAAAATTGGCTGGCCGCTACACTGTAATTATGACAGTCTTAAACTGACATTGTCTTGTATCATTGGTAAAAATAGTTCATAGACTGGATCTGGTGAACTTGTGAAGAAAAATCTAGGAAATAAATGAATAGGTATCGCTGTTCGCGTTCATGTCTGATTCTGTAAAATTTTACTACAACAAGACTGCATGCCCGTGTTTTTGAGAACAAAGATTTCCCAGACCTTACGTCAACATAACTTGAATTCATTCGAACTCCGGCTGTTTCTAAGGAAATCGCGCTAAGTTCCCCACAAATGAAAAAGGCCCACTAAAACTGTCAATAAATCACTTGTTTTATTTTTTATTCGTTGTCAACAATTTGTGAAGTGTACGTTCTCAACTAAAATTGAAACTGGGCTTTAAATCTGACGAAACCGGCAACGGACGGCATTGGCACTTCGAACTTTCAAACAATCCCTAACTCGCCAACAACTGCCTAACTTCGAAAGTCACTTCATTACTTGATTATTTATCATAGTTTCCCGCATTCTGCAACAATATATTTTACATAATGGCCTTTGAAAGGCCCAAAACAATTAAATATCCGTTACAATGATTCTGGGTTTTTTGCCAGTGGGAGAGCCACGCCGCCAGATGGCACCCCAAACTCTGTTGCATGGTATATAGAAAAATTCTAAAATCATGGACACGTACCCATTACCTATGTGCGCCGACGCCACTGCGTGGGTGTGCACTATTAACTATTTTAAGGACCTTCTTTCGACAACCAATTTTTCGGATATACTTAATACCGACTGCCCTAATGAAGCACATAATTCATTTCTTAATATCTTTTATAGACATTTTGATACTGCATTTCCAATCAAAACCACGACTATCCCAAAGAAATTTGTAAAACGTGAACCTTGGATGACAACTGGACTTTTACAATCATCCCTCAACAAAAACAAACTGTATGTCAAAAAGTTAAAGTCCAGAAATCCTCAGATTGTAGACGAATACAAAAGGTATTGCCAAATGTTTAATCGATTAAAACAAAAGAGCAAAACAGACTACTACAGTAAGGTATTATCCCAAAACAAAAATAATGCTAAAAAAATATGGGAAATCTTACGCAAAACCATCAATAAAACGAAATGTGCTCATACACTACCCTCTTCTTTCATCGACGAAAATTCTGAATTGACCGATGCTAAAGAAATAGCCAATAAATTTAATACTTTCTTTGCGAACATTGGCAAATCAATAAGTAATCAAGTACCAACACCATCACGGCATTTCTCAGAATACATTGGGGATAGTTGCACTGACTCATTTTTTTATATCACCCACCAATGAACAAGAAGTAATTCTCTGTATTCAAAGCCTAAGTGGAAAACAGACCAAAGATTGTGATAGCATGCCGACTAAGCTACTGAAAGAGATAACCTTTGAAGTAGCAAAGCCACTCACCCATATCATCAATCTCTCCTTCTCGACGGGCGTGGTTCCAACCAAAATGAAAGTCACTAAAATAATACCTATATTCAAAAGCGGGGACCTTCACATATTTAACAATTACAGGCCAATCAGTATTCTTCCCACGTTTTCAAAAATACTTGAAAAAATAATGAAAGTGCGTTTGCAACTATTTTTGGATGAACAAAGCATCATCTACCGGTATCAGTTTGGTTTCAGAAAACACCATTCGACTATACATCCCATTTTGCACTTAGTAAATGATGTCGCCGCTCAGAACGACAAAAGGACGAAGGACTGTACCCTTTTCATCTTCCTAGACTTTTCCAAAGCCTTCGATAGTATTAATCACAACACTTTGCTTAAAAAATTGCATCACTATGGTATTAGAGGTGTGGCCAATTCTTGGTTCGAAAACTATTTAACTGGAAGAAGTCAATTTGTACCATTCAATGATAAAGAATCGGATAGGGAAGCCACAACTACATGTGTACCACAAGGGTCCATCCTTTTCTGCTTTACGTTAATGATATCAGCAATTCAACATTATTAAAAATTTTGTCATTTGCAGATGACACCACAGGATATGTGTCATCAAATAACGTGAATGATCTCGTTGGAAATGCAAATTCTGAACTTGTGAAAATACAGGAATGGTGTGCTGCTAACAAGCTGGCTCTTAATGCTTCTAAAACCAAATTTATATTATTACACCCCCACGGTGATTTATACACTGCCCGGGACAAGAGCATAGCCATTAATAACACGAACATACAACTAATCGGAAATGAGCAAGAGGAAACAACACTCAAGTTTTTAGGAATCCACTTGGATGAAAATCTAAAATTTAAGCAGCACGTTTCAGCCGTTTGCCTAAAAATAGCTAGAGCAAGATATGCCATAAACCGAGCAAAATGATTTCTCCCACTACATGCATTAAGAACACTATACTTTTCCTTAATCCTTAGTCACTTAACGCATGGTATTCTTATATGGGAACATTCTCCCTTTGTTAGTAGGATTTGTGGCTTGCAAAAGAAGGCTATCCGAATTATAGCGAATAAATCTTACAATCCCATACTGATCCACTTTTTAAAAACTGTCGAATACTAAAATTCCACGATCTCTACAAACTGCAGGCGCTTTTGTTCATGCACGACTGGTGCAATAACAAATTACCTGTTTCCTTTAACGAAACGTTTGAAATATGCCACAATCCCTCGGGCATGAACACAAAGCAGTCTGGCAAAATACTTATACGTAAGACCAGAACTAGTTTTTCATCCGACTTACCTCTCCATTCCTTCCCACGTCTTTGGAACGAAATCCCTCCATTAACTCAACAGTACAATAGGTCCCAATTCAAGAACAGATTAAGAGAGAACGCACTAAGTTCATATTTGACTAACATTCCCTGCACCAATTCACAATGTCCTGACTGCATCACTAACCCCTCTGGATCTCTCCACATCGATCTTCAACCCTAACCGTACAGTTCTGGTCATTAACCCATGCTACTCACACGACCGGGAAAAAAAATAAAATTAGGCTCGACCACCCCCACCCCCACCCCCAACTCTGATGTCAGAACAAATGTGTTTTTTTGTTTGTTTTTGTTTGTTGTTTTTTTTTAAATGGGAGCGGCAGGAAGACAGCCTTTATGGCTATGCCGTTTCCATGCAGTAGACTATTACCTTGTATAATACTTTATTTTTATCATGAACTTATCATGTAATAGTGTACTGCAAAAAAAAAAAGATTCATTCATTCATTAGATAAGTTTGTAAACTAAATTCTTATGAATGAAGGCTCACTATCATTGTGGTTTTGCGATTAAGTCGCGCAATAAAATCGGCTGAAACGGATAGACTTATACAAATCGAATGCAGCGGGTAGTACCGATCAGTAGTTCTGTAAATGCGAAAGAAGGAAAGAGATCGTGACGAGTTCTGACTATGATGAGACATGACAGACATATTGCATTAATGTTTGACCAATTCTGGTTTTAAACAGACACTTAAATTGACACATGACCACGTGGTGGATATTGAAGTGAAGACTTCTATACCTGGATATACGTCAATTCTTTTCGCTTTTCAAGGGCTTTCATAATATACTGACACAAATTATTCAGAATTTTCCTGTTATCCAACTGGAATAGGGAAATTGATTTCAGCATATTAAACCTAGCTGTGTAGTATTTCTTTGTATACAGACTGCGCAAATGATTATAACAAGGACAGATGAGAATGAAGTGATACTCATCTTCTATGTCGGTCTGGGGACAAAACTGACATAAGCGTTCATGATAGGGTAATCTCCCATGGCCATATCGACCACTCTCGACTCTTAAATTATGTGAAGAAAACCTGAAACAGGTTAAAGCACATCTTAGTTTCTTGTTACCAATTAGGTCAAGGTCATATTTAAATCCAAAATGTGTTTTAACTATTTTATAAACATACAAAGATTGGTTATTTCCCAACGTGGAATGCCACTTCTGTATTGCAAGATCACAAGCGCGCCGTTTAAACACCCCTAAAAATATTTTAGGAGTCATCGTGAATGGATTCACCCACATAAACCCAAACCCCATGTCACATAATAAACGTCTAACGTTGGATATACAACAATCTACACCCCGATCATCAAGATCTAATAACATCGCATTACAGGCGCGAAGGATAAGATTCTCAGTGTACAATAGTTTGAACCAATACTTGATTACTTTCAAATGACACACCACATACATCGGGTACCTGCCAGGTTCCCCATACACAATGGCACTACATGTTGATGTCTTAACACCAAATATTCTTTTACAAAACTTTAGATGGATTCTTTCAATTTCTTTACAGCCACCAAAACCCCATATTTCTGAACAATAGCTCAATATGGAACGAACGAATCAACGAACGACAAGTATAGGTTTCATTCACATTACTTGTGTTTGTAATTTACATCTTATTTAATGATATCGTATTTGATTGCATATGATTGGTCGACGTGTATATTTAACCCTTTGAATCCTGGTGGTATATTTCATATCAGTTCAATGGCCGCGATCGGAAGAGCCCATTTTAATTTTAATTATCCGGCTGCACGTTAAAAATATTGATTTGTCTACCCCACACATTCATCTAGCATCTATCCTACTGAATGAAATTATGACGTCTCACGTTTCTGGGCAGGGAAAACGGCCTCTCGTGTTCAAAGGGTTAGTAACGCGTTGAATAATTTTCCTATCTTTTAAATGTTTTTGCTTTGTCTCACCCATTTGTCAGAAATGTGGATGTGCCCAACAGTGCGATTAAACTGCAATTACTTCAGATTGGCTGTTTGTTAGTATTCACGTAGGTTGTTCATACTGGTTTTTCAAGTGTTCAAAACCACGTTTATTACCTTATGTTGAACATAATAAATCTGTCATCTGCACAAGGTTGACGTGACGTGACTGAAGTAATATAAATAAGAGAGACTTCAACCGCGTGACGGTACATTATAATACAAGAAAATAGTCCGAATTATATTTAAAAATGAGATGTATGACCTGCCGCTATTCGGAGTAAGAATATAGGATGGGTGTGTTAAGTTTTGTATGAAGTGCCACATGTATTTTGTGATAAAAAAACAAACTGTTCATGATATTACCGAACAGACGGCGGGTTGATGTGAAATTACTCGTGGAATCTGACTGTCACTTGTCATGCACAACCAAACAAGTAGCCTACCAGAACCTCGGATAAAAGCAAGAGAAGTGGAAAAAATGGAAGCTATTTGAGAAATTGAGTTTCAAGGGTACAGTCGCCCTTCCTCGGTATATTGCTGAATGGAACAAGCAAACACAAAATTACAAGTACAAACGTCATATTGTGTAGTCGAAGGAGAAAGAGCAGACTGCTTATAGAATGTGAGGGTAGACCAATCAATATGTTCAAAGTAAAGCGTCTTTCCTTTCACAGTGCAGCAAATAAAATAATGATGCTACTTTGTAACTATTAACCCGCTGAGTATTTTTTCAAATATTTTTCATCACATCTATCATGGCTGCTTTTAAGCAGCCATGACTAGATTTGATGAAAAATTCATGCACATTTAACACAAGAAATCATTGGTTGAAATGCTGATTCAATTTGCAATTGCCAATTTGGTTTCCAGTTCACAAACCTTTTCTTATTTTGAAGGCAAGAGATTTCCTGTTCTGGGCAGGCATATCCGCCGGCGCCATGCAATGAGTTAAACCGTCAAGATTGCATCGTTTCAGTTGTGATTACGTTCGGTGTAGATTTTATCAACACATTTCATCGTGTAACTTTTTAGGATAAATGTTATGATTGTTTTTATAAAAATGACAAAGTTATTCAGCATCCACTGCTACAGATATCTACACGTCCGCAACCCTCTATGGGATGACTTTATGACAATCGAACGAATGTTTTTTCTAGCTCTACAATATTTAAAAGTACAGAAATATACAATGTTTCATATAATCGCAGGTCGTTTAACAGTTGTACCGACACCACAATAAATTTATTTTAAGAGTTTACTACTGTTGATGTTATAAAAATGTTTTTTTCAAACGTGCATTTTATATTTATAATAAGTAACCTTTATCTTTGACTTACTGAGGCGAAACGCAATCCCAACTAGACTTTATGATTCTGGAGAATCATGGCTTTTCCCGATGAGATTCCATGATTTTTCATGACCCCACAGTGTCTGATGAATTGTTTTTAACTGCCTCACTGAAGTTCCTTCATTGATGTTATGAGAAAAGTGAAGATAGTAGTCTCAAATGACACAGTTTGATAAAAAATTGTTTAGGTAAAAACCATCATTAACGGTGGAGTGAGTTAAGGTCAATATCGTCGTCCAACAAGTCAATGACCGACAAAAGGAGTTATGTTTGTTTGACACATACTCACTGAGTGCTGTGTCAATTTAAAAATGGTCCATTTTATCTCAAATGTATCCAAAATATTGATGTCTGGCAGCTTGAATAGGGTTAACAAGTGCCAACAGGAATATTTATTCATGCAACTTGTAATGTCACACCAAGAACTGTGAATGGCTATTTTTTCTTTAAAATCTACAAGATGTTTTCAGAGAAATCCAGGGAGAACAGGAATTTTAAGCTTTTGATGGGTATCATTGTTTATCCAGCCCAAAACGGGATAAGTGTTGTTTTTGGAATACTCTTATTACTTCCAAAAATAATTCTCAGTGAATTCTACTTCCACTTATTTTGATCTCTCCTCCCAACTTCAGGTGCTGTGGGTACGCAAACACAGCCTATTTTATCAACATTTTGATGTTTGAGAACCTGCATAGGGTTAACAAATGTTTACATGAATATTCTGTACATGCAACTTGTAATGTTACACTAAGATATGAGAATGGCCATTTTTTCCTGAAAATCTACGGGATGTTTTTAAAGAAATCCTCAGATAACATGAATTTTTAACCTTTTGAGGGGTGTCTCTCTTTAACCAGCTCTAAAGGGTTAATGCTTGGTTTTGTGAATATCTTCATTACTTACAAAAATGATCGACGGTGAATTCCACTTCCAATGAAGGAGGTTATGTTTATCTCGTAGGTACACATTTGGTGTTATGGTTGCCCAAGAACAGCCCATTTTCTCCAAATGTCAATGCTTGGCAGCCTCTGGGGGGTTAACAAATGGTTATCGGAACATTTTGTTCATGCAACTTGTAATGTCACTCGAAGACCTGCGAATGGTTAATTGCTCTTGAATTTTTTTTTTTGAGAAATCCACAGAAAACTGGAATTTTAAGCTTTTAAGGGGTATATCTCCTTAACCAGTTAAAAATGGGTTAAGACCTCGATTTTTGAATACATTTATTAGTTACAAAAATGTTTCACTGTCAGTTTTGCGCCCGGTAAAAGAAGTTACGTTTCTCTGTTGTATTCCCATTTGATGTTGTTGTTGTTCAAAAACAGACTATTTTTTCAAAATTTTGACATTTAGCAGCCCATGGAGGGTTAACAAATGCTTACCGGAATAATTTATCCAATCAATTGGTAATGTGACACCATGACCTATCAATGGTCATTTTCTCTTGAAAACCCTACCAGATGTTTGTAAAGAAATCCAGGGAAAACATAAATTTTTAAGCCTTTGATGGGTATCACTATTAACAACCACAAAATGGGTTAACGATTGATTTTTTGAATACCCTTATTACTTACAAAAATGGTCTTTGGTGAATTCCACTTCCAACAAAGGAGATTATGTTTATTTCTCAGGTACACGTTGGGTGATGTGCGTGCCTGAAAACATCCCATTTCAACAAAATTACGATGCTTGGCAGCCTCTAGAGGGTTAATAAACGCTCACCGGAATATTTTGTCCATGCAACTTGAAATATCACACAAAGACCTGCGAGTTTCTTGAAAACCTACAGGATGTTTTTAGAGAAATCCACAGAAAATGGGAATTTTAAGATTTTAAGGGGTCTCTCTCTTTAGCCTGTCCAAAATGGGTTAAGACTTCGACTTTTGAATACCCTTACTACTTACAAAAATGTTTGCCTATAGATTGTGAGCTCGATAAAAGAAAGCACGTTTCTTTGAGGCGTACCCATTGGGTGCTGTTGGCGTCCAAAAACAGCCCATTTTATCACAATTTTGACTTTTAGCAGCCCGTGGAGGGTTAACAAATGCTCACCGCAGTATTTTGTCCATGCAGCTTCTATTGTCACACCAAGGCCTGGGAGTGACAGATTTTTCTTGAAAATCTACAAGACTCGTTTAGAGAAATCCATGGAAACTACAAATTTTTGAGCTTTATGGGGGTATTGCTGTTTAACCAGCCCAAAACGGATTAACGCTTGGTTTTTTGAACACCCTTATTACTGACAAAAATGATCCTCGGTGAATTCCACTCCCAGCAAAGAAAGTTATATTTATCTCTCGTATATTGTTTGGGTGCGGTGGGGGCCTGAAACTGGCCTATTTCATCAAAATTTCGATGTTTGGCAGCCTGTGGAGGGTTACCATATGCATCGCCTGATATGTCGTGTGTATCAAAGGGCGTGTCACAGACAGGTCTAGCAATGACGAATGTATAAAAAAAATCTACATGACGTGTTTCGAGAAAGTGCCGATAAACCCCAATTTTGGCAGTTTTTTGCCAATTCTGAGAAAATAAGGGTTAAATCGAAACTTCCGCTTGGGTACATTTTTAGATTTTGTGCCCCTCTATGCGTGTGCGAAATTTCGTGAAGATCGGTTCGAAAATGGCTTCTGAATCGTACGGACAAAATGTGTGGAAAAAAAAAAAAAAAAAAAAAAAAAAACCCCAAAAAAAAAAAAAAAAAAAAAAAAAAAAATAATAATCCGTAGAAAAACAATAGTCTTTTCCAGAGGGAAAAGCCTAATTATCGTCACCTTATAGACAATCATACTCACTGGCAGACAACCCTGTGCTGAATTTTATGAGAGCATGATACGCCTGGCTGATTGACACCTGTTACAGTCACCAAGATGACATGTACTTTACAGCTATTGGGATTTGCAGGAAGACAGCCCACGAGGCGATGCGTTTTCGGAGTCACATATAAGAAAAACTACAGTATTTATCAAATTAATGTGTTTGTTTTTAGAATCATCTAATTAATGTGTACACATTCTGTAGTATATTGAGAAAACACAGAAACGTGTATATATACTTACATGTGACAAATAAATCATCCATTCGTTCTGAGTATGACTTTGAAGTTTTGTACACAAAATGAAACTATAGTTACTGCAAAACTACTGACCCAAAAACACGACCATAATCATCGACACCTTATAGGTAATTAAGTCATTCAACGAAGCTGATATGATTTATAATGATCGTCAGTCATTTGTTTTTGTTTATATTTAGAAATATTTCGGGCACTTATCCTTGACGTGCACTCACGAAATTTGGCACACTTTTCGAGCGTTACAAACAACAAAGCATGCAATTGAAACAAGTCATCAGCCTTAAAAAATCTGCCTTTCTTGACTGGAGGTTCTGTATGGACATTGTCTTTTCTGTTATTAATTATTTGTAGTGATCGACCGCTTTTGCATATTCATTAATTTCTTAGTAGCCCCGGAGCTACTCCATACCTGAATTCCATGCAACAGTTGGATGTGTATGAACGCATAGCATAGCATTTTCATGGCTCAGCGGATGAGAATATTCTTGATTTTGATGAGACTATAGTTTGCGAGCACTGTTTAAGAACATAATCGAGATAGGTGAGCCTTGTAGGTCAAATGTTCATCAATGTTTATTCCAAGAAACTTTAATTATTTTTCAGTGTCGGTAGCCAAACCTTGTTTATTATTTCACTATTTATTTTGAATTTTTTGCAAACATTATTATTGCTTCTTTCATTTGGGTTCAATACAATGTACGTGTTTTTGTCCCATTCATCGTTATCTGGTTTCTAGAGCACCATTCGAATATTGGCTGAAGTTGATCATTAAAATACGTTGCTGTATGATATTACTGGTTCCTGAGCAGTGTTCATTGGTGTGATCAGCAGAAGATAACATATTGAGTGAGGGTGAGTTACTAATATCGTTGATATACAGTTGAAAAATAGGACATATTCTAGAATTGAACCCTGTGAACATCACAACACTCGATGGATAGGCCATTATGTTCTTCATACATAACATACTGCGCTTTGTTAGACAAGCAACTTCTAAATCATCTCTTGTTGAGATGTCCTATGCCACACTTTTCCAATTTGCGTAACAGTATTTCGTGAGTTATGGTGTCAGATTCTTGGACAGATCCAAGAGCAATGCTGAGGTACGGTTCTTGTCCTGTTTATTATTTTCTCTTCCGATGCTTATTTTGGAGTTGGGGAACTGAGTGAATTGTACTTTGTTGTTTTCGGAATACGTAGTGGTGGGAATATAAAATATTAAACCTATTTAGAAGGTTTACCAGTCTCACCTCTTTGAATCTTTTCATTATTTTTGTTAATATTGGAAGTGTACTGACATGTCTACAGTTAGTTAAACTGTGCTTTTCACCCGCTTTAACCCTTTACCCAACGAATCGGCCACATCCGACCGTATAATATGCAACTTCAGAAGCTGAAAAAAATATTATTTTTCAAACATATTCAACAAAACAATATCATGTGTCCCCTCTTTGGAACGAGCTCGTCGTGCTCGTTCCAATGAGGTTCACTTGATATGTTTTTTGTTGGAATGTTTTGAAAATTTTTTAAAAATCATATTTAAAACAATAAATTTTGATATCATCTGTGTTGGGTAAAGGGTTAATTCGCATTTTTCCCTTTGGTGGCTACTAAGCCACTAATGAGGGAATTCTTAATAATATGTGCGAGAGGGTCAGCTGGTACATTCACTCTGTGTTTTAGAAGACATGATGTGATATTGTTACAATACAATCTTTTTACGATTTTGGCTTCATTTTATTTATCACATGGCGGACTTCTAGTGGATTAGTGTGTATTATATAAAAAAGTATTTGAAACGTCATTGATCATGTATTCCAAATAATACATATTTGGTTTCTGAATTTATTCCGAAATTGGCTACCTGATGTTCACAAACAAATTGTTGAATTATTTTGCCATATCACGGGCGCTATTTATTTCTTGATTATCTGCACAAAAAACTAAAAATAATAATAAATTGGCTTCACGCTGTCCCTTGTTGATGGCTTCGTTTAACATTTGTCTTTTTGTTACGCGTGTTATATTTGTTTTCATTTAGGATACGTCTTAACAGGTTATCGTGCATTGTTTTTTAACCTTATTGAAAATGTTACTATAGTTTGTAAAGGTTCGCATGTTCTGTTCTTTGAGCAGTTTCAGTTTTTGTTCTACAATTTTTGTTTATTGTTTGAAGATATAAGTTCCCCGGTCACTAAAACATATTTGAAGGGGAATGCTTTCATTGGTCTCTAAATAGATGGTTATGAAGGTTTCGAAAGAAGTATCTGGACAATTTGACTGCAAAACTGGAGAACAATCACTTTGTGATAGAAGTATTTTGAATGCAGCAATACTTGCTGGAGTTCTGGAGTTTTAGTTCTTTACAAAATAAAGCTTGGTACATCCCTTAACTTAGGTGCCATTTCGATATAAACACCAAAGTGATCGAAATATGAGATATAATTATTCCGAGAGCAGTTGTTTGTGAAAAACAACCTATTAAAAAGATATGATCTATCAGAGTGGCGGAATGGCTGGTTACTCCAGTTGGCTTTGTAATGTAAGGTCCGAATCCCTAGCTCGCCATGCAATCGACATATTCTTCCGTCTTCGAGTGCACAGTTATTTTATCATGGTCTATATTAAGAAGACCAATACATTATTTTTTTTTTTATTTTCGGAATTCAAAGCATCAGTTAATTCATTTAGTTTTGATTGGGAATGATTAACATCGGATTTTCGTGGTGCAATTGGGTCTTTTTTAATGACACAGACAATTTAGGAATTGAATTTACCTTTAATTTCAACAAAAATAGATTCGAAAAAACGAGGAATAAGTACAGAGATATCACTTCTAACTCTGTAAGATATTCCTTCTGTGATGTAAAAACCTACTTCTTCTCGACCACCACCATTGTCGGACCTTATATTTTTAATAATTAGATGATAAAGGTATGAGAGGTGTTTGGGATGAATAATATCGTAAAGGGTTTCTTCTGATTGCAAACTTCATATCATGTTATGAAATGATTCCAAGTCAGCTTTCCGCAATGATGAGTTTATATGGAAGGAGACTCCTACTCCCATTTTACTGGTTTTCGACCAAACGACGCTAGGCGAGAAGAGTTTCCAGTCGTTTACGTGATTTTGGATGAGGAAATCGTCTTTTCGGGCAAACCGCAGACTTTATTATTGCAGAGCCACAGAGAAATCGTATTCTGCGTTTACCTGTACCTCGTCGAATGTAATTTTACCGGCCACCAATCACAAGCAAACCACAAACCATCACTATCTCCAGCCGGCCAGGCATCCTGGACAGTCCCAAGGACAATACTTGGAAAATATATCCTTCCTCGACTCGCAAAGAAGAAACCAAAGCGGGGCCCTGTTACAGTTTTGATTTGAACTGGTCGCAACTTTTACTAAGATTTGACATAGGCTGTTGCAATAACATTCAATTATAGCTTTGGTGGGAAACATATTTATACTGCACAACTACCATAAAGCGGAGTATGTAAACAGGTAAGTTGAATGCGACATCCCATTACAAGAAGTTATGGTTTTATGTTATTAGTGATAGGTAGATGAATGGAGTGATGAACAGATAAAACCCAAATGAATGAATGAATGAATGAATGAATGAATGAATGAATGAATGAATGAATGAATGAATGAATGAATGAATGAATGAATGAATGAATGAATGCGCTTTTTGCGTAAATAATGTGAACATCAAAGGAATACTATTACATGGCTGTGTCCAGCAACTAAGTGAACACTATCTTTAACAGCACGGGGTTGGTTGGCTAAATGAAATAGTCAGTATAATAATAACTGCTTAACTTAAAACTTGTCGGACTGTGACACCCAGTCGGTTCCTCACCCATCTCCCTCACCCCCACCCCGCCCATTCGTTCAAGAATCCATTCAATGTCCAAATTCGGAAGGGTTCCTATTAAAAAAAAACACTGATGATTTGGAATGTCTGCTCTCAGACCTTCTTCCACAGTCTTCTCTGAACGGACATAACTTTAATTATGGTGTGAAATACTCACTGCTCTGAAGTTTTTTTTATTGTGGCTTAACGGCACTTTCGACACAGGGCCGCCTCGCAGGTTAAAATGCGCTAGACACCTTCTCGTTGTTGTGCGATTCGAGGTTGGGAGTGCTTCGTTGAATGTCTTCTTGTTTATTAATGGAGGGAATTCATCTACTTTGTATGAAGCTATTGTTTTGTACTCAAAAATGTAATAAAGTAAAACACATAAAGGGAAATGAGAAAAAAGCGTTTGTATCGGAAAAATGTTCAAAAACGTGATGAGAAAATCTGAAACCAACGCTTAATATACCTCTTGACTAAAATACGTGTTAAAATAAAAGCCAGATAAAAAAAAAACATTTAGAATTTCTTAAAAGATTTATTTACTTGAGGAACTAAATAATTTGATGAGAATATGTCGTATTTGATAGTTTGTCCCGAGACGTAACATTAGAGCCTTTTATTTGTTGAACCATCCCACTCCCTCAGCCTCGTAGATTTGATGTACTGTCTGATATGTGTTGTTGTAATCACTATTTGTTTGTGTTTGACGCCGTACCAGCATCTAAGACCGTATTAGTGCGATACAAAGATTTGCTAAATAAGGCCTAAAAAGTTAAAAATCTGTTTCCCAGCCCCCCCCCCCCCCCCCCCCGCAAGGCCCTTTTGACTGTCGCATGCTCTCTTTTTATAACTAACGTAAACTTAGAAAAATAAAAAATTCAATGGTTTATGTCTGATATTTTACCCAAGTTAATAAAATTGATAAATTTGTTCCTTGAGTGCAACAAGGTTTTGCAATGCTTTAACATTGCAAAACCTTATTGCACTCAAGGGATGAAATACTCCAAACACTCATGCTATTCTGTACAGAAACATGAACCAAACCAATAGCATGAACCTTTGATGGCAAAAAATAATTACAAAATTAAAATATATAATAAAACGCCGCTCACCCGCATGCAAGTTTACATAAAATGACCTGAAAAATAGAAGATTTACTATGTTGAGCCTAACGGGTGGTATCTAACAGGTATAAAATAGTCCAAGACAGTTTATTATTTATTTATTTATTTATTTATTTATTAAGCTTATCGCTCGCTACATCAGCAGCTAAGGCTATATTGTGGTGAGAAAAAAGAAGAAAGCAAAATATGTCATTGTCAATTTCGAAGTAAATTGATTGATTCAAAAAAGGAAAGAATTACAACAGAATGTCAATGTTAGGGGTAGTTTGAATAGTAACGAGCGATGATACAAGTATAATATAAACCTAATATATTAACCCCATGATTTGAGACTTGAAGAGTCTAGTTTAAAAAAATGAAAATATTTTAAAATTTATTAAAAAGGTTGATGAAATTTTAAAATTTACTAACAAGTTTGATTACTTCAAGAAATGATAGAATTTGCGTGTTGGTTCTTATGATAAAATATATACCTCAGAGATCCTACAATGACATACTGCCCTCTAACATGGTTAAAATCAGTAAAATGTAAAGGAATGTGTGCCACAAGCCACATCTTTTGGCAAGGAACACACTCGCGCGCATATTACCCTCTAACAAAAAGGAATGTGCAAGTCGTGTATGACAAAGAGGAAACCGTGTCAGAATTACATGATCTTTTCAACAAATAATACGAGAAGGATATTTATAGTTGATCGGAAGCGATGGAGTTTGCTAATTTTCGCCCCATCCCATTTCGCCTGCCACATATGAAATAGTTATTGATATGTGGTTTAAAATCTCCAGGAGGAATTTTAAAACCAGTGATTAGGCTTGTTTAAAGCCTTCATCCCATGCACTGTCTGCCCTGATGTTACCGTGGATACCAACATTTCCAGGTCACCAGCAAAATGTGAAGTTACCGAGGACTGATATCTCGGCCGATATGAAACTAACCAAGTAATAACCTCTAAATATTACACTCAAACAAAAATGAACGTGCAAACCTAGTATAACCAAAATTACATTATCTCAGATTTGCATGATCTTTCCAAGATAGGTTACTGGACGGATAATTATCACCATTAATATTTGTCGAAGCGATGGAGCTTGGTATTTGTCACTCCACCCCACTTCGCGCGCCATAACGTTTTTACTTGTTGATATGCGATTTGAAAATATTCTTAATCGCAACGATGGGCTTGTACAAAGCCTGTTTTTTCTGCACTGTCTTCTATGGAGTTACCGGAGATATCAGCAGAAAAGTCGATATTATAATATTCAGATTTCATTGCTCCCAGATTCCCACGAGGTTCTCATCTCGGGGTTCCTTCAGCATCGGATTGGGTAATGTATGTAATCAGGAATGGGAATCGGCAAAAGTTGAATGGAGATGATGAGTTCGGTTGGGAGAAGAAAGTGATAGTTTGCGCCGGGGTTCGCCTTTGACTTCGTAGCGGAATGGATAAGTGTGCAATTTATCAGAAATCAGAAAGTATTTTCGAAATGTGGCGATTTTTAGGCCAGGAATATTTCCAGTTCTGACCAAAATGGGAGTTTTGTGTTGGGTTTGAAGGGGACATGTCTGTTGGGTGGTGGAGTAACGAACAGGTCAATAAGTTTAGCCTGAAAATGATGGTTTAGAAACGTCCAATGAAACGAGTAAGAAAAATGTGTCTGACTTGAACAACAGGCGAGAGAACATCTGCCCCCCCCCCCCCCCCCCCCACACACACACACACACTTGTAACGTAGAACAGTAGAGTTGGTGTTTAATATCCATTTTGTTTTCTTCCCCAAAGGGTTTACAGGAGGTTTGAGTTTCAGCGTTCTTCCAGGTGACTGTCAAGAGTTTCTTTCCTAATCGTACTGGAAGGAAATTCAAGGTTGCGAAAGTCCCGGATGTGGACTATGAACACCTAGTAGTAGTTAATTTTGTTCAAATTGAGGTGCCACTAATCCTCTGGGAGGAAGAGATCTAAGTCACACTGGTGGTTGGGATCGTAGAAACACAATGCAGAATCGTTAAAGTTTTGTTTCAGGAATTCAATTCCCGTACGTTTCTAAAAGACAAAAAGCGCACAAGAAATTTAAAACGGAAGCTGTGTGATTGAAAAATTATATTGTTAGAGATTATATTTGAGGAGGCGACTGGATGGAATGAGTACGAAATGGCCCAGAAGTTGTCCATGAGTCTGCGAGAAATCGCCCAGAAAATGTTTGTGATCAAGCACTTTCAGTTACGAAATTACCCAGAATTGAGAGGCGTCTTGGTGGATTTGTAGGTTTTGATAAATGAAAGCTACTTGTTGAAATAGCCGATCTATTTGGAATGGATTTTCAACACAAAACTGAAATGACGATTAATATTTCAAAACGTCTACCTATATGCCTGGAACAGTAATCAAATTCACTCGGGAAATTGAATCTGCTCAAACTCGGGTGAATGTGGATAACAGCGTAGTTGTTCCCCCTGATACGCAAATAGAGGTATCCGAGTTTTTGCAAAACGATCCCTTCGGTGACGGCTTGAACGCTTGTGAAAGGAAATAATGACCTTGTTTATTTTTCAGTTCTTAATTATTTCGATATACCGGTTCAACTCAGACCCAAATACTTCGGCAGCTTCCGTGCAGGGTCCAATGTTTTTTTTCGGAATGTCATAAGGCGTTGAATTGTTTGACCCGCCCATTTGCAATCTTTGGTTGATAACAGGTCAAATGTATTGAGTATTGACCACAGAAGAGGGTTTCCGTATTTACCCCTTTGAACTCGAAAGGCCGCTTTTCCGGTCCAGGGTCGTAATACGATCTAAATTCATCAAGTACAGTACGTGGACAGTGGGTTGTAACTAAATCACTCAGGGAGTGGTGCTATCACCCAAAGTATCACTTTCAAATTCTGGACATGTGGACAAAAAAAAAAACACAAGCAACGTTTCAGCCAATGGACCTCCGGGTATAACGCGGAAGTCCATTGGCTGGAACTTTGCTTGTGCTTGTTATGCTCTACAACAACTGTGTAATTATTGCATGGATGGAATCTCCACTCTCTGGGTGATTTATTGATAATACACTCTCTCTCTTCTGTAGATAGTTGCTCGGTGAATTTATTTGGTAGACAATCACAGTTTTCAGCGTGCAGCCCCAAAGCTGCATGTTAAAACTACTGATTGGTCTACCTCCAAGTAACGAATATAGACTCTCCCAATCGGTGACGCTAAACTGACGTGAAAGATACCACATGTGTTCAAAGGGTTAACTCTTTCAACCATGATGCCCGGGATGGTATCGTTTTATGCACAACTGTCGACAGGGAACAGGGTGAATCTGTTTTCTATTTGAAGGGAGATACGGTGATGATTTAAGCCAATAGGCCAACGATGTGTGGGAATAACCCTTTATCTACAGTACGGTCGCCGTGGAATGGTCACTTTCCACGGGTGGACAATATTTCCATGGACGCAATAATAGTAGATTCCAAACGCTAATTATGGGAATAATCATCAAAAATATAATTAATGAAGCGCCGGGTTGTAATTAAAATTTTGCTAATGAAGATTCTTATTACCTGGTAAAAACGTGCGAGAACACGCGTGGATTACTACCTGTCCACGGCCACTGTACTGTAACGCGAAAGGCAGACGACACTTGCAAACAAAATTTTATTTTTTTATTTTTTTGCGTCAAAAACAGCAGCTTATATGACCCCTCCTTGGAACTATCTCAACGAGCTGGTTACACTGTGGGACCATAAGCTATGTTTGTGAGACAAACAAATGAAACAAATATTGAAATTGGATTGTGATTTTTGTGAATAGCGCTGGCCGAATTTTGCCGTAACGTTAGGTAAAAGGTTAAAGAGCTACCTGATCATACTACCCACTTTTGGTATTTACTTTGTTGCCTCGCCCTGACATGCATGACAGGTTAAAAATAGAGCTGAAACGGTTAAGGGGTTTTCTTGATCGATAAATCACATGGATTAATCTTGGTTAACCAATTAATCACTTTCCCAAATAGATATCTGTCTAATTGCCAAACTGTTTATGATTTACAGCATGAACCCTTTACCCAACGAAACAAACAAAACCGACTAGGCCAATATACAAAAATCTCCATTCAAATTGATTATGTTTTCGATTTTTGTCTCAAAAACATGGCTTATGACCCCTCATTGGAACCAGCTCATTGAGCTCGTTCCAATGAGGGGTCATAAGCTATGTTTTTGAGACAAAAATTGAAAATGTTCAGCAATTCATGAATTTATTTTACAAGTATCGTTTGCTACCCGCAATGGATAAAGGGTTAACAATGACCATTTCCAGCTACTGATACAGTATGATGATCATGCAAGTAAACAAGTATGTCAGCAAGTAACTTGCATGCTTTACTCTGTCTAATATAATTGATGTGAGTCAGTGTGACAATGTTTGCCTGTTTTGCAGCAAGTTTGTTCCTTTGTTGGCCCATATAAAACAGTAGTTCAAAAGTAACGGTTAATCGAAAAATTACTTTTTGAATCGATCAAGATGTTGATCATTGATTAATCGATTAATCGGTTAACCGTTTCCGCTTTGGTTAAAAATGTAAATCCTGAAGAATCGAGTGAGCCATGTGAAGGCGTGCGTAGTCTTTCCGAGTGGAAATTTATTCCGAGAAATTTCCTTTTGTTTCAATACAGACGGCGAGGAATTGTGCAATAATACAGTTCGGCGCATTGTGGGTTTCGCATGTCATGTACAGTTCGGCGAATTGTGGGATTCGCCTGCTCCTTTTTACACTTCTTAACACCTGGTAATTCCATGCCCGTAATACTCCATTGATACATATGGACATATCTCCAATAGCAACTTTACAACGGAATGCATAAATATTTGCGCAAAGAACGGTTTGGTCATCGACAAAGAGAAAACACAATAGATAACGAGTATGTAAAAAAAAAACAGCAATAATTCAACCCACGACCTTATAGGGCTGTAGGGTTAAATTATTACCGAACTTCTGAAAATTCAAATCAGAGTCGTCGAATTTCTCCTGACGGCAGGGTGTACGGCGATACCATGGAGAGACGCAGTGCTGAAGGATAAACCCAAACCCACAACTGAATGATGATAATGAAATACATAACACACTAAAACACTGTGTGATAAATCAATTCCCCCTCCCCCTTATAAAGTCTTCAATTGATAGACCTTCCTTTCGACCAAATCCCCCCCCCCCCCACCCCCCTCCCCCGTGAGAAGCCCGACAAGTGGAGCAATACTTGTTTACGGTGGTAAACAAATGCTACCTTACTGGTAAAATGGGACCCGGAACCAAATATTGGGGTTGAAATTCTATAAAGTGGGCATCACAGGTATAAATGCTTAGCAAAACCTGAACGTCACACCAATGTTGCGGTCATGATATAGTCAAAGATGCTGAGAGTGATTTAAACACCAATAAATATACAGAACTGCACATACGTTTGAATGGGTTAAAAATTATCGCACGCGATTGCGTTGACCCAGGATATCAATCGAGCCTTCGGCTCTCGTGATATCCTGGGCCAAAACAATCTCATGCGGTAATTCTTAACCCATTCAAACGTATGTGTGGTTCTGTATTTATCACACACCTCCCATGTAACAACCAGTCTACACGGAAATTGAACCAAAAGCCCCCTTCAACTGGATAATTGCTACGTTTTCTTCGTTTCCAGCGAGACATCACTGTTGGTTGGCCGAGTACCAACCCTAATTTGCTTTTTAATTTTTACGGCATTCAATTGGTAGGAACCAATAGATACCGATCAGTGTCACGGTCACGACGATCGAACTTCAAATATTCACGAAACTGCGGAGAATAACACAACAACAAGTTTTTAAATAGCTGATAAGTTTAGCACACTCCATCATTATATGACCAATTGTGGAAAGTATTTGTCAAGGAACAAGCGGTCAGAATGTTATTTTCATTTTGTAAATTTTTGGCTCGAATCCAGGGACGTAGCTAGAGGCCTTTTAATGGGGGGTGAGACCCTTTGAAATTCTAACTGGGAATCCCGACACACGAGCGCCGTAGGATGGTAGGCGCGAAACTGAGAGCGCCAAAGGCCCGAATCTTTGGCAGGGGGTGTGGGGGTCCTCCCCTAGAAAATTTTGAAAAATTGATGTGCTCAGATGCGTTTTCATGGGTTCTGGTAATAGCTATAAGGCTAATTTTCTGTTCCAAATTCAGTGATTTTTTTGTAGGGAAGCATTTTTAATTCGACTTGGATACAAATTTTCAATATCCTCTTGCTTTGCCCGGATTGTCCCCAGTGGCTCGTACGCCTCCTGTCTGACGGACAAATTTGAAACATCGCCTTTGGGAAAGTGGAAGTTTTGTGTTTCCAGAGCATTTCACATGCATTTGACATGACAACAAGTACTTTTTTATTAACCCTGTGAACCCGTAAGGCCGCTTTTCCGGTCCAGGATCATAACACACCGAACATTTAAAAAGTAGAATGGCTGCTCAGTGAATTTGTAGGGTAAACCAATAGATATTTTCAACGTGCAGCCCAAGGGCTGCACGTTGAGAATATGGATTGGTCTACCCCAAATGATGATCATGGACTCTTCTAATTGATGTCATTCAACTGACATGGAAGGAACCATCAGGGTTCAAAGGCTTAACATGCCGTTACATGCGACTCGGCTTGGTGCATTGTGGCACCAATCGCACCATGTTATATATAACGTCAACCTGAAAGGTTCGGTACATAGACCATGTACCTAACTTCCTAGACTATCAGCGGCTGCTAACAAAACGTGTAACGCAAAGCGGGTATGTGCAGTTGATACGGCATCAGTCTGCAGGCCGCGTGGAGTCGGAATTCTTTGACCCGATTTTCACCCGAAAGTCTCGGTAGTCGGAATATTTCCTTATTATGGTTCTCCAGTCGGAAAAAATAGGTTTGTTAGTGAATTATACCGTATATTCAGTAGTTTTTAAATTTCTAACTGTTGATATTTTTGCCCTCTGAATTTCCAACTATTGAGGTTTTGACAAATATTGGGGGGGGGGGGGGACCCCCCCCCCCCCCCGTCGCGACGTCCCTGCTCGAGTCTGATTGTTCAAATATCTCGGGTAAACAAATCTAAATGAGGAACTTGGAATTTCCAAGTGATCTCGACTCCGGTGCATTCGCCCAATGATGACGTGATTTAGTTAGACAGGTTCCTTCTCTGTTTATGTTGGAAACAAACTCGAACGTGTTTTGTATCACCACATGTGCGAAACAACTTTATTTTTATCGTACAAGCAGAACAGTGGAAGTCTCGTGTTTTACATTAATAGGTGTGCGATAAATAAATACATTACTAAATATCTTACATCTGTACCTCCACATTCAATTATATACTACGGTTTGCTTAGCACCAAGTTTTTCCAACTACCTGTTTTACATTTTAGTTGAAATATTGTAATGAAAAGTGTATATATTTTTTTATTTAATTATATGTTTAATGATTTAAGTACAGAAATTAAGATTTTATTTGTGTTTGACATTATTTTTTAGCTTCTGAATACGATAACCATGGAAAATGGATATTATTGGTAAAAGAGGAAATTTTTCAATTTGCCAAAAAGTTGACGGAGCGAACTGGTATGGCTTCAATATCGACTATGAGACCCATTACTGTTAATTATAGCTTGACAACGCCTTCTCACGCTCCCAATCAGGTTCCTGGTGGTTCTTTCTGGGATGTTGTTCCATTCTTGGACCAGCATGGCACCAAGCCCCTGGACATTTCTTGACTGGACTGGACGGGCTGAAATTGCAAGCTGCAACTCATTCCAGACATGTTCGATTGGATTGAGGTCAGGGGATCTTGCTGGCCAGTCCATACGCTCAATCCCCACCCCCCCCCCCCCCTCTGTCGGTACTCCCCGACAGCATGGGCAACATGAGGACGAGCATTATCGTCCATCAGAATGAATCTATCATCCACTGCACCTGCATACAATCTGACGTGGACATCCAGGATCTCATCAATATACCGCTGTGCAGTCAATGTACCACGTTCAAGGACACAGAGCTATGTGCGTCCATCCCTGCTGATGACGCCCCAGACCATGACTGACCCTTCACCATAGCGGCCATGTTCAGCAATGTTGGCTGCATGGAATCGCTCTCCTGGTCTTCTTCATGCCCTATACCGCCTATCTGTGTGGTCAAGGCAGTACCTTGAGTCATCTGTAAAAAGGACAGGTCGCCAATCTTCTCTGGTCCATCCAAGGTGGTCCATGGCCCATTCATATCGTGCCTGGCGGTGGTTCTGGGACAGCGCAATGCAAATACATGGTCTTCTCGACCGGAGTCTGCGTCGAAACATTTACCCCAGTTGCATTCTGAAGGTCACTGCGAAGCTGGGTTGCTGTGGCAAAGCGGTTCCTGCGGGCCTGAATGATCAAAAACCGGTCTTCAGTTGCAGATGTTGCCCTGTCTCTGCCACCACCATGCCGTCTTACTGGTGTGCCATACTGCTGAAATCTTACCCAGGCTCTGGTGATCACCGTATGTCGCACACCAAGCCTTCACCAACCTGACGATGGGTAGCCTCGTGCTCCACCATCCCTACAGCCTACCACATTTCTGCTTCAGACAAATGTCTTCTTACATTTGCATTTGCCATATTCAATCATTAAATCACAAGGGTTTGTGTTGAAGTGAAGACTGAATACCCTACACGTGCCATGTACATGTAGATAGTACACGAAAACATCATGGAAATCAAGGGTTACATGCTTTCCATGACTGTCACGAAAAGTCTGCCTGTCAAGAGAGCTCATGTAAACACTGGGGACCATCTCAATACATTCCTGAATCATATCCACCAAAAATATCGCAAATATGTCACAAGCAAATTTCACAATGATGTGCCAAATATTTGGTGCTGAGCAAACTTTGAGTAGTATATTTTTACTTTCCAAAGTGTGATTTACTGGGATTTCCGAGTTTGATTATAAACGATAACTTCACAAGTAAATTATGCAATCAACAATTATGTCATGTATCCGTGCTCGCAAATGAAGACGCTTTGCCGTGGATGTAATGGTGACTTCATTGTTTTTTTTTGTTTTTTTAACCCTTTACCTAATATGAAACGCAGAGGACACTTGCCAAAAAATTCTTGAATAGCTACTATTTTCATTTTTTTTGTCTCAAAAACATAGGTTATGACCCCTCATTGGAACGAGCTCGACGTGCTCGTTCCAATGAGGGGTCATAACCTATGTTTTAGAGACAAAAAATGAAAACAATAATGACAATTAATTGGCGATTTTGGGGAATAGCGCATTAACATTAGTTAAAGGGTTAAATAATATAATTATCGTTAATAATGAAATGTAATAAACAGAGTAATCGCTTGACTGGACTGGTTACGTGAAATAATTCATTCGAGGCGAGGGGCTATATTGTAAAACACGTCCCTCACCTCTCATGAATTATTTCACCTAACCAGTCCAGTCAAGCGATTACTCTCTATGTCAATGTCAGACAACATTTCTGCAACCTGAATGTACCGTTATTGGCGGAAATTTAATGCTAGACAATACAAGATCGGGGCTCAATGAAGGAAAATTCCACACTTCAACACGTCCATCAATACGAGTTGCAAGGAAACTGCCTACTCAGGACTGACAAAGGCTACAGTCATCTTCTTTTGCTCATGCAGTCCAGGTTGGAAAATAGTTTTGAAACCTTCACCAAGAGAAATAGAAATATCATCTGCTTGGGAATATCTGATAAAGATGTAAGAAAGTTGTCATGTAAGTAATCAGTTCATAACGGCATGCTGCAGCTCAGACAGTTCCCGAGGGAAGCCCATGAAGTAGAACATTGCTTGATAACTGAGATATCCTTGTTTTTCTTTGGGTTTAACGAGACTTTCAACAGTCAGGGTCGCATCGTGTTTGACAGTTTACGGGTGGAAAACGCTGGAGTACCGGAAAAAAATCACCGAGCAATAGTGAGCAGAGTTAGCAGGAGTTGAAGACAAGTGCACCATCGACGTGAAGTACACCTCAGAACACGGCACCACCATGCCTCCCGTGTGCAATCCGGGTTAAGTTCTAACCACACAGCCACCGCTCTCCCGGTGTAACAGGAATGGAAGTCCGTAGGAAAATTAGTCCCTCTGGACTATTATTCCGCGGAATTATAGTCCTAGGTCTAACATTTCTAGGAATAGTAGTCCGGCGGACTACTATTCCTAGAAATGTTAGACCTAGGACTATAATTCCGCGGAATAATAGTCCAGAGGGACTCACGTTCCTTCGGACTTCCATTCCTTTTACATCGGCTTGATTATTAGTTTTGCAGATATACACAACCAGTAATGTTTTCCTTTTGACTCACGGAAGAGCTTCAACTTCATTTGAATAGCATACTTTTTGGGAAACTACCTTATTTTTGGTCATTTACAGTACTGTCGCCGTGTACTGGTCGTATTCACCGTGTGGGTAGTGATGTCCACGCATGCCATTACCAGGAAATAAAAATCATCATCATCACAATTTTGATTAATGAAGCACCGGATTGTACCCGGTGCTTCATTAATTAAATTTTGATGATTATTTCTATATTTTGTGTTTGCAATCTAATTTTATTGCGTCCGTGGAAATATTTCCCACCCCATGGAAAATGGCTAGTCCACGGCGGCCATACTGTAGATATTGTAAACTGTTTTGATTTTGCTTGATTTAAGTCAAAATCGATGACTTGGGCGAGTATTAATTTTTCATAAGAAAAATCATGTTTTTAACTGTAAACGAAATGAACTTGGTTTCTAAATATTTTATCATAGTCCCCCTTAGTTCCTCAAGTAATCCCGCAAAGTCGTACTCTGATAATTGCGTTGCAGAACTATCTGTAAACAATGCAAAGGATGTGACTGAGTCTTCTAAAGTGGGATGCAGAAGTCTCTGTGATAGGCTGAACTTCATATTATATTTTTGTTGTGGTCACAACATAGTTAATAATGTTGAAAGTAACTTTACACACCGATAAACAGGCAAACGACAATCGTAAGACATACATGTTTTAGCCATTTTTTTCTCATTTCCATTACCTTAATGCTTTAAATAGAACTAATGACAGGTATATACAGCTTTATATGAGCAGGGAAATCTCACACATAACTCAGGATCATGGGATAACCATTGTTATTTAGCATTATCTTTAAGACAAAGAGAACATCCTTAGATATGAGTGACACAAAATGGAAGGATTACAAAGGCAGCGACTGTCTTCCTTATTTAAGACCTCAATATTCTACTGTATTTTCAAATAATGTTGTTTGGCAGCTTCCCGAAGAATATATTGACCATCCGCAAAATGGAATTCAAATATTCACTTTCATAAACCAGAGGAAACACTAAATGTTTTGCTTCTTTGGTGGTTTTCTACCAAACGAAAGCAATTTGGTGCCTTTTCAACGTCTTTACAATGTATCAGGAAAACGGTACAATGTAGAGAGAATACAACAAGACGCCATCTGCAATGCTGTAGTTCACGGCAAGTTTGTGGCATTTTCCTGTTCTTTTGGAGTTATTTTCTTAAATTACACAGAGGAGAACCTACAAACAGTAGCCGCCGTGGATTGGTCGTAATCCACGTTTGGGCAGTGATGTCCACGCATGAGTTTACTGGGTAATAAAAATCATATTCAGCAAAATTTTAATTAATAAAGCACCGGGTTGTACCCGGTGCTTCATTAATTAATTTTTTGATGATTATTCCTATAATTAGTGTCTGGAATTTAATATTATTGCTCCCGTGGAAATATTGTCCACCCGTGGCGGTACTGTACCAGTATTGAGTAATCGTGTACTTCTGAAGATGAAAGGTACAGAATGGTGTATCCAAGTTATTGTTTTACGACAATATAATATTTGTTTAACGTTCTAGTAAATATTTGTAGTTTCTGGAGAGAAGATATCTTGTAATGTGGCAATGTTAATTGGGTGTGAGGTTTCATATGGTAAATACAGAATTGTTGCAACAAAAGCTGTCAGAGAATTTCAACCGGATCGCGACTGGATGTTCTCTTTCTACTTTTTTACAACGGGACTCCAGAATCTGAACTTTTGGAAAAGAAATCCCTTAACACGTAATTGGAGATGCTAGGTTTTTCTGATTTTGTTGACTGGTCTAAATTTCACGATATTTTGCTTATGAAATCTCGACCCACTCATGTGTTAGCGTGTAGCGAGGGGACAAACAGTTTTCAAAGTGTTTAATGAGGTTCCTTTGTCGAAAAACAATCATGTTCAATGAAACGAGTCTTTATCGACCCCCCCTCCCCTTTCTGCAAGGTGAAAAAAGACTGGAAGAATTATCGCACGATGGCTTTCAGTAGTAGTATCGTGCTCTTTAATATATTTAACAACTCTCTAATCGACATCGATCTCTGTGGCAATGGAATAGCCGGCCACAAACAATTTGGTTTACAAATTACACAACGCCGTCGACTGCGTTTATATCCATATATGACTTTCTTTCCCTGAATTTCCCATTATCACACTCAGTAGATATTACTTCAAACTCGGCTGATATGACACCAATCTCGGCCGATATGAGCTAGCGTTGCCCCCCTTTACGTGTTATAAGACGAAACCGGTATGTTTACATGGAAAACTTTCACCGTTTTCGCCGAAGACAATCAGAATAACTGGTGTGACCAGGCATAATGGAGTGACCTGGAAATGAGTTTTTTATGATGATGAATTTGAAGATGGCTATAAAGATTAGGTAGTTGAACAGAAGAAAAAATAGAGTTATACAGATAATTCAACGCAAACCAAGATTCACAGTCATGGACTCGTTGAAGTGAGAGAAGAAATAGTTATATTCGAACGTCGCGGATTTTCCAGTGGGGGAGCCGAAAAATTCGGATAGCTGAACTGGGAGAAGATGAAACTGCGGACTTCACGAAAAAAATGAGAACGGACGTCAGAAAACTGTAACAGGTCTGAGAACATTTAGTAAATTATTTGTTTTAGATTAACCCATTATGAAAACCCCATGAAAAGCAGACGACACTTGCATAAAAAAATTCTTGAATAACTAATTCTTTTCATTTTCTGTCTCAAAAACATAGGTCGTCGAGCTCGTTCCAGAGAGGGGTCATAACCTACGTTTTTGAAACAAAAAATGAAAAAAATAATGAAAATTAATTGGCGATTTTTGTGAAAAGCGCTGGCCGGTTTTGACCGTTACGTTAAGTAAAGAGTTAATAAATAAAGAGGTTATTATTTGGTTAGCTTGACACCGGCCGAGATATCATTCCTGGGTAACTTCACATCAGCCTTCGACCTGCGTTCTCAGGCTGATATGAAGTTACCTCGGGATTATATCTCGGCCGATTTTAAACGTACCAAAAAATTATTGACAATATATAATTTTACGAGGCAGTCGTGCAAGGGGTGACTTTTAATAATCAACAAATTATCCATATACCAGTAGCCGGCGACTTATTATTGCTTCCCGAAAGTGTCCAGTATATCTAGATTTTCCTTTATGGTCTTTACTGATTTATTTCAATAATAATCTTCATGGAAACAGAATCTATCATTATACAGTTTGAAAGAAGACATATATTGTGTCATTTTAGAGGCAAGAATATTCAATCCTGTGGCGGATGCTGCCATCTTGATTCTAGCTCTATCGATAATTAGGTTATTTACGTCTGATTCCTTGAACTCTTCTGCCGTGCTGAGACTATTATAAATTACTTTCGGTTGATATGCGGAATTCTTCTGATTGCACGCTGGTATACTTTGTGATACTACTGAAGAGAATTGTCAAAATTACCATCATACTAATTTAAGTGGCCTACTGCTGCATTTACTGGTGTCATAACTTTATTACACCGGCAACGTTGTCAACGGTCATGCCGTCGCTTTATGTGATTTAAAATGCACAAGCAAATGTTTTTAGTTGTGCACAATGTGTCCTTGGGGAGAATACCCCCAGCTCCCCATCCACCAACCCACCCCAGCCGGGATGGGTTGTTGGACGAGGGTTCCAGGGTGTCCTCCCCTGTGAAAAATTGCAAATGTGCTGTCAAATGCAGTAGGTATGTTTACAATATCACACATAACAACAGGCTGTATGTAATTAGTCCAAGAACGACAACTCTATTTTCCGATAGACGCTATTCCGTTTCACTGGAACGGAAGACTCAAATATGCACAAGCTACACCTCTCCTCTCATCACTTTAGCGCCAGACCCTTTTTTGAAACAGCAGAGAGTTGCAGTGTCTGGCAGGCAGTAAAACGAGCGGAGCAAATCTTGAGGTGTCGTATAGCCTCGGCATTATCTGCTCAATCCGATCAATATTGTTTTGTTCGTCGTGCACATCGGATACCTATAATCACTGGAAGGCTAACAAACCTCCGCCGAGAATGTAATTGTTAGTGTTTGGAATAGAAGAGGAAATTTGGTGTTATATGAATTTTATATTCTCAAAGCAGTTTTAGTTCCTTTAGACAGCTGGCTGAGAACAGAGACATTGCAACAAAAGGAAAGCCAGAAAGCCGTGATAATTGCAGGTAAATACGCTATCAAAAATGTTGTAGTACACTACTTCTGGTTTCTGAATGGCACCAACTGTTACACGACTGAGAAATTGTGTAGTTCACAAATTATTCACTCAAATTAACCCTTTGGACTCTAGTGGTATCTTCCATGCCAGTTCAATAGCAGCAATTAGAGGAGTCCATATTCATTATTTGGAGTAGACCAATCAATACTTTCAATGTGCAGCCTCGGGGCTGCACGTTGAAAATATTGATCGGTCTACCCCACACATTTACTGAACAGCCATCCTATTTAATGACGTTATGATGTATCATGTTCCTGGTCGGAAAAAGGGCCGCTAGGGTTCGAAGGGTTAAGAATGAGAAGAATGAGCATTTTGTAAGTTGTTTTCTTATTCTGAAAATCAGGAACTCCACTCATATTCCCCATATAAATCACAAATGTCTATTTTCCAAAACTATGTGTGGCGCATTCCGGAACCGCAACCACAGCGTTAGCAGAATCCTTTTGGCACCTCTCGTTATAATCATTTAAAGTGCACAACCAGAACTTTTTGCAGTAACCAACATGAGATTGGAAGAATATACCCAAATGTGTTATACATTCGCGGAAATTCGACGAAGTATATCTAAAGTAAAGCGGAGTTCGCGTCAAGGATTTAGTAGACGTTAGCCAAATGCTTAACAGAGAGAGTAACACCAGAAATCGTCAACGAATAAACGAAAAAACGAATATTCAGATATTTATTTAAATTAAAACAATCGCCATAATTCTTCAGAGATAAATCGTTTTGTTGTCCACTGCCATTGAACGCGATAACGGCGTGGAACGACAGTCCTGTTTGTCAGCAGTATTGCTTTTTGCATTTGGGCGCGATCTTTCATCGTCTCATACTTTTCAGGACACAACGATTTTTTCAGTTTTCAGTAAAATGCAACCTTTTATCTAACTTCTGTTATCAACCAGAAAATAAGTAAAATGGAGGTAGGAATGGAGTTTCCGGTTGCTGAGGGTGCGTGTGTGTTACATGAATCCATGTATCAAATCTAGTCTTGTTAAAAAGTCGGGAAACCCCGTAAGATCGCGACAGGCGAGACACTTTTTTTACCCTTTACTTAAACCAAACAGCAGACGACACTCGCAAAAAACACTTCTTGAATCACTAAACATTCTCATAGTTTTTATCTAACAGTCATATAGATTTTGGCCTGAAAACCACGAGAAACGGTACGTATCACATAATGTGTTCCGATTCCGTATCATTTTGACGACTCATTCTGACTCCGTATCACATAGAAGACTCGTTTCCGGTAGCGCTACGGGCTATCATAACAGGCACATTGATACATTATATGTGCGTTTCAGTGATCGACCGAACATTATGTCCCAAAAATGTTTAAAAATAATTTAACCTTTTAACTAACACGAAAAGCAGACGACACTTGCAAAATAAAATATTGAAAAACTAATTGTTTTAAAATCTTTTGTCTCAAAAACATAGGTTATGACCACTCATTGGAACGAGTTCGACGAGCTCGTTCCAACGAGGGGTCATAACCTATGTTTTTGGGACAAAAAATGAAAAAAATAATGGAAATTAATTGAAGATATTTTTTAGAATAGCATTGGTCGATTTGGGCCGTTTCGTTGGGTAAAGGGTTAAAATTTAATCTGTTTATGTGACAGAATTGTTAGATAAATGAATTGTCATGATAATGTGCATGTCCTTTGATTTGTATCAGATTTTCGGTGGTGTCCAAAAATGGGATCGCAATTCGCCGGCAAAGCCGGCTCGTTGAGATCCCATTTTGGACACTATCTCGAATCTGATACAAATCACAGGACATGCACATTATCATGATAATCTGTATTTATCTTACAAAAATAGCTTATGACCGTCACTGGAACGAGCTCGTTGAGCTTGTTCCAATAAAGAGCCAAAGCTGTTTTTGAAACAAAAATGAAAAAATAATAAAATTAAATGGCGATTTCGGCGAATAGCGCTAGCCCTAAGTGGTCGTTATGTTGGGAAAGGGGTTAAGGGGAACTAATGAAAGTTCCAGCGATACACTTGTACAGAGATCAGTGAGTTGATTACAAGAACCCTAGTGTCCACATAGGGCTCTCTTTCAATTCCCCTTTCTAAGTGTTCTCGTGGGTATCCTGCCACACACAATCCATTCTGATCGGTCGCTTCAGAAGCCTAAGGGCAAAATATTTTCAATGATCCGTAATACCCGAGCATAAAACATTATCTAGTATCATTTTAAGATTTTTCAAACCTGTGCCGAAAACAGCGGATCTGATTCCATATTGTGTCTATGATGGCTACCTCGCTCTTTGAATGTTTCAAAATATAAATAACAAAATTTCTCAAGGGGAAATACGCATTGAACCTCTGTAGAAAAGATTATGTATTTCGTGCATGATGTCAGATTGGTCACACATTTTCTATTGGGATTTAGAGACACGGCCGACAGCCAGGGTCACCTCGTGTCGGACAATTTTACGGGTGGACGAAGTTGGATTACCCGGAGGGAACCAGCGAGCAGCGACGAACAACTGTCAGACTCCCCAACAAGAAAGGTTAGCATTGGTTAACCCTTTACCTAACGTAACGGCCAAAACCGGCCAGCGCTATTCTCAAAAATCGCCAATTAATTTTAATTATTTTTTTCATTTTTTGTCTCAAAAACATAGGTTATGACTCGTTGAAACGAGCTCGTCGAGCTCGTTCCAACGAGGGGTCATAACCTATGTTTTTGAGACAAAAAATGAAAAAAATTAGTTATTCAAGATTTTTTTTTGCAAGTGTCGTCTGCTTTTCATGTTAGGTAAAGGGTTAAAGAAAAGTCTTAGTACACAGCGGCACCGTGCCCCCATGTGAGCAGTTGGGATTATGTGCCTTGCACAAGGACACAACACAGTCCCTCTTCCCCTGGAGGGGATTGAACCGTGGACCTTTCGGTTTGAGGTCCAATGCACTTCACCGCGATTCCTCTTCATACATGACTTTCACGTTGTTTCTATTCGTATCTGTATTATTTATTATCTGTACTGATTTTAATGATATCAGATGACGATTTTTACTACTGTCTCTGCAAAAACTCTTTTACAGGATAAAGTTTGATCAGATTCTCTCGTTCCTGAAGGAAATAAATAGTGGATATATACTGAATATTGGGAATTATCCCATGATTGTGGACCTGAAAGTTTTATTTTTCATGAGCGCTTGCGCGAGTGAAAAATAATACTTTCAGGTCCACACGAATGAGATAATTCCCGATATTCACTAAAACAGAGTAGATTTTCTTTTTATTATATGCTACTTGACATTTTAAATCGCACTCTTCAGCCCAATTCGACTGCAAACAGTTTCAAGACAATAAGAAAAAGCTGCTGATAGTTCCTTCAAGGCGACGTTCAAGGTGACGTCATGCACCGAAGCGTAACGTCATTTAGGAAGATACTGAAAAAATTCATAGTGTCGACCTGAAAGTACTATTTTCCACACGCGCAAGCGCTCGCGAAAAATAAAACTTTCAGGACGACACTCATGAGATAATTCCCGACACTGACTAAAATAGAGTGGCTTTTCTTGTTTATGCTACGAGACATGTTATTGCACAATATTCAGCCCAATTCGACCCCAAATGCGTACGTTTTAAAACAAAAGCAAAGATCAGATGATCGTTAATTCAAGGCGACGTCATGCGTCGAAGCCTGATGCCATTTAGGAACCTACTGAGGAATATTTCTCGATATCTATCGAGTCGATAGATATCGAGAAATATTTTTTAGATAATTTGCTATAATTCACAGGCTAGCATATCTTTTTAATAAATTTTAATTGTTTTTATTTTTTTAACTAGATCGCATCTTCAAACGATTTTTGAACATCAAGCTGGTTTACATGGAATTCATTCAGCTGTTTGTATCATTGCTCACTGGTGTCTTTGCTATTTAGTTCGTTGTTATTATAATGCACATTTTATAATGATCTTAATAAATTATTTTACTTAATAAAAGTGATCTGTTTTACCTTTCGATTTTTTATCGTCACGATATAAACTTAGATGCTGATCTGGCGTTAAGAATAAATGAAATAAATAAATAAATAAATACGCATTCAAAACAATCGAGCTTCAAATGCCATCTTTATCAACATCATCGAGGAAGTAGTTATTTATTTTACAGTTGATAAAGCTTGAGTTTTCCAACCTTTAGACGCCATATCTGTACAAACTAGATCCACGATGAAAACCTCAGTTGTCTCATCAAGTGAGATCAGATCCGCAATGGTGCGCTTGGTTTATTTCCGACAACACGGTCACATTGCATTGTTGGATATTTAGCGTGGTAGATACTAGGCATTTAATATATTTTTGTTACAAAGGCAGAGAGAGGGTTACAGCTGGGTTGGTATTCCCGGCCCACTCGCTTTACAGACGCGGACTAGCCGTATAGTGGCCCTCCAAAACTGATGCAGTCCAACACCTTTTGCTGCATGAAATTTCGTGAAAATGACCCAAAAGCAAAATGGATCTGATTGTATAAACTGCCGGTAAATCGAATTGCCCTCTATGTGGACTGTCATTGGCAGTCCACATACAGGGCATTTCGATATACCCAGCAGTCAGTTCCCTCCCATTTGTCCGAACTATGATCGGCCCCATAGATCCCCCTCCCACACTTTGATGAAACCATTTTTGCCGAATTAGTTCCGAAGCTGATACAAAAATTCTATCGAAATGCCTGTCATGTGGACTGTATTTATATTTATTGATGTTTAAGGTCACATATTTATGCACAATGGCTAATCATGACCGTGTCATGTGGACTGCCATTGATTGGAAGCAGCCTTCTTTCAGTTCGTAAAAGTAAATTTTCTCCGGGATCTTCCCGGAGTATTTCCTGGTAACTTTTATTGGCCCAGCCCGTTCCTGTCTCTTCACCTCAATACTCTTAAATCTCACCACTGGAAAAAGAAATGTGAGAACATTGAATCGCCCATGCTGTTTACTTTTTTTTGTATTCCTTGATTTTGAACAAATTAAGAAATATTTTATTCAGGAAATCATGACACACTGGTAAATCTGTCACCACCAGATCGTTATCGGATCGATAGAAAGACCTCGTTTCTGATCACATGGCCGTATGACACCCACTCCAACCGTAGGTAATGGACATTGGTCATATTGTGATGATGGTCATCAGCCCTTCGGCAAAATATGACTAATGCTTGCGAATGGCTTTTGACGTAACATGCTAATTCGTTAATTGCTGAAAAATACAGTGCCCCCTCCCACCCCACCCCTCCCCTCCCCCATGAAAATAAGCAGTGCATTCTGTGCAAGGAAATTGCTGGGGATGGGCGTTAAATTCGTGTTTGGGAAGATGTACGATCAACGATGTGTGCGGCCGATGCCAAGAGACTGCCGGCTTAACCCAGATGCGTTCGTATATCTCACAACTCCCATCAACCGTCATCCGCTTTTGGGATAGACTGCTCCCTGGAGATGCAGCGACGTTTATTAAAAACGTGTCGGCGATAGTTCACCGAAAAAAGCAAAACATTTATTTTCATGTATAAAAATAAAAATAGGCTTTCAGTCACAATCCTTTTCAGAATGGACATGGCACGCTTTTTCTGAAGTCGACTGATTGAACAGCTCGTAATATTTCTTAGACAACATCGTCTGTTCACAGTTACTGGAATCATGTTAGTACACGTCGCATATCTAGATTTCGTTCGAGTGTTTTTTTACGTTCACTCCCTCTAACAACACTGAGTTTTCAGACTCGCTGCTCTTCCAGTAATACCTTGTCATCTATCGTGTCCCTAAATTTCGTTCTTGTGACTTCACATCACATCACATCGTTTGTCACAATTCTGTATTTTCAAGTTGGATTTGCAAAACTGGTAACATTGACCCACTGACCCTTGGGTTCATGGCTTGTTGCCTAGGATTATCTCATGTTAACCCTTTACCTAACCTGAAAAGCAGACGACACTTGCAAAAATAATTCTTGAGTAACTAATGTTTTTCATTTTTGTCTCAAAAACATAGGTTATGACCCCTCGTTGGAACGAGCTCGACGAGCTCGTTCCAACGAGGGGTAATAACCTATGCTTTTGAGACAAAAAATGAAAAAAATAATAAAAATTAATTGGCGATTTTTGAGAATAGCGCTGGCCGGTTTTGGCCGTTACGTTAGGTAAAGGGTTAAAAGATCAGCTTTCACTTGAGTGCCATTACCGAGTTTACTCAGCTTTCGTCAAAAGCAAACCGAAGGTTTTAGGGCGCCGAAGGTGCGCTGAGACGATGTGAGGTAAAGTAATCCCCTATGACCCCTTTACCAGTACGATAGTACTTTCCACGTCCATCAGCCGCACGGCTGGAGAAGCAAAAGCAGCCAGAAGTACCACCAGGACCCAGTCAGCCACCCAACCGGTAATAGTGGGTGTTTATTGATCTGTTCTTCAGGCAAATGGAATCTACAACTTATGGAGTATAGTTCGATGAGACTTCCTTCATTGACAAGTTTAGTCTGTCTCCGGAAGTCAAAGACTGTGATGCTTCTAGGGGTAGTCCTTGTTGCCTTTCAGACAAGTATAATCTGCCGCATGCTGACGTTGTGTCCCTATCGAGCCTTCTTTGACAAGTATTGTCTGTCTCCGTCTCGGTCGGACTCACTTCCACCGAAGCACACATCCAGAACACCAGAGAGTCATAAATACCAAAGGTTAGACGCTCCCTAAACCAGTCGATGATCCAGGATTACCTGGAATCTCTGTTGTGGTTTTAGGCCGAGCGTTGAAGGGAGGAGATTTTTACCTCCGCCAGGATGAGACAAGCCAAATAGGGGTGTCTTCTCGGACTGAAGAACTCGGCTGCCATTACACGGCGTCAAAGCTTAAATATTCTTAGCAACAATACCATTAAAACATTCATTCGCTTTCACTCTCAAGCCTCTAAATTTCACTACATTAAGTGCTATCCGAGATCTAGACATCGGCTCAGCACTTTGCCACTTTTAGCGGTTATCGACTGTAACTAACCTTTCCAGCTGCACTCGATATGCACGCATAGTTTTTGTTGCAGGGTAATATGCGACCGATATGTGTTCCATGCTAGCATACGTTGACGGATGAAAAACAACTTTCAAACTGTATGGATATTTATCGTATGAGGCGGCAGTATTTTTAATGTAGCATCTCTCAGAAATCTATTTCGTGATACAAACAAGAAAGTGCTCTCATTTCACAAGGAAATCAAGCTTTTTTTGTAAATTGTAACTGATGTTATTCTTTTAAACTAGATTTTCTTCTCATGCCTGTCTATTAGGTTGATTTACGTAGACTTTTGTAAACTACTGCTATCGTTTATTTCTTAGTGATATCAAGGCTTATGCCTCTTTATCACGTCAGTATTTCCCGATTCTAATGAATTGTTTTATTCCTGAAGAGAGTGAACTATTTTACAAGTTATACCGTTTTATCACAACGACGTAGCCGTAGATATTGCTTTAACGTATTGCACAAACAAATAAAAAAACAGAGGCGGCGGAACCAGGGGGAGGGGTGGGTGGGTTGGTGCAGGGGACACGTGCCCCTCCACTCTTTTCCACGGACGTGCAACGCGGTTACATAATAAGATAAAATGGGCGCATGAAAATGTGTCAAATAGACAGGAAATCATGTAATATATTATTCACAAATCCAAAACGCATTTGGCAAAAGAATCCAACTTCCGGGCGCTTCGGTCCGTTTTTTTCTACTGGTCCGTTTTTTTCTACTTCAACCATCTTCCAATCCGAAGGCTAGCCTTCGGGTTGAACGATGATTGAAGGAGAAGAAATGGGCAGAACAGTGACCATGCCGAGGCATACTCATCTAAACAAGAGACTTGTGTGTCATGGCACATTTACCGATATACCATCGTAACTTTTCTCCTACTGATGAGCCTAGAAAATTCGTGGCCCTTCACTTTTATCGAGCTTCCGCCGTCTTTGTAAATAAATATGTTATCGACACTGCCTCGTAGGTTCCTACACAGTCCACTTCCACAGAGACACGACTCCTGACTTCCACTTCCACACATTCCTAATATATACAAAGCTAACAGGCGAAAAATTAAAGGTTGGACTCCCCTTTGTAATTTTACACACTTCCTTTTGTTAAATCTATCATTACCTTAAGGCTAGCGTACTTTTTCAATGACTTTACTGGGTATCCTGGAAAATAGTTTGAGGCCAGTTTAATTCTATAGAACGTCCGCTGCAAATCGAAGCATGGTGATAAACCCAATGGTAATCTGAATCAACAGTTTAATGGAGCGAGTAACGTTACTTCTCGACGCGAAAACAAATCCACTCCTATCTTAATTCATGTAATGTTTTCGTCCGTACTTGTTACGTGTCCGAAACTGACGAGATCTGCTATTAATTTATACTTGAAACAAAGCCCAGAATACTACTTAGTTGTAATGGCCATAAGCGTGCTATTCACACTCACCCGTTATTACCATGTGCTCTTGTGTAATAAATCTTGTTTCTCTTGCAATTTCGCACATCCCCCACATTAGCTAAGGCTTTTTTCATTTCAACATTTGTCTTGTTTATGTTTATTGGTGTTTGAGATCACACATTTCTGCAACATTAAAATATATAAAAATATCATCTATCAGAATTCCACCAAGCGTAGAACTTTGCCGATTTGACCTGAAAATAAATCACCTACTTGACTGATACCAATTTGACAACACATCAGCTGGTGTATACCGAAACAGAAGAAAATGACCAAAATGTAATTTAGACCTCTCTCATTAGAACCAGCTCTTCGGGGAATCCTTAGTTATGCTTTTGAGGCAGAAACTGTTTTCTTTAGACCAGAATCATGTTTTCTAATGTTGCTACCCATGTTTTGTAAATAGTTAACCCTTTACCTAACCTGAAAAGCAGACGACACTTGCAAAAATAATTCTTGAATAACTAATATTTTTCATTTTTTGTCTCAAAAACATAGGTTATGACCCCTCGTTGGAACGAGCTCGACGAGCTCGTTCCAACGAGGGGTCATAACCTATGTTTTTGAGACAAAAAATGAAAAAAATAATGAAAATTAATTGGCGATTTTTGAGAATAGCACTGGCCGGTTTTGAACGTTACGTTAGGTAAAGGGTTAAGCCATATGTATTGTCTTTGCTTTGGCATACATATATCCACGCGGGTTAAAAACTGGCATCAAATTATTCCTAGCTAGTGTGAACATTGACTTTGGCATCAAATGAGTTAAAATAAATTAAATGTTCTGAGATGCAAACTTCCATTTGCGTAACCAGCAAAACACCTAGACAACAAACTAGACAACATGTTGGAATCTGTTTGATAATCATACATACAGACACCGTCAATAAAGATTTTAAAGCTGTGTTAAATATGAATCTGGCATCACTGCGGGCATTTCCCTCTCGAAGTGAAACGAAAGTAAGTCGGGTTGTGATTTCTTGAAGTGACGGAAATAAATTAAAAATGTAATGAATAAAAACTAATTAAATAGATTGAAAATACACCTCTTTTACTTTACTGTTTAGTAGAAGAATTCTTATGAATAATTCTTCTGTATAGTGTAAATATAGAATATATCTATGGAAGCTTGATGTACCCAATGTTCACCACTCGTGGTGAAGTGGTGTTAACAGCGAGCCTTTGACGAGTGGTTAGCACCACTTCACCACGCGTGATGAACATTGGTTACCCCAAGCTATTTTGGGTATATTTTATTTATACCACGATTGTCAGACTAATTATAGAGTTTAAATGTTGAATAAATCAATATTCACACGTGCGATTCTGTTTTTGTTTACATGAGCACCGGTGGGCGATACTTTCGCTGGCAATTTTAGAGCCGGAGCGAAACAGAAAACGAAAAGCGCAAATTATGGGGCTTTTTTCATTTTAATAACATAAGAACATACTCTTTCGAGTTATGGATGCTCTATCAACATGAGACAAAGTATGTTAGTTATTTTTTGGTATCTTATGAGGTATACGTATTTAAAAACGTAATAAATAATTGCCGGTTTCATTTTCACTTCGCTCTTCACGAGTGATAAATGTACACAAGTTGCATTGAAGGCGAGGTCACCAAAGGTCAGCTTGGATGTAGTTCCACTGTAGGTGTAAATTTTGATTATTGAAATTCCATTGCTGGCGTGTTCACAACGGTTCTGTAAAACTAAAATTTATGTCATAGGCTTTTTATATATAGTAGAATAGGTAATCATGGCATAAAGTGATTTTATTTGAAAGTATCAATAGTTAGTACAATTTTTTTCTCGTAAATATTACTTGTTTTACTGACTAGAGGCGGAGGAAGCTCGATAAAAGTGAGGAGCACAGATTTTCAAGGCTCCCTATGTTTCGACCCAGTGGGAGAAAAGTTAAAATCGTATATCGGTAAATGTACCATGACAAACTATAGTTTTTCGTTTAGATGAGCATGCCGCCGTCTGGTCACTGTCCGTTTCATTTTTACTTCTTCAATCATCTTCCAACTCGAAGGCCAGCCTTCGGTTGAAGAAGAAGAAACGGACCGAAGCGAATGAATGTGAGATTCTTTGGCCAAATGTTGTTTGAATTCGCAAATGATATGTTACAGGAATGCCTGTATATTGACAACTTAGCATTAACCGATTTTAACTCGCTGTGTAATCACGCAACATGTCGAAAGAAAGGGGGAGGCGTACGTGCCCTATCCCCCCTCCCCCCCCCCCCCCCGTGTTCTGCCGCCTATGTTACTCACACGTGACAAAATACGTTATGGAATAAATGATATAAATATATTGTGTAGAAATTTACATATTTGTCCTCCCATTCGAAGTATTAATGCTTTAACCCACCACCATGGTTCAAAGATTGCGTAATTAATCCTACTCGTGGGTTAAAAGCATAGTCTAGTATTTGCTTCCTCGAAAATGTGAGAAAATAGTTAAAGCATAGATGTCGTATATTTTGTCTTACCCGAAACAAGATATACGATTACATTATTTAAAGTCGTATTACCCCTGTTGGTACAACTGTCATATCACAGTGAAAATAGTTTCAATGTACGCGAAATAAATTCACTAAAATGTTATGATGGTGAGAGATGTTTGCTATTTCATGGTGAAAATGTTGTAATTACTTATTTGTGGTATTAAATTAATATCCATTAACGTTTTTGTGTTACTTTCAGTGAAAAACTGAGGCAACTATTTTGTTTCGCTAACGATTAATTTCGTCACTGAAAGCGTTCATTGACCATCCACTAATAGCTTTAACATTTAAATTGTTGTCGCACTCGAAACAATTCCTTTGCATTAACCCTTTGAACCACAGCGGCCGCTTTTCCGGCCAGGAACATGATACGTCATAACGTCATTATATAGGATGTCTGTTCAATAAATATTGTGGGGGAAGACCAATCAGTATTCACAACGTGCAGCTCGAGGCTGCACTTTGAAAATACTGATTGGTCTATCCCAAATAATGAATATGGATTTTTCTAATTGCTGCCATTGAACTGGCATGGAAGATACCACTAGAGTTCAAAGGGCTAATTTGGTATTAAAACGTAAAGCTTGTTTACAACAGTCAACACATATAACAAAAAGACCTTTGTTTCTGAGTGGTTGTCGCAATTATTACATTCGTGACTACGGGGTGAACATTTTCGCCTCGCGTGTGGTATCCATTAAAAAATCATCTGTATACTTTGACATTACTTCGACATGAAATTATTAAAATGAAGTGGAAATAAGCATTACATGCCCACAAATTCAACAGTTAACAGCAACACCTTACATTTTAACCAGCATCTCATGCCAGACAAACCACATGTATAAGGTCGAGAGTTCGATACCAAATTTGGAAATTGAAAGCGTCTCAGCATATTCAGTTGGCAATATTGTGAGTTAACTCGTTGCTATGTTAAAAAGCAAAACAAATGTCTTGAAAAACATCATATCTCTCAGCCAGTGCTGATTGTGCTCGAACTGTTGAAGCACATTTACCTAAAACTCCTTGCCTAGAATACTACCATTGAAGCGAACTAAAAACATTCATTAACTTTCTTGCCAGTTAGTACAAATGACTATAGCTTCACAGAAGTTGTCTGACATAAAAAGTGCCCGATAAGCCTGGTGCAGCAAACAGGCTAAAGTGGCTTCCTACAGTTAAAACTAGAAGTCCGGTCATGAAATGCGCACAAATAGCAAGCCGATCTGCGAGTTAATCTACGCGTTATGACCATAGTAAGGCTATCAAATTATGGCCTGTGCACAAGCAATGTGTCTGCCAATGGACCTCCGGGTGACCCGGAGGTCCATTGGCAGAAGCATTGCCTGTGTTTGCTATGAGTAACAAGGAGAACCTGTCGTGCTTTGGATGCCATTCGATATGGCAAATGCGCGCAATTCATAGGCACAATTAAGCCCAGATAAACGCACAGTTCGTGACAGGACTTCTAGTTTTAACTGTAACTACCATTCCAACTTTGATGAAAACTGAATCAAATATTGCATGGTGCGAAGATATTTATCGAATATTGCGTTAGCCATCTATTTGACACCGTGTGTTGTTTCCATTAAATAATACAGATTTGGGGGGTAATATTGTGTTTTTTATTGTACAATTATTGATTAATGCGTTGTTTATTGCATAATACGGTTGTACAAGGTCCATAACATTTTAGTGCAACCATATGGTATCACAGAACTAAATATTTTCCCACAGGCGACCATTATAACGTTCAAGCGAAACAATTATGATCGCATCACTTCAAGTTTAGCATTCAAATATCCTTGTCAAGTATAGCCCTTTAGACAACTTATTCTGAACCCAAAACAGGGGGACATGCAACAAATAAGAGGGAAACACTGACAGGAAGGGAAGTAACGGCCACGTGCATATATTTTTCATTGTACTTTTTAGGTCCAAAAGAATATCAAATCATTCTCTTTATTATCTGGAATATTCAACAATAATGCAAGATGTCAGTAGAATGCTTCAAATGTTTATTGAAACAATCTATTTCCCCAAGGCTGCTTATTTTTGGAGATTGCCTCATTTCAACTTTTCAAGGCGGGTAACTCTAATTCAATTATTTTCTTCACTGATACCCTAGTTGGTTTCCAATTTATTTTTAATTTTCCTTTCGGTAATAAGCCTCATTAAAATTAGTATGATGATAAATTCCATGAAATGAAATAAGCAAAGAAGCAAAGGTTTTGTGTATGCATAAGACAAAATCAAGAATGACAAGAGCTGTGTAAAACGCATACCGCCTCATATACTTGTAATTCGATATCCTTATCTTTCCCAGACAGCATTTTTCAAACGTGTGGCAGTCGTTATATAATTCGAACAAAAGCATTCCCCTTGCTGATTTTGACTAACGGCCCCATTAACAATTCTAAAGGGACAATACACCGCAATTCTCTAAAAAATGTCTAAAAAATGTTATTTAATTCGACAAGAACAAATATTCAATAATCATAAGTAATTTCATATTTCCGTATTTCACTTTGCTGAAATCAATCATTTTAAAATGAGAAAGTATACGTTCATTTGACTTTTTGGCATGCACCTGCTTTCCAAAAGGTCAAACTCATGTGTTTTCACACCGCTTGTAATACTAACTGTAGAAGTAAAACGTCATTTATTCTCTGCTCAGCTGTTCGAATGCTGGAAGCCCATATTTCGGTTTTACTCTTGATTGTAGGTGCCTCAACCTGAAGGCTGCATATTCAGAGGATATGTTTCGTATTACCTTTGAAGTGAAATTATCTACAAACTTAGATTTTCCTTGTTACAGTTTATATGAGAGTTCAGGCACTCTCCCATAAAATGTAACAGTGCAAAGACTTGTTTACAAATTTTGATGATTATTCCGCAGGTAAGTATCCACAACTCTCGCTTCCTTGAGGTACTTTGGACGGCTGTTTATTTACAATTGCGAGTTTAGTTAAAAACTCTTCACTTTTAGCTCCATTCAGTGTATGGCGCCCAATATATTGTTGTATAGCGCTTAGAGGGAAAATGCACAGAAAAAGCTTTTAGGTTGAATCGTACCTGAAACTTAATAGTGCTTAATTACTGGTAAGTAATGTTCAAAAGCGAGGGAAAATAAAACACAATACCTCATGTTCCCATTCACCCATTATTTAAATTTTGAAGCGAAGCTAAATATCAAACAATTTAGAAAGGACCACAGAATTATTAATGTAGTGTAGGATTATCCCTTAAAACGCTTGCATTAGTCTAACAAGCTTCCCCTAATGTGACCAGTCTTTCTTAATGGATATTTAACGCTATATCTAAATAATACATTATAAAACAATCGTTTAAGATGAATGAAGACGAAAGACGAAAACAAAGAACTAAAGCACACTTTGTACTGGCTTTGATATCACATTTGAGATAAATTTCTATGGATCATCAGTGCGAGGTTAAAACAATTAACTTGCAGTTTAACTCTTTACCCATAGCAGACGATATCAACATTTATTATTTTAAATATCATTTTTTTAAATTTTTTCAAAAAAATTCAACAAAACCATATCATGTGACCCCTATTTGGAACGAGCTCGTCGAGCTCGTTCCAAATAGGGGTCACATGATATGGTTTTGTTGAATTTTTTTCGAAAAATAATATTTTTTCAGCTGCTTAATTTGCATATTAAGCGGGCGATTCGTTGGGTAAAGGGTTAATATCCTTTAAGAGTCAAGAGACATCAAAAAAGCTGTCTTGTCGGCCATTTTAGGGCACGGAACTAACTGTTATAACTTGCGTTGTACAGGTGTTGAGAGGTTGAGTGACAAAAAGGTTGCAAGCACGTGGAGTCCAAAGTAAATGGAAAGTTAAAAATGGTAGTCGTACATCATCTCCGAGCACGAGATTTAACAAATTAAAGATGAATCATGGGATATCACATGATATTTACAAAATAGGGCGGATTCTTTCGTGTTCTTGATGTACATTGCATCCTTACAATTCATTAATTAAAAATTTGCTGATGATGATTTTTTTATTACCTGGTAAAAACATGCGTGGACATCACTGCCCACGCTTGGAATATGACCAATCCACGGCGACTGTACTGAAGTATGCAAGTGTGTTGTGAAAGGCGTGTACTGCAGTCAGCATTACAGGATGTTTCGCGTCAATTAGTGGTAGCTCAGCATCTCAGGTGGACTAAGTCAGTGGTTACAATGTCAATCCAGATTATAAAAATACTCTACATACCTCTTGGCTCTTATTCGTCTCTGATGACCTTAGGCGTGAAATGTTTACCTACGTGACCGGTTTGTTCTCCTTTTCGTTATGGATATGTGCCTAGTTTTATTTAGTGGTATGCTCAGTGGCGACTTTGTGTCTAAGGCAATGGATGTCGGGCATGGAGAGAGAAGGAGGTCACAGGAGTATATAAGGCATGGGCAAATTAAGTATGTTTCGGTTGTAGTTTATGTCTTTTTCCCAGTTAATCGCGATGTTCACTTATCAAGTATTCTCATGGAGCCTTTTGTCTGAGCGATCGATTCGGACTCCCGCGTTGTGTCCTTGGGCAAGGCACTTAACCTCGATTGTGCACATGGGGGTTCGACGACGCCGTGTACTAAGGCGTACTGCATGTCGATGGTGCGCATGTCTTCAACCAATCTAACCCTGCTTGTGCTGCAGTGCGGAGTTACGATGTTGGGGAGCTGGCAGCTGCTCTTCGTTGTTTGGTGGTTCTCTCCGGGTACTCCGATTCCTCCAACCGTAAAACTGTTACGGTCATGATTAGCCACTGTGCATACGTATGTGACCTTAAACACCAATAAATAAAGAAATAAATCTTGGAGCCTATTGACGTTTCTCTTCCCACGATGTCTGTCATCCGTCAATCTTTATTTTTTTTATTTCGATCAGTTGATGATTGAGTAATATATACCAGCTTTCACGGAGAGACTCCGAACATGTTGCAAACGATTTAGTCGCATTCAACCAAGAAAAACAGTCTTTTGTTTGTACGTCTTATTGCCTTTGCAAGCTGGGTGAACAATAGATCAGTTCGCCCAGGTCCAAAGCGAGGCGGTGTGCAGGGGTGGGGAAGGGGTGTCGGTGTCCCCATGAATATGTCTGTCGGGTCGTTACCTTTGTTAGTCCGTCGCAAAAGGTGTTGGTTGATTGAATGCCAACATTTTCTCTGGAAAGACTCTACTTTAAAAAAAAACCTTGAACATCTGGAGAAAGCATAACTTTAATATGTTTCAAATATCTTTTGTTTGAAAGTACTGGGAAAAAGTATATGACAATTCAGTAGTAATGCACGCTAAAAAAATTGCACGCGTATTATTTTTATTTTAACCGTTTGAACCCGAGCGGCGGTGTTTTCGTCCGGGACATGATACGTCATAATTTCATTAAAGAGGATGGACGCCAAGTGCACGTGTGTGATAGGCCAAGCAATATTTTCAACGTGCAGCCTCAAGGCTGCGCGTTGATAATATTAATTAGTTTACCTTAAACAATGAATATGGACTCTTCCAGTTGCTGTCATTGAACTGATATGGAAGATACCACCTGGGTTCAAAGAGTTAAAACATTACTTCTAGTTATACAACAATGATTCTTTAAAATATTAATAATAAATGAACTCCTATGACCTGTTTCGTTCATTATTGTTTGGAAAAATATATCGAGTAAGGTTTCAGGTTCGTCCCAACGGTCAACAACTCGGGAACACTGTCGGAAAATTTTAACTCTTGCTCCACTATGTCGGAGGATATTGAGATCCTAGCGTCGGTCTTGCGGTCGCCTCTCGTTCGCCTATCGCCGGCCTATCGCCCGTCTTTTCCTCGCCTAAAAGGAATTAAGGCAACCGTTTTTTTTTTTCATTCGGCGGCATTACTGAACCTTTCACAGAAACAAGGACGTGTTCTAAAAATGTGATTCGTATCTATTTAGCAGCACTTCTAGAACTGGGACCTATTTTACAATAGTAAAAAAAATCAGTGTTGTCTAGCTTTGCAGAGGATGTGCTGTGATGCAAATCACTCTTTCGTAAAGGTATACGATGAAGTGCTTGTGTGCCGAGACATTTACCAAAGTGTATTCCACAGTACCACATCAACCCAGTGCAAGAATTTCAAGAAATGAGCTTTAGCAGACTTGGTTACTCATTTGTGCATTGCATCTCGATGACTTGGAGGGTTAAGACTTAAGATATTCCCCTTTCAGATAGTCTTAATTTCTTGCCCGGAAAGGGCTAGTTTGGGTTTTCAAATTTGCTACAATGACACAAAGCAAAATACAACTTGATTATAATGAGCATTATTTTTCTTTTTTAGGTAAATATATCGTCAATCTTGTGAGAAATACAGTTCACATTTTATGAATTAGTTTCAGTCTGCATATCTGAAAAACTGTCCGTCGCGGTGATGTGAGTAAAAGTTATAGAAACTGGAAGGCATTGTGCTAATATCAGCAATTTGACGATGTTTTTGTCACGGCAATATCATTATATACCATTCGTTACCCTTGTGTTTACGCTTGCATCATTCGTTACAGGTTAGTAGCTTTAATATAATTATCCGGTAAATACCAAGTAAAAGTTTCAAAACGGTAGATAACTATGACGTACGAACAGGATCATAAATACGTGAATTAAGCATGTCGTTTAAATAATTAAGCTATATTATATAGCATAATGCTAGAATAATATCACATGATGTCTAAATAAGATAGCATGATGCTTAGTTAATTAAGCATCATGCTTAATTATTTAGTCATCATGCTTAATTATTTATTCAGCATTCGTTATATCGCGCAAAATATTATAGCATGATGCTTAAATAATTTGGCATCATGCTCAATTAAAGTACACTAGCAGGGTTACCCGGCGTTGCTTGGACTGAGGACAGTATTCTCCCTTTATCTGTACTATATTTTGCTGGTCATAACTGTTGGTGCCCCTCTACACCCTCACCCCCACTTCCACCCCACCCGGCACTTTTTTAAACCTCACCATTAGATTCCTGGTAAAAATTACCCCTAGTAGACCCCTTTGAAGACCTATATCGGTGAGAACAATTTTGGTCATAAATTGGTGCACTTCTACACCCCCACCCCCACTCCGATACTTGTTTAAACCTCACCATTAGATTCCTGATAAAATTAACCTGCATTTCTGACATTATAAAAATGGACCTCCTGTGTTAATATTCTTCATTATATTCTACATTGGGCATGTTAGATGAAGGTCTCAGTCCACCAGTCTAATTCTGTAAGGAATCCGACGCTATTAGGATGTTTGTTTACCCACTTTTCGTTTGCGCGCAGGCTACCGTTGATGAAATGTGATGTTTTTTTATTGGTGTTTAACAAGACTTTCGACAGCCAGCGTCACCTCGTGTAGGACAGTTTTAAGGGTGGAGGAAGTCGGAGTTCCCGGAGAGAACCACCGAGCAACGGCAAGAAACTATCAGACTCCCCAACGTTCTAACTCCACATAACTAGAGGTAAAATTGGTTGAAGACAAGTTCACCATCGACGCGCAGTACCCCTTAGAACACAGCGGCACTGTGCCCTACGCGGGCAGTCGGGATTAAGTGCATTGCCCAAGGACACAACGCAATTACCTCCGGTGATGATCGAACCATGGACCTTTCTGTTTGAAGTCTAATGCCGTACCCACTGAGCCACCGCGCTCGCAAATGAGTGGAATAGATATAACTTAGGTAACATCCCTTTTCGCCCACCGAGCATTTTGTCAGACATTTGGAGTTCTGACTGTTTTTTTCCGTGACCAGTTGTCCGTTCACTTTTGACATAATTTCCAGATCCCTTTTCAAAAGTCGATCAATTTATTTGGATCAGACAGCAAAAAAAAAAAAAAGAAGAAATTCAAAAGTATAACCAAAAAACAAAAATAACACCGAAAAAAACCCATCTCCCCATTAGCTTTTTGGCACAAATCAACATTAAAATATCCGTAATGACTACAACTTGGCACCTACCAGTTTCGGGCAACGTGAACACTGCTTGAAGAGAAGCTGAAACAGAAAGACCACAAAGTGTATGAAGTGAAGCTTACAACACAGGTACAGTACGGTCACCGTGGCCTGGTCACTTTCCACGGGTGGGCAATATTTCCACAGACACCATAATATTAGATTCCAAACACTAATTATAGGTATAATTAACAAATATTTATTTAATGAAGCAACCCGGTGCTTCATAATTAAATTTTTTCTGATAATATTTTGTTTTACCTGCTAAACGCATACGTGGATATCACTGCCCACGCGTGTATTACGACCAGTCCACCACGACTGTACTGTACTGTCAATATAAACTCGCTATTTCTCTCGGAACGAGATCGGCTGGTGACACAATTACACATCTAAGACACCAGCCGTGATTGGTTAATTTGACACCTTCTAAAAGTCATAGTACTGGTGGAGTTTTTGGACAAAACACGGGTACTATTGGAACGTTCTTCCCTGGAGACATGAGAATAAAGAAAATGTAAGCTCCACTTCTATTGATCACTGTCGATTGCGCACGCGATGATTGGAATTTCCCAACACTGAACGATGGCGCCGTGTCTGTTTAACTTTTTTCGTCACCGATAGACACAAACTTACTGACAGATATGTCATCTTTAGTGGGTGTGTTTTCAATTTTAACCCTTTACCCAACGTAACGGCCAAAACCGGCCAGCGCTATTCTCAAAAATCGCCAATTAATTTTCACTATTTTTTTCATTTTTTGTCTCAAAAACATAGGTTATGACCCCTCGTTGGAACGAGCTCGTCGAGCTCGTTCCAACGAGGGGTCATAACCTATGTTTTTGAGACAAAAAATGAAAAAAATTAGTTATTCAAGAATTTTTTTTGCAAGTGTCGTCTGCTTTTCACGTTAGGTAAAGGGTTAACTGCTAACAATGATTCACTGATTCAAAACAATCAGAAATATTAAATACTCACGTGTTATTCACCACTTTAGTGAATCATGAATGTGTGTAAATTTACGAAAAATCTGTAGTCCCAATTCCAATTTACGAATGTGAAATATGAGGGTATGAAAACATCTCGACAATAGAGAAACTTGAACTATGGTTCTTTAAATTAATTTTAAAACTTAAAAAATCGACTGGAAACAATTTTGTATTTGGTGAATTAGGCCTTACACCCATAGGTTTTAAAATTAAGATCCGTTCCCTAAATTACAGGGTTCAATTAGTATCTGGAAAGGAAAATAAAATCTCGACTTTTCTCTACTCAATTCTATATCTGAACCATCTGAGTGGTTTGCACCCAAGTCCCTGGATTAATTACATATCTTCATTGCTTGACAAATTAGGAATGGCAAACATATGGATCAGTCAGAGTATTTTAAATAGGAAACATTTTAATTTCGTAATTAAAGAGAGATTTGATAACTTCTTACAAGAATGGAGATCAAACATAGAAAATTCTGGAAAGTACCAGTTTTACAAGGTAATTAAACTTAGCTTTGGTTTAGAAGAAAAACCTCCGAAAATTGCCCCCATCTTTGGCCGTCCCCCTTCTCCATTTCCGAGTCAGAAATCATAGGCTCCCGATCGAAACCGGCAGCTGGACGGGATTAGAACTGTCCCAAAGACAATGCAACCTATGTCAAGCTGATATTGGCGACGAATACCATTATATCCTCCTCTGTGACGAATTAAAAGAATTAAGGACTAAATACATGAATCCCTTCTACAGGCGACACCCTAGCATCTACAAAGTCCAGAGTTTATTCACCAGCTCAAATTCTAAACAAACCCACAATCTAGCAAAATTTATTAGGGATTTGAAATCAATTTTACATCCTTCTCTCGGCAGACCTCGTTACTTCTACCATCCCCTTCCTCCAACCACTCCCTCCCCAAGCTAAATTTACAGATTTGATAAAATTACAAGATTAAATATGTGGAAGAACAATACCGTCGTCGTGCATATCATATTTATGTAACAATAGCCTTCAACAGCATTTGTTCAATATCGCCTGTGTAAAAAAGCTTGCTAAAAACATTAAACACCTTGTATTTCTGAGATCGCCCTCCCGCAATTACAGACGCAACTTTCGCCTTAAGGAGAATCCTCCTTGCCATTTTTCGTTCATAGCGTGCATTGTGGGAGGAAGAATTCTGGGGTAAATGTAATGTGTCGAATTATTTTAACACGGTACATATTGCATCGCGATATATTGATAAGCATGCAGATGAAAGATATTAATTTTAAAATTGACCCGAAAACCCTGCATGCAATATGAGGCCTGTTTAACTTACCACATAAATAGCTACAATACTTACAGCTATTGGAGGCTGTGATGTAATTAATTATATGGACTGGAGCCCGATGGACTGTATCACGAAAGACAGAGCACATCGCGCACTTTCAGACAGGATACAGTTGTTCGAATTCCTAACTAAAATAAAAAATATTGATTGATTATAAATATTATGGCGAATACGAAAGAATATTTAAAAATCAGAATCCCCCCCCCCCCCCCCCCCACCTTCGACAGAATGCGAGTATTTGACCATTTTAAAATTAAACGCCTGTTGAAAAGCTCGAAAGTCAAAACATCTGTTCCCCATACATGTATCATATATTTTGTTATTTCATGTAATAACCACCACGGACCTGCGCGATCTTGTTTTGTATATTATTGTAAAATGTACTACACTACGCTTACACTTTACGCCATAGGAATGGTTAAAAGTGGAGAAATAAATTGAATTGAAATTGAACTTCAATCAATTATATTTCCACAAGTTTAGTAAGTATTCGTGCTCCTCGTCCTCACTGAGTTTCCGCCTTAAGCTCAAGTTCAAAATAATTTGTTTCACTTCGCTTAATTCTAACAACTGTCGTCGTCCAAGAAAGATGAATTTATATTCCATTATAGTATTTTATACCACTTATCTCACAAGCATTAATAATGGATTATAACATAAACAGCACGATGCAGTTGTAAACACTGACAATTGGTGATACAGAAACTCCCAAAACGACGGCACTAACTTGTAACAAGTCATTTTCGAATTTCTTGATCCGGAAACTCCCAAAGAGACGTCATTCGTTCGAAATGCCGTCACTAAAAGTATGTTTCTAAAATCGACTACATTGTTACAAGACTGATGCCAGTGATGGCATGTTGCAGTTAACGCATAACAATGGAAGCTATTTTTTTGTTCGGCATAATAAAACAATTAGAACGTTTCTTGTCATGTTCTATCGATCGATAGTACCTGAGTTTGTGTGAAGGTTTTTTTATTTCAGAAATCACACAAACTCAGGTACTATCGAGCAATAGCACATGAAAAGAAACGTTCTAAGTAGGTGATAATTGCAGATTCGGTATCACTTGTACACGATTTTGTACATGTACATGTACATTCATGTACAACTCCATAGGATTCAGTGTTAAAATCATGTACAAGTACACAAAATGTCGTTTTTTATGGTGATACAGAATCGGCCATTGTTTTAGATCGCACTTTTAACGTTCAAATACCCGTTGGCGAACGCGTACATTCGACACGTCGCTCAAGAGTGAAAAAAATGTATGAAATTTTAAGAAAATATAATTAAAAATTTGTTCTCTACGTTCCCATCGCGGATTAGACCATCGATCCATCGTTGGTGAACGCGAGCAAAAAACGTTTTGCCGATTCTGTATCAGCATCAAAAAGCGGTTTGCCGATTCTGAATCACCTAAGTAGGTATACGTTCACCAACGGGTATTTGAACGGGTAAAGTGCGATCCGATCGGGGAAACCCATTTGCCGATTCTAGATCAGAAAATCGACCTTTGTAGGGTACATAGAAAAATGGTGATACCGAATCGGCAAACCACTGCCACGTTCCCGATCGTGTTTGGGACGTTATAGGGTGCGATTTGATCGGTGAAAAAAACGATTTGCCGATTCTTGAGTTTTGTGAATAAAAGGTTTTCGTTCAAAAGAGTCGATTATAAAATTGAATCTGTAAAAAATAGACATTCATGTTTTGTTTCGGTGTGAATGAAAGGAAATCGTTCAACAGATAACAGATGAATTTTAAGAGGTAAAACTGACACTCATGTTTTTGTTCTGGTGTGAATGAAGGTTTTCGTTCAAAAGAGTCGACTATAAAATTGAATCTGTAAAAATAGACATTCATGTTTTGTTTCGGTATGAATGAAGGTTTTTCGTTTACATTGAAAAAAAAAATTGAGTTTAGAAAATTAGAAAAATCGATGGGAAAAATCGTTTGTTTACGTTTTGTCACTGCGAATTTTGTGAAATAAATTTTAATAAAACACTTTATAGAATTGTTTCATTCAAATAAAAATAGTTTGTAGAATTGTTTCATTCAAATAAAATTCTATTATAAAACCTTTTTTCACTTGGGTGAATTTTTAAGAGGTAAAACTGACACTCATGTTGTTATTCTGGTGTGAATGAAGGTTTTCGTTTAATGGATCGTTTTAATAATAGATAATAAAAGCTCATTTTCCACTCAGTTAGGTTTAAGTGGTAAATAATTTTTAATATATTTGTGATAATGTTCGGAGATATGAATAAACCCTTTTAACGGATGTAATTATTCTCAAATGCGTTAAATCAGAAACTGGTTTCTTATGCACTAAAACTTTCAAACTTTTCAAAGTTCTCCAGTTCGTCACTGAGCGAATAATCTGAGATATGAATGAACCCTTTTAACGGATGTAATTATTCTCAAATGCGTTAAATCAGAAACCGGTTTCTTATGCACTAAAACTTTCAAACTTTTTCAAAGTTCTCCAGTTCGTCACTGAGTGAATAATCTGTGAAGCAATTTTTAACGCATTCAGAGGCAAAACGCATTTATAGAGGTTTTATCATGTAAAATGTTTTTCCTCAACTAGATTTTTAGTTATTATATTAAAGAGAGATGATTTTTATTTACTTGAAACATAAAAATAATTATACATTTAATTTTGAAAATAATAAAATAACTCACATTAGCATACTCAAAGGAAATATTAATAATTCAAAAACGAAAAAAAATGTTTTTACAGATGGATGCCAAACGTCGAGGTCAACTTTTAAACGAATATGAACGTGCCAAGAAGAGCATTCAATTGGCTGACAGAAGCAGACGTCTTGGAGAGATGGTACTCAAACGCGAGGCCACAAAAATATTTAAACCCATGACGGATGTTCAGGAACGAAGCAGGAAGGAGATAGTTGAAGAATTGAGACCCATAAAAGAGAGTTCTTTGAGAATGGGTTCGTTGCCCGGTAGTTTTACAAAACAGTATTCCTTTCAATCTACACCGGATTACGTTCCCATGAGAATCGAAACCCATGTGAGCGAGAGCGACAATACAGCTTCGACTATCACCACTGATAGCGTCGCGTCATCCGAAGATGGTGGTAAGAGAGATCTGTTGTATGGAATTTATAAGGATTCAGACGGTAGAACTTTTGTGGGCGACACAGAAGTGGAAATGGATGATGAGGATTTAATCGTCGGTTCGAATAAGTATAAAATAACTGATGGACTGCGCAAATTGCTCCTTTTCGACAAGCCTGGAGATTACACGGAACAGGATTTCGACAATTATGGTGACATTCTGGTTCAGACCCACGCAATGAAGAGAAATAACGATGCCAGAGAGACGAGACCCAAAGCCAACAGAGGTTACAAGTGGACGAAAGTGGTGAAACCCATATGGGATATGAATAAGAAGTTCGTCGAATCGGTGACTGGTAAAGGGGTGAAAACCACTTTTCTTCCGAGCGATTCTGACGCTCTGTCTCAGAGATTGAGTTTGTTGATGGCAAGTAGACGTGCTGGTAACACAGAAATAGTTACTATATGTGACGAATTGTTAAGACAGAAGGTTTTGAATAAAAACCATTATAAAAGGCTGATGAACGAATTGAAGGATTGATGTATATAATAAGTAGAGAGAAACAAACAAACAAAATATATAAAATAAAAACAGTAAATTTTACACTAGAATAATAAAAGTATTTAAACAACAAACGATTTACCAGTGAAAACAAAATATATATTATAAAATAAAAATATGTTGGTGATAAAGAACAGGGGATACGTTAGAACTTACGTTCAAGGCGGTTCTGGCATCGTCGATTCTATAATGCGAGCGTTCACGATTGATGCAGGTAGAAAACTCGCATCGACCGCGTTTGAGGTTTGTAAGAAGACGGCTTTGGATGCTGGTAAGAAAGCCGCTTCCGAAGCCAGTGGTAGGATAGCTTCTCTGGCTGGCAAGAGGGCAGCCGACGTGTTGATCGACAAGTTGATCAGTCCACCGGCGAAGCGAGCTACGTTAGAGCGAACGCCGAAAAGTTGGAAAGATTTTAAGGATGCTGTGGTACCCATACAAGATTTAGCCAAAATGACGAGTGGATCTGGATTGAAGAGAACTCGCGACGGTGTAATATAAATAAATAATAATATTAAAACTAAGTTTGATAAAACATAAAATTGTGTTTGAAAAAATCTAAAATAACAACAAAAAAAAAATAAACAAATATGAACATTAAAGATATGTCTTGGAACTACGCCGCGACTCAGAGGTCGAATAATGAGTTCTTTCCCAAAAGCATAAGAGGCTTGATAGTGGGAAAATCGAATTGTGGAAAGACCAATCTGTTGATGAATCTGTTGTTCCGACACGACTGGTTGGATTACGACAGATTGTTTGTGTTTGGCAAGAGCTTGTTTCAACCCGAATACAGATTGCTTCGAGAATGCATGGATCGTAGATTGCCTAAGGACGTCATAGCCAGAATCTTTGACAGTAGGGAGGAATTCGACAAAAGTGAAGCTTCTCTTTCGACCATTTTGGACGGTGCGGCGATGGAATTGATGAAGAGAAATGCATCTTCGAACGTCGAGTGTCAATTTTATGAGAACGCTAGCGACGTTCCGGATCCAAGAGAATTGAAATCGGAAGATAAGAATCTCATGATTTTCGACGATCTGCTTTTGGAGAGACAGAACCGATGTGAATCGTATTATGTTAGGGGTCGTCACAGCAACGTGGACTGTTTCTACCTGTCGCAGATTTTTTTTCGATTGCCCAGACAGACGATAAGGAAGAATGGTATTTTTCTATGTCTCTTTCGCCAAGATCTCAAGAATCTCAATCACATCTATAGCGATCACGTCGCAAACGACATGAGCGCAGCGGAATTCAGGAGATTCTGCAAGAGGGTTTGGGATGGAGGACTTTACAATTTCGTCGTGATCGATTTGACAAGCGAATTTAATTGCGGAAAATATCGGTGCGGATTCGACAAGTTTTATGTTTCTGATGATAATAAGATAGAGCGTGAAAATAAAAAAAATTAGAAAATAATAAATCTTCAAATAATTAGTTTTGAAAAAAAAAAAAAAAAAAATTAAATATAATGTTCGAACAAGGAGAATTGTTAGAACGGATAGCCGAGAATACGGCTGCAAAACAACCCATTCAAATCGTGGTGAGTGGCAATTCGACTCGATTCGCGACGAAATTCGAACCTTCCATCAAATTGAATAGAGAGAAAAGATATGAGATGGCGTTGGTGAATCTGAAGACTTATTATTCCTTTCCCAACATCACCGAAAAGAATAACTCGTTTAAGTATTCCGATGGAGTGGATTGGTTGGAGATTCGAATTCCCAAAGGAAGTTACGACATAGACGATTTGAACAATTACATTCAAACACGAATGAAGATGGATGGAAAGGGAAGCAACAAGATCAGACTCGCTCCCAACCCTAATACCTTACAGACGATGTTGGATTTGGAAGATAATTTTCGAGTGGATTTCAACACGGACGATTCTATAGGCAAGATGCTGGATTCGATCGAAAGATGTATCGAGGCCACGCGGCATCTGAAAATACGGTCGACATTCTCGCAGTCAATAGCATTCTGGATGTGATTACTGGAAGCTACGTGAATGGTAGCACTCAACCGACGATCTATTCCTTCTTTCCAAACGTGTCGCCAGGTTATAAGATCGTGGAACGACCTCGAAATTTAGTTTATCTACCAGTGAGTTTAGACACGTTGTATAGTCTCAAAACCACGTTGACGGATGAAAATGGTGAACTGTTAGATCTTCGCGGAGAGAGGGTGACAATACGATTTCACATAAGAGAAATATAAAAGCAAAAAAAAAAAAATAAAATATTTTGTGTATATATATAAATAAGAAAATAAAATAACGCAATATTAATTTACAAAATTATTTAATATATATAATTATCATTAAAACAAAAAAAAACCAATTGAAGAAAATATATTTAAAAAAAAGAATTATGACACAATATGTGGTTAAAAATGTGAACATATCGGCAGGACAGAGGAAGAAACTTAAGAGAGCATTAACAACTCGAGGCGAGGCGGTGAGATTCAAATTCACTCACGAAGATCTGACGAGTGGCGGTCAGGATTCGATCGTCTGGACCAGAAATCAAATCAAAAGGATGGAGAAAGTGATTCGTGATGGAAGAGGGTTGATGGTGAGATTGAGTCCCGCTCAATTGAGATACAATTTGAGAATGAAAGGCGGTTTCCTACCGCTATTGGCAGGAATCGCCGCAAAAGCATTACCCTTTGCCGCAAAAGCATTACCCTTTCTCGGAAAGACTCTCGGCGTGGGAGCTCTCTCGGGACTCGCGAGTTCGGCAGTTGAGAAATTAATGGGTGGCAGCGGACTGTTTTTGAAGAAGGGAGGAGCCGTGTGTCGCGTCCACGTAGGCGACAGCGGTAAAGGATTGCATCTAGAACCTGTTAGAGGTGACAACTCTTTGAGAGGAAACGGTCTCTATCTAAAGAGTGGACGGAACATTGAGCGACTCGGCATGGGTTTGTTGTTTGGTGAGAATTCGCCATTTAAAAATATACCGATTTTGAGTATGTTATTATAATGTAAAAATTATATAATTATATAAAATATAAATCATAGAAAGTATAAAATAATATATGAAATGGATAAAAAGGTGGAAAAACAATTAGACAATAATGATGAATATCGTGAGATAGAGTGCGAAAAAGATGTGGAAAAATGATTAGACGCTAATGATAGATATCTTAGGAAAGAACTGATAAAAGAGTTAAATAAAGATCGGGATAGATGGTTGAAATTTAAAAGAATAAGACGTTTTCTACCATCACTACTACCTTCTGAAGAGAATGGTAATGATGCGAGTGTTACCGAGAGATGCACAACATTCGTCCATAATTATGATTCAGATAAACAAATGTGTTCTTATAAAAAAAACGTAACATATCACAAAAAAGAAAAGAAGAATCAACGCTGAAATTTGAGAAAAAAGGAAGTGTTATTATAATATATGGGCGATAGTGAAGAAGGAAAACAAAAACAAAAAAAAAAACAAAAAAAAAGTAATGAGATCTAGAGATGATCAACCTCTCTAGATCTCATTACTTTTTTTTCCTTCTTCTTCGCTAAAAAAACAATCTCTCTATTGTTTATATTTCCAAGTCCGTTATTAGCATGTTGACACTCGTGTATTCTCCTTTTTCGAAAATGTGTTGAATGTTTATCTTTACTTTTTGAAGTTTTTTTACATCAGTGAATGCGCTCTCACCACCCGATTTGTCCACGAGTTCGAGTGAAATTTTTGGATATATGTAACTTCCATAGGACAACGACAAATCATCCTTGTCGAATTCTCTATCATCGGCAATGACGATTTTCTGTAGATCGCTTTGGTAGTCGTAAAACAAATCGAGCATGGCTTCGTCCAATTTCAAAGGCATGTTATATTTGTCGTATTTGCACTCTAAGCCCTTCGTCTTGACCTCGTTCAATTAGATGGAATCGTGTCATTGTAATCTATAGATTTTAAAACCAAATTTCTTACATATTTCGACTCGTTTCAATTTCAATTCGCATCTTTTAGGTGTTATTGTCATGATCGATTATTTGTTTTTTTTTGTTTTATGAATTCTTGCAAATAATATATATTTTAAATTTTGTATTTAAATAATAATTTATTAAAAAAGTTTTTTTTTTTTTTTTACTCTTTATATATATAAAAAAAAAAGTTTTTTTTAATTTTAATTTTCTTTAATGTGAAAATTGTTTTTTTGTAAAAGTGTTTTTCTCTTTATATAAATAAAAGTTTAAATTTAACATCCTTTTTTCTCGTATTAATTCAATTTTTTTCACGTTAAGGAACATAAAAAAAAAAATTGATTAATTCATCAAAAAAAAAGGTTTTTTTTGAAGGAATTAAAACATATATATATAAACAATTTTAAAACTTTTAACAAATTATTATTAAATACAAAATTCGAAAACAAAAATTATTCTTACAAATGGAGCAAACAAATAAAAAAATGGAAAATTTAGATAAGAAAACTGTACCTCAGTTAAACGAGATTTGTAAAATATTAAAAATTCCACATTTCAGAAATCATAGAACTAAATCAAAAAAAAATTGAAGTCATACAGGAGCACTGTTTGCGAAATGATGGAAAGGCAAACGAAATGTTGATAGCAACGACATCAAAAAATGCATCGATTGTGAAAAATGAGAAGAAGAAAAAGAGAGTAAAAGGAATCGAAATGCCGACGTCAAAAAAAAACAAAAACGTTTCGATTGTGAAAAATAAGAAGACAACTAAATGAAAAGCCATTGAAGAACTTCAAGTTTCAAAAGAAAAGAAAAAAAAACTAAAACGAAAACGAGTGATGTACTTCAGATTCTAGACAAACGAGATATATCGAGCAAAATTCGACAAGCAATCGACAAAGGGAAAGGAGAAGAATATATAGCATGACTCATCGTGGAAATATTCCAATCAAAGCCTGTAGAATGGGAAAGTGCGATCAAAGGCATCTTTAAAACTTTCGATGTCATTTCCTCATTCAAGAAAATCGATCCAAAATTATTCATGGAATGGGTGAAGAAAAAAGTATTGGATTTGTTTCGCAAACACATGAATGTGGGACTAAAAATTAAGATGATACTCCATTGCATGATGAATAAAATCGACGTGAAGTCTGGCGAGAGCATCCTGACAAATGCATTTTTCAGATCTAATGTCGAACCAGTATTTCGAGATTCAGATTTATCGGATGTTTTCAAAAAGATGAAAGACAAGATGTTGACGTCTCTCGCGAATTATCAACATGAAGGTAGTAATTGGACGTTCAATGAGGTGTTGAAACTCGAAATTCATATAACTGAAAATGATTCGTTGAAAGGGTCTTCCTACTTGGAATTACCATATTTCTTAGCTAAAAAAAATACTGTGATCAACGTGAGAAATAAAGATGATCAGTGTTTTAAATGGGCAGTCACCTCCACTTTATACCCTATCAAAATGAACTCCGATAGAGTTTCTCATTACGAGGAGACTTCTAAAAATCTTGATTGGCCCGGAGTGACTTTTCCAATGCAGTTAAAACACACTGAACGTTTCGAGGCTCAAAATCCCACAGTAGCGGTGAACGTCTTGAGATACGATGATGAAAAATGAACGATCTATCCTCCCAGACAGACTTTGTATCTCGAAAGAGAAAAGACGATTATTTTATTATTGATTTCGAATGGTGACAATCGTCATTATTGTTGGGTTAAAAATCCGAGCTGATTACTGTCAAGACAAAATAATAAACATGAACATAAGATATGTTTATGTTGCAACTGCATGAACGTGTTTCACAGTGAAAAATCGTTAGCGAAACATCAGGAATATTGCAATGAAAATCAAGGTGTCGCCATCGAAATGCCCAAACCCAACACCATCGTGAAGTTTGAAAATCGCAATAGAAGGTTAAAAGTACCATTCGTCGTGTACGCCGATTTCGAATGCTTCACTGTGAAAATGAGTTCCTGCCAACCCGACGCTCTTCGAAGTTACGTTGAAAGATATCAAAAACACACGCCTTCAGGTTATTGCATTTACGTGAAATGCACTTTTGACTCGCAACACAACATGGGTCCCTTCACCTACATGAAGCAGTGTGAAGATGACGACATGGCTCAAAGGTTCATGGAAGAGTTAGAATCAAAAATTCAAATGTTATACGATAAATTCAAAACTCCGGCAAAAATGATCATCACGCAAGAGCAGCAGGACGAAAATAACAGAGCCACCGAATGTCACATATGCAGACAATCGTTCGACGAGAATTCGGAGGAAAATAAGAAAGTTAGATACCATGATCATTACACGTGTCTGTATTGCGGTCCGGCTCACAGCAAGTGTAATTTGAAATATCGAGACGCCGTTTTCTATCCAGTGATATTTCACAATCTCTCGGGTTACGACAGTCATCAGTTCGTGAAAAATCTCGGCACTTCCCACGAAGAATCAAATTGCGTTGTGAACAGCGAAGAAAGATACATTTCCTTCACGAAATGGAAGATCATAGAGAAGAAAAGAGTAATCAACGGAGAGACGTTGAAAGAAAATACGAAATTCATTCGTAGAGGCATACGTTTCATCGACAGTTTTAAATTCATGTCAACCACTCTAGTCAATAACATGAGCAAGGATAAATTTAAAATCATGAGCGAACATTTCAGAGAATGAGTAGACGTTATGTTGAGGAAAGGAGTCTGTCCTTACAATTACATGAATGATCTAAAGAGATTCGTCGACACCGCACTACCTTCAAAAGAAGATTTTTATTCAAAATTATATGAATCCAACATTTCCGACGAGAATTATGAACACACTAAAAACGTGTGGAAATCATTCAATATGAAAACCATGAGAGATTATCACGATCTCTATCTGAAGACTGACGTTCTGCTCTTGGCAGACGTGTTCGAAAATTTTCGAGATGTCTGTCATCGAAATTACGATCTGGATCCCGCTTGGTATTTCACCACACCCGGTCTGGCGTGGGATGCTCTGTTGAAGACCACCGAAGTCCAATTGGAATTATTATCTGACGTGGACCTGTTGCTCATGTTCGAAAGGGCTACAAGAGATGGCATCTCGATGATCTCCCACAGATATTCTGAAGCTAACAATCCCTACATGAAAGAAGGTTTCGATTCGAAATGGTTGAATAAATACATACAGTATTGGGATGCTAATAATTTGTACGGTTGGGCTATGAGTCATCCTTTACTGATTAGAAATTTCGAATGGGTAATGGAACCGGAAGAGATGCAAAAATGGAGAGACTATCCTTGCATTTTAGAAGTCGATTTGAACTATCCGGAAGAATTACACGATCTACACAACGATTATCCGCTGGCTCCTGAACGAATGGAACCGAACGAAGGAGACGAGGAAAAACTCATTCCCAATTTATTTAACAAACTTAACTACGTCGTCTACAGTGAGAATTTGAAACAATACGTCGATTGCAGGATGAAATTAGTCAACATACATCACATCATTCGATTCAACAAAGAGCCTTGGATGAAAAAATACATTGATCTCAACACGAATCTCAGAATTCGAGCCAAGAACAATTTTGAAAAAGATTTCTTCAAAATAATGAACAACTGCATGTATGGTAAATCGATGGAAAACATAAGGAAGAGAACTGACGTTCGACTCGTCACATCTGAGAAAAGAGCTAAAAAATTAGTGACGAAACCCAATTACAAACACCGAACTATATTCAACAAAAATCTAGTGGCCGTTCACATGCAAAAGACGCACCTGAAGTTCGACAAACCATATTATCTCAGACTGATTATCTTTGATATCAGCAAGCGATTGATGTACAAGTTTCACTACGATTACGTCAAACGAAAATTTGGTGATAAAGCCAAACTACTGTTCACCGACACAGACAGTTTAGTTTACGAGATAGAGATGAAAGATGTCTACCAAGATATATTTCCGGATGTGGCCGCGTGGTTCGACACGAGCAATTATCCCATCAATCACCCGTCCAACATTCAATCGAACGACAACAAGAAGGTGTTAGGTAAATTTAAGGATGAGAGCAGTAGTAAACAAATCGTCGAATTTGTGGGCTTGAGACCCAAACTGTATGCTTATTGTCTAGAAGATGAAGAGATCAAGAAGTGCAAAGGGGTTAAAGCGTGCGTGGTGAAGAAAAACATCTCTTTCCGAGAGTATAAAGATTGTCTGTTAGGAAGTGGTCTGGTGTATAAGACTATGAAATCGATTCGAAGCGAAAATCATGACTAGTATGCCGAAATAGTCAACAAGATTTTGCTGACGGCCGACGATGATAAGAGATTCATGTTAGACGATAAAATAAGCACTTTGGCACTCGGACATTGGACTTTGGATCTAATTTTAGACGATAGGAGTTCAGATATGATTGAGGATGATAAGATTCCAGATATGATTAAGGATGATAGGATTCCAGAAAATCAAGAGGAATTAAACAGATTCAAGATTATGGAAGTCGAGGAATTAGACAGATTCAAGATTAGGGAAGTCAATAGAGTTAGTTTGAAAAGAAAAATAAAAAAATAAAAAAAAATAACGTCATTTTAGTGAATTATAATAAAATAAATAAATAAATAAAAAAAAAAAATATACGCATTTATGAATAAGAAAATAGAAATATCCGTAGAAGGTGTCGTCTTACCTAATGAACCCCTATCCAACATCGATCTGTTGAATGCAGTGAAGGATTTGAAAATCAAAGATTTTCTAGGTGTGTTTTCCAGAGATGCCTTGCCGAAGAGAAGACCTCGACAATCGGAATGCAGAATTTTAAATCTAGACGATTTATCGGTTGAAGGCACTCACTGGGTGGCATGGTTCAAGAACGGGAAGAAGAAGAATTATTATTTCGACAGCTACGGAATCTCGCCGCCGAAAAAAATAAAGAACTATTTCAACAAATCGATGGTTCATTACAACACGAAATGAGTGCAATCACCAGATCAAGTGTTTTGTGGTCACCTGTGTCTCTACGTTCTCAAAAGATGGTCTGAAGGAGATCGGTTTCAAGACATTCTCAATGATTTACATGAGAGAGAGATTTTTTTATAGTATATATAAAGGTAAAAAAATTATTAAAAAATCTTTAGTCGAATAAAAACGAAAAATAAAATAAGTAAAATAATCCATTTTTAATAAACTGCGTTTGAAATATATTTTTAAAACAAAAATCTCAAAACAACATGCCAGTCGATAAGTTTGGTAGAAGTGACGACAAAAGTCAACCTAAAAAGAAGAGGAAGACGCTCGAAGTCGGCGATGGTTACGACGTTGCCAACTTGGACGAACGTTACATTCGGAGATACGAACCTCAAGAGGAACATTTGAACATGAATGATAAGAAGCTCTACAATCTTCCCGAGCCAATAGATCTCGCAGATGCTGTGACTAAAAAATACGTTGACAGGGGGAATGCAGATTTCGAACAAATCATGCTAGATAATTACGTGGATAAAGCCATGACCGAGGATCTCGATCTGAAATCTAAACATTTGGTGAATGTCGTGAATCCCATAGATTCCACCGATGCTGCGACCAAGAAATACGCAGACGACTCTCATGCGAGATTCAGCAAACATCTGAGAAATAAATACGTTCAGAAAACGATGCACTTGGAACTGAACGTCAATTCTAACAATATAACGAACGTGGCCACTCCCACGAATCCCAAGGACGTGGCGACCAAACACTACGTAGATCTGGAAGTCTGACAAACGAGAAATGAAATTGGATCTGAATGCGGGATTCAACAAGATATTGAATCTGTCGAAGGTCAATGATACGAATGCGGACTCAACCGCGGTCAACAAGGGCTACGTAGATTCTGCCATGATACAATCACAAGAATATGTAGAATCACAAGTGGACGATCTCTACCTGAACAAACAATCTGGCAGAACCATGGAGGGTGGTATCAACATGAACGGTGAGAATTTATTCGGACGCAATCACGATCCCGAATTCGATTCCAGCGCAGTCAGCAGGAAGTACGTAGATGACAACTCAGTCTGGAGAAAGGGCGACATCATGGAAGGTAATCTAGACATGGGCGGACACGCGCTCACGAATCTACCGGATCCTTTGAACATGACGGATGCCTGCACCCTGATTTCGGTGGTGGAAAGAGTCAAATACGCTAGACAATTGATCACCATGTGGGCTGAGGAGGCCGGCACGTTAGAGGAGGGAAAAACCGACTGGTCTTTTGGAAACAGAGGTAGCGGATCGAAACATGGTCAGGTGGGATATCCCATGCCGTTAGGAGGTGAAATCATTCTAATGAGTCTGGCTTCCTCGGATTTGAATAACAGAGTGGTCGTCAATCTCGTGGTGAATGGAGTAGAGAGCGATAAGAGATACAGCATTGAAAAGACTGAGAATCAACACGCGAATGTTAGCACGTTCGGCGCGCCTCTCAAAGTGAACGCCAGAGACAGGATTAATTTCGTTATGAAAACCAATAATCCCGAAGCCGTCACTTCCATGGTGATTCTACTGATCGAACTAGATCCTTTGAACAAACAGTGAACGCGTGGAAATAATTAATTAAAAAAAATAATGTGTGATTATTAAAAACAAAAAAAAAGTAATGAGATTTAGAAAGATGTTCAATCTCTCTAGATCTCATTACTTTATTTATTTTTTTTTGTTTTTTTTGTTTTTAATAATTACTCATTACTTTTTTTATTTTTATTTTTTTTTTTTTTCACACACGTCTCTCATCGAATGATCGACATCTTATTTCCATCCGATTCGATTTGTAATTCTCTGTCCGATAGGACCAGAGCGAAGGCTTCAGTTTTTCTTGGCACGTTCCTATCGAATTGCATCTTGATCTGAATGTCTAAGACGCTACTCTTGAGTCGTTCACTCTGTTTACTGACGTCGAATACGAACATGGGATACATCGACTTGTATTCGTTGGGAGATATATTAGGGTTGCTCATCAATTCGTCTAGACCGTGATACTTCTTTCTAAAATCAGCGGCGTTGCCGTACAGTCTGCAGAAATCGTTCTTGTCGAACGACGCATTGTAATCGATTGCTGGATATCTCGTTGCTTTCAGAAACACTTGCATGTTTCTCAAATGGCAGTGATCGAACAGCAACGCATTCTTTTCCTGAGACCCGTCCCTATCAGTCTGAAACGCAACCATGATGAAACGCGGTCTCTCAGAAGCGGATTTCACCGTCAATCTCCAATCGAAGTGATTCATGGAGAGTGGAATGATAGCCGTGTCGCACTGTCTCATTCTAAATCCCACAGGTAATTTACTCTTGGATTCTATGGTCTTGTAGAGACGCGCTTTTTCCACGATCGAAGGCTGCACGTGCAGAACGAACCACGATATCTTGTGTAGAGTTAACTTACCTGCATCGGTCGAAGGGACTCTCACTATTGCGTCGTCGTTTCTTTTTCGAATCAACGTCAGATTGTGTTTGAATCTGTACATGATCTTGTTGTAATCGTCCGCGAATCCGAAGATGTGTTTCAAAGGTATCCTGATCGAAAACGTTCCTTTAGGTCTGGATGTCTTGACGACGTAGTCGAATATCGCGGCGGCGCCGGCGTTAGCAGGGCCGACGGTGTCTTTAACCCACAACTGATTAAGTCCTCTGAATTTCGAAAAATCATCCGGATATGTCAAGAGTCTGAACATCGTGGTGGCCTGACCGGGATGAAACACAGATTCTATCTCTTGTCCAGATAGCATGTATTTTATATTACTGAATAGATGCATGATGCCATTATTGGCTAGAGTAACCGTTTCGTCGTCGGCGTAGTCGCTCCCATCTTCCTTGGTGAGACGTCCCTGCACCACTATGTAACTCTCGCTAGGATGGACGATTAGATCTTGAGTTTCGACGTTGATTCTTATCTCTCCCGCATTGTTCAAACTCGTTCCGGTTACCGGTTCGTATTCGTGAACCTCATATTCTTGAATACTTTCATCTTTCACTAAGCTTTGTGCTATATCTAGTATATTTGCCATTTTTTAAAGGGTTTTTTGTTTTTTGTTTATTAATTAGCTTGCTTTTTTATCTAAAAATAGTTTTAATTATTTTTTATTATTATTTTTCTCTCCTATATATATATGTGTAAACAAGAAAATGTTAAAGAGAATAAATAAAAAAAATTTGTTTTCTTTATCAAAACTTTGTCTTCTGTAATTGTTGTTCATAAAACTTTCCGATGATCTCTTCTCCATCCAAAGCTTTGATTTCGTAAGTCACCGGATCGGTGTGAAATATTTTGATTATCACGAAGATTTCCGAGGTCCATCGAGGAGTATAACCCTTTTCAATGTGCTTCTTATAAGCGTAGATTCTCACTCGATCACCGACCGCAAATTTCGGCGTTCTTGACTTCTTCCTGATCTTAGATCTCTCAGGATAAAGATTTGCGTAGACCCGTTTTTCGTTTCGAGGATCGCGAGCTTCCACGGGAGTCATCTTGATCGATCTGTGTCACGTGTTGTTGTAATCTTTGACCAGACCGTTCAGAGCATATATGTATTTCTTGGTCGAATTCGCCGTGAAGTATCTATGCGTTCGATTCCAACATTCCACCACGCTGGCTTTCTCTTCGTTTTCGATCGAGTAGAGGTCGACCAATCGATGAACGTGCTTGTTGTAGAATTCCTTTCCCTTATCCACCCACAATTTATTTGGTTTTCGAGAAGACGAGTCGAAGACGCTCTTCAGAGCCTCGGCGACGCAACGTCCCGATTTATTCTTCAAAGCTCTGATCCAACCGTATTTGGAAAACACGTCGATGACCGTCAATAGGTATTTGACACCCTCGTTCCACCTCGAAAACGATCTCATATCGACCAAGTCGGCAGACCAAATATCATCCAAACCCTTCACGAACACCCTTCTCTTTCGAAATTTACGCACGATGGGTTTGCGTAACTCCTTGGCCAATTCGCTCGTCAATAATCATTTCTTCTTCTTTTCAGATGCGCTTTTTGTTTTTGAACGCCCCATCCGAATCGACGTTTCGCACCGATCAGATTACCGACTGGTCAGATTCGATATACCTCTCAATTTCGCCAACATGTTTTTATCGCAGACATCGTTGCGAGTCCTGGTGTCGGGATGTCTGGCGTAGCATAGATCGTGATCATACGCGGCCGCGTCCACCCTATTCACAGGTTTGCACCAAGATTTAGGAGTCAGATCGGCGTTGAGTCTCTTGTTCAATTTCGTTCCAGGTCCCGTGAAACTGTGACCAGGCAGATGCATTTCGAAAGGTAGATTATTGATCATTTTATTCACGATGCCTTTACCTTTGCTCGCGTTCTTTGTTTTTGACGAATCGAGTCTTGATAGAACCACACATGTCGCAAATTCCGCGAAGCATCTGTCTGTCGTTTTTGGTTCGTACTTCTTGAGAATTTCTCGTCTCGGTAACTCTCTTACACTTTACGCAATACATTTTTTGAGAGTTATTTAAATTAGTTTCGTTTTTATTTTATATATAAATTTAATATTTCTTTTTTAAAAATTCTGTTCTTATTATATATATATTTTTTTCAATCGCTGCTCTTGAGTTCTATCATCTTACTGAATTCGTCCCTAGCCTCATTCCTCCCCTTTTCCACGAGATAATCCTTCATCTCTTCCTTGATGATCTGACGAGTCTTGATTCTCACGGCTTCTTTCATGGCTTCATATTTCGTTTTCTCACCCAATATCGTGAAGTATTCTCCGTCCGATATCCTACTGTCTTTCAACGCCATCGAGATAATTTCGGATATCGTGTCGATCTTGGAGTCGGCCAAGATGCGAATCTTGTCGTGTTTCCTCGCCTTCAGATATAATTTCCTACTCAAAAAGTTTCCGAACGTGCTAAACAATCCAGCGGCGAGAGCCACTCCTTCTACGGTTAACACGATTGGAATACCGACTGCAGTCGACAACAATCCGATGCCGGCTGCATGTAAACCCATGGAAATCGTTATGAGTGGCGTGTCAATCGCGTTGACGAATTTCACGAAACGCGAATACTTATTCTTGAGAGAATGACGAACTCTCTTGAGTTAGATACGATTGGATTCTACTGATTTGATCGATGCAATACCTCTCTCCTCTTTCTTTTTCTTGTAGCGACGGTGTCGTCGGCAAAACGCCGTTCGGCTTCTCATCCTCGTCATCATCTAACGTCGGATACAATTTATTTCTGGTTCTCATTTTTGTGTTTTTTATCTTTCTAATATTAGATAAAAAATTTATGTGTGTATTTATTTTTATTTTCTATTCTCCCTTATTTATATAAATGAGAAAACTTAGACGTATGTTTCATTGAACAATAATTTCATGATGCATCCCTTGTCTTCTAAAGTCAGACTTCTACGCGCCAATTTCAGTTCTTCCGAAACTGTGGGCTTGTCTCGATCCTTACAGAAGAGTAATCTCTTCCAAAACGTGATCACTTCATCGATTTGAACGCGTTCGAACGCCGGTTCGAAATACTTGACGACCATATCTTCCCTTTCCATCGTCAGACACGAATGATTCTCATGATCGAAGTCTAGGTGATCCCAACATCCGACGCATCGTTCAAACAAGAGGTGACCTAGTTGTTCATTCACACAGAATGCGTAGGCTCTAATCAGCATTTTTAAAAGAAACCTTGCTCTAATAGTCTGGGAAGCGTTCATGATTTACGTATTTTTATCATCTATTCAATTTGATATATTTATTTTTAAATAACTATTTATTTATATTTTTTTTTTCTCTCCTATATATATCAATCACTTTTTTTATTTCCTCTCCTCAAAACCGATTCTATCACGATTTCGTCTCACAAAACTCAAGAGATGAATCGGCAAATCGTTTTTTTTCACCGATCAAATCGCACCCTATACCGTCCCAAACACGATCGGAAATGTGGCAGTGGTTTGCCGATTCAGTATCATCTTTTTTCCATGTACCGTACAGAGGTCGATTTTCTGATCTAGAATCGGCAAATGGGTTTCCCCGATCGGATCGCACTTTAACCGTTCAAATACCCGTTGGTGAATGTATACCTACTTAGGTGATACACAATCGGCAAACTGCTTTTTGATGCTAATACAGAATCGGCAAAACGTTTTTTGCTCGCGTTCACCAACGATGGATCGATGGTCTAATCCGCGATGGGAACGTAGAGAACAAATTTTTAATTATATTTTCTTAAAATTTCATACATTTTTTTTTCACTCTTGAGCGACGTGTCGAATGTACGCGTTCGCCAACGGGTATTTGAACGTTAAAAGTGCGATCTAAAACAATGGCCGATTCTGTATCACCATAAAAAACGACATTTTGTGTACTTGTACATGATTTTAACACTGAATCCTATGGAGGTGTACATGAATGTACGTGTACATGTACCAAATCGTGCACAAGTGATACCGAATCGGCAATTGTCACCTACTGTTCTAATATTATATTATTACATGCCTGTTCTACGAAATCCCCATCTACAACAACACTAAACCATGCGGAAAATAAAAATCCGTTCCGCACACATGTGCCAACGGACTATTTTTAAATAGAAGCGAAATTTCACTGGAATTTTCTATAAATCGTGCACCGCAATTACAATTTGAATCGCTAGCTATAGCTAAAAATAACAGTAACACGGGTTCCCCTCGCAAATTTGCTTGGCGATAAAATGTGTTCTTTTTGTTGATAGTTCGTCACCCGAGTTGGAATGTGTTTCTGTGTGCCTACTGGCACATAGGACACATTGGAACTCATGGGACGTGTTGTCAAATGAATTGCTCAGTGTCCTTCTAATAATGGCTTTTATAGACGTGAAGGCGTGTAATAAACACAGAACGACACACGCGTGAGGCTCCTCATTCTATCTTTCTGCTCTGGCTCTCGTGCCATATCGATTAACTCAATCACGCGCGTGTGTCGTTCTGTGCATTTATAGATCGCGGTTTCATAAATAAAGTATTGGGAAATTAAGACCTTTTCCAGAACCTCAGGCAGAAAACAGTGTCTGAGATTCAGTATTATCGTATATCTTTCTCAACGGGTGAGATTATTTTTAAAAACTGAAACTTTAAAATTTATCTTTAGGCTTCTATGTTCACAGTACAGTATTAATCGCCCAGTTAAGTGAATCTCAGTAACCGATGCGCGAACTGATGCTCAATATCACTCTATGATTTGCACCTTAAAAACTGTCTTTTGAAACGTAAAAATATTTTTTTGAAAAGCTGTCCGATAATGTCTATTTTCCATTATCTATTTTCCAGTGTGTCAGTGTTTATCATGCCCGTTCTCTGAAGCAAAGCTGTATGACACTAGAGAAATTTGTTACTGGCATATAAAAGACAATTATAGCTACCCAAAAGCCCAGGCCAAATGCGAAGAAAATAATGGACATCTGGCCACAATGTACGATAACAGCAGTTTTTCGTTCATCATAAACAGTGTGTATGTATATTGTTCATTTTACAGCGATGTCTGGAAGTTAGCCGCATTATAACATAAGGCTTCCGGAAACACTTCTTCATAGTTACACCCCTTTTGCTCTATGCGTGACACGAGGACAATTTTATTTCATAAGGCTTTTTCTTCACGGAATAGACTGATATTAGCATGGTTTAATCCGACAAGACAGATTTTTCCTAAACCACAATACTAATTACCGTGAAGCACATTTCTGTTAGACCTACCTGCGTCAGAAAATTCCCACTGAAACTACAGTTGTCCTCTAAATTGTGATTGAAAATAAATTATTAAACACAAATAATGTACTGGTTGGGTTGTCATTCATACGGTGGTTTATGAACTGAACAAGCCACTCGAAATGTGTATTTGGGCGCAGGGAAGCTGAGATCAACATGGGCATTAAGCGTTGGCTGGCCGGTCCATCAGTTGCCATATGACTAGCAATCTCGCTCAGTATGTGTTATATTGTAACTAAAATACTTATAAAACCTAATAGTGTTTGATGGTAACATTTATCAAGTAACTGTCGAGATCAAACTACTCGAAGTAGTCAGGAGCATCTCTATGAGTCCATTGTTATTTGACCACGGCAGTGTAGAAAACAATGGCAGTAGAAAATACCCAAGACTGAGAGAAAAATAGAACTGCTGTGGTGTAATATTTGAATTTACGATTTATTATTATCTCTTTAATCGGCGGTCTCTTGTATATTATCGAAGTTTAGAAGGGCAATAAATTCCGTAATGCTCAACATAACAAATCACGTGACGCATTGGGCTATTAATGGGTTAAGGATTTCAATAACAGCCAGACATGCCATTTGACGTTGCAAAACATGAATCAATGAATCAGTATTGGTTTAACTGCAATTATCTTTCTCATTCCTCATCACCCCTTTCTATGCTTTAGACTTTTCTCGAGGCCAACCATGGTAATAATAGTAACAACATGAATATGTCGGGCATTGCGGTTTATTAACGGCTCAACAGCAATGATTAACAACCCCTTAATAGCGGCCCTCGACCAGCTTATAAGGTGTGGATCTGTTAATCATTTCTGTTGGGTCGTCAATAAACAACTATGCCTTCCAAAATCATTATTAAATTATTATTATTATATTATTGTTATATATATTATTATATTATTGTTATATTACTAAATGCATTATATGGCGCGTACAGAGACAATGACAAATTGTTACAATCATTTTTATGACCCCAATGAAATGTATATAAATATCGAGGCTACTTCTGGTTTGAATGTTACAAGGAAAGTGGGCAAATAAGTGAAGATAACTATTGCTTTGTGGAAAGGACTACACTGTTTATTTAAGCTTAATCTTTAAAATGTATGATACATGAAAAAGGGGGGACATTCCCCCAGATGAAACAGTGTAGCCGATAACAGTGAGACAAATTGAGAAACATAACAACCTTGTTGGTAAGGTGGAAGCGAGACGTCCGAGACAAATTACGATACATAAAAAAATCCTGTTGTTAAGGTGGGCACGAGACGCCAAACCGGATAACGGTATGGAACAAATAAACACATGGAATGAAACACTTTCGAATGTGGTTGTTAAGACATTATGTACTTCAAGCTGATGTAACAGATAGGGAAGAAGGCGAGAGGATGTCTTGTAGAACTACCCATATGATGCCGTTTGAGGGCTGTGATCCGCAACTAAGGCTGTAGCATATGGGGTCAACAAGATCCGGAAAAGGACCACAAACGTCAACAGACGAATAGATATGCATGTGGCCTGTACAGAGAACGCTTCTCTCATCGTCGGTTACTGGGGCCTGTTGGACCAGCAAAGACGGACGTGGTAAAGGAGCACAAAGATGAAATTCGAAGGACGGTGAAGCAATGGAGGCCACACCCAGCAGAGGTAAAAACGGGCTGGAAGATGGGGGTTGGTGGTGGGGAAATCCAAAAACTGACACGTCCGCCTTGATAGGTATCTTGAAAGAGAATGATGCGTCCTGAACTGGACAACGCAAAAGCTGCGTACAGTTGTCCTACGCGACAAAATATAGTTCAACACCTGATACCCTGTGATACTTGTGATGGACGAGAGAAAAAGTTATGCTGCATTGCTACACCGAACGGCGCCATCTATCAAGTAATAATGCCTGGACAACACAGAGACAGACAAAACTAAGTGATAGCTGCCAACGCTCCACGCAGTACCTTTGAACTGAGCGACTGTGTTGTGACACGAGTATATTCTTGTATTGAACTCAAAATGACCCAGAGCAGGTGTTGATAGATTAAGTACAGTGAGTAACAAAAATAGTGGTGTCATAAATGAGACAGGCATTACACATCCCTACCTCCTATTCATTACCCCAATAAAATGTATATAAATATCAAGGCTACTTATGGCTTGAATGTCAATTCAATTCAATTCAATTCAATTTATTTCACAGCACACAAATACAGATACAAACAACAGATTAAGAGACAGGGTAACAAAATCATGAATAGTTGTGTACATGTACAAGTATACTGTGGGGAATAACATAGTCTAGTAAAAGTCTTCCTGTCATCCCCTAGACAATAAAAAGCGACTAAAATAGAATGGCAAATGGCAAATGGTAGGTGTTAGGTTTGGGCAAAATGAATAAATCCAGACCGCAGATAGATATTGCTTTTACGTTACATATATCATGATTTTGCTTCGGATTGGTTCTTATATCCCCCAACATGGATCAAATTCCGCAGAATTTCATCTCTGCTTGTTAAAGATTAGGGTATGTTGGTTGAAAAAAAAAAAAAGAGAAAAAAAAAAAAATGTTTGTAATAACCTTTAATAATAGCCGTTATTGTTAACCGCCCGATGCCGAGAGTCTAACTAGCAGAACAGTCGGGGTATCTTGGGTTGTTACAACTAACAATGGTGTTATAAGAGTTTATAAATTGGTCAATTAATGTTTTTTTAAATGATGTTCGTGTAAGGGTTTTTATCGTGGTGTCTAAGTCATTCCACAATTTAGGAAAAGAAAAATACTGAAGCGCGGCTGAGAACTGGGTACGGGGTTTGTGTATGATTAAGTTTCCACACTGCCTTGTATTCATGCCTGAAGGATTAGCGTACACTTGAAATGTATTGTCAAAACTGACGGGGAGGTTGTCGCTAGACCAGTCGTACATAAATAGAAGAGTATGTAATTTGTAGAGATCATTAAATTTAAGAATTTTCAATCATTTGAAGAGGGGATCGGTGTGTGAGTTGTACTTTTTGTTCGCTATGATTAAACATAGCACTTTTTGCAAATTCAGTATTCGTTTGGTTGCTGATGAGTGGCCCCATATTTGAATCCCATAAATTAATTGACTTTGAATTAGGGTAAAATACAGTATACGTAAGGTCTCGAGCGGCAAAACGTTTTTTGCTCTATTAAGAATGTAAATTGTCCTGGATAGTTTCGTACAGAGTGCTGACACATGGTGATTAAATTTAAGGTTCTCATCCAGGCTAATTCCTGGGAATTTTATGGATTTGTGCTGATGGTTGTTTCCTACTATTATTAAGTTTGAGTTGCTTAATGTAATTTTGGTTTGTGCGTTGCTGTAGTTGTATTTATCATTTTGGGGATGGAGAAGTACGGCTTTGGTTTTGTTTGCATTTAATGATAATTTGTTTGCTAAGCACCAGTCATTGATTTTTGATAGTTCATTGTTTGCTGTTTCCGTCAGCACGTTAAGGTCGTTCCCTGATGCATAGCCTGTTGGTCATCCGCAAATGACAGTATATTCATGTCGGTTGATTCGCAAATATCATTGATATATAGCACAAACAGAAGAGGACCAAGTACAGAACCCTTGGGGACACTCGTAATAACATTCAGTAAGTTCGAGGATTCACTCATGAAGTGCACATATTGTGATCTTTCAGAGAGATAATTCTGGAACCATGAATTAGCTATACCTCTAATTCCATAGTGTTCAAGTTTTCTGACGAGTATTTCGTGGTCAATCGTATCGAATGCTTTTGAAAAATCTAGAAAAATGGGCAGTGTACAATCTTTAGTTGCTTTGTTATTCATTATGGAAACATGATTGAGGAGATGCATTATTGGATGGAATGTTGAGTGTCCCTTTCTGAAGCCAAATTGATAGTTGTAAATAACGTTGTTTATGTCTAAGAAATTTGTTAATCTTTTATGCATTAGCTTTTCTAAGATTTTAGAGAAACTGGGAAGAATACTTATTGGGTGATAAATGTTGAATGACTGTTTATCTCCTGATTTGAAAATAGGTATTACTTTTGCAACTTTCATTTTGAATGGTACAACTCCAGTTGAGAATGAGGTGTTGATAACATGGGTTAAAGGAAGGGCAATTTCATGAATGATGTCTTTCAACAGTTTCGGAGAAATGTTGTCCTGGCCAGCTGAAGTTTTTTGGGGAAGACTTTTTGCTGAAGATATCACTTCTTCGGTGGTTGTAGGTGATAGGAAAAACGAGTTGGAGACGTTGTTTTTTAGATAATCACAGAATCGGTGTGTGGAGTTTATCATCTTGTCAGTTGCTCTAGTAGTCCAGGCACATTAGACATAAAAATGAGAAAGTAAGGAAAAAAATCGGAGAAAGCTGATTTTTTTTATATGTTTCCGGGACACACATTGCGGATAAAGTGTGAAAAGTCCCCGCGAATCCGAGATGAGCTTTTTTAGTTATAGCGTTTTTTTGATGAAAAAAAAAAAATTTAAAAAAAAATTCGACCCAGCTCCATATTTCTCATTCTTATTCGCCTTAGTAGGGTGAGAATCATAAACATCGTGCTGAATTATATTGAGAATACATATCCCCAACAGAAAATGCCAACTTTGTACCAATCCTCACACTCAATGGTGAAATATTCACGAAAATGTACAAAATTACGAAAAAACAATTATTGTTTTCATACACACAACGGTACACAACGTCCATTAAATCAAATCTACGACTACTTTGGGAGTTAAATTATATATCAAAAATTGCAGAAAAGCAGTGGCTTTATAATGATATATAACAATAGTCATTTATTCCATAATGAACTGGTGAAACGTGTGAAATATTAACCATACCCCCTAAACTCAAATTCAAACGGCATCGACTTTTCTCATTCAAATACCGTATTATAGCATCATTGTTTCAATTTCCATGTTCGATTAAATCACATAAATCATATCAAAGCAGTGGAGATTGTGTCTTCGTCAGATAAGTTGACAAAAGTTTTCGTTAGACTCGGTGGCTTCCATATGATTATGTCATATTTAGGGGCAATTGGTTCGATCATGGCTGGTAGCGGCTTGGATGAACATTGGGGGACTGTTTATGCTGGTGGGTCAATCCATCATTTGATCAGTGGTCATGCATATTCAAGAGCAGTTCGTGCCCATTTGCTAACACAAATTGCCATTACAAAACTTGTGTTTGAAGAAAGCCGAACACTAGATAACATAGACTGCACAGAAGTCAATGAAATATTCTGTGGACTTGCCAGAGGTGACTGTACAACAGCTGATGCTGTCAATCAAGAAAGTGTCAACCATCTACTGTCAAAATTACACGAACTGCTCCAGAATGCGTCCGTAGGACGCACAGGAAAGCTTTGGGTACAATACTACGAGCAAATAGGTCTTCTCCAGTTGTTCTTGAGAGCAGAGCGCACAGGCGACTGGGAACTCCACACATATTGTGTTCGCAATATGATTCCAGTATTTCACGCAGGTGGTCATTTTGCATACGCAAACAGTTCTCATCTCTATTTGCAGCAGATGAATGAGCTAACAGAAATAATGCAACAGGATGATTTGAAGTTGTTCACTGAGAAAGGTTACTTTACCATAAGGCGCTCAGATAAATTCTGGGACGGGATATATTCTGATCAGACCATAGAGCAGTGTTTAATGAGAATGTTCAAGCTCCCTGGTGGTCTCACACATGGCAGGGGAATAACTGATAGCACTGTTGCGAAATGGGTACATGGACTACCTCTTTGCCTTCCGATATGTAATGCTCTCGAAAATTTTGTTCATGTTCACACTGGTCATGGCGAACAACATCGGGATCTCCGTCAAAGTTCACAATTGACTGATGCCAATGATATCACCAAATTATTGAACTGGCTCAGACTGCATTCCCCCTTTCAGAATAGAGATCCACTACAATTAGTCTCTATAGCGACCGGGCTTGTGGCCGACGAAACTGTGAACTGTGACCGCAAAATTGGTGAATGTTGCGTATCGAATGTTGTAAGCAAAACGTTCAACAGCATCAAACTACGACGTGTTGACACTGTGAAGTCTTTCGCATCGATGGCAAATAGCATCAAAGTCCGTGGAAGTAAGGTAGTGATTGACCCCACAATTCTGTTCAACCGCATCACATGTGTTATTCAGTCACAAGCAGAGATGGAAGAGTATCTCAAATATGAACTCGCCCCGAAACCACCAGCATTGTTTGATTCTGCTGGAATGAGGAAGACACAGAAAAGCACGCTCGGTAAGATCCTTAAAACATACGGTTCCGAGCAAACTAAAATCCCAGAACATTCTCTGTTTGTTGTAGATGGTGGATTTTTATTGAGGGCAGTTGTATGGCCTAAACAGTCGTCATATAAGGACATATGTACATCATATTCCAATTATCTAGTGAGACATTTTGGGGCGAACGTCGTGGTTGTTTTTGATGGTTATGCTTGTACAATGTCGACAAAGGGCATGGAACAAGCCCGTAGATCTAAAGACAGGTATTCCATTGATATCAATATCTCACCCGAGTTACCAGCCACCACACCCCAATTCGATTTCCTTGCAAATGCCAAGAACAAATCCCAACTGATCGATCTTCTAATGCAGGAGCTATCTGCTATCAATATTCAGTCCAAGCAGGCCGAGGCTGATGCTAATGTACTGATAGCCGAAACTGCACTTGACATCGCTCAAGATGACAACAATGTTGTCGTTGTGGGAACAGACACAGACTTGTTAGTCATTCTTACCTCTCGAGTTCAACCGGGATGTAATATTCACATGATGTATTCCATTACCCCAAACTTACTAGTTTCAGTTAGTGAAATAGCAACCAAAATGGGTGACCATAGAAGCAACCTCCTTGTAGCACATTCTATAAGTGGTTGTGACACTACTTCTGCACTCTTTCGAGTTGGTAAGAAGAAAGTATTCAGTACAATTGTCTCCGATGTTACTAGCGACTCACAACAGTATGTCAACACAATTTTGGCGGATGACAGTACACCAAGTGCAGTAGCCGCTGCCGGGGAACAACTTCTCCTGATCTTATACGGGAGTAAAACTGTTTCCTCTCTCGACCAATATAGATATGTCACTTACAAGCGTTATGTAGCAAAATCTAAACTGAATAAACCCATCGACCTAGCCTCACTCCCACCAAGCAGCGATGCTGCACAACAACATGTCTACAGATGTTATCTCCAGGTCCAACAATGGCTGGGCACTTCGCTTCCTCCGACTGATTGGGGGGTGGTCGCTAGACAATGGACTTCTTGTACCGACTGCAGCCACAAAGCCATGTGCCCCCGATAACCTACTGAATCTGATCAGTTGTGGTTGCAAGAGTGCTTGTACAAAAAGGTGTGGGTGTAAGAAGGCAGGACTCTTTTGCTCAGGTTTGTGTAATTGCAGTTCGGATTCTTGTAACAACCACAGAAACACTGTCCTGTCGGAAATTTCTGAGTTCGATGAATAATATGTATATAGGTCATGTCATTTCTGTATATAGCGTTGATAATAGTCAATGTAACTTAATCCATGTTGATTGATTTGTACATTCTGTAAATATTATTTATTGATTTTTGTACATTCTGTAAATATTATTTATTGATCAAATGCTGCCAGACACAGACGTGTCTGTTCGGTCCCAAGCCCGAAAATAGTTGAGTTCTCATGCTGACGAATTTTATGCCAAAAGGGGAACTCGGCCAGAAGCAGAGGGGGTCTTCCATAATGTCTATTTTGTAAGCAATGATAAAAGCCTTCAAATGGTGGTGGATTTTTTATCGTCTGCCCAACTAACATCCCGTTCTGTACTACGACCCTTTGGGCAAATCCGTTAGGAAAATCGTCATTTTTTGCGTAAATCCGATACTTTTTTGTGAATTTTCAATAATTTTTCGCAGAAATTGTCACAGAATGCACATTTTCCTCTAGGTAAATGTATATTAGACATTATGTAGCTCGAAATACGCGTAAACAAAAAATACAGTTGGATCAATTCGAGGTTACAAAGTTCGTGCGATTTTTTAAAATTTTTTTCAAACGCGTTTTCGAAAAAAGGCTGTAGAAAAAAAAGCTCAACTGGGATTTTAGGGGACTTTTGTCTAATCGTTCAGTGACATGTACTCGACATTCCCTGAAAAAAATCAGCTTTCTCCGATTTTTTTCCCTAGTGAAACCTAATGTTCTTGGGCTATTTGTCATTAATAACTCTTTGGTCGGACACTGATTTGTCGCGTTTCGCAGGTGAGAAGGTGTTGACTAACTCTGTGCTGCCAAATGCCGCCCTATCCCAACGTCTCTTCTCTCCCCCTTCACTCGGAAACGAACAGTTTGATGACATCCCGTACCCAACTCTTCCCAATCTCTCCGATAAAAGCATACTCTCCTTTGTGTCACCCAATAACCATATATCTTTCATTCTCCCATCACATCTCCCCATTATACTCCAAGGGAATCTTCTTCTGTTACACATTCTAATCGAAAATGATTCAAGGTCTCCACTAGTCTTAAATTACATATCTGGCGAACCATTTTCAGTGTCTTTTCCCAATTCCCTCCTAACCTTCAGCGACCGCGACCTCAGCTTAAACAACAGTGACCCCCACCCCGCAATGTGCAATCAAGGTACTCCTCAAAACCGGGCTTTTCTTTATCACGCTGGCCATCCATAGACCTCTTTGCGTTTGATCCCTCTCGCCAATTTCGGTTACAATCCTCCATGACTCTTTCTCTGACGTTATTTTTTTGTTCCCTGGGTTGTCCCCACCTCTAAGTCACAGCTCTCCACTGAATAGTTGGTTATCAACTACCTCACTCGCTCAATCTACCCTGTCTTTATATTTGAATTCCAAATATTCTGGAACATTAGTTTACACCATGGGCTTTCAGGAAGATTTACCACATAGTTAAGATAAAAAGAGTTCCAATAAGTCTATCATGTACTTGTTCCTAATTCATCCCCGATTGCCCCTAGAGCTGCGACATTACTCGGCCATGTTATCCATCAGTTTGCATAATTCTGCAGAGTTTCCAAGCTCTTTCCAACCGTCTAGCTTTGAAGGATGACTTCCTTAACACGTTATAATTGTTACACAGTACATGTCCCAAATGGTTTTCCCCACGAAAACCTTACTGAAGCTGATTCTCATAAAACGATTGATTTGATTAAGAATTCGCTTTCCATTCACATTTATTTTATTCGCGTAGTTTCGGTAGATGCCTCTTCTCGTGATGTTTATATTTACCCCCAACTACTCGCAGTCATCTGCCTCACCCACACTCAAAAGTTTGCTGCTACCTTCCGGAATACAGAACCCCCAACTCACCACCTTTGTGTTGGTTCCACTTTACGATCCACGCGTATAACTTTGTTTTTATTTTCATTTAGTTTCTGTATCTGTATTTGTTCCCATATCTCCCAATAACTGCCAGCATTTCCTGTAGCCACTCGTCACTTTCTGATACTAGTACTCTATCATCTGCGAAAATAGCCCAGGGATCTCCAAATCTCCAGCTGCTACCCCTCGTCGCTATATTGGAGTTCATCTCCTAAATCTTAGATGTACAATGCCAAAACAATATTGGAGAAAGTATACCCGTGTTGCTGTTCAGACTAAGTTCACTTTGTACATCTATATATAATGAATCCATAACTCCAACAAACTCACCTCCATGCCCAAGGCCATTCATGTTGCTCTTCTTATTCCCGCCCTGTATGCATTCTTCCTTATCATCTATGTGTCCATTTAAATCTCCCCTCAGAATCATACCGAGTTCCCTATCTTCCAATTCTGTGATATTGGACTTAAGTACTAAGTATATTGAGACATTCTGCTCAGGTTTGCTTCCCTCCACCGCGAAGTACACAATCCCAAGGGCAACACTGTTGTTGTTTTTAGATAAACCTTTGCCCATCCGATTTCTTTAGACATCTCAGCCGAGGTACTGACATCTGCCAAATCTGTGATCAACGATGGTTTTAAATCCTCTTTAATTTACATGCCTACCACTCCTCTTTTGTTCTGACCTTCAATTCGTCCTACATCAATCCATACGCATCCCTTACATGGTCTACCCGTTCGTGATGTTTTAATCACGTTTAGCTTACGCTCCTGGCATTACAGTCCCACACCCCTCGACCAATGTCCCCATTTCACTTACTTTCCGGTCACAATAATGTGAATCCGCAACTCCCTCTATTGATCATGTTCTTTCCTAACGGTAGTCTCAGCATTCTACTCTCCCTTTCCTTCTTGTTCTCCACACCTGTGCCTCCTCTGACTACTGCATCTGACCCCCAACCGGCTCGTCTCTAAAAAAGCCCAGCTGCCTGTCGAATGTTTTTCTCTCAACACGTGTGCCCCATTCTTCCACGATGCAGTCCACCTGGGCCGTATATGCACCCCATAACTTACCCCAGAGTTCAATAAATGGTATTCCCGATCAAAACAGTAGTCCTCCAACTGTTTCCTGGACGCCATAATCACCGCTCCCCCGGAACAGAAAGAAGCACCGATACCACTGTCCTTGCATTCCTACTGAACAGTTTAATGACGAAATCCCTGTACGTCTGCACCAGTCATACTGATCTCCACTCCCTGATGTTGTTGGACACAGTTGAACCCCCTCATAAGATCCGATCCTGACCCGCCACGGTTCATCCACACTGTTCCGCAAATCATCTACCTACATGATTGTGATATAAGATCTGAAATAGACTATACCTAACTGAGATTAAACCCTATTGTTTTTTTCAACACCATGTCGCACTCAACTTTCTTTTAATTATCACCTGAAGAATTTAAAAGGTTGTCTTGGTGGGGAGTCACCGGACTTTCGACAACTGATTACAAAGCTAAAAGAGTTTACTTGATAAAAAAATGATTTGTAAAAGACACAAAGCAATAATGGTTTACTCTTTTTCGACCGCTTTGTGCTGAATGGTCATTGAATATCGAACCCCGCATTAACTGCAAAAGTATTCAATCCCTCATTTCAAAGATATGAAAAAACACTGCGAGTTTTCTCCGGTTACCCTTCTGGTTATTTATTTATTTATTTATTTATTGATGTTTAAGGTCACATATTTATGCACAATGGCTAATCATGACCGTGACAGTTTTACGGGTGGTGGAAGCCGGAGTACCCGGAGAGAACCACCGAGCAACGACGAGCAGCTGCCAGCTCCCCAACATCGTAACTCCGCACTGCAGCACAGACAGGGTTAGATTGGTTGAAGATACCCTTCTGGTAGTGACGGAACAATATTATGGTCTCAAATATAAGCAAATTTGACACTGTGTTAAGAACAGAGTGTCATCGCTTATCAGGACAATAAGTAATAAGCGATCCACTTCCGCAGACCAGTTTTATTGTTTTTCGTTCTTTTCACAAAGTCGACCTTTCTTCTTCTCCTTCTCCTCCAAATTCTCTACTATCTGAACGTCTCGGTTTCCCCAGTGGGGAAGCCGTGACACTCGGTTAGATAAACTACATCTTCTCCCACTTCGCTTCTCTCACAATCTCCGCTAATGACTCTGAATTTTATTTTGCAATGAATTTTCTGTACAAGTCTCTTCTTTCTTCTCTTCATCCACCTAATCCTTACTTATTGCTACCATTAATTCCTCACCATACCGAAGCTATTAACGCCTATTTTACTAATTGATGGGTTTCTATGAATAACGATGAACGATTTTGCTGCAAACAAAGATTTACAAGCAATGGGTGGGAATGTGATCCGAGAGTTAATTACCTCAACAAGCACACTACTCTTCATAAAAAAAAACAACAAAATGGACGGATATGAGAATCACCGATACGAGGGCAAGCCGCAACAACTCATCATCGACATTGTTTGGAAACTTTAAATTTTCTCTCAACAGTAGCTAGAGAGACAAACAAAGTCTTATCAACCGAGCTCGATAATGGGGAATTGTGGGACAGAAAATCATATCTGATAGAAAAAAATAACTTATTATGTGCTAGCCTGTAAATTATCATAAATTATCTAAAATATATTTCTCGATATCCAACGACTCGATGGATATCGATAAATATCCCTCTGTAGCTTCCCAAATGACGTCACGCTACGCCGCATCACATCGCTTAAAAGGAAAGATTAGGTGATCTTTGTTATTTTTTTTAAAAGATCGCATTTCTAGTCGAATTAGGCTGAACATTGTGCAATAAAATGTCTCATAGCATATAATAAAAAAGAAAATCTACTCTATGTCAGTATCTGGAATTATTTCATGAGTGTGGACCGGAAAGTTATATTTATAATAATACTTTCAGGATCACACGATGAATTTTTCCAATTGCTCCCTAAATGACGTTACGCTTCGGCACATGACGTCGCCTTGAAGGAACGATTTGCAGCTTTTTTTATTGTCTTGAAACCGTTTTCAGTCGAATTGGGCTGAAGGTTGAGCAGTAAAATACCACGTAGCATATAATAAAAATATTTTTCTATGCTGTTTTTATGAATATCGGTGGGCCTGAAAGTATTATTTTTCACTCGCGCAAGCGCTCATGAGATAATTACCGATATTCACTAAAACGGCGTATATATCTATTTGTACCATGATTACCTATTCTACTATATATGAAAAGCCTATGACATAAATTTTAGCTTTATACACCAACCGTGGTGAACTCGCCAGCAATGGAATTTCAGTAGTTAAACTTTACACCTACAGTGGAACTACATCCAAGCTGACCTTTGGTGACGTCGACCTGAATGCGAACTTGTCTAAATTTATCGCACGTCGCCTCGCGAAGAGTGAAATGAAAGTGGCAATTATTTATTACGTTTTTAAATGAGTTTACCCCATAAGACACTAAAAATTAACAAACATGCATTGTCTCATGTTAATGAAGCACCCATAACTCGAAATGGTATGTTATGTTATTAAAATGAAAAAAGGCCCTGTTTCATTTTCTATTTCGTTTCGGTGATAAAATTGACAGCGGAAGTATCGCCCACCGATGCTCATGTAAACAAAAACAAATTCGCACATATGTACGGCTGCTGCTCAGTAAAATGGAGAAAAAAATAATAGCGACTCTAAATAATCTGACGATCATGGTATAAATAAAATATACCCAAAGTAGCTTGTTGTACCAAATGTTCACCACTCGTGGTGAACATTTGGTACACCAAGCTACTATGGGTATATTCTATATTTATTTCTGCGTACAAGTCTAAGTTCAAGATAAAATGAGGACATCAAAAATGATCCCAACCTAAAAATTAGGAGATTTACATCTCTCAGGTACATGTAACTGTAGAACATCTAGTATTTGCACTTGTTTTTTGCACTATAAAAACGAATTGACAAGAGATTGTGCATCTACAGTACGTGGAGAGTGTATTATCACTAAATCACCCGCAGAGCGGAGATTCCACCCAAGCAGTAATTGCACATTTGTTGCAAAGCATAAACAGCCCAGGCAAAGTTTCAGTCAATGGACCTCCGGGTTAAACTCGGAGGTCAATTGGCTGAAACATTGCTTGTGTTTTTTGTCGATATATACAAAATTTGAAAGTTATAGCTTGGGTGATAACTTCACTCCGTGTGTGATTTAGTTACAATCCACTCTCCACGTACTGTACTTAAATGCGTTCAGTAACATTTTGTTTAGATCTCATTGCATCTGTCTAGTCGAATGGAGTCCGTTGCTTACAGCACATCATTATCAGTCAGACCTAAGCTCCAACGCAAATGAGGTTCCTAGGCTCTTTAGATGGGCGATATTTGTTTCCTCAATTCAGTCGTACTAACTTTGTTGTGTTAAGCTGATAAAAAAGTATTTTTAGACTCCTGGTCACGACCAAAATCCTTACGTCTTTACACAAGATAATCATGAGATTTGAAAATTAAGAGTCACTTCTCTTCATCATAAAAAAATCTATCTCCTAAAATATAGTTTGTCCCTCGATTACAACAAGGCTCCATCTGGAACGCTTTTGCAATGGAGATGGCGTCCGTCTCACCAATCCCAAAATGAAAACCTTTTTGAATAAAACAAACACAGCCGAATAACAAAAAAAGTTCGTATTCGCAGTTTCTCCGAAAAAATACAAATTCAATTTTTGGTTTTCTTTGATGAAAAGTCAAGATCCGCTCACCATAATAATACGCTAAAAGCAATCCCAAAATGATTGTTTGCCTGACCGTGTATTCCATGTTGGATCACGGAGGAGAAGGGTAACGGGTATATCACCGATTACCTCTACTTTTCACTAGGTTAACAATTAAAATTGTTTATAGATGCTAAAATTCTTGCTTGTGAATCTTTATTTGAACAATAAGAAGATCAGAGACACATGAGCGTTAGCCTCAAAGGCCACACTTAGAGTAGGGCTTAGTGACTGTGTTTGTGTAAATGAGAACATAATTATGATACCAATACTGTCCGCCTGGAGTGATGCTTTCAAACTACCGTCTGTGGGGACGGCATGAAGTCAGCTTATTTTGAAATGCCGTCTTCCTAACAATACTCGTGTTTCTAGGGGACTAGTTTAATGCAAACTGTATTTATGAATGGATGTGCACGATTGAATAAACTCATTTATATATGCGACTGCCTGTGCTCTACACCTCAAGTACATTTTGGGGATATTCTTTCATCATTTTCAATAGTTAAATTTTTATGTTCAGAAACGGGAAGTAGTTCCCATTTGTTGCATGGACTTTACACAAAATACAGTTCAAATTCAGTAGTATATATTTCATTTGATGAGAAGGCTGCGTGTTTTCTTTCTGATGGACAGGCTCAAATGACTCCGATTCGCACATCTGGCATTTAATAAGATTGTACTTTAATAAATCTTCTCAAATTCAGTCAACAACAATAGTAGTTTTACGATGCAAAACATAAAAACGTCACCAGTTACTTACATTAAGTACAATTTTAAATTTGCAATCGTTTCAGGAAAGTAGAAGAGTACAACATTTTACAATCGTAGACAACTGTACACAAAGTTTTCAAAACAATCCGAAGATTACGGAACACTCTAAATATGCATGACACGCGTGACGTCAGTACATCTCATTTTTAGTCTGAAGCTATGCGCGGTTCTACAACTGTACAGCAAAATGTATCGCGCGATAGTTTTCCTTAAACGTTACCTTCTTTTATTTTTCATATCGACTTCATAATGTTGGTGGTACAATGACAAACATTCATCAAATTTTCATCTTAATCCAACGAAAACACACCACGACGCTGACTCACTCCAATTACTTTTGTCCTATAGAGTACGCGGATAGTGTATTATCGTTAAATCAGCCGAGGAGTAAAGGTTCCACCTGATCATTAATTATTAATGTTTTATGGAACACAACATGCACATGCAACGTATCAGTCAATTGACCAGTAGGCTCGTTGGCTGAAACTCTGCTTCTGCTTTTTGTTCTTATCTGCTACTATCTAATTTGAGTGATAATTGGGGTGATTACTCTACTCCACAAGTAATTTAGTGACAATCCAATCCCTTTACATTTTAAGTGACCCGTGCGGTACGGTACTGTGATTGTAAAAATTATCCCTCTTTCGGTCCGATCGCAATGTGGTCGCAAAACATTTCCACCAGGTGTTGAAGATTTCCAAAATAAATAACTCCAAAATCAAAAACTGGAAAACAACGGAAATAACATCCGAGATTCAATGTTCTCGAAGGTGTTTTTCCGACAGATGAGATTTAACCTTATTCACAATTAATCGGTCGCATGCTCCCGCATTGATTACAAATTAATCTATTGAAAAGCAAATAGTTTTCAATAAATGGCAAGAAAACCATATCATGTGATCACCTCATTGGAACGAGCTCGTTGAGCGGGTTCTAATGAAGAGGGGTCACATGATATGGTTTTGATGAATTGTTTTGAAAATTTTAAAACAAACAATAATTAAAATAATAAATTTTGATATCCTATGCGTCGGGTAAAGGGATAACAGTGCTGTGGACAGACAAACTGAAAGATAATTTCTATTCAAAATCCCATATCCCCTGTTGTGATCACGGAAAAATTGATGTCTAATTGTGGACCAGGGCAATTATTCCAATCTTCTTGGTTCACACAGGGTTAGTGTTCAACCTATTAGCAAAAATGGCCGCTGACAGATTACAGTGTATTTGAGCTCACAATCGGTCGATTCCGCTACCGATGCCGATGGTAATACCGTGTACTACTAGACAAGTCGAGGCTCGCTGAACACTACTTTAAATTAAACATATTTTGCAGTGTTTAAAGTCCGTTCACTACTTGATAAGTCTCGAAAGACCTGCAATAAATTGAACAAAAATCACAGTGTTAAACCCCGTGACTCAGGTCCAGTAAAATTACTAGTCGCGGACACTTGGGCGGTAAACGTGGCTCTCAGGGCCACGTTTACCACCCGAGTGCGCACAAATGGTTACTTGTACTGCGACCTGATTCAATAAGTAAGTAAATTTTATTCAACAGAATACAATCATTATGGTTCAAAATGTTTTACATTAATTGTTTGTGAAAGTAATTATATTCTGTTGGGATACAGCATGGCCAGATTGGCCGTCTTCCTGCTGACCCCATTAGTATAAACATAAAGCATGAAACATGGATGTCAGGAGAGAAGTTATGTCATCAACGTATAGTTCTCAGAGGAAAAAAATATGATCTGAGGCTTGTCTTGTTTTTATATGGATCTACGTCTTTAACTTCAAAATTTCTTCCGAGACCGAGCAGTTCCACCCCCCTCAACACAACAACAGAAAAAATTGAACTCCTAACCACTGGCAACAGAATGGAAACTAACGTAAAGTGAAATTGAAAAGGAAACACAATCTGGGAATGGATCATGTCACACTTTACGAAGATATTAAGTTAATTTTATTGTTTATTGATATGTAAAGTGTGTTGAACGTACTGATGATAAAGTTGGGGATAGTGAGGTTGAAGTTGAGGTTATTAATGTTAAAAAGGATATAATGAGGAAGTGGTTATGTCACGAGTACCTCACCTCCCGAGCACCTTACAGTGACCACAACGTGCGTTTCTCCATCCTGTTGCTATACCACCGACAACTATCTTATAATAGCTAGACTAAGCGAGAAGTAGGTTGAGAAGGGAAGGTAATGACAAAAAGATGAAAAGATTTAATGAGATGAGATATGCTCAAATGTGATGAGATAACAGACATTAATATTGAGAGTAAGCCTTCCTAAGTTTCATAACAGTTGTTTTTTTATGCCGTTAATTAATAACTGATGCTTTGTCTCACGTAGTGTGTGATTTATTTATTTCTTTATTGTCTACGTTTAAAGTCTCTTTATGCAGCTGTGAAATATAGTGGCCGCAACAAGGATTAAAGTCAAATTAAGTCGGTTTTTTTAATGGACTGTATCTCAGGAATTAATGAGCAGGTGCTATTTTGCCATTGAAGCGGACCCATAGTGCCATAGTAAGTGAGCCATTGTTGCGACGGAAGGGGGATTTATTTTGGCTAGACCACGAAGCGGGGATTTATTGTGGGCTTCTGGACCATGGTACCATAGTAAGTAAGTGAACCCTATCGAACCTACGACCTTTCTTTTGGCGTTTTGTAACTGTAATTTAGGAGTGTGCACAATCACTACAATGTGGATTATTGCACGTAACGCGGGCTGAATACGAATTTATGAATTTTTCGAGGAGTGCTCTCTTGAATACGCCTTTAGAAGGAATCTCTCTTACCTGTTTTTCGATGCTGTTCCATATTCTGGGAAATGCATATTTGGGTAATTGAGCAGAGAATTGGGTCCGTGGTTTACCACATTGCAATTGACCTAGTTGTCTTGTCATCATGCCTGCTGGACATGTATTGACTTGAAAGAAGTCACCAAAAGTATGGGGAAGGTTGGAGTGATGCCAATCAAACATGAAAAGAGATACATTCATTTTATACAAGTCATTTAATTTTAATATTTTACTCCTTCTAAATATCGGATCAGTGTGACAATTGTATTTTTTGTTATTTATCAAGCGTAGGGCGCGCGTTTGAAGTGTAAATAATGTTGAGGCAGCACTACAATGACCCCATATTTCGATACCATATATTAGATGACTGTGTATCAAGGAGTAGTACAGAGTTTTGAGGGCAGAGAGAGGTAGAAATTTTTTAGCTTTATTTATTGCGTAAAGCCCCCTCGATACTTTGGAATTTATGGCTGACACGTGAAACTTATATTTTAGGTTTTTGTCCAGGTATAAGCCCAGAAATTTTATTACATTCTCATCATTGGAGTTTCTCGCTAACGAAATATCTTGACTGTTGACACTCAACTGTCGATTGTTAATATCATATGTTTTATTAGGCGGACTGAATAGCATATATTTATTTTTTTGGGCATTCAAAACCAAATTATTGGCTGCGCACCAATCTGTTATCTTTGAAAGTTCAGAGTTAACTAGGTCGAAGCCAGTATCAAGGCTATGGTTCGAATTGCGGACTGAAGTATCATCAGCAAAAGATAAAAGGCCCAACTGTGTAGAGGAGCTAAAGTCATTCACAAAAATTAGAAAAAGAAGTGGACCAAGAATGGATCCTTGGGGGACACCACATGTGATTGTAGCAATGCCAGAACTTCTCCCATCATATGTGACGTATTGAACACGTCCTTCAAGATAGCTCTTAAACCAGTCGTTGGTAATACCCCTGATACCATAAAACTCTAGCTTTTTAAGCAAAATACCGTGGCTAATTGTGTCGAAGGCTTTTGATAAGTCTAAAAATACAGATAAGGTGTAATCTTTTGTCGCCTTGTCGTTGTTGTTTCCTATACTGTTCAGAAGTTGCAATATGGGGTGTATCGTTGTGTGTTTTGTCCTGAAACCATACTGGTGTTGATATAGAAGATTGTGTTTTGTTAAGAGACTGGTTAGTCGCTCTAGTGTTATTCTCTCCAGTAATTTTGAGAATGTGGGTAATAGGCTAATAGGTCTGTAATTATTGAATAATTGGGGGTTTCCCGATTTAAAAATTGGTACAACTTTTGCGATCTTCATTTTTTCTGGGACTATTCCACTGGATAACGACATGTTTATTATATGGGTGAGTACTTCTGCTATTTCAGTAATTGAGTGTTTTAAAAAGTTTAGTAGATATCCCATCGCAGTCTTCACTGGTTTTGGATTTCATTGAATTTGTTATTGAAATAATTTCCTCTGAGGACGTCGGTGCCATGAAAAAACTATTAGAATTTGGCCTGGTCATATATTGAGTGTGGTGCGCATTTGTGTTTGGAATTTGTTCAGAAGCTTTTTGGCCGACTGTGGAAAAGTGGGTATTAAAATGATGGGCAATCTCATTAGGATCACTAATCTCAATGTCATCTATCACGAAGTTGGTTGTGGATAACCTTCGATTGGAGGACTTATGAATAGCGCTCCTCAGAATTTCCCATGTTTTCTTCATGTTGTTTTTATTCATATTCAAGATGTTTTCATAGTATATGACCTTACTTTTTCTTTTTACTTTATTCAAAATATCACCATACATTTTATAATTCTTCGTATTTTGTTCAGTGGGAGATTTTAGCTTTTTTCTGAAAAGTTTTTCTTTATTAATTGTGGACTGTAAAAGGCCTTGAGTTATCCAGGGCTGGCGTTTTAGATATTTATTGTCAGGTACTATTTTCTTAAATGGGAAGGCAGTATCGAATGCAGTGAAATATAAGTCTATAAAGATATTGTACTCTTCATTCGCACAAGTTGATTCTAGTGCTAGTGAAAAGTCTGTTAAGGTCAACAGGTCTTTAAATGTTCTTACATTGATTTCATTAAAATTTCTTTTCATCATATGATTTTTAGTTTCTATCTTTACTGGGGTCATTTCGCAATAAAATGTACGAAAGTGATCAGAAAGATCTGTGATTACTATTCCAGACTTGTAATTGGCTGACGAACTATTAGTGAGAATGTGATCTATTAGAGTTGCAGAATGGTCCGCTATTCGAGTTGGTTTGCTAGTGAGCGGGAGAAATCCTTGACTAATAATAGTGTTTATATATTCATTTGTTTTCTTGTGTGTTTGAAACTTCAACAAGTCAATATTCATATCGCCCATAATGTAGGATGTTTTATGTTCCTGGTTCATTGCTTCAATAGAGTGCAACCTTCACTTTTCCGGTATGAACTGGAGATTGCCGCAAGTACGCTCAGTTGTAAGCTTTACACGTCGATTAACTTATATATCCGGTAAAAGGGCGTCTAGAGAGATTAGGAATACACATTGTGGTGGTTTTTCAACTTTATTGAATGGTATCATTGAGATCATTTTACATTAACAATTGAACAATTGCAGAAGATTATTAGTTACCCCGTGTCTGATCACGTGGTACGGGTTTTTACCTACCCAAAGACACGGGGTAACGAATTTATCTATTGACTTTCCGTTTTAGAAGTACTATTTCATGTGTGAACACACACAGCATGAGATCTTTTATCTTCCATTGTTAACCATACAGTTTTCTGTGGAATTTTTGTGCAAAATAGTTTTTGTGAAAATATGCCGATATGACTAGTATAAAAAAAATATTGAATTTATTTTTTTCTTTTTTGTCTCAAAAACATAGCTTATGAACCCCACATTGGAGGGTACTCGACAAGCTCATTCCAATAAGGGGTCATGAGCTATATTTTGAAGATAAAAAATTAAAATATAATACATGTACACTGTAAAACTGGAATGACGATTTTTTGCGAATAGTGCAGGCCGTGATCAGACATGGGATAACAAATTTACATGTATCTATTGACTTCTACGGGGTATGGACAATTTGTAGATTTCGGAACGAGGCTTCCACTGGGTATGGGAAATTTGTCAGTGATTGGGCGGACGTATCGTGGGTTTCAATGAATATGGTCTCATACCACGTATCTATCAACCAATCAAATAAAAAAATTCACTTTAGTCAATAGATAAAATAGAATGCAGTTTATGAATCATTACAAAACGTTTGGCAACAATCGGATAAACCGATGGTCCAGAAACCGTTGCCGTTGTCATCCAATTCCCTACTGTGGTGGCCGGTTAATATCATTGGTTCAACACTACACAGGGTGTGCAGGATTATGGCCACGAAGTATATGGGTAACAATATCGAGAAAAACACACACTCCAAATATGGCACACATCAATGCTATTCCAGTAAAACCCATCGCTACGGACGATCTCCGACTATCATTGGCGGAAATGAGCTTGTTCCGTTGTTTCTTCATTTTTTTGCTGTCAAGCTTCAACTGCTGAAGGTCGTCCAGTTTTTCAGCCAAAACGACGTGCTTTCTCTCAGTGTTTACATTCCGACAACCCATTCGTGGAATAAATGGTTTGTTTCTCCCAATCAGTGCTCTTTTGTTTGCTGCAGATATAAAACATTTTGAGTGAAAGTAACTGCAACTAGCTTTTCAAAAGAGCACAGTGTTGTGGGTCTTGCATGGCCAAATATTTAGAATTCTGGCGTTTTTTTTTTATTTTCACAATGTTACCTTATTGGATATTCACCAAATAAGCCAATGGGTGAATATGTAACTTTCACACATCAATTCCTCCCAAATTGTCCTTGAAAGCAAAGCAATTTATCTCTTACTGGGGTTGTGGCGAATAAAATCCACAAAACTTTCAAACGGGAATGATGATGTAAAGCATTTCAGGGTGCCACGTTTGTCCTCCATTGTTCTTAGCTGTTACACATTAATGTGCGTGTCAGCAACCGACACTGTGTGTCTAATATGGCACGACAGATGGTTTATACGGGCTGCTTTCGGTTATTGAACACTGACACGAGAAGGGCATGGCGATTCCGTGATAATTAACAAATTTCATTTCAACATGGATATTTGGCATAGTGTGATACGCGACAATTGATCTTCAGTGCACAGAAAATACAAATATTCAATGCAGTGAGACACATTTACAACAGGAAACGTACATTACTGATCATAATTTTGACACAAATACACCAAAGTCATATTCTGTGAGTGTTATGCTTCATATTGCACTCAGCTTTGCTTGTTGTCTTTTTACGACAACATGGGCCAAATTGGAGTCAATACATGAACAGACTAATCTCACAGAGGGTGTTGAATCTGAAAAGCAACTGTTAGCAGGATCAATCCAAACGCGTGGATTATCCACAAGTAGTGAGTGGCTTTGAAGTGAAGAAACAGTTTCAGCTCATCAATATATAATTAAACCTTTTTTCTGTTCATACATGTTCAGGCAACAAGATTGGCTAAAGTATTTGTTTTTTGTCTTTTCATAACACAATGAACCGACAAAACGCATTTAGGCCCACCCCCAATGTCTGTCTTAAAGAGTATGTTGCGCAGGGTGAATGGAAAATAACCCCTGCACGCGCATATTGTTTCAGCATGAAAAGTAATTAATATTTATCTCATCATATTAAAAAGACTTTCAAAATAAAATTTAATAAACAGTGAAATTCTTATCATTCTTTTTATTCCCTGTTCAATTTGATTATGTGCAATAGATGATCGTCTGTGTTCATCGTTTTACCCAAATCAAACGGAAACAATGGCCAGTCAAAATAATCCACAAATGAAACTCACGCCAACAAAACGTTCCCATTCCAAATAGCCTGAATGAACTCTTTCTGAGAATAAGTTCAACCAACTTCATGTCATCTGGGTTTTTATCGAACTTCACATTTACAAACTGTGTTTTCAGTTTTTCAGGAATTGGTCAAAATCAGAATTAAAGTTAATTCAGTGTTGCTTTGAATGACAGCACCTTCACGTCAAGTGGCAAAGAAGATTGACGTCTTGTGTGGGTGTGGCCTATGGCGTTACATTTAACTTACGCAATTTATTGGTCAATAATATTTTTTAATGACACACGAACATGTTTCAGTGAAATGTATCGTTATTTCAAACAGAATTTTAGAAAACTATGCCTTTTTATTCAGTTATCACTAGGAAGCGTGATGCGACCTGGTTTTTCTTTTAACTCTGCAAAGTACAGAGTGTTTAAATGTTTTATCCCCTCAAGTTTAATTATAACGAATGTTTCTTTCTGTCTATTTTTGAGTAATGAACGACAAAAAACAAAGGCCGAACAAAGTGTAAATGGGCTACTACGCCCATTTACACTATGTTTGGCCTTTGTTTTTTGGGGTTTATAATTCAAGAAATAGACAGAAACAAACGATCATTCCTTGTGGGCCCGATCAATGTTCACGCTGTCGGGTACCAATAGTGCCCATTGTACTAAAACAATTCATTTGGGCAGACATAAATTCAGCATTTGACACCATAATTTGGCACCAAGAATATACTTTTGGTAGGCTTTGAGATTTATTCTATCTTCTTTCAGTGTGTCGTTTTCGATAAAATCGCTGTCTGACGACACATATCGTCGGCTGAGTGCTAGAATGTTCTATGTCCCACAGGGGACATAGAACATTCTAGCACTCAGGCGACGATATGAGACAAAATCCATGCCTGTCAAGTCATCAATAGATAATAAGTGTAATCATCGTTCTATGTTATGGGTCAAGCTAATTGGCGTTTTCTCGTGGGTCAACTGAATTAACAGTTTATAAATTCAATCTGATTCTTGTCAAACCATTTCTTTGCTACTTATTTTTCTTATCAAGCTTATTTTTTCTATGCCTTCTGGATTATAATAAATTATTTTCTTCTAGTTTATTTGGAGTGAATAATCTGTGAGTAAAATAATAATTTTATAAATTAATTATGGCATTTTACTTTATTTATTTATTTATTTATTTATTTATTTATTATTTACTAGTTTTAGTTTTTTATTATAAATATTTTTAACATGTGTGTGTTTTTTGCAACTAGAATCTTACAAGAGCCAGGTAATTAAAATGAAGTTGATTGAGTGCAAAAAGTCGCCATCTCCAATGCTAAATGATGACTTGTTGCACTCTAAGGAAGACACATGGCTAACCGTTAACGTGTTCTCAGTTCTAATCAAATTCCTTTTGGCACTAAAATCTTTCATTTGAAGCAGTAACAAACATTTCACCTGGCACCAAATAACTTCGGCCCAAGGTGAACATTGGTCAATGTTATAGAAACTAATCCACATTTTGGCATATTTAGCCTTATACCCCTCACCTCAAGTTAGAATGCTTGTTAGAGATGTAAAACCTTGTGCGGAAGGTTCGCTCTTGCCCAAAAGGCTAGCGAAGTAGTTAAGATATACGTTTCCTTGCCAAGTGTTTTTCGAAAGTACGGTATTTTATTATTTCAATCTGTGGTGAGAAATTGCACCGTCTCGTCATTGTCCAACCCTTCAATTATCATATCATGACAGGACAAACATCATCCAACTAAGACTCGATAAATACACAGGACGACACACGCGGCACGAGTGTCAGCATTGAAAGATAAAACGAGAGGACGCAGGCCTCGAATTTTATCCATCCGCGATGGCACAAGTGCCATATCGATTAACCGATTCACACGCACGTGTCACAGTTGTTTGGCCAAGTCGAAGTATCAGATCAAGTCTTCCGAGAAAGGACATGATTACTAGCAAGAAGGAATTGATATCAACACTCAATCCAGAGGAAAATGTCCCGATTGGAAAAAATAGCTAGGGGATGTTATACCCCGTAAACCCCATTCGTTACGCTCCTAAAGGATCCGATGAGTTACTTGTATTGTGAGCTGTGGTGATACTTTAACCCATTCAGCTTTGTATTCTTGGTCGGGATGCTTTTAAAGCAATTTGACAATGACAATAGAGGGTAAGTATTGATTGGTTACCTCATGACCGGTGCAAATGTTTTACGCGAGCATTGCTACGAGTAGAAATACATAAGTTCTCGAGCCCACTGATGAGAAAATCGTGGGTATCCGCACCAAAAACACCGAATTCTCATTTGTATGATATGTTTTCCTTAAACAATTTCATGCTTACCAGATAATGTCATTAATGAATCACTCAAAACTCAAAACATCTGATCGTTGTCTAACATAAACCATCTACTTTTGTGTGTTATTTTTATTCTAAAGCAGCACGCTTTAGTTACATTGCATTGTCCACACAATTTTCAGAAATGGGTTGAAAGTGTGTTAGCAGGAAAATTTGATAAGAATTTAATAAGACGAGAAGCCCAACGGAACATTACATTTCATGGGGGCAATCAAGAAAATTTGATGTGACATTCAGAAGTTGCATGCCGCACAGCCGTGGTGCCTATTTTTATACTACGATTGGTTTGAGCTTTCAACGTTACGCGATACATCACAAGCATTGAACAGTAAGAACGGAATATAATCTGATCGGTCTTTACTCATTTGATTGACGTTATGACGTGAACGAAATGCCTCAACGCAAAACTGACAGTGTCTGGCAAGAAAGTAAACAAACAGTCGAAGGTCATATTTTTCTTTAAAAATTTGAGCTTCATTCTCTTAATTCAAGTTTAATCGTAGTATAAACACTGAACACAACTGCGGTTGAGAACGGGGGAAATACGACGCTAGTGAGTATTAGGAAAAACGCAAAGTCGGGTCGTTGTTTCCTGTCCTCGTACTTCACCATCTTTGTACATGTCTTAATATCTTCCACCCTGTAGATATAGAGTCTTTTAACTTCTAAAATGTTTTCGATAAGCTACAGATAGGGCGTGATAAAATGTATTATGCACGAAAATAAAGGCAAAACAATAATTCGATGCTAGGCTAAGATCAGGTATTCCACCCACAGACTGAATGTTGCAGAATGAAAACTTTACTTGGAAGGTTATATTTGGCTGTAGGCATTCAATGGGAAAACTGACTTACAAAGTCGGTTGTCCACACAAGAAAAACCCCCAAACTGCTTGGGGCATGCCGTATAAATACACAGAACGGGTCACGCGTGTGAATGGGTTAATCGATATGGTACGATTACCAGCGCGGGGGAGAGAACGAGAGGCCGTGTGCCACGCCATTCAAACGCGTGTGTCATTCTGTGTTTATTACCATCTTTCACGTCAAAAAAAAAAACTATTATCAGAAGGACACTCAGCAATTCCTTTGACAACTGAAGAACACGTTTTATCGCCAACCAAATTTGCGAGGAAAACCCGTGTTACTATTTCGTCCCCTGAGTTTCAGGGTGTTTTATGCGCCTACTGGCACATAGAACAAATTGGAACTCGGTGGATGATTTTTAGACATCGCTAGGGATTCAAATTGTAATTGCGTCGCACGATTTATAGAAAATTCGAGAGAAATTTCGCTTCTATTTAAAAATTGTCCGCCAACGATTTCCGTTCCACGCGCGTGTGGGGCACAGATTTTCATTTTCCGCATGGTTTAGTGTTGCTGAAGATGGGGATTACATAGAGCAGGCGTACAATAAAATGCGTAATATCTAGCGAATTTTGTTTTACGAAGAATATGGAAGCGCATCGGAGCAAAGAACAACTTACCAGTTATTAAGATGCGTATTGATGTCGTCTGAGCCGCCCCTGCAGCCTTGATTGTCAGAACAGGGGACCGAAGAGTTGTTTGCAGATTTGCGTCCAAGAATGTTGTTTGATTTGTGTATAATGTGCCATCTGACTCTTCTGTACTGAATGTGGATGTTACTGGTTGGCTTGAATCCGTCCGACTTGTATCAATATCAACTTCAACATCGGTGCTTAAGCTAGACGGGTAAGTGGTTGGTATTGCCTTTTCAGTTCCAACAGTGTCATGTTGATAAGTAGTCTTTGCATCCATGGCTGTACTTTTTACAGTGGTTGACGAAATTATTTTAACCGCTGGAAAAGAACCAAACGTTCTAGTTTTAGTTTTGTTCTTTGCTTTACAATGTAATACGCGGAGTTTTGCATCCACCGAAAAACTTAAACGAACCAACAGAAGCACACTGATTGGCATGATTGAAAAAATATTCAAATAAAGACAATGGATTTACATTTTTCCGGAAGGTAAAACAAGTAATTTTACTTCATACATTTCAATGTACTCATCTCTTCTGAAGAGATGAATACATTGACATATATCAAGTAAAATTATCTTTGAAGACTATTTTTTGTTAAATGTTCATTTTTCGCATAGATGTTTAGGTTTTCCGCATAGATGATTATAAATGATGATATGTAGAAACATTGAAAAATATATATTTAACCCTTTACCTAACATGAAAAGCAGACGACATTTGCAAAAAAAATTCTTGAATAACTAATTTTTTTCATTTTTTGTCTCAAAAACATAGGTTATGACCTCTCGTTGGAACGAGCTCGACGAGCTCGTTCCAACGAGGGGTCATAACCTATCTTTTTGAGACAAAAAATGAAAATATTTTGAAAATTAATTGACGATTTTTGAGAATAGCGCTGGCCGGTTTTGGCCGTTACGTTGGGTAAAGGGTTAAATTGCCGTCGAAGATAATTTTGCTTGATACATTTCAATGCATTCATCTCTTCAGAAATAAAACCATCTAGAAGCCATTCTTCTTTTATACATGTGTACAACAAAGGGTTGGATTGAATATATTTAGCGGCCATTCTTCTGGTAACATTAAATTTTGAGAGAGGAGTTGCTTGTCTGAGCCAGTCATGCCCGAATAATGGTATATAATCTCCAAAATAAACATGTGTCTGCTTTCGAAAGTTGTGTCTATAAACAAAGCTTTCATAATTAGGGATTGCTAGCTGATGGAAACAAGATGCTAAGGTATCAATTGTGTCATATTCAGGTAGGAATTGTGTTTAAACCAGTTAACTCCAGAACAATATTTTTGATAGATGTTGCTTGTCTACCCCTACCCCCTCCCATATACTCGTGGTTCTCCTCCCAAGAAAAGGAATTATAATTAAGATTATTCGCGTTTACGCGTGAGAAGAACCGAAAAACATATTGGGGTATGCTCAGTGGACTAGGGGTATTCGAGTGGTATGCAGGAATTACAAACTTCCAATACCAGGACGAAGAAAATCGAAGTAGTTTTATGATTATATTTTATTCACTGCTGACAACTTAAAAACACTCAACCTATGACGTGGACAGCTCAGTTGTTATTTCACGGTTTTGCTGACCAAAAAGCAGCTCATCTGCGCGTTGGTTCACGTTTCCATGTGGATGATTATCCAGTCATGCATTGCACATGATAGATTGCCGCCAGCAGGGTCGATCAAATAAAAATCAAGGACGATGAACAGAATATGATATGCACACATTGCTGAGATCCATGTTCAAGAAGAAATGATATTTGACATCATTGTTATTGGGAATGATTACCCATGAATTCAGTCCCTTAGCTATGCTCAAATACTGGAGGGAGAAGCAGGGATTGTTTGCTCGGTCCTGGCATAAATTACACCGACGGTTCTTTTGTACATATTATTATGTTTCTCGGCAAGCTATTCTGGCAAGAACTGTACATTTAACGTCATTAACCACGACATTTACCACGCCACAGCCGATTGCCGTGTTCCGTTTCTTGGGCTGGTCCTAGCAACCGCCTATAAAATTTGCATGTTTACAGTACAGCCGCCGTGGACTAGTAGCTTTCCACGGCTGGGAAATATTTTCACGGACGCAATAAAATTAGATCAAAAAAAACATTTTATATGAAGAGATCCATGTTCTCTTCCTATAATATGTTTACTTTACAGCCGCCGTGGACTAGTCGCTTTCCACCGCGGGGCAACATTTTGAAGGACGCAATAAAATTAGATTGAAAAAAAAAACATATTATAGGAATAATCATCAGCGATTCAATTAATGAAGCACTGGGTACACCCCGGTGCTTCATTAATTAAAATTTTGCTGCTGATGATTTTTATTACCTGGTAAATGCATGCGTGGACATAACTGTCCACGCGTGGATAACGACAAATCCACGGCAACTGTACTGTATGCAGGATTTTGTTTTTACACACCCATTTTCGAAGAATAGTACTCTGCTCTACTACTGCCTGAAGAAAAAAAGACGCCTTCTGGTCGCGAAATGTCCACCCTTCCATACCCCCTCTAGCCATTGTTAACGTGATTGGTAGCAAAAATCCACATAAACTTCCCGTTTCACTTAGAATTGGTGTGATGGCTGGCCTTCCTCATCATATTGTTTCTAAGTCTGACAGAGAATGATATACTTTATTCACCAAATTTAAGATGAACATATACACCGTGGGTGGTACTGACCCATAGGTCGGAAACAAAATCAGTAAATTTGAATGCAGTGTGCGCTGCATTTCGGGTATTGTGTTGAGTATGATTGTAGGCCGATCGCACTAGGACCCACAATTTAATCGCAGAACACGGCGTATCAAACTAATCAATGTTTTCAATCTACATCATAGGGAATGGAGATCGAAAAATTATTTAATATTCTTTTGACTCATGATTCCCACCAAGCAGTTGACAGCTGAGTCCACCCGTCCAGCATCAAATGGCTTTGCGCGCAAAGTATCATTTATAATTTAAAAAAAAATGAAATACACTACCATTCTCTGCCTCAAAAATACAGCTCAAAACCCCTCACTGGGGCGAGCTCATTGAACTCGATCCAATGAGGGAAAATAAGCTACGTTACGAAGCACAAGAACTGAAACTACTCTTATTTATACTTGAATCGTGTTTTCTCTGCGTCGACTACTATTCAGGTTAGACAAATGGAGGATATCTAGTGTTTTTGAGTAGATGCCGAAAATTATTTCATGAGTGACCGAGACAAATGTTTATTTTTCGCAAGCGCTTCGTGAAAAATAAACATTTGTCTCCGTCACTCATGAGATATTTTTTCGGTATCCACTCAAAAACACTAGATTTTCTGTTTTTATAAGGTTTTTTAAGAATCTGATCATTCCTATTGCTAATTCCGCTCGTTTCAACCTTGAATTGATGCACGAAAGTAAACAGTACATCGACACACGGAAGTGATGTGATCGATACTCGAAACAGGTTGCGTCTTGCAGTCTGATTCAGCTGGCGGGTTGCATGCATCCATTCAAGGTTGGATACGTGTTGAATTATTGCTGGAAATGATCGGTAACCACTCAAAAACACCAGATTTTCTTTTTATGATACGTTTTTCAGAACAAATTGATCATTTCCAGTGATAATCTGACTCGTATTCACCTTGAATTGATGCTTCAAAAGCTACCATTTTGATTGATACCGTGATACCGTTCTATAGCTTCACAGTTGGGGATACGATTTCTATCTTTCCGCAATTTTTTCGATAATCTATCTTTTAGCGTACATAATAAAAAGAGTTAAGCGTCACTTATAATAAATACTATAACAAGGAATTGGGTACTATCGAAACAGATGAAAGGAGCCATACACTAACGCGGTGTTTATGTACAAAACTTTGAACCGACGTAACGGATCCCAATCGGCACCGTGTGCCAGCCAAGTTGTGGGTAGTAACAATATAAACAACAAAGATTGCTGTTCACGCAATACCTATTATAGTTATCCAATATATAAAATCATGATGCATACAAGAAGTTCCCTTGATTTCAACTTTATGCAATGAAACTAAATTTTGAGGCTTTCCGACCTTCAATCTTCATTAACGTTATTGCATGAAGTATTTTCCGACAATGTGGAGAAAAAATGTAGTAATAAACGCCTTCAACTAAATTGTTCAACTTATTATTTGGGATGGTGAGTACCATAAGTTTCCTTGACTTCAACTAATGCAATGAAATTTTAAGTTGACGTTTTCCGAGCCTTGGTGGCCATCAAAGTCATAGCTTTAACAATTTTCCGACCATGTGGATGAAATTGGGCAATCTACACCCTCGACTGTCGCCTTTACCATCTGTTATATTATTATAGTGCTATGTGATGTAGTTTTGGAGGTCGGGCTGTCACCACGTGAATGAATGAATGAATCTTTATTTAGCAGTATACAACAAAAGTATACATAAGTAATATATATATAACAAATATTATCAAATATACCTGTACACCGCAGGGAGACGGCATAGCCAGATTGGCTGTCTACCTGTCGTCTCCGGAAAATTTCATCATGCAGCATTGGAATCGGACTGTCTAACACCGTTTATCTATTCTTGGTCTAGGACGATGGGGGCTGGTGTACCCAACACGAGTGAGTTAAGAGACGAGAATTTGTCCAGACATATACATAACCTGCAAAGATGGGTCTATAAGCACTACTACGCCCTCGCTGGTAAGACCAAAACCACGCGCCGCTCCAGCACTTTACAGCTCAACGCAAAATGTGGAGTCCTCAATAAGGGTAGGACAATATTCTACCTAATGTTAAATGGCACAGACAGTATAGTATGGATTATTACAGTCAATGTTATCAATAAGGGTAGGACAATATTCTTCCTAATATTAAATGCCACAGTCAGTACAGTATGGATTATTACAGTCAATGTTATCGGCGTGTTGGGACAACACTTTTGTAGTTAGTTGTTTTTTAAAACTGTTTCTGTTGTTTATGTTACGTAGCTCAGAGTCTAAATCGTTCCAGAGTCTGGGGTACATGTGTGTTGGAAAGTATTCAAGAGACTTTGTCCTTGTTCTATCAATTTGGAGGCCATCTCTCCTTCTGCTAGCTCCACCGGTAGTGTTGACTACAGGGTGGAAATAATATCTGAAGGATATTGGCAAGTTTTCATGATACCAGTCAAAACAAACAGGCAAGCGTGGAGTTTAAAGAGGTCGTTTACTTTAAGAATCTTATTCTCCCGAAAAAGAGGATCAGTGTGTGCATTATATTTCTTATTGTTTATTATGCGGATGGAGCGTTTCTGGAGGAGCAGTATCTTTTTAATCGTTCTAGCATTTCCCCATACATTTATCCCATACACTAAACGTGTGTGTATCAGAGCATAATAGAGTGTTTTCAGAGCTTCACGGGGAAGCGTGGTCTTCACTCTATTTAGTGCGAAATTTGCCCGTGCAATCTTCGAAGAGAGTTGCGATATATGGTGTTTGTAAGATAAACTATCATCAATATGTATTCCTAAGAATTTAAGAGATTTTTCTGTATTATTTGAACCTACTCTACTTGTGATTTGGCCATTTATTAAAATATTATCCCGAATTTTTGTTGTTTTTTTGGCGGAGGGGTTGATTAAAATGTATTTGTTTTTTGTTGCATTTAATACAAGTCGATTCGCGCAACACCATTGAAATATTTTTTCAAGCTCTTTGTTTATGAGTTGAACTAATTGATTTGGGTATGGACCCGACGAATGCCCCGTGGTGTCGTCAGCAAAAGATAAGAGGTTTAAACATGAAGCATGATAGATGTCATTGACATATATTAGGAACAGTGTTGGGCCGAGTATCGAGCCTTGTGGAACTCCGTGTGATATTTTTGTGCTGTCAGATGTATAGTCGCCAAATGCGACATACTGTAGTCTATCTGATAAATAGCTTTTAAACCAGTCGTTACCCAAACCTCTAATACCGTATCTATATAGTTTATTTATTAAAATGTCATGGTCTATTGTATCGAACGCTTTTGAAAGGTCCAAAAATAGCTCGAGTGTGTTGTTTTTGCTTATTTTGTTATTTTCTTCTGATATAGTTTTCAACAACTGCAAGACAGGATGCACCGTGCTATGATTTTTCCCGAAACCGTACTGATTTGGATGTAGGATACTAAAACGATTTAAGTACTTTAAAAGTCTCACAGACATAAGTTTTTCTAACACGTTTGAGAATGTAGGAAGTATGCTAATGGGTCTGTAATTTGTAAAGTTATGTTGGTCGCCTGCTTTAAATATAGGAGTAACTTTTGCAATTTTCATTTTGTCTGGAACAGTACCACATGCAAACGAGCAATTGAGAATGTGCGTTAATGGGTTAACTATAGGATCAATAGTTTGTTTTAGTAGATTTGAACTAATATCATCACAATCTTTACTTCCTTTGACTTTAGGGATTTTACAATATTCATAACTTCAAGGTCACATGTTGGACGTATGTAAAAATTATTAGTAGAATTCGTCTCCATGAAGTCGTGAAACGACTTATTGGTGCCCGGTATTTTATCACTCGTTTGTTTACCTATATTTGCAAAGTAAACATTGAGTTCTCTAGCTATCTCTGTTGGGTCATTAATTTCTTTATCGTTGTGAATAAAAAACTGAGGTAAGTTGTTTTTTTCCGTCGGACTTTTTGATGGCTCTATTTAGTATTTGCCATGTTTTACGCATGTTATATTTATGTTCGTTTAGAATACTTTTAAAATAAGTTGATTTGCATTGCTTTTTAACTTTATTAAATATTTTACAGTAGTATTTGTAGTTTTTTATATTGAGTTCAGTTGGGCTTTTTAACTTTTTATTATAGAATTTACTTTCATTATTTGATGAGACTACCAAGCCTCTTGTCATCCAGGGTTGCCTCTTTATAGATTTTTGATGAATAGAGACGCGTATTCGGGGAAAAGCCACATCAAATAATCCTAGATATATATGTAAAAAAATGTTATAAGCCGTGTTTTGGGTTATCTGAGCCCATAACTGATGAAAAATCACATTGTGATAGAAGTAATTTGAAGTTCGCCATAGTTTCAGCATTTACCTTACGAACCCATGAATATGACTCTTACTTTGTTTTGGGGGGCACGGTTTCAACATGAAAAGTACCAAAGTGATCAGAGACATCCGTTATTATTATACCAGATATTGAAGTAGGTAGAATATTGTTGGAAAATATGTGGTCAATGAGTATGGCTGAATGTGTGGTTAAGCGGGTGGGTTTAGTAATGGCAGGTAAGAATCTTTGGCTGAACATTAGGTTGATATAACTATCTGTTTTGGCGTGGGAATCATATTTAAGAAGGTCAATATTAATGTCACCCATTATATAGGAAGATACAGTTTCTTGATTTAATTTGTCAGTTATTTCGTTTAGTTTGTTTAGGAAGATATCAATATCCGCTCTTGGTGGTGTGTTTGGTCTGTAAATTACCCAAATGACTCTCCGCGATTTATTGACATTGACTTCGATAAATAGAGATTCTATGATATGAGGGATGAAAGTCGACAGGTCATGACGAATTTTAATATCAATGTTATCTTTGATAAAAAACCCAACTCCTCCTCTACCGTCATCACCGTCGGGGCGGTTGTTTTTTATAAGATTATGGTAGCCATCGAGGCAGTATGATATATTTGAAGGGACATTAAAGATTTCTGTTACGCCAATAATGTCAAACTTATTTTCGGTTCCTTGTAAGTTGAATAGAAGATCATGTAAAGATTCCCAGTGGGCGTTAATACTTTGGCAGTTAATATGAAAAAGCGAGAAAGATTGGGTTATATCATTGGTAGTCGATCGAAAATTTTCAGGCTGATAATACTTACATTCGACTTTATGACTATGGAACGGAGAATCGTCACCCTCGTCGATAGAGGGGGATGCATTGTTATATTGGGTTATGAAGTCGTATTCCAAGTCAGTCTGGACCTCGTCTAAAGTTATGTTACCCGCCATATCGATTGACCGCACAATTGACACCAGCTTCAGTATGTATGTTAAGTTGTAGTGTTAAGCTATTAGAAATGTGTTCGACAGCCCGATTCCATTTGCTGATATGAAGTCGAATAGAAGAAAAAAAGATTATGAACAAGAAAGAAGTGGTTGAAATTTTTGTGAGATACACAAATAGTTTCATTTGTGTATGTATTAACGGATGAGGATGGGCTCACGAATTGTGCTTCATCAAATGATTGAATGAATCGAAAGTAAATGAATTGATGAAAATATTAACAGAGTGAGTCATTTCTATGAATACATAAAAGAATGAATGAAAGAATGCACGGAAGACTCAGCGAATGACCCGGCTCATATCCGTTTTGGTAAGAGAAATTGTCTTGGATCACTAAAGATTATCATTTTTCGCCACAGCAACACGGCCCATGACCACTCACTGGAACGACCTCGGCAAGCTCATTCCAGTGAGGGGTCATAGGCCATGAATCCAATAGAAGACTGGGCCAACAAGATTTGAATTTCAACTTTGTCATGTTGTGAAAAACACGGCCTGCTTTGGCAAAGTAACAATTTCTAAGATGAAGTCTTAGAATTTTTCCTCTATCGATCAGATTGAACACAGTTCGTCTAGAAACATAAGCGATGTCACGTTGTGAAAGAACACGGCCTGTTTTGGCAAAGTAACAATTTCTAAGATGAAGTCTTAGAATTTTTCCTCTATCCATCAGATTGAACACAGTTCGACTTCTAGAAACATAAGCGAACTTACATGAATAACGAGAATGAATTTTATGAATAACCTGGCAGCTTTTGGCTGGCGAACGTTTGTTTAGGTAAAGGAGATAATCGCATTTCATCTCCCTCAGATGGGATTCTACACCGATAAACAGCCAGAAAGGCTTACAGGAGACAGTTTCTTGATGTATTGAAAGATATAACTTCTTGCCACCGAGACCGCTCACTGGAACGACATCGATGAGCTCATTCGGTGAATGGACATAGGCCGTGTCTTCGAGACAAGGTTTAATACGACAGAATTTCTAATGAAGGGTCACAGGCTACATTTCTGAGACGAAAAATGAAAAACGGTAAAATCTGAATGGTGATTTTGTAAATAACGCTGGCTGGTTTAAGCTTAGGATCAAATTATATAGAATGAGATATTCTAAACTTGCCGACAACAGGCTATGCTTACAAAGGGAAGTTACTAAGTGACTAATCATTTTTATTCCATTGAGAGGTCACAAGACATGCCCGCGGGGCTGAAGACTAAAAAACGACTATACTGTGAGAGGTAATTATGTGAAAGACGCTGCTCTGTTTGGGCTGAGGAACATTTTTTTAAAATGAACTACTAAGATTTTATTCCCGGCCGATGATATTCTACACCAGTAGACAGCTGCACACATTTCAGAAAGAAAATTTCTTGACTAACTAAAAATATAAATCCCTTATCCCCAAAACACGACTCATGACCACTCACCCGAAGGAGCTCAACGGGCTCACTCCAGTGAGCGGTCATGAGCTATGTTTCAGAGGAGAGATCAAATTATATAGAATGAGATATTCTAAACTTGCCGACAACAGGCTATGCTTACAAAGAGAAGTTACTAAGTGACTAATCATTTTTATTCCCTTGAGAGGTCACAAGACATGCCCGCGGGGCTGAAGACTAAAAACGACTATACTGTGAGAGGTAATTATGTGAAAGACGCTGCCCTGTTTGAGCTGAGGAACATTTTTTTAAAATGAACTACTAAGGTTTTATTCCCGGCCGATGATATTCTACACCAGTAGACAGCTGCACACATTTTAGAAAGAAAATTTATTGACTAACTAAAAATATAGATCCCTTATCCCCAAAACACGACTCATGACCACTCACCCGAACGAGCTCAACGGGCTCACTCCAGTGAGGGGTCATGAGCTATGTTTCAGAGGAGAGGAAAAAAAAGATGAATAAATACTTAAATTATAAAAAGTTAAAGTAATATATGTTAACCACAATTCATTACTGAAAATATCCTCAGTTGTGTGTAAAAAGGAGGGGGTGAGGATGCGCCTTAGCCACAGGGATAGCAGGAAATATTTAAAAGGGACATTTGATAACCGAGCATTTTCATCATGGCTTCAAAAGAACCACCTCATGGCCGCTTGTTGGTGAGAGCAAGACAGGCAAATAAGTGAGTGAATAAACGAATGAATAGATGGTTGATTATAAACATTATTGAATAATGCCCAGCAATGAGAGAATGAATAAACCAACGAATGGCTAAATGTAAAATGTATGGTAGGCTACACCAGTTTACAGCTGGACACATTTAAGGAAATTTCTTGGATTACTAAAAAATGTGAATCCCTTGTCCCAGAAACACAGCTCACCACCACTCACCGCAACGAGCTCGCTGAGCTCACTCCAGTGAGGGGTCATAAGCTATGATTCCGGGGATGTCCAAGAGAGATATTGATTGTATTTCAGCGAAGACCCTGCCCAAATCCATTTGGGCTGAGGAACATTTTTAAAATGAAATATTAGGATTTTTTACCTGTCGATGATATTCTATACCAGTAGACAGCTGGAGGCCCTTAGGAACGAAGATTTTTCGAATAACTAAAAAGTGTGATGATATTCTATGCCAGTAGACAGCCGGGGGCCCTTAGGAACGAAGGTTTCTTGAATAACTAAAAATGTGGGTCCCTTGCCCCAGAAACCCACCTCATGTCCGTTCACCGGAACGAGCTGAACGAGCTCACTCCGGTAAAGGGGCATAGGCTGTTTCCGAGGAGAAGAAGAAGGATACTTAAATTATAAGAAGTTAAAGTAATATATGTTAACCACAATTCATTACTGAAAATATCTTCAGCTGGATGTAAAAATGAGAGGGTGAGGGTGCGCCTTACCAACAGGGATAGCAGGAAATATTTTTTAAAAAGGACATTTGATAACTGGACATTTTCATTATGGCTCTAAAAGAAGGATACTTAAATTATAAAAAGTTAAAGTAATATATGTTAACCACAATTCATTACTGAAAATATCTTCAGTTGTGTGTAAAAGGGAGAGGGTGAGGGTGCGCCTTACCAACAGGGATAGCAGGAAATATTTTGTAAAAAGGTCATTTGATAACTGAGCATTTTCATTATGGCTCTAAAAGAGCCACCTCATGGCCGCTTATTGGTCCGAGCAACACAGGCAAATAAGTGAAAGAATAAACGAATGAATAGATGGTTGATTATAAAAATTAATGAATAATGCGGAGCAATGAGAGAATGAATAAACCAACGAATGGCTAAATGTAAAATGTATGGTAGTCTACACCCAAGTAGACAGCTGGAGACATTTAATGAAATTTCTTGGGTTACTAAAAAATGTGAATCCCTTGTCCCAGAAACACAGCTCACCACCACTCACTGGAACGAGCTCGCTGAGCTCACTCCAGTGAGGGGTCATAAGCTATGATTCCGAGGATGTCCAAGAGAGATATTGATTGTATTTGAGCAAAGACTTTGCCCAAATCCATTTGGGCTGAAAAACATTTTTAAAATAAGATATTAGGATATTTTACCTGTCGATGATATACTATACCAGTAGACAGCTGGAGGCCCTTAGGAACGAAGGTTTCTTGAATAACTAATAAACGTGGTGATATTCTATGCCAGTAGACAGCCGGAGACCCTTAGGAACGAAGGTTTCTTGAATAACTAAAAAATGTGGGTCCCTTACCCCAGAAACACAGCTCATGTCCATTCATCGGAGCGAGCTCAACGAACTCACTCCGGTGAAGGGGCATAAGCTGTTTCCGAGGAGAAGAAGAATGATACTTAAATTATAGAAAGTTAAAGTAATATATGTTAACCACAATTCATTACTGAAAATATCTTCAGTTGTATATAAAAAGGAGAGGGTGAGGGTGCGCCTTACCAACAGGGATAGCAGGAAATATTTTTTAAAAAGGACATTTGATAACTGAACATTTTCGTTTTGGCTCCAAAGGAACCACCTCATGGCCGCTTATTGGTGTGAGCAAGACAGGCAAATAAATGAAAGAATAAACGAATGAATAGATGGTTGATTATAAACATTAATGAATAATGCTGAGCAATGAGAGAATGAATAAACCAACGAATGGCTGAATGTAAAATGTATGGTAGTCTACACCAGTATACAGCTGGACACATTTGAGGAAATTTCTTGGATTACTAAAAAATGTGACTCCCTTGTCCCAGAAACACAGCTCACCACCACTCACCGCAACGGGCTCGCTGAGCTCATTCCAGTGAGGGGTAATAAGCTATGATTCAGAAGATGTCCAAAAGAGATATTGATTGTGTTTGAGCAAGGACCCTGCCCAAATCCATTTGGGCTGAGGAACATTTTTAAAATGAAATATTAGGATTTTTTACCTGTCGATGATATTCTATACCAGTAGACAGCTGGAGGCCCTTACGGACGAGGATTTTTTGAATAACTAAAAAATGTGATGATATTCTATGCCAGTGGACAGATGGAGACCCTTGGGAACGAAGGTTTCTTGAATAACTAAAAAATGTAGGTCCCTTGCCCCAGAAACCCACCTTATGTCCATTCACCGGAACGAGCTCAACGAGCTCACTCCGGTGGAGGGAGATAAGCTGTTTCCGAGGAGAAGAAGAAGGACAGAATTGATAAATACATAAATGATAAGGAGTGTAAGTAATAGATGTTAACCATAGTTCCTCACTAGAGGTTCCTTCAGCTAAGTGTTTGGGGGGGGGGGGTGAGGGTGGGGGCGAACCTCACTCACAGACCTTACCTCGATAAGCAATGAGTGAGTGAATAAACAAATGAATGGATGGATGAATATGGAGATTGATGAATAATAAACGAACGAACGGACATGTACGGACATGCACTGAATGAGTGAGTGATTTAAAAAGTAAGTGGGGGATTAATAAATTGTATGAATAGATATGGATGTTTAAACTCCCGCAGGATTTGACGCCATATCTTTGAAGGCCGAGTTTAAAATTGTGCCAACTTGTTATTAGGGGTCATCAGTACTTTTAGTACCCTAAATTTAAACGTAATGCAGTGAAATTTCAATTTGACGTTTTCCGTTCCTCGATCGCAATCAACGTCATAGTGAAAACTATATTCCGGCAATGAGGATATAAATGTGGCTATTGCCGCCCTCAACCATTTCCTTTGCCACCTGTGACGTTATTATAGAGTTAGGTTATGTGGTTTTTGGTGTAGGACTGTCGACATATAGGAAGGGGTAACTCCTATCGAAACTGACGTCATAACTCCGGTATTTCAACGGGGGGTGCGGGTGGGGGCGGTTTTTTTCAACTTGTTATTCGGGATAATGAGTTTCATACGTTCCCTTGGTAGTAACTTTATTCAGTGAAATTAAAATTTGACGTCTTCCTACCCTCCATCGCCATCAACGTCGCAGCATTAACAATTTCCGAATACGTGAATGAACATGTAGCAATCAACGCCCTCAACTATTCCTTTTGCGACCTGTCGTATTATTATAGTGCTGTATTATGTAGATTCGGGGGGTTGGACTGTCAATATATGGAAGTGGGTAGCTCATATCGGAAGTTATTATGTATTTCAACCCGGTGTGCATGCATTTTTGCGTGATTAAGAAATTGGTAGTGGACGAGCAGACGATATAAAGAGCAACAAATTTTGAAGCAAAGCTCGGTAATAATTTAATCCAACAGCTCGATAGAGCTGTTAGATTAACTTATTACTAAACCTTTCAATAAACCAGGATGTTTTATCCCATTCCGCCGTTGACAGTATTGACTGAAATAGTACCTTCCAAAGCGCCTGTGTTGAAAGGGTTAAGATATGTTTCTGTTAGAAATTGGATATCCAAAATTTGAAAGAGGAAGGCTTCATTCAAGCGTTGATAATGAAAAATCGAGAAAAAACACGTGTATTGAGTATTGATTGGACAAACGTAGAAAAATAAAATAAAATAAGTCCCATAATCTCGAGTCTTCACGAACGTTGACAAGTGTGCTTAATTGCATGAGTGTAGCTTCATGTATAACGAAGAAAATACATTTAGGACGAGGAAAGAAAGAAACAAAAGAGCAAATTAGCTACTGAGTAGTGATTGGAACAAGTATTGCTTGAACTCGAATCTCAACAAGCAAATAAGCTATCGAGCAATGGCGTGAAAGAATGCCTCCACACTCCCGGGAAAAGGAAGCGCCTTTTTATTCATTTTCATTACCCACCAACATGAATCAACCTACATGACTGTTACAAATCGTTAACGTTTATGTATCGTAGACTCTCACATTCATGTTTGTGGTGTGACAGCCTCCAATAATCCGCAACAGTTTCCCCTGCGACTCTCGGTGATCAACATGGTAAGTGTTCAGGTATACAAGGTCATGAACAAGAACAACTCGATATCCATGAAGTCCAGAATGTCCAATGGTGCGGGCGAACCCTGTCATTTACTAAGATACATATACAATAGCATTTACCATCTTTACTCTTCAACCTCAATAATATATTTGTAATGGTATCAACATCATTGTGCGACTTTGCTAGCGTAAGCTAAATTTTGTTGTGTGATATACTTTTCAAAGATATATAAATACACTCGCCAGCTGTTGCTAGTGACAGTGACAGCATGCCGATTTATTGATTTATTGATATTTCAAAGATAATTTCGTAGTCCGAAGCCAGATCATGTCGAACACTTGTCCGCGTGGATGAAACCGAAGTGTCAGAAGGAAAGCACAGAGTTGTAGCAAGCAGCTGCCAGACTTTCAATCGAATTTGCCAATAAGACGCGAAGCCTTAACTCGATTCTCATTGGCTGTAGGTATGTTGTTCTACAGCGTGCCGAACGCCCTAGCACACTTCACTATTGTTATTTTTGAGAATGTGCGACACGAGGTAAACGACGCTGGTCAGACTGGAACACTCAATCTCTCTCTCAGAGTTAATCGACACACAACCAATGGGTTACTTCAACTAAGCTAGCAGACAATCAACCATATATAATAAACTGTAGGAATGATAAGTAATATTTTGTTCCGACTCGGTGAGTGTTTGATCGTAATACATCAACAGCTGAAACTGCAATGGAACCATGCATTTAAATTACAAACAGTTTTAGAATTGCTCAAAGCTTACGTAAATCCCATCTCGTTTGATGCTTGATGGTGCGAAAGGTGTTATGCTGTGACTGTCGTTGCAGCGTAACAGAGTTCACATTATCAAAAGTCATCAATTAGAGGAGTTAATGTGTTGACGCCAACTGAAGGGGCAGATTGAGTTGATATGTTTTCGCTGATGTTCAAACAATTCAATTGTATATAGGTCAGTGATGGATGCTGAAGTTTTTTCATTTTTTAAAATTATCTTCAATTAATGTTGAATGGAAAATAAAAAAAAAAATAAAAAAGCATGGCCAGTGGTATTCCAATGTCAGGTTATATATTTTGCTTTCGAAACAAAAAACAAATGAAGTGTCGTCTGTCGTCGGTAAAATGGTTAAACGCCTCTTCTAAAAAAAGGTCCATTTGATGTTTTAAAAAGAGTAAACAAGATCTGCGTTTTCATTTATATTTATTAGAAGGTATCAAATAATAGTTCGAGGAAAGTATTTTTTTGTAAAAAGGTAATCTTGACTGACCAAATTTGAAGATACGTACCATCAGATTCACAAAGCGCATAGAATTTCTTTGAACACTTCTTATTTTTCCATGTACAGTTGTGAGCGATTCTCACACACGTCCCTGCATTATCCATTGGATATTTGTCAGTGTTGTTGGACCACCAATTTGTCCACTGTATTGTAGTTTCATTCCACAAAACCCAGCTGCTATATTTGGAAGTTTTGTGAACTCCTAACCACAGCCACTGACATTGGGTCCTGTTTGGGAACCTGTATAAATGGAAGTTAATAGAATCATTAAACATCTTTAATAGAGGTGTTCGGCAGATAACTATTATTTGATTGAACTCCTCCCGAGGATGATGCATTCCACATTTCAGTTACTTGTGTTATGAGACCAGAAAACAAGTCGGCTGATATTTAGCGTTTTCACTTTCTTGTTTTTACATTGAATAAGCACCTGTAACCCACTTGTGTGGGTTAGATGTTTCATTTAAGATCGGCTCAAGAGTTCTGAAAATAGAACAGAAACTGCCCCCATATGCAAATGCTTATCTCCATGAGAGGCTCAATGATAGGGGCATATGTTACCGGACATTGCTATCTGGATTGGGGGCCAAGGTATCGATTCGCTCTTGCAGATAATCCCGTATTTTCTCACGAGACTAGATTTGCTTCTTGGACTGATGCCAAATACGCAGTCAGCCTCATGCAAATGGAGTGTTGAGGGTGATTGGGGATGACCAATTTTCAGTCCGGTATATACTAATTAAATACGAAGTTGGTAACCCCGTGCTCTACTACTAAATATAATTATCCACAAACAAATTTCCTGGATGTTTCTTTTAATTATAATCCCCACTGACAAATATTCCAGTTACATCATGAAGACATGCCTTCGCAGAAGGCATGGCTTCTTGTTGTACTTGGAATATTTTTGTCAGCCACGACTTTAGTGATGACAGTCGGGACAAGTTGGGATTACACACCTCTTCCCGCCATCGATAATTTTCGCGTCGCTCCTGATTAGATTTAAAGACTTACAATCATAAAACGGTTGGAATCAAAGGTATAAGTAAAAAGTAATACATTTTCTAACGATGTAGGTAACCTGATGTCACTTGAAGAACGTTTTTTTCATTTAGTGGAATCGAGCGTGATTATGTGTGATATGGACTCTTCTGGGGTATCGGGAATGTTTGTATCTTATTCCATTTAATTTCGAAAAGACCTTGAATTCAGTGTTTTGTATTATTGTCCACGAAACTAAGAGTAAAAGAATTTGCGTTGTGTCCACGATCCTATTTGCTTCTTAAAAATGATATTGTCCCCATTTCCCGATAAATTCTGTCTTTTGTTTGGTCAGAATGCCTTGGACAAATAGCCACGACGAAGGGTGCACCCAACTTCCAAGGTATATGAGAGCGTGCAACATCCAGGGTATAAGCGCACGCTAAACATGAGGGGTATATGGTTTAAATGAAATCTTTCCGCGTTTGTTCGCCTCGACATAAAAATCGAACCAAAAAACCTGAAAATAGTCACAAATATCATCAGATTTCCGACAATCCAATCATAAAAATAATATAATAGCAAATAATTCGTCCCCTGAGTACCAATGTGTTCTATGTGCATGTGGGCACATCGAACACATTGGAACACAGGGGACGATATGTCAACACAATACTGTTTACTCGTTTCCTTAATGGCCCAAGGGATGTAACTCTATCTGTTGTCTTCTGCGATTCTAAAAACAACATAATTATCACGAATTTGGCCCAAGTGTTTGTGGAGCTGAGAAATATGTCCACAAATTTATTTCCACTATGTTTGTATTGTGTTTCAAACGGGACAAAACGTTATCTCCGCCAACATGTAAGGTATGTGGAGTTTCTTTCCATGAGCTACCGTACTTCCCAGCTGGTGATTACAATGTTGTCAAGACTTGATTCAAATTGTGCAAACGCAGCCAAAAAACACAATTTCCGCAGCATAGGAGGTAATTCCGGATAGGACCACCGATCGAGATGTCATATTTGAAATCGGCCAATAATCGAGAAACATTTGACGCTTTTTTTCTTAAAGAAGATGAAGAAACGGGAGAAACCAAGAACGTCATCCCAAGCACCAAATATTTGACACATAATTGTGGAATTTGCTTGTGACATAGTTACGATATTTTGGATGGATATGATTGGGGAATGTATTGAGATGGTCCACAGTGTTTATATTAGCTCTCTTGACAGGCAGGCGTTTCGTGACAGTCATGGAAAGCATGTACCCCTTGATTTTCAGGATGTTTCCGTATACTGTCTACATATACATGACATGTGTAGGGTATTCAATTTTCATTTCAACACAAACCCTTGTGATTTAATGATTGAATATGGCAAATGCAAATATAAGAAGACATTTGTCTGAAGCAGAAATGTGGAGGGCTGTAGGGATGGTGGAGCCAGGGGCTACCCATCGTCAGGTTGGTGAAGCCCTTGGTGTGCACCATATAGTGATCACCAGAGTCAGGGCAAGACTTCAGCAGTATGGCAAACCAGTAAGACGGCATGGTGGTGGCAGAGACAGGGCAACATCTGCAGCTGAAGACCGTTTTTTTATCATTCAGGCCCATAGAAACCGCTTTGCTACAGCCACCCAGCTTCGCAGTGACCGTCAGAATGCATCCGGGGTAAATGTTACGACGCCGACTATCCGCGCAAGGTTGCACGAAGGTGGTCTCCGATCGAGAAGACCATGTATTTGCATTCCGCTGTTCCAGAACCACCGCCAGGCACGATATGAATGGGCCATGGGCCACGTTGGATGGACCAGAGAAGATTGGCGACCTGCCCTTTTTACAGATAAGTCAAGGTACTGCCTAGACCAAACAGATAGACGTTCTATGGTATGGAGAAGACCAGGAGAGCGGTTCCATGCAGCCAACATTGCTGAGCATGGCCGCTATGGTGGAGGGTCAATCATGGTCTGGTGCGGCAACAACAGGGATGGACGTACAGAGCTGTGTGTCTTTGAACGTGGTACATTGACTACACAGCGGTATATTGTTCAGATCCTGGATGTCCACGCCAGATTGTATGCAGGCGCAGTGGGTGATAGATTCATTCTGATGGACGATAATTCCCGTCTTCGTGTTGCCCATGCTACCGGGGAGTACCGACAGAGGAAGGGGATTGAGCTATGTACTGGCCATCAAATTTCCCTGACCTCAATCCAATCGAACATGTCTGGAATGAGTTGCAGCTTGCAATTTCAGCCCGTCCAGTTCAGCCAAGAAGTGTCTAGGAAATTGGTGTCATGCTGGTCCAAGAATGGAACAACATCCCTCAAAGGACCGCCAGGAGCCTGATTGGGAGCATGAGAAGGCGTTGTCAAGCTGTAATTAACAGTAATGGGTCTCATACTCGATATTGAACCCATACCAGTTCGCCCCGTTATCTTTTTGGCATGTTGAAAAATTTCCTCTTTTACCAATAATGTCCATTTTCCATGGGTAGCGTATTCAAAAGCTAAAGAATAATGTCAAACACAAACAAAATCTTAATTTCTGTACTTAAATCAGTAAAGATATACTTAAATAATAGATATATACACTTTTCATTACAATATTTCAACTAAAACGTAAAACAGGTAGTTGGATATACTTGGTAGTAGTATATATCTAAATTACTCAAGATCAACACACCTGCATATTATCAAACGAAGCACGCACTGTCCGCACAGTTTTAATTTTAATAAAAAAACTCTATTTTTGATGGGGATAGCCTTCTCCAAGGTCAGTTTAAAGGTTTAAAATAGCTGATCCTGCAACTTTCTAAAAATAGAGAGCGTATCCACACTGTTCGTTCAGTTGGTGTCATACGTTATCATTAAACTCTCAAATGGAGCTACCGTTGGATAGAAGTCCAACATGGTAGATAACTTGTCACCTCAAAAACAATATAACTTGCACAAATATGTCAAAACTGAATAATATATGTTATTCTTAGAACATGCATGCGGTATGTGGGACGGACAAATGGAGGACACAACATTGGGATCTCTTTTCACGTGCATAATTTATAATAGATGTCATTGGTCTTTGTTTCTGCCACCTCACATAATCAGAAGACGCGTTGTATACCGATCAAGTGACAATAACAGTTGATATAAAACGTAAGTTTTTATGTGTCTACCTACATATTAGCCTTCACAAACGACGTAGTCTCTGAATCATACAACGTTGCTAGGTGACCACTATTTTTTATACACTCCTTCTTCGCCTCTCCGCGGCTGAGCTGTCTTTTTACACGCCAATAGCAAACAGATCTATTGCCATATAAATAAGCATTCGGATAGGTGCAGAACGAATCGTGGTGTGCTAGAGAAGAAAGAAATATATGCATAATGGTATTTTCAATTGAAGAACATTACAAATGTCAAACTAATCATCACCTTCAGCAATTCCAGGGTAGGTCAATTTATTTATTTGTTTATTACGTTTTAACGACACTTTAACAGCCAAAGTCATATCGTGTCGGTGGCAGTTTTACAAGTGGAGGAAGCCGGAGTACCTGGGGAGAACCACAGAGTAACGACGAGCAGCTGCCAGCTCCCCTCCGCACTGCAACACAGGCAGGGCTAGATTGGTTGAAGACATGCGCACCATCGACATGAAGTATCCCTTAGTACACGGCGTCATCGTGCCCCCATGTGGACAAGTGAAGTGTCTTGCCCAATGACACAATGAGGGAGTCCGAATCGATCGCTCAGACGGCCACCCATCCAAGCACTAACCGGGTTCGACGTTGCTTAACTTCGGTGATCTGACGAGAACCGGTTACAGCAACGCCACCGCTCCCCCTTTAGGTCAATTAAGAAAGTAATACAATGATGAAGATTCTCAAGGTGTTGATAGAATTGACGTTTTAAATAGTACTGTCGACGCAAAAGCGGTAAGCGAATTTCGAACACATCGCGATTTGGACGAAATTCGCAATCAGCTTTTCAGTTACAGTACGGCCGCTGTGGGCTGGTCACTTTCCACGAGTGGGCAATATGTCCACGGACGCAATAATATTAGGACTCCGAACACTAATTATCGGGATAATCATCAATAATTCTATTCTTGAAGCACGGGATACAACCCGGTGCTTCATTAATTAAAATCTTGCTGATGATGATTGTTTACTATATACAACGCATACGTGGACATCACTGTCCAAGCGCGGATTATGACCGATCCACTTAAACAGAAATTCGATCACCTTTATCGGGTGTTTTTTGTCGTTTGGTTCTCTAAATGTAGACTTTAGTTTGCAATATTATATTCTCGGAATCCCAATCCACGGGTGTAATTGTATCGCGGGTAGTTATCAACCCCACTGCGATCCGATCGAGGAAGAAAGTACTGTAAGAATTTTGAAAAACGTATCTGTAAAAGCATACTCTTCTAGCAAATTGTATAGTTTGGTAGAAACGGAGCCCTTCTTATGGAGCACAGTGAAATGGGAATTGACTAGAGATGTACTATTGTAGTGCGGGACACAATTAAATTCCTATTCAAAATATTAGATGCTTGTTGTTTAATTCTACTTTTTTCAGTTTTGAATTTTAATTTGTAAATTAAGTAAAATATCAATTAGTTTCCTTTCATTTTCTAACTGAAAAAAATATTTCTTCTCTACCCACAAGTAATTACAAAAAACAGCTTTGCTGAATAATTTATATTTAAATGCATTAACAGATAACAACTACACAGGTAACTAAAGTAAATTGTAAAATATAATATCATCATATGATATGGTCGTGTTTCGTGCTGTTTTGACAATCTGTAAATGCTATTAAATAAAACGTGCCATTGTTTTGATTGGCCCCGCGACAGAATGGAACTATAAAATGCTTGCAACAACCCATAAACATGAACTTCTATCACATTCAGATCTACCTATTCCTTCACATAATGACAGAGGAATACTGCTGCACACATAAGACCCGGCATCACAACTGCGAAATATTAACCAATCTCTGCATCAGTAGACCGGAGACGCAGAAACTGCAAATGAGACAACTATTTAGAGTTGCACGTTCAGGTGAAAAGCTAAAACTATTCGCCACCGTACCACCCTTCCCTATTATGTCATCATGCATTCTACATCACAATCTAATGTGAAAATTCCATCACCATCAGTGTACCTTGCAACATCTAGAAATCTGCATCAAACACCGGGGCTTATACAAACTACATGCCAGCCATTGCATGAGCCTTGATAGGTCCCACCTACACTGTAAAATCAGTTGTGTTAAAAAGTAACCCAAATCGGCTGTGTTGAGCGAATATGAACCGAAATTAACCAGTTAATTTGGGTACATTGTTAGCCCAACTGTTTTTAGAGTGTCGGAAGAATACACTAAACATCTAAACAACCGTTTTCCAGCAGAGCCAATAACTGGACTGGAAATATGAACCACCGCAAAAACGCCTGATGCACATCCATCTTGAAAAGCTCACTCATCTAAGGCACCAAATAGAGATTTTTTTGTTGACACAAATTAAAGAAAACACTCAACCTAGACGAAAATTAGCCTGGAAAAGGAAAATCTTAATTGCAGTTTCCTTTGAAGGACAAACGCTTTAATTTCAGTTTCCTTTGAAGAGGAAAAGCCTACGAATATTCCGACTCAGACAATGTCCATTTTCAAAGTTTCATCATGCACCTGATGGAGAACCCCCAAAACAATAGACCCGTTTCTGTGTATTTGGCTGGGGCGACGAAGAGCAGATGGCAGTTAAGAAGACTATTCAGCTTCTCATATTAAACAAACACGAGTGTGAAAATGTTAAAATAAACAGAGTATATTTTCAGAAGCAATTAGAAACAGCCGACATTTTATGTGTCTGCACGAGCATTGGCTGTTCAGCTTTGAACAAAAGATGCTATGAGAACTAACTCACGTGCTGTACTTGCCAAATCAGTCGATGGTACGAACCCTCTTTCTTCATACCAAATCCCCAAGGGTTGTAGGACCGTTGCTAACCTCTACCGAACTAACATCGAAGCCAAGTTCCGACACAACCAGCTCTCCTATCTGCATCATCACAGTATATATCTCTTCAAAAGGAAAACCACCAGCTAGATACAACTCTAGACCAAATCCAAATATGCGAAACCTTTGACAAATCTGAGCCACTTATGTCTGCTGTGTGGCGATATGAATGCATTACTCGCAGAGATCTGCATAACAACACAGATCAACTAAAAAGTACTCAAGAAATTTACTTCTCTTAAAACGTACAAGCCGACATTTTTATATGTAAACGACATGAAATAGAGATCAACTACATCTTAAATAATAAGGAAACACGCAAACGCATATTGTTATGTGAAGCAGAAGATAAATCCGAAGACAGCATGTCAGACCATGAACGAATTTGTGCAAGTCTCACTGTAAACGCTTCCAAGGGGGAGTACAATGACACGACAATAACAGTAATGCCGAAGTGAATATAGTGCGATATTGCCCTGCAAAATGCGGAAATCAATTATAAACTGAATGCCTTTTCACACAAAAACTCCAACAGAGATGTAAATTGTCCATCCAATTACCCTCCTACAGACAACACTGATGAATGTTACCATGCTCAATATATCTAGTCCTAAACATTAACCATCAAGACGAAACCGCACGTGTCGAGTGCAGATATTAAACCAGCCATACGGGATAATAAAGCATCCTAATAGAGACGCAAGACATCTGAAAAGGAAACGACGCACTAGAATACAAGGAATGCACAACGACCTAAATAAAACTTCAAAAACATCAGACACAAGCCGTAGCCGATCAGCGGAACACAGAGATTAAGGACCTCATGTCTGCAAATGCTGACATCAGAACATCCTCGCTATTTGTTTGATGCTAACGCTCTGAAAAACTGAGGCTGTAAGCGAATGTCGACGGAACAATCTTGTTAACCGTGGTTGAATTACTTGATGAATGGGCAGCACATTTTGAGAAACTGGCCTCACCTGAACTTCTATGATAAACATTAGGTGATCATAAAACTAGTCACCTCTATATTGAGGACATATGTCAGTAGAGGAATAAGAGTAGTTGTCAGGAAATCACACAAGGCGATACAGGACAGCACTGAAACGCCAAAGCAATGAAAAAGATGGAAATAGCACGAGCTAAACGGAAGACCACCTAAACCTCGCATAAAATGCTATTCTCCTTTATGTCACCAAACGATTCACCAAACTGACCTCAACAACGAAGAAACCTGACTGCTTAAATTAAAGAATAATCACTGTGATATATAAAAGAGGTGACCCGATTTGGTGTCAAACTACAGGGAAATTACAGTCATTTCCATCATCATCAAAACATTCGAAAAATGTTATTACCAAGAAACATGAAATATTCTGTTACCTTCCCAGTCGAGGCTGCAGAAGGGGTTCACAAAGGGTACATCCTCGGCGAATGCAGCACTGGTTTTTAAATAATATTCTGATGAGGCTAAGATTAACTAGAAGCCATAACATTTAACGGCACTAGATGCCCAGAAAGCCTTCGCATGGGTGTTTCATGAGCTCTTATTAGATGGATTTATTTAATGGGGTTTAACACTTTCGACAGCCAGGTCAGTGTCGGACAGTGTTACTGGTGGAGGAAGCCGGAGTACACGGAGAGAACCACCGAGCAACGGCGAGTGACTGCCAGGCTCCCCAACATACTAACTCCACACAAGCAGGGTTAGCATTGGTTGAAGACAAGTGCACTATCGACGTGCAGTGCACACTAGTCGGCAATGGGGGTGAAGTGTCTAGACCAAGGACACAGCGCGGTTGCCGCAGGTGGGATTCGAACCGCGGATTTCTCGGCTTGCAGGCTGCACCTCTACCTACTGAGCTATCGCGCCCAATATTAGATGGGTTGGACGGCGATGACTAGCAACTACTGAAATATGCATACTCCAACCTTTCATCACAGGTGAAATGGTCCAGTCTGCCGTACCAACCTATTCAACACCACACAAGGTGTACGACAAGGACGAATGCTCGCCGTAATGCAATATGACGCTATTACTTCTCCTTGGGGACATTTTACGATGAGGATTTTATGGATATCACATGAATATTATACAGAAGCTGTCCCGACGACACCAATCGGCTTGCTCATGATCCTAATGAAAGGCAGCAGATGATCAGAAGTGCAGAAAATATATTCTAGGATGAATGATATATTCCATAAACTCCCAAAAGAGTAACATACTTTTTATATAATGCCAAGAACTTCAAACACAGTGACGCTTATATCTACGATGGAAAAATTGATACACCTAGCAGCCAAACATTTTAAATTGATTTATTGCTTCTTGTTATTCTGCTACTTACATATTCATAATCATACTTTTTGTGTGTAGCGACTGCGAAGTCCAGCTGAAAGAATTTCCGAGGCAATATTGTTGGCCATGGTACAGGCAAAATATACTGATGGTCTGGCTCAATATCCCAGGATGATGATCTTGAGTGTTGATATATTGGATCGCTGCCGTGGTACCTCGAAAAGTTTAATCGTATTTGATAAGGCTACTTCGCAAGTCTATTTCTGGTTAAAGGGCATTTTAGACAAAATGTGAAGGATGTTCAAGATTTCTATTATAAACCTTGAACATCCTTCACATTTTGTGAAGGATGTTCAAGGTTTATAATAGAAAGTGGTGAGCTAGAGTTAAGTCCAAAAGCTCGTCGGACGGGTTATACTAAAACGATGCGCCAGCTTTTGTGGAGCACCTAGTTGCATCTATTTGGGGGTGGGGACGTTCATTGTAGATTAAAGTCACTAGGATTGAGAAGGAATTAGGGAAATGCGAGGGATGATGATGTTTAATGTGCAGCTTAGGAGTAACGCAATCTTCGGAACACTTGAACAGTTCAGTTTAGATTGATCCAATACCTGCCTGGTAAAATAAGGCTCCATGAGAAACTAATGGAGGAAGGGGATGAACAAGAATGATCAAGAAAAGACAGGAAAGACGCGAGGGAAAGGGTAAATAAGGTAATTGAGGAGATTGAAAAAGCGTCAACATGAAAAATTCTAAAACAGTTTTTGTCTGTCTGTGTGGATCTCAACCCATGCCTTTTGTAACTGCTCTTTAAAATTCTTATGGTGTATTTGAAACGGTGATATGGCTGTGTTCTCGTGATTTTCTAGTGTTCTGTATTCTTTCCGTTGATTTCTGTGTTCCTGAATTTAAGTTTCTGTAGAAAATCTGGTCAGTCGCCGAATACATTTTGTAAACAGGAGGTAAATAAGTTGAACTAACGTTTTTCCAACACCATTTGTATGTTTTGTTTGGCAAGTAAAATACGTTCAAACTAACATCTTGATATTAAGAGAGAAACTGGTACCAACCCCGACAGTGAAGTAAATATCAAGCTATTGGGGCGCACGTGGTTTTCCCCAGTGGGGCTTAAATGCATAGAAATACTGGAGTGACACAGGACAGCAACGCGCGGATGTGGGATTATATGTGGGGCGCAGATGTCATAAAGAATTCAACACTTTTGTATCTTAACTTAAATGACTGGAAACAAAATCAAGTACATCAAGTCTACACCCTTGAACGAAACAACGTCGCTGATATCCACAAAGCTGAAAGCCGAGATTCCTTATAGACACGTACACACTTCGGGCCAAGGCAACAGCCTCCAATAAACGCAATGTCACAGAGATCTAAAAACGACGATCTGATGCCAGGGACGATCGACTACATATCCTAGCAGAATTTCGCAGTTATTGTGATCTTAGGAGGGAAGTAAAACAGAATCTAGCTTATATGCCAAACATTGGAACCTCTTCACAACTGCTTGGTAAATCAATCATCTAAACATAGCTTCTACTGGACTCATCCTATCGTCAAGAGAGTACCCATTTTGGACGGAGACACGTCAACAATGCCTGAGCTGAATAGTATAGAATATATACTAGCGGAAAAAAGAAACGCAGATTTTTTTCTGTGGTAAATATTTTAAATGTGTTATGGATGATTATTTTATTGTTTGGAATTTGATGTTATTTCTTCATTACTGATTACATTTTGACGAGTTTTCGTGTCTTAAAACAGACGGCGTTTGCATGGATAACGTTCAAACATGGGTATCTTAGGCCATTTCCTGATAAAAATCGATTACACGTGTGCCCACCCCGGGCTTCAGTCGCTGCTCTAACTCTCCTTACCATTGGTCCCAGCAAGTTGTTTATGGTCGTTTGTGGAATGTTATTCCACTCCTGAAGAGGAGCCAGCGTGAGCTGATCGACGTTGTTTGGGACGTTGATGCGCCTCCTGACCCTCTTGTTTAGCTCGTCCCACAAATGTTCGATCAGGGACAAACATGGACTGTAGGGTGACCAATCAAAAACTGGGACATTGTTTTGTGTGAAGAAGTCACGACAAACCCTAGCAACGTGCGGCCTCGCATTATCTTGCTGCAACTTAAGGTTACGCGCATGGATAAGTGGAAGGACGTGAGGCATGAGGACCTGATCCCGATATCTTACGGCTGTAAGATTGCCCTGGATGACCACGGGAGGTGTTTCACGCCATGCGACCCCCCCCCCCCCCCCCCACAAAACCAAAACAGACCCCCCCCCCCGAATCAGTCGCTTTCCATTACGCACGCGTCAGAACATCGCTCACTCGACGTCGATAGCAACCTGTCGTCCATCTAACCTATAAGGCCTTGAATAACACACGTTTCCAGTGGGCCAAGTGAAACCGATCTGGTGCATGTGCCCGCAGCCATTGCAATCGACGTTGGCGTCGCCTAGGAGGTAAGTTGCGGACCAACGTAGCGACGTCGTGACCTTAAATTGAACTCCTGCAACCGATTCCTAACTGCTCTTTGACACACACAGCGACCCTGAGTGCCTTCAACCTGACTCGCCGTCACCGTCGCCGTCTTACGGAGGTGTGAGAGACGTATGCCTCTATCTTGACGTGGCGACGAAAGTCGCGGATGTCCGCTCCAGGAACGGTCAGCCAATCTTCCTGTAGCTCTGAGACGCCCAACTAAACTTGACTCATTGACCCCAAATTGCTGGTCGACGAGACGTTGCAATTGGCCCTGCATAATTAGAGCAATAGCCCTCCCTCTATCAACTTCGGATTTTTGCAGAATTTTGCTTCTCAATCCAGGTGAAATGAAATGCTGTGTATCCGATGCGTACTGTTCAAAACGTCAATTTGGTATGGTTTTCAAGCCCATAGCACCTGGGAGTGCCCCGGATGAACGCTTTGTCGAAACATCTGTTGAAAGCATGCAGGGTCATACGTGCTCCTGGTTTACTGAATTTCAATCAACGACCCTTTAGACAGTATACTGAGGTAGCTATGTGTCAAATGTTACATTTGGACTACGGATAAAAGAGTATATATCCAAAACGTAACTTGCGTTTCTTTTTTCCGTTAGTAAAGAATAACACTCGCATTCGTTCAATATAAGGATAGGTTTGGCGGCTACTATTATGACTAATAGCATTCGTGCAGAAAAGATAGTGAGGGGGTATCAAAATTACTGTAAAGTCAAGATTCAAAACAATGGGGCACACATGTAAGAATGGCAAGAGGTATTGTAATGCAGCATTCCTGGCCACATCGTGGACACCGTGCAACAGTAACCAACTTTTCATTTCGACTTCTGTCTGTACACGAGGGAGTACGCTGTGGAGTATTCAGATGGATCTATCGATGTTGTTGCATATGAAACCTTGAAAATTGATTCCGACACCACTTGTTCGATTTGGGGTTACAACCCGAAGAGCAAGTCGAATATGAAGCGCTACTGGAGACGACATACTCAACGCAATTCAAATTCCGACCCACTTAGGCTTGCTGCTACTTCAGATTTTTTTATGTGATCACTGTGGCAAATCCTTTAAATCCTAACAAGGACTCACTTTGCATCGGAAAGGGAAACACCTCCTGGAATATAAACACATTTGTTCGTTATGTAGAAAAGACTACAACCAGTTAGTACAGCTCCATTGTGCATCGCATATGGAACTGAAACTCGACATGTGTTTCCAGTGTAAGGCGATTTTTAACTCAGCTGGATCCGTCCGCAGGCTCATGGCGACCTGTCATGGTGACAGCAACAGTAAGAAATTCAGTTGCAAAACCTGTGGCCACACATTCGACCACCAGCATCGCCTTACAGGGCATGAAAAAAGGGAAACGTAGACCACCCCGTTTCGTGTGTGATAGCTGCGGCAGAGGATATTAATTGGCGTTCGAGTATGAAGGCACACAAGAATGTTTGTGCCAACAGCAATTCATATCATGTGAAATGTGCCAATACATTTGATAAAAAAGGTGTTTTTAGATTTTCATTCTTCCACCTCACACGCATACAAAGCCACCCACCCTCCCATGTGTGTCCATAAGATGCATCACAATGCTGTCGAGTGAAGTTGTTGGTTGACTACAATGTGAGCATCCATACACCTGGAACTTAATTAAGCATCCCCTGAAATGTTTCATGACAGTGAAGTTGCCGTTACTGTTTATTATGTTTTATTGAAATTGCTGTTACTGATTATTATGTTTTAATGATTGCTATGTCTTGCAGTACATTTCATCTTCTGAAACATGATGTTTCTGGTTGATAGCGAACCCCAAACACATCCCTCGTCCACGTGAAGCATGCTTCCCGCGAATGTCACAAAAAAACATTATCATCCGCATGTAATATATGGGTATAAAACAGAACATTTATCTCTTCTTTTATCAATAAATGTTGACATGACAAGGAGGAGACTGTAAGAGGCACTCAAAGATGGCCAATCGTTGGCATGCATGCAACAGATATGTCTTTCAAACCTATTGGAAGGCAACTTGGCTATAGTCATTCTGTCATCCAAAGACTTGTCCGAAAATATCAACAAACCAACGATGTTAAGGACTGACCAAGGCTTAGACAACCCCAAAAGACCTCTCCGGGGGACGATCGGAGTCTGGCACGCCTCATTAGGCGTGAACCCTTTCTTCAAGTGGAGGTTTTGAAACGCGTTTGCCCCCCCCCCCCCCCCGAACAGGCGTTTGTGCAACAGAACTGTCCGAAACCTTTTCAAAGTACCGGGTATGAGGTCCAGAAGGTTCATCAAGGCTCCAGCTCTGTCCGATCAGCATCAAAGACGACGTTTGGTGTGGTGTATGGCACGACAACTTTGGAATCTCAGGACGTGGAGTCTATTGGTCAGACGAGAGTTGGTTTCTTCTTCACGTCACTGATGGTCGTATGAGAGTGTGGAGGCATAGACATACTGCTTACGTGCCCAGGAACACCAGACCTACTGTTCCTTAAGATGGAGGATCAGTAATGATCAGGGGATGCCTCTCTCATGATTGTAAACTTGATATGTTGACCGTACGTGAGAATCTCAGTGGTCATCGGTTTTCTCAGAACATTCTCAATCCGGTTATCGTGCCTCATTTGGACAGCCACTCGTTGGCTACTCGCTCTGTATTCATGGGCGACAATGTAAGGCAACATCGTTCCCATGCTGTGAGAGCATTCCTTCAGAACAACGCTATTACAACAATACCTTGGCCTAAAATGAGCCCCGATTTGAATCCCATAGAATACACCTGGGACTTTCTTAGACGTCGTGTGCAAGCAAGGGATCTGCCTATACAGCATTTCGCCGATTTGGAAGCGGCATTGCATGAGGAGTTGCAGCAGTTGCCCCTGGACTGTATCAGAAGACTCACTGGTATCATTAGGAGGAGGACTCGGGCTGTCATCCGGACACGTGGTGGATACACTCGCTTCTGACGTCAGACACTGCTATTGTGTTCTGGAGATCACAAGTTACATCTTTTGCCAGTAATTACCGGCATTGTTTCATTATGGGCCGTTCCAGCACAATACTTGTCGAGAGCACATTTTTCCATCAGAAACATTAGTGACAGATATGTGTAATTAGCGCCATTAAAATACTGCATATTTTTGTTGTGAGATTTGTATGGAACCTGTGGTCTAGGGGAGATAATCAACAATGACGCCGAGGAGTTGCTGACGTCACGAGAACGACCGGTGAGAAGCAGACGAACCGAGACATTGTGTTTGTTCTGCTCTTCACCGTTGTCACTTATAAATTGATACCAATCAAGTTGCCTTCGGTAAGTGTGTGACTTACTTGTCGAAGGCTCCTTTTATTTCATGCTATATTGATATATGTATAGATGACTCTTATTTAATGTAGGCAATTCTACATTAACTGGGGTCCACTCGTAAACTTTTCTAATTTCGTTTTCACGGGGAATTCACCACAAAGTCGTTTCCTGCCTTTCGCATTCACTGGCCATTTCGATTTATTAGTTTTACATGTACGTGAATAATAAATAAATATCTTCTTATGTACTATTGTTGGTGTTTTGTGTTGCGTATGGTAAGTAGTTGTTTTATCATTCGGTCATAGCAACACAACTGTTTCGACATTTCTCATTGCATTGGGTCAATCTCATTGAAAAAACAGGCGAAGATAACGAGAATATTGTGTGAGTACATCCGTTCGCGTAATTTTTCGTGTGTCCAAGATGCCGGCTAAAATCAGTATGAATACTGCCAATTTTGATGAAATTACTCTCATTCCGTAGGTGAGACCTAAAATTGCAGCCGACATAATAATAAAACGGAGGGAATTGGTATACCTAAACCGAGATAGTTTCCTGCAAAGCCATCATTTTAGGGGGAAGAAGGAGCAAATGAGTATGATTGATTTTTCTCTACCTCAGAAGGGGATGAAAGTTGATAACTCAATCCCTCCGGAGTATGAAATGGAATATAGTTTGGCTACCGAACAAAGCAAAGGTGCTCCCCAATACCAGCCAGCAGACACCCCATAAGGAATGCCAATTTTAACGCCGCTACCAACTTGTTTGAAGGAGGATGCCAATCCCAAGCAAACATATGACACAAATCAGTCAATTCTATCAGGTAATAGGCATGAGGTGGCAGGGACTGATCCTTCGTTTAGTGGGGGTAACAACTAAACTTCAGCTTTCGCACACAGGGGCTCCTCCCTAAACCATCGGGTCTGGCCAAAACGTCGATGTAAGCCAGCCATGGGGGAACCATTGTCATCGGTGGCTATGATGCGATCAGTGAACACGATTAGTTATGGAGACCAAACTCATTTAGCAGGAGTTGGTTCTAGACATCCCTCGGTTCGGGCTAATTTATACCACTGCAAACACGTTGGCCGTTCATCCTCCTTCCATCATTGGGAGAACCCAGACTAACAGGGAAGAACAGTCACGTCTCCTGGAGACTGTGACGGAAATGTCAGCCACGCCATCAGAAATACAGGCCACGAGTCGAACGATATCGGACACTCACTCACAGTCCAACCTAACACCACAGAAAAATGAGTTTTCTCTATGGGAAGCTATACCCACCTATGGCCAAGGGAACGCATCCAAACCTGTTGGCCTACATAATGACCAACAGGATGTCAATATGGATGTGGGTGCTATAAAACCTATTAGTTATCACCCCATTCGCCCACCCCCAGGTTATATTCTGGGCACAGCGCCAAGATATATTGGTGCTGATGGTATTACCAATATGGTTTCAGCACCAGGTACTTCCATTCCTCAGCCTCAGTAAACCGTTGGCTACCGAACGGGAGACACTCGATTGGGGGTTGGAACAACATATTTAGCATCCTACCCTGCCACCACATATTTACATCAGACTCCACCAACCACACCAGACACAACAATGTAGGGATATAGCAAAATTACAATGTCGGGGACACAACAGACGTTTTCGGGACCACCACCGAACTTAGGTTACGGGAATCCAATGACGACTCCAGTACCTCCATATCCAACAGTTCAAGGCCAACCGACAATGGCTCATGCCAGTGGGCCCTCAGCATCAGATCCAGTCTGGTAGGGAGGTTCAGCCCTTGGCTATGAAGGTAATCCTGTAACTCCCGCTCAAGGGACTGGTTTCTCAGCTCCTTGTGGTACTTCTCTTTACCCTACCATATGGGCCATCTTTTCGTCCTCCTGATGCTTACCAAGGAGACGATTATTACAGGTATAGGGGCAGGGATGATAGGCGATTGCCGAGAATGCCCAGGGTTTTTTTTCTATGACGGCAAAGAGTCCTGGAAACCATTCAAATTAAAATTCTGCAACTATGCTGAATCTCAATTCTGGGGGCAGGAGGAGAAAAAGCAGGCTTTCTGCTGGTGCATCAGTGGACGGGACAGTGAATGCTTCGCGTTGCTCATAGAGCGTAATCCAGAAATGTCCGTTGAATAGCCCCTGGCCGGTTTAGAAAATAGGTTTGGCTATCATGACCTTCCCGAAACCACGTAGTTACGTTTCCAATAGTGTATGCAGCAGAAGGGGCAATCTCTTGAAGAATGGGCAGAACAGGTTTTAACCTTGTCTACCAAGGTTTTTCGGGATTGCCCACGTCCATTTACGTCCAGACAGGCAATTGTGAGATTCTGCCAGAGGTGTAATGACACCAGAGCCGCTGAGTTGGTGGCGATGGAAACTCCTCAAACTATGGAGCAGGCAATAAATCGCATTAGATGGACCCAGTATAAATATGCTGCCATTCATGGACCTAATTCACAGAAACGTGATATCCGTAGGGTGATGTCGGATACTGACGATGCAGAAGTCATATCACCCATTCGGGCTGTTAGGCATCAGTGCCGTGGTAGACCGAAAAATAGGTTCCAGGGAAAAGGGTGTGACCTCGCGTACCTTAGCCTTGGAAACAAGTGTGGAAAGTCGCCACACCAAGCTAGAATAGTTGACCACCACGATAAAAAATCTAATTCCGAGCGCAGAAAAAAACTGGAGTCTCCTCTGGAGAACATGGTAAACCCAACAATCCAGGGTCCCGATCAAGGTCACCCTTGCAACAAGCAAGGTCACCGCAGTGTTATTCTTGCAGGGGTTTCGGACATTTCCAGAAGAACTGCCCTTGAATCGAGCAAATAAAGATCCAAGAGTCCGATTCACGGAAGATTTAAATGGACAGGGGCCTAATTACGAGGTCTGATTGCGCCCTTAGGGCTAATACACGACCTCAGCAGTAATGGAGACGAGCATAACCCCGAGGAAGTTACCATACAAAGGGTGAAGTCCACCTCGGCTATCGAGATACCATTACCGATTGCCGGTTCCGAAACTAAGGCTGTTGCAGATGCAACGATTATCTCAGATCGGTTATTCCAGCGACTGGAAGTTAAACCGCCCATGATCAAACACATGAAGTTTAACACTGCTGCCAGAGACCACCATATGTCAGGCAGTCTAGTAGGGCCGATCGTGATCGAAATAGGCGATATGCAAGATTTGTGTGGCTCCCATTGAAGAGGACATGTTAATGGGAATGGGCCTCCTTAGGAAACACAATGCCCACATCAGTGCCAATCAAGGTTCAGTTTCACTGGGTAAAAGTAGGTTACCTACTATCCAGCGAGATACGTCAGAACGAGCCAGGGTTGCAAGAGTTATTGTGGGACAGTCCATTGTTGTACCTCCCTCCTCAGTTGTCTTCTCGAAGTGCGAAATTATCCCTCCCATTGCTGATTTTATGGTTGAGCCGGAACAACATCTTAACAACCTAGTGCTTCCCACATTACATTGCGGTTATTTGAATCCAACCATCTGTCTGGTTAATTCGAGTGACGTAGGAGTTAGGCTGAAAGAACGGGAATGTATCGGAGAAGCCCAGGAGTTAATGAGATTATTAAACTCAATGAACCAGATGACTGACAGCAGGGGTTATCACCTGGTGGTTCGTTCTCTCACCTAGGGACAGATGCCGTTTCTATTGTTTGAACGTTCGTCTCTAAATATTCCCCCAGCCGACACTGTTACTAGCACATCTGCTCAATGAATTTCAAGATGTGTTTTCCGAGGACGAGTTCGACCTAGGAAATTTTTCTGAAATAGAACATCATATCCCTCTAGCTGTAGGTGCACTCCCAATAAAACAAGCGATGCGACGAACCCCAGTATGTTTTGCTGCCAAGGAGGAAGAACACCTTAAGAAACTACTGGAGACGAAGGTCATTCAACCTTCCATCTCGGAGTGGGCGTCGGCTTCCGTGCTTGTTAAGAAACGAGACTCGACTATGCGTTGGTGCGTCGAATGCGGTTACAAGGAAGGAAGTTTATCCGCTCTCCCGAATCGACGATTTACTGGACACCTTAGACGGTAAGTCGTTGTTTGGAAAGGCGGATTGTCTCTCGGCCTATCATCAAGTATCGGTTCGAGAGAAAGACCGTCCTAAAACTACATTTATTACCAAGTATGGAATATCTGAGTTTCTAAAAATGCATTTTGGGCTTACAGGGGCACCTTTTACATAGTGTCGGGGCATAAGCCTTGCGCGTCAAGGCCTAAATTGGGACATATGTTTGGGATATATTGATGATGTGGTTCTATTGGGCAATTCAAACAGTAATCACCACGAGAATACAGCCAAAGTCCTTGCCCGTTTCCGGAAGTACAATCTCAAGTTTAAGCCAAGTAAATGTGAGTTTTTCCAGAAGGAAATAGAGTTTCTGGGTAGGACAGTGAGCACAAAGGGTGTTGAGATGCTACATTCCTCTATAGATACTATACAAAATTGGCCGACCCCCTCATGCACAAAACAAGTGGAAAGTTTATGTGGGTTGGTTAATTAACACAGGGCATTCATTAAGGGCTATGTCGAGTTGGCCAGATCATTGTATGAAGTGACAGGGAAAAATGCGTTTAGCTGGGGTGAAGAGCAACAGTAGGCTTTCGATCAGTTAAAGCAGGCCTTAACATCACCACCAGTATTGGTCCTGCCAAACTCCACTGACTCTTTTGTTCCTGACACCGATGCCAGTGGATAAGCAATAGGAGGGGAATTACTCTAAGTCCCAGAGGGACTGCATATGGCAGTTTTGTGCTACCCCCCCCCCCCCCTCCCACCCCCAACAAAAACGGTATTGTGCCACGAGACGCGAGTTGCTCGCGGTGGTTCGATTCACCAGACAATTTCGGCAGTATCTACTAGGCCGGACGTTCGTATTTCGAACTGACCACAGTAGCCTCAGGTGGATAATGAATTTCAAGGAACCTCAGGGTCAAATAGCGAGGTGGCCGGAGGAATTGAGCATGTATGACATGGTGATTCAATATCGCAAAGGTTCCCAGCAGCTGAATGCCGATGCGTTGTCTCGTATGCCGCCAGACAGCGCATGTGAAGAGTACTTCCAAGGTTGCAACTCTGTGGGGGATGCAGATACTACATTCGAGTACACGAAAGTTGGGCAAGATTTGAAAATGATGTTGACGACATCATTCCGCTGACAAAAGGTGTTGTGATCTTCGACTCCGGTTCTGATTCGGTGGAACCATCAATTCGACAGTTACGAGACCCACCACCATTAGACCTCCCGTGGCTACCAAGGAAGCCTGGAGAAACTTGGGATGATCCACCAGAGTTCTCAGGGTCTATCTGTCCAGTTACAGGATGGGGGCATTCCCAGCATGATCTAGAAAATATACCCCTAACCGGTTACCGGATTTGAAGGTGAGATTGGTTTCACAATCTGATGGAGCATTGCTGGCTGATATGTGTACCTTAGATAAACTGGCGGAGGTTCAGCATAAAGACCCAGATTTATTCCCAGTACTAGGGTGGCTAAAACAGGGAAAGAACCCGATGAGTGTGAACTTTTCCTGTGTAGTGAAGCGATTAAGTATTTGGGGATAAACAGAAGAAATTCCTGTTGAAGGACAATTTACTGTACAAGGTACGCAGGGATCACTCTCAGGTTTTAGTGATACCCGCTAAGTATGCCACCGAAGTTCTCACCCTAGCCCACGATATCCCGACATCAGGACACCAAGGAGTGACCAGAACTAGGGAACGTATGCGCCAAAGTTATTATTGGTGCGGGGTTTCAGATGACATCAAAACTTGTATGGCCGAGTAGTCACAGTGTAACCGTGGTAAAAAAGCCACCAGGAATGCCAAGTGGGAACAGGTAACATACCATACAGGGGCCCAATGGAGAGGGTTCGCATTGATTTTCTTGGGCACTTAAACACATGTCCGAAAGGGAACAAATATATATGTGTTATGACCTTTCAGTTCACCAAATGGGTTGAATCAATTCCCTTACCGGATCAAACAGCCGAGACCGCTGCGTGTACCGCGGTAAATAAACTCTTTTCGCGTTTCAGTTGTCCGCTGCAGATTTTCTCTGATCAGAGTGCTTGCTTTGTGTTAAAGCTTTTCACCGCTATATGTGTCGGCGCTCCAAATCCACAAAGCACGCACTACTGCGTACCGACCTTCGGAGAACGGGGCAGCGGGGCGACAAAATTGCACCTTGATGAATGCGGTAAGATGCTATCTGGACAAGAATCAGAAAAAACTGGGACAAGTATTTTCCACAATTGTCAGGTGCAATTCGGTCGTCAGAACACCGACTTACAGGTTTCTCACCAAACAAAATGATGCTCGGCCGTGAGGTAAATCATCACACTGCCCTCGTTTTCAACTTTCAATCCAAAGCGGCGGAGTTTGAATCGGCAGGTGAGTATGTATCAAACCTGGTTAAACAAACAAAACAGTGTCATGAAATTGAACGCTCCCAAATAAAAACCGCAACGGAAAAAGATGAAACGAGACTACGATGTCAAGATAAAAAAATGCGCATATAAACAAAATGATCTAGTGTATATGCTTGACACGGCAACCAAAACAGGAAATAACAGAAGAAAACTTTCACCTTTTTGGAAAGGCCCAGGCATCATCAGCGAGGTCCTTACACCTTACCTGTCTAAAGTTCTATTCAAAAATTCTATCATGGTGGTAAATGTCATGATCGGACATTTTCCACATGGGTAAACAAATGTTTGGTAAGATTCAGAGACACCGGGGAAATAACCATTGAGAAACGCACTGGTGTGTTTTGTGTATGTCAGAAAAAGTGGGGTGGCAGGTTTATACTGCAGTGTGATTTTTGTGATGACTGGTATCACGGGGAATGTGTTAACATCACACAGGAGGAAGCTGATGGAATGGACACATACCGTTGCACCAAGTGTTCTTAAGCATACAAACTCATCCTCTTTCCTCTCTTACAGATTCAAATATGAAGGATGAGAACGACAACCGAACCCCGAAGCCTGAGAAAACAGAAGTAGAAGTTATTCAAATCTTATCCATAGATGGTGATCGGGTTACCTATCCTGCGCATTTTCAGACTTGTAGCACTGGCATCAGTACAGGCGAGAAATCTAGTAGACCGGGGATTATCTCCGTGCTCTATAAAGATTGTATTTTTTCAGGCAGACAAAATCCTCAAATGGAACAAGCAGTGTGCATTCAGAGAAGGCTGATGTTCCTGGCTTAGTTTCAAGCAAAACCCTTTGTTCTGGTGGTGAGCCTACCACACCCAGGGACGGAAGGGGACATCATAGTAATTCGGGGGATGTCTCTGTTCACCGGCCCATGGAGGTTGAGGGTGCAAACCTTTACAATCATAGTCACCGTCCGATATGGGATTGTGTTCATAAGGTTAAGGGTAAGCAGAAAGAGCATGTTTACACGAACCATCTCAGACCTTGTTGGTGGCCTCTTGAGAAGGTTTATGGGACCATGCCAAGACCTTTCGGGATGAGGTGAGGGCAGATCTAAGGATATATGCCCGAGCTTTGTTCCCAGCACACGTAGAGTCGGACCCCGGGGATAAGCAGCAACTGCTCAGTCAATTGCGACGTCGACTAAACACCGAATGGGACCATAGAACCATTCCGTCCCCTCTGGTAATAAGCAGGGGAGCTAGGGCCACTGCTGGGGCATTGGGAAGGGATCTCCAGGAGCCGGAGCCCCAAGGTGGTTATCGCTTTCCCCCACACATCAATGCAATATTGGAGGGTGTTGGTGGCAATTCTGAATTGCCCAGAGAGCAACGTGTGGCATTTGCAAACTCGAAGTGTCCCTCTGGATGATCGAATTGATGAGAGACAGACTAACCAGAGGTCATAGTCCCCCTTCGGATAACGAAGAGGCTAGAGAATTGCTGAAACCAGTCATGTGGCCTGAAGAGGCTCCTGGTGGGGCATCTGCAGAGCTCATAATTCAGCGGGCATATCAAAGCCAAAGGGCAGTGTCCAAATCGGCAGCAGAGACTCAGACGCCGAAAGGTCACCAGACCCGATCTCGGAAACGGCGTCGTGGTGATTCATCTCGTGGTCAAAGTCATCAGGATGCACCCAGTGATCGCACATCCACGGCTACTGTGGAAAAGATGCAGAGTAGGCCAATCAAACCAAGTCCATCACGTAAACCTACTCAAAGAAAGAAGGTTCAAACGTCTACGGCAAACGTGGGGTTAACACACATAACCGAAACGCAGGAGTACACCCAAGGAATGTTTATCTGGTTTTGCTTCGACTAGTTTAGGGAAAAATACCTGTAATCAAATCTGAGTTGAAGGCCCCAGCTACGTGTGGTAAGCCTGTTGCTTTGTTTTTGTTTTTGTTTTTTTTTTGTTTGTTTTTTTTTGTTTTGTGTGTTTGTGTGTTTTGTGTGTTTGTACACCAAGCTTATGACGAATACCTTGTGTCAATGCTAAAATCCTGGACTCTAAAAAAATTAAAATGGGAGAATCGTGTTGTGAGATTTGTGCGGAACCTGTTGTCTGGGAGAGATATTCAACAATGGCACCGAGGAGTTGCTGACGTCACGAGAATTTGCGGGGAGAAGCAGACGAACCGAGGCGATGTTGATGATACATTGTGTGTTTTCTGCTCTTCACAGTTGTCACTTATAAATTGATACCAATCAAGTTGCCTTTGGTAAGTGTGTGACTTATTTGTCGAAGGCTCCTTTTATTTCATGCGATATTAATACATGTATAGATGACGATTATGTAATGTAGGCAATTCTACATTATTTTCATTATTGCGTTGTTTTCATTTATCAATAGAACATTCTTTTCGCAAACAATCACTTTTGGCCATCTGAAAGATAGCATGAAAGTGATCACATTTTCTATTAACACCACTGCGAGAAAAAGAGGGGTGCTTAATTAAGTTCCGGATGTGTGTAGTATATATGACTTCATAATTTCTGAAAGTAGAAGTAATAACACTTTTAGTGATTTATCCACGAATAATCTGTAAAATATGCATAAATTCGTATCAACAGGCAACCAGACGAATCAGTTTGTTTTTGTACTTAACTGTACAACTCAAAACACTCATTAGCACTGATAAATTAATTAGGTAATTTGCCACACAGTTTAAAGACGTCATTCGCACTGATCAATTATTTTGGTAATTTGCCGTACAGTGGACAGATCGGGCAGGTTGTGATTTGCCCGCCAGTAGTTAAGTAATATGCCATTCAGTGGTATTTTTCTTTTTTCAACATTTGGAAAAATTATGGCATTTTGGGAGAAACTTATCTTATAGGCGATCAATGTGTATTAATATAGTTCACGAATACAACATTTGTATCATTGGAAAACGTCGAAATTAGCGCTATTTGTTGGAAGAATGCGGCAAATTAATAAAAACACAGCGATCAGTCGCATTCAGCTTTAATTTGTGCAAAATTCCTTTGAATAATGAGGAGGAAATATATTCCACGATAAATCTATAATATTTTCACGGGTTGTCGAATATGCGATTATGCAGAAATCTGAGAACAAACCCCATAACTTGTCAATAGAGAAGTCTCCTCGAAAAATGAAGTGGAGAAATGGCCACCATAGCCACGACAACAGCTGTACGCGATCGGTAATATCCGGTGTCGGGTCCCCACACTGATTTTGTCATATACACAGATTAGTATAATAACAACTGATGTGGTAATCTGGATTTCGCTGAGTTGATGAGAGCAGGGGTCAGTACTATAGAACTTTTACAATTGTATTTTCTAGAATTGTATTTTGCAGTTAGGACTTTAAATGGGTTGAAATGAACCATTGGCATTTCCAAAGATGTGGCAATTTGCCAGTTGGCGAATTGTCATATCTTTCAAAATTCTCATTTGTACTTTAGGCAGTTAAATATTAATAGGTAGCAATTACAATTCTAAAAAATACAATTGTAAAAGTTTTATAGTATTGGCTTCTGGCAGATCTGTCGTATACCACGAGCCACCGAAGGTAGTGGTTGATCTGATCTCACCAACGAGATGGAACATAAAATACCAGATAAGATATTGTCATAATTATACCTTGTATTATATACCTCCACAGCCAGGTAAAACACATGAAAATATTCGAAATAGGCCTACACACGTAAATGAATTCCTGAAAACCTTGCTTGAATAGTAATTTATTACCTCGCTATCTTCACGCCATTCTTCTTTGGTGTACATGAAGTAGTAAATACAAAACGGCATCGCAGTACGTCATTTATTCATCAAGGTAACGTAATGTTCAAGTTGTTTGTGTCCATCAAAACTATCACAGATAACACAAACTGTTCCTATATTATGTGATTTTAATAAATGGTGGTGAATTTATTGTTAATGGTTACGGCCGATTTTCAAACGTAAATTTAAAGTTTTTTAGCCGTTAACACATCTGCCCGTAGAAAACAATTGGCTATTTATGGAACAAAACTCTTACTCCCCAAAATCCAGCTGGGGTGGGGCGTAGTCGCAACACAGATATAATAGTTCGATAGACGAGTTTGAGAGAGTGGGATCTGGGTTTGCAAACCCCCGCGCTTGTTTTCCGTCAACGTAACGCCCAAAACCGACTAGCACTATTCACAAAAAATCATCATTCAGTTTTCATTAAGTTTCATTCTTTTGTCTTAAAAACACAGCTTGTGACCCCCCACTGGAACGATCTCGTCGAGCTCGTTCCAATTGGGGTCATACGCTATGCTTTTGACGCAAAAAATAAAAAAAAAATAGTTACTCAAGAATTTTGTTTACAAGTGTCGTCTTCCTTTCGTGTTACGTAAAGGGTTAAAGTGGGCCAAATAGTTGTATCGGATCGACTTTCGTGTTGGGTATATAATAAGAGGTATCAAAGTCTCAACCGGCAACTTTAATTGTTGGTATGTTATGTTAAAAATAATACACAGATGACATCCTCGGACAAACATAAAGGCACAGTATATACTAAAGCAATGGTGTTAGTTGATGACACATGCAATTAATGTCATGGGTACTATTGTGCGTAATTAATAATTTTGTACTCATCCATCAAGAATTGTTCAATATAGAACTTTATGTGATACCGTTTGGTTATAAATACTTCCCCACGCCCCTCCAACCCCCCGCCCCTCCAGAAAAACATTTCGTTCCGAACAGTCTTTCAGGATTGGACGGAAAAACATTCGCAAATGGTTAAATTCAATTTTAGCTCAAAATTTTAAAAGGTCGGAAAGAGTCCTAAATCTCAAACATGATCCAGATATTGCATAGGTATAACAATTATGCTAAAACCCAATGATATAAATTCGTCGCACAAAAGTTATTGGACGGAAACGAAAGTGTAACACTTGGACGACACATAGACCGATTGGCTCATGAAGAGCTAAAAAATATTATACCCCCAACTTTGTTGGGGGTGTTGCTTAAAGTGATCTTAACACCGCAAAATGACTCATGCAGACAGTTTGTCACTTCACACATTTAATGATATTTACTAGCTCTTTGATCATCGAATCCGTACTTACTTGCTGCTCGAAGTATTAGACAGATACCAACGAGAAGGTAAGCTAGCTGGCGTAATTTTAACATGTCTATGACCAGGTGTAACTTTCAAAACATTCCATGCACTTCATTTGGTATTCCTGCTTCGAATGTAACTCCTTATCAGAAGTATGTTCCAAATAATCCGACACCTAAGAAAAGAAAAACAAAATTTATTTAATGCTCAGGCATCAATTCACGCTGAAAAATTAAGTCATATTCCCCTGTCGGTCGGCAAAACGAAATATCAAAATGATATTTAGAAATCGATATTTCATCGTAGGTTCATTTCCACTGTCTTCGATGTTCAGTGGCAGCACGTTTAATGGGCCGATAAACATTTACATGCAATCATCACAGAGTCAGCACATCAGTAATGAATTCCAGAGTCCCAAATACAAACGAATTCGAATAATTGATAGTGACAGTGACTAAATCAATTCATTAAATCAGCGGTTTCAAAGTTTGACTTTCTCATTCACCTTCCAGCGAAAAGCCGAAATCACTTTCAAATTTCTTCAGTTCAACTTCACACGTCTTCAGTGCATTGAGTTCAAAAAAAATAAAATGACGTGTCTTGTTATTGAAAATAAGAAAGTGGTGTTTTTTGTTATTGTTCTATTTCTTCGAAACACATTGCGATTATTTCAATTCGCCAGCCTTGGTAAATCGTAAAGTTAGGGGAGAAATAAGACGGGACTACTTTTTGTGCGGATATTCACACATTCCAATGGTTGGAGTTTGGTTGTTGTAATTTTTGTATGGACGCCGGTTCGGCACATAAATTTTGCGCCTTAATGGCAAATAAAGGCCACAAATTGGAGAGTTTGTAGTCGTAGAGCATTAAATAAAAAGAAAATTCACGAAAATTTGATGAATACCGAAAATATCTCGTGAGTGGCTACAAAGAAATATGAGGATCTTCACGAGCGACGCATCGGTATTCATCAATTTTTCGTGAATATCCTCTATATAATCCGCAGCGATATCTGCGTTTCTGGGCGCGGGTAAGCAAGTTTTTACTTTTAAAATTGGCTTATTATGTGTATCTCTCCCAATGTTACATGTTCAACTGACCAGCTCAGTTAATTACTCGCTATATATACCGCTCACTCCTCGGATATTCCCGCCTGTTGATTGTTGTCTTATGATAAAAACAGCATCCGAAAGAATATGCACACTAAAATCAGATGTGTTAAAAATGTACTCAACTCAACTGGGTTGAGTGAATATGAACCCAATAGGGTCATATTCACTCAACCACGTTGCGTTGGCTAGATTTTCAACCCAACTGAGTTAACCCTTTGATACTTTTGTACGTCTTATGACGTACGAAATCAAACAGCGCGTTCATACTTTCTGGTCATTTGTTTTGTTATTATTTTTCCATTTTTTAAAGTTTTAACCTTAATTCCTACTTTCTCCCGCATAGTGCGCAGCGACAACTGTTGAGCCAAATGTTATCCCAGCTTAAAATACTAATGTATAATCATGCTGTCAAGACTTTTTAACTGGTTGACTGCAAGAAGCCACTATCGGGGCTTTCAAAAAACGAGGATAACAGAGCAAAAGCCAACACTTTCCTTGCTCCTGTTTCATATTCAGTCAGCACTTTCCAATAAATTGTAATAAAACAAGTTTTGAATAACAAATTCAGACCACCAAAAATAATCTAGCCCTTAACCAGTTAATCACTAATGTGAAAAATATCTTGTTATTTGTACTTGCCGACGTTTGACGTCGCATTCTGAAAAACGTTGAAGAAGCTGAATTCCCAGTGACGTTTGAACGTTAGGATAATTAAAGTCTGAAAGGGTTAAAGGGTGTGATAACCACAAAAAGGCGAATCTGTTGTGTATAGAGAATTTTGGTACCCCAATTTTTTTCTGATCCTACGTGTCGAAATATTGTTTATTTTGTCAGCGTATCATCGAAATCTGCAGTTAAAACTAGAAGTCCTGTCACGAACTGTGCTCTTATCTAGGCTTAATTGCGCGTAGGAATTGCGCGCAATTGCTATATCGAATGACATCCAAAGCACGGCAGGTTCTCCTGGTTACTCATAGCAAACACAGGCAATGTTTCTACCAATGGACCTCCGGGTTACCCGGAGGTCCATTGGCTGAAACATTGCATGTGCACAGGCCATATGTAGCCTTACTATGGTCATAACGCGTAGATTAACTCGCAGATCGACGTGCTATTTGTGCGCATTTCATGGCAGGACTTCTAGTATTAACTGTACCTGTTTCCTCACGTAGTGTTGTTATTGATTTTCTTACCGACTTGAAATGGTTATTACGTCATCTGAAAGTCTTCGTTGAAAATGCTTTCGTTTATTAGCATTATTCAAAAATAAAACTAGCATTCTTAAGAATATATTGCAAGAAAAAGTGATAAAACTAAATTGTTTGATAAAAGGGATGCCCATATTATAGGGAGAGCACATGGTTGGAACAATGAAGTTCATATCGAAAAGTCGTAGGTGCAAAATCCTAACTAGTGCCATCTTCGTTGTGCCCTTGGGTGAGACATTTAATCCTAATTCCACCATCGACGTGCAGTACGCTTAAAACCGTGGAACGGTGTACTAGGCGCACTGAATGCCGGTGTTGAACATGCCTTAAAGCGCTGCTGTTCCTATTCCTGCTCGTTTAGGGTTTAGTAAGTTGGAAACTCCGACAGTTACTCGCAGGCTGTTAGGTATTTATTTCTCTCTTGGTACTCTTGCTTCCTCCACACACAGAGCAGTGCGACATCATGTAACGCTGGTTGTTTAACGTGTCCTTAAACCCCAATAAATAAATAAATGTAAGGCCAAACAAAATTAAATAATTGATTCTCAGGCATCTTTTTTAAAAAAAAACGAAAGAGGGAGGGCGGTTTTTATTTTTATTTTTTATTCCTGATGGAATGGTCGACGATGCCTAAGATCCAATTGTGAGAGCCTAAAATCAAATACCAGATCTTCCACGTTGATTTCGCTAATAGTTTTTTTTTGTAACAGAGACCACACAACACAAAATCAATATAGAAGAACTAAAGTGAAGATCAAAAATAATAAATAGTGTTTTACCTGATTGAGTGCTAGAAGCCACAATCAGGCTTTTCAAAAAATGAGGTACCAGTTCAAAAGTAACATTTTCCTTACCCATGTCTCGTATTCAGTTAAATGTAAATAACAGCTTTTTTTAATACAAATTTGTTCTATTACAAATTATTAGAATGTGCATGTTGGTACTCCCCAATAATTTGTAATAGAACAATTTTAATGAACAAATTCAGACCACCAAAAATAATCTAGTCCTCAACCTGTTAAATAAATATTTATTTTGTATACAAATGAGAATCGTGTCGCATTTCGAGAAGAGAATAACAATACTGTATCAAAGTACATGACATAGAAATCGCGATGTGATACCGCGATATGATATCGCTAAAATCACATGGTAGTTTTGTACATTTGGAATTTTGTTTCAGAAATAAAAATGACAAAGTCGGGCCGAAAAAAGATATGCGTCGGTGATTGAGAATCAAAGGATTAATTTTCTTAGTAGTTTGTTAAATTAATCTAAGAACTAGTGAACACTTTGACAACACAAAATGCGAATTACAATCTCCTTTGAAGGACAGATTTCTGACCATGGGCACAAATCTCATTCAGTGACCTAAGGTGTTAAAATACTAATCCCTCATTGTGAGTACCGGTGTATCATTTTTAGTCATAGACTGTTTTTTCTTTCGAAGTTTAAAGGAACCTTCAGACTATGTAGTTTTACTGGCAAATTTAATATAAAGAGGATATCTACGATGTTTTAGTGAATATTGGGAATTGTCTCATGAGTGCGTGGGCATGGAAATTGTTATTTTTCACGAGCGCTTTCGCGAGTGAAAACTAATTCTTTCATGATTGAGATAATTCCCGATATTCTCTGAAACAGCGTAGATTTTCTTTTTATTATATGGAACGTGACATTTTACTACGCAATATTCAGCCCAATTCTACTGCAAACAGTTTCGAGACAATAACAAAAAGCTGCAGATCGTCCCTTCAAGGCGACTTTCAAGGCCGACGTCATGTACCGAAGCGTAACGTCATTTAGGAAGCTACTGAAAAAATTCATCGTGTGAACCTGAAATATTATTTTTCACTCGCGCAAGCGCTCGTGGAAAATAAAACGTTCAGGTCCACACTCATGAGATAATTCCAGATACTGAGTAGATTTTCTTTTTTGTTATATGCTACGAGAGATTTTACTGCAAATATCCAGCCCAATTTGACCCCAAATGCGTACGCTTCAAAACAATAACAAAGATCAGCTGATCGTTCCTTCGGTCCTTCAAGACGACGTGATGCGGCGTAGCGCGACGTCATTTCGGAAGCTACTGGGGGATATTACTCGATATTTATTTATTTAGGTTTAACGACACTATAACAGCCAAGGTAATATCGTGTCGGTCACAGTTTTACGGGTGGAGGAAGCTGGAGTACCCGGGAGAACCACCGAGAAACGACGAGCAGCTGCCAGCTCCCCAACATCGTAACTCCACACTGCTACACAGGCAGGGTTAGATTGGTTGAAGACATGCGCACCATCTACGTGTGGTACACCTTAGTACATGGGAGCCATCGTGCCCCCAAATGGACAATCGGGGTTAAGTGCCTTGCCCAAAGGACACACAGCGGGAGTCCGAATCGATCGCTCAGACGGTCACCGATCCAAGGACTAACCGGGATCGACGTTGCTTAACTTAGGTGATCTGACGAGAACCGGTTACCGCAACGCCACCGCGCCTCCATATTACTCGATATCAATCGAGTCGATGGATATCGAGAAATATCTTTTCGATAAATTGCGATAACTCACAGGCCAGTATATAATAAATATAAATAGGTAATTTGTATGATACATATTCACTTTATAACATGTGTCATGACTGTAAAGTTGCAACAAAACCATGAAAAATGAAAAAACAATTGTGGTGTTTTCGCATCGTCAGAGGGTCGTTCCTGTCGAGGACCTTCTCTTGTCCGATCTCATTTATTCAGAATTACCACGACAATACTTGTTTCATTGGTGGTTGATAAATTTTAAGTGAGGGGTGCTTAACCTTTTTCCAGGTGAACATAATTTTTCTAATATAAGATCTGGTAATTTAGGCGGACGAAACATCGCATGTCCTATTCATCTTGTGGTGGCAAATGTTCGAAACGATTATTCGCCCATTTTCTAAAGGGACAGTGGGGATGCACTCCTTTTCTCTTTGTACCTTCGTCAAAGTTCAATTGAAAATTAAGTATGCCTTATGTTGTACAAAATGTCACTACAGCTAAAACAACACTCATCCCTCGATTTTCCACCTCAGACAAGTCGATGATGACAAGGAAAATGTTATTTCCATCGTTTGAGCTTGGCGATTAAGATGGGAATTTTACTTTCTCGTGATCGGTTCATTTGAATGAATTTTCATTTGTCTCGCGTCATTTCGTTCAGGACAACTCAGTCGTGCTGTAAACATCGCAATTTTTTCCCCCATTGTTTATTCTTTTTTTGTAAACAATATTGTATTCGTCATGCAATGGTTTGGTAAACAGCCATATGCCTATGTATATACCTCACCGATACATAATATATACATTTTTATTTTAACAACAATGGTGAGTAAACAAATGCAGAGTTGTGAAGTTTGTTCAAGACACAGTTTCCTATCAATCAACTTTTCTGTCAAACTAACTTGGGGCATGAGTCTTGATAGGAATCTTCAGTCTGATATTGGGATGTAATGACTGATTGAGGTAAGTTATTCTAATACTCTGGTAATCATTGGAATCTCATCGTTTGTTCTATATAGTTATGCACGGCTCTAAACATGCAAATATTTTCTGAGTCTGTTTTTGTTTTATTTCCTGATAAGATAATGTTAATTTCTTCAATGGTGTAACCTATACTTTGAAACATAATTTCTCTTTGGGTATTATAGATTGGCTAAAAAGGAAAGTAGTGTTCAGAGTCCTCGTATTGTTTATTCGCATTTGTCAATGGAGACCGACAATGCTTCCAACGTTTTTCTGACGGGAGTTTTACCGTCCATGTCTGACCTTAAGAACTAGAGCGACAGCATTTATTGTTCCACTGAGATGAAGGCGGCCGAAAAGTTTTATAGTTTAAATCAGAAGTTACATACATCTGGAGTAACTGCCACCACCGACGGGAAAATGATCCGAGAAAAGATCCAGTAATCGTGGAAATTTGAGCGTAATAAAGGACAATACACATTTAATTTTGACATTTTGGAGGACGTTTCCCAGGTTTTGTGGGTCTTAGGTAAAAAGAAATACTCAGATTCTAAGGATCTGTTAGAACATTTACAGGAGAAATTCACGAAACGTAATAAGCTTATCATAATCCTCCGAGGAGAGTTGGAGTTGGACAACCTATCAGCATTACGAGTCTCATCCATTGGCTAGTAACTCCGATGTTGATGCAAAGATTATTCGCTCCGGAAACAGAGCTAGTCAGAAATGTGAAGAGAGACAGCAGAAGCAAAAATTTTAATCCAAATATACTAAAATGGACAATGTTCATTCTTCGTTGGCTCACTCTGTACCTGTCGACCATTCCTTTCGTGAACCTCAGTCCTTTCACCGCCCGCCAAGCGGATTACCCGCAACAGTGTTTAGACAATGGGGTTTGTCGGCAAGACCAATCTATGCTATTCAAAAAAGTAGGGGATATTTGATAAAAGGGAGATATATAAAGAAATATACTTACATTTTCATCAAAACGATAGTTGAGACATTGCACTGTAACATCTGATGAATGAAACGATAGTTGAGACATTGCACTGTGACATATGATGGATGATTTCAGCGGCAGTTTGGTGTCTGACAAGCACACATTCCACGCACGGAGCTGTAGAAAGCATGGACGGTCAGTCAGAGAATTTACCACATTCAGTCCAAGACCTCAATACCTTGTAAAGCCTCCTCAGTTTGCGAGACAAGCACGGATCCGAAGTGGCATACTCCTCACCAAACGTCCTATATCAGCTTGACTGATGTTATTCCATTATTCCTGCACTACAGCGGCGAGTTCCTGGACATTGGTAGGGGGCTGTTGGCGTTGTCATAGGCGCCTTACAAGCATATCCCAGACATGCCCGATTGGTGAAAGGTCTGGGCGCAGTGCTGGAAATGACAATGTAGTGATGTTCTTGTCCTGGTGGAACTCTGTAGCGACACGGGCCCTGTGTGCTCTTGCGTTGTCATCTTCGAAAATGAATCGACGGCCGTGACGTCGCGCAAATGGCACCACAAGAGCTGCTGACATGTTGTCACGGTAGTACTGCCCTGTGAGACGTCCTTGGATGACATGTAATGCTGTTCTGCTTGTCGTGGTTATGCCTCCCCACACCATAACCGATCCACCACCAAAACGATCGTGCTGCCTAATGGTTACGTCATGGTATCATTCGTTCCGCCGCCTTTCACACTCCGTTTTGCCTGTTGTGAAAGTCGAGAGTGAACATGGCGTTGCTCCATCGACGATTGTCCCAGCGTTGCCGTGCCCCACACCAATTGCGCCTTGCTGCGATGTGACGTTCAGTCAAACGTGGAATTATTCGAGGTCGTCGAGAATACAAATTCCAGCTGTGTTGGCGATTTCGGATAGTCTGACCACTGACTCGCACATCTGTCGCTCTGTGCAGCTGCTGTCTAATTTCTGAGGCACTTCGATGGCGGTTACGTAATGCTGTGGTTCGGGTGAAACGATCTTGGTTAGCAGTTGTCGCCCTTGGACGACTTGACCGACGTCTGTCATCAACATTGCCTGTCTGGCGGTAGTAGTAGGAGATGCCCCAAACGGACCTGGTTGAGCGGAGGAGGAGCGGATGAGGAGCCGCTCCTCCTTCGGCAAGGGGGGGGGGGGGTCGAAAGAGGTTATGGGGTGGGGCAAAGGAGACAACGGTGAGGTCATATTTTAAAAAAAATAAATTTGTTAATAATTTTAATTGCTATAACGTTGCATATTTTTAAATAATTTTAATTGCTATAACGTAGCATATTTTTAAATAATTTTAATTGCTATGATGCAGTACCCCCACCCCTCTCCCTCTTTTAAATTTTAATTGCTATGACGTAGTCCCCCCTAACAATTGGCGTAATATATTAATAATTTTCGTTAAAGAATCTATAATTTTAAAACATTTAAATGGGGTAACAAGTTGTTAATTTTCGTTTAATAAGTTTGAGGGAATTAAATGACGTATGTTCATTTAATATATTAATAATTTTAGTTAAAGAATTTTTAAAGGAACAAAATGTTCATATAATATAATATATTAATAATATTCGTCAAAGAATTAAATAAGTTTAAGGGAATTAAATGACGTATGATCATTTAAAGTATTTAAATAGCATAAAAAAGTTTTCAAGTATTTATCAAATTAATTTCAACACCAACAAAAAGTTTTAAAGAATTAAGGCATTTGAATACCAATAAATGGATAATAATACTCGAAAACAGGTTTTTGAAATCAACAGGCGAAACACAATGTGAGAAATACATGTATATGAAATGCTTGCATAAAGCAGCATTGAAAAGTGTGAACACACGTAATTGGGGACATATTGTGTTTGTGAACAATGGGTCACCTACCCCCTTTACATTTATACATCAGTGAAATTTAAATGACGGAGGTAGACTATTTTCTCATTCATTAAGGTTTGTCGCTTATCAGGTCTTTAACAGTTAATTATGTTCCACCGCATTTAAAATTGACAAAATCAAGTAATGTCCGGCTGTCATTTTTCTCAAAGGTGATGACAATAATCGATTTTAACTCAAGTAAAAATGTAAAGACTCCAAAATTACGTTGATAACCATGTGACTTGTTTGTTAATCATAAACAAATTACCCCCACGCTATCGTGTTTTACTAGCCAATATCAAATGTTTATTTGTGAATGTTTACTGAAGAATGAACAGCCATCTAATGAGGGAAATGCAAACATGAAAGAAGTACCATTCTCTAATTGCACACGGCTCCCGTTTCACGTGCAGATCGTTCAAACATTATAGATGACCAGTGTGGTTTCAACAAGCCAGCCACACAATCCAAACAGAACTGATTTTATTAAAGATTAGTATTGTTTAATTGATAATGACAGTAGCCTCGGTATCGATGAACAGGTAGACTCTGTGTTTGCAAACAATGCTTGTTATGCATACGGGCAAGGGCAATCATCTTATGTGTTTGTGCTCGGCAGACTGAAAGCTGCCTTGCAGTTTTGGACAGACATTGGGGCAAATGATTTCATCCTAAGCGTTATTAGTTAAGGTTATAAAATAATAATTTAATCAAAAGTTAAATAAAGAAATGCCATTGGTTGTAGAAACACTAAAGTTAATTCTCCATAAACCTAATCTTCCAGGGTTATTCTGAATAATTGACAGCTACCAAGTTGTCTAACACCTGCACTTAAATTGGTCCCGTCTGAAAAACAAGTTAGCTGCCGTTGCCACTCCCACTACGTGTCCCACAAAAGAAAAATCAAATGTCAGCGCGCCCATCCCATTGATCGACAGATATTTAGTATAGAATCTACGCACATACGAAATGGCCAGATAACCAAAATGTACGAGCCTGTGCATAATTAGTTTGTCCCCCAAAATAACCAGATAATTAAATTAGCATTGAAGACGGAAATAAACAACTGCGTGGGTTATAGATTTGTCTTGAAACTTTGTAACTTATAACTCCATGAACCTAATCGAGACATGAGTATTTCTCAACCGCTTCTTACAAATACCTAATCCCCAATATTTGCCCAATAACTCCTCATCCCTCTGAGAGTAAAGCTTCTGTACCTGGTGCAATTCTGCATTTCTCGGTAAAGGTAGAGGAATGTGAAAAACCTCCTGTCAAGGTTAGCCCTTTGACCGTTCCCTGTCAAAATAATGGTAAATACACAGAGCGAAACACCCGTGTGAATGGGTTAATCGATGTGGCACGAGTTTATCACATGCCTTTACGTCCATAAAAGCAACTATTAGGACACTCAGCAATTCATTTGACAACTCGTCCAGGTGGTCCAATGTGTTCCATGTGCAAGTAGGCACATAGAAGACATTGGAACTCAGGACAGACTATTAACAAAGAGAACACATCTTATCGTAAACCAAATGTGCGAGGGGGATCCCGTGTTACTATTTTTAGTGATCACTAGCGATTCAAATTGTAATTGCGATGCACGATTTGTAGAAAATTGCAGTGAAATTCCGCTTCTGTTTAAAAATAGTCCGTCAACGATTTCCGTTCCGAACAGATTTTCATTTTCCGCATGGTTTAGTTTTGCTGCAGATGAAGATTTCACAGAACAGGCGTGTAATAAAAGGAGATTGATTGTCGACCTCAGGGCCGTAAATAAATAGCTGACCAAACAGAATGTCAAGTTTGAGGATGTAAGAACAGCCTTGTTCTACACAGAGTGGGGCTCCTGTTTCTTCAGCTTTGACATTCGTTCTGCCTATCGTCATATTGATAGTTTTGGTGAACATTCTATCTCGGTTTTTCTTGGGTATTTGGAAACAGGAGAAAATTTCTCGTGTTACCGTTCGGCTTGAGTTCAGCGTGCTACCTTTTTACGAAGGTTTCGCGGCCCTTAGAAACGAAATGGCGCGCCGAAAGCAAGAAGCTTGTGATGTAAATAAATAGTGGCTTAGGCACTGCTTCTAGCGAATCGGATTGTTCAAACATGGCTCAAGAGGTCTAACGTGATTTGTTTTCTAGTGGTTTTGTCGTTAAGGACGAGAAATGCGTGTGAGTACCGATCATGCACGCTACTTGGTTAGGTGAGGCTACGATATTGATTCCGACTAGGGAATATTCAAAATACCCCAATCAACACTAAGCAAATCACAACAGTCCATCGATGTCATTTTGCAAGACATTGCAGGAAAATCGTGTTTTCTCATCAGAAAGGTTGCTTCTCTTGTTGGTCAACTTATTTCTATGTCGTTTGTAATCGAACATATCACTCACATTATGGCCAAATACATCATCTTGGATGGAAGTGGAGCAAATTCATGGAATAGAGTTATATCCCTTTGCGACGATAGTTTTAAACACGCCATGTTTTGGAGAAGCACCATCCCTGGTCTGAACGGGCGATGCTTCCAGCAAGGTTTTTCTGTTGAAAAGATTCTTTACTCGGACCCAAGTGGGTCTGGTTTGGGGGATACATCGCTGAAACACATAATAGCATCGCGCACGTTATGGAGACTACCGCGAAGCGGGGTTACAGTTCCACCTGGAAGGGGGGGGGGGGGGTGAAAACCATGAAACGCGTTCTCCTTTCTTGTTTTGATTTCATGAAAGATCACTGCCTTGAATGGTTCACTGGTAACCAAAATGTTGTCCATATCGTCAGCAAAACAAGTATGAACGCTCCACCGAATAGATTTAGAATTTTGTGGGATATGAATAGGAAAATAAGATAGACTTGAATGGTTATCCCGATCAAAAAACGAACAGGCAGACTTATTAAGTAAAATTGTAGATTTTCATGACGGGGAATATCCAAGGAGATGTTCGATAATTTGGATCGTGCGCGGTGTCCTCATGTTGTTGATTGGTTTGCCAGTGACCATAACACGAAAACTCTATTCCCTTTTTGAACGTGTACAGTAGTGGCATTGACTCTTTTTCAGCCGGCTGGGATCGGAAACCGGGTGGCTTGTCCCCCTTATTTGTCTGTTTTCTAAGGTCATTCTACACCTGCAGCGGTGTAGAGCATTTTATACCCTAATTGTTCCCACCGTCCAGATTTTTGCCCCATCTTTGTCCAGGGGGGGTTTTTATTTCTGCCGTGAGGGAATAGCTTAATTTTCCACAGGAAAAGCATTTCTACACTCCGTGTCAATGCAGTAATGCCGTGTTTGGTACGTCCGATCTTTCTTTTAAGATGATCGCACTTCGAGTTGATTTTTGAGACATATAATATGTTATTAGGATCCTCTAACCCGCGCGCCTCGCGTTTTTTTTTTTTTTGTAGTTCGATTCGAGAGCAGCTCACTGTTTGTTATTGTTATCTATCGCGTCTTTGTGTTTTGTGCTGCTTCAGGACCCGTGTATTTCTCATTTTTATACAAAACTGGGCATTGCCTGAATAGTCAGAAATTAATTACCATATAGTCATAATCGGCGATCGATATCGGTGTGCCAGTGGGAAGTGTGTGTGCTCACGTGTATTTTAACATAGACAACATGGTTCCATTACTTGTATTTTCTTTTGGACAGACAGCGTCTGGGTTTGCCCGTGGGATCAGCGTATGGGTCCTCCTGTTTTTTCCAGTTTTTGTTTTACAAATTTATTTAGCGATGGGATGGGTACGGTACCAAGTCTTGAATAGCTACAGTGTAGTCATTAACACGACAAATTTATGTGTATCAGTCTTATGATGACGATTTACAGTTTTTTGTTTGAATATACATCTATTTTTTCAGATCCATGCCACTGAAATAAATGACTTACTGGATTCGCTCTCCAGTCAGGTCAGCCCTACTTGCAATGTTGTCGTGCTGATTCTACAGTTTGGACTTATTATTCTGGCTTTCTGAAATGGAAGGACTTGGCGCTACGCCATGGTGTTTCTGTAAATAACATTTTACCAGCAATGTCTTCATGTTGCAATTTATTTTGCGAGTTTAGTTCAAGTATCGACTTCGGCATCCCAATTTTCACACGCGTATTACAGTATAAAATGGACTCATTCCATCGGCGCGGTACCCTCCCCCACAAATAGTATGCTTGTTAAAAATGTGTTGGAAGGCGCTCGAATGCACCTGGCTAGACCCAAACAGAAAAAAGAGCCCATTACCGTTGAGCGTTTACACCACACTTGTAGCCAACTTCAGAGGAATGGGACATTGTTTTGCTATTGGAGTCTGTGTATGTGCCTGTTGTCGTTTTTTTGGTTTTCTCAGAGCTTCGGAGTTCATAAACATCCGCAGAAAGCATTTAACATTTGTTCCAAGACATATGGCGATCTCTATTCCTCGGAATAGGACGTATATATCCCGCGATGTGGATTCTGTGATTATTGCAAATACGGGTTCTCTATTTTGCCCGGTTGCAACAATTGAACGTTACTTACAAGACACTGCTATAATAGAGTTCTCGAGCGAATACATTTCCCGGCTGTGTCAAAGAAAGGACTTTTTTTTGTTTTATGCCCCTTATCTTACACACGGGCACGTGAACTTTCTATCGAGTGTTTGATACCTTTTGTGCCTGATGTATCCAAATACGGACTTCACAGTTTGCGTGCAGACGGAGCTACGGCCTGAGCCAACTTGAGCATCCCGGATAGGCCCTTTAAGCGTCACGATCGTTGCGCCAAGAGACTGCCAAGGATGGCTACGACACTTTACCAGTGTATTGTGATCTTTTGTGTCCCCGTTCAATCGGGGGAGAAGGGGGTTTAACGGGAACAAGGTTATTTCCTTTGTTTGAGCTTGATAAATTAGATGGAAATTACTTTCTCCTGTTCGGTTCATTTTGTTCCGAATGTGGAGGATTGAATGCTTGTCTCGCTTCAGTTTATTCAGCATAACTCAGTAGGGCTTTAAACATCACAAACATTTCGTTTGGAATATTTTTGTGGCATTCCCATATGACAAACATTCCTATGTTTTCAGGATTTGAACGCAGAGAAAGAACGCTTTGACGGTAAATGCTATGTCCTTTTTGGTGTGTATATATCAATGTGAAATTTTTGTCATAATAATTTCTCGTCCTTACTTTAGAAATTTCCATAAGGTATGTTTGAGCCTACATGAGACGCATAACTACTCATACCACGTCAGAAGTCTGTATAGCAGGGAGACAAATATACAGCTTCTTGACATTCTACAAACAAAGAATGAATGAATCAATTCTTTATTTAACTGTTACAAAGATTAGATGTAATGGTGCACAAATAGTAACAAAGATATCTAGATTTTTTATCATAATAAATAACTTGCATATTGTAAGGAGGCAACATAGCCAGATTGGCTGTTTCCTGATGCCTCCTGAAGAGTAAAGCTGGAAGGGGAATGATGCGGGAGATGTTGTGGTCACCATGAGGGGTCGTTTATAAGAAAGGCAGTGTAGGAGGTAAAAAAAAACGAAGAAAATTAAAAGAGAAAAAAACAACAACAAAAAAAACCAGAAAAAAAACCCCGGCAGAGATGCGTGGATATTTACATATATGAATCATAAAAAGTATATTTTAGACTATAGGATGCTTGCATTTATCGAGTGAGATCTTGTGGTCATCACACAATTTGTATGTCCAGAGGCAGTTGTGATGGGTTGCATAGCCACAGTCGAGTGGAGAAGATTCGGATTAGTTGGCGGAACTTAAGACAAATACTGTAAATGATGCGCTTTTTGTTGAGGCACAATTACAGCTGATTAGGACGTAAAGTTGGAACGGCAGTCAGAATAGACGGATTAAGATGTTAAGTTAAGAATCCAGTCTAAATGTCAGATTCATATACACCCGGATGGTCATTAGCGAATTGCTCGAACCAGTAACGTCTTCTTCATGAACGGGTACAGTATCTCAAATCATCAATCAAGAGCCAATACAGTAAACCTTTTTTTACAACTGGATTCTCTAGACTTGTATTTGCCACCTCTTAGTATAACAGATTAAAATAAATCATTAGCATTTTAAAAGATATGGCAATTTGCCACATATCGTCTAGCTCTTTTAGAATTGTATGGCACTTTTGGAGAAGAACATATTCTGCAAAATATGTAATTTAGGGGTTTAACCAATTCAATTAATGTTGCACTCCTGCCATATACCCTCTCTTATTGTATTATTGTTAAAGAGATAAGGCACCCAACAGATGTCGCATTTTAAAGGGTGTTTTCAAAAGTTAGAATCGATTTGATAAATACAAATAAATAGATTCGATCCAACAAAATGTTTAACCCTTTACCTTACACTAAAGGCAGATAACATTTGCAAATAAATTTCTTAAGTAACTATTATTTGTTGAGTCAAAATTTACTTAGTACCCTTCATTGGAAGGAACTCAACGAGCTCGTTCCAATGAGGGATCATAAGCTATGTTTCTAAGACAAAAAATGAAAAAAATAACGAAAATTCACTGGTGATTTTTGTGAATAACTTTGGTCGGTTTTGGCCGTTACGTTGGATAAAGAGTTAAGTAGGCTTTTCAGTGTTGTCGTTTATCTCCACAGGGCAAAAAAAGATATCTAGTGTTTTGAATCGATACCGAACATTGTCTCATGAGTGACCGAGACAAGTATTTATTATACGCAAAATGATAGATTATCGAAAAAAATTGCGGAAAAATAAAAATCGTATCCCCCACTGTGAAGATATAGAAATATTCAATTTCACGGTGTCAATCAAAATGACGGCTTTGAAAGCAACACATCCAGGTGAATATTAGTCAAATTATCACTGGAAATGATGAATTTGTTCTAAAAACGTATAATGGAAACAAAATCTTCACAAAATATGAGTCAAATTATCACTCGAAATGATCAATTTGTTCTAAACACGTATAATGAAAAGAAAATCGTGTGTTCTTGAGTGGATACCGATCATTTCCAGCAATAATTCAACACGTATTCACCTTGAATTGATGCATGAAACCCGCCAACTGAATCAGGTCGCAAGACGCTAACTGTTCTGAGTATCGATCAAATCGCTTCTGTGTATCAATGCGCATCAGCTGTTTACCTTTATGTATCAATTCAGAGTTGAAACGAGTGGAATTATCGATAGAATGATCAGATGCTTATAAAAAGCGTAAAGTAAAAAAAAATCTAGTGTTTTTGAGTGGATACCGAAAATCATCTCACACGTGACCGAGACAAATGGTTACTTTCGATCGCGTAAGCGCTCGCGAAAAATAAACATTTGTCTCAGTTACTCATGCGGTAAATGTCGGTATCCACTCAAAAACATTAGATATCCTCTATTTAATTTTCGCCAGTGGCTAAAATGAACATTTGTCGCGTACGAATGAGATAATGTTGGGTAATCTCTCAAAAACGCTGGATTGTTTTTTTATTATACTCATTTCTGTGGAAGTTGGTAGTTTTCAGCTATAATTCGGTGGTATTCACTTCAATTAGGCTGCAAATCGAAATATGAAAGCGGACAGCTGATTGTTCACATTTTCCACATTAATAGTCCGCCGTGATAAAATAGAGTTCCCATATACTCCCGTTGGTATACCTAAGAAACTAATCAATAAATCATCAATATATTTAACACAACTATAATATTTTTTATTTATTTTATTTTAGTTTAATGACACTTTCGACAGCTAAGATCCCCTCTTGTAGGACAGTTTTGCGGGTGGAGGAACAGAGTACCGAAGAGAACCACCTAGCAGAGGCGAGCAACTGCCAGGCTCCCAACGTACTACCCTTGCACAGCAGGATTAGCATCAAGTGAAGGCATGCGGCATATATGTACAATGCGCCTTAATACACAGCGTCACCGCGCCCCCGTGTGGGCAATCGGCATGAAGTGCCTTGTCCAAGGACAACGCAATTACTCGTGCTCAGGATCAAAACGTCAACTTCTCCGGTTAAAGTCCAACACTCTAACCATTGAGCCACCGTGCTCCCTATAACTATAAAAATAACAGTTAAATTATTTCGTCATTTATAGGCAACACTAGAACACAATTAAACAATAGTATTGATACACAGAAGAGATATAACGTTCTCGATACAATGAAAGTGAAAATATCCATATCTCATGGGGATACGATTATTATCTATAATCTCCGATTAATAAATAGCCGTTATTCAGTTTGTTCGGTGAACAGGCCTACACGATATTATTAGTGTAGTTTCATCCCCACATACAGTACTACCGCCGTGGACATATCACTTTCCTCGGGTGGGAAATATTTCCACGGACGCACTAATATTAGAATACAAACACTAATTATAGGAATGATCATCAAATATTTAATTAATGACCCGGTGCTTCATCAATTAAATTCTTGAAGATGATGATATTTATTACCTGGTAAGCGCGTGCATGGACTTCACTGCTCACGCGTGGAATATGACTAGTCCACGGCGAAGGTACCGTATATGAAACTAAGTGACCTGTTACAGTACATTAATCAAAAATCGATCTGTTTTGCTATCGATCACGTCACATTTACACCTGTGCGTTGCGATTTTGGTAAGCAAAATATTGTGAAATCAAGACAACATCAACAGAAACAAACAAAACTACCATTTTGGGTTTAATGTTGGTGCATTTCCTTTTCGACGGTTGAGATTCTACGGTGTTGGGGGAGTGAGCAGAGTATTTCGATCGAATCGCGACCCAGTTGACATTTTTTGTCCGCTTTTATGTTCAACGTACTGTAGTCTCTATAGGCTTTATTTTCTAATTTCCTCCACGAGAATTTTGGATCTCAGAGAAAAGTTAAAATTATAGGTACACAAGATATAACTGACGCATTTCACCTGCAGCAAAATAATGCATACATCTTCGACAAAAGAAGCATAGTGCAAATCATAGACTGTCTCTCGTTCAAGCCCGCTGAAATGTGGACGATTGACAAGCAGCGCGTACTAAACATCCTGCCTTAAGACATCTACACACTGCGAGCGTTACGATAACGTAATAAATATCTAATTTTTATCCTATTTCGAAATTTCTACATGATGTAATACCTCAAATGTGAGCGCCTCGATCAATCAACACCTCAACTAACTGCTCTGAGATCGCTTTGCAGAATGGAATACAAAATCACTGAATATATTTTTAACGCAACGAAACATTGTGTAAAAAGAAATTTCAGTGATTATAATTATTTTCCATATCTACTATTGTAGTAAGTTGAGGTGATTATTGTCCATATTCGACAGCAAATTAAAATAAAAAAAATCAGAGGCAAAACAATGTGTATAAATTGCAAAGTGAGAGAACAAATAGTTATGTATTGCCTTGTCACAACGCTCCAAACACGTAGTGAGAAAAGGCCTTTACCAGAGATATCAGAGATGAGCAACATAAAAGAATTGAAAACACGCAGGATCCCTATTGAGTCACGATTTTATCTGAAATGTCTGTACCTGTACGTTCACTAAACGAGATTTAGTTAACGAGGTTCAGAAATTCCATATCAAATCGTGACGGATTTGAGATTCTTCTTACCACATAATGCGTAATTTAATCTTTTAGCTGATGCAACGGCAGACGCTGACCAGGGCCGTTCGCAAAACTCGCCGGACAAATTTTACGTTGTTTTCAGGTTTTTCCACAAAGCATATCTTATAACCCATCACAGGAACGAGCTCGTTCAAATGAGAGTTCAAAAGCTGTGTTTTCGATACAAAACATGAAAATAGTTACTTACTCAGGTTATGTTTCCTGCAGATGACGGCTGCTATTCGAATTACGCCAAGCTAAACTGTTAATGAACTAAAACAGAAAATTTATTCAATTCTACTTCCGAACCCAACTCACTCACAGCATTACGACGTCGAGGTTGGTTTCTGGTGTGATTCTTGTATCGTGAACGATATTTTCCGTAATGAGATATATGATGGTGATTATGTGATAAAATTGCTTACCTTTTCAACTTCGTATTTCTGGCATGCTACCGAAGACGACAAGAGCAACGAGGCATGTGTTTCCCAATTACAAGAAGTATAGACATGTTCAAAACCAATCAATTGTCAGTGTTTCTGAAAAAAATATGGATAATACTCTTTTAACATCAGCTAATGATAAATGCTATAATGGTCTGTTGTTTTCATTCACTTTTTTTTTCTAGTTAAACATATTTTTGTAAAAGAAATATCCGATATCAATATACTCTCCTTGGAACATGCTTATTAGAAACTGAACCCTCAGGTTTCTGCACATATTTACTTCGATGCGGCGACACACTAGTCTTTCTAGTTAGGTAACCTGTACTCTGAAGGATGTATTAGTTGAGAGAAATGCGAGCGCGGTGGCTCATTGGTTAGGGAATTTGACATCAAATCGAAGGTCGACTGTTCGAACCTGACCAGCGGAAAGTGCATTGTAGGCCAGGACAAGACACTTAATCTCGAATGCTGATGTGGAACACGATGGGCCGGTGTGCTAATGCATGCTACAAGTCGATGGTGCACTTCCTTCCAACCACTGATAAGTCTGTTTGTGCTGAGTTAACAATTTTGAGAGCATTATAGTTGCTCGCCGCTGCTCTGTGATTCTCTCCGGGTGTTCCGGTTTCCTCCATCCATAAAACTTTCCGACAGGCAATGACCCTACCTTCTGAAAGTGTCCGAATACCGCAATAGGCAAACATCCAGTTGGTGAGCACTGAGCAAAGGCCGTTACCGGAGATGAGAAACAGAAAAGAACTGAATACATACATGATCCCTATTGAGTCGCGATTTCATATGAAATCCCGACTCAGTAGGGCTCCTGTATGTATTCAATGGAAATAAATTGTGGACAGAAGGAAGCAAATTTTAGAAGGACGTCGCGGATTAAATATATGTATGATCAAGGGATATTTGTGGAAGCATTTTATCAGACTGCAACTCAACCATTATCAAATCGTAGACGACAACGGCATCCCTGCAGAGTTTACTTTCCAGGAGGTTTCACCATTTTATTATTCGTGCATGACAGTAATCTGACCAACTTCTCCACAAGGGGTATGGAGAAGATAGGGTAGTATAGGTTGCACATTTGAAGAGAAACTCGCGAGACCACATGTACGGAATGAGTGTACAACATTGAACCACAACAATCCACTTATATAGATGGCTGAAAAAAAGGTAGGTGGCTGGTTCATGCCTGGCCCCTACTTTAATATGTCAGTCTGATTATAATCCTAATCCTGGGACGACATGGTCATACATGGTGGCTCATGGGCCTCAGTGGTTTGATAAGAATACAATACACAAAGCGATGCTGGAGTCACACGCTCCGCTACCGTGAGAAAAATGCATATGTTTGGCTTCCTATTAAACAAGTTCCGAAGAAGAGGCAAATCTTTCTGTCTTTTTCTCCAGAAAAAGTTGGGAAAACACGTGTGCCATGTACCCACGGTTCTTACTTCCATAGCTATATTCGCTAAATACTGTATTCCTCTGCATAATCAATCGAAAATCTCCTCAGTGGTACACACACAAAAATTCTCACAACATTTTATAAGTTTTGTAGATTTTTTTTATGAAGTACAGCTTGTACCTCTTCAGTGAAAGAAATCATTTTAATGATAAGTTACAAGCTGTATTTTCAAACCTGAAAAGTAAAAATTTGCAGTTCAAGAAAAATATTTAAAAAACTTCGTCTTTAACCCATTGAACCCTCATTTCTTGGAATGGTATTGCCTTTGTGTACACTTACTATGAGATGGGTCAGGTCAATATCAACAAACAGGGAGGATAAAATAATAACTGCAGCCTGCCGCCATCCGGCGGTAGACTGCTGTTATTATTTTATCATCAATGCCTTGTGTATAGACCCCATATTATACGAAAAAATGGGACGAAATTATGCCCGTGACCGAAGATTCGTTCTTGTATTCAAAAGGTTAAATCGTGTTAGATAAATTGATAATAACAAAGCAGAAGCGCTTTTGCAATTGAGGCTCTCAATGGCAAAATGTTTTTACCAAAGTTGTAATATTGCCAAATCGGTCATACGTTGGAAGCACTTTCACTGCACAATACAATTCATTAAAAAATACGCCAGTATGTTTGAAGGAAAGCAATTTTTTATGAACTCGAACAGTGGCGTTGAAGTTTTCCCGATACATTTAAAACATACCCTGATTATACCTTTTCTGAACTGTTGTAAACTTTAAACTTTTTTGCCCATCCACATTGTTGAATCTGGCTCGTTCAGGGTGTGAGCAGCTCGGGATTACGAGGTGCGTTATCGACTCCGCATCTCCCGCCAATCAAATCAATATGAGTATATTCTATGGAAGAGTAGTGACTTATACGTTCTCAATCAGCTGCTAATATGAAGCTGCATTCATCATTAGCGTTCGATTCAGTGTGACTATTCATGCAGAATACGATACTGAGATCGCAAACGTGTTTGTTCTCTCGACCAGATCGACACGTTTCATAAAGACAGTAAAGTTCAGCGAATAATCGAATCAAGAAAAAGATGCAAACTAAGCAATTAAAATTTTATGTTCCCGCATTTACTTTATTTAAGTGATAATTAGTGCAGTCGATATAGCTTTCGACTCAGAAACATGAATGGTAGTAAGCTGGACCTGGTATCATTCGAAAGAGGAACATTCTCTGAACAACATATATAAAATCCTCTAAAGTCTGCCTTAGTGAAAATTGTTCAGACAAGATCGCGTTAAGATGACCGCCAAATCGAAGGAAAATCGGAAACATCCTATAAGTTCAAAGTGTAAATGGATACGAAAATTGCTGCCGATTCCACGAAAAACGTGACACGGCGGTATAGACCACACACACCACGAGAATATCCAACTTGTAGTATGTTTTCAGGAGAATTATGTCACTCAGCTACGATGTCAAGGATTTTGTCCGAAAACAATCCGCAGGTGGCCGCCAAAATGGCTTGAGTTTGAATGATATGCAAGGTTGAGGAATCAACATCATCCAGAAAAACCCGAATCGTCCGCCATAACGTCTTCAGAGTTCTTAAAAAACGTCACCAACCCCTACATTCCTCGCAAGCTGTCACGCAATTCAGACCATGCTTGCAACACGAACAAGTATTAGTTTCGCTTCCATTTCTGCTTGTCATATTGCTTTTGCAACCCCCCAAAAGTAAGAAGCGAACTTTGGACGGCTTCTCCATCCCTCATCACATGGACAGGTGCAGTATTTTGGCGCTTCCAACCCCAGTCTGTCGGGTCTGAAGCATTATTGCACAACGGCATCCAATAGACAATCTGGTGATGCACAGCCAAAGAGTGGAAATAAGCCACTCTCCCTGTTAGGGGGAGCTTCTGTCATCCTGTAGGGGATTTAAAAGAGGATCTCATCCCCATGAACTTGCGGCAACAGAGCATGACAAGTGATTCCTCAGCTTTCGCTCCTTACAGAATATGGAAACAACTGAGGCCCGCTGTGCCAACTTGTTCAGGGTGGGGAGGAAGCATCACTCAGTTTTTGATGCTAACTTTATGATTTGTGCAGATCCCTCAACCTTTTTGAGAAGATTTGTTTTTCTACTGAATTGCCATCGCATTTGTTAGTTGAGCTTTCGCAAGTTTTCGCATTGCTTCATCCTTAAATAAAGACTCTGGGATTCCTTTGAGCTCATATTCAAAAACATGTTCCGTATTCTCTTTCCTCTGAGCGCTGGCATTCAAGACAGAAAACAGGATTGTCGGATTTATCAAAACATTCTGGTTGTTGATCTTAACACCATGATTGAGATTATCCAATCTGTTGACCCACATACTTCGTTTGATTGACGTTTTGAAGAAGTTCTGACAGTCAAGCGGTTTAGGAATACGATGTCCCAGAGACTCGGTTGCATGACAGTTTATTTGGTCTTGCCTTCGGCAACCAAACCAGTAGAGAGTGACCATAAAAGATTCTTATTTTAATCAAACTGTTCGTGAACGTCAAACCATTCACGAATGCCCGAAGTGTATGAACAATCCCGCTTGGTTGCATCGGCATTGATATCAGCATGCAGTTTGCTTGTAACATGTTTAACGTTTGTGATTGTCGGCATTGTAAATGTCAGTACACCTATGGATGATGAAAACTCGCTGAAGACGGACAGAATCGGAAAACCCTCTACCCCTAGTCATACAACCTTCGCTCTTAACCCTTTAACGTAACGGCCAAAACCGTCTAGCGCTATTCACAAAATTCACCATTCAAATTTTATTACTTTTTCATTTTTGTCACAAAAACATATATTATGACCCCTCACTGGAACGCGCTCAACGAGCTCGTTCCAATGATGGGTCATAAGCTATGTTTTTGACGCAAAAAAATCAAAAAACATTAGTGCTTCATGAATTTCATTTGCAAGTGTAGTCTGTTTTTCGTGTTAGGTAAAGGATTAATAGAACGCATGAGGATGAAAAGTCGATGAAAAGACCAGCGCCTGGTCGACTACTTCGTCGGATGTCCATTCTCGACGAAACATTTATAGACACAGGAATGCCCCTCGGGCAGCTGGAGCACCATTTGGGGGTACAATCGATCATACGAGGTCCACAAACTCCATAAAGTGAAGCCAGTGCTTCGCAATTAGGGGTATCTGAGTGATAGAATAATGAGTGTGTCGATCAATAGGCGATATAGAGTGAATACAAAAAAGCTGGTTCTCGATCACTGACGAATGAATGATTAGTTTGAAACAGCTGAGTGACCAATATTTACAGCCGACAAATTACACAGTTAACAATCATTCTTATCTTGGTTGTTTACTGTCAGATATCCAACCTATTGTATTTCCTGATAGCGGCTCGTACGCCATCAGACCTGTCACACAAAAAAATAATATCATCCCAGCCTTTATTGTTCATCCACTTATTACATGGACAACTTCAAGGTATCGACTCGTACAGGGATCTTAATAACCTGAGACATAATTAAGGATAATGAAAATCGAATGACGTATTTCGGCGATTGCTGGTTTAAATAGATACTCACGGATAAGCTCGTTAAAACTGAACTGGAGATTAACCATGTTGCTACAAAATGATACAATTAAACACACAGCATATTCAAAACTCCTCAGAAACTTTCTTCTTTTAACCTATTGTGACTCATTATGATGACCAAGCTTGAAAACGAACTTAAATTCATTTAATCAGGCCTTTTAGAAAACATATGATATCTAATGCGTCCACTGACCAGCGGAAACTGCATTGCGTCCTCAGGCAAGACATTTACAGTACGACCCCGTGTTCTGGTCACTTTCCAGTATTCACACATGCGCAATAATGTTAGATTACATACACTAATTAGGAAAAATCATCAAACATTAAATTACTGAAGCACCGGGTTAAATCCGGTGCTTCCTTAATTCAAATTTTGCTGATGATGATTTGTATTACCCGGTAAACGCATGCGGGGACATCACTGCTCACGCCGCGTGGATTACGACCAGTCCACGCCGAACATACTGTAATTCGATTGCTCGCATGGTGGCCCGGCGGCGCTGTGTAGTAAGGCATACTACACGTCGACTGTGCACACTTGCCTTCAACCAATGCCTATTCAACTTGTGCAGAGTCAGTAAGTTGAGTGTCTGGCAATCGCTTGCCGATGTACGGCGGTTCTCCCTGGGTACTCCTGCTTGCGCTGTCCGTAAAAACGGCAACACGATGTGAATAGGGTGCTAAAAGTGTCGTTACACCCCAATAAGCAAACAATAAAACAAAAAAACAAACGTGTCTCCACTTCGTAATGAAATTAAGAAACTAGTTCAGTGAATAGGGTATGTACCGTGCTTTTTGATCGCTCCAGACCCAACTTTCTGGACAGGCTTCCTAGTGTTCACTATACACCGGGGGCAAATTGAAGATAGCCATTTCGATAGACCAGAACCCAGCTGCGATAGGATCTTTCACTGCCGTACGGGTACCCATCGGTTGCCCAAAAGTAAAACATACATGTTCGAACCTTTCAATCGGAATTAAAGCATTGCGTCAATTTTTAAGTGTGCTGTTAATAATGAAGTGTAGCAACGATATCGAACGGAACCCAGGGCCTCCAAAACGTGCACAGTGGGACTGAAAGGACACTTTCTATCTTCCACTGCATTATACGAAACCTACGTACAAAACTTACCAAAATCGAGGAGGTGGTTGAGGAGTTTGAGGTGGTGTGTTTTTCTGAGACTCATTTGCAGCCATCTTTTGACTCCCAAAATATTATCTTACCCAATTTTTGGGGCCCAATCAGAAAAGATAGAAATTCATTTGGTGGCGGAATAGCCGTTTATATATCCAACCGCCTTCTTTTTCGCCGTAAAACAGAACTAGAATTCGACGCCTCCATAATTTGGTTCGAAATCTTATCAAAAAACAAAAAATATCTTATTGCTTTTTCCTACAGATCACAGCAGTTTGCAGACATTGCGTATTGGGAACTTCTAGACCATTCCATCGAACAAGCCCTTGATATTAACCAGAACATCATTATTTAGGTGACCTGAACTCCGATCTTTTAACTTCCAGTTCGAAAATTCATGATGTCTTAGAGCACTACAATCTACGTAACATCATTAATACCCCTACAAGAGTAACTCCTAACTCTTCCACTTTACTGGACCCCATAATCGTAAGCGATTCTATCTCAACTACGGAAGCCGATACCATGGTGCTTGCAGTGTCTGATCACTTTGCAGTATTTGCTCAAGTTGCCTTCGACTCAGTCCTCAACCCATGTTACCGTAGACTTGTCTACAATTATAAAAATGCTGATTTTGTAAAGGCGAACAGATTAATTTCACAAACTGATTGGACGAACATAATCAGCAACACTGAAAATATAAATGATGATCAGGTGGAATTTAGCAAAAATTATTTAAATATAATTGGGGAATCTATCCCACAGTCCAGGATAATCATCCGCCCTCGAGATAAGCACTGGTTTAATTCAGAGCTTTGTTCACAAATTAGGCTCAGGGACAGTCTGAGAAAAAGAGCTCTAACGTCAAACAAAAATACCGACTGGAATGCATACAGGGCAACCAGAAATAAAGTGAACTACATGAACAAGTATGCAAAGCAGAAATACTTGGCCAATCTTGAAGAAAGCCTATCCATTTCACCTTCTCCAAAGATGTTCTGGCATGTCATAAAGGATCTCCCTAACAAAAAATGAAAAATAACTCAATCAGCCCCCCCCCCCCCCCCCTTATACGATGGTACCCCTCAAAAATCTGAACTACTTAATTATAGATGACCATGAGCAATCGGAACTTCTCAATAAGACATTTCTCAAAAACAGTACGATTAATGATAAAAATCAAAACTTACCTGACTTTATTTCTAAGTGCAGTACATGTTTATCTTCTGTCAATATAGAGTAAAGTGACATAATAGAAGCGATCAAATCACTCCAGTCTAATAAAAGGCCATGGCCACGATGACATCAGTGTTAAAATGCTAAAAGGTACTGCAGAGACTGTTGTTGTTCCTCTGAAATTACTTTTTCCAAAGATGCCTCGATAATGCAGTCTTCCGAAACGAATGGAAAGAAGCTAACGTAATCCCAATTTTTCAACAAAAAGACCCCTCAGGGTGCAAAAATTACAGGCCCATATCTTTACTCCCAATATTGGGGAAAATATTTGAAAAAGTGGTTTTAAAGCACGTCTGTACCTATTTTCGTGATAATGATCTAATACACAAGTGTCAGTCGGGATTTTTACCTGGACACAGCACAACGCACCAACTACTCGAATTGTACCATTCTGTTTGACAATCCCTAGATTCTCGTCTCGCTACTTGCACAGGCTTTTTGTGATATATCTAAGGCCTTCGAAAGGGCATGGCACAAAGGTCTTATCTATAAACTTCGGCAAAATGGTATCTGTGGTGCTCTTCTAGAGTGGTTCGAAAACTACTGAACTAATAGGAAACAGCGAGTGAACAGTACTTTCTCTAGTTTCTCTGAAATAACAGCTGGTGTTCCTCAACGATCCATTCTCGGCGCCTTGTTGTTCCTTATTTACATCAACGATATTGCAGAATCACTAGACTCACTTGCAAGGCTCTTTGCAGATGACACCTGTTTAACTAATGGCAAACCAAGGTCTTCTGACACAATATCTGCATTAAACGAAGATCTACAAGCCATACACATTTGGTCACAGAAGTGGCTTGTGATGTTTAATCCTGATAAAACCGAGGCCGTCTATTTCACATTCAGTCGCTCAGCTAGCCTCAACCCAATTTTATCTCTTAACAACGTACAAATGTACCTGTTAAATGTCACAAACATCTCGGTATGCACCTTCAATCAAACCTAAATTGGGAGTGCCATATAATTGAAATATATAAGAAGGTTACCGCGCGACTTTCTCAACTTCGTAAACTGAAAGTTATGCTGTCTAGAAAAACACTCGAGCAAATCTACTCGGCGTTTATACTCCCACTAGTGTTGATTATAGCAACATCTTATGGGATTCTGCCCCGCAATACCTTCTGAAAAGAGTAGATATGCTACATCTTGATGCTGCTAGAATCATATCAGGTCTAACGCGTTCCTCATCTTCGGATTGTCTCCTGATAGAGCTTGTGTGGACAAATCTCCGTGACCGGAGAAAGTTTCATAAACTCTGTACATTGCATGAAATTATCAACCACGAAGCCCCAAGTTTTTATCTGAACTGCTACCACCGCGAACAGGTGACAGCGCGGCCTACAGTTTCCGAAACCCTTCCAAATTTAAGTCATTCCAATGTAGAACTGAACACTTTAGAAATTCACTCTTCCACTCTACAACAAATCTATGGAACAGTCTTCTCCGAGAAACGCAGAATGCTGCCAATCTGCGGGAATTCAAGCACTCTATTCTGTGTCATGACCCCATACTTAGGCCTCCTAGTTACTTCTGCAATGGAAACAGAAAAGCGAATATTTTACACTGCCGGTTGCGAAAAGGTTGCAGCGAGATATGCCATAACAAGTTCCTCAACTTTATCTCATCGACTTCCCAGTGTGCATGTGGTCATATGAAAGAGGATGCCGCCCATTTCCTTTTCGACTGTCCTAACTATGATACCCAGAGGAGAGAAATGCTGAACGACCTACATTTCTGCAACATAACGTGTGCCAAGGATTTACTTTTTGGTATCACTAATCTCTCGGAAAAACACAATGTTCTACTTTTTTTCGGAAGTACAGAAATTCCTCACCTCTAGCGGTCGTTTTAACTGATCCCATTGATCATCAATCTACATTCTGTTTACAAAACAGAAAGGAACTCATCATTGTACAGCCGATACTCGATACCCTGGAAGTCGGATTGCTATAATGTGTAGGATGGCACAAAGTTGATAATCGGTCTCAGAAATCAGTTTCCAGAAACATTCGTCCGTTCCTCCCATGAAGTGTAGACTGCCTTTGACAACGTCAAAGACGGTCTGCACAACCTGGGAGGAGTGGGGTTGTTTTTCAGGGTCCAAATTCAAAGCTCCTTGTGTTCTCGCCTTCTGTGCTGCCAAATCCAAAATTACACCTGGAGTCCATCACTGGAGCATTGGGATAAGCCGAGGTAGCCATTCGGCCCCGTAAGCTTCGAGATGCCAGTGATGAATGTACGCTTAACAGCTTGATATGAAATAATTACTATGCTGTGTACCCGATTTACTTACACTCATTTCATGTCCATTTGACCTCCAATTCCTTTGCCCCGACGATAATCTACTCCATGTTATCTAATAATTTTTTTTCGCGCTATTGTTCTACAATTTTTTATATCAATTACAATCAAAAACGGTTATATTATTCTGAATCACTGTTCTAATTTATATTTTAGTTTGTACGTATTGTTATGCCGCAATCTCAAATTTGTATTTATTCACAGGAACGGGGATTAACTAAGTTGTATAACTTGTTCTCCAAACCTTTTTGCATCTTTATGGCAAATAAAATATGTTTGAACCAAGTTGAAGATTCTATCTATCACGTGACATTAAGTTACCAAAATTGAATTGACAGATTAAAATGAAACCAAATTACAAAATATATTTATAGTGAATATAAAAAAAATGTTTATATAAAAAACAAGTTTTGTAAATTATTGAAAGACTTTCGGACAGCTTTGTCATTTTACGAAGGACATTTGTTCGTCGAATTGTTTGTACTTATATCTGAAAATAAAATAATTTTCCTGATAAGATATGTCTCCAACGATATGACATTTATGACGAATGATTATTTTCAACAAACTTTGTTTTCCAATGTGGACATTTAACGTAAATATGCTTAGAAATACCAGTAAAAGAAGATAATTAAAAATTCCAATTAATCAAGTCCTCACATCATTTTCTGGTACGCTTTACTCAAACGTGTTAATATGTGAGTTTTAGTCCCACACTTGAAAATGTGATCAATCTCTTTCTGAAACAATGTATTGGAAAGCTTTACGTGAAGAGTATCAAAAATGCCTAAAAAGTGTTCATTTTTACCTTCATTCTTATTTAATTTACTGGAAGGGGTTCCTAATTTGCTGAACGAGTTTGCTAGTTTTAACTCTGAACTGGGGACGTGTTGAAGATTACAGAACGGCCCTCGTGGACTGGTCACTTTTCACGAGGTGAGCAAAACTTCCACGGACGCAAAGATATTAGATTTCAAACACTACTTATAGCAGTAATGATCAAAAATTTAATTAATGAAGCACCCGGTGCAACCCGGTGCTTCATTAATTAAAAGTTTGCCGATGATGATTTTTATTGCCTGGTAAACACATGCCTGGACACCACTGCCAACGCGTGGATTACGACCAGTCCACGGCGATTGTATTGTTTATCTGTCTGTTGGCAAAAGTTATTTAGCAGAATGTAAGCGTGTAAAAAATGAAAGAAAACAAGAAATATTCCGGTAGAATCATACTCAAAGGAATCGCCGTGGGAATCCCTGGAAGTGACTCAGAGTTTGATTACAGTGGTAAACAAGTGAGCAGCATATCAAAACAGGACACCGCGAGTGTGGAGTAGGGGGCCAGACATCAAGGATCAGTGTTTGAGTTTTTCTGTAATCTGTATTTCGTGCGCGCGTGAAATACAGAAAGAACTCGCCCGTTTCAAACCACTGTGCCTGTCGAATGGGACTAAATATTCTGCGGAAGGACACGGCGCACCACCTGCACATTTGAGCCACCGCGAACCCAAATCGAGAATAACAGGAACAAATCATTCCGTTCAAAACGCGATACCGTTTGTTTGCTGCACGTTCATACCCAATAACTCTTTGTATTCGTTGAGTCCTGCATTTGTGACATTTGAAACACAATACACCATCATCGCCCTTCCAAATAACGTGCCTTAAAGAAATATTTATCTCGCATGCGAAAGGTGAATCAGTGAGTATGGCATTAACATACCTCTGCTCGCTGGGTGCCTTCAGAAGATAATGAAGCTTTTTCCGTCCGCAAAACGGTTTGACACGATATTACCAAGGTTCCAGTGTCCACGCTGTGGGTTACCAATTTAGCCAGTTGCATTAAACATTTTGATTTGGCACCACAAACCCTTGTTAGCTAAACTGTGCCACTAAAGAAGTTCCTATCACTCCTTAAAAACCATTGGAAAAGCGAAGATCACGGTCGATTCTTGTATTATTTCCAGTACAAGAAAATCGTCAGCTGGCAATAAAGACGGACGGATTAACAACGAAACACACTGGAATCGAATGACTTTTGTTAGAAATGGCGTTTAGGCAAACTTTCAAAGTTTAATTCAGAGTTAATTCTCAGTTAGATGTAATGTTGCATTGTTTGTTTCTTCAATAAGACATTGTAGGTTGTCAGCTTTAAAAGGCGGCATTTAATTAGATAAATACATCATACCGAGTGACTCGCGACGGTATGAAGTATTTATCTAATTAAATACTGGCTTTTGTAAAGATTCGTGACCCGCAAATCCCAGTAATTAGTTAATTTTTTATAACGGATTTAGCGACACTTCCGACAACCAGGGTCACCTCGTTACGGAATTAGTTGATTTATCTGTTATTATCCGAGAGTGGGCACCGACAGCATTCAGACTGACTTTTAGTTGATTCAGTGGCATAATTATATCTTGGGTAACCGCCCTTTCGTCTACCTAAAATTTCGTCCAATTGCCCGTTTACTCTTGAAATAATTGCCAATTCATTTTCAAAAACTCGATCAATTTATTTTGACCAGACAGCGAAAAAACACTCCTCAGTTCCAATTAGTAGTGTTTGCATCAAAACACGTTGCGTGGCACTAAGATATCCCAAATGGCCTAAATTTTGCACCAGGCTATGGCGGGATAGCGTCAATAATATCTGGCTCATAGGGTGCCGTTCAGCTCCAGCAATCGAACAACAATCCAAAACTCAATAATTGTCAGTCAATGTTGATATGAAATTTCTTTTTTTGCGAATTTTCCGCTAGAAGATAATATCGCCTATTAATACCAGAACGGAAGGATTGCATTATCACTAAACTTCTCTCCAAGTTTCCAACATATTAGTAACTAGAGATGGACAATATACCGAAAAAAACGAAGCTGTGCCTATATCAGGGGATGTTGAAACACCGAACCGAACCAATCTGAAACCGTCTGAATTTTCAATTTTTCCTTCATTCACTATTTACTATCCACTAAGTCCCTGTTGAGGCTTGCTGAGAGCTGAATGGGTCATTTTCATGAAAGAACCTGCACATGTCCAATTACTAAACAGTGATTTCTAGTCGGGTCTTCGCTGCCTGTTAAGGCAGCCAAGACCTGACTAGAAATCACTGTCTAGGATCTCTGCCTGTTGTCAGCAGGACCTCCCAGAGATGGCATGGTCAGGGCACTTGTTCTGAGATAGGAAAAATCTGAAATAGGTCTTTAAACATCAATGTGCTTTCAGAACAACTTACAACATTACTGTAGATATGATTTGTGATTGTAAAAGAATGCGCCTTTGCAGTGTCATTTATAGCTTTGCTGTTGAATTATACTACAACAGCTTATTCTGTTTTTCCAGATGTGAATTCCACTTTGGTGCTATCAGCAAATATGTCAAGTCAGATACCGAATACCGAACCGATACCAAGGTATATCACCATAAACATAGCAAAACCGATACCGAACTTAAAATTCCAATATCGCCAATCTCTATCAGTAACTCATAAATTATATGCCTATTCTCTATAATGAACAAATCCAGCCAGCGCTGTTCATAAAAATAGTCTTTCAAACTATATTACCATTTTTTATTTAATTATCTGACCCCACGATTGCTAATGCTTCCTCATTGGAACGAGCTTGCTCGAAGGAGGGACCGATGCTTTGTTTTAGAGGTAAACTATGAAAAAGAAAGTAGATGGTACGCCAGGTTAAGTAAATGGTTAACGCATCCTAGCTGACATCAGAATTTCAGCCAATGGACCTTTTGGTTCGGTCCTTAAGGTCAGTTATACCAAGTAAAACAATCTGTGATCTAGATTAACCTCCATTCATTAACAGTTACCTCATACTTCAATTAATATATAACAAGGTTTTTTTTTTAATTTTACGAAAAACCAAAATATAACTTCTAGAATAACTTTTGTTACCCCGTATGGTAACAATGTGAACAAACAGAATCCTCAAACCAGGTTCACTCTTGGTAAAGATCATTTAAGACAGTTTTTAGCTACTGTATTCAATATTGCATCCCAAGTATATATATATTTTAGACACTTTTTGTTTCCAAGAAAAGTAATACACATTGGAAGTCCAGATGAAAACACGAGGTTGTTGTCTCATACACACAGCATATTTGTCAATGTTTTATGACTTTTGCTTTTTGAATGTATGCTACACGTGGATTGTAATAATAACACAGTTTAAATAATTCCATGCCCGAGTTGTTATCCAACATGTGTTTGCTGAACGAATTGGATTATTTCTGCGTATAAGTCACAGACTGCCATGTGTTTACTGAAACTTTTCTTTCTTTCTTCTTCTTCTTCTTCTTCTTCTTCTTCTTCTTCTTCTTCTTCTTCTTCTTCTTCTTCTTCTTCCGATTCTCACGTCTTCTGTCTTCCATGCACGCCCTTGTCCACGCGATAACTCGAAAACGAATCGCCCTATCTCGCTGATTTTGGTATACTGATATATAGTCACACGTTCTCGGCTACCTATGTTTTTCAGATTTCTGGGGCATCAGGGATGTCTGTAGGGGGGGGGGTAAAAGTGGGCCACGCCCATATCTCAAGCGTGATATGACCCACGGACCTGTTTCCAGCGCTAAATGAGTCGACACTCGATGAAGATACAAAATATTGTCAAGGTCACTGACGTCACACATGGGTCATTGAGTGTATTTCTCTGAACTGCAGGAAATCACACTTGTTTGGCCCCTTAATGCATTCTCGAAGTTCATACATGCTTTATTACCCGAAAAATGTGGGCTTTGCCAAATTTTTTTTAAAGTGGGTCACGCTCATATCTCAAGTACGGTATGACCTATGGACCTCGGGCCAACACCAAATAAGTGGACACTCTATGCAGGTTCGACATATGGGTCAAGGTCACTGAGGTCACCCATGGGTCATTGAGTGCATTTTTCAAAATTGCTGGAAATCACATGTTTTGACCTCCTAGTGCATTCTCGGAGTTTATAATGCATTTTTTAGGCGAAAAAGTGGGCGTGGCAAAAAGTTTGAAAGTGGGCCACGCTCATATCTCAAACCTGGTATGATAAATGGACCTGGGACTAACACCAAATGAGTTGACACTCGATCAGGGTTCATTGAGTACATTTTTCAGAATTGCTGAAAATCACATTTTTGAATCCCTAATGCATTCCCTTGATCGAACCCTTTGAATGCTGTGCACACATATGCCTTTTCAGGTGTCTTGGAAAAACTGATCCGATTCCTGAATGAATATCTTTAAATACTGCTGTTAACGGAAACTTATTTCCGATTTCTTTAAAACTATTGTATCCCCGAAAATAAGCCTCCAAAGTATTCCGATTACATTCATAGAAGACTGTCGTGGCTCAGTAGATAGGGGTGAAGGCTGCAAACCGAGAGATCCTCGGTTCGAATCCCAGCTGCGGCAACCGTGTTCTGTCCTTGGGCACGACACTTCGCCCCCATTGCCTACGTGAGGGCACGTTGGCGTTGTGCGCTAACGCGTACTGCACATCGATGGGGTACTTGTCTTCTACCAATGCTAACCCTGATTATGTGGAGTCAGTATGTTGGAAATCTTGACATTTGCTCCCCGTTGCTCAGTGATTCTCTCGGGGTATTCCGGCTTCCTCCACCCGTAAATCTGTCCGACCTGACACAAGGTGACAGTGGCTGCCCAGTGACATTAAACCCAATAAACAAATAATTAACATTCATAGAAGGCATGCCTTGATGGTGTAGTTGTAATATTTCTGTCCTCTATGCACTGTTTGTCAACATGATAACCCGAATACAATCAATCCCATCTTTATGTTTTTGTTATACTGATAGACTTGGCACATGAGTTCATTATTTAAAACTTTAGAGAATCTCTCATATACAAAGAGGTCAGAGAGAAAGCTGTAACTTACATGGAATAGAATTGTATATTTATTTAATATCATGTCACAAAAGTAATTCCGAAACCTTATTGAATAACGAACCCTTCACATTTCAAAGCATTTTTAAATTTATTTATTCTCATTCATAACTCAGGATCGATAGGTTTCCGGATGGAGTGGTGTGTAGCTTTTTCAAAACACCTATCACAATTATAAAGTAATGAAATGGAATATTTGAATGGTTTGTTTTAACCCTATTAATACTTCAATGTGAGTACAATCATCTTTCATATAACTCATAGCACTTGAATGTTTTTTACGCTTTCCTTTCTGTAATATTTAATTTTTTATGGAATGGGACATCTTTTTCAGGTGTACCTTCCAAAGTAAGCATTCTTAACTCTTTACCCAACATTACATCAAAAACCAGCCAGCGTTATTCATAGAAATCTCCATTCAATTTTCAATATTTTTCATTTTTGCTTGAAAAACATTGCTTATAACCTCTTATTGGAATGAGCTCTATTTGAAGGGGTTAAAATGGAGCATTTAAAGGGATTATTTTAACCCTCTCGATACCTTAATATGGGTCCCCAAAATTGCACTTTTGCAATGTAGGAATACTGATAAAACTTTTTGTCCCCACAAAGTGGCTCTAAACACGCATGGGCGTCGATGGGACCTCGGTATTTTTTCAATGCCAATAAGTCTTCAGATAGGCTTTTGGGGCATTTAAGGCCTTTTTACTTCAAAATTCCAACATTACTGAATTATTTTACTCGCAATATATTTTACAGAGGTACCATGTACCTTAACATTTCCCATTTAATATGAATATTGCTATCATCTACAAATATGACAGATCCGAAGTTGGTGGAGCCATTATTTTTAAAGTGATTTACGCTCATACTTCAGGCTTGGTATGACCTGTAGACATGAGACCTACACCAAATGAGTTGAAACTTGCTGGAGGTTCAAAACGTGGTCCACCTCAATGCTTTCAACGGAGGTCATTGGATGCATATTTTTCAGAACTTTTCGGAATTGCATTTTGTAACAAATAATGCAATTCTGACGATTATGCATTTATCTCATCATTCAAATAAGTGGCAGAGCCAGTAATGTCAATTTCTGATTCCTCGATCGAATCCTTTAAATGGTGTGCACATATGTCTTTTCTGGTTTCGTATAAAAATAATTGTTCTGATTCCTGTATAAATATCTGTAAATACTGTTAACGAAAATCCATTCCTGATTTGTTTAAAAATATTTTAATCCCGGAAATAAGCCTCCATAATTTTTTTTTCTATATACTTTTTTCCTGATACTTTAACCCTTTTCACACAAACCTGTATTGACCGAATGGAGTAAATTTTGTTTCTCTAGTTCTACGTGAGTTTCCTCAGTGATAACTTTGTGCAAAACAGCCGCCATGCATTGACCACTTTGCACGGGTGGGTAATATTTCCACGGTCTCAATATTAGATTGCAAACACTGATTATAGAAATAATCATCAACAATTTAAATAATGAAGCACCGGGTACAATCAGATAGATGCTTCATTAATTAAAATTTTGCAGATGATGATTTTTATTACCTGTTAAAGAAATGCTTAGACACCATAGCCCACACGCAGATTACGACCAATCCACTTCGACTGTACCGTACAGCTGTGAAAATACATGCAAGCTAGGGATGAATCGGTAACTTGAATTTAGTTCTGCAAAATTAAATTCCATTCTTTCGCCTTTGATTTGTTGGATAATGATAATAAATATTTTACATCAGTATAATATGTTAAATGCGAGAGGCACTAAGCATATTTTCAAGTTACCAATGCTATTGCTGCGAGGTTTATTGCGTATTATATCAACCAGGAAAACATTCAACAATCATAGTCTGTTGTTACGTTAACCCTAGGGACTTCGAGGTCGAGTTCTTCAAAATCGCATTAACCCTTTACCTAACTTGAAAAGCAGACGACACTTGCAAAAGAATTCTTGAATAGCTAATTTGCTTCATTTGTTTGTCTCAAAACATAGGTTATGACCTCTCGTTGGAACGAGCTTGACGAGCTCGTTCCAACGAGTGGTCATAACCTATGTAGTTGAGACAAAAAATGAAAAAAATAATGAAAATTAACCGGCGATTTTTTGAGAACGGCGCTGGCCGGTTTTGGCTCTTACGTTGGGTAAAGGGTTTAAATAATTTTATCAATAGATTTACACAGAATAAATCTTCGTTGTGTTTGGCTAAATTAATTCATGAAATTTCTCACCGAATTCTCTGCCCTTACCTAAAAAGGAGCGTGTGCTCTGGACACCAACAGGGATGTGTTGTTTAAAATCTCATTTATCAATCGATTTCCACCGATAAAACTACGCTGTTTGCTGACACAACTGAATTAACGATTGCAACCAATCAGGAAAAATAAAACGCTGGATTGCCAAACATGGAATTCATCAAAGATTATCAACAAATGCACTGCGTTCAGGGTGGAATCCCATCAATATTACTGTTCACACATTCCACGCAGCTGGTAACTTCAGGAACGAGTAAGTGAACGTTGCACGGAACTGCATTTATGTATTGATTTCCCCCACATGAAAAGTGAAACACTGAGGCACGAATTCATTCGTGAATACTTCTATCCACATTATTTATTTGTAACCAGTGCTGCAAATATATAGCAGAATATATATATAATTCTTTACATTTAAAGCTATGGAATGGAACACGCACAGCTTGGCCATGGGTTAATGTACATAACTGTGGTAATACTCTACCCGATGACCAACTGACTAACGGCAGTTCACTGCAAGTGCATGCCTTATTAACGTATTTTCCGCCAAACTTCTCCCTCTTTCATTAAACGTCATTCGTCATACAGCCTCATCAATGATACAGTGTTCGTTTGGTATTTAAAAAGTTGAAAGTCATCATTACAGTTAAAACTTGAAGTCCTGTCATGAACTGTGCTCTTATCAAGGCTTAATTGCGCGTAGGAATTGCGCGCAGTTGCCGTATCGAATGGCATCCAAAGCACGGCAGGTTCTCCGGGTTACTCATAGGGAACACAGGCAATGTTTCTACCAATGGACCTCCGGGTTACCCGAAGGTCCATTGGCTGAAACATCGCTTGTGCACAGGCCATATGTATAGAATTTGATAGCTTTACTATGGTCACAACGCATAGATTAACGCGCAGATCGACGTTCTATTTGTGCGCATTTCATGACAGGACTTCTAGTTTTAACTTTATACTTATCTGCAAAGATTTTGTATATCATTGACATAGCACATCGGGTGAGTTTGGCACTGTTGTTCATACGCGTCGATTTTCGATTTTGTTGCATTTTGTATATTTCGATACCTTTCATATTTTGCCATATTATATTATATATACCATATTCTGTAATCTTACGAATGCTATATATTTATAGTATAGGTTCTTTTATATATCCACTATGTAAATCATAAACAGTTAACAATGTTTTGGATATCTTAAACCGTTATGTACCCTTGAATCGATGTGTTCATCAGTTGGAGATCACCCCAGGTTACGTATTGTTTACCCAACTTCCATGAAACTCGGATTCTGGTGAACACAAAACTGCAAAGATGCTGCGGATTGCAATTCTTCGGTAAACATATAACACTGCATATTGACGAAATTGTTTCAGTGTAACTGGAAATTGACGACTTATACAGGGGTGGACTGGGCCAATAAACATTGCCCGGAAATGTACCAAGGGCCAGAACAAACTTTTGATATTTCCAACAGAAAGAACGCTCCCTCCTTGCATCTGAGCGATTAATGACTGTTCACATAGAGGGCATGTCGATGGAATTTCTGTACCATCTTTGTCGTTCATTTGGCAAAAACGGTTGCACCAAAGGAGGCCCGGACGAATCTGGACGACAATAGTTTGGCTCAGTGGAAGAAAATTTTAATTTCGAACCAGAAGAACGCTGTTTCCTCGCATCTGACCGAATAATGTCAGATTAGACTGCTGGCATATCGAAATACCCTCTATGTTTACTGCCAATGGCAGTTCACGTAAAGGGCATTTCGATAAACCGACATTCTATGCAATCAGATCCATTTCGCCTTCTGGTCATGTTCACGAAATTTCCTGCACCAACAGGTGCTGGGCTGTATCAATTTTAGGGACACGTAATAGGGGGGCCAATGGAAATTTTCCTGTGGACCATACGCCCAGGCCGCCTCTTCACTTATAATATATTCCACAGTCTCTTTCACTGATTAACTGACGGGTACTATACTGTTTGGGAACGTTTTACCTGTCGAGGTTCTATAAAAAATGGAGCACTATTTCCGTGCCGTATACTCTTTCAGAAAGACGTAGATTATTCTAGTACATTAGGCTGAGCGATTGTTTTCCAGAATTCTGCTTTTCTATGTTCAAGAGTGAAAATTTCTGTCTTGGGAAAGTACACGACATTGTCAGAGTACATACATACTGCATATATAGAATGCTATGTATTGTTTATGTATGTACATGGTTTTGGGTATAGAGTATGCGTATGTGATGGAGGATTTATGGAGAGGTGAGAGTTTTCTCGAAACTTTACCCCTCGAAACAGTGACGTTGCTAATATCGTCGGGACCTCATTGTTCATACGCGACGTCTTAAAGACGTTGACCGCTGTTTTGTTGTCTACTCTAAAATCCAACATTACGTTGTTCCGATCAGGGTGTGTCAGGCTCCTTTTCCTAGACTGATAGGTAGTGCAGTAGGGGTGGTGTATAACCCCATTTGTCTTCCCTTGGTACTACTAATGTGCCACATGTTTTGTATTACTATGGCTGGTATAGGTAGTAGGCACTGATGCGCCAGGTAGTACTGTGGGGTAGTATAGTATGTACGGTCTGTAACCCTGCTGGATCAATGTTAGCCCCTGAAACTACTGATCCACTCAGGTAGTAATACTCTCCTACACTTGGAATAGGTAGTATGTAATGCTAGGTCAAATGGGATTCTGGGGTGGGAGTAGGGTAAGGCATGTTTATTTAATGTCGTAGTATAGAATTTTCGGCCTGTACCCATGTTGGTGTACTTTAAGTCAATGGCACTACTTGCCCATCGAATACATCGAGTGTGTGTGTGTGTGTGGGAGGGGGGGGGGGTGTTATGGGTAGTGCGTAATGCTAGGCCATACGATACTGCGAAGTAATGCTTGGTAATTTAAAACGGTATATGATGTACGGCTTGTACCCCTACTTTTCTCCTGTTAACCCTTAGTACTATCAAACCACCTAGGCCATACTTCCCCACAGTTGGAATAAGTAATATGTAATGTTAGATCATGCAGTGGTGTGCTTAGTTGGCTGAGATAGTAGTATAGGAATGACTGTAATTGCAGAAGGCCGTACGGATGGTAGAAAGCTAGCTATAGCATTCGGTGTCTACCGTATAAGTTGATCATACGACAGATGATGGCGCCTATGGGTAAGTCAGGAGTACTGGTCTTAGACATATGAAGACCATGGCATGGTTTAGAAGCAGGCCGGAAAATAAGCAGTCTGACATTTGCAGAATGAGGTCCCCAGAGGGTGAGTTTGATGATGCTATCCCATACAGCGATCCAGTTTATCCTCTGGGAACCTCTTTCCGTTTAGTTTTGAGACCCTGATTCAAATTGAGGTTCACAGAGGGTAAAGTTAGTGATGCTACCCTGCTATGCAGGGTAGCATCACTAAATTCACTCTCTAGGGACCTCATTTTGAAGATGACAGTTTTCTTATTTTCTGGCTTGTTTAGAAGCCACAGGCCAATCAGCCGTTCGGAGCGACAACTACACTCTAAAAGCTATTCTGCAGAAGCTATTCTCCAGACGGTATAGTTTAGTTGGCATCCTCCAAATGTATATCACCATATCGTAGGTCTCCTCGAATTCCCAGATGAGTCATTGAGTCACCCATTCGAGTAATTGCACTGTAGCTAATTTGCACGTTGAGATGTGAGTCGTCCGAGCAAGCATACTGTATTCGACTGCTAGTACTAGTGGAAGAAAAATGTGATAGCGATGTGAAATGGGACCCGTAGCGTCTGTAGTCAGGCCTGAAAATAAGCAGTCTGACATTTGCAGAATGAGGTCCCCAGAAGGTGAATTTGATGATGCTATCCCATACAGTGGGCCCATTTATCCTCTGGGTACCTCTTGTTGTTTAGTTTTGAGACCCTGATTCAGATTGCGGTTCACAGAGGGTAAATTTAGAGATGCTACCCTGCTCTGCAGGGTAGCATCACTAAATTCACCCTCTGGGGACCTCATTTTGCAGATGACAGTCTGCTTAATTTCTGGCTTGGCTGTAGTGTAATGATAGGTACTAAGAACCATAGTAGAACCATAGGTTCGGAATGGAGGGACACTCTAGCACATGACAGAATGGTGGTAGCCAATAGAAATTACATAAGGTTGCGAGGCTGGGAGAAGGTAGAACACTATAGTAGCACTATAGTAATGGTGAATACAATAGGTGCTGATCAAAGGAGATATAGCTGAAGTCATGATCCACTTATGAAACCCCCCATGCTTGGTTACTTGCAGTAAAGTGGTCTATTCTGACTAGAAAAGCTAAAATAGTAACAATAAGCTAAATCTGTTCATATGGCCTAGTTCTAACCTCTTTCGGGTGCACAGGCAGTTGTGTCTAACATCATGAATCATGTTTCATTTATCTGCATCTTCCAGTCAGAACACTGTACTGCAGCTAACTGAACAACCAGACCACTTCATCATCTAAACCCCGCCCACTGTCATATCAATACGATTATGTCCAAGTGACAGATATTTCTCAGACGACTCGAATCATATCGGTATGAAATATTTATCTGATTAAATGTCGTCTTTTGTAAAGGCACGCGACCTTTAAGCCCAGTGTATTAACAGGAGTTAGTCGATTAATCTGTTACTGTCTAACTCTAAGTGCAACAACAGGTGTTTGTGCCGACATCATTCAACCTGATCATTAAGTGAATCAGTAGCACAAACACAGCTTAGGCGACCGCCCTTTGCGCTACCGAGGACTTCCGAGTTCTGTCGGATTTTTCCGTGATTTATTTTCCGGTCAATCTTGAAATAATCGCCAGTTCATTTTTCAAACCTGATCAATTTAGTTTGATTGCAGAGCAAAGAAACACCCCGTTTTTCCACCTAAACACTTTGTTTGGCACTAAAATATACAGAATGGCCAATAATTTGGCACCAGACAGTTTCGGATCGCCGTGAACTCTGCTACACAGAAAAGTATTAATGGTCCGGTTTATTTTTAAGCCTTTCTCTAGAACTAATGGAGGACTACACTTGCACAAATATTCTTGAACAATCTGTGAGAGGGGAAGGGGGTTAAAATTTCCCAGAAAGATATTGCGGGGTGGGAGGGTGGTCCAAGAAGGCGATACACATTTTTCTTTCAGGCCATGTAATGTTTTAATGAAGAATTTATTATCCATATATCAGCAAATATCATATTTGAAACAGTCTAAAATGTATTCCAGCCTAACATAAAACATTTTATAGTACTTGAACCATAGAGGGGCCTTGGTGGAGTTGTTTAGAAATCAATCTAAAGAGTTTTAATCTAACAGCCCATTTGTTTGAAACTGTTTGGAAGGTTCTTGACGTTAAGAGCTAGTGAAATCTACATAATTTGACAATATCTGAATTGACTATCAACTAGATTATTTTTCGTTGTCAGAATTTCTTCTCATCTTGCAACGGTCTCCCATAAATTTTAAGAAGGCAAATACAGATGGCGTTAATAATATCAATTCAAGATAAGTGAAGGACATTCGGAGAATATGGACCCTTTGAGTTGTGTGCACATGTATTTATTACACGCCTGTTGTATGTTATCCTCATCTACAGCAACACTAAACCATGCAGAAAATGAAAATCTGTTCCGCTGTATGGAAATCGTTGACGGACTATTTTTATATAGAAGCGAAATTTCACTAATTTTCTACAAATCGTGCAATGCAATTAGAGTTTGAATCGCTAGTGATAGCTTAAAATCGTCGCCTAAGTTCCAATGTGTTTTATGTGCCTACTGGCACATAGAACACATTGCAACTCAGAGGTCGAAATAGTAACACGGGTTCCCCTCGCAAATTTATTTGACGATAAAATGTGTTCTTTCTATTGATAGTTGTCAAATGAATTGCCGAGTGTCCTTCTAATAATGTTTTTTATAGACGTGAAGGCGTGTAATAAACACAGAACGACACACGCGTGTGAATGGGTTAATCGATATGGCACTTGTGACATCGCGGAAGGATAAAACTTGAGGCCTGTGACCTCTAGTTTTATCCTTCCGCACTGACACTCTTGCCATATCGATTAACCCATTCACACGCGCGTGTCGTTCTGTGTATTTCAGACTGATGTCCAAAAATGTTACCTGAATAATATTTGTTGAGATAAAAGTCTCCGAGACAATGCAGAATTTAGGGAATTATTGCACCATTCGAGTGCATTGGGGATTCCGCCGTGTTTGTAACCAATTGCGGTGAAGAGTATGTCTTGTGTCCATCAGATAAGGAAAGCTTGTCAAGACAGTAGCACGGAACATCACTGTTTTAACTGTCAACGTGTTCGTATTTTGCAAGACAATTCACAAATATGAAGCAACGTGAATGGGTGAAGCGGGGATAGTTCTAATTCTTTAAACCAACAAAATGTTTTTGTTTCCATTTCAAAAAACATGCAATAACAGTGTTATGATCACATTTGGTATTTTTCCGATCCGATCACGACCGGAATGCGAAACACATACCCGCCTGTGGCCGAGATGTCATAAATAAAATATTGCGAAATCAAGGACAAATCAAAGAAAATGGCACCATTGAATGAATGATCTCGTGTTTTTTCCGACTGGTGTGATTCTGTAGTGTTGTTGGGAGAAAGCGGAATGAGAATTTCGTCCGCATCGCAACATTCGCGATATACGGTCGAAATTCTCTATCCGCTTTTGCGATCACAGTACAAAACGTGCTAACGGGGTAATCGTATTTGTATACTAACATTACCAAAGAGTGACGGCAGGCAACCAGCAAGTATTTTCAAGACAATGTCTGTCGGTTTTAAAAATAACTGTAAAACTGGAGAAACAGAATTTACTGTGACTAGTATATTACAGTATGTGTGGAAATGGTGAAAGTATTAGGATTAAACTATATAAAAAGGAAATTTATGTAGACTTATTTTTGGGAGTAAAATATTTTTAAAGAAATCAGAAATAGGTTTTCGTAAAAAGCGTTTAACCCTTTACCCAACGCAGACGATATCAAAATTTATTATTTTAAATATACATTTTTAAATTTTTTAAAAAAATTTCAACAAAACCATATCATGTGACCGCTCATTGGAACGAGCTCAATTAGCTCGTTCCAATGAGGGGTCACATGATATGGTTTTGTTGAAATATTTTGAAAATATTAATCTTTTCAACTGCTTAATTTGCATATTACGCGGTTGGATGCGGACGATTCGTTGGGTAAAGGGTTACAGATTTTCAGACAACATTCAGATAAAATTTTTCAAGAAATCGGAAATAACTTCCGTGCACAGCATTCAACGCGTTCTATACAAAAACTGAAATGGGCGCTCCTCACTTTTTGAGTGAAGAAATGCACGAATGAATTTAAGACATGCATTAGGGGTATAACATGCAATTCCCAGCAACTTTAAAACTGTACTTATTTGGATCTGGGTAACCATAGTGACCTGGTCAAAAACTTTTAACTTCCTGGATGATTAGACTAATTTGGCGTTGGTCCCAGGTCCATGGGTCATACCATGCTTGGGGTATGAGCGTTACCAACTTTCAAAATGTTTAGCTCTGCCACTTTTTCTGAGTGTTGAAACACATGTATGAACTTCAGGAGTGCAGTGGGTGATCTGAATGACCCCGGCCCATCTTTTGAACATCCATTGCGGTTTGATTTGGTGTTGGTTCCAGATTCATAGGTCATACCATCCCTGAGATATGAGCGTGTTCCGCTTTCAAAATGTGGCCCCGTCCCCGTCCACTTTTTTGAGTGTCAAAATATATGTATGAACTTTGAGAAAGCATTGGGGGAGGGGGGAATTCAATTGGTGTTGGCCCCAGGTCCATAGGTCATGCTATGCTTGAGATATGAGCGTGACCTATTGCCGATAATTTTGACCCCCACCTACTTTCTGTGTGTGAAAATACATGCATGACCTTCGGGAAATCATTAGGGGAGCGGGGTAAAAATGCGATTCCTAACATTTCTGCAAAAACACGCAATGGCCCCTGGGTGACCTCTGTAACCTAGGCTCATATTTGCAACCTCCATTGAGTTTTGACTTACTTGGTGTTGGATCCAGGCCCATGGGTCATACCATACCTGCGATTTGAACCCACACCAAAGGACACCGCCAATGTCCCATGGTCATGAAAAAAACAAAGGTGGCCGAATACCAATGATTGTCTATCAGTATGCTAAAAGCCCGATAAAGGAAGATTAGTTTTTGAGTTATCGTGCGGACAAGGAAGTGGATAGAAGTTTGAAGACCAGGGGCCAATACTATAAAACTGTTACAATTGTATTTCTGTAAATATATTTTCTAGTTTTGACTTTAAATGGGTTAAAATAAACCATTAGCATTTTCAAAGATGTGGCAAAATCTTTTAAAATGCTAATGATTCATTTTAGTCAGTTATATTAATAGGTAGAATGTACAATTCTAGACAATACAATTGAAGAAGTTTTATAGTATTGGCTCCAGGAGAATAAGAAGAAGAAAAAGCAAGATTAATAAACATAAGAAATGAAAAACGAAGTTGAATTGAACGATGAGTATAAAATTCGTGTACATAGGAGTGGGTAGGTGGGTGTTAATCTGAATAACGAAGTGATTGCTGTGATAGCTGAACCGAGAATGGAATAAATACCTCGTGTCGACGTAATTATTTTTCATTCCAATAATACAAGCACACGAGCGCGCGTAGAAAAGGATCCAGTTATAATTTTAATTCGCCAACTCGTACGAAGAAGATATCATTGTCGAGAAAGAAATGGATACGTTGTCAAGACAAGATTTATACGACAAATTTGATGCTCAGGCTTACATGGTGCGGAAAGCAACTAAGGCATTTCAAAAAGTGGTTAATTCATTTTTATCAGATTGGATGTTTGGGGTGTTTTCTGAAGGTGAGTACTAACGCTAGGGACTCGTAAAGCTTCGATGATTCAATTCGATTCGATTTCAGTCGCGCCGTGTCCTGACAATATTTATGGTTGTGACAAAGTGAAATATCTACAAATTGAAAAGCGGGGAAATTCGATTCGAGATCGTGTCGATTCGAAAATTTCGGCCTGATTCGATTCGAAATTCGATTCGACCTGCAATTTGAGGTTCGTGGGGCTTGGACTAAGGTATTTATACATGGCGTTATGTGCCTTATCATGTCTTATAGGTTCTTTAGGTTCTTAACATTTTCAAAACAAAGGTAGATAAATTTGAGCATCAATGGAAATGTATCATTCAGTGATAAAACGACGAGGTAAACAAAAAGAAATGGTGAAGATATTCAGTTTATTCAATTAAATTATTAATGAATCTCCATATAAATACGAAACTGATTTTGTTGTAAATAATACTCCACTTAACATAACCTTTCGGGAACTCGGTGTTAAAATGGTTAAGAAGTTACACACAGTGAAATGAAAGCAAGATATCAATTCACAGGGAGCGATTGAGCACAAATGAGACACCATGTTGTTGATTGTTCATTTGTTTCCAGTTGGTCAGTTCTACTTGGTCGCAGCAGCAGTCACATAAAAGAGTGGAGGTAGCTTGTACACATGTATATTCCAACACTTGTGCTAGCAACGGTTTTAGGTAACCGCACCATCGACGTGCTGTACAACTAAGCACACAGTGACAACGTGCCCCGCGTGTACAATCGGAATTAAGTGTGTTTCGTGAGGACATGACGCAGTTATCGCTGGTCGGTCGAACCTTGGAACGCTCCTGGGTGGGTCCATTGGATGTGCATACGCTGCTCAAACACTCTTGCTCCAAATTGTTGAAGAAGGGGGGGGGGGGGGGAGAGAGAGAGAGAGTAAAACAGACAGACAGTGCATGAAAACAATGTTAATTTGCAGCACTCCCATATGTAATATCAAATTCAAAAAACAAATAACAAGATATTTGCACACTGTGTGGAAGTGCAGTAGCCGGAAAGGTTATATTCTTGTCATTCTCAGATATCAGTTTTCTTTTCTTCACATCAATACCCTTTCATTCCAATCCAAGGGTTTTTGGTCTACATAAAACAATACTTATGAACAGACAAGAGCCATTTCTAAAATCCGGCTCTCCATATTGTCTTGTTTCCGGACGAATTTGCGTAAATTTCAAAGGTAGAGTCAAAAGACACTGGCAGTTTAAAATTAAACCAATCATTCAAAAACAATAGAACACGTAACCTATATAGGATCGTCAAATTCCAATATGGCACAAGAGATAGATTGCGCCAACACTGTACCAATGTACTTTAGCACCATAACACCACCGCGAGAGAATAATCATGGGGTCCTTCACGTCTCAAACCCAATCACATGAAACCTGTATTTCTCTTTTGGGTTCCTGTCAATGCAATCTTACTGGAATCAGCAGCAAGGGGTTGCGTGGGCCATTTAGTCGTAAGATGTGACTAGGCCCTGTGTAATTTATCTTTTCTACGGCCTAGAAAGTAGATAAAATTGTATAACAGACTCCCCCACTGGGACGGACCACCATGGTGTGCGTGTTTCGGCAATTTTCGGAATATGGAGTCAAAAGCGTGCACAATCCCCCCCCCCCCCTCAGCCCCCCCCCCCCTCCCCATTAATCCAAACCGTACCTTTTCCATACATACATCATGCCATTCCCGTGGTTTTCAGTATGGGCGACATAACATATGTTTCCTTGGGGAGGGACCTGAACGGAACGGGGGGGGGGGGGGGGGTACGTATCTGTATGTGAATGTGAGAGTATATCTTATTTTTGGGTGTGTATGCATTTCTTTCAAGCATTTATGTAGCGATTCTACTGGCATTTCGGAAGGTATTAACACATGTATATGTGCAGGGGTCAACTTAATGAGGCACCAATTTATATAAATTATGTTTGAAACCAAAGGCAACATTATGTCGTTTCACCACACATATAATTTAAAGTGAACAAATGCACGAATATCCAATAGCAACTATTTAGTTGTGAGTACATTACAGTCGCCGTGAATTGGTAGTAATCCACTGGGCAGTGATGTTTATCAGGTAATAAAATCATAATCAGCTAAATTTTAATTAACGAAGCATCGGGTTGCACCGGGGCTTCATTAATTAATTGTTTGCTGAATATCCCTGTAATTAGGGTTTGGAATCTAATATTGCGTCCGTAGAAATACTGCCAACCGGCCGTTGAAAGTGGCCAGTCTACGGTGGTCGTACTGTAGTTTTCGTGATAGTTTGATATATAGACAATAAACATATAGTGTGTTTTTATATCTGTGTTATACAACGAGTTGAAATATGGTTTATTTTTTCGAGGCTTCGCCGAGAAAAAATAAACCATATTTCAACGAGTTGTATAACACAGATATAAAAACACACTATATGTTTATTGTTTTTATCTGATAACAAACAGACACCCGTCTCGTGCGTCTACCCGACTTATATATGCTTCCCACGGGCCTCCAAAGAAAACCAGTCTACGAGACAAAATAAATAGGACAAGACGCATAGAGTTGTGTCCCTTACATTACAAAATCGATGACGGCGATTGTAAAGTGCGATTGCACTTCTTGCATCATGCAACTGCGCTGGAACAAAATAAATTTCAACTATTTTATTAACAGTAACAAAACGGTGTTTCAGTAGAGTTATTCTTTTTTTGACATAGTTCCAGTTTCTTCCGTGTTTTATGCTGTAGTCCCAATAGAACAAATAATTTTGCGTTTGTTTACAATTTTTACGAAGTGTTTTTTTTTCAGGTAGAGCAGACGAACTTTTAATTAGCGCAGTTCCGCGAGTACTTTTGATCGAGGCCGTGACTATAAATAGTTCGCAGTCGCCGCATACTAATTACTATTAACATTCAAGTAATTTCTACAATGTTTTGAAGCAAAATTTTAGGTTGCCTTTATTGAAGCAAAATAAATAAGAAATGACACCATCAGAGGATTTTGACAAAGTGCAATAAGCGTACAATTAAAACCTGCCCTGTGATATAACGATGTTTCATGAATGAATGAATGAAAATGGAATTGAAAGAGGTCAGAGGTCGTTCGCATAAATTATAATTATATACAACACCCGTTGTATATACTTCAAGTATATACAACGGTTGTTATACTCTATGGTTATCAGATAAATTAAAATTTGTTGCACTACGATTAGGTTCCGCTCTACAGTTTCGCACTATTGCTCAGGGGTACAATTCTAACAATAGGGTATATTGTGAAACTAATGCCATGTGAATTGGCGATATATTTTTAGTATCAGATATATGATTACGCTAGGTTATTTGCTGGACAAGAGAATTTGAAGTTTTAGTCCCAAAGTTGGAGTCTGATGCATAGGAATAAATTACCAGGTGAATTATGGGAAACAGTGGCTTCGAAAAATTGGCATTTTTGCATTTTAGAAACAGGAGATGCTATGCGCGAGGGGTAGGTAGGTGGGGTGGGGGAAAAGTTCTGCTTTTGAGGCTGAAAATGACAGGTTTCGGCATTTTTGCATGCATGCAATTCTGCAGGTGAAGACTTGCCTTTGGCATTAAATTATTTCACCCACATTCAGATTGTTTATTACTACTTAGTCAGATATTGTTATATGCTTTTTGTGGATTTAGGAAATGAGACACATGTTATGTGTTAGATACAAAATATTTGTATTTAAATACAGTGCATGGCATGTCATTTTTGTAAAATTGCGGAACCTCAAGAGCATTTGCCGTCACTGTCAACTCTCGATCCAGGAGTTTTTTTTTTTATTTGTGTCTGAGTTACAAATACACTATTTTTCAAAAACACTTTTCATAACTTCTGGTTTGTGTGCAATTGTTAGTGATAGTTAACATCCATCAAGTGATATCCCAGCACAACTGGCAGGAAATAAGCGGAAATTTTGAGAACTTTGTTGATGTAGCCTAATTTCGCCCCCTTTTGACTTTACATGAGATATCGAAAACACATTAAGGTAGAGTGCTGCCTTTCCTAAACATCGAGCTTTGTATTCATGATAGATATATGCAATTATGAACAGCTTGGTTGTTATTATTCACCACAGAATTGCAGTCATGGTGTCTACGTTTTCATTTTGGTCACTGGTGTCATGTCTGTGTTTCATCCGTCCATTAATCTGTTTGCACTTTAACATCTAGAGAGCAACACCCCACCCCCAAGCAGTGGTTGTTACTGCTTATTGTTTTACATTTTGATTGAATTTAACAGTGCTATTGACAGGACCTGGGTAGTCAATGTGGCTGGCGGTAATAAACAAAATGCTCTCTCAAGTGGCTCGGAGACATGTGAGGGTTGAGGAGTGGTGGGGTTTTAAAAATCAGGAAAAAAACTGACCGCAAAAGCTAGTCGGCAGTCAGAAAGGCCAAGCTGTATCTTTTTACTTTTTGGGAATAGAGTCTGGTGGTTTTTGTTCATTCAACTTAGATTATTTTGCCTTTGTGAAATCCAAGGGGAGATCACTCTTGTTTTCTTTTAAGGGTCCCTCCTACAGTTTCGCACTATTGCACAGGGGTGAAATTGTAAACATAGGGCATATGTTGAAACTAATGCCATGTAAATTGGAGATATTTTCAGTATCAGATATATGACTACATTAGGCTATTTGTTGGACACGAGAATTTGAAGATTTGGTCCCAAAGTTGGAGTCTGATGTATAGGAGTAAATTACCAGATGAATTATGGGAAACCGTGGCTTCGATAAATTGGCTATTTTATAAAAGTCATTTTTACACGGGTTTGTTACCAGACATGTAACTAAAAAATGAGATGGAAACAGAATTTTGTTTGCCATTTTAGAAACAGGGGATTCTATGTTCCGGTGGGTAGGTAGGTGGGGTAAGGGAAAATTCTGCTTTTGAGGCTGCTGGGTGGCTGAAAATGACTGGTTTCGGCATTTTTTAATGCAATTTTGCAAGTTGAAATCTTGCCTTTGACAATAAATTATTTCTTCACCAACATTCAGATTGTTTATTACTACTTAGTCAGATAGTGTTAAATGTTTTTTTGTGGATTTGGGAAATGTAATGCATGTTATATTTTAGATAACTAAGTTGCAAAATATTTGCATTTGAAGAGAGTGCATGGCATGTCATTTTTGTAAATGCCTGTAAAACTGTGGAGTGGAACCTTACAGTCACAGAGAATCAGCTTTGGCATCACAAAATATCATCGATGCGATAAGTTATTGCACTGATTGACCTAACACCATCTTGAGGAGGCAGACTGGGTTGCAGCGTTTTCGCTGCTGTTCCTGCAAATTCAGTAGTTTGGATATCAGCGATACCGCCCCAAATGATATGCATGGAGACAGCTTACAAAAGTATTAGGTTTCTGCTGGATCCATTTTCCAATCCACAATTTATGTCTTCTTTAGTTTTTCTGTGTAATCTGTATTATTTTCTACCTGTTTGGAAATAAAACATTGTCAATCAGTCAAATGATATGCACCAGTCCGCCTTACACCAGTTTTACGTTTTACGCTACAATTTCCACGACGGGTTCTAAGTTTTGAGTGTGAGATTGAGGTATGATTAAATACTCTTTCACAATTTCCATTTTTACAGGTAACATAACAGGAGACAAATTACTTGATATTGGCACAGGTCCAAATATAAATTCAGTATTATATGGCTATCCTTACTTTAAGAAAATATACTTGAGCGATTACTCACAGAATAACCGAGTATTTCTACAAGAATGGCTTCATGGTGAACACAGTGAAACTGTGAGGCATTACGTTGAGGACGCCATAAAACGGGAAAGAAATGGGTAAGTGTCTCTCAGGTACTAAAATGCATACTCATTCCCACGCGCTTAAAACCTGGTGATGCAGCATTCACGAAGGTAACGTCGCCTGAGTGGTAAATTATTCGATACAGGTTTTGCCTTCAATCAAATTACGAATATTAGAAAATGGAATCGTCCCAGCGATCACAGGTGCAGTGCACGGTTCACTTCGTTGAACATCGATATTTGTCGTCAAATAAGCATATCTTTACGCATTGTGACTTGCATGGCATTGAGATTGTGTATCTGCTCAATTCTCAAATAGCAATGTAATGTTTTCGATGACGTGAATGAAGGAGCCAAATGAGTGGTAGCTACGGATAGTGATATGTGGCGTTGTTCTCGTGCGCCCACCCCTCCGAATTTCAAATTTCGGGTCAAATTGAATCCCCAATCGAATCAGACAGAAGATTTCGAATCGACTCGAATCTCGAATCAAATCTCACCGCTGTTCAGGTCAGTGATAGTGCACTTTCTTTCAATTTGCGGATGTCGTCCAACGAAGCACGAACAAAGACGATGCACCTAACAATGAGGGGAAGGTGTCTTTCGCAGTTTTACGTACTACGCCGCTCAATAAAGCGTACCCCATCACTCGTTTTAATGGAATGTGTGAAAAATAGACTAAACTTCAGTGACGTCAAAATAGATTTACACCTAAAAACACCCCTCCCCCCCCCCCCCCCTAAAAAAAAAAAAAAAAAATAAATAAAAAATAGCTATTCTCCAATTTATTTGGCTCTACAACATAATAAAATTTCAGAAAAAATCCGACGCATTTTACTTTTTGACCATACGACCCCCTTATGGGTCACTTCAGCGTTCGGGTATAATGGTTGAGAAAAAACTTTAAAATTGGCATCGCTGGCATCAGGTGTGTCAAATTGAAATGGACAAAAATGAGGGTGGCAACTTAATATGATCACAAAATGGTGTGGCATGTTCCATAAGTTTATATTATATTGCTAGGGTGCAATTGGACAAAGGGGCACCGGGCATTTAATTAAGAATAGAGAAAATATACTCAACTTCAAAGTGACGTAAAAACGTCAAATTGACGTTAAATCGAAAACATTCCAGCTATATTCTGATTTTTTTTTATCTCTGTAACAGACAAACTGAAATTAAAAAAAATGACGGTTAACAATTTAATATGATCACAAAGCGGTGTGGTAAGTTTCATAAGTTTACGCTGTATTGATAGGGCGGCAATTGGATGCAAGCGCATTGGGCATTTAATTAATAACTGAAAAATAGGTTAAACTACAAGGTGACGCAAAAACGTCAAAATGGAGTCAAATCGGAAAAACAAAAAAGAAAAACAGCTATATCCTATTTTTGGTCCGCTCTACTACACACCAAAACTTCAGAAAAATCCGACGCATTTTAATTTTAGACCATATGACCTCTAAGGCTTCACCTCGGCGTTCGGTATTGGTTGAGAATTTCCGGGAAAGCAATACATTTTTAGATGCAGTTTTTTGCGAAGGTTATATTAAAACAATTGCGGATAGATACTGTGAAAATTAAGCTGTAGATGGTAATCTTAATACAAACAACGCTCAGAATCCGGCTCCTTCCAATGCAGTGTTGAAATTCTGAAAAGTGAAATCAGATGGATCGAACTTCAGATAACAGTAAATAAATGTACCAGGTCTGAAAGCTGCATTTTTAAGAAATATGGAGCTATGATTGTCACAAAATCAGCTTTTTTAATAAGAAAATGCTAAAATTTTATTTGGTGTAAAAACGTCAAAAACAACAGAGTTTCAAAAAACAAAACAGCACGTGTCGCCTATTTTTTGTTCTCTGTAATGTACTACAATTTCAGGAAGATCAGAAAAAAATGAATTCTGTAGATGTATCACCCCTATGAAGTCACGTGGGGGGTTGAAGAATTTTCCAGAAGTGAAGCGATTTTCAGATAAGGTTTTTATTGGATATAGGATATGCAAAGTATGATAGAGGAAGTCTTGATAGAGGCGTTGGTATAAAACTATTCTAAATCTTTAAAATCCATATCGCTCTCATCGCGGATAGAATTTCTGAAACAAATAATTGTATGATCGAGATTTTCCGATTTCTGACTAGTGTGCCAAATTTCGTGAGTGTGGGTTAAGGGGAAGTATCCGAAATGTTTGTCTGATGAAAAAGAAAGAAAGAAAAAGGCTAACAATCGCAATGAGTCATTCCTACTTTGTTGGATGACTCAAGCAGATGGTTTAGAAATGGCAAGGCAGTTGTTTATAAACCATCCAACGAAGGACCCCACACTGAGAGGGAGGTGTCTGCCCCACTTGAACGTATCAAGCCGTCCGTTAAACCTACCACCGCGGTTTCCACCCGCTTGCAACATGTGCGTACCAACAGTTAAAACTAGAAGTTCTGTCACGAACTGTGCGCTTATCTAGAGTTAATTGCGCGTAGGAATTGCGCGCAATTGCAAAATCGAATGGCATCCAAAGCACAGCAGGTTCTCCTGGTTACTCATAGCAAACGCTGGCAATGTGTCTGCCAATGGACCTCCGGGTCAGCCGGAGGTCCATTTGCTGAAACATTGCTTGTCCACAGACCATATGAACAGAATTTGATAGCATTACTATCGTCATAACGCGCAGATTCATGGCAGGACTTATAGTTTTAACTGTAGTACTTGGAAAACAGTACCATGTTTTTGAGTGTAATATTTTCAGTGTGCATTCTATGAACTCAGTCGAACTACCATTCCATTTAGAACTCACCGTGGGAACCTAACGCGCATGCAAAGTATATCTTTCCCTATTCAACGTGATATTCGTGCCGCGTTTGGTGTCGAACGATGAGGCAATTATTCCCTGCACCGGCACTGTATATTGTGATGAAATTCCCTTAAAAATTGGCGTTTTAATGCAAGGGTGTAATTTTGCGAATGTAGTGTTTTTCAGACTGGTACGGAACGGTACGGGATGTGCATTGACTGCTCTCTCTCTAGGATAATCACACTTAGATATGTTGTTCCCTGCTTAGGGTGGAGAGACTGGACTAAATCAAACTTGCAGCTTCAAAACTGTCGCCAATGGATCCCAACACTGCCTTTAAAACTCAGATAAAGTGCCAAACTAAAGAGTGAACAAAAATGGCGATTGGTTTAATGGCGAAACGTGGGCATTTGGCCAATTTGATGTTAAAAGAAACAGGTGTGTCAAACATACGTCTATTGTGTCCACACCATTATACGCAGCTCCTTGGAATATTCAGAATTTTGTCTAGCCCTGGACAGCAATCCTGTCGCTTTTTGTAGTCCCCAGACTACCTGGGACCCAGTGAAATAGCATATAACCCTACTATCCTCTATGGCGCAACATTCCACTACCCTCAGACATGTATTAGCCAATTTTGAGCTTCTTTATGCTAATCTGATACACGCCTCACCTACAATGGGTCGCGACTTCACGCAGTTCAACCCAGAGAGGTGTACACGTGGTCTGGGGCTGTACTGAAGACTATATCTCTTATACAAAAACACACTAATCGTTGACGAATATCACAGAATGTGAGGCGGTATATGGATCGAACTTTGCAAACATATTAAAAGTACTGAATGGATGGGTGTTTCCAGTATTTTTATTTGTCACACACGGGCATTAGCTGATCAAAACGTCGGGGTCGGGGGAGGAGGTGGATCCACGTCTAATACGTTTTGTAATATCTGAAAGGAGTCAAGACTTGAAGACTGATGAATGAACCTTCAGAAGTGTTCTGTCGTCCATATTGATGGTGTTGTCTCACACTGTGCTGTAACCAAATAGAACCAGAAACTGGATAATGCATTAAAGCCTATCTCAGTGCAACAAAATGTCATATTCCCGTCCACTAACACATGTAGATTTGACCCTGGTAGTGTCACAAAAGGCAGTGACACTTACGGATCTTCAGCATTCCCGACGCCATAAAACATGGAAACGGCGTCAGATCGGTTAATGAAAAATGGGGGTCTCTTATTTTCTGCAAATGTGTCGTATATCAAAATTTCAGAAAATAGAGTGCGATTCTATTTTCCAGCCGTCTCGACATATCACATCACTTGCATGTATAGGTACTGTAATTCGTTGAACGATGGCGAAAATGTCATTTTTGGACATTTAAAGTGTCGCTGATTTCGCTTTTGGTATTGGAGATAGGCTATCGACTGCAATATTATTTTGTTACGAGAGAAGACGACAAATTGAACCTTGCCTGCTGTCTGATGTAAATGGGGTGATGGCACATCTGTCTAGCTGCGTTTCTGTATATTTACTTAGCTATTCTACTTTCCAACACGCTCCAGGTAGACAACACTCATTAGTCTGAAATGCCATTCTGCAGTCTAATTGCGTTTTCGAGTTGCTGTTCTTGAATGTTGATTGAAACAATTAGACTTACTGAAAGCAACCTAATTTTCAAAAGTCATCCAACGAAACAGAGTGGTCCCAACAACCAGAAAAAGGTGTATGCTGCTTTTTAACATATTCATAAGCTGAATAACGCACCTCACGTCGATCACTGTCTCCTTAAAGCCCAGCTTATCTGACACTGGAATAACAGTCCCGTCCGTTGCCGGTAAGCTGTGACCAAACTTGTGTGAGCAACTTCTCAGTGTTATGTGCAGGACGTCAAGCAAACATGATCATAGCACTTTGAACTCATGGAAACATATGTGAACTCTTAAAATAATTCTTAGCGTTTTTAACCCTTTAAACAACGTAACGGCCAAAACGGCCAGCACTATTCTCAAAAATCAACAATTAATTTTCATAATTGTTTCATTGTTTGTCTCAAAAACATAGGTTATGACCCTGCATTGGAACGAGCTCGTCGAGATCGTTCCAATGAGGGATCACAACCTACGTTTTTGAGACAAAATATGAAACAAATAGTTATTCATGAATTTTTTTTGCAATGTCGTCTGCTTTTCATGTTAGGTAAAGGGTTAATAAATATGTAAAGAATGATCAAACTTTGAAGCGACGTGAAAATTTCAATAAATCGAAAAAATCATCCAACTTGTTTTTGCTCTGCAATATACTAAAATTCATGAGAATTCGACGTCATTAATTTGTATGGTGTTGACGTCAATAACGTCACTCGTCGACCATAATCGTAGGACATTTTGGTACTGAATTTTTAGATATGTCTTTTGGAGATGATGTATCCAAAATTTGAAAAAGGGAGTGATTGATACAGGAGTTTGTACTAAAAGAGTAAGGAAATACATAAAAACTTACGTTGTTTTGGATAAAGGTTGAAATTTGAAAATATTAAAATGGCATGCACTAGCTGATCTTTCAGGTAAGAACAAGGTTACGAAGTTCCAGAGCTACAGATGGAGTATGTGTCGCCGTTTTAACACCCATGTCCTTCCAGTCAAGTGTCCAAATGTCAAAAACAAAAAAAAGAATGAAACGTCTTCAGGTAACCGTTAAGTTGATTTGCGAAGTTTCGTGACTGTATCTTTAACAACTGTGGAGCGGCGAGTGTCACCAAATTATGGGTTTTCATTGCTGTAAATCAGAAAACAAAAAACAACTATCTCTTATTTTTTTGAGCTCTACAAAATACTAAAAAGATCTGACGACAAATAAAATAGGCTTACGATCGCTATAAGTCATTCCAACTTCGTTAGATGACTTCATAACCGGAAATTAAGAAGAAACGTTACGCATTGCAGGATAATTTTGCTAGTAAACTTTGTGTTATAGTTAAATGTGGGATGCTCATTTTCATCACTTTGTCACACCAAAAATCACAAATATAAAAAAGTAGACTGCTAACCAGGACCCGTGTGATGAAATAGTAGTTTCTTGCTCTCCTTGTGCAAATCGAATCAAAGGAATGTGTTGTACAATTCTGCTCAGTGCTATGCAGACCCACGAATGTGTTGTAAAATGATGTGATGTGCAAATCCTTGGCGCATTGCAAGGATTCCAAAACAAAACCAAAAAAAAACGCATGCTCCCCAAGAGAGATTTATCCCAAGACCAAAGCCAGGAAATCCGGGGAAAGACTCCTACGGCAGAAATCTTTGGCCGCTCGAGTCGTCCTGCGGTCACGGTGCAGGAGAACACGGGGATGCTTTTAGACATCCTCGCTTCTCTCCGGCAACTTGCACAATACTTGCGATCTTGTCGATACATAATAAAAAATCCGCGAAGAATTTAGACTGAAATCGTGGCTTTATTCAAGAAACACAGCTGGACCCGCAAAAAGTGAGACAGATTGTCGCGCAAGACCAAATACGAGGCAAGACCTCAATCAGCGCTGTTTTGCCGTGGACAGTTTTGCACAAAGTAAATTTAGCAGTCGGTAAGTCGATTACACGGGGCCAGGGGTGTCATATCGATGAAGATGCTGAACAGTACATTACTCCTACAGCATATGAGGCTGAAGAATTGAATTATTACTCATATTTCACAACAATCCAGATAAAAAAGTCTTCCCATTCCCGTGGCAGATAAAATTAATCCTCTACCTCAAATGGTGGTATTTTAAAATCAGTGTGTAGAGGGCTTAACTGGACGAGGGCTTAACCGGACGTGGTCTCGGGTGTGAAACGATTATCTAGTGCTAAAGCTGACGTGCTGTAATCCATGACGGTGTGTAAAATGGGTTCGTGGTATGTAGTCTTAGAGACAGTATTAGACTACAAATACGATTAATTTCGTAATGCACAAATACTGAGTCAAAAAAGAAAGTATAATAAACTTTGAGGAGCAATTTCTTTAGTATTATCGAAGTTAATTCCAAACAAATTATTGTAAATTCATATTTCGAGTCTAGCTGTATGAATTTGTATAATTTCATGTTCTTACTGTTGCCAGCGTGACGTCAGGACGTCGCAATTCAGACATGAGGTGAATTGAAAAGTTCACACATGCAGTCAATAGCGTGTATGTCCACCGTTTGCCTCTTGGTTGTCAAAACATCGACGGCGCATGGATCTGGTAAGTCTCTGGATGTCATCCTGTGGTATTGCGTTCCACTCCTGCCTTACGTAAATCGCCTAACGTCTGAAGATCATGAAGTCGTACCCGACGGTCCAATTCATCCCAAAGATGCTCGATTGGCGACAAAGTTCGATGCTCTGCTCCTCAAGAAAGTCACGACAGATACGCGCCACGTGACATCGGGCATAACAACAGCGTTAAGAATTTCGTCCCTATATGGCTGTCCATTCAGATTATCATCGATGAAGATCAACTACGGTCGATGGTGTAAGGAAATTCCTGCCCAAACCATTACACTACCCCCGCCGAAACGGTCGCATTCCCGCACGCAAGCATCAGAAAACTGTTCTCCTCGTCGGCGATACACTCTTGCCCTACCATCAGCGCGCCGTAGACAAAATCGTGATTCATCACTTAAAAGAACTGTGCTCCAACGCTGCTGAGTCCAGCGAACACGCTGACGTACCCATTCCATTCTGACGGTACGATGACGTTGGGTAAGGATTGGTCCGTGGTATGGACGCCTACTTCGGCAGCCGTTTTCAGCGAGTCTGTTGCGGACAGTTTGTGCACTAATTCTATTGTTAGTTCTACCAGGAGTAATTTCTGCTGTCCTCGTCGCCGGAAGGAAGCGATCCCGCAAGTGAGACGTCCTGATGTGTCGGTCTTGTGCAGGGATCGTAACTTTTGGTCGGCCTGAACGCGGTCGGTCGGCAGTAGATCCAGTGGTACTATACCAATAAAAGTAATCGTTTTATGGAAGTTGATTATCGCTGCCCATGGAACAAGAATTTGGCTACTAGCTCTACATACAAGGTATACAGAACTGTGGTCACAAGAACGGATAGATACTTTCGATCAGATCGCAACTTGGTCGCTTATCAATCGCCGGAAAAAATCAAAAATATGGAGTTCGAGATGCTATCTTCGTTTGATTTTATATATCGGTTTTGACTATGAAAATTATTATTTAGGGAATCTCTTCCAATGAGACGGTAAATAGTGGCCACAGTGACTCGGAACTCAGCAGCGAGCCCATCTGGAGGTATCCCAGTCGCATGCATACCAATGGCACGCAACCTCTGATTTTCGGTTAACCTTGGCATTTTTAGAATGTCAGAAGAAAAAAACTAGCGTGTTTTCTCAATAACCCAGGCTCTCAAACACAACATAATACAGAGAAAATTGTCGGTCACCCATTCAATTTGACTCTCTCGGGTAGCATGCGCCATTTTTAAATCCGTTGCAAAATTGTATGCGGTTGGGTGGACAACAACAGCATGTCAAACTCTTTGCACGACTTCTTGCCCACAAACATACAACATTAGAACTATTCTATATCACCCTTTTTGATATTTTTTCACATTTGTTTCTATTATATTTTCTTTTTTGACTCAGTATATAACGATTTTACCGTTGACCGCTGTTGAACATCATTTTTTTTATTGAAAAGGCTGACGGTGTGGTAATGTCTAAAGATTGTAATTCGTATTTGAGCTTACAGAGGGAAAATTTAAGTGGAACCTACTTTCCCGTCTACAGGGTATATACGACTTTAAACATAAAGCTTTCTTCAGTGAAGATGCGCTATTTATCACAATGATTTTTTTACGAAATTATGGAAAGTATACACATGTCCAGGTGTCATTGCTCGGCATTGGAAGGATATGAATACATAACTTAAAGTTGCATTACCTAGTTTCGGAGTTGCACTTACCGGTAAATTTTCTTGACGTTTTAACAAATTGTATTGGATGGATCAATAAAAGTAATCGTCTTATGGAAGTTGATTATCGCTGCCCATGAAAGAAGAATTTGGCTACTAGCTCTACATACAAGGTATACAGAACTGTGGTCACAAGAACGGGTAGATACTTTCGATCAGATCGCAACTTGGTCGCATATCAATCGCCGGAAAAAATCAAAAATATGGAATTCGAGATGCTATCTTCGTTTGATTTTATATATCGGTTTTGACTATGAAAATTATTATTTAGGGAATCTCTTCCAACTGATGGGTGCGAGGTGGCGTTGCGGTAACCGGTTCACGTTGGCCCGGTTAGTCCCTGGATTGATGACCGTCTGAGCGATCGATTCGGAATCCAGCGTTGTGTCCTTGGGAAAGGCACTTAACTCCGATTGTCCACATGGGAGACGATGACGCCGTGTACTAAGACGCACTGCACGTCGATGGTGCGCATATCTTCAACCAATCTAACCCTGCCTATGCTGCAGTGCGGAGTTACGATGTTGGGAAGCTGGGAGCTGCTCGTCGTTGCTCGGTGGTTCCCTTCGGGTACTCTGGCTTCCTCCACCCTTAAAACTGTCACCGACACGATATGACCTTGGCTGTTAAAGTGTCGTTAGACCTTAGTAATAAATAAATACCAACCGGTGTATAAGTGTTTCGCAACCGGATTGCGGGCTGATCGGGCAAACTACCACTTTTTCGGTCACAGTACTGTACATTGCAACCTGCGTACAAACAGCATGTGTCATGTGATTAATATGAACATACTGGTGCATGGTGATGCTGTGTACTGAGGCTTAGTGCATGTCGGTGGAACACTTACTCTGAACTGCTACTAACACTGCTTGTGTAGAGTTAGTAAGTTGGAGAGTTTGACAGACACTCGCCTCTGCTCGGTGGTTCTCTCCGCGTATTCTCTCTTCCTCCACCCGTAAAACTGTATGACACGATGTTAACACGTTGAACCCGAGCGGCCACTTTTCCGGCCAGGAACATGATACGCCATAACGTCATTAATAGGATGGCTGTTCAGTACATTTGTGGGGTAGACCAATTAATATTTTCAACGTGCAGCCCCGAGGCTGCACGTTGAAAATATTGATTAGTCTACCATAAATAATGAAAATGGACTCTTTTAATCGCTGCCATTGAACTTGCATGGAAAATACCACTAGAGTTCAACGGGTTAATTTGGCTGTTGAAATTGTCATTAAACCAAAACACACAACCAAACAATCAATGTGAACATATACTCGTCGTGTGATTTGACAAGCATCACATTTCTTTTGCAGGCAGACACCTGAAGAAAAAGAAAAGCAACTTCGTAATAAAATAGCTGAAATATTTTATTGCGATGTTACGCAAAACAATCCTCTTTGTAGTAGTCAGCAGTCCGGCGTGGGCCTGTTTGATGCTGTCACAACATCTTGGTGCATGAATGCAGCGGTAGATAATGAAGACCAATACAAGCACGCATTACAGAATATCACTTCTTTAATCAAACCTGGCGGATATCTTGTGCTTATGGATGCAATGAACCACCATGGAGGGTATGATGTCAATGGAGTTAAGTATCCCGATGGACCTCTAAATATTGAGCGGGTAAAATCTTTCATTGAAACGTCTTATCCAGTTACAACTTCTTGGGTGCATAGGACATTCGACGAGGGCGAAGGTAAAACGTGTTATGTCTTCAATATTGTAGCAAAGATAGCGAAATGACACCAGAGAGAGTTTATTTTATGATTGCAATGAATGTATTATTTCCTCTGCACACTTATTTGCTTTATTTCAACTCTCAAGACGTAGCTATAGATCGATAACATATGTTTGTTAACCCTTTGAACTCCAGAGGCCGTTTTCCGGCCGGGTCACAAGCTACGTCATAATGTCATTAAGGGGGATGACTGCAAGGAAAATGTGTTGTGTAGACCAATTAATACGAGGCTGCACGTTGGAAATCTTGATTGGCCTACCTCCAAATAATAAATATGGACTCTTCCTATTGCTACCATGGAACTGACCAGGCTTCAAAGGGTTAATTACGTAAGCAGCAGTTTCCTTCATTAGTATTGGCATTATTCCATACTTTGTTAATCGGCATAATGTACAGTTCCTTTGATCTTGTGTTTGAACTTATAGGAACCCAAGCAGGCATAGGACCGCAGGGGTTCCACATACCCAGTCAGATAAATGTGTTCCAGAACAGATTTCTCTATAGCCGTCAATGTCATTTTGTAAAGTGGACAGTAAATTTCCGTGAAAAAATCACGTAACTTCCGGTGTCGAATTGCCCATTCAATTGCAATTGGCCTATCCCTCTGGGAATTCTTTGGCTGAATAAACAAACTGTCAAATTCGATCGTTTTTTGTCGCACTTGCAACCTAATTCGCTTCAAAGCTTTGCGTGATATATACATTTCTACACTTCAAGGGTAACCAACGCCTTCTCATCTGAGAACCCCGACAAATCAGCGGCCGGCCAAAGTGTTATTATTATTATTACTCAAATTCTGTCCTTCTGTAGGTTTGCCAATACGCTCGGCTGATGATCTCGTTATTTCAGATCGAACTCTCCTGATTTCGTTGCAGCTTGTCTGCCGGTGATAACCTAAAGCGAAAAATAAACGCACCTATAACCGATAATATAATTGATAATTATTGTTATATTGGTGCGATTGTATACAGATATGCATTGACACGTACCTCGTGAAGTATCAAGATGAATAGAAACGCAGTTTCTGAATTATCCGAATGTTAAGATGTTGTAAAAGTAAGGAAAAGTTTTCTTTAAAAAGGGTATACGGACGTTCCGTCCGCAAGCCGAGTCGTCCACTTACAACTTTACCCATTTCGTCCGCCAGCGCACAGAATCGTCCGCTAGCAATTTTGCCTAATTCGTCGCCTTGCAATTTTACAAAATTCGTCCGCCAAGGGTCTGAATATCATAAAAACATGGAATATAAAATTAATGATATTTATTCAGTATCAAACGAAATAATGATATTTATTCAGTACACAAGATTCACAAGATAATAACAGAATAGTATAGGAAACATTTTTCAATGAATAATTGCAAAATTATAAGATTATGTTATGGAACTGAATATAACAAGTTTTGATGCATTTCATAATATAATTATAATAAGTTTTGATGCGTTTCTCAATATAATTAATTCCTGTAAAACTTTTGGTAACAATTTTGCGATTATTCATTGTAAAGCTCCGGTGACACTCTTCCATGAATAACTGCAAAACTATAAGATTATGTTGCGGAACTTAATATAACATAAATTTTGATGCATTTCTTAATATAATTGATTCTTATATTACATTTGCTAATAATTTTGCAACTATTCACCGTAGAGCGCCGGTGGCGCTCTTCAATGAATAATTGCAAAATTATAAGATTATGTTGTGGAACGTAATATAACATACATATACTTTAAGAACTTTTGCTGTAATAATATTATTTTGGGTAATCCATTGAATAAACAGTATTCAGAGCCGCGTTAAACAGTATCGAAATTAATTAGATGGCTGAGTAGTTTATTTTGTTCTGACATTTCTGTTTTCAGAATTTTGTATAAATATATGATATTTTAATGCAAGGAGGTACATTAAGGTATATTGCAATAGATAATATACAATAAAGTATACAATAAAATTATTATATAAATAAATAAATAAATAACAAATGATTCAAAACACAATACTTCAATACTTTTTCCCAGCGGACGAGTTTCGGACGAGTTGGCTAAAATTGCAGCGGACGACTTGGGTAAAATTGCAGCGGACGATTTGTTTAGCGGACGAAATGGGTGTAATTTGAAAAAGGTGATACAGACAGGTTGCTTTTAGTCCCGTTAGGAATCAAAACAAAGTAATAATGTGTTACGTGTTGGTGCCATCTGTATTTATGAACTGTGCAGCGTCGTTTTGAACACTAAAAATGGAAAATAATAACCTTTTTGGATATTTACCGCCATTGAAAATGGCATGTCATCTTTCTTCGGGAACTGGAGGAAGATACGGCCCGGAGAAAACTCGGCCCAGGGAAGATTCGTCCAAAAGAAAATCTGTACGCATCTGTTAGGATATTCTACATACGCTACGATATTCGTCTTAACTCCTAAAAAATAATTCTTAAAAAAAATATTAATATATTGCTCGATATTTAATGAGCCCTAGTCACTTCGGCCCCAGTCACTTCGGCCCATTGGTCATTTCGGTACCATTTTGAGTGCAGAGATTAATAAAGATCAGCGCTTAGTTTATATTTATAAATAATAGGTAATTACCTTTATTAAGTAATGTTCAGTTATTTGTATTTACAGAGTGTACAGAAAAGTTTTACATGGCATTAAATATTATCCATGTGTTCAATTTTACATACATTTAAGATGCTGTCTATATAAGTAAGAGAAATGTGTTTACTTTGAAATTTCGCAAAGTATATGCAGTCATCTCATTCATCCATATTGTTATGCACAATTCCTAGTCACCTTTCAGTTCGAGGTTCACAGGGCTTCTTTTTCCTTTCTTTATTTCTCAAACAACCACCAAACTGCGATTTCGATACTACCATAAATATGTTCACATTTTCTAAAACACAGAGCAGAATTCTTGTAGTTATGCGCAATTCATAGTCACCTTCCACTTCGAGGTCCACGGGGGTCTGACCCCAGTACCCAACTCCCAATGCGCACACTCAAACCAAATAACATTACTGACCCTCGCTTCCGACTCTGGTGAATTTATAAGCAAATAAAATTATTCAGGTCGCAAGGGATTTCAAATCCCACTTCGTCCATGTGCACCTTCGGCGTACCGAAACTTTTCATTCATTTATTCATCATGAAAGAAAATCTACTAGGCATGAAGGAATACCATATATCATGCGTATACCTGAATATCTATTTGAGGTATAAATGTTGAAAAACAATTGAATAGAAAAATGTTAAAATTTAAACGATATTTAAAAATATTTATAGAGGCCGAAATGATTTGGTATATTTGGGCTGAATTGACTTGAGGCCGTAATGACTGCGGCCGATATGACTTGGGGCAAAGGTGACTGGAATTCGTGAGAATTGCATTCAAACTGTCCTCCAACAATCTGACCCACAGTGGATACTAATCTAACCCAAAACATCCTCTGGCAATTTGCCTCAAACCGTCCTCCAGAATAGAAGTACATGATTCTTATTGATTTATTTATTGGGGTTTAATGACACTTCGACAGCTAGGGTCACTTCATGTTGGAAAGTTTTACAGGTGGGGAAAAGCCAGAGAGAACCACTGAGCAATGACAAACAACTAACGTACAAACAGCACACAAGCTGGGTTAGCATTGGTTGAGGACACGTGTACGATTGACATGCAGTATGCCGTGGTACACAATGCCACCACGTGGGCAATGGGAATGAAGTGTATTGCCCAAGGAAACAAAGTGGTTGCCACAGGTGGGATTCGATCGAGGACCTTTTGGCTTGCAGCCTGCACCTCTAACTACCAAGCCCTTTAACCTTCAAAACTCTATAGTACCAGCTAAAACATGTTGTAGAATGACCACTTGAAAATTTCTCAAGTTCATAGTTTCATTATTAGTTTGTGATATTTGTTTTTGCTGTTCAGTGGAACCCTCTTAATTGAACAGCCACTTTGCCAATGAAAATTATTCAATTAACAGGAGTATTCAATTAACAGGGATTGCGTCACTTTCCTGTATTCCAGAGATAAACATAGCATTTATTCTATTATATTTTGTTTGAAAGAGCTTCATGATATCTGTCAAACAAGATATAATAGATTAAATGACTGTATTGGATGTACTGAGGCCAAATTGGTCTATAACCAAAGGACAACTGGGTTAATGTCAGGGTAATTTCTCGACATGTTACACCATTTTTTATTCAATTAACAGGAGATTACTGTATAACCTATATTCAATTAACAGGTCAAATTAGTACTTGAGGCATGGTAAATGGTTTTGTGTTGGGAAATTATATTCAATTAACAGGGATATACAATTAAGAGATATCCAATGAAGTGGGCTCCGCTGTATAACCAAAACCACCCCCTCCCCCATCCCAATCAAAACCATCATTCAAAAGTCTTGAATTCAGCAAATTTGATTTCTTTATTTATTAGGGTTTAACAACACTTTTTGCAGCCAGGGCCACCTCATGTTGGACAGTTTTACTGGGGGAGGAACCCAGAGTACCCAGAGAGAACCACCGAGCAATGACAAGCAACTGCCAGGTTCCTTAACATAGTAACTCCAAACAAGCAGGGTTATCATTGGTTGAAAACAAGTGCATCATCGATGTGCAGTACGTCTTAGTACAGTTGCCGCAGGTGGGATTCGAACTGAGAACCTCTCACCTTGTTTTGGGAAGGTTTTTTGTGTGCCAGCTTCATTTAGGTTTGTTTCATATTGCACAATTTTGTCATGATTAGTAATCATAAATCCTTAAAACAACTATAGAAAAAATGCATAGAACATTTAAAGAAAAACATTTTCTGTGAAGATTTCAAATCTGAGGTGATAAGATTCGATCACGACTGAGACCGAATATTCTCGGAAAAAGTATGAGGGCTGAATCTTCCTGTTGCTGAATCTTCATGAACCCCTTTTTCAAATTCAATTGTCTATTACTTACTAAGCTCCATGACTAAGGCAAAAACAATACTATGAAATTCGTAGGTCTGACATTCTATAAATTCCAAATAAATTTACACACATTATATAGCAAAATGAAGGATGTAGTGTATAGAACCCCAAAAGTATGTGAGCACCTCACACACCGACACACAGTCGACATCAGACATCAGCAGTTCCTGAAAGTGTGCTATCGGTGCCATATTTGTACCATAACTGATAATAATAAAATAATATTTCATAAGAACAACAATCACAGGAATTCAAAATGTAGCCCCAAGGCTGCAAGGTGGTGAATGCCAACGCTGTCCCATTGTCCTTGAAAGGGGGAGTCCTTTACAAATAGTTTTTGTCATGTGATACTCTGGATACTCTCCATTTTTAGCTCAACTTTGACATAATCAAATTTAAGGTTATGCCATGGCCCGTCGTCCGTCTGGACGTCTGTCTGGCGTCAACAATTCAATAAGGCTCGGGCTAGAGGCCGTATTTGTGAACCGATCTTTACGAAACTTCTTGGGTATCTTTGTTATCACCATGGGTCGAGAAGGAGTGTTTTGGGATGCGGTCCAAAGTTCAAGATGGCCGATAGCAGCCATTTTGTACTGAAATTAGTGCAATCAGTTTTTTGTACAGAAATTCTGTATGAAAGTTCTGATTTTAATAAATTTTGGTATGAATGTTTAGTAACATGGAATACATTACATATAATAAAGTTTTTTTTACTAGTGCCGAAATTATGCAAATTAGATGAACTATTTATCATCACTTTTTGAAACGAAGATGGAAATTGCAAATCAAATTTTTAGAAACAAAAAAATACCCTGGTTAGTTCATAACTGAAAAACACAGGGGTGATGTTTGAAAATATTATTTTATTACCAGTAATGAAAATTGTTGTTTGACATCCATACTAGTAGGGGATAACTGCTGGTTCTGGACCACTTCCCAATCAGGGTGGTCCAGAAAGTTTGGTGGTCTAGAAAAAATTGAGTCATTTTTGGAAAAATTCAAATTTTTCCGGTAAAAAAATTGATTTCTTGGAAAATGTTGTTTTTGTTCAAAAATAATTTAACTTTTCCGCGAAAACCTCTGATTTTTCCCGAAAAATGTTTAAATTCGAGGATTTCTGGACCACTTTTTAACAGGAATTGTCAAAGACGTCTAAAAAATTCCCGTTTTGATAAATTCACCTTTCACAAATTTAACGCCAAGTCCCTCGAAAAAAATTCACTTTTTCGCAGAAGCGACACAGACTCTACGATCAGGGTGAATTTTTTTCCACGAGGAAAATTTCCAAAAGACAGTGTCTCGCTCGAAAAAAAACTCGCTCCAGGACGCGGTTTTCCACGGGAAAAGACGACGTTTCGGTCGAGGTGAATTTTTAACTGCTCAAGAAAAAACACTAGAGTTTCATCGTTCGAGTGTTATAAAAATGATTTTAACTCGATGGGAAACGATCTGGTGGGGGATCGCGATTGAAAACGTGTGTATATATATATTATAAGTTAAAAGTTGAATAATAATAATAAAAAAAAATTGTTTAAAAAAAATATATATATATATAAAATATATAAAACAACATTAAAAAAAATATGAATACAAAAAAAATAACTATTTTTTCCCATTAAAGAAATAAAAAATAATAAATAAAGGAAAAGAAATGTTTCTACACATCGGAGATTCTAAGTGAAGGGACGAGCAGGTTCGCAAATTAATACGGAGCAAGGAGAATATTTAGGCGTAAGACAGAGCCAGGCGATTGGGAGAGATGGGACGGAGACGAGAGATGACCAAGTTGTTCAGACCCGTCACCGAGGTTCAGGAACGAGCGAGGAAAGAGATCGTCGTGGAACTGAGACCCATAAAAGGAGGTTCTCAGAGGATGACCGCTTCGAATCCCAGTAGTTTTACGCCGAGAAGTTTGTCCGAATTCACCCCAGAGAGAATCGAGACTGATCCAAGTACCGTCGATAGTAGCGACGCTTTGAGCAGTGTCAGATTGGACGATGATAGAACTAATGAAAGAGATTCGATGTACGGATTTCGTCTGGAAGGCAAAAATATTTTGTGGGTGACACGGAACTATTGCATGAAGACGATCAATTGATCGTTGGTCTGAACAGGTACGTAATGCCCGATGGACTGTATGAACTGCTCACTTACAAGACACCTGAGGATTTCACCGATGAGGATTACAAACATTACGGAGACATTCTGGTTCAGACCCATGCCATGAAGAGGAACAACGATCCCAGAGAGACGAGACTGAAGGATAGGAGAACTAACAAGTGGAAGAACGTGGTGGAACCCATATGGAAGGATACTGACCGATTCGTGAGATCAATGACTGGAAAGGGAACCACCGACACGATATTTCTTCTGCACAATCTCTGTGCCTTGTCGGAGAGATTGAGATTGTTGATGGCTAGCAGAGAGGCTGGTAACACCGGAGTGGATAAGTAGATAGTGAGCGTGTGCAATGAATTGTTGAGGCAGAAGGTCTTGACTAAGAAGGATTATCAAAAGTTGATGAATCGTTTGAAATAATAAAATAGTAAGAGAAAAAAATATTAAGCAAATAAAAAAAAATATACATATTCAAAAAAAAAAAAAAAAAAAAAAAAAAAAAAAACCCATTCTTACAAAAAAAAAAATTGTTAGTGATAAATAACAGGGGATATGCTAGATCTTACGTCTACGATGGATTGGACATCGTGGATTCTATGATGCGATCTTTAACTCGTAAATTCACTGGCGACGCCGCAAAACAGATCGCGTCGAGCGCTCTCAAAATTGGAAAGAAGACGGTGATCGAATCGGGTAAGAAAGCTGCGACCAAAGCGAGTGGTAGAATAGCTTTGGAGGCCGGCAGGTGAGGTGCCAACGCGTTGATTAATAAATTGCTTACTCCACCACAACCACCTGCCAAACGATCGCGAATCGAATCAATATGTTGGGGAGATTTAGCTAAAATGATGAAAGGATCGGGATTGAAAGTGATTTATAAATAAAAAAACTTTTATTTATATATAAAAATAGAAATTAAAAATAAAAAATAGAAAAAAACATAATTCAAAACATTGTAAAAAAAAAAAAAAACTGGAGAAAAAAATGGATATCAAAGACATGTCTTGGAATGACGTGATGACTAAGAGGTCAAATGACGAGTTCTTTCCCAAGAGCATAAGAGGTCTGATATTGGGAAAATCGAATTGTGGAAAGACCAATCTCTTGATGGTTGGATTACGACAGATTATTCGTTTTCGGCAAGAGTCTCCTTCAACCGGAATACAGATCACTTCGAGAGTGCATGATGTGTAAATTACCGAAGGACGTCATGTCGAGAATCTTCGACAATCAAGACGAATTCGAAGGACACAAGACTTCAAATATATTGGAAGGGGCGGCAAGAGGATTGACTAGGAGAAACGTTGAATGTTCAAACTTGGAATGTCTGTTTTACAAGAATGCCGAAAACGTTCCCAATCCCAGACAGTTGAAGTCGGAGAATAAGAATCTCATGATCTTTGACGATCTTCTGTTGGAGAGACAGAATCGATGCAAATTGTATTATGTTCAAGGATGTCACATCAACATGGATTGTTTCTATCTGTCTCAGAATTATTTTCGACTGCCCAGACAGATGATAAGGGAGAATGCTAATTTTCTGTGTCTCTTTCATCAGGATCTCAGGAATCTCCATCACATCTATGGAGATCACGTGGCCAATGACATGAGCAGGGAAGAATTTAGGAGATTCAGTAAGAAGGTATGGGATAAAGGACTTCACAATTTCATGGTGATCGATTTGACTAGCGAATTTAACAACGGAAAATATCGAAGTGGATTCGACTATTTTTTTATATTCCCGATAATAATAGAGAAAAAAAAAAAAGAAAAAAATATCGATAAAATATAAAAAAATATATAAATAATAAATAATAATAAAAAAAAAATGTCAGAACATCATCTATTAGAACAGATAGTCGAGAATACGGCTGTGAATCAGTCCTTTCAAATCGTAGTGAGTCACGACACGACTCGATTCACGACGAAATTCGAACCTTCCATCGAATTGAAAACTAAAACAGATATGAGATGGCGTTGGTTAATCTCGAGACTTACTATTCGTTTCCTAACATCACCAAAAAGAATAATGCATTTAAGTATTCCGACAGAGTGGATTGGTTTGAGATTCAAATTCCCAAAGGGAGTTATGACATAGACGATCTGAACCATCACATCCAGATGAGACTGAAGATCAACGGTCATGGAAGCAATATGATAAGACTCGCTCCCAATACGAGTACACTACAGATGATATTATACTTGGGAGATAATTTTCGAGTGGATTTTAGTGCGGAAGATTCGATGGGAAAGATGTTGGGATTCTATCAAAAGATGTATCAAGGTCACGTCGCGTCTGAAAATATGATCGACATTCTCGCAGTCAATAGCATTTTAGTGAATGTTAATGTGATCTCGGGGAGTTACGTCAATGGTAGCGCTCAGCCTACGATCTACTCGTTCTTTCCAGACGTTTCGCCATGTTATAAGATTGTGGAGTGACCTCAAAGTGTCGTCTATCTACCCGTGATTCTGGACACGTTGTATAGCATTGAAACCACATTGATGGATCAGAACGGCGATCTGTTAGATCTTCACGGAGAGAAAAATATCAAGTAAATAAAAAAACATAATAATAAATATAATTTGAAAAAAGAAAAAAACAATTTTTTTTTTTTTTCATTTTTATATATATTTATATAAGAAATAAAAAGAAACTAAAAAAAATCCCTCAAACTTATAATATTCATAATAATAAAAAAAAACTTATAATATTCCAAATTAAAACAAAAATATATATAATCCAGTGGAAAAATATCAAATATGACTCAATACATCATTAAAAACGTGAGCATATCCGAAGGACAGAAAACTAAACTTCGCAGAGCGTTGAGTTACGAAGATCTGGTGATTGGAAGTAGGGATCGGATCACCTGGACTAAAACTCAAATCAAAAGGATGGAGAAAGTGATTCATAATCGAACGGGAACTATGGTGAGACTGAGTCCCACTCAATTGAGACACAATCTGAGAACGGAAGGCAGTTTCTTACCACTATTGGCGGGACTCGCCGCAAAAGCATTACCCATTCTCACAAAGATGGTGTTGCCATCTCTGGGCGTGGGAGCTCTCTCGGGACTCGCTAGTTCGGGAGTTGACAAATTAATGGGTAGAGGATCGTTTTTGAAGAAGAGGGAAAATGGACTGTTTTTGAAGAAGGGAGGAGCCGTGTGTTGGGTAGATGTCAAAGGTAATGGATTGTATCTAGGACCCGCAAGAAAAGGCAGCGATGTTTTCCACGGAGACAGTCTCTATCTGAACTGGAGAGAATGTTGAACCGAGCAGTGAAGGTTTGTTGTTCGGTCAGAATTCGCCGTTTAAGAATATACCCATTTTGGATATGTTATTATAAAAAAAAATAACAAATATCTTTAAAAAAAATTTGTTGTTGTTTTTTTCATTTTTTTATTTATATAAGAAATAAAAAAAATGCATCAAAAGGAGAGAAAAAAAACATCTTTTAAAAGACGGTTAACAAAAACGTTTTTGTTATCAAAACAACATTCCTTTTACGAAAAGCTTTTAACTTTTTTCTAAACATTTACACAAGTATGCATGAGAAAGAATTCAATTGGAACAAATCGTATACGATGCATGTTTAAATGGGTGTGTAACGTTGTTTTCGTTAATATTGTTATTCATATCCCGCAGTTGAAGTTATTTCGAAAATATCGAAATGATGAAGTGTCCAAATGAAAAAAATGTGTCTTACTAAGATTATCACATGATTATAGATGTCCTAGATTGTTTAAAATACAAATTGGAACTTGTAAAATGGGGAAAATTATTACATGTGCATTTGCGCGAAAAACGTAGTTAATGTATTCGATCGTGGTGGTGGTGATGAAAATATTGAAAACAATCCATTCGCCAGTGTGTCATATTTATTCACAGATTACACTCGTTCAAGTCAAATAGATCGTCGATCGCATTGCTAAAAGGATAGAAATCATTATGTGTTATTTCCTGTATCCTTCTAATGATGACGACGACGACGATGATGAAAAAATGATGGTTTTATCGGAATACAAAAAGCATAAAATCCTTCTTTTTAAAAAAATGTGTACTATATATAAAGAAAGAAAAATAAATAATAGAAAAAAATAATAATAAGAATATAAAAAAATTATAAAAAATATTTTTTTTTAGGACTTAAAAAAACCTTTTTTGTATATATAATTATGAGTAAAACGAATGATTCCATGGAATCGAGAGCTTGGTTTCTTCAAAGGGTGCTGTGTAGAGTTTACACGATCTGCGCGAATGAACAACTTCCTCACATCTTGAACAAAAGATGCCTTGGCTGTCGAGAGGAGAGAGAATTTAATCACATTAATCATTCATGTCTCACGATAGAATGTGAAGACATCGTCACCATGTATTTCATGCCAACATTGGAATGCATACGATACAACGACGTGATCAAATGTTGTAGACAATTAATGTCTTGCATTGCCTGAGAACCCGATCCTACAAAATCGGAAGAGTTGAAGTTAGCACATCGATGTCTCACCACCAAAGACAGGAAACGCATTTTGGAGTATTTTTGGAAAAGGGGAGACCACCACCACTAAAGAAATGTTCCGATAGTCACATTTTTATTGATTCCTTGTTGAAGGGAAGAAACCACTGAAAAAAATGTCGTTAGATAATAAGTGGGTGAAAATAAAAAAAATACTTAAAAAAAAATAATAAATAAATATAAATAAATAAATAAATAAAATAAAGTGAAAATGGAACTTCGAAGTAAAGACATCTATCCGTCGTTAGATAAGTCGAGCCCACAGCACCTCTTCTACTACCAGAAAGTAGTGACGACGTGGGGCAGAACTATCAAATCAAACAAATCAATAGAATTCAATCGTATCTGACACGAGAGAGAGATTCTCATCGTTCGCTCAACAAGAAATATTCGAGATTAGAGAAATTCGTGAGTGGTGTGGATTTGACTCTCATCACATTCTCTATGGGTTTAAACGTTGCTGGAATAAGTCTATTGTTGACCGCCGTCATTGCTCTTCTGGTCGTGTTGGTCATAGAAGGATTGGCTTTGAATGCCGGATTCGTCAGTACAATCGGAACATTTCTCTCTAAGAAATTATCTGTGAAAGCCAACAAACACGAAAAGATCGACACCGTGTCAGATAAGAGCCCCATGGCATTGAAAGGCGGTAGGATTTCGGACGGCGAATATATCGACATATTGAATGAAAAACAAAAATACGAAGTCATTAAAGCTAAGATAAGAGTCAAGAGTCGTCAGATCATTGAGGAACAATTGAAGGATTCTCTTGTGCAAAAAGGTAGGGAAGAAGTGAGACAATCGTTTCGTAAATTGTTGGCTCCCAAAAAGATTCCAGAAGCAATTGATTGAAAAAAATGTATATATATAAAAGAAAAACAATTATATATATAAATTAAAAAAAAAAATTAAAATATATACGAAAAACAAAAAAATCGAATGTATTGCGTCAAATGCAAGAGAGTTACCGATACGGTTAACATTAAAAAAGTACTGATGAAAAATAAAAGTCCCATGCTTCATGGAACGTGTAAAGTGTGCGGTTCGACCAAGATGCAATTCCTCAAACGTGGTGCCGGTCTGACGAATAAATTGTTTAATAATCTACCCATCAAAATGCATCTGCCAGGACATCAATTCACGGGACCCGGCAAGAAATTGAATAAGAGATTGAATCGAGATCTGACACCTAAATCTTGGAGCAAACCCATCAACAGGGTGGATTCGGCCACTTACTCTCACGATCTGTGCTATGCTAAACATCCCAATGTAGAGACTCATAATCAGATCTGTGATATAGACATGTTGACGACGTTGAAAAAGATATCGAATCCCATTAGGAGAGAGACACTCGAACGTTTGTTGGTCGGTAAAGTGATCAGTACCAAACGTCGATTCGGATGGTGACATAAAAAAAAATGTCCAGAATGTATTATTAACGAATGCATTGGCGAACGAACTACACAAGCCCATCATGCATAAATTTCGAAGGAGAAGGGTGTTCATGAAGGGTTTGGATCAGATCTGGTCGGCCGATCTGGTCGACATGAAATCACATTCGAAACGTAACAAGGGCATTAAACACACACTGACAGTCATCAAGGTGTTTTCAAAATACGGATGGATGAGACCACTGAAGATTAAATCGGGAGCTTGCGTGGCCGAAGCCCTGAAGAGCATATTCACAGCGTTTCCTCGAACACCAGATAAATTATGGGTGGACAAGGGAAAGGAATTTTACAACAGTCAAGTTCGTCCATTGGAGGGGAAAGCTAACATGATTGAACGTTGGAATAGAACAATGAAGGAAAAAAATATGCAAGTATTTCATGGCCAATAAGACCAAGAAATATATCGACATCCTAGACGAACTGGTTGAAGAATACAACAACACGTGACACAGATCGATCGACGCCTGCAGAAGCTAGTGATCCTCGAAACGAAAAATGCAACTTCGCAAATCTCTATCCCGAAAGGATTAAGATCAAGAAGAAGCCCAAACCACCGAAATTTGCAGTCGGCGATTGAGAGTGAATCACTTCTTATAAGTCACTCTTCGAGAAAGGTTACACCCCTCAATGGACTAAGGAAATCTTTAAGATCGATAAAATATTTTACACAGATCCAGTGACTTACCAAATAGAAGCTTTGGAGGATGATGAAGATGACAGCAGAGAAATCATTGGAACATTTCACAACAAGAATTGCAGAAGACGGCATTTTGAAGAACCAACCCTTCAGTTTTTGGGGTTTTTTTTACGCATACATAATAAAAGGAAAAAATAAATAAATAAAAATAATAATTAAAAAAAAAACAATTAATAATAAAAAGTGAATTAACACAGACAAAAAACCCCCAAAACATGACAAATATATTAGATATAACTGAAGGTATATTGGGAGATGAAAGCAGTCAAGAATACGAAGTTCATGGGTACGAACCCGTGACTGGAACCAGTCTGAACAATGCCGGTGAAACAAGAATCAATGTCAAGACTCAAGATCTGTTCGTTCATCCCAACAAAAGTTACATAGTGATACAATGGCGTCTCACCAAGGAAGACAGAAGCGATTATGCCGATGACAACATAGTCACTCTAGCCAATAATGGCATGATGCATCTGTTCAGTAATATAAAATATATGCTCACGGGACAAGAGATAGAATCCGTATTTCATCCCGGACAAGCCACCATGATGTATGGATGCTTGACGTATCCGGACGATTTTTCGAAATCTAAAGGACTCAATCAATTGTGGGTGAAAGACACCATCGCCGACATGAGTGCAGCCAATACTGGTGCCGATCTGAGATTCGACTACGTCGTTAATACGTCCAGACCCAGAGGAACGTTTTCATTCAGGATACATGTGAAACACATTTTCGGATTCGCGGAAGATTACAATAAGATTCTCTATGGATTCAAACACAATCTGACGTTGATTCGAAAAGGAAATGACAAAGCCATCATGAGACCCGCCGTGACCGATGCGGGTAAGATAAATATGAAGAAGATATCTTGGTTTGTCCACACATGTGTTGCCTTCAGTCGTGGAGGAAGTACGTCTCTACAAGATCATAGAATCGAAGAGTAAATTACCGGTGGGATTTAGAATGAGACAGTGCGACACGGCTATTATTCCACCGTCTAGCAATCACTTCAATTGGAGACTGACCATGAAATCTGCTTCGGAAAGACCGCAATTTATCGTAGTGGCATTTCAAACTGATAGGGATGGGTCTCAAGAGAAAAATCCTTTCCTGTTCGATCATTGTCACTTGAGAAACATGCAGGTATTTCTAAGCGCCACGAGATATCCGGACATCGATTACAACACCTCTTTCAATAAGAACAATTTCTGCAGACTATACAGCGATGCCACGGATTTCAGAAAGAAATATAATCTACTGGACAAATGGATGGGTAATCCTAACATCACTCCCACCGAATACAAATCGATGTATCCCCTGGTCATATTCGACGTCAGTAAACAGAGCGAGCGACTCAAGAGTAGCGTCTTAGACATTCAGATTAAGATGCAATTCGAAAGGAACGTGCCAAAGAGAACTGAAGCTTTAATCCTAGTCCTGTCAGATAGAGAGTTATAATTCGAATCGGACGGATAAAAAATGTCCATCGTTCGATGAAAAAATAATAATTAAAAAAAAAATTAAAAATACCAAAGATACGTAAAAATCGTCAGATATCGATTCAATCTCAACAAACTAGATCGGGTGACGAACCTACCACAGTATTTGCTAAATGTATAAATTGCAATTACAGATAGGTGGAAAATTAAATGTTTATTGAATAAAATACCAACAAAAAAATAAATATATAATTGGAGTTGTCCTCTCTACATCACAAAAAAGTAATTATTTCATTTTTTTCACTGCTCAGAGGATCAAGTTCGATCAACAGAGAGACCACTGAAGTGGAAGCCTCGGGATTATTGGTCTTCGTCTTGAAACTGATCCTGTCAGTAGTAAGGTTGGTCTGTTTTCGGCCTGTTCTGCCAGGCAGGGGGGGGGGGGTGACGGGGGTGGATGACGTCATCTTAATTAAAAAGTTATGCAAGGTAATTACCATGATGTCACTTAATGAATATTTTTTTTAATCACTTTAATTAATAACTGTTCCTTAATTAAATTTAATTAATGACTGATGCATAATTAATGTAATTAATGTAATTAATGAGTGTAATTAGGGTTGATTATAATAATTAGTATATTAATAAATGAATTAATAATGTTTACTTCGATTAGTGCATATTTTTTGTAAAGTCATAATTTGGGATAGATATTATGAGATAAAAAATAATATATTTAAAACTAATATTGACGTATTGGACATATATATGAATGCTATCGACTGACCCTGACCTGGACACGTGCTAAGGTAAACACTTCATTGCATTCATTGGTGTCATTAAATCGATTTTTTCTTTTCAAATGCCAACTACTATACGAGAGTGACAGATGTTGATCACTAATTCCTATTGTTCAAAAGTTATGGGTGTGATAAAAACCTCATTAAATTAGCGGTCAACACGCGACCTTCTTCCAGACTGTGAGATCAAATTTTAAAATTTCATCGATATTTTAATGGTCCGATTTCTGCGTTTTGACTGGTTCTCAAAAAAATCACAAGAGAAATCGCCATGGGACTACTGTACACGGGGAGAAGCTGTATTTTATGTCCCAATACTTTCAAGAGATGAATTAACGGATCATCTGAAAACCCACCAAGAAGGTGCTTTGACCTGTCAATTTTGTGTCAGAAAAGCCAAGATGACAAGCATCGACTATACTTCCATGAACAGTTATGAGCGAACCAAGAAGCAGCGAGCCAACGAAGAATTTGCATTAGCGTTAAGAAAGTGGTGGTCAGCGACGCTCCCCATGAAGGAACAAGAAAAGAAACTTAAAGACTACCCTTTTGTTGAGGCTGCCAGACGTCCTTTTAGGGAGATCCAGTACAAAAATCGACCCAAACACTGGTTCGATCTTCCCGTACACATGCAGGAGGAAGCACTTTTAGGGCCAAGGTTGGAGACACCTGTAACAGTCGACGAAGATTGGGAAAATGAGTTCTTCACCGAGGTGGAGATGGGAGGAAAAAAATAGCTTTCTATGGAAAGCAAAAAAAAAACCCGGCCATTTTCAGGGCCACCATAATCTTAAAAAGAGTTGCTTTGTCACAAACACACACTTTTTCAACCAATGAGACACCTCCATTATCCCACGCCCCCACCGCCACACCCCTGTAACCTCTCACAATACCTAAAACTTTCATGAACTCTCGTCCTCCAAGTCAGCCAATACCAAAAAACTTTTGGAAACCTCTCTCCCCCTCCCCCACCCCTCACAATAGCTAAAGTATCTCGAACCCCAGTCCAGTTTTCTAAATGTAATGGGCATGTCAGGCCCCGGATACCCCGTCCCCACAATTTTGAGTGATCAAATTACCCCGATTAGTCTCCTCACATAACTTACCACACTCTTAACCCTTATTTACTATGAGATTGTCCCCCTAATAAATAGCGTATATTCATTTAATGGGTTTCGCAATGACGTGTTCATTTAATATAATATATTAATAATTTTTGTTAAATAATTTATTCTACAAGACACTTCCCGAAAAAACAAAATGGCAGATTAGTTTGACAGAAATACGCGTATCGATTTATTCATGAGTGTCTGTCGGTTGTGTCCTTGGGCAAGACACATCATCCCCATTGCCCATGTGGGGGGGGGGGGGGGGTGGTGACTCTGTGCACTAAGGCATACTGCACGTCGATGGAGCACCTATATTCAACCATTGCTAACCCTGCTTGTGTGGAGTTAGTCTGTTGGGGAGCTGACAGTTGCTTGCCGTTGCTCGGTGGCTCTCTCTGGGTACTCCGGCTTCCTCCACCCGTAAAACTGTCGTGGTCATCTTTTCTTTCTAGAGGAACCATCATTATCAGCAGCGTGACCAAATTTATCAACTGGCATGTTTTGTTTTTGTTTTGTTATTATTATTTAATATTATTTTGTTTTTATTTTAATTATAACTTTATTTTTTAACTTTTTATATTCATTATTTATATATATATCTATGTCAATTTTTTTCTTTCTCTCTCCTCCTCCTTTAATATAAATCATTGAGAATATCGTGAAAGTGATCTCCTTCCAACCATCTCTTGAGAACGTAGACACACAGGTGACTGCAAAACACTCGATCTGGTGCTTGCACTCATTCAGTATTGTAAATGACTGATGATAAATAGTTTCTTATTTCTATCAGCGGTGAGATTCCTTAGTTATCAAAATAATAATTTGTATTATTCCGACCATGCGACCCAATGCGTGCCCTCACCTCTGATGTCATCCAAATTTAAAATTCCACATTCTTAATCATCTTTTTTTCTTGTCAAGTCATCTCTAGAAAACACACCTCGAAAAGTTTTGACTTTTAAATCTTTTGCCGCTTTCAACAGACCAATGTCAGATAGGGGTTTGTTGGGTAAGACGACACCTTCTACGAATATGCATTTTATTTTCTTCTTATTCATAAATATGTTTTGTTTTTGTTTTATTTATTATTTTTTTTCTATTCTTTTTTTTAATTTATAAACTTGCGATTTTTTTTTTTTAAACTGACTGCATTCATCATCCTCTCGATTTTGTTGTTGAAATGTCGCGGAATAATGTCCGAGTGCTAAAGTGTGTATTTTATCCTCGCATATAATTCTCTTATCGTCGTCGGCCGTCAGTGCAATCTTATTGATATCTTTGGTATACATTTCATGCTTTTCGCTTTGAATCACATTCATCTTTTTATACACTATCGAACCTTTGAAAAGACACTCTTTATACTCATCGAAAACGATTTTTTATTCGTCACACACGCTTGAATGCCTTTGCATCTCTTAATTTCTTCACCGTCGAGGAGATAAGCGTACAATTTTGGTCTCAAACCCACAAATTCAGTGATCTGTCTTCCACCGCTCTCATCTTTGAATTTACCCAACACCTTTTTATTGACACCCTTTGGAATCTTAGATGGGTGATCGTCGGGATAATTACTCGTGTTACCCATTCATTCACGTTTGGCACTATGTCCTTGTAGACGTCTCTAGTCTCTATCTCGTAAGCCAGACTGTCCATGTCAGTGAACAGTAGTTTGGCTTTCAAACCGAATTTGGATTTCACGTAATCATAGGGAAACTCATACATCAACTGCTTGCTGACGTATAAGATGATCGCTCCGAGATAACAGGGTTTCTCGAACTTAAGATGCGTCTTTTGCATGTGTACGGCCACTATTTTTTCATCGAATATGATTCTATGTTTATAATTGGGTTTCGCAATTAATTTTCTAGACCTCTCTTCGGGCATGACGAGTCAAACGTCGGTTCTATTCCTAATGTTTTCCAAAGATTTCCCATACACGCAATTGTTCAGGAGTTTGAAGAAATTTTGTTCGAAATTGCTCTTGGCCTGCATTGTTAGATTCGTGTTGAGATCAATGTCTTTTTTCATCCAAGGCTCCTCGTCGAATCGTATGATTCGATGCACGTTGATCAATCTCATTCTACGATAGATGTAATGTTTCAGATTTTCGCAATAAACCACATAGTTGCATTTGTGATTTAAATTAGGAATAAGTTCTTCGACACTGTTTCAGATTTTCGCAATAAAGCACATACTTGCATTTGTGATTTAAATTAGGAATAAGTTTTTCGACACTGTTCACTTCCATTCGTTCGGCAGCCAGCGGATAATCATTGTGTGAATTGTCTAACGTTTCTGGATAGTCCAAATCGACCTCTAAAATACAAGGATAGTGTCTCCAATTTTGTTCTTCTTCCGACAATTCGACCCATTTGAAATTTACGATCGGTAAAGGATGACTCATGGGGCAACCATACATATTATTAGCATCTCAATACTGTATGTATTTAATCAGTTTTTCCGAATCAAAATCTTTTCCAATGTGATAATTATTAGCTTTGGCATATCTGGTGGAAATCATAGAGACGCCACCCGTCACTGCCTTTTCGAACATGAGTAACATGTCGACGTCTAATAACAATTCCAATCGAACCTCGGTCGTCTTCAAGAGAGCATCCCAGGCAAGTGAGGGTCCTGTGTAATACCAAGCCGGATCTAATTCATAATGTCGACGACACACTGATCAAAAATGTTCAAACACATCGGTCAAGAGAAGCATGTAGGTTTTCAAATAGAGGTTGTGATATTTTCTCATGGATAATAATAATCTCCACACTTTTTGAGCGTGTTCGTAATCATCGTCGGAAATGTGAGACTGGCATAATTTCGAATAAAAATCTTCTTTAGATGGTAGAGCGACATTCTCGAATTTCTTGAGATCACTCAGTAGACACCTTTTCTCAACATGACGTCCACCAATTCTCGTCGATCGTTAAAATGTTTACTCGTGATTTTAATTTTCTCCCTACTCAAACCGTCAACTAATTTTTTCCAGACTGGCTGACATGAATTTATAACTGTCGATGAAACATATCTCTTTACGGATGGGACTCTCTTTTTCCTCACTCAGTCCATCCTCCTTCTTCTTTTTATTCTCCTTCTTCTTTTTATTCTCTTTACAGATGACACTCTCTATTTCCTCACTCAATCCATCCTTCTCCTTCTTTTTATTGTCCTTCTTCTTTTTATTCTCTTTATGGATGACACTCTCCATTTCCTCACTCAGTCCATCCTTCTCCTTCTTGTTATTCTCTTTACGGATGACACTCTCTATTTCCTCACTCACTCAATCCATCCTTCTCCTTCTTTTTATTCTCTTTACGGATTACACTCTCTATTTCCTCACTCAATCCATCCTTCTCCTTCTCTTTATTCTCTTTAAGGAAGACACTCTCTATTTCCTCGCTCGCTCGATCCATCCATCCTTCTTCCTCTTTTTATTCTCCTTATTATTTTTATTTATTCTCCTCATTCTTTTAATCGACGACCTTCCATTTAGTGAATGAAATGTATTTTTCGTCGCTTTGTGCGATGCATCTCAACTCCCCCTCGCTGACACCCATATTTTTCACGAACAGGTGACTGTCGTGGCCCGAGAGATTGTGAAATATCACCGGATAGAATTCAGCATCACAAAATCTTAAATTACATTTGCTGTGAGCAGCGCCATGAAACAGACCCGTGTAGTGATCGTGATCTTCAACTTTTTTTAATTATTTTTAGACTCGTCATCGAATGGTTGTCTACAGATGTGACATTCGGTGGTTTCCTTGAATTCTCACTCTTGCTCTGGCCTGACGATTATCTTTTTGGGTTTTTAGATTTTTCGTATAATTCTTGAATTTTCGATTCTAACGATTCCACGAATTTTTTAGCCACGTCGTCGTCACCTGAACATTTACCGTAGATGAATGGACTTGACGGTTTAGAATCGTCGAAAGAACATTTCACGTAATAACAATAGCCCAAAGGTATGTGCTTCTGATGTTTTTCGGCGTAACTCCTACGCTCGTCAGGCTGGCAAGAATTTATTTTCATGTTCAGACATTCGAAATTGGCGTAGATGACGAATGGTGGCTCCAATCTTCTTTTGTAGTTGTAAAAGTTCATGTGAGTGTCAGGTTTTGGCATTTCCACGGTGACGCTCGACTTTTCATTGCAATATTCCTGATGATGCCTCAACGATTCTTGATAAGGGAACGAATTCATGCAGTTGAAACAGAAAAATCTCCTGTTGTTATGTTTAGAAGTCTGCTTCGACAACAATCTACTAATTTCTTTAATCCAGCAATAATGTTGATTGTCACCCTCGGAAATTAACAACAGATTAACAATATTTTCTCTCTCTTTGTGGGAAGTCAGTCTGAGAGGACAGACTATTCCTTTTTTATCGCCTCCGCCGTATCCCAAGACGTTCACGGCGACGGAGAGATTTAGCTTTTCGAAACGCTTTATGTCTTCCAATCGCGTCGGGAAAGGCACGCCCATCCAATCGAGATTTTTACAAGTCTTCAAATGCTTGGAAACTCTATTGCTATGCTCTTCTGTGGGATATAAGGCTGATATGATCGCCCATTTGAAACACTCGATATCCCCTTTATTTTTTATGTTAACCAAAGCTTTTTTATAATATAGGAAACGAGGCAATTCTATATAGGAAGACGTTCTCAAAGGATCATGTCTGTCCAGGTGAATCTCGAGATTCAATATCTTCTCAAACGTCCAACCACTTCCCTTGTTTTGATAAGTAGCCAGATATTCCAACATCTTGTCTTTCATAGCTTCGTAAACATCAGATAATTCGTCGTCTCCAAACACAGTCTCCAGTTTAGATTGAAAATAGGCATCTTGCACCACGCCCTCACCCGTTTTTGCGTCTATCATTTTCATCAGACAATGCAAGATCATTTTATTTTTAAACCCCTATCTAGATGTTTTCGAAATACGTCCAACACTCCACCCTTCGTCCATTCCATGAACGCTTCTGGATCGAGATTTGCGAGACCAGGAATCGCGTCGAAAGTTTTAAAACATCCTTCAATGGTGACATCCCGCTCAATTGGAATCAACGATTTTTCCACCGCACTGAACACAATTCCTTTTATCATTCCGAGTCCCTTGTTTTCCTTCAGCGCTCTCAAGACTTCACCAAGCATTTTGTTTTCTAATGAATCGCCATCTCGAACCGCGTCACTTTTAATTTTTTTTATTTTCAGTCTCTTTCGAAACCTGTGTCTCAACTTTTCGTTTAACAGTCTTCTTCTTATTAGTTTTAGCGGTCGTTTATTGAGGTTGTTTCATCTTTTCATCATTTTTCGCCACGTTTCGAATTTTCGCCTCCGTCGCAGACCTTTCGCCCGCCCCCTTCCCATAGCGTAAATGATCAATGCATTCTTCTTTCTTCATGCGTTTGACACCTTTCAAATTCGGCGACTGACGCACATTGGCATGTAAATTAACCAGTGTTTGTTCATAAGTCTCAGCAAACACAAGGTTAGTCAATTCTCTTCTGGTCTTTTTACCACCATCACGATTTTTAATTCCTAGATTTCTACAGTACTGTTTTAACTGGGGTACGGTAGAGAAATATAACGTTTCCACGTTGAACGTTTTTGTTTTTGGCATTTTATATGTTAAAACTTCTTATTTTAATACATATTATTTTGAGTTTTTTTTTTGGTAAAAAAAAAATGGATTTGCGAATTTTTTTAAACTTCTTATTTTAATATATACATATTTTTTTATTATTTTTTCTAGAGAGATTCAATTTTTTTCTGAAACATGACTTTGTTTTCAAGTGTGATTCAATTTTATGTAACGCAAATACAAATGATTGCATACTGTAGTAGAAGAAACCAGGTCACCGTTTATTTTCTGGCGGTAATAGAGATCACGACAAATTCATTCAACTTTTATCCACTCTTAAATTCACTGAAGAATAACGCTTGACATATGATTATATATATATTTTGACAAACACCTGCCTCATTGATTATGCAAACATTTTTGTAAGATTGTGACAGTGCATTATTCACACTCCATTAATAAAAATTTCAATTCAGAGATATGCCACTACTAATAACATGAAAAATTGAAACGGGACTGAATTTTTTTCTTTCCGAGTCGGTTTATAAATATTAACCCTTGGTGTGAGATGAATGATGGATAAAATTATTTTTGTCATTAATTCATAAATATTAACCCTAAAAAATATTTTGTTTTCGAGAAAAAAAAATTGAACGGTGATTGAAGTTTCTTCCGAGCAAAATCTCACTTTGTCATAGATTAGTTAGGGAATATGAAGGACTCTGAACTGATTCATTTGGCAAAACGAGTAGAGAAATACCTGCACTTCATCAACATGAACGGTTCAGAGAAAAAATTCATTCCTTTGAATAGTATAACAACACGCATCAAGAGAGAGAGAGAGAGAGATTGATCAAACAAAACGTGAAACACACGTGCAGACATTCTTACGCACTCTTAATGTTTTTTTTTTCTCGAATCGCAATTAAAAATCTATCTATAATGGATTTTCACCCAACGTCACATCCGCGACTTGCATATTAATTTTGAAGTCACTTTCCTTTTGGTACACCCATCGAAACACGGCATTCACGGTCTCAAACGACAATTGTTTTCCAGTGATCAAATTTAATCTGTGAACTAATGTTTCAGAAACGCTGGGAAATATATTCCTGTCGTAGAACATAGACGCACAGTCTGGATTGAAATCTTCTGCATTGTCTGAGAGAATGGTTATTAAATCGTCTTGGAATTCGTGCATCAAATCCAGATCGACCTCACTCAATTTTAATGGTAGAACATATTTATCGAATTCATCTGTCAACCCACTACATTCCACGTCCTTCAATTTAATAGGATCGTGAGATTCTAACTTGTAAATTTTACTGCCAAACTTCGGGTATCTTTCGACCCTCTTCGATTTTAATGCAATTTTTTTTTCAGATGCTCTCGAATTTTTTAGATGTCTTTGACAATTCCTGTTAAAAAGTGGTCCAGAAATGCTCGAATTTAAACATTTTCCGGGAGAAATCCGAGGTTTTCGAGGAAAGGTTGAATTATTTTGGGAAAAAAACAAAATTTTCTGAGAAATCAATTTTTTTATCGGAAAAATTTGAATTTTTCCAGAAATAACTCAATTTTTCTGGACCACCAAACTTTCTGGACCACCCTGATTGGGAAGTGGTCCAGAACCAGCAGTTATCCCCTACTCATACTTGATCAAGTTTCTGAAAAAGCGCATTATACTATCCCAATGTTAGCTACTGGATGTAAGCACACAATTTGGAGTTGTTGGTTTATTATGATAAGGGACTAGTTGTAAATGGGTGAGTGCGTTCACAAATATTAATATTTTTTAACACCTGGTATCAAAATAACATAAATTTATGAACAACCATACAATTTATTATCAGTTAATTTCAGTAAGGGTCTTGTCCTAATGACAGGGCTTGCATTTTAGAACAGTGGCCAGGCTGATGAATAGGCCAGGTAAAAAGGGCCACCGGGCATGATTTGTACTGTTCGGGGCTGATTTCGCAGATTACATAAACTGTGGCAGATGCATTTGCCGGCTCAATGGATTGGCGACCAGGCTGACTGATCAGCTTGGTGAGAAATGTTATGAGGCTGATTACCAGGCCTGGTGAAAATGCAAGCCCTGATGGAAAAGGTGCCTAATTACAATAATGGGTATTAATGAATATAATAAACACTGAGCAGCAAAAAATGATTGACAATTTGACATCTATTTAATTATACTCAGTATATGTTTACTCAGTCATCAATTAAGAAAATAACTTCTACATGGGAAAGAAAACAAAACACTAAAAAGTAGAAAAAAATGTTAGAAGTTGATCCAAAAGTTATCCAACATGTTTTGGTGACTACTATTAAGTTTATAAAACAATGTTACGTTTTTGTATATTTCCACTGTGGGACAGTTTGGGTGTATTAACAGTTGCTTCAGGCCAAAATGTAGCGGCCGGTTTGGATCCAATTGCAGAGTACGCTTTGGGTGTATTCAGTTGGTGACAAACTTCATGTAATTGTTAAGGTGCAATTTATTAAAAACTAACAGGAAGACAAGAACTGTCAATATTTATTTATTGGTGTTTTAGAGCACATGTTTCTGCATAATAGCTAATCATGACCACGAGAGTTTTATGGGTGGAGGAAGCCGGAGTTTCGGGAGAGAATCACCGAGCAATGGCGAACTATGGCGAGCAACTGTCAGCTCCCCAACATACCTACTCCACACATGCAGGGTTAACATTGATTGAAGACAATTGCACCATTGACGTGCAGTATACCTTGGTACAAAACGCCACCATGGCCCTATGTGAGCAATGAGGGTGAAGTGTCTTGCCCAAGGACACAACATGGTTGCCGCAGGTGGGAACCTCTCGGCTTGCAGCTTGTACCTCTTCTAACTGAGCTACCACACCCCAGAACTGTCAATTAATTGTTACAGATTATTGGAACACAAACATAGTATATTCTCTGTGTTTTTTGAGACCTTCGATCAATAACAATGGCATTTTAACCTTTAAAACTGTATAGTACCAGCTAAAACACATTGTAGAATGACCACTTGGAAATTTCTCAAGTACATAGTTTCATTATTAGTTTGTGATATTTGTTTTTGCTGTACAGTGGAACCCTCTTAATTGAAGAGCCACTTTTCCAATGAAAATTATTCAATTAACAGGAGTATTCAATTAACAGGGAATGTGTCACTTTCCTGTATTCCAGGGATAAACTTAGCATTTATTCTATTATACTGTGTTTGACAGAGCTCCGTGAGCTCTGTCAAACAAGATATAGTAGATTAAATGCCTGTATTGGATGTACTGAGGCCAAATTGGTCTATAAGTAAAGGAAAACTGGGAAGAGTCAGGGAAATTTCTCGACATGTTACAAAATCTTTTATTCAATTAATAGGAGATTACTCTATAACACATATTCACTTAATAGGTCAAATTTATACTTGAGGCCTGGTAAATGGTTTTGTAATGGGCAATTATATTCAATTAACAGGGATATACATGTACAATTAAGAGGTATCCAATTAAGTGGGCTCCACTGTATAACCAAAAACACCCCAACCCCACCCCAATCAAAACCATCATTCAAATGTCTTGGATTCAGCAAATTTTATTTCTTTATTTATTGGGGTTTAACAACACCTTTTACAGACAGGGTCACCTCATGTTGGAAAGTTTTACTGGGGGAGGAACCCAGAGTACCCTGAGTGAACCACCGAGCAATGACAAGCAACTGTCAGGCTCCTAGACATAGTAACTCCAAACAAGCAGGGTTATCATTGGTTGAAGACAAGTGCATCATCGATGTGCAGTACGCCTTAGTACAGTTGCCGCAGGTGTGATTCGAACTGAGAACCACTCAGCTTGTTTTGGGAAGGGTTTTTTTTTGTTCCAGCTTCATTAAGGTTTGTTTCATATTGCACAATTTTATCAAGATCAGTAATCATAAATCTTTAAAAGAAACTATAGAAAAAATGCATAGAACATTTAAAGAAAAACATTTTCTGTGAAGATTTGACCTCTGAGGTGATAAGATTCGACCACGACTGAGACCGAATATTCTCGGAAAAAGTATGAGGGCTGAATCTTCCTGTGGCTGAATCTTCATGAACCCCTTTTTCAAACTAAATTGCCCATTACTTATAAAGCACCATAGCTAAGGCAAAAACAATACTATGAAATTCCTAAGTCTGAAATTCTATAAATTCCAAATAAATTTACACAAATTATATAGCAAAAGGAAGGATGTGGTGTACAGAACTCCAAAAGTATGCGTGCACCTCACGCACTGACACACAGTCGATATCAGGCATCAGCGGTTCCTGAAAGTGTGTTATCGGTAACATATTTGTACCATAACTGATAATAATAAAATAATATTTCATAAGAACAACAAACACAGAATTCAAAATGCAGCCTCAAGGCTGCATGGTGGTGAATGCCAACGCTGTCCCATTGTCCTTGAAAGGCGGAGTCCTTTACAAATAGTTTTTTTGTCCTGTGATACTCTGGATACTCCCCATTTTTAGCTCAACTTTGACCTAGTCAAATTTGAGGTTATGCCAATTCAATACGGCTCGGGCTAGAGGCCGTATTTATGAACCGATCTTTACGAAACTTCTTGGGTACATTTGTTTTCACCGTGGATTGAGAACGAGAGTTTGTGGGTGTGGTCCAAAATTCAAGATGGCCGCCAGCAGCCATTCTGTACTGAAATTAGTGCAATCAGTCTTTTGTATAGAACTTCTGTATGAAAGTTCTGATTTGAATAAATTTTTATATGAATGTTTAGTAACATGGAATACATCACATATAATACGGATTCTTTTTTTCTCGTGCTGGAATTATGCAAATTAGATGAACTTTTATTTATTCAGTGGAACTTATACGCAATCAGTGCACATGCCAATACGGCTCGGGCTAGGGGCTGTGTTTATGAACTGATCTTCACGAAACTTCTTGGGTACCTTTGTCATCACCTTGGGACGAGACTGAGTGTTTTTGGGTGCGGTCCAAAATTCAGGATGGCTGCCGGTGGCCATTTTGTACCGAAATTAAGTACAATCAGTTTTTTGTAGAGAACTCTTCTATATGGCTTGGGCTAGAGGCCGTATTTATTAATCGATCTTTACAAAACATCTTGGGTAACTTTGGTATCACCGTATGGCGAGAAAAGGTGTTTTATGTGGAGTCTGAAATTCAAGATGGCCGCCAGCAGCTATTTTGTACAGAAATTAGTGCAATCAGTTTTTTGTACAGAACATCTGAATGAAAGTTCTGATTTGAATAAATTTTCGTATGATTGTTTAGTAACATGGAATACATTACATATAATACAGGTTTTTTTATCGTGCAGAAATTATGTAAATTGGATGAACTTTGAATTATTCAGCACTATTTATACACAGTAAGTGCACATATCAATACGGTTCGGGCTAGAGGCTGTATTTATGAACCGGTCTTCACGAAACTTATTGGGTACCTTAGTTATCACCTTGGGATGAAAACAAGTCTTTTGGGGTGCGGTCTGAAATTCAAGATGGCTGCCGGCTATTTTATACCCAAATTACGTGCAATCAGTTTTTTTTGTACATAACTTCTAGGACTACCTAACAAGTGCTTTTGGGCTCGGCTGTGTTAATATTTAGTGTTGGTTGGGGAGGGTAAACATTATTAGCACAACCCAGTTTTCTGTTTCCAATGAGAAAAATAAAACCTCCTCACCCATAGGAACCATATGAGCTAAAGATAAAAAATTCAAATACCTATATTTTAAGAAGGACTGGAGAAATATTTATTAATTAGTAGGAATCAACCGTAGAAGGGTTTGAATCAAACAGGCCAAGACATTTGCTAACATCTGGCTTATGATGCTCCATACAAGGATCCCCATTGTAACATTAACCCCATGGAGATTTCTTTTCTAGTTTAACATTTAACTGCCATTTTTGAGTCACATACTATTCATGTACATGTCTTAAACAAGTTGAGCTACCGTGTCATTGATCTGTGCGTATGTCTGACCATCCTCACTCAGATGTCGGCCCACATTATAATTTGAAATTTGATACACATGTTCACTATTATACATGTAAGTTCTTTAAGGAGTAACAACCGTTTTGCTGTTGAAAATATTTTTTCTGTGCATTATGGCCCTTTGAATATACAGAAATAGCCTACTTTTTGTCTGTTCGCCTCGTATATCGGGTTTGGATTATCAGATCTCAATCATATTTATTAATGTTCTCTTTTCAGACTTATCCCAATTTTTAACATTGAAAATGTGCTGTTTATCTCATAAAATACCAATATTTTGTCTGTTTGTCCTCATAATTCAGGTTTGGGTTATCAGATTTCAATAAAATTTGGAATGAAAATTGTTTATGGGAAAGGCTTTCAAATGAGTCATGTTCCTCTAGTAAAACCAAGAAAATTAATTCAAATCACCTCCCCACATGTGGCATTATGTCTTTGTTCTCTTTAATAGTCCAATCATTGTTTCTGTCCTTTACAGTTACTTCTGTGTTGGGGGGGGGGGGGGGGGATTAATGCTGCTGCACAACAAAGACAATAATTTTACATCCCAAATGTAGATGATCTGATTGACACAAACTATTGTTAACAGGTGTACGTTGATCTCACAATTTTTGCTGGGTTGTATTTCTCTCCGCTGTACAACAAAGATGATAAACCCCTCGTGTGTATGCCTAGTGTTGAAAATATGTCCATCTTAGCATTTTCAGAAAGATTCTCACTCGATCGCCGACCGCAAATTTCGGCGTTCTAGACTTCTTCCTGATCTTAGATCTCTCAGGATATAGATTCGCGTAGACCCGTTTTTCATTTCGAGGATCGCTAGCTTCCGCGGGAATCATGTTGAAAATATGTCCTTCTTAGCATTTTCAGAAGGGGGGGGGGGGGGGGGGTAAGTGGGGTCCATATGCCATGCTTAGCATGCTGTTCTTAATATTACATGACCCGGTAGTGTTACTCTGGTGTTTGGAGTTCTAAAATGGGTTTGTGAACACTTCAAAGATTTTACACAAAAAACGTTTTTGCCCTGAGATTTGTTGCAGGGTCCATTGAGTGAGAAATTGTGTCTGTCATCTGACACAGCTTTATCCTTGACACTGTTATGTCAGCACCTCTGGTACAATTTCTGGCATTTGAAGTCTATTCATATGTCCGTCCGTATATATGTTCATCTGCACTCTGATGTCTGTTTGCATTATAACTTGAACATCACTTCTCAGAGTTCAGTAAAATTTGGGATAAAAGTTGTTTATGGGAAATGCTTTCAAATGAGTCATGCCCGAGCAGTAAAACAAAGAAAATACCTGCAAACCGCCTTCCCACATGTGCCATTATAGGAACCCCAGCGGGCCATAGGCCCGCAAGGGGTTGCACATACCCAATCAGATAAATGTGTTCCAGAACAGAATCCTCTAATACTGTTAAGCAATATTTTGAATTGGACAGTAAATTTCAGGGAAAAAATCACGTTACTTCCGGTTCACAATTGCCGATACAATTGCAATCGACTTATCCCCCTCAAGGAATCTTTAGGCCAATATCAACAATCAAGCCAAATGTCAAATGCGTTCGTTTTCTGTTGCAATCCAACTCGCATCTTAGCTTTGCGTGATATTTACATGTCTACACATCACTCGTATGCTGTCCTTTTAGAGGGTTTTCAATACGCTCAGCAAATGATTTTGTTATTTCAGATAGAACTCTCCTGATTTCGTTGTAACTTGTCCTATTCGGCGATTACATGATGTACCTTCATCAAAAAACCGCAGATATAACCGGCAATCGTGTTGATTACATTGGTGCGATTTCATAAAGATATGCATGGACACATACACGTAGCTGGTGAAGTTCAAGAATCAAAACGAAACGCAGTTTTTGAATTATCCTCATTTTAAGGTGTAATAAATAGTAATGAAAAGTTTGCTTGAAAATAGGTGATACCTTGCTGATAATTTGCTCCCGTGTCATTTCGCCCCAATTTCCGTTCGCCCCTCGAATCGTTTCGCCCAAATCCTCATTTGCCCCAGGTCATTTCGCCCCACAGACGGGTTGTTTCGCCCCTAAATTTGAACTTTATTTTGGTAATGCAATGCAATTGTTTCCTTTAGTACTTTAGTATTTTTTTCCCCAAAGAATTTACCGAAGTAAACAATTTCCATTAAAATTTTCATAATTTTTACAAAATTGAAAAATGTTACCGTGTCTGCATTGACCGTTTCGGGCAAGATACTGCGCCCCCATTGCCCATGTACGGGCAGAGTAGCATTGTGTGCGAAGGTGTATAGTACCCTGAATGTGCACATGTCTTCAGCCATTGCTAACTCTGCTCGTGTGGAGTTAGTTTGTTGGGAGCCTGGCATTTGCTCGGTGGTGCTCTCCTGGGACTCCAACTCCCTCTACCCATAAACTGTCCGACAAGAGGTGACCCTGACTGCCCCCCCCCCCCCCCCCCCCAGAAAAGGGTCCTACTAAACTCCGAGGTATATTAAGAGATACCGAGGAGAAAAGAAAAAAAAAGTAAGTCAGGGCTGTTTAAAAAGGTCTAAATATAATTGCAGTCATTTAATTGATTCCTTCGAAGCAATATACGTGATATTACTTGATTTATTCGAGTAAATGCAAGCTATATACATGTGGACCGAGTTGTTACCGTAATTTTTTTATCGTTGGCGACTGAAAAATTACCACTTCCCATCTCGTGATATTGGTCCACAACAATTATTTTTCTGTCATAACAAAGAAGACAATTGCCGACAGCCACAAAGAAAACTAATTAAGAAGTCACCATGAGATTAGCAATTCACACTGTTGCTTACTGAGGTGGAGTCGCTTTAAATACCATTACCAAGCTACCTACTGAATACCAAAGGGAAGATGTTTCAGGGCACTCTATTCAGCACCCATAATTCTCAAGTATGGCATTAAAACCATGCACGTACTGCTTAAATCTATTTACATAATTAGAATACAGCACCAGGGTTGCAGTGGCTCAGTAGGTAGAGGTGCAGGCTGCAAGCCGAGAGGTCCTCGGTCCGAATCCCACCTGCGCTCACAGCTTTGTGTCCTTGAGAAAGACACTTCACCCCCATTGCCCATTTGGGGGCACTGTATGCTGTGTACCAAGGCATGCTGCATGTTCTTGGTGCACCTGTCTTCGAACAAGGCTAACCCTGCTTGTGTAGTATGTTGGGGAGCTGCCAATTGCTTGCCATTGCTCAGTGGTTCTCTCCGTGTACTCTGGCTTCCTCCACTCGTAAAACTGTCGTGGTCATGATTAGCTATTGTGCAGAAATATGTGACCTTAAACACCAATAAATAAAAAGAACACACCACCCATAACCGTTTCACTCCTCTTTTCATTCACCTTGGTATCCCTAGGTTTGTCTCGGTGTTTAGTATGCCCTCCAGAAAAGGAGTGATTTCTTTTTCTAAAATAGCAAAACAAGAAACAGTAATTTTTAACAGGTAGTAACAAAATAATTTGCACGAAGCGCACAATTTTATGTTAGTTAATAGCTGAAAAAACGCAGGGTGATATTTGCAAATCTTAGTTTATTACTGGTACAAGGTACTGGTAATGAAAATTGTCGTTTGTCATCAATACTTGATCAAGTTTCTGACAAAGCATATTATACTATTCCAATGTTAGCTATTGGACATAAGGACACAATTTGATGTTAGTTTACCATGATAAGGTGCTCAGCCAGGATATCAAAGTTAGGGGCAAGAGTAATATCTAGTGGGGTGGGGCTGGGCATAAAGAATATGGTGCACAGCATAACCTCAGCCACATAGCAGTGAGATAGGGGCGAGGACAAGAGGGAGTGTGCCCCTCTCATCAGTGTGGAGGGGGGGGGGGGGGTTCCCCCCCCCCAAAAAAAATGAAATTCAAGACAGATATACACAATTACCTTGACTCTGTGTCCATTTGTGTCCATAATATATAAGTTGCGAACAAGCATAAATATCTAGATATCAAAATGTCTTGTCGGATGTTCATTATATGGGTTAACAGGGGAGAGGGTGGGGGGGGGGGGGGCATGAATGAAATTGGGGAGGGCATGTGTCCCCTCTCCAGCCCCAAGTTTACAGTGCGGACGCCGTGGACTGGTCACTTTCCACAGGTGGGCAGTATTTCCGCGGATGCAATGATATTAGATTTCAAACACTGTTTACAGCAATAATCATCAACAATTGTATCAAAGAAGCACAGGGTACAATCCGGTGCTTCATTAATTAAAATTTTATTGATGATGATTTTCTATTACCTGGAAAAAGCATGCGTGTACATCACTGACATTGCATGGATTATGATCAGTCCACGGCAACTGTACTGCATGTCTGTGCCACTGCTATGAGCAGGGACTAATCTAAATGGGTGGGTGTGTTTACAAATATTAATATTTTTTAATACCTGATAAAAAAGTAATATTAGTTTATGAACAACCACACAATTGACTTTTAATTACAATACTCCTAATTCCTATTAAACATACCTGAATGTTTATTAATTTTGTGGATTTTTTACACTGTGTATGAAGCTTATGTGGGCCTGTATGTTTGTTAAAATTGCCCTTCCATTAGGGAGCACTTCTTGAAATCAGTCTACACTGGATTGTGTGGTATTCCTTTGTGTAAGACAATGTATTCATTGTAATATTCTTCATGCATAAGGCTCCACAAAGTAGATATGTTTCTCGGTCCATGTTTTGTATAATTGCATGCAGGCGGGTGATTTTTTATTTTATTTTTTATTTTTATGTGTACCCATACCATGTATGGTACACATAATGCCGGGGTGGCCATCCGTCGTTCGTCCATCCTTTGTCTGTCCGTCCATCCGTCCGTCCGTCCGTCCGTCCGTCCGTCCGTCCGTCCGTCCGTCCGTCCGTCACATCCGTCCGTCCGTCCGTCTGTCCGTCCGGCGTCCGTATCCATTTGTTTGGCATTCGATAACTTGAAAAATATTGCTTGCATTGTCAAGTTACTTTATATTTGTGTTCAGGTTACTGATGTGCCGAGCTGTATAGATTTTGGTGTAAATCTAATAATTTGACCCTGAGATATTAACTCTTTATCCTTCAAATTGAGAATTCTTCCAATCCCTTTGGCATGAGATAACTCAAAAAATATCAATCCAATTGTCATGTTACCTTATATATATCTTCAGGTTACTGATGTTCCGAGCTGTATAGTTTTGGTGTAAATGTGTTATTTTGATCCTGAGATATTAAACCTTTATCCTTCAAATTGAAAATTCCTCCAATCCCTTTGGCATGAGATAACTTGAAAAATATTGCTTGGATTATCAAGTTACTTTATATTTGTGTTCAGGTTACTGGTGTGCCGAGCTGTACAGGTTTTGGTTTAAATCTGATAATTTGATCCTGAGATATTAACCCTTTATTCTTCAAATTGAAAACTCCTCCAATCCCTTTGGCATTCGATAACTTGACAAATATTCCTTGGATTGTCAAGTTACTTTATATTTGTGTTTAGGTTACTCATATGCCGAGCTGTATAGTTTTTGGTGTAAATCTGATAATTTGAGCCTGAGATATTAACCCTTTATCCATCGAATTGAAAATTCCTCCAATCCCTTTGGCATTCGATAACTTGAAAAATATTGCTTGGATTGTCAAGTTACTTTAAATTTGTGTTCAGGTTACTGATGTGCCGAGCTGTATAGTTTGTGGTGTAAATCTGATAATTTGATCCTGAGATATTAACCCTTTATCCTTCAAATTGAAAATTCATCCAATCCCTTTGGCATTCGATAACTTGAAAAATATTGCTTGGATTGTCAAGTTACTCCATATTTGTGTTCAGGTTACTGATGTGCCGAGCTATATAGTTTTTGGTATAAATCTGTTATTTTGATCCTGAGATATTAACCCTTTATCCTTCAAATTGAAAATTCCTCCAATCCCTTTGGAATTTGATAACTTGACAAATATTTCTTGGATTGTCAAGTTACTTTATATTTGTGTTCAGGTTACTGATGTGCTGAGCTGTATATATTTTGGTGTAAATCGGATAATTTGATCCCAAGATATTAACCCTTTATCCTTCAAATTGAAAATTCCTCCAATCCCTTTGGCATGAGATAACTCAAAAAATATCAATCCGATTGTCATGTTACTTCATATATGTGTTCAGGTTACTGATGTGCCAAGCTGTATAGTTTTTGGTGTAAATCTGATAATTTGATCCTGTGATATTAACCTTTTATCCTTCAAACTGAGAACCCATCCAATCCATTTCTTCGGCATACGATAACTCAAAAAATATCAATCCGATCCGTATAGTTTTTTTATGTAAATCTAATAATTTGATCCGGAGATATTAACCCTTTATCCATTAAATTAGACACTCCTCCAGTCCATTTCTATATGTACCCATACAATGTATGGTGTACATAATGTCGGCATCCAGGGTGGCCCACCGTCATACAGCTTTCTACTAGTTGCGCGTATGGGAACACATCTGACGATTTCATCGGCCTATTTTTGTAATTATTTCTTTGCCATTAAAAGTTCATGTTCTTGTTTTGTTTTAGACCTCATAATCTACAGAATAGCATGGGTGGTGGTGTATTCCATCCCTTGAGTGCAAAAAGGCTTTGCAATGCTATAGTATAAGCCTTGTTGCACTCCAGAGACAAATTTATCAATTTTAATAACATGGGTAAAATATCGGACATGAACCATTTAATTTCGTTTTGTTTAGCTCACCACGACAAAGTCAAGCTGGGCTTATCTAATCACTCTCCGTCCATTGTCCATCCGTCTGTCGTCCATCAACACCATGTTTTGGTCTTCTCGCCCAAAACAACTAGGCCAATTCAAGTGAAAGTTTGTGTGAGTTATGGTCCCAATGGGGTATTGCATTTTTATTCAACCCAACATGCCCAGCCCCATAGGGAGGGGTGGGGGGAAAATGCTCCCAAAATATTTTTAAAATCTCATGAACCAGTGGGTACAGTGAACTGATATTTGTTATGGAGCTTCCTTTTGAGGTGTAGAATCAAGTTTGTTCAAACGTAGTTCGTGAAGCAATATTTTGCTTTGTAATGGGAGAGGTTAGATTTTTGGTACCACCCAAAATGTCTATTTTCTGAACCGATGGTCCTATTTGAACGAAATTCAGTATGCGGTATTATTGGGTCATAAGCACTCGACTCATGCAAAAAAAACCCCAAAAACCTGCATCCCCATGGGAACCCCAGGATCTAAAAATAGAAATATTTTCAAACGCCCATGTTTCCCAAACCACTTGGAACAGAGAACTGTTATATAGCATGAGGCATCCTTAGGACCAGTAGAATTGAATGGTAAAAAAAATTGCCATCTGTTTTGTTAGGGAGTTCTGCAGAAGACATCAAAATAATGTTGACTCAGCATATTTGCAAACATTTTAGAAAATCTTTTCTCCAGAACTAATGTTCAGAATCTTTTGATATTTGGTATACAGCATCCATAGAGGGGTCAGATACAAGTTTGTTAAAATGAAGCCCATTGGTTCATATTTGGACTCAATGCAGGAGCCCAATTTTTTTACCTTAGGGCAATATGGGGAATTTTCTTCAAAAATCTTCTTCAGAACCACCAGTCAGAATCTTTTAATGTTTGTTATACATCATTGTTATGGAGGTCAGATTCACGATTGTTCAAACCAAGTCCCTAGGTTAATATTTGGGCTACCTTTGGTAGCCCAAATTTTAACTTAGGGCAATATGTGGAAGTTTCTTTAAAAATCTTCTTCTTCAGATCCACCAGTCAGAATGCTTTCATATTTGATATACAACATCTCTAGGGGGGCGAGATTAAAGTTTGTTCAAATCGGGTCTGTAGGTTTAAATTTGGGCTCGCTATGGTAGCCCAAATTTTAACTTTATGCAATATGAGGAAATTTCTTTTAAAAGTTTCTTCTTCAGACCCACCAGTCAGAATGCTTTCATATTTGGTATACAACATCTCTAGGGGGTGAGATTCAAGTTTGTTTAATTCTGGTCTGTTGGTTAAAATTGGGGCTCGCTATGGTAGCCCAAATTTTAACTTAGTGCAATATGAGGAAATTTCTTTTAAAAGTTTCTTCTTCAGATCCACCAGTCAGAATGCTTTCATATTTGGTATACAACATCTCTAAGGAGATCAGATTCAACTTTGTTCAAATCGAGTGCCTATGTTAATATTTGGGCTCCCAATGGGAGACGGAATTGGCCATGTAGCTGAAGAATTAGAAATGTTTTATTCAGTACCCTTTAGAGGCTTGTAACTAAGAGTAATCTACATTGGTTGTATCAAGAGGCTTCAGAGGGGAGCTCCACATTTTACATTATGATCAACTGAAGAAAAGGCATGATGCTTGGACTGTTTTAGTCACTCCTGAAGGGCTCAATGATTGACAGTGTATCCTATGGAGATGGATTCCCTAATGTAGATTCATTCTTGTACTCTGTTTATATCGTGTTCTGTTAACGGTGAGCGCTTCAGGTCCCATGGGGCCTCTTGTTTATTTATTTATTCGGTTTTAACAACACTTTCGACAGCCAGCAGCAACAAGTTTCTTCTCTCATTGAACCAACTCTCTCACCCAACTGCATCACTCATGGTCAACTGATTTTTTTAGCTCACCTGACTTTTAGCAGTGTGATGAGACACCACAGTAGCAGGTATTGGTCATTCTGTTGGAAAAAATCACTGTTTTTTGACTCGAGGTGCCTTTGCTGAGAAAACTGATGCTTTTTCTTACAAAGATTGCAAATATTCATCCAACACAATGTGAAATGTCTTCAGAAACCAGAATGTGATTAAATAGCAATGGGAAATTCAATATGTATCACCATCAATTTAATTATAAATTAATATAGTTTTTTTATGCAAAAGGACATACTGAGGTGTTTAGGAGAACACATCCAGGGCTATATTTTACCCTATCACTAGGTAAAAGAATATTTGACATAACTTGTTGAGATAAAATGGCACTTTCTATTGATATTGGTGAATTGTATAGCCTCAACCAGAGCTTATATTTCGACGACAATCTGAGAATCGATTCACGTAGAGATCCGTGCAACAAAACCAGTGAGAAACCATGTAGATTCTCGTAGCACAGCTGCTATGATTCACATGAAAAGAACTGAGTCAGCTTAACCCTTTACCTAACACAAAGGCAGCAAATTAACCATTACAACTCTAACATGACCTGAAATATTGTGACACTGGCAATAAAATTTGTACAAATATGGCTGTCATTGGAACCGGCTCATCAGCCGCTTCCAGCAACATCCATAATTGTTAAGCTTGATGAATATTGTTTACCTTTAGCTCACCTGACTGTAAGTCAGGGGACGCTTAAGTGATGATTTTCTGTCTGTAGACCATCCGTCCATCTTACTTTATCAACCTCTCCTCAAAAACAACTGGGCCGAATTGAACCAAATTTGATATTCATGTTCCTTATGATATATGAATTCCAGTTTGTTCAAATAAAGTTGCCATGCCCATAGGGGCCCCGAGAAGGGGCATTTCTCTGATAGCACCCATAAAGGGGTTTCCATTTTTTTTTAAATTCTTCTTCAGAACCATATATAAGAATATGTTGATACTTGGTATACAGCATTTTTAGGGGAGAGGAGGGGGGGGGGGGGGGGGCAGATTCAAGTTTCTGCAAATCGAGTTAATATTTGGGCTCCCTGTGGCCACCCAAATATCGACAGTGCAATATGAGGAAATTTCTTTCAAAATCTCCTTCAGATCCACCAGTCGGAATGCTTTCATATTTGGAATACAACATCTATAGTGTGGGGGGGGGGGGGGGGAGGGGGGGGGGTAGATTGAAGTTTGTTTGAATCGGGTCTCTGGGTTAATATTTGGTCTATCTATTGAAGCCCGAAGTTTAACTTAGTACAGTTTAAAGAAATTTCTTTAAAAATCTATTTCTTCAGATCCACCAATCAGAATCCTTTCATATTTGACATACATCATCTCTAAGGGGGTCAGATTCACGTTGTTCAAGCCAAGTCTATGGGTTAATATTTGGGCTCGTTATGGGAGCTCAAATTAACTCAGTGCGGGGGGGGGTCAGATTTGAGAATGTTAATTTCGAGTCCCAAGCTTAATATTTGTGCAGGGGCGGGTTAGGTTGAAGGTTGTTCATTAATCTTCAAATCCATTCCTTAGAGTTTTTCCATAAAATTTGCATTTCAAGCTACAGTGACACAACAACCCTTGGAAGTTTGGCAGTACTTCTCTACAGCTGACAGAATTGGAAGCAATCAGGAAGACCTATGCTAATAATCATCTGACATAGACACTAGAGTTATGAATAATTTCACAACATCATCCCTATGTGGTGTTGATGAGCCATACTTAACTGAATGTGACCCAAAATACTTCTCTGAACCACTTTGTCAGGAGAGCGATTAAGGCCCCTGGGGGGGGGGGGGAGGGGCTTTTGTTTTTTTTTTAAATAAATCAGTAGTTGGTGTTTTAAAAATTAAAAAAGCTGTATTGGGTAAAGGGTTAACATGTATTTTCAGTACACAACAGGAGTTCAACCATACTGGCCTCATGGGATCCTGGCCCATAGCTGATCTGAATTTTCGCAACGATTTTCGCAAGAATCCAAATGGATTCTCCCAAATATAGAGGAATTATAAGCCCTGCACAACCCCAATTTTGAAACAAAATTGACATATTGTTTCATGGGGGTGGGGCACTATTTATCTTGCTGTATGGTTAATTAAAACAGATGTTGTCAAAGGGTTTTGTGTGCTGATTCAAATTTTAGTTTTATTTTGGAATTAGGGTGGTTTTCAACGAAAGCTGTGAATTCTTATCCCTCCCAGCCTACTCATTAGGTAACAGGATAGGAATTCTGTCGGAGGCAATACCAGTTGTTAAGCCCATTTGGCACAGATTGGACACTTCTCTTCAAAAGAACAAATTGCCCATGCTTTTCACTCGGCAGAAGCCAAAAGTTGCATTCTATTACAGAAATGAGTTGTTCATCACATGAAAGAGGTCAAGGTATCTTTGGTAGGGTTAGGTTTGCTCATAGGTATATCTGTTGTAAATACCTTAATAAGATTTACCTGCCTCGAAAAGTTGCACTCGGAAATTAGATAATCCCCAAAACTAAGCAGTCTTGGGAAAATATATTCTTTCAATAAACATTTGAAGAATTCTACTGACATCTTGCATTACTGGTGAACGTTCCAGATGAATAAAGAGGGTGATATGGGGACTTTTTGGACCTAAAAATTCATTTGACTATTGGAGGGTTTTGGTTGGGGATTCCCTGAGAAATATGTACATGTGTCCAGCACTTCCCTTACTGTTAGTTTTTCTCTCTTATTTGTTGCATGACCCCCTGTTTAAGAATCAGAAAAAAGGTTGTCTGAAGAGCTATACTTGACAAAAGATATTTGAATGCCAAATTTAAAATGATGCGACCATATTTTTTTTCGCCTGAACGTTATAATTGTCGCCTGTGGAAAAATATTTAGTACTGTGATACGTATATGTTTGGCTGAAATTAAACAATTGCAGGAATTCGATTGCATAAAATGTTTTTGGAGTAATGGTTACGGATTGAAATATTTCAATATGTTGGATACTTTGGGGTTCCTTCTAACGCTTTGCGTATTGTCATATTATTTTTACTAACAGTAATAGCCACCAATTGGTTAGGCGTGGATGGACACTTGTCGAAGAGAAACAGCGACACTGATTGCAACAAACGCCCAATATGAAAGATAACGAATGTAATTTAGACTGGTTCCCAAAAGGTTGTTTTGATTTTTTATCGATCCATTTGATCAGTCCAGCTTCAAACAAAACAAACCGACTCTTCACCGTTGGGTTTAAACATTGGAATTAAAATTTGTTGATTTAAAAGAATTTTAATGCATGGGATGTGTAATAAACACAGAACGCAATGTGTGTTCGAATCGGTGTGTGTTTTACATAACGAGTTGGAATGGATTAGTCATATTTCGCGAGAGACAACGGCTCTCGCGAAATATGACTACGCCATTCCAACTCATTAAACCTCTATTAAACTTGAATTAAGTGGATGAAGCTGACACTTTTGAAGAGAAATAGAGCCTTCGGCGATCTGATAATTTCCTTGCTTGACAATATTTTGTGCCAAAGCATTTGATTCCTTCCACGACGTCACACAGACGCGTTACGCCCAATCAGATGTCGTTCTGACGCGTATTTCAAATTCTACGAATGGTGTACCTTGTTCATTTCTCGGTGTCTTTATTGTGCCATGTAACGTTAACCCCTTGAACCCGAAACGAAAGAACGCTTGATATTTGGCCTTATCTCCATAATTATGAGTAGACTTTGTAATTGGCCTAACAAAAGTCTTCTTGTGGTACATGATACTGCTATATTGTGCGGGGCCGTCGAGAGGGAGGGGGAGAGTAAACCCCGGGGCCCGGCGTTATTGGGGACCCGCCGATTCCCGTAATTTCCTGAAGGCGAGATACTCGTGCGTGCGGCCCCTTCACTACACGTCACATTTAGACGAGCAGTGAAGGACTCTCACGTAAGAGAATCCTGCCTTAAGGCAATTAGAGAAAATCGGCGGGCCCCGGTGTTCCAAATTGACAATATTTGTGTGCATTTACGAAAGCGCAATCTCGATGTATTGCTAGCTTACGCAGTTACAAACTTGGAACATAATCAACATTTTAGTTCTGCGCGAAAAAGAGCTAGTGGGTCATACTATAAAGAATAAATGTATTTCAACCAAGAATCACTAGTTCTATATTTGCTTAGAACTAAATGTTTCCAACTTTTGAAATTTGAACCATAAAATTTCCAACTTTCAAAAATCAGGGTACTAATTGCTCTTCGTCTTTGCTGGCGACGAGTAGTCTCTTGCGCATCCCATTTGCTTTCATCTAGGTGAAAGGTAGTGGAATGCACAAGAGACTAGGCGAAGAGGTCATCCCGCATTTTAATAGCACAGCCAAACGGAACGCACACCTGACACGCGTCACTAGCCAAATCGGCTTCAGAGTGACAAGAACCGATCTTGCCGGTTTCTGAGAATTTCACCCAAACAGGCCGCCAACAAAGTTATCCAAACTGCTCTCCAGTTTCCTTCTTAACCCTTTTGGAAAAAATAATTTTGTACGCCATGGGTCCTGGTCATATCTTGATACACCCAAACCGGCCTCTCGACTCAGCAATTTCATTCAAACCCAGACCGGCCATTACATTATTCTATAAAATACACCTGCAACTAATATATTTTACTGATATATTTTTCCAGTTTGTCGTGCCTGTAAACTGAAATTATTTACTCTCATTCAAGAACGTAGCCAGGGGGGGGGGGGGGGGCGGGGGCGGGCCTCCCCTCCCCCACCCAAGTTGAAATGTGGGTGACAAGTTGAAAAGAGTGGTGGATAAGTTCGCTGGTCTCTCGCGTCAGAAGTCGCGGGATCGCGGATCCCCGGCTGAGAAAAGATATGGAGGTATCTGAACCCTCTCTGGCAGCATCAGTTGCGGGGTTGATGATGTCAAGGCGTGTCGTCCTATTGGGTGGGGAAGTAAAATGGCTGTCCTCTGTACGGAGAGAGACAGACTCCACACAGGCTAAAGGTACAGTCGTAGAACACAACAAATTGGAATTCTCTGCTCCTTTCGTTATCAGACTCGCTTCTAAATTTATTCGTTTGGTTATTTTCTTCGTTTGCGTTTTGTTTTACACTGACCTCTAACATGCAATTTTAAAAATGTAGTTTATATGTATACCATATTTTTACTTTGTTTATAGTAATACGATAACACACTGGAAAGGCGTTCATTTGAATCAGTTCCACACATTTGTTTTTAAAATAGAGTATAGTTGATTATTCAGGAGCGAAGGAAGGTAAAAATATTGGGGGTGAGGTGGGGGCGGGGCTATCAGAGCTAATCCCAAGGGGACCACCATGTATGCTCACCGTGTGCTGTGCAGCAGCATCCGAGCCGCACAGTGGTTAGGTGGTGTGTGTGGGGGGGGGGGGGGAGGGGGTAACACAAGAGGCGATATCGCCGTATCCCATTCTCGGTGGTGAGGGTCTGCGGGCTTTCTCTGATATATTTTGAAAAATGAGGGCCAAAACTCACATGCTCAGTGATTCTGAGGCTGCTGTGACTGACTCCTCAGATGAGGACTGTTGAACGTTGCAAATTCGAATTCTCTGCTCCTTTTATTATTAGATTCGCTTCTGAATTCATTCGATTGGTTTACCCATTCGTTTGTGTGTTTTTTTTTTCTTTCTTTGGGAGCATGTGTTCCCTCTAGATCATACTAGCATGCCCAACACTCTGTAAAAGTGCGCACGCGCGCGCGCGCGTGCGTCTTGTCCCCCCCCCCCCTCCCCCCACACACTTTCAAATTGCTCCCCGGCGCCTGCAAAAGCTCGGGGTTTTCAAGTTATATATAGTAGGTTTAATATATATTCCCATATATTTAGTATCCCGTTTGTATCTCATTCATAGTTTTGGGGGTTTTTTTGTTTTTTTTTAATATCTCGAAGCAAATTCTGAGTCTTATATTCGTCGTTCTGTCATTTATACTCCACGCCGGCATTTGCCGGCTCTGGAAGTGTGAAATCTTACCAATATTTCTCCATTAAAAACCTCAAAATATCCACTCAAGTGCAAGGAAACGAGGGTTTGGGGACTCTGAAATTCACAATTTTCCTACCCCGGGCCGAACTATGGTCAGCCATTAGTAGCGAAGGCCCTGCTTCATCCCATAATAGATCAATAGCCACCCTCTTTGCGAATTTGTGGGTCTGCTATTTAGCTACATGCCTGCCCCGTACAGAGCGTATTTAGTTGCAAAAATGGTGTGGGGGGGGGGGGGGGGCGGGGGGTGTAACGTCTGCTTTTACGTGGGGGATTATGTGCGGGTTGTCTCCCCCCCCCCTCCCACACGCGGCTCTTCTCGGCCTTTCCCACTCCCACTCCGAAATCGACCCTGGTTGCAGGCCTGTGGACCACGGCTTTATAGATTCATCTCTTACGAGAACCGCGACAAATCAGAGACTGGCCAAAGAGTTATTATTATTACTATATATAAAAGAGTGTGTCTGTCTGTTTGTCCGTTTATGTATACAAGCAACCGCTGCATGAATTCAGATGAAATTCGCCACCAGTGTTCCTTGAATCACTGGGAAGGTTATTAGTGGGCTCGGAAATGCGCCGTTCTTAATGTTGTTTTGTTTCATTTTTTTATTCATTTTTTTCGTTTTTTTTTTTTTTTGTTTTTGTTTTTCTATAGTAATAAATGAGGATCGAATGACCGGAGTGTCCCGCCTTCTAGGTGGGCTGGGTCGAAAAATGCGCCGTCCCAATGTTTTTTTTTTTTTTTCTGTATTTATTTTTTTATACCATCTCGTCTGCAGGTGGACGGGCACTTCACCTATAGTTTTGAATAATAATTGGGGTGGAGGAGGATGTGGAACTGAGGCCCACTTCATCCGAAAGAATCCTGAGTGCCCGAAAAAATCCTGACTGCCCACCAAAAAATTATTTCACCCCCAAAACGTGTTTTGGAACAAATTGTGCCTGAAAGAGTCAACTTACAGTAAATAATGCGGTCCAACTTGATCTGACATTGTTACGCTATGCCATAAAACCAGTCTCATCTTCATATAGTTCACCGCCTATCGTTAGATTCTGTAATGCAGTAAAATGGGCTATTTCTCTGCGTTGAAAAAGGTAACCTGTGGTTCGCTTTTTCAACGCAATGCAATGTTGCATTCAACCCGGCTTGTGCGCGTATAGGCCTATCTTGCTTTCGGAACTTACAGGCTCCAAATTTACGAGATTCACCTGACAAGCATAAAAAATGTATACGACTCGTCAAATGAAGATACGAGCGTATACAACTGGGCGTATAAAAAAATCGATAAGGTGACATTATATTTTGAACAGTTTCACTAGCACCGAACCTCCTTCGTTGTTATGGTTGATAGTTTCTGGTGTGGAACTGAACGCCGAATCTGTCGATCTATAATTTTAACATGTTACATTTGTGCGAACATGTGAAAAACGACATATGAAGGAGAAATTTGCCCGATAAATTCATTTTCCGAGATGATCAGCAGATGTTTTTTCATACTACAAGAGTAGATTTTTCCATTAAGTTGTGTCGTTTCATTGTTAAAATTGTTTTATATAACATACTTACTGATTTTGCTTTCTTCGGTCATTCCTTTTATTAAAAAAATCTTGTTTTCGGTGATCTTGGATACGCTGCGACTGAAACTTTGAGATAAAAATAGAAATCTCTCGCCTCGCTTATCTCCACTTCCGGCTAAAGGTTTATACTGTTTATACACTGTGCTACAACCCAAACAATGAATGCGGACTCTTCTAATTACTGCCATTGAACTGATATGGAAGATACCTCCAAGATTTAAATGGTTAAATACTACACACAGCGATGGTGGTATTTACCTTTTATGACGCTAAAGATTAAAACTCGTGAGACGTTGGCAACATATTCACAGTCTTCTACGGAATAAACGGAATAAATAGAATTTTCGCTCAAAAAATTAAATTCTTCTGTCAAAAAAAAAAGTTGGCTTCCAGAGTCTTCCAAAATTGGTATAAAATCACGAGAGAGTGCACGTTATAAAATAATATGACAATACGCAAGGCGTAAGAAGGAACCCCAAAGTATCCAACATATTGAAATATTTCATTCCGCAACCATTACTCCCAAAACATTTTGGTTTATTCAGTCGAATTCCTGCAATTGTTTAATTTCAGCCAAACATGAATACGTTTCACAGTACTAAATATTTTCCCATAAACGACCATTATAACGTTCAGGAGAAAAAATATGGTCGTATCATTTTAAATTTAACATTCAAATATTTTTTGTCAAGTATAGCCCTTCAGACAACCTTTTTCTGATCTTTAAACATGGGTCATGCAACAAATAAAAGAAAAACTAACAGAAAGGGAAGTGCTGGTCACATGTTCATATTTCTCAGGGAATTCCCAAACAAAACACACCAATAGTCAAACAAATTTTTAGGTTCTTAAAGTCCTCAAATCATCCTCTTTGTTCATCTGGAACATTCAACAGTAATGCAAAATGTCAGTAGACTTCTTCAATTGTTTATTGAAACAATATATTTTCCCAAGACTGCTTAGTTTTGGGAATTACATAATTTCCGAGCGCAACTTTTAGAGGCAGGTACATCTAATTAAAATATTTACAACAGTTATACCTATCAGCAAACCCAACCCTACCAAAGATACATTTACCTCTTTCGTGTGATGAAAGAGTCATTTCTGCAATAGAATTCAACTTTTGGCTTCTGTCTAGTAAAAAGCTTGGGAAATTTGTTCTTTTGAAGAGAACTGTCCAATCTGTGTCAAATAGGCTTAAAAACTGTTATTGCCTCCGACAGAATTTCTACTCTGTTACCACCTAATAAGTTAGGAGGGATAAGAATTCACAGCTTTCTTTGAAACTACCCACAAAACCTTTTCACAAAATCTGTTTTAATTAATCATTCAGCAAGATAAATAGTGCCCCACCACCATGAAACAATATGACAATTTTGTTTCAAAATTGGGGTTGTTCAGGACTTATAGTTCCTCTAAATTTGGGAGAATCCATTTGCATTCTTGGGGAAATCGTTCCGAGAATTCAGACAAGCTATGGGCCAGGATCCTATTAGGTCAGTATGATTGAACCCCTGTTGCATACTGATAATACATGTTAACCCTTTACCCAATACAGCTTTTTAATTTTTACAACACCAACTACTGATTTTTACCCCACCTCTACCCCCCCCCCCCAGGGGCCTTAATCGCTCACCTGACAAGGTGGTTCAGAGAAGTGTTTTGGGTCAGATTCAGTTAGTCAAGGTTCATGGACACTACATAGGAATAATGTTATGAAATTATTCATAATTCTAGTGTCCATGTCAGATGATTATTAGCATAGGTCTTCCTGATTGCTTCCAATTCTGACAGCTGTAGACAAGTACTGCCAAACTTCCAAGGGTTGTTGTGTCACTGCAGCCTGAAAGGCAAATTTTATGGAAAAGCTCTAAGGAATGGGTTTGAACATTTATGAACAACCTCGAACCTAACCCACCACTGCCCAAATATTAAGCCACAGACCTGAAATGGACGAACTCAAATCTGCACCCCCCCACCACCCCCCGGACCCCCATTCCTGTGATACCAGATATGAAAGGGTTCTGTACCAAATATTAAAGCATTAAACTAGTGGGTCTGAAGAAAAAGATTTTTAAAGAAATTTTCTCATGTTGCTTTGAGTTAATTTGCACTCCCATAATGAGCCCAAATATTAACCCATAGATTTGGCTTGAACAAACATGAATCTGACCCCCTTAGAGATGTTGTAAGCCAAATATGAAAGGATTCTGACAGGTGGATCTGAAAAAATAGAGTTTTAAAGAAATGTCCTCATACTGCACTAAGTTAAACTTTGGGCTTCAATAGATAGACCACATATTAAGCCAGAGACCATTGAGCCCAAATATGGACCTAGGGACATGGCTTGAACAAACTTGAATCTCACCCCCCTAAGGATGCTGCATACCAAATATCGAAACATTCCGGCTGCTGGATCTGAAGAAGATTTTTAAAGAAAATTCCTCATTTTGAACTAAGTTATAATTCGGGTTACCACAGTGAGCCCAAATATGAACCCAGGGACTTGGCTTGAACAACTTGAATCTCACCCCCCTAAGCATGCTGCATACCCAATATCAAAAGATTCTGCTGTTGGATCTTGAGAAGAAGATTTTCAAAGACATTTGCCTGAAATGCACTAAGTTCAAATTTGGGCTCCTATACTGAGCCCAAATATAAACCCAGTGGGCCGATTTGAACAAACTTGAATCAGATCCACCCCACAATGTTGCATATCAAATATCAAAAGATTCTGCCTGCTGGATCTGGAGAAGAAGATTTTTAAAGAAATTTGCCTGAAATGCTTCTATAGTGAGCCCAAATATGAATCCAGGGGGCCGATTTGAACAAATTTGAATCAGATCCCCCCTACAATGTTGCATACCAAATATCAAAAGATTCTGCCAGCTGAATCTGGTGAAGAAGATTTTTTAAGAAATTTGCCTGAAATGCACTAAGTTTGAATTTGGGCTGCTATACTGAGTCCAAATATAAACCCAGGGGGCGGATTTGAACAAACTCGAATCAGTTCCACCCTACAATGTTGCATACCAAATATCAAAAGATTCTGCCTGCTGAATCTAGAGAAGAAGATTTTTTAATGTTTTTCCCATTGCCTACAGTGTTAAAAAGTGTTTTCAAAGTCCCGAAACTGTACCCTATGATAAAACCAACCGCAATTTTTTTGGACCAATCCTTTCTGTTGGTCCTAAGGAAGCTTCACACCAAATAAAAATTCTCAGTGCCGTGCAGTTTTGGAGATATGGCGTTTTACTTTTTTTCTATTTTTAGCTCCTGCGGTTCCCACGGGGCTACAGAAAAAGAAAATTCGGCATAAATTAGGTACTTATGACCCAATAAGCCCTCACATAAAATTTGATTCAAACCAGCCTCTCGGTTTGGAAAATAGAAATTTTTGGCGGGCCAACAATTTTGTCCCTCCCATAACGACGCCAAATTTAGCCCATCAAACTTCTCTTAAAGAAATCCAAGTCTACACCTTAAAAGGAAGCTGCATACCATATATCAAGTCTCTGCTACTGCTGGTTGATGAGAAGAAGATTTTGGTGCCCCTTGGGGGCATGGCACCACCCAGGAGAAGGGGGCAACTTCATTTGAACAAATCTGAATTGGCATTAGGTAATAAACATTTACCCAACATTTGAATAATGTAAAGTTAACACCGGATGGACGGCGGACAGAATGTGATCAGTAAAGCTCCCACTGAGCTTCGCTCAGGTGAGCTAAAAAACTATATTAATTTTTTAATAAATTGATGGTGACATGAATTTCCCATTATTTTTTAATCACATTCTTTCTTCTGAACACATTTCACATTGTGTTTGATATTTTGCAATCTTTGTAAGAAAAAGCCTAAGTTTTCTCAGTTAAGGCACCTCAAGTCATAAAACAGTGAATTTTTCCAACAGAATGATCAGTACCTGCTACTGTGGTGTCTCATGACACTGTTAAAATTCCTAAAATCACCAAATATTGATTCATTAGTGCTGTGATTGTGCTGCAAATATCCACAAGTGCACTTTCACTATTTTGGTTTTAATCCCCACATGCATGCATTCTGTCAAAGGGAGTGAAATTGTAGAAAATATGTTCACGAAGAGGACAAGTTGCAGTACAGTCGCTGTGGACGGGTTGTAATACACGCGTGGACAGTGATGTCCACTCGTGCGTTTACCAGTCAATAAAAACCATCATCTACAAAATTTTAATTGAAGCACGGGGTTGTACCTGGTGCTTCATTATTTATTAAATTTATGATGATTATACCTATAGTTAGTGTTTGGCATCAAATATTATTGTATCCGTGGAAATATTGCCCATCCATGGAAAGTGAGCAGTACACAGCCACTGTACTGTATTTGTTTCAAGTATATAATATACTCTTTGATGTTTAATATATTTGTGATAGGCTGGGTCCAAAGTACTCAGTACTTGTAGTACTCGAGTACCACTTTTTTGATAAAGTACTCAATACTTGCCAGCCCAGATTTTTGTATGTGTGTGTGTGTGTGTGTGTGTGTGTGTGGGCAGGGAGGGGGGGGGGGCAAATGAAAAGCAAAGAAACATTTCATCTGAAGGACAGACAGACATGCAGTAACAAATTTGGGAAGCCTACATAAAAGTAGTGACTAACTTAAAATGAAAAATATAGATAGAAGAGCCAGGGCAATGTTGTCAAACAGAAAACAAACAAGAGCCCCCAGAGGGCCTGATGGCATTCACCTGACGTGGTAGCCTAAATATCAACCCAGGGAATTTATTTGAACATTTAGTTGCATCTGCCCCTCATAAGAAAAGCTTATACAAAATATCAAAATATTCTGACCGGTGGATCTCAAAAAAAGAAGGATTTTTAAAGAATATTCCTCATACTGAACTAAGTTATAATTCAGGCTCCACAGAGAGCCCAAATATGAACCAAAGGACTTGGCTTGAACAAATTTGAACCTCACATCCCTAAGGATGCTACTATATACCAATATCAAAAGATTCTGACTACTGGATTTTAAAGAATATTCCTCTTATTGAACTAAGTTGTAATTTGGACTCCCATAGGGAGCCCAAATATGAACCTGAGGACTTGGCTCGAACAAACTTGAATCTCTCCCCTCTAAGGATGCAGCATCCCAAATATCAAAATATTCTGAAGAGTGGATCAAAAGAAGATTTTTAAAAAATATTCCTCATATTGCACTAATCTAATCACAGAGAGTCCAAATATGGACCCAGGGATTTGATTTCAACAAACCTGTGAATAAATCTTCCAAAGATGTTATATGCAAAATATGAAAGCCTTTGGAGCAGTGGTATGGGAGAAGAAGATTCTTTAATGTTTTTCTCATTACTAAAATGATGACTCCGCATAAGTCCTGGAAAACTTCCCTATGATAAAACTGATGGCAATTTTTTTTTACCATTCTTTTCAGCTGTTCGTAAGGAAGCGACACACAAAATAAAAATTCTCAGTGCCGTGTAGTTTTGAAGACATGGACGTTTTAAATTTTTTCTATATTTAGATCCTGTAGTTCCCACAAGGGCAACCGGAAAATGTTTTGGCATAAATTAGGTACTTACATGTACAACCCAATAAGCCCATCATATCAAATTTGCTTCAAATCAGCCTCTCAATTTGGAAAATAGAAATTTTGGTACAATTCGGGCTCCTACAGGAAGCCCAAATATGAACCCTGCGACTTGGCTTTAACAAACTTATATCTCACCTCCCTGAGGATACTGTATATATCAAAATATTCTGACTGCTGAATGTGAAGAATACTTTTGAAGAATATTCCTCATTTTGAACTAAGTTATAATTCAGGCTCCCACAGTGAGCCCAAATATGAACCCAGGGACTTGGCGTAAACAAATTTGAATCCCCCCACCCCTCCCCCTGTAAGGATGCTGCACACCAAACATCAAAACAGTCCGACTACTGGATCTGAAAAAGTCTTTTAAAGCAAATTCCTCATTTTGAACTAAATTATAATTCAGGCTCCCACAGTGAGTCAGGGTTTCACAAATATATTTTTGTGGGATCCATTTCCAACATGTGTCTTAATCACATGAATTATGCTTATTTATCTTCAAATACATAGATTGTTAGATTGTTGAACCACCACATCAAAGGCTATTGCAGTAATCATGTTTATAGAAATTAATTAGATCTGATACGGTTAACCGATTAATTGACTAACCAATGATCAATATCTTGAATGATAAAAAAAAATAGGCCGATGAAATCGTCAGATGTGTACCCATACGCACAACTAGTAGAAAGCTGTATGACGGAGGGCCACCACGGATGCCGACATTATGTACACCATACAAGGTATGGGTACATATATATAGAAATGGATTGGAGGAGTGTCTAATTTGATGGATAAAGGGTTAATATCTCCGGATCAAATTATCAGATTTACATAAAAAACTATACAGCACAGCACACCAGTAACCTGAATAAATATATAAAGTAACATGACAATTGGATTGATATTTTTTGAGTTATCTCATGCCAAAGGGGTTGGAGGAATTTTCAATTTGAAGGATAAAGGGTTAATATCTTGGGATCAAATTATCAGATTAACACCAAAAACTATACAGCTCAGCACATCAGTAACCCGAACACAATTGTAAAGTAACTTGACAATCCAAGCAATATTTTTCAAGTTATCAAATGCCAAAGGGACTGGAGGAATTTTCAATTTGAAGGATAAAGGGTTAATATCTCAGGATTAAAATAACAGATTAGCACCAAAAACTATACAGCTTGGTACATCAGTAACCCGAACACAAATATAAAGTAACTTGACAATCCAAGCAATATTTTTCAAGTTATTGAATGCCAAAGGGATTAGAGGAATTTTCAATTTGAAAGATAAAGGGTTAATATCTTGGGATCAAATTATCAGATTAACACCAAAAACTATACAGCTCAGCACATCAGTAACCTGAACACAATTGTAAAGTAACTTGACAATCCAAGCAATATTTTTCAAGTTATCAAATCCCAAAGGGATTGGGGGAATTTTCAATTTGAAGGATAATGGGTTAATATCTCAGGATCAAATTATCCGATTTACACCAAAAACTATACAGCTCGGCACATCAGTAACCTGAACACAAATATAAAGTAACTTGACAATCCAAGCAATATTTTTCAAGTTATCGAATGCCAAAGAAATGGATACGGACACTGGATGGACAGACGGACGGACATTCTAATAAATGGGTACTGTATCAGCTAAAAACGGTCATTCTCAACCCTTCACCAAATGCAGGTAGCAGATGATACTTGCACAAGAAATTCTTGAATTACTAAAGATTTTCAATGTTTGTCTCAAAAACATAGCTTATGACCCCCCCCCCCCCCTCCTTATTGGAACAAGCTCAATGAGCTTGTTCCAATGAGGGGTCATAAGCTATGTTTTAAGACAAAAATTGAAAATATAAAATTTGAATGGACATGTTTGTATATGGCGCTGCCCGGTTTTGTCCATTATGCTGAGTAAAGTTTTAATTATATAAATGGTCAATGGTACAGCAATTATTCAGCTACCTATTGGGGCAAGTGATTAATCAGTTAACCAAGGTTAACCCATGCGATTAATCAATCACGAAAACCCTTTAATCGTTTCAGCTCTAAAATTAATTTAATTTTATTAAATTTTATCTGATGAAAAAATGCTTATATTTTGGGGGGAATGGTAAATATGGATCTTCTTAAACAAGCATTTGCAAGAACATCACAGGAATGAAATCACCGTTCTCGCAATTTGCGAAACACTGGTGAGCAAAAATATAGGCTTGGCTTGAAGATCTCACCTGCCTAATGATGGTGCATAGCAAATATCAAAAGATTCTGATTGGTGGGTCTGAAGAAAAAGATTTTTAAAGAATATTCCTCATACTGCACTAATTTCAACATTTGGACTCCCATAGAGAACCCAAATATGGACCCAGGGATCTGATTTCAATAAACGTGTAAAAAAATCTTCCAAAGATGGTATATGTGAAATTTGAAAGGTTTTGGAGGAGTGAATTGGGTGAAGAAGAGTCTTAAATGCTTTCTCCATTACCCACAGTGTTACAGAATGCTGACTAAGCATTTTTTCAAAGTCCCGAAAAAGTACCCCATGACAGACCCGACAGAAATTTGCTTAGACCATTCCATTCTGTTGGTCCCAAGGAAGCTTCACACCAAATAAGAATTCTCAGTGCCATGTAGTTTTGGAGATATGTGCGTTTTGAATTTTGTTCTATTTTTAGCTCCTGCAGTTCCCATGGGGGGATGGGAAAATATTTTGGGGCATAAATTAATTACTTATGATCAAATAAACCCACAAATTAAATTTGGTTCAAATCAGCCTCTTGGTTCGAAAAACAGAAATTTTGGGCGGGGCGAAAATACTTGCCCTCCAATAATGAAGGCAAATAAAGACCCACAAACTTCTCTTGAACACAACTGAGTCTACACCACAAAAGGAAGCAGCACACCACATATCAAATCTCTGCTACTCCTGGTTCACGAGAAGATTTTTTAATATTTAGGCAAAATTTTTGGGCATGGCCCTACTGAGAGCCAGGGCAACTTGATTTAAACAAAATCAAAATGCAATGTCATAACAAACAAGCATCTCAAATTTCACCTAATGATTAATCGGTTCAGCAGTTTTGGAGAAGACGCAAACACCAAGTTCACGGACGGCGGACGGCGAGTGATCAATACACCTCACCCTGACTGAAAGTCAGGTGAGCTAAAAACTCAGTGGACCATGAGTGCTGCAGTTGGGCGAGACGCTTGGTTCAAGGAGAGAAGAAACTTGTAGCTGCTGGCTTTTGAAAGTGTTGTTAAAACCCAATAAATAAATAAACAAGAGGCCCCACAGGGCCTGAAGCGCTAACCTTGAACAGAACATGATATAAACAGAGAACAGAACACGATATAAGAGTCCAAGAATGAATCTACATTAAGCAATCCATCTCCATAGGATACACTGCATATCTTTGAGCCCCTCAGGAGTGACAAAAACAGTCCAAGCATCATGCCTTTTCTTTAGTTGATCATGATGTAAAATGTGGAGCTCCCCTCTCAAGCCCCTTGATACAACCTATGTAGATTACTCTTCACCTCTAGAGGGTACTGAATAAAAAGTGTCTAATTCTTCAGCTACTTAGCCAATTCTGGCTCCTTTTGGGAGCTCAAATATCAACCCAGGCACTCGATTTGAACAAAGTTGAATCTGATCTCCTTAGAGATGCTGTATACCAAATATGAAAGCATTCTGACTGGTGGATCTGAAGAACAAAATTTTAAAGAAATTTCCTCATATTGCACTGAGTTCAAATTTGGGCTACCATAGCGAGCCCAAAATGTGAATCTCCCCCCCCCCCCCCTCCCCCCACCTTTAGAGATGTTGTATACCAAATACGAAAGCATTCTGACTGGTGGATCTGGGGAAAAAGATTTTTAAAAAAACTTCCCCATATAGCCCTAAGTTAAAATTTGGACTACCAAAGGAAGCCCAAATATTAACATATGGACTTGGTTTGAACAATCTTGAATCTGACCATCATAACAATGAGGGTACCAAACATAAAAAAATTCTGACTCATGGTTCTGAAGAAGATTTTTAAAGAAAATTCCCCATAAAATTTGGGCTCCTGCATTGAGTCCAAATATGAATGTATGGGCTTCATTTTAACAAACTTGTATCTGACCCCTCTATGGATGCTGTACACCAAATATCAAAAGATTCTGAACACTGGTTCTTGAGAAAAGATTTTCTAAAATGTTTGCAAAAATACTGCGCCAACATTATTCTGATGCCCTCTGCAGAACTCTCTAACAATAACAGAGGGCATTTTTTTACCATTCAATTCTACTGGTCCTAAGGATGCTTCATACCATAACTGTTCTCTGTTCCAAGTGGTTTGGGAAACATGGGAGTTTGAAAACATTTCTATTTTTCACTCCTGGGGTTCCCATGGGGATGCAGGGGGGTTTTTTGCATGAGGCAAGTATTTATGACCCAATATTACCACATACTGAATTTCATTCAAATCGGACCATCGGTTCGGAAAATGGAAATTTTGGGTAGTACCAAAAATCTAACCACTGCCATTATAAAGCCAAATAATGCTTCACAAAGTACGTTTGAACACATGTGATTCTACATCTCAAAAGGCAGTTCCATAACGAATATCAAGTCACTGTACCAACTGGTTCATAAGATTTTAAAAATATTTTGGGAGCATTTTACCCCACCCCCTCCCTATGGGGCTGGGCATGTATTACAAAAATGTAATACCCCTTTGGTACCATTACTCACTCAAACTTTAACTTGAATTGACCAAAACATGGTGTTGATGGATGACAGACGGATGGACAATGGACGGAGAGTGATTAGATATGCCCTGCTTGACTTTGTCGAAGTGAGTTAAAAAAAAAAAAAATTAAATGGTTCATGTCCGATATTTTACCCACGTTATTAAAATTGATAAATTTGTCACTGGAGTGCAACAAGGTTTATGCTATATATAGCATTGCAAAGCCTTCTTGCACTCAAGCGATGGAATACTCCGAATACACCGCCACACATGCTATTCTGTAGATTATCAGGCCTAAAACAAAACAAAAACATGAACTTATGCATGAATATTATTACAATGAATACACTGTCTTATACAAAGGAATACCACACAATCCAGTGTAGACTGATTTCAAAAAGTCCTCCGTAGTGGAAGGGCAATTTTAACAAACATACAGGCCCAAATACGCTCCATACACAGTGTAAAAATTCCACGAAATTAATAAACATTCCTGTATGTTTAATAGGAATTAGGAGTATTGTAATTAAAAGTCAATTGTGTGGTTGTTTATAAACTTATATTACTTTGTTATCAGGTGTTAAAAAATATTAATATTTGTAAACACACCCACCCATTTAGATTAGTCCCTGCTCATAGCAGTAACACAGACATACAGTACAGTTGCTGGTCATAATCCTTGCATGGGCAGTGCATGATGTCCATGCATGTGTTTTCCAGATAATAGAAAATCATCATCAATAAAATTTTAATTAATGAAGCACTGAATTGTATCCTGTGGTTCATTAATTAAATTTTTGCTGATTATTGCTGTAAACAATGTTTGAAAACTAATATCATTGCATCCGCAGAAATATTGCCCATCCACGGAAAGTGACCAGTCCAAGGCAGCACAGAGTCAAGGTAATTGTGTTTTACTGTCTTTAATTTCAAATTTTGTTTGTTTTTTTGTTTGTTTGTATTTTTTTTTTTTTTTTTGGGGGGGGGGGGGGGGTGCACCAGACCCCCTCCACTGATGAGAGGGTCACACACCCTCTTGTCTTCACTCCTATCTCACTGCTATGTGGCTCAGGTGATTCTGTGCATCATATTCTTTTTGACTCCCACTAGATACATGTATTACTCTTGCCCCTACATGTAACTTAGATATCCTGGCTAAGCACCAGTATAAACTAACATCAAATTGTGTGCGTATGTACATGTACAGTAGCTAACATATTGGAATAGTATAATGTGCTTTGTCAGAAACTTGATCAAGTATTGGTGACAAACAACAATTTATCTTATCTTATCCTGGTGCCAGTAATAAACAGTGTAAAAATTCCACAAATTTTTACACTGTTTATTACTGGCACCAGGTTTTTTCAGCTATATTCTGTTATTTGTTTGTCGTTGTTCTTTGTAAATTTTACTTGATCTGAAATAAATATTGTTTAAACTAAAAACACTCATTCTCACCCCATGGTGATAACAAAGGTACCCAAGAAATTTCGTAAAGATTGATTCATAAATATGGCCTCTAGCCCAAGTTGTATAGACGTTCTGTACAAAAAACTGATTGTACCTAATTTCAGTACAAAATGGCCACTGGTAGCCATCTTGAATTTTGGACTGCACCCAAAAACACTTATTCTCATTCCAAGGTGATAACAAAGGTACCCTAGAAGTTTCATGAAGATCAGTTCATAAATACAGCCTAGCCCAAGCCGTATTGACATGTGCACTTACTGGGTATACATGTAAGTAGCACTGAATAAATTAAAGTTCATCTAATTTGCATAATTTCAGCACGAGAAAAAAAACGGTATTATATGTGGTGTACTCCATGTTACTAAACATTCATAGAAAAATTTATTCAAATCAGAACTTTCATACATAAGTTCTGAACAAAAAACTGATTGCACTAATTTCTGTACAAAAATGGCGATTGCACTAATTTCTGTACAAAATGGCTGCTGGAGGCCATCTTGAATTTTGGACCGCACCCAAAAACACTTGTTCTCGCCCCACGTGATAACAAAGGTACTCAAGAAGTTTCGTAAAGATCGGTTCACCAATACACCCTCTAGCCCGAACCGTATTGAATTGCTGTTCCCGAACAGACTGACAATGGGCCATGACATAACCTTAAATTTGACTTTGTCAAAGTTGAGCTAAAAATGGGGAGTATCCAGAGTATCACAAAACAAAAACCTATTTGTAAAGGACTCCCCCTTTCAAGGACAATGGGACAGCGTTGGCATTCACCACCATGCTGCCTTGAGGCTGCATTTTGAATTCCTGTGTTTGTTGTTCTTATGAAATATTATTTTATTATTATCAGTTATGGTACAAATACGGTACCGAGAGCACACTTTCAGGAACTGCTGATGTCTGATGGCGACTGTGTGTCAGTGCGTGAGGTGCACACATACTTTTGGGGTTCTATACACCACAACCTTCATTTTGCAATATAATCTATGTAAATTTATTTGGAATTTATAGAATTTCAGACTTGTAAATTTCATAGTATTGTTTTTGCCTTAGTTATGGTGCTTTATAAGTAATGGGCAATTTAGTTTGAAATGAAAGTGTCAATGACACTGTAGCTCAACTTGTCAAGACAAAGACATGTACATGTATAGTATGTGACACAGCAATGAGAAACATCTAGGTAATGACCTGATAACAAAGGTACATATAAAGTATTGTAACGGTCTGTACATAAATACTGGCCGTTGCCTGTAACAAATGTATCGGTAAAGTATTGTAAAGGTGGGTGACAGTCAGATGCTAAACTAGAAAAAAATCTTTGAGTCCCAGAGTGGGTCTGACTGAACACCAAAATATTTGTTTTCATAGCACAGTGATAACAAAGGCACCCCAAAACACACTCATTCCTTCCCAAGGTGAAAACAAAGGTACCCAAGAAGTTTCGTGAAGATCAGTTCATAAATATGAGCTGTGTAGAAGTTGTGACAAAAAACTGATTAGACCTAATTTCGGTACAAAATGGCCACACCCAGAAACACTCGTTCTCGGCCCAAGGAGATAACAAAGGTACCCAAGAAGTTTTGTGAAGATCGGTTCATAAATACAGCCTCTAGCCCGAGCCGTATTGACATGTGCACTTACAGTGTATAAGTAGCACTGAATAAATCAAAGTTCATCTAATTTGCATAATTTCTGCACGAGAAAAAGACCTGTACTATATGTGATGTATTCCATGTTACTAAACATTCATACAAAAATATAGTCAAATCAGAACTTTCATACAGAAGTTCTGTACAAAAGACTGATTGCATTAATTTTGGTACAAAATGGCTGCTGGTGGCCATCTTGAATTTTGGACCACACCCAAAAACACTCGTTCTCATCCCACGGTGATAACAAAGGTACCCAAGAAGTTTTGTAAAGATCGGTTCATAAATACGGCCTCTAGTCTGAGCCGTATATAGAAGTTGTGTACAAAAAACTGATTAGACCTAATTTCGGTACAAAATGGCCACTGGCAGCCATCTTGAATTTGGGACCGCACCCAGAAACACTCGTTCTTGTCCCAAGGTGATAACAAAGGTACCCAAGACGTTTCGTGAAGATCGGTTCATAAATACAGACTCTAGCCTGAGCCGTATTGACATGTGTACTTACTGTGTGTAAGTAGCACTGAAAAAATCAAAGTTCATCTAATTTGCATAATTTCTGCACGAGAAAAAAACCTGTATTATATGTGATGTATCCCATGGTACTAAACATTCACACAAAAAATTATTCAAATCAGCACTTTCATATGGAAGTTCTGTGCAAAAATCTGATTGCACCAAATTTTGTACAAAATGGCTGCCATCGGCCATCTTGAATTTCGGACCGGACCCAAAAACACTCGTTCTCGTCCCACGGTGATAACAAAGGTACCCAAGGAATTTCGTAAAGATCGGTTCATAAATACGGCCTCTAGCCCGAGCCGTATTGGCATTTGCACTTACAGTGCTGAAAGTAACACCAAAAAACATCAAAGTTAGTCTAATTTGCATAATTTACGCACGAGAGAAAAACCCGTATTATATGTGATGTATCCCATGGTACTGAACATTCATACAAAAAATTATTCAAATCATAGCTTTCATATGGAAGTTCTGTACAAAAAACAGATTTCTGCATCGTCGGTACAAAATGGCGGCTGGCAGCCATCTTGAATTTCGGACCAAACCCAAGAACACTCGTTCTCGTCCCACGGTCATAACAAAGGTACCCAAGAAGTTTTGTAAAGATCGGTTCATAAATACGACCTCTTGCCCAAGCCGTATCCAATTGTTGACGGACAGACGGACGGCGGGCCATGGCATAAGCTCAAATTTGGCTTCGCCAAAGTTGAGCTAAAAAAGGGGTTCATGAAGATTCAGTCACAGGAAGATTCAGCCCTCATATTTTTTCAGAGAATATTCGGTCCCCAATTTCATTCATGCCGCCACCCCTCTCTCCTGTTAACCCATATAATGAACATCCCAAAAGACATTTTAATATCTAGATATTTATGCTTGTTCGCAACTTATTATGGACACAAAAGGACACAGATTCAAGGTAATTGTGTTTTACTGTCTTGAATTTTTTTATTTTTTTTTGGGTGGGGGGGGGGTGGGGGGAGGTGCACCCGACCCCTCCACTGATGAGAGGGTCACACACCCTCTTGTCCTCACCCCTATCTCACTGCTATGTGGCTCAGGTGATTCTGTGCATCATATTCTTTATTACCCGGCCCCACTCCCACTAGATATTACTCTTGCCCCTACATGTAACTTAGATATCCTGGCTAAGCACCAGTATAATGGTAAACCAACATCAAATTGTGTGCTTATGTCCAGTAGCTGACATATTGGAATAGTATAATGTGCTTTGTCAGAAACTTGATAAAGTATTGATGACAAACAATTTTCATTACCAGTACCTGGTGCCAGTAATAAAATAAGATTTGCAAATATCACCCTGCGTTTTTTCAGCTATTAACTAACATAAAATTGTGCGCTTCATGAAAATTATTTCGTTACTACCTGTTAAAAATTACTGTTTCTTTTGCTCTTTTAGAAAATGAAATCATTCCTTTTCTGGCAGGCATACTAAACACCGAGTCAAACCGAGGAATACCAAGGTGAATAAAAACAGGAGAGAAACGGGTATGAGGTGGTGTGTTCTTTTTATTATTTATTTATTGGTGTTTAAGGTCACATTTATCTGCACAACAGCTTATTGTGACCATGGCAGTTTTATGGATGGAGGAAACTAGAGTACCCCAGGAGAACCACTGAGCAATGGCAAGCAACTGTGAGCTCCCCAACATACTACACAAGCAGGGTTAGCCTTGTTCGAAGACAGGTGCACCAAGAACATGCAGTATGCCTTAGTACACAGCATACCTTGCCCCCACATGGGTAGTGGGGGTGAAGTGTCTTGCCCAAGGACACAAAGCTGTTGCCGCAGGTGGGATTCGAACCGAGGATTTCTCGGCTTGCAGTCTGCACCTCTACCTACTGAGCTAATGCATCCCTGATGGTGTATTCTGATTATGTAAATAGATTTAAGCAGTACTAGTATGTGATTGGTTTTAATGCCATATTTGAGAATTATTGGTGCTGAAGTAATAAGAGTGCGCTGAAAAATCTTCCCTTTGGTATTTAGTAGGTAGCTTGGTAATGGTAAAGTGACTTCACCTCAGTAAGCAACAGTGTGAAAGCCGGCAGCCATCTTTAATATCGGGCCGCACCCGAAAACACTTGTTCTCATCCCAAAGTGATAACAAAGGTACCCAAGAAGTTTCATGAAGATTGGTTCAAAAATACAGCCTCCAGCCTTAGCGTATTGACATGTGCACTTACAGTGTATAAGTAGCACTGAATAAATCAAAGGTCATCTAATCTGCAAGAGAAAAAAACCTGTATTATACAGTATTTTTTGTGATGTATTCCATGTTACTAAACATTCATACAAAAATTTATTCAAATCAGAACTTTCATGCAGAAGTTCTGTACAAAAAACTGATTGCACTAATTTTGGTACAAAATGGCTGCTAGTGGCCATCTTGAATTTCGAACTGCACCCAAAAACACTCGCTCTCATCCCACGGTGATAACAAAGGTACCCAAGACGTTTCGTAAAGATCGGTTCATAAATACGGCCTCCAGCCTGAGCCATATAGAAGTTGTGTACAAAAAACTGATTGTACCTAATTTTGGTACAAAATGGCCACTGGCAGCCATCTTGAATTTTGGATCGCACCCCAAAACACTCGTTCTCGTCCCTAGGTGATAACAAAGGTACCCAAGAAGCTTGGTGAAGATCGGTTCATAAATACAGCCCCTAGCTCGAGCCGTATTGACATGTGAACTTACTGTGTATAAGTAGCACCGAATAAATCAAAGTTCGTCTAATTTGCATAATTTCTGTACAAGAAAAAAACCTGTATTTTTGTGATGTATTCCATGTTACTAAACAATCATACACAAATTTATTCAAATCAGAACTTTCATACAGAAGTTCTGTACAAAAAACTGATTGCAGTAATTTCAGAACAAAATAGCTGCCGGTGGCCATCAAGAATTTTGGACTCCCCCCAAAAGCACTCATTCTAACCCCATGGTGATAACAAAGGTACCCAAGAAATTTTGTAAAATCGGTACATAAATACGGCCTCTAGCCCAAGCCCAAGTTGTATAGAAGTTCTGTACAAAAAACTGATTGTACCTAATTTCGGTACAAAATGGCCACTGGTAGCCATCTTGAATTTTGGGCTGCACCCAAAAACACTCATTCTCATCCCAAGGTGATAACAAAGGTACTCAAGAAGATTCATGAAGATCAGTTCATAAATACAGCCTAGCCGAGCCGTATTGACATGTGCACTTACTGGGTATACATGTAAGTAGCACTGAATAAATTAAAGTTCATCTAATTTCCATAATTTCAGCATGAGAAAAAGCCCTTTATTATATGTGATGTACTCCATGTTACTAAACATTCATACAAAAATTTATTCAAATCAGAACTTTCATACATAAGTTCTGAACAAAAAACTGATTGCACTAATTTCTGTACAAAATGACTGCGGGAGGCCATCTTGCATTTTGGACCGCACCCCAAAACACTCGTCCCACGGTGATAACAAAGGTACCCAAGAAGTTTCGTAACGATCGATTCATAAATAAAGCCTCTAGCCCGAGCCGTATTGAATTGTTGTTCCCAAACAGACGGACAATGGGCTATGACATAACCTTAAATATGACTATGTCAAAGCTGAGCTAAAAATGGGGAGTATCCAGAGTATCACAAAACAAAAACCTATTTGTAAAGGACTCCCCCTTTCAAGGACAATCTGACAGCATTGGCATTCACCACCATGCTGCCCTGAGGCTGCATTTTGAATTCCTGTGTTTGTTGTTCTTATGAAATATTATTTTATTATTATCAGCTATGGTACAAATATGGTACCGATAGCACACTTTCAGGAACCGTTGATGTCTGATAGCGACTGTGTATCAGTGTGTGAGGTGCACACATACTTTTGGGGTTCTATACACCACATCCTTTATTTTGCTATATAATTTGTGTAAATTTATTTGCAATTTATAGAATTTCAGACTTGGAAATTTCATAGTATTGTTTTTGCCTTAGTTATGGTGCTTTATAAGTAATGGGCAATTTAGTTTGAAAAAAGGGGTTCATGAAGATTCAGTCACAGAAAGATTCAGCCCTCATACTTTTTCTGAGAATATTCGGTCTCAGTGGTGGTCGCATGTCATCACCTCTGCGGTCAAATCCTCACAGAAATTTTTTTTTTAAATATTCTATGCATTTTTTCTATTGTTTTATTTTAAGGATTTATGATTACTAATTATGACAAAATTACAAGTGGGATATGAGACAAACCTTAATGAAGCTGGAACTAAAAAAAAAATAGGGATCTGCGAATCACAAATTTCTTTTCGAATTGAATCTCGAATCGAATCATGCCTCTGATATCGACATCGAATTGAATCCCAAATCAAATCTTAAAAGACAAGTTATTTCATATTGCATCAAACAGAAGTTACGGAACACTGTGATGACCTTATGCGACGGAGTGAACACCTTAAACACCAATAACTAAATATTCTCTGTAGCACCGTCGCTGAAACAGCTAGGCCTATTGTCCATAGTTTTAGTTTTTGAAGGCCTAACTTGTTACTATTCACGTTCTTAAGAACGTGAATAGTAACAAGTTAAGCCTTCAAAAACCAAAACTATGGATAATGTTCTGGGCCAAATTCACACCTTATCTAACAATTAAACATTGTCAGTTACTCAAATAAATAGGAATTGAGCCTACATGAATGAATTTTCTAATGACAGTTTTATCCTATTTTTGTTGGAAATGTAACAAATTGAAGTTAGTATGAGAGATTCGAAAAAATGGAATCCTGAAACTGATTTGGGATCGATCTCGAAGCATACGTATGGTATCTATATCAAATCGAATCTCGAATATTCGCAGGACCCTAAAAAAAACCTTCCCAAAACAAGCTGAGAGGTTCTCAGCTCGAATCCCAATTGCGGCAACTGAAATAAGGCGTACTGCACATCGATGATGCACTTGTCTTCAACCAATGCTAACCCTGCTTGCTTGGAGTAACAATGTTGAGAAGCCTGAGAGTTTCTTGTCACTGTTGCTTGGTGGTTCTCTCCGGGTGCTCTGGCTGGGTTCCTCCCCCAGTAAAACTGTTGGGTGGCCCTGGCTGTAAAAACTGTTGTTAAACCCAATAAATAAAGAGATCAAATTTGCTGAATCCAAGACCTTTGAATGATGGTTTTGATTGGGGTGTGTGGGGGGGGGGGGGGGGCATGGGGGGGGGTGGTTATACAGTGGTGCCCACTTAATTGGATATATCTTAATTGCATATCCCTGTTAATAGAATGTAATTTCCCAACACAAAACCATTTACCATGCCTCCAGTACAAATTTGACCTGGTAATTGAATATAGGTTATAGAGTAATCTCCTGTTAATTGAATAAAAAATCTTGTAACATGTTGAGAAATTGCCCTGACTCTTCCCAGCTTTCCTTTGTTATAGACCAATTTGGCCTCAGTACATTCAATACAGGCATTTAATCTATTATATCTTGTTTGACAGAGCTCATGGAGCTCTGTCAAACAAAATATAATAGAATAAATGCTAAGTTTATCTCTGGAATACAGGAAAGTGACACAATCCCTGTTAATTGAATACTCCTGCTAATTGAATAATGTTATTGGCAAAGTGGCTCTTCAATTAACAGGGTTCCACTGTACAGCAAACTGAGCAAAAACAAATATCACAAACTAATAATGAAACTAGGTACTTGTGAAATTTTCATGTGGTCATTCTACAACATGTTTTAGCTGGTACTATACAGTTTTGAAGGTTAAAGGGCTCAGTAGTTAGAGGTGTAGGCTGCAAGCCAAAGGGTCCTCTATCAAATCCCACCTGCGGCAACCACTTTGTTTCCTTGGGCAATACACTTCATTCCCATTGCCCATGTAGTGCCATTGCGTACCAAGGCATACTGCAAGTCAATCGTACACTTGTCTTCAACCAATGCTAACCCAGCTTGTGTGCTGTTTGTACGTTAGATATTTGTAATTGCTCAATGGTTCTCTCTGGCTTTTCCCATCTGTAAAACTGTCCGACATGAAGTGACCCTGGCTATCGAAGTGTCATTAAACCCCAATAAATAAATCAATAAGAATCATGTGTCCCTATTCTGGAGAACAGTTCGGGGCAAATTGCCAAAGGATGGTTTGGGTTAGATTAGTATCCAGTTTGGGTCAAATTGTTGGAGGACAGTTTGGATGCAATTCTCATGAATTCCAGTCACTTTGGCCCCAAGTCAATTCGGTCCCAGTCATTACGGCCGCAGGTCAATTCAGCCCCAATATATCAGGTCATTTCGGCCTCTTTAAATATTTTCAAATACTGTTTGAATTTTAACATTTTTCTATTTAATTTTTTTTCAACATTTATATCTCTCAATTAGATATTCAGGTATACATATGATATATGTCTAGTAGATTTTCTTTCATGATGAATAAATAAAAGAAAAGTTTCAGCACGTCGAAGGTGCACATGGACAATGTGGGATTTGAAATCCCTTGCGACCTGAATAATTGTATTTGCTTATGAATCTACGACAGCCAGAAGCGAGGGTCAGTAATGTTATTTGGTTTGAGTGTATGCCTTGGAAGTGGGGTACTGGGGTCAGACCCCCGTGGACAGCGAACTGGAAGGGGACTAGGAATTGTGCATAACTACAAGGATTCTGCTCTGTGTTTTAGAAAATGTGGACATATTTATCGTAGTATGAAAATCGCAGTTTGGTGGTTGTTTCACAAAAAAGAAAAGAAAAAGAAACCCTGTGAACCTCAAACTGGAAGGTGACTAGGAATTGTGCATAACAATATGAATGAATGACTGCGTATACTTTGCAAAATTTCAAAGTAAAATAATTTCTCTTACTTATACAGATAGCATCTTAAATGTATGTAAAATTGAACACATGGATAATTTTTAATGTTGTGTATAACTTTTCTGTACACTGTGTAAATACAAATAACTGAACATTACTTAATAAAGGTAATTACCCATTATTTCTAAACATGAACTATGCACTGATCTTTATACATGTAGATCTCTACACTTAAAATGGTGCCGAAATGACCAAGGGACCGAAGTGACTAGGGCAGAGATGACTTTGAGGTCAAATTGACCAGAGGATGAAATGACTTGGAGCCGAAGTGATTAGATACCATTCTAACAGATGAGAGACCTTAATAAAAGGCTTAATTATTACAGAACACATTGAATGTGAATTTACTGCAGAGATAATTGTTCGACGATATACATTGTATTAATATTTTTCAATAAATATCGAACAATCTATTAATATTTTTGTTAAGAATTATTTTCAGGAGTTAAAACGAATATCGTAGCGTATCTAAAATATCCTAACAGATGTGTACTGCTTTTCTTTTGGATGAGTCTTCCTTGGGCCTAGTTCTCCCCAGGCCGAACATTCCCCCAGTTCCCGAAAAAAGATGACATGCCATTTTCAATGGCGGTAAATATCCAAAAGGGTTATTATTTTCCATTTTTTAGTGTTTGAAACTACGAAGCACTGTTCAGAAATACAGATGCACCAAAAAGTAACACATTATTACTTTGTTTTGGTTTCTAACGGGACTGAAAGCAACCTGTCAGTATCACTTTTTCGAATTACACCCATTTCGTCTGCTAACCAAATCGTCCGCTGCAATTTTAACCAAGTCGTCCTCTACAATTATACCCAACACGTCCGAAACTCGTTCGCTGGGGGAAAGTATTCATGTATTGTATTTTGAATCATTTTTTATTTATTTATATAATAATTTTATTGTATACTTTATTGTATATTACCTATTGTAATATATCTTAATGTACCTCCATTGTAATATATCTTAATGTACCTCCTTGCATTAAATTTCATATACGTGTGAAATTCTGAAAACAGAAATGTCAGAACAAAATAAACTATCCAGCCATTAAATAAATTTTAATTACTGTTTATTCAATGGATTATAGAGCTGGGAGGTTAACCGAAAAACAACTCAGTTTCGGTTATGAAAAAATAACCGACAACCGAGACCGACGATAAACTGAAAAACCGACTTTCTCGGTTCTTTGAATGTCACGTGAGAATAACGTTTTTACGTGTTTTTTTCTGAAACAATGGCGGCAATTACAGTCGAGAAGAACCCTATATGGGAACACTTTATCAAAACTGATAAAACTTCAAAGTCGGCTGAGTGTAAATATTGTCATAAATATATCTCTTGTGAGCATGGAAAGTTATTAACCCAATTTCCGGTAGTGACTCATTGTGTTAGCTACAAATTATTTTTAATTAACTTCGAGTCTTCGGCAGAGACCATGAGAGTTCGTCCTTAAAGTTTGTTTATATTATTTCCAAGTGTCAACGTTGACTCGACAAAGTTTTTACACACTCAGGGAGAGTTTATTCAATCATTATTTAGTTCATACAACTTAATTTTTTTGTTATTTTGGTTCAGAATCTGTTTAATAAAAAAAACAAAACCGAAACCGTAACCCGACTCTTTTATTAAAAACCGAGTTGTAACCGAAACCGACCCAAAATTCAATAACCTCCCAGCTCTAATGGATTACCTATAATAATTATATTATTACAGTAAAAGTTCTTAAAGTATATGTACGTTATATTAAGTTCCACAACATAATCTTATAATTTTGCAATTTTTCATTGAAGAGCTCCACCGGCACCTTACAGTGAATGACTGCAAAATTATTAGTAGAAGTATTATAAGAATTAATTATATTAAGAAATGCAACAAAATTTGTTATATTAAGTTCTGCAACATAATCTTATAATTTTGCAATTATTCATCGAGGCGCACCGTCGCTTTACAATGAATAATAGCAAAATTATTAGCAAATGTATTATAAGAATTAATTATATTAAGAAACGCATCAAAATTTATGGTTTATTAAATTCTGCAACATAATCTTATAATTTTGCAATTATTCTTGGAAGAGCACCGGCACTTTACAATGAATAATCACAAAATTATTAGCAAATGTATTATAGGAATTAATAATATTAAGAAACGCATCAAAACGTGTTATAATTATATTAAGAAATGCATCAAAACTTGTTATATTAAGTTCTGTAACATAATCTTATAATTTTGCAATTATTCCAGGGGGAGGGGGATCCTGGGGGCACCAAAAATTTGCAAGACGTGATGTGGGGGTGGGTGAGTCTCTTGAGTGCACCCAAAATGTGCATTTCCAACTTGTGCAATTTTTTGCATTTTTTAAAAACATATTATATCAGCCAATATACGACATCATTTGTGTTTCAAACCTTAAAGATGATGTACATCACACTCTTAACATAAATACAACATCAGGAGGCTTTATATGTTGGGGAAATGTCACACGTTAGTAGGGGGTGGGTGTCTTGTTCGAAATGTAAAAAATGTACAGACAATATTTTCCTTGACATTATGACAAGCGGACGACTCGGCTTGGGGACGAAACGTCCGTATACCCTTTTTTCAAGCAAACTTTTCCTTTACAACACCTTCACATTTGGTTAATTCAAAAACTGAGTTTCTATTCATCTTGATATTTCACGAGATACATGTCAATGCATGTCTGTATACAATAGCACCAATATAACAACAATTATCCGTTATAAACTTATATTATCGGTTATATGTACGTTTTTTTCGATTGAGGTTGTCACTGGCAGACAAGCTGTAACGAAATCAAGACTGAGAGTTCGATCTGAAATGACGAGATCATCAGCTGAGCATATTGACAAACCTCCAGAAGGACAGAACTCGAGTAATAATAATAACACTTTGGCCGGCCGCTGATTTGTCGCGGTTCTCGGGTGAGATGGCCTGGCAACCCCTGAAGTGTAGATATGTCGGCCAATGTATCACGCAAATCTTTGAGGCGAATAAAGTTGCAACAGAGTACATTTGATTCCTAGAGGGGGGCAGGCCAATTGCAATTGCATGGGCAATTCGACAGGGAAGTTACGTAGTTTTTTCACTGAAATTTACTGTCCACTTCAAAAATCACATTGACGGCTATAGAGAATTCTGTTCTGAAACACATTTATCTGACTGGGTATGTGGAACCCTTTGCGGGCCTACGGCCCGCTTGGGGTTCCTATAAATTCATCTACTCCCAAATAACGAATATGGAATCTTCCAGTTCCTCTCATCGAATTGACATAGGAGATACCACCAGTGTCCCATGGGTTAATTGACTCATTGTTAGTACCAACAGGTACAAGCTGGATAAAATAAAGTATCAAATTGGTCACGCGTCGTGAGTTTTTAGAATGGATTCAAGGTGTGTTTACTGGTTGGTGTGGATGGCTTAATTTGTCGATTACATGAGAAACTGTTTTTTCTGTATCGTCATTGAAAAGGCGATCGTGATAAATAACACTTTGTATGTGTATTTTATCTAGAATTATTTTAAAATTCAATGAGCAAGGCTTAATAAAAGGATATTACATTCCGCAGGTGGAGTTCCGTCAAAGTTTTGTTTGGAAGATACCAGTTGAAGTTCTTCATAAATGAACAGGTACCTTACTTAAGGAGGTTGGGGCGCGGTGGCTCAGATGGTAGAGGTGCAGGCTTCAAGCCGAGAGGTCCTCGGTTCGAATCCCACCTGCTGCAACCGTGTTGTGTCCTTGGGTAAGACACTTCGCTCCCATTGCCCACGTGGGGGCACGGTGACACTGTGCACTAGTGCGTACTGCACGTCGATGGTGCACCTGTCTTCAACCAATGCTAACCCTGCTTGTGTGGAGTTAGTATGTTAGGGAGCTGACAGTTGCTCGCCGTTGCTCGGTGGTTCTCTCCGGGTACACCGGCTTCCTCCACCCGTAAAACTGTCGTGGTCATGATTAGCCATTGTGCAGAAATATGTGACATTAAACACCAATAAATAAATAAATAAATACTTAAGGAGGTTATACTTCAGCCAGGCTATATGGAATTTCTGTGACCTAATAGCTACATCTAGTATTCCACAAAATATTTATTAGGTGGTGGGAGGTCTTGGTCGGAGCTAAAACATGACAGTTTTAAATGGGTGGCGATTATCAGAGTTGTCTGTAGGACTGGGAATTGCCGATTGCTGGGAAGGGTTACAACAGTTTTAGTATTATGTACATGTAAAATTATCCCCTCTACTTTGCTTTGTTCAAAGACTGTGGATGCTACATTTGGCATGTGTGGGGAGATTTGCTATTTTTTTCATACAAAAGCAGGTCATCTTTAGTTGGGGATATATTTATCAAACATCCTCCTGGTATGTTTGTCCCTAGTGATTTATAAAATAGTACTGTTGATAGACACGTTTAAAAACGAAAAGGAAGTTTTCACATTTGTACTGTTTTCTGTATGTCCCGTTCCCTTTTGTGTGCGAGTCCCAGAGGCGGACTGGCCGTATGCTCCACCGGGAAAATATCCGGTGGACCCCCTATTGGGTTCCTCCTAAGGTTCTCAAAATTGATGCCTCCGAACACCTGTTGGCACGTGGAATATCGTGAAAATGATCAAAAGGCGAAATGTTCTTTGACAGACTGCCGGAATATCGAAATGTTCTCTGTGGACGGTCATTGCTATTCCACATGGAGGACAGTATGCTATACTAGTAGTCTAGTCTACCATTGATCTCCCTGGTGAAAGGAAACAGCGTTCCTTCACTTTCAAAAATCGATTTTTTTTTCCGATTGAGCAGAACATTGGTCTTCTCGATCCCCCCCCTCCCCCCCCCCCCCCCCCCCCGATAGAACCTTTTTTTGTCGACTGATCGAAAAATGTCTTCGAAATGTCCTCCTCTGAGGACTGCCATTGGTCGCTCAGATGCAAGGAAGTTGCCTTCGTTCAGTTCGCAAAATCAAATTTTATTCCGGATCTGCAACCCCCCACACCCGTCCCCCCACCCCCACACGCTTTTATTGGTCCATTTCGCCCATGACGAGTCCTTTGATAAACTGTATGCATTGCTATTTGAAGCGACATGGAATGGATTAGAAAAGTTTAGTGTCCTCTTATGAAAGGGGAAAGCTGGATAATTGTGTATAAACTACCGCTATCGGACTTACCCAACATAGACATTTTAGTGCTTTTAATATTAAACGAGAAAGGTGCAGTGACATGGGGTGGGGGGACGAGTAGCTTGAGGTGTTTCAAATCAACATAAACTCATAAATATGGCATTGTTCATGGGTGGATGCAGGAATTAGGAATTTATTTATTTATTTATGTATTGGTGTTTAAGGTCATATACTTATGTGCAATGGCTAATCGTGACCGTGACAGGTTTACGGGTGGAGGAAGCCGGAGTACGCGAAGAGAACCACCGAGCATCGACGAGCACCTGTCAGCTCCTCAACATTCTAACTCTGTTCAAGCTCCGCTCAAACAGGGCAACAGCGGTTGAAGACATGTGCACCGTCGACGTGCAGTACACCTCAGTGCACTGCGCCACCGTGCTCCCTTGTAGGCAACCGGGATAAAGTGCCTTGCCAAAGGTCACAACGCGGGTCATCCCAGACGGGGAGTGAACTCGGGACCTCTAGCATAGAAGTCCAACAGTCTACCACTGAGCCACCGCGCTTCATAGGAATTAGGAATACGGGGGTGGGTGAGTCAATGTTCTGTCGTACTAAAGTCACACGATACATCATGGTATTGTTCCCAAACACCTGGCTATATTTGGCTATTAGCCTTGTATATCGCGTTTTTAGGGCAAAGTGTGCCGTCCCGTGGCATACGTTATGGGGCGCGCCATGTGTGATTACATGCACTAAGTTACCAACATTGGGAAGTTCGGAACGAAAATAAATGCGATTACGCAGGTTTACAAACAAAAATATTTAAAATTATCGCTTCTACACACATGTAAGCACTTTGAGAAATCTTAGCAATGTGTCGAATCGGTCGTCTGTCGCTGAAATCCGCCATTGCTGTTCTTGTTCGTTTACAATGGACACAGAGACGTGTTTTATTGTAATACGAATTTAAAGAAAAATTGTCGATTCGCACTGTTGTTCTAGCTATGAAAATAGGAAGTCATTTCAGAAGACCAAAACAGTTTGAAACGAGAGGGTCCGGTGGCCTTGTGGACCGGCTTGTGTTCAATTATCGAGCGAAAAAGAAAAGGATGGTGGGATTTATTTCGTAGTGCTTAACGCTGCACCAACACCTAGCGCTAGATCGTCACGATAAACAGAATTTAGTTTAAAACAGGTCATTACCCCAATAGTGCAGTGTATATTCAACTTTACCCGATACAATACAGACACTGGGAATGTGCAAGACACCTTGTGCGTGTAATCCGACTTACGTGTAAGAACGTTATGAAAGAATGCATCTGATGGGTCATTACATATCTGATTGACGTTATGACATGAATGAAACGCTTCGACAGAAAACGGCTTCAAACAAGAAAAAATACAGAGCACAGAAAGTGATTTTGGTCTTTAAAAATATCAGGTTCATTTACTTAATTCAAGTTTAATCCTGGTACAAATACAGAACACAATTCAGTCAGGAATATTAAGGAGGACAGGAATCAACTACAACGGAGGTTCTCCTGTATTTCACGTTCGATTTGAAATTTGAACTTATGTCACACACCCAATACGTCAAACAAATGGCGGTTTGTGGCATCCGATTCGAGCGGTCGTGGACCCTGGGTGCAACTTGCTGAGCACCTGTACGACTTCACCAGGTATATGTATTCAACCACAAGTAAACTTTCAAGGAGACTTGAGTTTGTAAGGGTAATGGTAGTGGTGTTTATAGCCTCAGAGCTATAACAGCAAACAAATGTTTTGGGTCATCCGTTGACTGTTCGCAGGATGTAGGAAATGAGTAAATCCTGGCCAATCCTCATCTATGCTAACTTCCATGCTCAGGCAAACCTCGACGTCCTGATATGGTAGGCACACGTAGGGGGGGGGGGGGGACAAAACGCCTACAGATGTTCGGAGTAAGTTCCAGAGTGTGAAGATCACATCAGAAGTGTAGCAGTGTTTGATAGTGCACAAGTTTAAAGGAATGGAAACAATTGTGGAGATCTGTCTTCACGGCATGTGTGGACTCGGAAAAATATTGACCATGCAGCCCTTTCAGTCATACGACAGCTCTTAGGTTTATGTGCAGTTCTAAAGGGTTGACTGGTCGCGATAACCCCGCGCTCATGATTTCGCAAGCATTTGACAACGGGTCTCTAACATCAGCACATGAAATATACAATCAGAGCAAACGTGGAAAACACATTTCATTGTTTCTTCAGCAGAGACATTAATGTTTTCACTTGTCTTTGCCAATAATGGTACATAGTGCGTTACATCACTCAACGCCATCAAAGTGACGGACTCGCGTTCCTGTCTATACAAACTGTAATGCGAACCTTCCAGTGCTGTATTCAGTGGGGTAATAGTGATATTGGGGGTCCTTAGGCAACATACTGTAATTATTCAATAAATTATAATGTTATATTCAAGCACACTTACTGGGTACAAACATTCTATTCAGTATAATATCCATTCAGCCTTGACTAGCTTAACCCTTTACCCAACGCAGTCGGTATCAAAATTTATTATTTTAAATATCATTTTTTTTTAATTTTTCAAAAATTTCAACAAAACCATATCACGTGACCCCTCGTTGGAACCAGCTCGACGAGCTCGTTCCAACGAGGGGACACATGATATGGTTTTGTTGAATTTTTTTGAAAAATAATATTTTTTTCAACTGCTGAATTTACATATTACGCGGGCGGATGCGGCCGATTCGTTGGGTAAAGGGTTAATAACTTCTATTGTTGGTTAGTGTTTTCAGTATGGCCGTTGTAGACTGGTCATTTTCCATGGGAGGGCAATTCAATTCAATTCATGTTTATTTAACAGTATGTAAAATATAATAATCAATACAGTTACAGAATAATATTGTGATACATATACATACCGTTGGGGGGCAGCATAGACGGATTGGCTGTCTTCCTGCTATCCCCCGAGGTAAAAACATAATTTGAGCAACATCATATCAGACAGACTATACAGCCGGGGAGAGAGAAATACAGATCCTTTTGGAGTTATGGTGTATTGTTGCATTATTGCATGGGAAGCAAAACACATAAAATAGCAATGATATTTTTAGAATACATTGAAAATAATGTTGATAATAGTTTGGGAATAAGATGAGTGAAATTTTTGGAATACATTGAAAATAATATTGATAATAGTTTGGGAATAAGATGAGTGACAAACAATATTTCCGCGGACGCAATAATATTAGATTCTAAACACTAATTATAGGAGAAATAGTAAAACATTTAATTAATGAAGCACCGATGGCGATTTTCGTTTGTAATTTCGTTCCTTTCTGTGTTCGTTCCTTCGTTAGTTGGTCAGCACCTTAACCGGGAAGGAGGCATGTTGGCACTGGTTCATTTCGGATACTGCTTCGACGGTTTGATGTAACAACTTGTACAGAATGCATTCACATTTGTAAATGAATTAAAAATAATATTGTTTCGTCATTTGAACTGCTGTCTCTTGTTGTCATGTGCCACGTGCACAACCCCGTAATTGGTTTCAGAGAATATCGCCCCGATTCTTTATGCAAGCTGGTATTGAAGTATCCAACCACAATGCTTTAACTACAACACTGTTTTGAGACCAAAAATGATTTTTCCCAACATGTTGGAATTGTTGGGGAGGGGGTCCTAATACGTGCAATTGTTGGGGGCCCTCGGGTGATGCCCTAACCACATTGTATAGGCGTCATGCCACTGGCTGTAATCAAAAAGTGAGCAACAGTTGTGACTCAGTACGTCGTTGAACTTTGCTTTGTACACAGTCAAGTCGCTAAAATCAGGTATTCTCGGTCTCTCCAATATTTCTTCAATAACTGTGATCCTTATATGCTCGGTCATTTTATTAACAATACAAAATTGCTCAACTTAAAACCTGTTTTCTAATGCACGATCTGCTGTCGAGAAATTCTTCTATTTTAACAAGGGGTGACTGGAAGACAGCTAACTTTGCTATGTCGCTTCCTTGCAGTATATCAAAGTATGTTAAAATGAATTGTTTAGTTTACCGACTGTACTTTAAATGTAATTGACATACTGTGAATAAATGTGAATTGAATTGAACTGAATTGCTCTACTTCAAACATTCTGCCCACTTTTGTGATCACAGCAGATTAATTTTTCATTACCATGAACAAAACACGCTGTTACATGATAAAGAGAAGCCAGGTTTTGAAGAGAACCTTGATGGCACCTTTGGGGGGGTCACTGTTGTTCAAGCTGAGGTCGCGATCCCTGGAGCTGAGGGGAAAAATTGGGAAAGACGGTGAAAGGGAGTGCCAGATGTGTAACTTGGACATGGTGGAGACCCTGGAACACTTTCTTCTTGAATGCCCAAAGTATCAGCCTAAAAGAATGAGATTCACTGGGAGTATAATGGGGAAGTGGGATGGGAGAATGAAGGACATGTGGTTAGGGGGAGACTCAAAGGAGAGGGTTAATATGCTAATCGGAGAGATTGGGAAGAATGGGACAAGGGATATCATCAAGCAGTTCGTCTCCGGGTGTTGGGAGGAGAGGAGAAGCGTGGGAATAGGGAGGCAGTTGGGAGCACAGGGGTAACCATGGCCTTCTCGTCCGAGAACCGCGACAAAACAGCGGCTGGCCAAAGTGTTATTATTATAAGAGAGTAATCGCTTGACAGGTCTGGTTAAGTGACATAATTCATGAGAGGTGAGGGATGTTGTTCAAACACGAGTGCGCGAATGCGTACGAGTGTTTTACAATATAGTCATTCACCTCGAATGAATTATTCAACGTAACCAACCCAGTCAAGCGATTACTCTGTTTATTACTTTTCATTATTAACGATAATTATATTATTTAACCCTTTACCTAACGTAAAACCTGCGGCAACCGCGTTGTGTCCTTGGGCAAGACACTTCATCTCCAGTGCCCGCGTGGGGGCACGATGACGCCGTGTACTAAGGCGCACTGCATGTCGATGGTGCGCATGTCTTCAACCAATCGAACCCAGCCGGGGCTGCAGTGCGGAGTTACGATGTTGGGGAGCTGGCAGCTGCTCGGTGGTTCTCTCCGGATACTCCGGCTTCCTCCACCCGGAAAACTGTCAAGGTCATGATTAGCCATTGTGCATAAATATGTGACCTTAAACATCAATAAATAAATAAATAAATAAATAAATACCTTACTTAACGCCAAAACCGGCCAGCGCTATTCTAAAAAAATCGCCAATTAATTTTCATTATTTTTTCATTTTTTTTGGTCTCTAAAACATAGGTTACGACCCCTCATTGGAGCGAGCTCGTTCTAATGTGGGGTCATAACCTATGTTTTTGAGAAAAAAAATTAAAATAATAGTTATTCAAAATTTTTTTTTGCAAGTGTCGTCTGCTTTTCATGTTAGGTAAAGGGTTAAAAAACAATGAAGTCCCCATTACACCCACGGCAAAGATTCTTCGATTGGGCGCAAGGATACATGACCGAATTGTTGATTGCATAATTCACTTGTGAAATTATCGTTTATAATCAAACCCGGAAATCCCAGTAAATCACACTTTGGAAAGTGATAAAACTTCTTTCGCCCATATTTAGCCCTTTACTCAAAGCACAGCGAAATTTATTGTATGCTAGCCTGTGAATTATCGCAAATTATCTAAAAGATATTTCTCGATATCCATCGGCTCGATTGGTATCAAGGAATGTTCCGCAGTAACTTCCTAAATGACGTCACACAAAGCAGCATCACGTCGCCTTGAGGGAACGACCTGCTGATCTTTGTTATTGTTTTGAAACGTACGCATTTTGGGTCGAATTGGGCTGAATATTGTGTAACAAAGTCTCGTAGCGTATAATAAAAATGAAAATCTAACCTATTTTAGTCAGTATCGGGAATTATCTCATGAGTGTGGACCTGAAAGTTTTATTTTTCGAGAGCGCTTGCGCGAGTTAAAAATAATACTTTCAGGTTAACACGATGAATTATTTTTTCAGTAGCTTCCTAAATGACGTTACGCTTCGACGCATGACGTCGCATTGAACGTCACCTTGAAGGAACTATCGACAGTTCTTTGTTATTGTCTTGAAACTGTCTGCAGTCGAATTGTACTGACTATTGCACAGTAAAATGTCACGTAGTATATAACAAAAAGAAATCTACGCTATTTCAGTGAATATCGCGAATTATCTCAATCGTGTGGACCTGAAATTATCATTTTCCACTCATACTGAACTATTTCTATTGCCTGAGTCAGACATAAAATTTCGAGTTGTCGCCCCTATTTTTTCACACTTGAATGCACGGGTAATAATAAAAAAGCTTCGCACCTCGCTGCGTACCATCGATGAAGTAATTAATTTACAGTCGTCTCGAACGCACAAGCACATTGGAATATGAAAACGAAATGTGATTACCAATAGTCAGCGACCATTCGTTACCTGCACATCGTATTCATATCTCGGTATACTTGTATGTTTGGAATTGAATGCAATTCACAACTTTACAGTTGGCTGTCGGTCGCGTCATCTGCAGAACTGTAAATGTACAAAATGAAAAGTAAAGACTAAAATTTGATGTGAAGTGTTTTTATTATTAAAATTAAAAAACTTAAACACAACAAATAAGTAAATATTTACAAACAACTATCTTCCAAAAGCACACTCAAATCTTAAATAAGGGGATGTGAGGACTGGGAGTGGGAGGGGTGGGGTGGCGTTCTTCATATTTTAATTTTTGAATTCTTGGTTTGCAGTTGTAGAGTAAAATGCATTTGAGAACAATTTTATAGCCCGAAAAAAGGATTTTTTTAGGGCAGTTTCATTTTTTTCGGTTAAGTTTGTGTTGCCCTCCAAAAATATGAACATCGCCCGAAAAAATCGATTTTCACAGTGCAACTTTACAACTTTGGCTGCCCTAAAAATTGGCTCCCTAGAATCATTTCGTGAATTGCTGCACATTATATCGAATTATACAGGAATACGCGGGGGAGGGGGGGGGGGGGGCATATATTTGCCATAATGGAATCTTCGTAGTAACAATAGCAAATTTAAGACCAAAATAAAATAAACAAACTATTTATGCATGGGTTGAGAATATTCCCCCAAAAAGGAGTAGCGCTAAATGCTATTTTACAGTCGGTTAATTGGCGTGGATTCCTACAAAACCACCTGGATTCAGTGGATTGGAAGAGTCTTATGGCTGTACCGGGGTGAGGGTGGTTGTTTGGTGGTGGTTGTGGTAGGGGGTGGTGCCAATATCCCAAATAAATTGCAGCACAGTGGGGTTGACGGGTTATTGATGGGTGATGTCCGCTGTCCCGCGTAATATTGTGAAATAATACCATACAAATATGAATGTCACTGAAATTAGCTCATAGAGATGGTTCCAACGGCATCCATATTTTATGGTTTCATTTAATAATGTTATAACATTATTTGCAAACCAGTGCACTATGGGGGCGCGGTGGCTCAGTAGGTAGAGGCGCAGGCTGCAAGCCGAGAGGTCCTCGGTTCGAATCCCACCTGCGGCAACCGCGTTGTGTCCTTGGGCGAGACACTTCACCCCCCCCCCCCCCATTGCCCATGTGGGGGCACGATGACGCCGTGTACTAAGGCGTACTGCACGTCGATGGTACGCATGTCTTCAACCAATCTAACCCTGCCTGTGCTGCAGTGCGGAGTTACGATGTTAGGGAGCTGGCAGCTGCTCGTCGTTGCTCGGTGGTTCTCTCCGGGTACTCCGGCTTCCTCCACCCGTAAAACTGTCGCGGTCATGATTAGCCATTGTGCATAAATGTGACCTCAAACATCAATAATTAAATAAATAGTGCACTATGGGAATGAATGAATATATTTGATCGTAGATAGGGATTAGAGTATCATAGGCCTAAAGGGATTTCCTCCCGACAAATATCCATATCTGGGTGTGTGTGGAGAGGGGGGGGGGGGGGGTATGGTCCTTTACAACTCACCCCATGTAGATCCCCACCCCCTCCACCCAGGTCGAACATCAGCAAATAAATCTCATACATATATGGTCTGATGAGACACAAATATGCTGAAAATGCTTACCAGACTGTTTATGTATTGTAAAAAATTAAAATATTGTTATACTTGTACGGATAAACGTTTAATCTCTTTTTATATATAAAACGAAATTAAGAGTTTATTCGTGCATGTAGAACACCGGTCCAGTGAGTTATATGTAATTCAAATTATTATAATTCATATTTTACAATATATAACAAAAATTGGTAAGCCTTTCAATGCATTTGTCACATCAGATCTTATAAATATAGGTTATATATATTGGGGGGGGGGGGGGTCTGGATGGAGTTGGAAATTACAATAGCCTCACCAAAGAAATGGTCATTATTTTTCCTTGGGAACCTTTTGCCCAAGAGGACCCAAACTAGTAGAGGACCGAAGGCGCCGACCTCTCCCTTCCCCTCCCCCGCCCCCATGATAATCTGCCGGAAATTTATACCTCTGTTTACTGAAATTTTGGAAGTTTTTTGCCTCTTTTCACTAGAGTTTGTGAGCAAAATGAAGGGTTTGGGGTTATTTTCCCAATATTTTCAGAAATTTTGTCGAAAATTTTCAAACTTCGCCATACATGCTCTCTCGACCCCACCCCTCCCCCCTGCCCCACCAAGGTAAAGTCTGGTTTGGGGCCTGGGCTCCACTCACTTCGACATCCTTAGAGAAGATAAGTAATAATGAACTCACCGTTTTGTTTTTCTTGTATGTTATGAATCTTTCAACTTGGTACGTTGAAGGTAAAACATTTCTTCTTGTTGATATAACGCGTTCAGTTCGAGGAAGTTTTTCTCCCTCTGATAATTTTTTCCAGTCAGTTTTTTTATGAAGACGGAGTGACCGCTGTGCTATGGCTCAGGGTTTATATATTCAGTTATGAAAGAACTGAATTCATTAAACTATCACCTATGAAGATGTACTGGTTTTATAATAATTAGAAACCTGACATTGAGTAATTGTTAAAAAAACAACACACACATCAAAGTTTTTCCAATTAGCTGTTAACTTCAAGTTAACCTAATTGTTCTAAACCTGTACACCGTCAGCAAAGTTATTAATTCTAAATTGTTAAAATCACATACATTGTGTTCAATGCAAAATTAAACACTTATATATAATAAGTATAATTATATATACTGGAAGAATAATGCAGAAGTGGGGTGAAGAAACAAAGGATAGATGGCTGAAGGCGGACACGAGGGAGAGGGTAGGAATGCTTATTGAAGAAATTGAAAAAGAGGAAGTGAGGGACACTATTAAGCAGTTTATATCTGAATGCTGGGAGGAGAGGAGGGGAAGAGGGGGTGGGGTGCAGGGGGAATGATGGCCTTCTCTTATGAGGACCGCGACAAATCAGCGGCTGGCCAAAGAGTTATTATTATTATATTAACGAGTCAATAGAAATGATGGAGCTTTCAAGTCCTTTCATTCACGTCAGTGAAGACAATATTAGCCGTGGAGAATCGTCTGTTGAAATCGCATTAATATAATAATCACTATTTTCAAAGTGAAATGGAAACATTAAAACAAAACCATAATTGAAATATTTTTATAGAATCAAATAATTTAAAGTTTACTTTATTCCGAATGATGTACGCTGAATGCATGCTATTGATGGTTAATATATATTTTTAACTTTAAAGCTACCGCAGTCAGCCTTTTTTCATAAATTCATAAGGAAATGCACACAGATAAAATAAGATATTTAAAACAAAAATGGAAACATGAAGAATTTTGTCTACCAATAAGTATTAAACATCACTTTAAAGAGGATGCCCTAAACTATTTGACCATATGTACGCGAATTTTATTGAAAAGCAAATATGGATGAAAAATGAAGTTTTATTGCTTTCTCCCATTGACCTCTATAGTAAATTGGATAATGAAGATAGCTCGTTTATCACGCATGCGCAACTAGGGGGATAGAAATAGTTGTACATGCGCGCAAAGCTCGAAAAATAAAACTTTTAGATCTACACTGATGACATAATTCCCGATATTCACTGAAACAGGGTAGATATCCTCTATTTTTTTTATTTTAAATAGTTTCTTTTCAAATTTTCAAAAAATTCTAAAAAAAAATTCTAACCGCACCATATCATGTGACCCCTCATTTGGACGAGCTCGATGAGGGCGTTCCAAACGAAGGGGTAACTTGATATGGTACTGTTAACCATTTTTTTTATTTTTTAACCATATATATTTTTATTTTGAACTGCTTAGTTTGTACATAACGCGGGCAGGTGCGGCCGATATTGTGTAAATGGTTAACCATTTACCTATCATGAAAAACAGACGACACTTGCAAAACAAATTCTTGAATAACTAATTTTTTTCATTTTTTATCTCAAAAAACATAGGTTATGACCCTTCATTGGAACGACCTCGTCGAGGTCGTTCCAATGAGCGGTCATAACCTATGTTTTTGAGACAAAAAAAAGAAAAGAACAAATAATGAAAATTAATTGGCGATTTTTGAGGATAGCGCTGGTCGGTTTTATCCGTTTCGTTGGGTAAAGGGTTAAAGTCCAGCTGAATTTCACTGAATTTAACAATATTTAAAAATTAGCGATTGCAACAAAAATTGCCCACGTCAAACCTAATTCTGGAGGCGCGATTTACTACGCGACAATGTTTATAAAACACTAAGGCTTGCTGTTGCTACGGCAATGTTCTCAGAAGTGGGGTTGTTTGAATCCCTCTGCATTGTGATGTTGTCACTAATTTGCGGTTTCTCTTGACATGGATTCCTAATTCAATTAGACAAATTGTTAATCCGTTCAAATAGATTAAAATACAATTGAATTGAACATAAATTAATGAAAACAGATCTGTAATCTATTTAACCCTTTACCCACCGTAACGGCCAAAACCGAACAGCGCTATTCTCAAATATCGGCAATTAATTTCATTATTTTTTCATTTTTTGTCTCAAAAACATATGTCATGACCCCTCATTGGAACGATCTTGTCGAACTCGTTCCAATGAGGGGTCATAACCTATGTTTTTGAGACAAAAAATGAAAAAAATATAGTTATTCAAGAATTTTTTTTGCAAGTGTCGTCTGCTTTTCATGTTAGGTAAAGGGTTAAACAGATTACTAAAACGTTTTATAATCCTTTAAAGAGACGAAGTTACCGACTCAACAGATTTTAGCTCATTCAAATCGAAATATAAAACAGATACTAATCCGAGTAACCATATTATTATTACACATCCATTAAACGTTAAACCCTTATATTTAACGGAATCGCCGCTATGACATAAATGTTTCGGTATCCAACTGGTGATGTATGAGCCGGAACATTTTTCCCAGCACCGTTTATACTTGTTTCTTTCCCGTCGAGTCGTTAGTTACGCTTCGAAAAGAGTAGTATAGCTCGGTCAAAACACGCACATTTGGCAGAATCTCGAGGTCCGACCATGACCGGGGTCATTTGACCCCGGCGCCCAATCCCTTAGGCCTGTTTTAAGCGACCTATCCCCTCCCCTGTATGTACCCTATTTTAAGGCTTCTCAGCCCCCTTCCTGCCCTGTATGCACCATTTGTAGGCTACCCCCCCCCCAAAAAAAGCCCATGTACGGCCTGCCCAGCCCCAAAGCCCCCAGAGAGAGAGTATGGCGGAAACCGAGTGGAGCTAAGGAGTCAGGTTCTTGGGAAAACCCTCTTATAAAATGTTTTTTATCATCGATGATCGTCATTGTCTTCAACTTGAGATAACAGCTGTACGCTTGTGGGGTTATTGTATGGCAACATAGTTCTGTTTTTCATGTTGTGAACTGAGATTCAAGTCAAAAACTTTGAACTGGTAGATGCACTCTCCTATTCTCGTGTGAGTACTTTTCATTGATTCCCCGTGTTGACGACGTCTTCTACAAAGTTAGGTAGATCAAGTCTAGAAACAGTTAGCAATTCAGATCTTAAAAAATTAATAACTGAACTAGAAAAGAAATTTACTGTCGGTATGGAAAGCCTGGGGCAAGAAATGACACAAATAAAATCTGAGGTGTCGCTTTTAAAAACCGAAGTCACAGCCATCAGCACAACAATTTGTGCGATGAAATCTGAACATATCGACTTAATTCAGTCTGTGGAGTACAATGCTCAAAAGCTTGAAGATGTGGAAGGTGTACTCATTCCAGATATTCAATCAAAGTTGGAAGCCAAATTTAACGAGCTCGAGGAGAAACGGCTCCTGGGTGAGATCCATGACAGGAAGTATAATGTCCTCCTGTATGGAATTAGTGAGACATCTGGAGAAGATCCATACTGCAGAGTTGAACAGTTTCTCAAGGAAGATTTACGATATAGCGATCCCGATGCATCCCATGTTGTGAGTCGTGCTGTTAGTATACAGCGGCTCCCCTCCTCCAATACTGGCAATTAAAACTCAGCACCACCACCACCCAAACCGTTAATCATTATACTAGGGAATGATAGAGATAAACAGGACATGTTAAAGGCCGCATCCAAGCTTAAGGGGACAAGGAAAAACATTAGAACCGACTTACCCCCTCTCTGAAAAGAGAGCGGGGCAGACAATCTACTATAGCCTATAAGCTGAGGACCGATAAACACTTCAAAACCAGAATCAGATTCGCCGGTGTAAGAGTCATTCTGGAGTTTAGGGAATCTGTATCTGGGAGATGGAAAGAATATTTCGAGTAGGCAGTCACCCATAGTGTCTTGATTCCTCGCGTATCTCCGAATTGTTTTTATGTGCAATAAATCACCTATATAGAGACCTTGATTGTGAAAAATATATAAACACACGTGAACACACGCACGCATATATAATTATATCTGTGCGTGTGTGTGTGTGTATGCACCTCTACATGCACACGAATTTATGCATGAATTTAGCGAGGTTGCTGTCGTGCTGGGGGTTGGAGAAGAACCCCCCCCCCCCCCCATACAGGTAAATTTGTGCATACATACTCTCCTTTCCGACTTGGCAGAGTTCAGATCTATTCGCTTGCCATTACTACCCACATATGTATGTAAATACATGCATGTTGGCTTTTTGCAAACGAAAAGAACAAGCATTAATAACTTTTCCGAATGTTCACGCCATCATCTATAAACACATAAACATGTGTAACCAGTACTAGAGCGAGCAAAAGCCAACATTTTCCATGTTTATGTTTTATATTCAGTCAAACATAAACGATATTGTGCTCATATAGGTCTGCTCTATTGCAAATTATTGGTTTGTAGTGGAAGAACAAGTTTTATGTGACAAATTGAGACTACCAAAAATAATCCAATGCCCAATCAGTTTCATACATGTAGGACCACTCCTTTTATGTGAACAAGTTTTATGTGATACACTGAGACTACCAAAAATAATCCCATGCCCAATCAGTTACATAGGACCACTCCTTTTCATTTACTCCGTCTACCTCTACATATACAAACATTTACATTACATGAATTTATCGAGGTTGCTGTCATGCTCGGGGTTGGTGAAGACTCCCCCCCCCCCCCATCCCACACCATACTGGTGCATTTATGCATAATGTTTGGCAAAGTTTCGATCTATTCATTCACTAGTTATGGCCCCCACACTCCACAGTATTATCAATTCATTTACCCAGAACAACAGTCAACATTTTCCATGTTTATGTTTCATATTCGGTCGGGCGCAAACCATATTTGGTTTATATAAGTTTGCATAATGCTTGGCAAAGTTTCGATCTATTCATTCAATAGTTATGCACCCCCCCCCCCTCCCACAACACACACACGCACCCTCGCACGCACACACACACACACACACACACACCCCACACACACGCACCACACACACACATATGATGGATGGTGGAGCAGTGCACAAGTGCTCCTGAATGATTTGACTTTTTTTTTGAGGTTGCTAGGTAGATATTATTCATGTAGAATGTGGAGAATTGCCAGAGTGGTATTGAAGCTAGGTCGGGCGGCTCGGAAATAAGTCTATAGCCCAAAATGGACCGACTGTGAAGATTTACTGTTGGCGGTACAAGAGTTTGCCTATTGTCGTGGTATTGCAGTGGTATTGTTGGCGGCGCGGTGTTCTATTCATTAAAGAAGAATTTGAAGTCAAAAGAAACTGCTGGAAATAAGTATTTTATCAATGAAGATTTGACCAGGTATAAAACATACTTTGTTTAAGGAAGCATTAGTTATGAAAAAAAATGAAGAAAATTAACCAAACATGGACTTCAGACGGAAAATTGCTTATCAAAAATTCAGATAACACGATAATGGCAATCAGAACAATGAAAGAATTAAGGTCAATTGCCCCTCAAAATAACTGAGAATTATTTAATGCTACGAAGACCAATTTATATATTTACATGATATACAGTTGGAACTGGAGGTCCTGTCATGAAATGTGCGCTTATCTAGGCTTAATTGCGCGTAGGAATTGCCCGCAATTGCCATATCAAATGGTATCCAAAACAGTGCAGGTTCTCCTGGTTACTCATAGCAAACACAGGCAATGTTTCTGCCAATGGACCGCCGTACACACGCTGCATGTACACAATTTGATAGCCTTACTATGGCCATAACGCGTAGATTAGCGCGCAGATCAATGTGCTATATGTGCGTATTTCAGGACAGGACTTTTGGTTGTGGCTGTATTTGGTGTGGAAGTGGATTGGATCTTGCAGTGAATTTCTCTCACGGTGAATCTTACCTATGCGAATTTTCCTCAACAAAATATCCCAGTAGGTTTGAATATTATCTGCAAAGAAAGGTCAATTCCCTCTCAAAATACCTGAGAATTATTTGATGTGGAAGTGGTTTAGTTTCTGTAGAATAGTTTCTGTGGGGACCTTCTAACAAAGTGTAATAGACTACTCTGGGCCTTTCCAACAGATTGTGTCAGACTACTCTGGGCTACTACAGAATTACATGCCACTAGTATTGCCTTCATGTGAGAGATGTTTATAATGAATATAATATGTGCTTTTACATTTTGTTGGATAGGTTCTGTGGGGACTTTCCAACAAAGTGTAACAGACGTCTCTGGGCTACTCCAGAATTACATGCCACTAGTATTCCCTTCATATGAGAGATGTTTATAATGAATATAATATGCGCTTTTACATTTTGTTGGATAGGTTCTGTGGGGACTTTCCAACAAAGTGTAACAGACGTCTCTGGGCTACTCCAGAATTACATGCCACTAGTATTCCCTTCATATGAGAGATGTTTATAATGAATATAATATGCGTTTTACATTTTGTTGGATAGTTTCTGTGGGGACTTTCCAACAGAGTGTAACAGACTATTCTGGGCTACTCCAGAATTACATGCCACTAGTATTACCTTCATGTGAGTGACGTTTATAATGAATATAATGTGCTTTTAGATTTTGTTGGATAGTTTCTGTGGGGACTTTCCAACAAAGTGTAACAGACTTCTCTGACAAACCTGGGCAACTCCAGAATGACATGCCACCAGTATTCCCTTCATGTGAGAGATGTTTATAATGAATATAACATGTGCTTTTACATTTTGTTGGATAGTTTCTGTGGGGACTTTCCAACAAAGTGTAACAGACTACTCTGGTCTACTCTAGAATTACATGCCACTAGTATTGCCTTCATGTGAGTGATGTTTATAATGAATATAATATGCGATTTTAGATTTTGTTGGATAGTTTCTGTGGGGACTTTCCAACAAAGTGTGACGGACTACTCCGGGCCACTCCAGAATTACATGCCACTGGTATTGCCTTCATGTGAGTGATGTTTATAATGAATATAATATGCGCTTTTAGATTTTGTTGGATAGTTTCTGTGGGGACTTTCCAACAAAGTGTAACAGACTTCTCTGACAAACCTGGGCAACTCCAGAATTACATGCCACTAGTATTGCCTTCATGTGAGAGATGTTTATAATGAATATAACATGTGCTTTTACATTTTGTTGGATAGTTTCTGTGGGGACTTTCCAACAAAGTGTGACAGACTACTCTGGGCTACTCCAGAATTACATGCCACTAGTATTGCCTTCATGTGAGAGATGTTTACAATGAATATAATATGTGCTTTTACATTTTGTTGGATAGTTTCTGTGGGGACTTTCCAACAAAGTGTAACAGACTTCCCTGACAAACCTGGGCAACTCCAGAATTACATGCCACTAGTATTCCCTTCATGTGAGAGATGTTTATAATGAATGTAATATGCGCTTTAACATTTTGTTGGATAGTTTCTGTGGGGACTTTCCAACAAAGTGTAACAGACTACTCTGGGCTACTCTAGAATTACATGCCTCTAGTATCGACTTCATGTGAGAGATGTTATAATGAATATAATATGTGCTTTTAGATTTTGTTGGGATAGTTTCTGTGGGGACTTTCCAACAAAGTGTAACAAACTACTCTGACTACTCTGGGCTATTCCAGAATTACATGCCACTAGTATTGCTTTCATGTGAGTGATGTTTATAATGAATATAATATGTGCTTTTAGATTTTGTTGGATAGTTTCTGTTTGGACTTTCCAACAAAGTGTAACAGACTTCTTTGACAAACCTGGGTAACTCCAGAATTACATGCCACTAGTATTGCCTTCATGTGAGAGATGTTTATAATGAATATTACATGTGCTTTTACATTTTGTTGGATAGTTTCTGTGGGGACTTTCCGACAAAGTGTAACCACAGGCACCTGCTTCTGGATTTTTGAAGAAGAATTATAATATTTCCCCCACTGCTTATATAATATAGTCTATATTATATGAGCAGTGGGGGATATATTATAATTCTTCTTCATAAATCAGAAGCAGGTGCCTGTGGTGTAACAGACTACTCTGGGCTACTCCAGAATTACATGCCACTAGTATTGCCTTCATGTGAGTGATGTTTATAATGAATATAATATGCGTTTTTAGATTTTTTTGGATAGTTTCTGTGTGGACTTTCCGACAAAGTGTAACAGACTACTCTGGGCTACTCTAGAATTACATGCCACTAGTATTGCCTTCATGTGAGTGATGTTTATAAAGAATATAATATGCGCTTTTAGATTTTGTTGGATAGTTTCTGTGGGGACTTTCCAACAACAAAGTGTGACAGACTACTCTGGTCTACTCCAGAATTACATGCCACTGGTATTGCCTTCATGTGAGTGATGTTTATAATGAATATAATATGCGCTTTTAGATTTTGTTGGATAGTTTCTGTGGGGACTTTCCAACAAAGTGTAACAGACTTCTCTGACAAACCTGGGCAACTCCAGAATTACATGCCACTAGTATTGCCTTCATGTGAGAGATGTTTATAATGAATATAACATGTGTTTTTACATTTTGTTGGATAGTTTCTGTGGGGACTTTCCAACAAAGTGTGACAGACTACTCTGGGCTACTCCAGAATTACATGCCACTAGTATTGCCTTCATGTGAGAGATATTTATAATGAATATAATATGCGCTTTTACATTTTGTTGGATAGTTTCTGTGGGGACTTTCCAACAAAGTGTGACAGATTTTACCAGGCTGCTCCAGAATGACCCACCACTATTATTCTCTTCATGCGAGTAATGTACCATCCAACAAACTGTAAAAGCAGATACTATTCATTATTAACATCTCTCGCTTGAAACAGATACTAATAGCAGATCAACCTGGAGTAGCCTGGAGTAGGCTGTTACAATTTGTTGAAAAGTTCCCATGGAAACAATCCAACAAAGTGTAAAAGCATGTATTATTCATTATAAACATCTCACATGAAGGGAATACTAGTGGCAGTCGTTCATAATTTTGAAATTATCTCTGAAAATGATCAATTTGTTCCAGAAACGTATAATGAAAAGAAAATCTAGTGCTTTTGAGTGGATACCGATCATTCCAGCAATAATTCAACACGTATTCACCTTGAATTGATGCATGAAACCCGCCAGCTGAATCAGATCACAAAGTGCTACCTGTTCCGAGTATCGATCAAATCACTTTCGCGTATCAATGCGCATCAGCTATTTACTTTCATGCATCAATACGATGATGACACGATTAGAATTATCGATATAAATGATCAGATGTTTATAAAAAGCGTATAATAAAAAGACAATCTAGTGTTTTTGAGTGGATACCGAAAGTTATCTCCCTTGTGACCGAAACAAATGGTTATTTTCGCTCGCGCAAGGGTTTGCGAAAAATAAGCATTTGCCTCGTTCGCTCATGAGATAATTTCCGGGGTCCACTCAAAAACACTGGATATCATTTATATATTTATTTTTACTATTCCTAGTGTTATCTCTTACTGTTAGATGCTGACGGGTTAATTTACCCTTAATTTCATACAAATATAGAATTGTTGAAAACTTAGTTTTGTTTTTCGAGAGAGAAGAGGAAATAGCTTTATCTCAATCCTCAGCGTGGGGAACATGAAAAAAATATTAAAATAGTTTCGTTTCGCCATTAAAGCGGGTCACAGTCAGCTGATGGAACAAAGTTGTCCATAGAGATTTTGTTTTAAAAAGAAATTCGTTCCACGAAGTGTGGTTGTTCAGTGAAAATATACATAAAAAAAACACAAGCAGCAAAAACCTTTCAAAACATTCAACAAGAATTAACAACATATGCTTTCATAATAATAATAACTCTTTGGCCAGCCGCTGATTTGTCGCGGTCCTCATAAGAGAAGGCCATCATTCCCCCTGCACCCCACCCCCTCTTCCCCTCCTCTCCTCCCAGCATTCAGATATAAACTGCTTAATAGTGTCCCTCACTTCCTCTTTTTCAATTTCTTCAATAAGCATTCCTACCCTCTCCCTCGTGTCCCCCTTCAGCCATCTATCCTTTGTTTCTTCACCCCACTTCTGCATTATTCTTCCAGTAAATTTTATTCTATGAGGTATATACTGTGGGCATTCCAAGAGAAAATGTTCCAGGGTCTCCACTACTCCAGAGTGGCACATTTGGCATCCCTTTTCCCCATCTCTCCCAATTTTTCCCCGAAGCTCCAGTGATCTTGATCTCAGTTTGAACAGCAGTGACCCTCCAAAGGTGCCATCTAGGTACTTCTCAAAAGCTGGCTTTTCTTTATATTGTAACCCCTGCAGTGATCTTTTCACGCTAACCCCTGCTCGCCAGTTTCGATTGCAATCTTCCATGACTCTCTCTTTGACAAACCTTTTGCCTTCTTTCATTCCTACTTCTATGTTTGTGACCTCTATAGAGTAATTGTCCATTAGTTCCCTCACATGTTTTGACCACCCCGTTTCTATATTAGAATTCCAAATGGTATCGAGCATCAATTTGCACCACCGGTTGTCAGGCAGGTTTCTCAAGTAGTTAAAGTAACACAGTTTTCCCAAATCTACCCTGTCCTTGATTTTCATCCACCCAAGCTCCCCCCTTACTGCTTCCAAAGCTGCAGCATTACTCGACCCTGTTATCCATCTGCCGGCATCATTTTGAGTATTTTCCAACTTCTTAGTAACGGTTTGGTTTAATGGAATCACGTCCGTGCCATACGTTATACTTGGTAAACCCACCCTCTCCCACAGTGTTTTCCCCACAAAGACCTTGTTGAAACTATTTTTCCCTAAAAGTTTTAGTTGGTTCAGAATTCTTTTCCCCTTCAGAATCAGTTTGGCTGAGTAATTTCTGTACACCCCTCTTCCCGTTATATTTATGCTTACCCCTAGATACTCATACTCTCCCGTTTCTCCTACAGTGATTTGTTTGCTTTCCCCTTCGGGGATTGAGAACTCCCCCACTCTCCATCTCTTCGTCATATCTACCTTGCGTCCAACGGGTATTACCTTGCTTTTATTTTCATTTAGTTCGAGCCGCCAAGTGTTCCCATATCTACCAACAATTTCCAGCAGTTTCTCTAGCCCCTGTTCAGTTCTAGACATTAACACCATGTCGTCCGCAAAGAATAAGCCTGGTATCTTTATGTCTCCAACATTTACCCCCTCCGCACTCTGAATTAGTTCGTCCCCTAAATCTTTAACATACAATGCAAACAAAATCGGTGAAAAGATACACCCCTGCTTGAGGCCTATATCCATAGGGACTCGTTTTGTAGTGATACTCCCTAGACTGAGTTGGCTTTGCACATCTGTATACAGTGCTTTCATTATTCCCACAAAGTCACCCCCCCAGTCCGATGCCCTCGAGCTTCCGCCACATACCTTCCCTCCACACTCGGTCGTACGCTTTTTTCACATCTAGAAATGCCAGAAACATCTTTTTCTTTTCAGCCTTTGTTGATTCTATCAGTTGGGTGAGCGTAAATAGGTGATCAGTGACTCTTCGTCCTTTCCTGAAACCATTTTGAATTTCTCCTAAAAAACCTTTCTCTTCTATAACTTCCTCTAGTCTACCGTATATGACCTTACAGAATACTTTTCCGATGTTACTACTAACTGATATCCCCCTATAGTTATCTAGAACTTCCCTATCCCCCTTTTTGTGTATGAACGACACCTTACTTTCCCTCCACTCTCTGGGGACCTCTTGCTTTCGCAGAGCCAGGTTGAAAAGGTTTGTCAGGACTTCAATAAGTGCCTCCCCTCCATTTTTGAGGAATTCGTTCGGAATTTCATCAGTCCCTCCCGCTTTACCATTTTTTAATTTCGAGACCACGTTCCGCACTTCTTCTGCCGTTATTTCGCTACATACACGATTGGATAGGTTCTCCTCCACCAGTGTATTTCTTTTTGGTGGGGACCCACTGCCCCATCGCCTATCGTTTATCTTTTCCCAGTGCTTGACTAACTCTGAAGCGATACGGCCTTTATCTTCTGTACTTTCCCCATCCACTTTGATACTCTGCACACTACTTTTCCCCCGTTTATTTACCCAGTTCCAAAATACGTTTGAGCTCGAACCCCCCGTTTTCTTTATTGTTCTGGCAAGACTGCAATTGCGCTCCTTCCTATTATTATCCTTTATCTCATTCACCTTTTTCCGTGCCAGTTCATATTCTCCTTTCATTAGTCTCGTGTCATTGTTATCCACCCCTTTAAGCTTCCTACTTCTTCTGTAAGCAGCGCATTTTACCTTCCTTTCTTTTATAGCCTTTTTTCAGTCCCTCGTTAACCCTGTATCCAAGCTCTCTCGTTGGGACCCTCACCCTTCCTATACACTCCTTCCCTGCCTCTGTTAGGCTATTTACTATGCCATCTGAAATACTCTGGACATTTGCATCCCTAGGTATACATTCAAGATTTGGTTTTAGTTTTTCCCGAAACTGCTTCCAGTCGGCTCCTTGTTTTAGTCCCCAAACTTCCTTGAAGGTATTTCTGTCTCTATTAGTCTTTTTGCCCATAATCTTAACTGTTATCAGGTTGTGATCACTACCCAAGTCATTTTTTCCCTCGTCATCTATTTCTACATCTATAACCTCCCTCCATACGCTAATGTCAGTGAGTATATAATCAATTATTGTTTTCTTATCGTTCCTCTCCCAGGTCCATTTACCCTTACATTTCGCATCCCTGTTCAGGATCTTTAAACCAAGCTCTTTTGATAGGTCCAACATCTTCCTCCCATTCGTGTTAATTTTCCTATCACCTCCCTGTATGCCCTCCTCCTTATCCCCGATGTGCCCATTGAAGTCCCCCATTAGGACAATACTGAACCCTCTGCTCCCAAGCTCTGTGATATTCGATCTAAGAGTTGTATATATTGAATCATTCCACTCGGGCTTACTTCCCTCCACTGCTAAGTATACAACACCAACGGCAACACTCCTGCTTCCTAACTTGATTTTTGCCCAGACTATTTCGTTGGATACTGGAATCTGAGTCCTTGCTTCTGTGAGATCTGTAATCAATGAGGGCTGTAATTCCTCTTTAGCGTAGATGCCAACACCCCCACCCCGTTTCTGACCCTCAGTTCGCCCAGCTCCTATCCACACGCAACCCTTCATCTGATCAACCCGCTCATCCCGTCGTATCCACGTCTCACTTAGACCCATTATATCGAAGTCTCCTTCGTCCATCATTGTTGATATTTCGCTTACTTTCTTGTGCAGACCCTGGATGTTACAGTACCCAAACTTAATGAATCTTTGTTTTTTTTTCATCACTGGCACATTATTATAACCCTGGTATGTCCCTGTATTGTGCATGTTTGTTGTTCTTCCTATGTTCCCAACATTTGTGCCACTCTGGGTTACCGGCTGTGGTCCCCTACCCCCCTTTTCTCCAAAAAAGGTCCAGCCACCTGTAAGATTTTTTGGCCCAACAGGTCTGTACCCATCCTACTTAAATGCAATCCGTCTCGCCCATACAACTCTCCTTGTCCCCAGAATGAATCCCAGTGGTCAATGAAATGTACTCCCAAGTCTTTGCCGTGCTCTCCCAGCTCCTCGTTTAGTGCCATAATCCGCGAGTTCCTCTCATTCCCACCACCCATAACGGGGAGCACCCCTGAAACGATGATCCGAGCATTCCTGCTAAGTAGCTTACTAATTAGGTCCTTGTATGTGTCCACCAAACGAACTGATTTCCTCTCCCTGATGTTATTGGACCCCACATGTAATACCACTACCGGATCAGGCCCCGACCCAGCTACAATACCGTCCACTCTATCCCTCAGGTCCTCCACTTTAGCCCCCGGAAAGCACAGAACTGTTCTATTTTTACTGTCCGGACCACAGACAACCTTGTCGATCCCCCGAACTATGCTACTTCCCGCAACCACCAACTTACTTTTGGACCTCGCCCTATTTATCTCCTCTAGTCTCCTATTGTTTACAGCGTCCTCTTCCTCTCCAACAGCCCCACTCGGAATCAATATCGGTATCGGTATCTTTGACCTAGGATTACTCCTATCCTTGTCCCTCCGTCTCTTTCCAGGCCCTGAGCTACCTGGACTACTCCCCTGGTCTTCCCCCGGATCCCTCCTCCTTTTTCCTGGCCTAGACCCCAAGCTACTATCTGTTGCAACTACCTCCATCTCCTCCTCTGTCTCTTCCGAATCGAGCACATCAAATCTGTTTCTGGTGCTGCACTCCCCACTGCCTTTGGACTTTACACCCCTATCTACCTGCTTCTCTGGCCCCCCTTTCCTACCACTTTTGGTAGTCCACGCCAAACGCTTTACAGCATTGCTCCGGCCTGGGCCCCCCTCATCTGTCCTACGTACTTTTCTAGCAGCCCCCACCTCATCACCTACCTCATTCACATCAAAGGTTCTACCCCCATGTTTCCTCTTGGAACCACCGACAACCTTCCATCCTTCTCGGAAAGCCACTTTCACAGGCGTAACTCCAGACAGCCCCGCCCTACCAAGTTTTCCCTTCAGCTCAGCAATCTCCCCCTCAAACTTAACAATTGTCTCGAGTAGGCGGAGGATTTCCTGACAGTTTGCACATACCTCTCCATATCCCATCGAGCGACAGTCCCCATACATCATAGAACACTGTTTACAAACTTCAAGCCCAATATCGCCATCGGTGGCCCCACCAACCCGGCTCTGACCGACACCCCCAGTGACCTCTGTCTGCACACCAATACTTACTCCGTTGGCACCGTTGACCTGTACCGCGATATTACACGTATTTACCTCCATACTTACCTCCGTCTGAACAGACTTGCTCGCCATCATCAAGACAAAATTACGCGATCGGAAGGGAAAATTGTAACACGCGACAAAAGGCAACACGACGAACCGTTCGACAACTTAGCGCTCACAGTTTTATTTAAGGCCTCCTAACTTTGTCCCAGTTACTATACTAAACTAACTCCCCACAAAGTTGAATAAAATAACCTGAAAATGAAATATATATGATTAGTAAACAATAAAAATACTTAATTTCGATTCGTAACCAAGGAGACTTCTTCTGTATACTTGCGGATCGAGGAAAGCGTGCCAATTGAAAAGTGGTTGCTGTTCCAACAACATTTTATTCACCTCACTACTATACCATCACACGCATGTGGGGCAGTTGCTGAGGTCCCAGCAAATATTTACTCCAGAGCCCCGGACCGAAACATTACTTAATTGAAGATAGCATTGTGCATCATTACTGTCCATACCTTTAACCCTTTCGGAATCATGTCCCATTTGTGTGTCAAATTGTAACTGCATTTTCAAAAATGCGGGGATGTATATTGATGGTCTCCGTCCGTACATGCGTTTTTATAGCTTTGATCTAGAAACTTACTATATTTCTTAAGTGTGGTGTAGAGATGACAAAAATAGGTTTAGTTTGAATTTTTGTCACCAGGTGGTGCCATTCCTACTACTTTAAGACTGAGCTAAAGTACAGCTTTTAGACGAAAGGTTCCCAGGATATGTAAGTTTAATTATTTAGAGTGTGTTCATATGTTCAGATAGAGTCTCTAGATGTGCATAAAGTTTTCGGATTTTTGGTCCGGCCCCATGTGGTTCCCGTAGCGCCACTTTTGTCGTTAAAGAATCGGTTTACGGCGAAAGGCTCCAACGGGTTTTAATTCGAAACGTTGAGAGTGTATTCATATGTTCTGGTAGGACCTTTAAATGGGCATAAAGTTTTCGGATGTTTAATTCGGCCGCCCTAAGTAATGCCCGTAGCGCCACTTTTGTCGTAGGGAATCAGTTTCCGGCGAAAGGCTCCAAGGGGTTTACTTCAAAACGTTGCAAGTTTGTTCATTTGTTCATGTAGGATCTCTAGATGTGCATAAAGGCTCAGAATTTTTTGATTCGGCCCCATGTGGCACCGTAGTGCCACTTTTGTCGGTTGGTAATCGAGTTCCGGCGAAAGGCTCCTAGGGTATTTAATTCGAAACGTTGAAAGAGTGTTCATATGTTCCGATGGGGCTCTGGATATTCATAAAGGTTTAAGTAATTTTTGATTCGACTCCCATGTGGCGCAAGTAGCGCCACCTTTCTCATTAGAGAATTAGTTTCCGGCAAAAGGCTCCAAGGGGTTTTAATTCGAAACGTTCACAGTGTATTCATATGCTCAGGTAGAGTCTTTACATGTTCATAAAGGTTTAAAAAATGTTATTCGGCCCTTGTGGCGTACGTAGCGCCACTGTTGTCGTTAAAGAATCGCTTTCGTGCGAAAGGCTCCTGCGGTTTTTAATTCGAAACTTTCAAAGTGTGTTTTTATGTTAAGGTATCGTATCTAGATGTGCATAACAGTTTCGGATTTTTGATTCGGCCCCATGTGGTTCCACTGGTGACACTTTTGTCGTTAGATAATCGGTTTCCGCCGCACGATTCCTGTGGTTTTCAATTCTCAACGATGAAAGTGTGTCCATATGTTCAGGTAGTGTCTTTAGATGTGCATAAAGTTTGGGGATTTTTTATTCGGCAGTATGTGGTGCTCGTAGGGCCACTTTTGTCGTCAGAGAATCGGTGTCTGGTGAAAAGCTCCTAGGCTTTCTAAGTCGAAACGTTGAAAGTGTGATCATATTTTTTGTCGTTGTATAATCGGTTTGCGCTAATAGTCTGCAAGGGTTTTTAATTCCAAGCGTTGAAAGTGTATCCATATGTTCAGGTAGGGTCTCTAGATGTGCAGAAAAGGTTTCAGAATTTTGATTCGGTCCCATGTGGCGCTCGTAGCGCCACGTTTGTCGTCAGAAAATCAATTTCTGCTGAAAGGCTGCTAGAGGTTTTAATGCGAAACTTTGATAGTGTGTTCATATTTCCAGTTAAGGTCTTTAGGTGTGCATAAAAGGTTTTGGGTTTTTTATTCGGCCCCGTAGCGCCACTTTCGTCATTAGAGAATCTGGTTCCTGCGAAAGGCTCCTATTGGTCATAATTCGAAGCGTTAAAAGTGTGTTCATATGGAAAGACATTCGCGAAAAATAAACAGTTGTCGCTCGTGAGATAATTTCAGGTATCCACTAAAAACACTAGATATCCTATAATTATCAACTTCAAGTAGCATCACTGGGCTTCAGAAATTTACTTTTCAGTAATTAGTAATTTGTCTCGACATTCAATCAACTAAAATAAATACAATATATTTTCCGTCAGCTGTCTTATGAAAGTTGATAATCTGTGCACTTGAAACACGAAATTAGCAATTGGCATCACAAACAAAGTATACAACTCGAAATAAGCAGCATACATTCCGAGATATTCACGAAGATAATGTGTCATTTGATTAATGTGTTTGCTTGTTTATTTATTGGGTTTAATTACACTTTCAACGACCACGATCATATCGTGTCGGAGAGTTTTACGAATGGAGGAAGTTAGAAAATCCTGAAAGAACCGCTATACAGCGATGTGCAACTGTCAATCCCTTCAGCTTACTGACCCAGCACAAGCAGTGGTTGAAACCTAATGCACCATCAGCGTACAGAGCGCCTCGGAACACAGTGCTACGTGTTTCGACGTTGGTAATCAGGCAGCAGGTGACGCATGCCTGGATCGAAATGTCTACATTTCAGTTAAAGTACAATGCTCTAAGCAATGAGTTGGTTAATAATAAACAGCCACAATATTCTGGCCATTGATCTCTCCATACAGCTGGATTGCTCGTTGGTCATGTATAGAGAGGTGTCTTACCCGGCATCTGACGGGAGTTGCTACAGTTAAAACTAGAGTAGTCCTGTCAAGAACTGTGAGATTATCTAGGCCTAATTGCGCGTAGGAACTGCGCGCAATTGCCATATCAAATGGCATCCATAGCACGGCAGGTTCTCCTGGTTACTCATTGTAAACACAGGCAATATTTCTGACAATGGACCTCCGGGTTACCCGTAGGTCCATTGGCTGAAACATTGCTTGTGCACAGAACACATGAACAGAATTTGATAGCCTTACTATGGTCATAACGCGTAGAATAACGCGAAGATCGACGTGTTATTTGTGCGTATTTCATAACAGAACTTCTAGCTTTAACTGTATGAATAAACAATGACTTACTTGAAAGCTTCGCAACCGCCAAGCGTTTTTGAAGGAATATACTTTGATGATGACTTCGAAAAATGACTAATTTTGTTGGTGATATGCACTTTATTTCGCGGGAGTGCAATTTGAATAGTTACAATATATTTTAGTCATTATTGACAAAAGTGCCAAGTTTGGTGTTAGGCTGTGGTTTGATGTTTAATGATGTGAAAGCTGTTACCTTGTGACACAGTCATAAAACGGCAGCTGCCATATTGGCAAACGACACAGGTGGGTGGGAGTTACACACAGGGGCGCCGGAAGCACTTTCAGGGCTTAGGGTCAGACACCGGGAAAAGGCGTTTACTCACACTAGCAGCCCCACCATGACATGCAGAAACATGCATGTTTCAAAGGTCGAAGGCCCGAGATGGGGGAGTTTTAGAGGAGGTGTCCCCCCTTCAAACGGGATGTCCCGAAAAGGAGGAGTTTGAGAGGAGGTGCCGCCTTCCATCGGGGAGGGGGCACCTCCTCCCAAACTCTCCTATTGAATTTTGAAAGCTCCCAGAACGGATTTGTAATGTATTTTAGTTTTACATCGAGAATAAATCATTGAAAACATTGAGTGATGAACCTAGGAATGGCATTGTCTGCCCCTTCTCGCCCCGTGGTCCGAAAGCAGGGAAGGCAGCTGTCCCCTCTGCCCCGTGCCTTTTGGCGTCCCTGGTTACACACGTTGCTTGCATTGACGCTATCGTAGGACGAGCAGACTGAGTTGTTACCTTTTTTTCTCACGCTCCAGCAATCCTGTTGTATGTTGATCAGTGCTTCCATCTAACTCTTCAAGTCGGTAGAATCAATAAAATACAGCACTGATTCACCTGGCGCCATTTTAAAGTGTCGGAACAGTGTGAGCTGCGACGTTTTTCGCTGACGTTCCAGCAATTCATTTGTATTGAGATCATTGAATTTGACAAACAGCACGTTTTGTTTTACAGACAGACACCAGAAGAAAAACAAGAAGAACTTCGCAGTAAAATAGAGGCAATACTTTATTGCGATATACTCAAGATAATCCTCTCTGTGGAAATCATCAGTCTAACATGGGACAGTTTGATGCTGTCACAACGTCTTGGTGTATAAATTCGGCGGTAGATAATGAAGAACAATACAAACATGCATTACAGAATATCACTTCATTAATCAAACCTGGTGGATATCTTGTGATTATGGATTCAATCATCAACAATGGATGGTATGTCAACAGTGGGGTGAAGTATCCCAGTGTAACTCTAAATGTTGACAGATTGAAAACTCTTCTCCAAACACTTTATACGAGTACAAGTTCGTTTGTGGAACGAATGTACGATAGGGGAGAAGGGAAAACGTCTTATACCTACAACATTGTAGTAAAGATACCGGAATTATAAGAGAAGGATATTCATTGTCGGTGAAAGTAAAATATCTTCTCTCCTTTTTATACTTATTTGTTCAATTAAAACTATCAAGACAGAGTCATACATCATTACCAATGTTTGCGAATTCTGCACGTGAATATGTTTTGATGGGATTTCATTCCCGTGCAATGAGTACCTGACTCACTCTTGAACTAAGCAGACACCAGGCAACAGACCAATAATATAAGCATGTTGGCATTGCTGTCTCCTGTGGCGGTTAAAATCTTAAACCCGAACGTCCAACAAAATATCAGCTACAAACTTTGAAATTGAAACCTAAATTTTTGACCGACATATCACACAGGTACTCGGCACAAGCTGTGAAATCGAACGAAAGATTATAATTGATAGCATTTTTGAATCGATGGAAAGAGGAATGAATAAGCTTTACAGTGGTGTATTACACGACCGTTGGGTTTTCTTGAGTTGTTCATGATAACTGGAAGAAGTCGCAGAAAAGGCCGAACAACATTTAGTGGGGAAAGAAAGTGCACAGTGGAAAGTGGGTTACGAGCGACAATTATCCGATTTATTATAAATAATTCGAGATCCCACTGTCTGTGGAGAGCAGATTCAAACATTGACTGTATACCTTTATCAATTTCTAATCTCGGATCCACATTTATTCATTTCTGGCAATCACATTTGCCGTTCATACACTTTTTAGCCGCAACTTCACATCTAAAGAAGTTTTTACGCGTCCATAGATACGGCAAATTTTCCCAATTCTCCCATTGGCTTGTTTTAAATAGTAGCCAATGGGATGTTTTTGTGAGCCTCTCAGTTTTTTATGGCCGCCGTTGGCTTGGTGAGTTTCCAAGAAAAGGTTACAAAATGTATAGACGGCAAATGTGATTGCCAGAAATGAATAAATGTGGATCCGAGATTAGTAATTGATAAAGGTATACGGTTGATGTTTGAATCTGCCCTCCATAGACAGTGGGACCTCGAATTATTTATAATAAATCGGATAATTGTCGCTCGTAACCCACTTTCCACTGTGCATTTTCTTGTCCGACTAAATGTTTTTCGGCCTTTTCTGCGACTTCTCCCAGTTATCATGAACAACTCAAGAACTCCCAACGGTCGTGTAATACACCACTGTAAAGCTTATTCATTCCCCTTTCCATTGACCCTGGGTACTGCTGGATACGTTATGTGAATCAAAATTGAGGAGGTATAACGAGGATGAGTGCTATCGTTTTCGAAAAGCGAGTTGGGTACTTTGTTAACATTTATATACCATTATGGGGGCACGTCAGCTTCGATTCAAAACTGCTATCAAATATCATTTTTCTTTCGATTCCACAGCTTGTGCCGAGTACCTGTGGCATATCAGATTATTGCATCGGCAAAATGAAAATTTCCAAAGTCAACGGATAGTTAGCTGAACCATTGTTTATATATATGTGGCATATGAATAGCTACCGGGTGCTTTGTTAGTTTTAAAATGATAGGCATGAGAACTTCACTGAGCATACCATATTTTAGTAAGTTAGTTTTGCTGTGATGGTTGAGGTAAAGAAAATTACTTTTTAAAATACAAAGAAGGAATGTTTTGGTATGCTTCAAATCAATTATATTGTAGTCAAAATATCTGTCGCGGAGGGTAGAAATACACCGGTATGGGTCAGAGTGGGGGTAAGAGGGCATGTGAGGGGAGCCTATATAACAATACCCATCAACACAGTACAGCCGCCAGTGGACTGATCACTTTCCAAAGGTGGGCAATATTTCCACGGCCGCAATAATATTAGATTCCAAAAACTAATTTGAGGAATAATCAACACAAATTTCAACACTGAAGCACCGGGTATAACTCGGTGCTTCATTAATTAAACTTTTTTTTATTATCATTTTTATTACCTGGTAAGCGCCTGTGTGAACATCAATGGCAACGCGTGGATTAGGACCAGTCCACGGCGTCTATACTGTACGAAATATACGAGTTTGTTTCGAACTGCGTTCATTTTCATAGAATTTGTATACATAACGTGGGGAATAGTGATAATCCTGCCAGGTCGCACCATGAACAATAATATTCTCTGAGACAAAAATACCTCGTCTCTTCCGCCGTCGCGACCTAGCTGCCTGGTGTACACTCTGGGTTGAAACAATTAGTTTTGTAGCTCAAGTGAACGTGTATTTCAAATACGGCAGCCATGGTACCCGCTTGCTGGACGTCTGAAGGGAAATTGATAAATGAGTCTCAGTCTGAAATTTAGCTCAAAACACGTTTGAGAAGGGTATGTCTGTGTCAGTGCGCAATTTTTTTGTACCTGAAACATTTCAATCTGGGTTCGACGCTCGTGAAAGACAGTTAAAACACCAACTTGGGTCGTTAATTCCAGTCCCGCAAACTCCATTCGTGAAGTGTTCTGTATTTATAACACGACCGAAATTGAATTAAGTGGCTGCTCACATTTATAAAGAAGGTGTGTTTATATTCTTGCTCACTGTTCTGTGTCGAATCATCAACTCTACGTCATAACGTCACTCAGATCCGTAACGTCTGATCGCATGTGTTATTTTATGACGTCATTTTGCGTTATTCGGGTTCAACGCGTTGTTTACCTGGCACATTTTCCAGTGAGCCGCGAGTTTGGTTTGTATTTGCTTTCATTAACCCCCTTTTATCTTTGATACCTCTTATTTGGTTGCTTGTGTTATGTAACATTTGCCCAACAACTTTAACTTCCCCAGTAATTTGCTACTCGTGGTGCAATGTAGGAGAAATGTGTGCACATCTTTGTTCATGATATGTAAATGTGTTTATCGCAGGCTGGAGAGTAAACTATTAACCACCTTGCACACAACCTGTAAATATTAAAATTGCCGTACGTAGTTGATTGGGAATTATTGGAAAACACCAGAGAAGTATACCACTCAAAGTCTGCTAACCACCAAGTATATCCAACTACCTGTTTTACATTTTAGTTGAAATATTGTAATGAAAAATGTATATATTTTTATTTAATTATATCTTTAATGATTTAAGTACAGAAATTAAGATTTTATTTGTGTTTGACATTATTTTTTAGCTTTTGAATACGATAACAATGGAAAATGAATATTATTTGTAAAAGAGGAAAATTGTCAATATGCCATAAAGTTGACGGAGCGAACAGGTATGGGTTCAATATCGAGTATGAGACCCAGCACTGTTAATTACAGCCTGACAACGCCTTACTTGCTCCCAATCAGGTACCTGGTGGTCCTTTTGGGGATGTTGTTCCATTCATGGACCAGCATGGCACCAAGATCCTGGATACTTCATGGCTGGACTGGATGGATTGAAATTGCAAGCTGCAACTCATTACAGACATGCTCGATTGGATTGAGGTCAGGCGATCTTGATGGCCAGTCCATACGCTCAATCCCCTCCCTCTGTCGGTACTCCCCGACAGCATGGGCAACATGAGGACGGGCATTATCGTCCATCAGAATGAATATATCACCCACTGCATCTGCATACAATCTGACGTGGACATCGTGGATCTCATCTATATGCCGCTGTGCAGTCAATGTATCACGAACAAGGACACAGAGTTCCGTACGTCCATCCCAGCTTATGCCGCTCCAGCACATGTTTGACCCTCCACCATAGCGGTCATGCTCAGCAAGGTTGGCTGCATGGAATCGCTCTCCTGGTCTTCTCCATACAAAACGCTTATATGTGTAGTCTGGGGGTACCTTGACTCATCTGTGAAAATGACTGGTCGCCAATCTTCTCTTGTCCATCCAACGTGGTCTATGGCCAATTCATATCGTGCCTGGCGGTGGTTCTGGGACAGCAGAATTCGAATACATCGTATTCTCGACCGGCGACCACCTTCGCGCAACCTTGCCCGGATAGTCGGCTTCGAAACATTGACCTCGGATGCATTCTGAAAGTCACTGCGAAGCTGGGTTTCTGTGACAAAGCGGTTCCTATAGGCCTGAATGATCAAAAACCAGCCTTCAGCTGCAGATGTTGCCCTGCCTCTGCCACCACCATGCCGTCTTACTGGTGTGCCATAATGCTGACATCTTGCCCAGGCTCTGGTGATCACCGTATGGTGCACGCGAAGGGCTTCACCAACCTGACGATGGGTAGCCCTTTGCTCCACCATCCCTCTACAGCCCGCCACATTTCTGCTTCAGGCAAATGTCTTCTTACATTTGCATTTGCCAAATTCAGTCATTAAATCACAAGGGTTTGTGTTGAAATGGAGATTGAATACCCTACACATGTTATGAACATTTAGACAGTACACGAAGACATCATGAAAATCAATGGTACGTGCTTTCCATGACTGTCACGAAAAGTCTGCCTGTCAAGAGAGCTAATGTAAACATTGGGGACCATCTCGTTACATTCCTTAATCATATCCACCAAAAATATCGCAAATATGTCATACGCACATTTCACAATGATGTGTCAAATATTTGGTACTTAGCAAACTTTGAGTAGTATATATCCAGCCATTATGAATTTTACTAACAAAAGGGCAGAATACACGTGGATCAGTACTGTGATACCCTATAGGGAGGAATTATGTAATTGTCTATACAATTGCATATCATGTATGGAACGCCAAGAGTTATATGAACATATCATTACACCTCCCTTGTTTTACAAAAGTAATGGTTAATTAAATGTGAACAAATATAATTGAAGGTCAGTTCTTTGGACTGGATTTCGTGTCCTAGTGGACTTTCTTAATACTAGTTCGAAACATTCAAATGTTGGTGTTCGGATGGAACTTTCGGATACCAGCTCATGAATGAGTGTTTGATTTTGTCCCTGCTTGAAAGGGCCTGGATCGGGCACAGAATGCTGACCAACATCATCATGTTCCTGTATTCCAGTCATTTCATCAGACAACTCTGTGAAAATCTCTGAGATCACGACGATGCAATTTACCATGTTCAGTAAGCACTTGGTGTGATCTATCGGTAGCTTTGTGAAAACCCTTTGCCGTTGTATTCCATGTATTTTCACCCAACTTAAGTCTCACGATATCTCCTTCTGACAAGGGTGATAGTGGTTTACTAGCTTTATTGTAGTAAAATTTCTGACGAGATTTGTCTTTTTGTTTCTTGTGAATTTGTTTGTCACATTACCCGTTAACTGTGGCAGTGTATTTCGTACCTTTCCATCCATCAATAACTCTGCTGGAGATTTCCCATGTGGTAATGGGGCTGTTCTATTATGCAATAAAGCCAAATATTGGTCTTCATTGCAACATATTGCCTTCTTTAGTGGTGTGTTCAGAGTCATAAAAGGTACTAAACTATTTAAACTCTGCACTGGAGAATTGAGGGCCAATATCCGACCTGGCAATTCTAGGTATTCTATGTCGTGCAAGTATGGATTTCATGTGCTGTGTTAGAAAAGCTGACGAACAACTGTCATTTAACAATGCTTTCTCATGATAATTGCTAAAATAGTCTATCATTATTTAGTAATTGTTTCCCTTCAACTGGAAAAAAATAAACTCCAACTTTCTCCCACAGTCGCAATAAAGATGTGTCAGCTGCGAGACCCTTTTTACCCTGAGAATACTGAAATCTTAAACAAATTGAACAATTCTTTTCTATGTTGTAATTTCTAGATTCATATTAGGCCAAAATATTACATCACGGGCCAAGCGTTTACATTTCCAAGTGCTTAAATTCCAAGTATGAATTATTTTGAGCATTTCACTTTTCATAGAGGTAGGTATTACTATCCGAAAACCTTTTAAGAGTAAGCCATTAACCACAGAAAGTTCATCCCTATAATCAACAAATTGTTTCATGGCACCTTTTGGACACCCATTATTGACATGAAATAACCTGTTGTAACACACTGTCTTCATCTGTTAACCTCTGAAATTGCTTAACTGACATGAAATAACTTGTTGTAACACACTGTCTTCATCTTTTAACCTTTGAAATTGCTGAACTAAAATGGGTAAATTTCTGATAGCTTCATTCACATGTATTTCAACTTCATTCTCAGAAAAGGAATCTACAGATTCAATTTTAATTTTACATCTTGACAGAGTATCTGCCACCATTAAAAGGAATCTACAGATTCAATTTTTATTTTACATATTGACAGAGTATCTGCCACCATTAAATATATTCCTGGTGTGTATGTCACTTGGGTATTTCTGCATTTTTAGCATTAACATCTGAATTCAGGGAGACAAATCATTGAAATATTCCTTTGATATGGCCTCCAGTGGTTTGTGATCAGTTTCCAAATCAACATTCTGAAGTCCATAAATGTAACTATGGAACTTTTCACAACCAAAGGCTATACCTAAACATTCCTTTTCTATTTGTGTGTATTTCGGTATGCTACAGGATGCCGTGACCCATCGCTCTCCTGACGCAATACTGCACCTAACCCATATTTAGTACTATCTGTTGATATTTTTGTTTCCTTAACCCTTTACCTAACATGAAAAGCAGACGACACTTGCAAAACAAATTCTTGAATAACTAATTCTTTTCATTTTTTGTCTCAAAAACATAGGTTATGACCCCTCGTTGGAACGAGCTCGACGAGCTCATTCCAACGAGGGGTCATAACCTATGTTTTTGAGACAAAAAATGAAAGTATTTTGAAAATTAATTGGCGATTTTTGAGAATAGCGCTGGCCTTTTTGGCCGTTACGTTGGGTAAAGGGTTAATTGGATCAAACTAAGCTAATACAGGCTCTGCAGTTACAGCCTGTTTTAGATCAACCCATTCTCTCTCATGTTTATCAGTCCACTGAAATACAGTTTTGTTCAAAAGAAGTTTTCTTAGTTCACAAGTTCTGGTAGACAGTTTAGGAATAAATTTTTCTAGAAAATTTATGAGACCAAGGTATCTCTGTGATTCCTTTTTATCACACAGAGCGGGAAGTTTCTGTATGATCTCGACCTTACTATTATTGGGTTTTACCCCTTTTGCAGTTAAAGTTTCCCATAGAAAGTCCATTTCATGTACCGAAAATCGGTATTTATCTAAGTTCAATTTTACACCAAATGTTTTAACTCTTTCCATGGCCATAGATAAAGTTTTATCATGGTCTGCTTTTGTCTCACCTCATATAACTACATCATCAATACACACTTTAACTCCTTTTAAGCCTTCAAACACGGATTTCATTGCACGATGGTTAACCTCAGGGCTACTACAAATTCCATAGGGTAGACGTTTAAAAACGTATCTACCAAAGAGGATGTTGAACGTTGTCAGTGTAACACTTTCTTCATTCAACTTTATCTGCCTGAATGCTTGTGAAGCATCTAGTTTACTAAACATGCAAGCATTGACCATTTCTGCTATTATATTATCTCTCTTAATACACGTATATAGATAATTTGGGGCAATACAAATGCGGAGTGAATTATTTGGTTTCCTAATCACCACCATTGGATTTACCCAGTCTGTGAACTCTGTAATCCTTTGTATTATTCCTAACTTTTCTATGTGGTTGAGTTCCTGAGATAATACACCACGAAGAGCTATGGAGACCCTTCTTGGGGCATGTGTCACTGGAACTCCCTCCTTCAAAATGATTTTATAGGCAAATGGAAATTCACCAACCCATAAGTAAATAGCACGGGGTATTCTTTCTGTGTCACAGATTAGTCAACACCTTTTGATTCACCTGTAATTCAGAAGGTTCATTAACAACATAAATTGTGTTCACCAAATTAAGGTTAAAGCAGGAATGTTCTATCGCAAAGTAGTGACATGCCACTATTGACTATAACAAACTTGACAGGGTAGGTTTTACCCTTAACTTTCAAATGAAGTATATATATGCCCTTATGTGGAAGTTATTGACCATTGTAATCAATAAGTCTAATGTTGGCATGTGAAATGTTTGCTCTATTCCGGATCTTCTTTAACCCTTTACCTAACGAATCGGCCGCATCCGCCCGCGTAATATGCAAATTCAGCAGCTGCAAAAATATTATTTTTCAAAAAATTTCAACAAAACCATATCATGTGACCCCTCGTTGGAACGAGCTCGTCGAGCTCGTTCCAACGAGGGGTCACATGATATGGTTTTGTTGAAATTTTTTGAAAAATTAAAAAAAATGGTATTTAAAATAATAAATTTTGATATCGTCTGCGTTGGGTAAAGGGTTAAGTCGGAATAGTTTATTAAATTGGCTTTTGCCCCTGTAATTTAAATGTAATATTTGTTCCATTTGTTGGAACAGTTAACAGAAAGTCTTCATTAGACTCCTGATCCTTACTGTTATTTACGGAATTAACACACAATTCAAGTGGTTTACTGTCCAAATTCTCTGACTGGACAAAATTCTCCGACTGCACAAAATTCTCTGACTGGACGTACTTTTCTGACAGTCCAAGTTTGCTTGTACTTGAACAACTGCTAGAGGTATGAGACTTCTGAAATAAAATATGCAAGTTTAAAGAATCACCAATAACATGAGGTGCAATGTTATGGGTTGTTTCTTTGGGGATTTTCCTCGTACACAGCTCCAATAAACAATTCATCATAACAGTCGAATTCTTTCACTACTTGTATCCTTTTTGGCCTATGACTAAACGTTTTGTAGTCACTCCCTTTTTTTGACAGTTTCGAAGTCGACTAACACACTTTTGAGAAATGATTCTTTCGTTTACAACTATCGCAAAGCTTCATATATGCTGGGCAGTGGACAAATGTATGAAAAGTTCCACAATGACTCTATTCCTGTCGATGTGGTTGTTTTGGGCAATTATTTGATTTCAATTGTTTTCATTTGACGATGGCTATTTTATCTTCCTGTTTGAGTAACATCAAACTATCAAACATTTTGACCTGTTCACTCACCTTGAAAGTAGTTATGCATTCTTGCAACGTCATGTCACTCATTCGTAAGAGTCTCCCGGGTAAACGAGTGTCCTAAATGCCTATGGCTATTTGGTCTCTGATCATAGAAACAATCAGCTGGCCAGACATGTAACTACAAGGTCTCGCCAACAAGCATAACTCGGCTATGTAAACATCAGAATTCTCATTTTCGCGTTTCATGCGATTCCGAAATATATACCGTTCATAAACTTCATTTTTAGCAAGAACACAATAGTCCTTTTTTTACTTACCAGTCGTATAAAATTTCTGTCGTCGTCATTCTCGAAAACAAAAGAAATTATATTTATTTAATGCTCAGGCATCAATTCACGCTGAAAAATTAAGTCATATTCCCCTGTCGGTCGGCAAAACGAAATATCAAAATGATATTTAGAAATCGATATTTCATCGTAGGTTCATTTCCACTGTCTTCGATGTTCAGTGGCAGCACGTTTAATGGGCCGATAAACATTTACATGCAATCATCACAGAGTCAGCACATCAGTAATGAATTCCAGAGTCCCAAATACAAACGAATTCGAATAATTGATAGTGACAGTGACTAAATCAATTCATTAAATCAGCGGTTTCAAAGTTTGACTTTCTCATTCACCTTCCAGCGAAAAGCCGAAATCACTTTCAAATTTCTTCAGTTCAACTTCACACGTCTTCAGTGCATTGAGTTCAAAAAAAATAAAATGACGTGTCTTGTTATTAAAAATAAGAAAGTGGTGTTTTTTGTTATTGTTCTATTTCTTCGAAACACATTGCGATTATTTCAATTCGCCAGCCTTGGTAAATCGTAAAGTTAGGGGAGAAATAAGACGGGACTACTTTTTGTGCGGATATTCACACATTCCAATGGTTGGAGTTTGGTTGTTGTAATTTGTGTATGGACGCCGGTTCGGCACATAAATTTTGCGCCTTAATGGCAAATAAAGGCCACAAATTGGAGAGTTTGTAGTCGTAGAGCATTAAATAAAAAGAAAATTCACGAAAATTTGATGAATACCGAAAATATCTCGTTCGTGGCTACAAGAAATATGAGGATCTTCACTCGCGACTGCGTCGCTCGTGAAGATCCTCATATTTCTTTGTAGCCACTCACGAGATATCTTCGGTATTCATCAAATTTTCGTGAATATCCTCTATATCTCAACTGATCGCTTTTCAGCTACAGTTAAAAACGTGGCGACTTTTCTAGAAAACAAATCATTACACTGCACACATTTCTGTTCTGCTTTATATGATATAGTTTTTTTATAGTGCCGAACGTTTTACTGAAACTTAAGTTTGACTGTGGCTAATGCAATAACTCTTCATGACAGCCAAATAAGTTTGATTTAGTAGCAAGACTCATTGACTCACTCCTTGACTCCTTGACTCAAATGAAGACACAGAACACCCATTTATCACACCAAACAGATACATAGAGCATTCTCGGTTTTCAATATTAATTGTTGCAGCCTGGATGCTGATTGGGACAAACTCTGCGATCTAACAGCAGAACTCCAGACACACCAGTGTGATTGGATTGACAGAAATAGTTATTTTTTTAATAGATAACCTTCCGTAGAAAATATGTAATGACCTCTCAAGAACCATTTCACATGCTTTTTGATTCGTTATTGATTCAAGTGACTGCTTAGAAAATTATTCTTGGTATAATATACCTGCAGAATACACCACCTAAAGCAGATTGTGATACATTTTTATCATCACTTTTCGAACTACGTGATACAAGTAATGTCGATGAGAAGACCTGGATTATTTGTGACTTTAACATTGTCCTCCTGAACGTCAACAGACACGATAAAACTGACATTTATATAGATAACCTGTTTAGTTCCGGTCATTTCTCAGTCATAACAAAGACAACCAGAATCACTGATATAACCGCCACTTTGATTGACTATATCTTCAGAACTATGCATACGGAATCATAATCTCTGATGCGAGCGACCATTTCCATACTTTTTACATTGAGAACAGCACTAAGCTCGCCCCCGATTCGAAGCATTACCCCTTCCCCTCACTCAAACCCGAAAACATTAATAAATTGAAATATCGTTTGTCTGAGTGTGAATTCAGCAACGCGCTCAGCACACAATGTAAAACGAAGCTTATAATTTATTTCTAGATACTATAAATAGATCCCATCAGTAAGCATTCCCCCTAAAATTTTGCCAAAGCCCACAAAATATGTTAAACGCCATGGATCACTTCCAGTTTACGGCAATTGTCCGTGTAAAAAAAACATTATATACAAAAATAATTAGACTCCCCTCTGCACAAAACACATTGGCTTAAAAAAACAAACTATTGTCAGGTATATAATCATTTGAACGTTAATGTGACGCAGATTACTATAATGCAATATTATTTGAAAACTATAAGAAGAAAACATGGGATATCTTGCGCAATGTAGTAAATAAAACTAGCCATACCACCCCTCTGCCGTACTAGTTTATAGGCAGAGAGACAGAATCAACAGACCCCGAAATAATTGCGGAAAAATTCAACATTTTTTGTAAATATTGGAAAAAAACATTAGAAAATAGCATGCCAGCCATCACCTCTCTTATTACCTTGCATATCTGTGAATCATTCGTCATGACCCTCATCCATATTCAAGAAGTAATCTTCTGCGTCACTATCTTTCCTATGAAATACAGTAGAGATTCAAATATTAAGCTCCTCAAGGAAGTGATCACTGAAATAGCTAACCATTTATGCCATATAATCAACTCATCGTTCTCGAGTGGTACTGCTTCACAAATGAAAATGGCAAAAGTCAGTCCCGTTTTGAAATCATGCGATAAACAATTGTTTAATAATTAACGTCTGGTCAACTTTCTCCCGGCGTTTTCAAAAGTTCTTCATAAAATAATGCACATCAGGTTGGTCACTTTCCTTGACGACCAGAACATCATACACAAATACTAATTTGACTTCAGAAAGAAACAATCAACGCAGGCGTTTGATACATCCATCAACACAAGGTTGATGCGGAACGAGGGCTAACTAATTCGTGGTTCTAAATCTATTTTACGGGAGACGTCAGTTTTTCACTTATCACCATGCAGACTCACCGCTTGCAGATATTACAGTCGGTGTGCCACAGGGTTCTATTCTCGATTCCATATTATTTCTCCTGTACATCAGCAATATTAATAAATCAACACTGCTGAAGATACTCCCAACATACGACAGTAAATGCTTCCGGCGATAATTTGGCTAAACTTTCTGGTGATAGTAACGCCAAACTTGCTAAAATTAACGAGTGGTGTTATGCGAACATACCTACCCTCAGTGTTTCTAAAATATATGATACTCCACCTGATCTCCTGATTCGAAAGCGGCGTAGTATTCTCAAATCTAGAGACCTTTATAACCCTAATGTTTGTTTGTTTATGAACGACTGGTTTAATAGAAAACTGCCCAAAACCTTTTGGGATACCTTCAAACACAAATCCGTCTGGCATGAATACAAGACAAAGTGAGCAAATGCAAACAAAAAAGCCCAGAGCCCAGTTTTCTGCCATTCTCCCATCTTTCCGAAATGCGAAACTCGATTGACAAAACCCTGCAAATTTATCATCGATATCATTCCATGAAGGCTATAACCGCGCGATATCTAAAAACCTACTTGCTCCATGTGTCCTGGCGTAACACAATGTGCACGGATTGTCGCACTTAAATGCGTTCTGGTATCTTACTACTCCATGGTAGGTATCAAACGAATCAAGGTTAGTGAACGTTTCAAAACCTTCATAGAGAAGGTTTGTGTCCAAAAGCAGCATATATAGAATTAACGCATCTCCCTTCAACACTAGGGATGAATTCAAAGCGTCTGTCTCTGGATGGGGGTTCCGTACAGTGCTATGGTGCGATGGCTCACACGGCTAATGGTCATTCTTGGCTACACTGCATTTTGTCATGTTGTGCACGTGGTTATGGCCTATTAAATAGGACCCAAAGGTGTCCGGACTTGATGCAGTTCTCAAGACTCACGAATAAGCAAATACTTACTGTAGAACATAGACAACAGTTCGCACGAAGTTCTATTTTTTGACTTTGTTCTTAGTGTTTGCGCCTCCCAAATTACGTTGCTACCATGCCGGGGTTGCCTAGCACGGATTTCAACCGTGGTCTGAGATCTGCGTTCGCCTCGGGTCGCGTCCCAGGGCGGGGAGTCAATGTTCGAATAGAACCAAAGGCAACCGGATGTTTATGCCATCATCGACTCCAAGTGTTGCACGTGGCACTTGTCCAGTGTCGGACTTGTGTCAGCTCCTTCAATTTTCGTAATGTGCATAAACACATCACTAGGCAAATCTGCCCTCAAGATTTCAATACCTGTTCTTTATATATGAATGACAGTATGTATGTTCTGTATATTTCCAGTTACTATGTTTGTAATTAATTGTTTGTTATCTATATAGTGCAAAACATTAAAGCGTCTACTACCACTGAGTATAATTTTCTTTAACCTCCTGTGTCTGTCTCCAATGTGGTCGCTACTTCTCTTTATTTTGATATATTTGAGAATGTTAATGATGTCTTCTTGAGTAAAAGAAGTTTGCTAAGAGATTGCGAGCATCTGCGTTTAAAAGTGATGGGGTGGGGGGGGGGGGGGGTCGTTTGATTTCTGAATTAAATATGGTGATTTAATAAATGTCTCTCATGAAAATTCTGATTTTTTCACTATCAAATTCGAAGAAACTAGGGATTGTACCAGCGTTATATATCAGCGTTGGAATTCCCTCATGGGAGGCAATCTTATTTTGAAACATCTTGACAGCATGCCGAAATCGTCGTTGGCCATTTCTTTCGGATATTAAGTCCTCGTTTATTTCTAGATCCTGTTACTTGCCAATTTTTCTTCATGTTGTTGGCCTATTTCTCGTTGTTTTGTACTTCGCCCATACGTTGGGGTTATTAAATTCCGTGCTGATTTATGTAGTAAGTCACGAAGACGAATAGACCTTCTTATAGTGCTGTAAAGTCACGGTTTGTCAAACGTCATGTCAATAAACTTGGAATATTGTACACGTACGCATTTCCCGCAATTTCCAAAAAGCACAAAGTTTGATACAGTACCAGCGATATCGTCATCTTTACATATTAGGTTCTCATTCAGTCATTAACCCTAATGTCGTCAGACTATTTTTACTTTAATAACCGCCCATATACACGTGCACATATGCAGGTGACTTAACCTTGTTTCAACATCAGTGTAGGCTGTCTGTACAGGCAGACAGCAATGATGTAAAACAATGCCAAGCTAAGTGCATCCAATTCTCAAGAAAGAACCCACTTTGAACAACTTTTTCAGAGCAATATTAATAAGGCAATTTGTGGCCATATAAGGACTTAAGGGTTAATTAGTGCATCCATATTAATAAAATCCATCCGCACTTTGTAATTACACACATCGCACGTGATTGGTGCTTAATTAGGGCGAATGCAAACTATATAGGAGAACACCGAAAGATAGCGTGATAAACCTAGGTCGATTGTACTCGAGCGATCAACTGTAATGGTTTTATTAATAAATACAGAGTCAAGTCTTGTTGAAAAAGTTTTCTAGCCATAAGAGACTGAAAGGTATTGTCGTAGTTTATTCCCCCTTATCACCATTACAGGGTTTATTTCCAGAGCTAATTCAATTGTGTCTTGCAACTTGGGGCAGTAGTTTTCAATCGATTATCTCTCTCTCTCTCTCTCTCTCTCTCTCTCTCTCTCTCTCTCTCTCTCTCTCTCTCTCTCTCTCTCTCTCTCTCTCTCTCACACACACTCTTGTCCCTCTTTCTCTCCCCCTCTTTTTCTTTTACCTATATGCAATACAGAGCATGAATATTTGCTTGCTGCTGTATTTAATTACTGTTGTCATAGACGTACACCGTCACACCCCCGTGATTTGTTCTGATTTCCGTTACTTGTAGTCGGGATTATATAATTTGGAATTAGTACAATACAGTACGTGGAAAGTGTATTACCACTAAATCACCCGCAGAGTAGAGATTCCACTCAAGTAATAATTGCGAATTTGTTGCAAAGCGTAACAATCACAAGCAAAGTTCCAGCCAATGGACCTCCGGGTTAAACCAGGAGGTGCATTGGCTGAAACATTGCTAGTGTTTTTTGCCCATATGTACAGAATTTGAAAGTGATACTTTGGGTGATAACTCCACTCCGCGGGTGATTTTGTTACAATCCACTCTTCAGGAACTTTACATTCATCGTAATCGTTCTACAGATGGGTTTCCGCGAAGCATATGATGTCAAAATTGGCTATATTGTCTATATTGCCAACTAGCATCTAAGGTTTACGATGAATGCTAAGACTATTATAATTCAGAATTGAGATTATACCTAAGTTGGGGTTATCATTACCCTTGCGGACTTTACCTGGGTTTAGATGATGATACACGTTATGATAATAGTAGCTATGGAAAATGTGAAAAGAAACACAAGAGAATAAAAACTTACATGTAAGTCGATTGAGGCAACACATTATTCATTCTGAATTTGTCCTCCCGAATAGAAACGTTATAAGTTATTATGATGAATTGACGGTAACATGATCTGAGGTTTGTGGCTCGGAGCTGATGTTAAACCGAGCCGCAAACCTCAGACCATGTTACCGTTAATTCATCACAATAACGTATATGTTCAAGTAAGATCCTATCGATAGCCCAAAACTCACATCGTGAAATGAAAAAGGCAACTTTAAAAAAAACAGACGGCTTTAGCAATAACAAATTTTGTAAATAACCTCAAGTGTACCCCTCGACGTCATCGGACAGCAAAAAGTAAATAACGGAGACGATGGTTGAAGTTACTCCATCCCATTTCAAACCATGAACAAGTTCATGATTTGAACTGAGATGGAGTAACCTCGACTTTTTTAAAAAGTGGTTTGAGCGTGGGTATACATTCACAGAATGATCACTGGACTCGAAAATACGACTTTATAGGCAGTATACGCTTTGAATCTCCTTCCATTTTTAGCATCTTTTAAAATATTTCACTTGGTGACATCAGAGGTAACATTTGCAACAGGATCCGTAATCATAGAGAAAACTAAGAGAGCTCTCGTCCAATCAGAGGGCGGGGATTTTAGTCCTATTGGAACATTTTAGAATATACCCGCTGAGTGGCGACTCTCTGTTAAATCAATCGCCAAATTTCATTCTATTTGGACACTTGGAATACTGACAGGCATGATGAATTCCCAAACATAATGAAATGGTGATTTGTTTTTCAAAGAGCTCCTTCCAAAGAATGCGTTGATTGCCAACACCACCGAAACAAGAACCAAAAGAGAAGTAAATACAAAAAATATGTGGACAACTGAAATTTACTGAAGTTTTTAGATTTTGTTTTGAAGCTTGGGATTGCAGGTCAAGATAAATGCTAACTCTCTGTCAGAATACGCTCAGTATTTATTTCATTTCCGCGCAGAATTGAACTCTGCAATGCGTTAATTAGGACTATACTTTCAGAACACTACCCATGCTCCAGCATAGTATTGTGCCTGGCACTATCCTCTGGGTCGATCATTAAAATGGGATTATGTATTACCCAAAGAATACGCGCTCCGCATCAACACAAACTGAGAACAAATTAACCATGGATCGTCCTTCGAGCGCGACGATGCAGCATCTGCAATGCTTTAGCATTGCAGGTGACGCCTTCTTGCACTCAGCGAACGATATTTTAATTTAGAGTTACCTGGCTCTTATTAAATATCTTAGTTGGCAAATAAAAAAAAACAACAAATTATAAAAATACTGGTAATACAAAACTAAAACTAATAAACAAATAAATGAATAAATAAAGTAAAAGGCCTTTATTGATGGTTACGTTGGCCCGATTTTTTTAGGAACAAGTGGAATTTTTGTTCGGCGCCAAATTATTTTTTGTGCCAAATGAAAGATTTTAGTTCAAAGTAGAATCTGATTGTACCTGAGAACAATGTAACCATGCATCGACCTTCGAGTGCGACAAGGCGGCATCTGCAATGCTTTAGCATTGCAGGTGACGCCTTGTTGCACTCAAAGAACGATATTTCGATTTACAGTTACATGGCTCTTTTAAATATCTTAGCTGGCAAATATAAACACACAACAAATGATAAAATTATCGACATATAAAACTAAAACTGATAAATAAATAAACGAATAATTAAAGTAAAAGGCCATCATTAATGTTTACAAAATTATTTCATGATAATCAATTTCTTACTGTTTATTCACTCCAAATAACCTAGTAGCAAATAATTTATTATCTCCCAGAAGGCTAAGAAAGAAATTAAGCACGATGAAAAAAGATTAAGTAGCAAAGAAATCTTTTGATAAGAATAACATTAAATAGATGAACTGTTACTTCAGTTGATCCATAGCAACGAGCTATGACTACATATGTTACCAATTGATTACTCCAATTCTGCCTCGTTTGTGCCATCAGATAGCGATGCTATCAAAAAAGGCGCACTGAAATAATAAATCACAAAGAATTTTGAAACCTACCAAAAGTATATTTTTGGTGCCAAATGCTGAATTGTTGGTACCGAACGATTGTTTTTACTTCGTATTGCAAATGGCACCATTAACATCCTAAAGTGTGAACACTGCTCTTTATCCAAAATATTACCCATTCCGGATTGAAAGCGTTAAATTTATTAAGATTCTCTTCCAAAAACATGGACAACAACTCGTTTCTGGTGGACAAGGTCAATCGATAATGTTAAGTTATTCATTTTCAAACAGATCTAGAATGAAATCGTTCAATGAGTTCCAATGTGTCCCATGTGCCTACTGGCCCATAGAATACATTGGAACTCGGGGACGAAATGTTTGTCCAGATTGTTATGTCCAAAGAAACCCGAGTCTTTATTTCGCCTCTCTAAAATTATTGCCTTGAATTTCTGTACACGTTTGAGGGAAGGCATATAATGAATTTAATAATCTGCGAAACGGTCGATTAATAATCTGTAAAAGTTGTCATCTAGTAATCTGTAAATATAGAATAAAAATGTATAAACAGCTCTTTAGTGTGTAAAAAAATAGATCATTTATCTGTAAAAATAATATTGCCTTTTAATAATTTGTAAAAACATTCATCTTGCAATTTGTAAAAACAGTCTTATAATCTGTAAATACATATTGGTAATCTGTAAAAATGGATTAGTAATATTTAAAAAAAACAGGTTACTAATGTGGTAACCAATAGTAGTGGAGCAGACCAGTAGCAGTGGCAGTAAAGAGTGGAAGCTAATCATAGGGGCAAATGGTGCCATCCTCCAATAAGTATCCTCTGAAAGATATCCTCAAATAGCATTCTCCAATAGTACATCAAAAGTTCACAGGTTTCCTCCTACACCCAGTATAAGAATCGTAAGAACAGTCACTCGTTCGAGCAATTATTCGATACCTTATCTGATTGATACGATTCGAGTCAAACAATTCCTCTTCCAACCGCTATTCGATATCTTATTTTCCGGATAAGATCAGATCCCGTCAAGCAAAGCCTGTTCTAGCAGCTACTCAATTGACCTTTGGCTTTAGGAATCCTAGAGGTCTTCGTTACACACAGAGAAGATAACTTTGTAAGGAGAGGCACAGATTACGGGAAACGAAGCAATCTGCCTGGAGATTATAAGACTTGGACAAGAGCAGAGATCGGAATCAGAGATAGTTATGGCAAAATAGGATGCCAGGGTGAGAGTAGAAAAACTAGGTAGAAGCAGAGGATTCTGGAAGTTTAGGAAAATTGTCGGGTCTATTTGGGTAATAAGTCTATTTCGAAACTGCCATCTTGGATTTTAATCTATGCAAGATCAAAGATGACGGGACGTAAACAAAGCGATTTCCGTGCTCGTCGCGTTGAGTTCAGTGTCAGTCAAACCAACTGGATTTGTGAAATATTAAGTTTAAATTCGTAGAATCGCTGCCATCATTCGAAAAACTGAGGGGCAACCCTAGGCGATTTTATACGATGGGATATCGCAGGTATAAATACCTTGTTAGGACTTGTTTTAAGTGGATACAAGAAAACGCTTGTTGCACAGAGTTGTTCGGCTTGGGAAATCCCCAAAATGGTTAGTATTTTCGAATATACTGTAACTTATCGTTTTTATTTCAACTGGCAAAATTATACGGATCTTCGTCTTTCTGAAGAAACAGTTTATGAACCTCAATCTTATCTAAGCCGTGGAAAGTGTCGGTTTATGGACATATATTTATTTTACGATTACTTTTCCCACCGAAAGTTGTCGAAACAGAGCCCAAGGCCACAGGGTGATGACGTAGAGTGCATTCCAACATCATTTAAGTCGAAAGGAACTCATTTCTTCGAAATAATGACAGTTCGCATACAATAGTGCCATTGCCTTAAACAAATGTTTACACTGGCTAAATGCTATTTGAATTCGCGCTTATAAACGTAATGGGGTCCGGTGCGCGTAACGCGCTCTCTTTTCACATTCCTTACAAGGTGCTTTCTTGAAATGTTTACGCCTCGCGGCCTGTGACCTTGCATAGAATAAAATTCAAGATGGTAGTTTCGAAATAGGCTTATTATAGGAAAAAGGAGGAATCGGGTGAAATCTGAGACAGTAAAGACACTCCTGTTGAATTGAGGACAATTTTTGGAGACCTTTCGGTCCGGTTGGAGACCTTCATAGTAACAAAACTCCTCTTTAGTAGGAATGAACAAACGAGGATTTGGGAAGTTTGGGAAAAGTATCAGGGTTTTTATGGGATGCTACAGTGTTAAAAGGTGATTATCTAGGAATGTGAGCCGGTTTCGGCGCTTTCAGATAGTGTTTTGGTGTCTGGTCCATTTGAGTGATTACATTCACCAGAGTTCAACCGATCACACCCCCAGGACACACCCCGTCCTGTTAGAAGCCCCCGGCTCACAGCAACTACCTTCCAGCATAAAAGCCAAGAACACGCGACCTGCATCGCATGCGCACTGACACAAATTGTTACCTTGGTGATGACGCCACAACATGGACAGCTCACGGTCTACCATGATAACCCCACGTGACGTCAGGGTTTAATGTGACTATGACGACACATGGGACCTCCCGATTAGACCCCCCCCCCCCTCCGAAGAAAAAGGCCAGATCTCCATATCTCTTTCCACTAATCTGGTTCCCCAATGAACAAATGGTGCAGACTACCGGGTTGATTGATTGTGGCGTGATTTCCAAAGATAGTTTTTCAGACTGAAATATTTCTTAGGAAATCGCCTCTCATTCCAGCATTCTGATAGTCTGCTTGATTGCTCGTCATTGAAGCCCTTTCCTGCATGATGCACCAGCGGTGTCTATTTCAACCCACACCATCTAGCGGCCTCGAACGACCACATGAATAAGTTATCTAGCGTTCATGCAATAGTGTGACGATATCAAGGCCCTAGTCCGACCCCAAGAATATATGTTAGTTAACTGTCTGGGACACAATTCTCATTGGCTTTTCCTTCGTTAGATTGTTCCTTCTCAGTTGCCCTCCAAAAGTGAATTTAACTCGAGATCATTTCCCCATCCGTATTTTCTAGGATCCTATTCTCACGGGGCTTTGGTAGTCCGGAGAATTTTGTGGCCTGTTATTCCCAGTGGCCAGGGGCACCTGACCGATGCGACGGCCCACCACTCATGTTGTCATTAAGATTTAATAACATGGCTTTAAACGTCCCATCATAGGCGATATAAGCGTACAAGACGGCGGGATGGTCTGTGGAATGTAGGATTGGTGTGAGGGCGCTGCTACACCTTCCTCACAAGAAGCTGGAGATTATTTGTGCAATTTTCAAGTCATTCAGCGCAAGGAAAAAATATGTTCTGGGCATTTTGTTGTTAAAATGCAGGCCAAAATTAGTTGTTCCCTCTAACAAAAAAAACTCCCATACGCCGATGGTGAACGACGCCAGGTGCGCATTCTTCTACCTACGGTATATCGTTGCAAAGTAGCATACTCAATAGAATTTTACACTGGAAAAAATTACATTGCGGCCGAAAATCTTTCTTTTGGAGGTCATATACCTCAATGTGTTATTGGCTGTGACGGAAGTAGTGACGGTTGTCACTGTGGAGGAAAACCTTCTGTAAGTTTCTGAAGCATGACTTGAGCAGACGAATGTTACACAATGGGTAAATGAGCAATGTAATGAAGAATATTCCGATTTTCTCGTTAGAATGCTTATTTGCTCGATATGTTATACCCATCGGCTCATTTCCTGCTTCAGCAGCATATGTTTCACTTTACGACAATACCATGAAATCTACACTTTAACACGATACCTTTCCCTACCAACAATGTAGTGGCAGTTTGAACACAAAGTTGCGGAAAGCACTTGAAAAATCCAAGACCGTACTGCATCAAAGTCAATTTTAGTAAGCAAAAATTGTACTTTCTAGAATGATTCTACCGTGAACCCATAATTTTAACAACAACACCAGGGTTGTGTACTGTACAAACGTTTTAACTGTAAACGAAGAAATGTATCCAGCTATAACAAAGTTTTGGCGTCACAATTTCGCTCTTTATTACTGCGTACAGTATTGGTCATGTGTCACTCTAGGAACTATACAAATGTGTTGCTCTTTCAGGAGGAGTCTATGTTATTGGTGGGTGGGGGCGGGGGGATGAAGCCCGAAATATTAACAGCAAGTATCCTGCTTTTGCAAAGGTTTGCCCTCAATATACTCTCTTCCTTCCCTCAATGGATTGAAAATTGCCAGTAAAACTATCAGTTCCTGGGGGAGGGGCTGCAGCGCCATCACACCCACCCTTCTCTTCCGAGACCACACATCGTTCATTTCACAACAATACAAATTCATTATTTACAATATATTTTAGTTATTATTGAAACAAACTAGTAACATCTGATACTGTAGGGTTTGGGCTCATGGTCAATAGGGTCACACATGGTATTACGTGCATGTTTCAAAATTGCAGGACATCAACTTTTGTGACTCCGAAAGCATTTCTGAACATCGTAATGTATTTTTCCACCAAGTTTCGAAAATGAATCACGCTTATATCTTAAGCAGGGTGTCACCTATGGTCACGGGACGAACACTAAATAACTCGAAACTCGATCAAGATTGAAATTGTTGTGAAGATCATTATTAAGAGATTACCACGGTCATTGAGTGCAATTACGAAAATTGCTGAAAATCCCATTTTGTTACCCTCAAATGCTTTCCTGAACTATATTTCTGCACTCAATAAGAAGAGAAAAAATCCAAAGTGGATCTCTCTCATATCTCAAACATTGTATGACGTGGACATGGTACCAACAACCAATGAGTCGAATCTCAATAGAGGTTCAAAATATCAGTCATGGTCATTCGGATCATCCATGGTCACTGGGTGTATTTTTCATCGTTTCTGGAAATCGCATTTTATGAATGCATTTCTGAATTTGATAATGTATTTCTACACTCCAAAAAAGTGGGGAACACCCAAATTTCGAAAGGAGATCACTCTTGTATATGACTTCTGGCCCCAGGACCAACACCAAATGAGTCGAAACACGGTGGAGGTTTCAAATACGGATCACAAGGATCACCAGGGGTCACTGAGTGCATTTTTTCAGAATTGACGAACATCGCATTTAATGACCTCATCATGCATTCTCGAAGTTCATACAAGTATGTGTACACACAAAAAAGTACCGATTATTTTGAAAATGGATCACGCTTATAACTCAAGGATGATATGACATGAAGATCTGGGACAAACATCAAATGAGTCGAAACATATTGGAGCTGCAAAGCATGGGTCAATATTACTGTGCTCACCATGGGGTCAAAGGCTGCATTTTTCATAAATTCAGAAATCATATCAGTGTTCAAAACATTGGACAAACACAAACATTTTGAACACGGGTCATGCTTATTCACTCTAAAATCAGCCGAGTGAAAACTCAACATAAATCAACTTGGTTGGGTGAATATATATCCAACTGAGTTCACATTCACTCAGACAAGTTGAAGTTGTGTTGATTTGTAACTCAACTAATTTTAAAGTGCACATTGTACCTCAAACATTGCATGGTATTATCAACTTCGAGCTAATTCTAATCGAACTGAAACTCATAAAAGGTTCAAAATATGTGTCAAGATCTTTCTGATCACCCTGTGGTCACTGATTGTATATTTCGGAGATATTGGTAACCATATTTTATGGGGCACGGTGGCGTGGTGGTAACCGGTTCTCGTTAGAACATGAAAAGCAGACGACACTTGCAAAAAAAATTCTTGAATAACTAATTTTTTTCATTTTTTGTCTCAAAAACATAGGTTATGACCCCTCGTTGGAACGAGCTCAACGAGCTCGTTCCAACGAGGGGTCATAACCTATGTTTTTGAGACAAAAAATGAAAATATTTTGAAAATTAATTGGCGATTTTTGAGAATAGCGCTGGCCGGTTTTGGCCGTTACGTTGGGTAAAGGGTTAAGCAAAGTCGAGCCCGGTTAATCCTTGGATGGGTGACCTTCTGAGCAATCGAATCGGACTCCCGCGTTGTGTCCTTGGGCAAGGCACTTAACTCCGATTGTCCACATGGGAGCACGATGATGCCGTGTACTAAGGCGTACTGCACGTCGATGGCACGCAGGTCTTCAACTAATCTAACCCTGCCTATGCTGCAGTACCGAGTTACGATGTTGGGGAGCAGGCAGTTGCTCGTTGTTGCTCGGTGGTTCTCTCCGGGTACTCCGGCTTCCTCTATCCGTAAAACTGTCACGGTTATGATTAGCCATTGTGCATAAGTATATGACCTTAAACACCAATAAATAAATAAATAAATGACCACATTTTATACCATTTATGTATTCCGAACGTTCATATATAAATTTAAATGCTTAAAAAGTGGGCAGGCGCCTAAATTTTGAAAGGGCGTCCTGTACAATCTTCAAACGCAGGACAAAATTCAATACCAGACATGATATGCCATAGTAACTAGATACCAATATAATTTCTGAAACATGCGTTTCATCAATGATCAAAATCAAACCATTCACGAATAGCCGGAGTGTATGAATAATCCGGCTTGATTGCATCTGTACTGATAATCACGCATCATCTGGAGGTAGAATCGATCGCGCGAGGTCCACACACTCCACAAAGTGAAGCAAGTGCTTCGCAGTTAGCGATTGATTGATTGATTGATTGATTGATTGATTGATTGATTGATTGATTGATTGATTGATTGATTTTTTATTTCACAATAAAACATATAGACAATAATAAATAATGATGGCAATGATAAAATTACATGAAAACACCTATGTTCATTGGGGGAATAACATAGCCAGATTGGCGGTCTTCCTGTTATCCCCAATTTAAATTCTATAGCAACATTGTACTGGACATAGTGAAATTCTAAGCAGGGTACAAGCACTACTGTATATTACTTGGACCACTTTGAAACATAGTATAGGACTAATATGGGACTTAGTGGCTGCTGTGTAATTCAGTCTCCTCACCGCCTCCACCATTGACCAGAGCAAAAAAATCTATCTATCTCGAATACTGTTTGGCTGGGCTTGGTAGGGAGAAAGCTGTGACGAATTTGAAAGACAATTAGGTATCAGACGAAATATTTTATTATTTTCGTCATGAATTGTTAAGATCACCTTTATTGTCATTGTTAAGTGCATGTCGTCAATTATGTTTTCAACATAGGTGTAAGTCAAAGTTAGTCAATCGAATAAATGTCCATTATTATAATAGATTCCCACGTAAGACACTAGTTATCGGCTCCAATCTTGATAATAAAAGAGATTTATTTGATTATATTTTTATTTGTTTATTTATTTCTTTATATTTTTCATTGTACACAAAGAAGTGCTCTCAATACTACCGGCTACAATCCTGACAATAGGGATTATTACAGTGAACATTCTTCATGTACGCACCCATGAATTTGTTTGAAATTTGTCTCTTGAAGGCGGTTCTATTGCAGATTGTACGCAGTTCATAATCTAACCTGTTCCATAGTTTTGAATAGGCAAATATTGGAATTAGGTCTAGAGGCTTCGTTCTAGTAAGCTTTATTTCTAATGGGCAAGATTGTCTTGCGATTCTAGGTCTCATATTTGCCTGATTAAATGAGATGGGTAGCGTATTGTTATGCCAATCATATACAAATAACAGTGATTGCACTTTATATAAATCCGCTACCTGAAGAATATGATCTCTGAAGAACAGAGAATCAGTGTGAGCATTATACCATTTGTTGTTTATAATGCGTATGCTTCTCTTTTGAAGAACGGGGGAGCTTCCTAACAGATTTTGAATTACCCCATATGTGTATACTATAGGATATAACTATGAATAAGATCATAATAGAAGATTATGATTGCTTCTCGTGGTAGTATATTTTTCGCTTTATTTAATGCATAATTTATTCGGGGTATTTATGTACATATTTGGTCAATGTGGTACTTGTAAGACATAATGATCATCCATCAAATTTCGGAAAAATTTCAAAGAAGTTTCAGTTTCATTCTCTCCCACCCTGTTTATTTTATGTCTGCTGATGTAAATGTTATGGTTCACGAGAGTAGCCTTTTGTGTTGGATTTATTAAAATATATTTCGTTTTCTCTGCATTTAATATGTGTTCTTTAATGGAGCACTATTTAAAGATTTTGGCTAGTTCACTATTTACATAAGTAGCCAAATGATTAATATCGTTACCGGAGGAAAATACGATGGTGTCATCGGCAAAGGACAGGAGGGGTAGTGAAGTTACCATATATTAAAAATAAAATTGGTCCCAAGATAGACCCCTGGGGAACCCCATAGCGTAGCTCGGCTCTGTCGGATTCATTCCCCTATAATTAACGTTGAGTTTTATTCGAGAGAAAGCTCCGAAACCAATCATTAGTACGGAAGCGTTGAGGCGCCAGTTGAGTATTATTTCTATCTTGCACGTGCAAGTTAGCTATCTTGCACCTGCAAGTTACTATCTTGCACGCGCAGGTTAGCTATCTTGCACCTGCAAGTTACTATCTTGCGCGTGCACGTTAGCTATCTTGCACGTGCAAGTTACTATCCTGCACGTGCAAGATAGCTAACTTACACGTGCAAGATAGAAATAATACTCAACTGGCGCCTCAGCGCTTCCGTACATTACTGAGTCCTCTAACGCCATATTTTGCAAGTCTTCTAAGTAAAATGCCATGGTTTATGGTAACAAATGCTTTGGACAAGTCGCGAAAAATAACTAGGGTGGCATCTTTATTCTTTTTTTTTTGTTCTCCATGGCCACATGTTTAATAAGGTGCATGGCAGGGTGTATAGGTGAGTCTTTCTTCCTGAAACCAAATTGATAGGGATTTAAAATGTTGTTTCTATCCAGGAAACTGATAAGCCTTTTATACATAATTTTTTTCGAAAATTTGCGAGAAAACAGGGAGTATACTAACTGGTCTATAATTACTAAAGTCTGGGTTATCACCGGATTTAAATAATGGGATTACTTTGGCTATTTTCATTTGTATGGGTACTCTTCTCCGAAGGAATGAGTTGTCTATAATGTGTGCTATTGGCTCGACTAGTAGGTCGATAGTGTTTTGAGGAGGCTTGTTGTTATGCCATTACAATCCTTATTAAACTTGGTTTTCATATCTTTTACAATAGGAAGATGTCTGAATGATAGAATAATGGGTGTATCGATTAATATGCGATATAGAGTGAACAAAAAAAACATCTGGTTCTCGTTCAGAAACGATTGAATGCTTGGGTGGAAATAGCGGAGTGACCAATATTTACAGGCGACAACTTTTGCTTGCTATCAGATATCCTACCTATTGTATTTCCAGCTAGCGGCCCATACGCCGTCAGAATTGTCACACAAACGCAATCCCAATCTTTATTGTTCATCCACTTATTACATTAGCTCCTTCAAGATATTGAATCTAACAGGGTTCTTAATAACCTGAGACATAATTAAGGACAATGAAAATCGAATGCCGTATTTCGGCGATTGTTGGTTTAAATCGATACTCACGGATAAGTTCAGATATTTGTTACTTGGTAAACGCACGCGAGGACAACACTGCCCAGATGTGGATTACTACCAGTCCACGGCAACTGTACTGTAATCCGATTGCTCACGTGTGGGCACACCGGCGCTGTGTGATAAGGCATACTGCAAGTCGATTGTGTCCCTCAACCACTGCCTACTGTACTTGTGCAGAGTTAGTAATTTGGTGTGTCTGGCAATCCTCTGCCCGTAAAACTCTGCAGCGCGATGTGACCGGGCAGTTAAAAGTGTCCTTAAACCTCAATAAACAAACAATAAATAAGCCATAAACAAAAAACGTGTCCCCATTTTATAATGAATTCAAGAAACTCGTTCAGTGAATTAGGTATACAAAGAGCTTTTAGACCCAAATTGCTGTTCGAGCTTCCTAGACTTCACTATACACTGATTACAAGTTGAAGATTGTATCTATAACGTGACATTAAGTTACTAACATTGAATTGACAGATTAAACTGAAATAAAATAACAAAATATATTTATATGGGGAAAAAGTGAAATGTGTATAGTTTTGTAAATTGCTGAGAGACTTTTGGACTGCTTTGTTATTTTCCAAAGCACATTTGTCCATCGTATTTTTTACATATATCGGAAAATAATATAATTTTCCTGATGATATATATCGCCAACGATATGATATTTATGACGACTGATTATTGTTAAACAAAAATTTCTTTCCAATGTATAAATGTACCTTAAATACGCCTTGAAGTACCAGCAAAAAGAAGATCAATCAAACTTTTCAATTAATCCTGTCCTCACATCATTTTCTGATAGGCTTTACTCAAGCATGTTAATATATGAGTATAAGTCCCACTCTTGAAAATGTGATCAATCTCTTTCTGAAACAATGTGTTGGTAAGCTTCAGGTGAAGAGTATCAAGAATGCCTAAAAACTGTTCATTTTTTCCTTCCTTTTTTAATTTACTGGAGTTTACTGGGCGGGTTTCCTAATTTACTGAACGAGTTTCCTAGATTTAATGTGAACTGACGAAGTGTTGAAGATTACAGTGCGGCCGTCGTGGATTGGTCACTTTCCACGAGGTGGGCAACTTTCCACGGGCGCAATAATATTAGATTCTAAACACCAATTATTGGAATAATCATCAAAAATTTAATTAATGAAGGACGGGTATCAGCCAGGTACTTCATTAATTAAAACTTTGATGATGGTGATTTTTATAACCTATTTAAAGCATGCGTGGACATTTAACATAAGCTATAAGCTTTCTGTCGAATCCCTACCTTACATAGCAACCCATATCTATGTGTATATCTTTGTTATTTTGTGTTCTGTTGTATTTTGTGTTGTATACATCGTTTAGCTTAATGTACACAAATAACAAATACTTGAATAAATATTGTTTAAACTAAAGCATGCGTGGACATTACTGCCCACGCGTGAATTACGACCAGTCCACCCCGACTGTACTTATATCTATCTGTTGACAGAAGCTATTTAACAGAACGTAAGCATGTAAAAAAATGAAAGAAAACAAGACATATTCCAGCAGTATCATACCCAAAGGAATCCCCAGCGGGAATACCTGAAGTTACTCAGAGTTTGATTAAATGGTAAACCTGTTCTACTTGACTGGAGAAGTAGGGCCTATAAACATCGCCCGGGGTGAGAGTACAATAAAGAATAAAGTATACAGCATATCAAAACTGGACACAACGAGGAGGATGGAGTACTGGGGTTGGAATCAACGGTCCGAGGATAAGTTTTTCTGCATTTCGTGCCCGATTGAAATACATAGAGAACTCCAATAAGGGTCGTTGATTCTTGTCCGCCGTACTCTACCCGAGTTATCCGTTTCAAACCGCTGTGCCTGTCAGTTGGAATTAAATATCTTGGCGAAGAACACAACGCAGATGCCGGTATTGTGGTCCCACCTACAGTGTTTGTGCTGACCATTGAGCCATCGCGATCCCTAAGTGAGAATAATAGGAAGAAATCAAAATCCGTTCAATATCGTTTGTTTGCTGCAAGTTAATACCCGATTCCCCTTTGCATTCGGTGAGCCCTGCATTCTTGACACGTGAAAACAAAATACACCATCAACGCCCTGACCGTTCTCGTGCCTTAAACAAATGTTAATCTCGTATGCGAAAGATAGATCCGTGAGTATGACAGTTACTTACCGCTGCTCGCTGGTTGCCTTCAGATAATGAAGCTTTCTTCTAAACTATCTGACACGATATTACCAAGGCCTCAGGGTTCATGCTGTAGGTTGCCAATTTAGCCAATTGAAATAAACATTTTGATTTGGCACCAAAAAATCTATGTTAGCTAAAACTGTGCCACCAGAGAAGTTCCTTTCACTTGTAAAGAAATGCCATTGCAGCAGTGAAGAGCACGGTCGATGTTTTAGGGACGCACTAACCACGAAACACACTGGAACCGAATGGGTTTGTTAGAAATATGTCTAGGCAAACTTTCAAAGTTAATTGTCAGTTAGAGGTAATGTCGCATTGTATTTTTCTTCAATAAAGCATTGTAGGTTATCAACTTTAGAAAGACAGTACTTAATTAGATAAATACTTTATACCGTCGCGAGTTACTCGCGACTGTATGCAGTATTTATCTAATTTGCCTTTTGTAAAGATTCGCGACCCGCTAATTCCAGAAATTAGTTGATTTTTTTATTGGAGTTTAGCGATACTTTTGACAACCAGGGTCACCTCGATTCGGAATTAATTGACTAATCTGTTATTGTCCAAGTGTACGCACCGACAGCATTTCGACTGACCATTAGTTGATTCAGTTGCATAGTTGTAACTTGGGTAACCGCCATTTCGTCAACCGAGGATTTCGTCCAATTGACCGTTCACTCTTGAAATAATTGCCAATTCATTTTCCAAAACTCGATCAATTTATTTTGACCAGGCAGCGAACCCCCCCCCCCCCCTTCCAATTAGTAGTGTTTGCACCAGAACACTTTGTTTGGCTCTAAAATGTCCCGAATGGCCTAAAATTTGCTCCAGACAATATCGGGCTAGCGCCAACATTGCCTGGCTCTCACAGAGTGTCGTTCAGCTCCAGCAAGCAAACAACAATCCAAACCACAATTGTCCTACATTCACTATTTATAAGTCTCTGTTGAGGATTGCTAACTGATGAAAGGTTGATTTTCATGAAAGACGTGACTGATTTTCTTTTCAGTCTTGTTACCCCTCAATGGACTGGGCAATTATCCTGAATTCCCAATAGACAACAACCTGTACATGTCCAATTGCAATGCAGTGGTTTCTAGTCAAGACTTGACTGTCTGTTAAGACAGCCAAACCTTGATTAGAAATCACTGCCCGTGTGTTTTGTCTTTTGTCAGCAGGACCTCCTAAAGATGGCATGGTCAGGGCACTTGCGCTGAGATCGCGAAAACCTGAAATAGGTCTTTAAACATTAATATGCGTTTAGAACAAGTTAGAAAATTACTTACTGTAGATATGATTTGTGGTTATAAAAGAATGTTACTACTCAGCTACTTGGCAGAGTCCTTTTTAGCGTTGTGGTAGAATGATACTACAGTTAAAATTAGAAGTCCTGTCATGAGATGCGCACAAATTGCACGTTGAATTGCGCGTTAATGTACGCGTTATGGCCCAAGTAAAGCTATCAAATTCTGCACATATGGCCTGTGCACAAGCAATGTTTCAGCCAATGGACCTCCGGGTAACCCGGAGGTCCATTGGCAGAAACATTGCATGTGTTTCCTATGAGTAACCAAGAGAACCGGTCGTGCTTTGGATGCTATTCGATATGGCAATTGCGCGCAATTCCAACGTGCAATTAAGCATAGATAAGCGCACTATTCGTGACAGGACTTCTAGTTTTAACTGTACAACTTATTCTGTTCTTATGATGTTCATTCAAATATACATGTATTTCTTTATTATTGTGGGTAAATTGTATTTTGATGTACTTATGTGTATATGTTGTTATGTCGTTTAATATATTTTTCTATTGATTTTTTGTCAATGAAAAAAAAAAAAAAAAAAAAAAAGAAAAGAAAAGTTATTCTGTCCTTCCTGATGTGAATTTGCCTTTGGTACTATCAGCAAATCTAAGTCAAGTCAGATACCGAATACCGAACCGAAATTGAGGTATACGTCCTAAAATACCGAAACCGAACTCAATATTATTATACCACTAATACCACTAATCTCTATCAGTTACTCATATATTATGTGCTGACTCTCTACCTGATATGAAGAACAAATCCAGCCAGCGCTATTCAGTTAGAAGTAAAAAATGAAAACCAAAGTAGTCTTTACGCCAGGTTAAGTAAATGGTTAACCCATCATAAACATACAGGACATGGCGACGTAGGTCTTGCAGTGGAAAAGTTTGCAGTGATATTTTGATTATTCTTTTGGTACAATAGAAAAAATAGATAGAATGTGGATGTGAGGTAACATTTTATTGTTTAGTGGATCACTCGTGCCATTTATTCGATGTTAAATGAACATTTAACTCTGTTTTGCTCAAGTTTTAATTCGATCATTCAGAAACTCTCCTATTTCGTTATTGTCAACAATGGAAATTGCTTAGCAACATGACAACAAACAAATTCACCTCGCACGACTACTGTTCTCGGGATCATAGTTTCTTTACAAGAGCCTCCTACGAGCTTCTATCAATATTTACTTACCAATATCAACTGTTTTGATTGTTTGATTTTATTTACTAAGTAACTTTGCTTCATCTGTATTATTCATTATCTCATTCATTCATATGCCTAAACGAGCTTTTGTCATGAGCTCCTGCTCAAGTGTTGACGACAGTATAAACAATGATAATCTTAGTGATCAGACTGTTAAAACCAAAAAAAGACAATAATGACACCAAAATACCACAGCCCAAGAAACCCAAAGGGGATAGGCCACAACCCAGTGTTAACCCTTTACCCAACGAATCGGCCGCATCCGCCTGCGTAATATTCAAATTCAGTAGTTGAAAAAATATTATTTTGAGCTCGTTGAGCTCGTTCCAACGAGGGGGTCACATGATATGGTTTTGTTGAATTTTTTTGAAAAATTGGAAAAAATGATATTTAAAATAATAAATGTTGATATCGTCTGCGTCGGGTAAAGGGTTAAACCCCTTCTGAACACCAACAAGCCCATAGAGGAGATATTGAAAGAGACGAATCAACCAATGAAAAAAATGATAACTGTCGATGTTCTTGACGACAAACTCAAAATGTTAAAAAGCACCATGATAGAAAAAAGTGATCTGACAGAAATAAAAAATGACCTGGTTAAGGAAGTGACCACTGCCGTTGAGAAAAAAATTGAACAAAAATTCACAACCTTACAAAAGGAAAATAATGACTTAAAGAGTGATTTTTTAAAAAACTCGGGAAACGGTTAAAGCACAAAATGAAAAAAAATATCCCTTCTTGAAGATAAAATTCAAGATCTCACTGAAAAGAACAACAGACTGGAACAGCACACGAGAAAGGAAAGCATAAGCATAACAGGCGTCTCAGATCCTAAGAAAAAGGAATCGGTCGATGAATGTGAGACGAACGTCCTTGGCATTTTAAATGACTCCATGGGGCTAGGGGTGAGGCTGGAAGATGTCAGTATTGCTGGGGAATTTCGACAGATCTAAATCTCGTCCGGTGATTGTGAAATTTGTTTCCAGAAGAACTAAGCTAAAAGTGATTAAAGAGAGGAGCAGGCTTAAAGGGACTAACACAGTAATAAGAGAGGGCCTGACTGCAGTTAACCACAGCCTTTTGATGAACGCCAAAAAAAAAAAAAACAGAGAAAGTAGACAATGTTTGGTCAGTGGATGGAAAAGGTTATGTTAAGCCGAAAAGTGGTAAAATACACAAAATAGTGACCCTTAGCGATATATAATCACACGAATAACACATCAACTGCCGACTCCCTCCAAACATCACCCACCCCCACCCCACACCCTACCTGGATATTCACATTGGCATGTCAAAAGAGGACAAAAGCCACAGACAGGTTATGAGGACGGAAACATGTGTGCCAGAGCTCAAGCTATATCACGTGTAGCTTGAGCTCTGACACACAAGGTGACCACAACTTACGTTCATTTCTGCGACACCCTGCCCCCCCCCCCCCCCCCCACCGCCCCACAGAATAAAATCATTCACTCCGCACAACAGAGCTGATTACCGGTGTATATTTACAATTTTATCTTCCAAATTACCGTTACAAGAGAAACTCTATCAGTGAAGTGAATTTGATTGTACATTATTATATTCGTACTCATATATTAGGCTTGACCACCGTCCATGTCGGCAGCCACATAAAGTCATGAGACAGATTCACATGCTGCCATATGTGGTGCACACAGAAGCTCTGTGTAATGCGGATGAATATGTGATTCACGCGCAGTCAATCATTTGCTAAAACTGTCCTCTCCTGCCCACCCACCATGTTCTATGTTTACGGCTCAAGAGGCAAATGTTACCGTCTGACGTCACAACGCGAAATATTTGAAATGACGTCGCTCCTTTTGTAATTGCTTCATCTATTGAGTGAATAGCAAGTCATTTAATTTTTCGGTTTTTCACGTGCAGCGGACGGTATTCCGAATGAAGTGTTGTTTAAATTACAAAACCGATTTACGATTTGAACTGAGATGGAATGAGTTTATCTGGTTTATTGATTATTTATTCAGTGGTGGGGTACACGTGAGGTTTATTTACTAAACCTGTGATCGTTAAAAGTTGCCTTGAACTTTTAACTATCACATGTTTAGTAAATAAGCCTCTCGTGTGTCATGATGTAAGTTTTGGGCTATAGATAGTGTCTTATTGGAACATGTACGTTACATTTTTGGTGGAATCGAATTTCAAATCGATTAAGGCAGAGGATTTCGAGTCGAATCGAATAGAATATTGAATCAACTCACGCGTCTCTACAAGCTGTAAATGTTGAATCTTCCTACAATGGTAAGTATTGCTGGTCTCTTCTCGAGTATTGTACAGTTATAACTGGAGGTCCTGTCATGAAATGCGCGCAAATAGCACGTCGATCGGCGCGTTAATCTACGCGTTATGGCCACAGTAGGCCTATCAAATTCTGTACATATGGCCTGTGCACAAGCAATGTTTCAGCCAATGGACCATTGGCCGAAACATTTTTCTTGACATGACTTCTAGCTTTAACTCAGTTAACAGCATTTCTTCAAAGTGAGCTGGACCGGCTCGCCCAAAGCATCCATATTGTCGAACTGTCAGATATAACTGTTACCAGATGTAATTGTCACTACTTAAAGCGAAATATACACGACACCCCCCCCCCCCCCCCCCCTCCCACCGTCTTACACTTCAGTTACGAACTGCTAGTGTAACTGTGTTATTCGATGCCTTAAAATTCATGCACAAGCTGTTCAAAACTGTCAGATACAATTATTTTTATTCAATATACACCCCCTCCCCCTTACATTAATTTCTCTTACCATTCACCACCCCCCCCCCCCCCCCCCGTCACATTTGCGATTTGCATCATCTAACTCATGTAACAGCGCCTCTTAAAAATGAGCTTCACGGCTCGCTCAAAGCTATATTCTGAGTGGTTGACCTGTCAGATGTAACTGTTTTCTGGTGCAGGATATAATTGTCATTATTCTATGTGAAATACACCCCCCGCCCCTCCTCATTACTTTGTTCGAACTCCTAGCTGTAACTGTTATTCGATGCCTTAACATTCATATTTATGCTGTTCAAAAAACTGTCAGCGACAGTTGTTTTTTTTTTACTAATGTAAGAAATGTATTCCCCCCTTACATTTCAATCCCTTACCATTCAACCTGACAAACTTACATGTCATCGAAGTGAATTCCACGAGCTTGTTTCAATGCCCTCTATATTTGTTGGTCTAAACGGTTAGACATAACCGATATTCACGGTCGAAAGGCCCGTCCCTTTATAATTGTGTGTTTCCACCTCCCTTTACATTTGCGTTTCCCATTAACTCACTTAATTGCACCTCATCAAAATGAGCTCCACGAGCTCGCCCAAAGTCATCAGTAATTTGAGTGTTTGAACTGTCAGTTATAACTGTTATCTGAGCTCAATATAATAACCATCATCCAATATGAAATAAACCCTTCCCCGCACGCGCCTGCCTTTGAAGTGTCATATATAACTGCAATTTGATGTCTAAACATCCGCACAGGCGTGGCAAAAACAAACAACACCTGTGCGGATGTTTAGGCAGCACGTTGGGAATATTGATTGGTCTACCCCACACATTCACTCAACAGTCATTCCACTTAATGAAATTGTAAGTATATTGACCCCCCCCCCTCCCCCCTCCGTGCTCAAAGGGTTAACTATGGATCGAACGTGACATCCAAACTAATTCGAGGTGTCTAGTACTGTTGTCCATATAGGTATTTGACTATCTCTGAACTGCTGAACCCGATGGAACAAATTTATTGTTGCTACTAATCCATAACTCAACTGCATACTCTGATGGTTATATTCTCCTCTGTATGATATTCCATGTATCCGTTTGCAGCTACGTAATGCTGTGTCCAATCATATTCGTCATCATCGTTTCGGACTGCTCCCTGGCTATTACAGAACTTCTACCCAAACAATGCTTTTATTTCTCCTCATTGCACCTAATTGTTCGATCAACTTTAACATCTTCTTCATTATTAGTGCGTTTATCTTTAGAATGTCAAAAACAAATTGAACCTTCCTATGTTAAGGCGGGATTCTTGGGTATTCAGAAATTACACTATGGCGGGTAGCATTTGCATGGACGAGCTCCGAAATAGTGCAGACTCTGATTTTGTAGATCTATATAATAGTTTAACTGATGCAAATGATGTAAGCAATTTCTCAATTGAAAATATCACTGGCACATGTACTTATTACTCACCTGAGCAATTCCGTTCCAAATCCCATCAAGCTGACAAATCATTCTCTCTATTTCACATAAACTGTCAGAGTCTGAGTGTTAAGTGGGATCATTTAGTTGATTTATTAAGTAATATGTAAACGGCTGACAACACATTTGATATTATTGGACTCAGCGAAATATTCAAAATTCCGTCCAACATGAATTACAACCTTGAAGGTTACAGTCCACTTATACAAAACACACTCCCAGACGACGACGACGGACGCGGTGGGTGGGATTTTACGTCAAACTAGGCAATTCGGCATGATCTGTCTTTCTTCATACCTCATATAATAGAAACTCTGTTCATAGAAGTAAAACTCTGTAATAAAACAAAAACCATAGGCGTTGTTTACAGGCCAAATGCTCAACCCAAAGCGGACATAGATCTCTTCCTGGTTAAATTAAATGAAATAAATGATAAACTAAATCTTGAAAACAAAACCCCGTACATAATGGGTGATTTTAATATTGATCTTTTAAAGGTGGACTCTCACGCCAAAACACAAGCCTATATCAATTTAATGTTTTCGCGGGGTTTTCTACCACATATAACCAAACCAACAGGTGTAACGCCTTTTTCGGCCACATTAATTGACCACATGTTCCCCAATAATGTCTCCGCTTCTACGTCGTCCGGAATAATCATCGCAGATGTCTCAGACCATTTCGGCACATTTTATTTTGAAAATAATTAAAGTAAGGCCCCGAGGCAAACATCTATACTTAAACGTAAAATAAATGACGAGTCTATTGTATACTTCCAAAGCTTACTAGAACAGAGTGATTTGGAATCTGTACTTGAAATAAATTGTCCAAATGCATCTTATGAAAAATTTATCGACATTTACTCAAACGCCTTTGAGTTAGCATTTCCATTTACTATAGTGCGTCTGAACAAAAAGTTTATCAAGCGTCAACCATGGATGACTAAAGGCCTCATAACTTCTTCAAATAACAAAACCAAATTTTACAATAAAAAATTACAAAATCCAAATCAAAAGAACATAGCCAATTACAAAAATTATTGCAAAATTTGTAATAGGATTAAAAAACAAAGTAAAGCTATGTACTTTAAAAACATTCTAATAGAAAATCAAAACGATCTACGGAAAACTTGGAAAATACTAAATGAAACCATAAAGAAACATACAACGGAAGCTAAATTGCCGTCTTCTCTTGACAGCGATAATATCGAAATTAAAGATCCAAGGGAAATTGCACAAAAATTCAACAACCTCTTTGTAAATATAGGAAACATTACACGCTCCAAAATACCTCATGTATCAAAGACATATATTGAATTTATGAATAACAATCACCCAAATAATTTTTATATTAGCCCCACTACCCATCCAGAAGTCAGCAGTGTCATCACCGCAATGAAATCAAAAACTAGCAAAGACTACAGCAACTTCACATCACAGGTACTGAAGCACAGTACTGATTTGGTTGCGAGACCACTCGCGCCTATTATCAACATTTCATTCGAGCAAGGTGTTGTACCAGACAGTATGAAAATTGCACGAGTAATACCGATATTCAAAACAGGTGACGATAGAAATTTCAACAATTATAGACCTTTAAGCATACTGCCCGTCTTTTCTAAGGTCATGGAAAAAATAATGTATAACAGGCTGACAAATTTCTTAAACACTTTTAATATCTTAAATCCGCTACAATACGGTTTCAGAAAAAATCACTCCACAATACAACCTATAATGCATCTTTTGAAACACATAGCAGTTGAAAATAACAAATTGAGTAAGGATATCACTATGGCAATCTTTCTGGATCTTTCAAAAGCTTTCGACTCGATAAACCACGATATTTGGATAAGAAAACTTGAATATTATGGAATTAGAGGTATTGGAAATAAATGGTTCCAAAGTTATCTTTCTAATCGAACACAGTATGTTACGTATAAAACAGAACAATCAAACTCTTCATATACTACGTGTGGCGTGCCTCAGGGCTCCATTCTCGGTCCCATATTGTTTTTAATATACATTAATGACATCCGGTCTGCTACTACAATTAATCTTCTGTCCTTTGCAGATGATACAACTGCATACGCTTCGGACGCTGACGTAAACCGTCTATCATCATATGTAAACAAAGAACTTGAAAAGGTATCCGATTGTTGTTCAGCGAACCAGCTGCTCTTAAATTCCAAAAAAACCCAAAGTATATTTTAATCAATCCTAGTTGTGGAAAAAAACTATTTCTTAATCGAGCCATTGTCATAAACAACGTAAAATTAAATAGAATAGGAACACATGAATGTGACAGATATACTAAATTCTTGGGTCTTAACAGACGATCGTCTCTCCTTTAAGTCCCATATTTCCCAAACTATGCTCAATGATAGCTTGTGCTAATTACGCCTTAAATAAGGTCAAGACACAATTACCCCACAGTTCAATGAAAATGCTTTATTACTCCCTAATTCACAGCCACCTCGTTTATGCTATACAGGCTTGGGGCAGTTCAAAAGCAGTTACAAAACTCTCTTTGATGCAAAAACGGTCCATTAGAATCATCAATAACAGCCGTCACACCTCCCATACCGACCCCCTCTTCCTGAAAGACAAAATATTAAAAGTAACAGACTTATTCAGAATAGATGAACTACTTTTCCTGTTTGATTGGCAGAACGGGCGCCTTCCCCAGTCCCTTGATTCATTATTCTCCACTAATAACCAACGTCGTCAAACCAGAAACACAGCTGCCTTACTGCAGCTCAGAAGTAGAACCAAGTCTTTAGATCACCTACCAGAATTTTATTTTCCGAAACTTTGGAACGAGTTGGAACCAGGTCTGCGTGACATGCACAACCGAACAACGTTTAAAAAAGCTATCGCAGCGAAAATATAGACTTTACGCGAGCCATGTTGAGTGCAATAACCCATACTGTCCGGAGTGTAGCTCCTGACTGTCCCATTCATATACGCTTACATACACGGGTATGCATATGCATGCGTATGTATTAGCGGGGGAGGAATTCGCTAGAATTGTGCACTTGGTGATACCTTCCTGAAATTTGGCATGATGTAAGGGTAGGCATCAGAGATTTCAAAATCGATCGGCTACAAGTTGGCACCATCCTCTAGCCACCACTAGCAGCGAAATCCAAAATGGCCGCCAAGCGGATCGAAAAAAAGCTATTTTCGCCGATCGCACAACTGAAGCTCCAAACCTAACACCATACATGTGCTGTAATTGATGTGAATGATGGAGTGAAGCCCTTGGAACAAGTTGGGGGGAAGATTAATGGATAATGGGATCAGAATTTCCGTCGATGTGTGCGTCTGTGTGTCTGACTGTCAGTATGATCGTCCGTCCGTAGATAAATTAGTGTTGAATGTTTCTCGGGAATGCAATGGTCAAATGAACATGGTATGAGAGATTCCTGTCAACACATGAACAAGGGTACTCGATAGTATGCAGCAGTGGGGATACTTGGACATTTGATAATCCAATTAAAGTGACAGTCTATTCTCAACTTCCGGCATTTTCGATAGATTTATTTTCTAAGAAAATAAAACTATCAAATTTCTAGAGGAGTTCTGGTTCAATCTCAACACCATAGCGACACGTCTGCCAGCAAGGGCAGTGCTGGAATGAACTCGGGATGCATTAGTTCCCGTTGTTAATTATACAATGTTATCTTGCCAGTATAGAACATTGGCAAAATGGGACTAGAAGGGGTGAGTGTATGTTTGCAGTCATTCGAGGTACAGGAATATTTTTTGACTACAAGTAGTATTCTTCATTTTCGGCCAGTTAAGATGTGGTGTGTTCCAAGTCAGGATTAATGTTGCCGACACTTAATGCCCATCCCTCATGGTATGCTACTTTACCAGGGATATAGAGATATAGCCACCACTGGGAGCCAAAACATGACCTTTGATGTCGATGAGTGGTCGAAATGTTTTAGCGAATAACTTATCGAAATATGATCCGGTATGGCAATTTGATACCTTACGTTAGATTTATTAGATCAACTCAGGTATGGATTCATTGAGACATGAGTGCGCTACAAGATGAAGGATTTCCAAGTTGATTTGCTATGGAGTAGGAACTGACTAGTCACATGTGGCCTATGGCCAGAGAAAGACAAGGATACCATAGATGAACACACGGGTGAACGAAGGTATCAACTGTTGTACAGAGGCAAAATAGTTGGGGATATTGTATCATGCTATGCATGAATTAACACCGTCTTGTGCAGTAAATAACAGACTATTTTCCGAAATCTAAAACTGTATTCCTATACCCCGGACAATGTAGCAAGCCACATGGGATGAACATTTGTTAGCAAAATCAACTCAACTAGAAACATGACATGTGTTAACTGGCCGAAAATGGAAAAAAAAATACCAGAATAGGAGATGACTGGTCCTAACATGACAGTATACTACTCAATATTGTTACAACAGCCACCTTCACACTTACACAAAGGTGTGCACCTTAATCCAGCTTTCAAGCATTTGCAATTGCCCTTGCAGGCCTTGGCACAAC